>JAWNOQ010000049.1:0-1250000 GCA_035045865.1 Drosophila austrosaltans | reverse complement strand
TAGTGTCGCAGCATAGTATTCCGGATAAGTCGATTGCTGATTGCGTAGAGGCTCTAATTGGTGCCTACTTAATCGAGTGTGGACCAAGAGGAGCTTTGTTGTTTATGGCTTGGCTGGGGATACGTGTGCTGCCCTACACTAAACAGCCAGTAGCAGAATTGGGGGTAACTAGCGGCGATCAAAGGATACCAGGTAGCACAAAACCGGATGCTAAACAGATGGTCACTGTGTATGGGAAATGGCCAACGCCTCGGAGTCCTTTGTTGCCGTTTGCTCCAAATGCCACTGAAGAGTTGCAACATTTGCTTAGCGGGTTCGAAGAGTTTGAGGGAATCCTTGGCTATAAATTTCGTGATCGTTCCTATCTCCTGCAAGCCATGACCCATGCCAGTTACACACCCAATCGTTTAACAGACTGTTATCAGCGTCTCGAATTTCTGGGTGATGCGGTGTTGGATTATCTTATTACAAGGCATTTGTATGAAGATCCGCGCCAACATTCACCTGGAGCTCTGACTGATCTTCGTTCGGCGCTGGTGAATAATACAATTTTTGCCTCATTGGCCGTTCGCCATGGCTTCCATAAGTTCTTCCGTCATCTGTCACCTGGTCTAAATGATGTCATCGATAGATTTGTGCGCATCCAGCAGGAGAATGGACATAGCATCAGCGAAGAGGTAAATACGGATAACCATTAAATGATACAATTGCTCATTTCTATATTTCGTTTTCAGTATTACTTGCTCTCTGAGGAGGAGTGCGACGATGCCGAGGATGTTGAGGTGCCCAAGGCTTTGGGTGATGTCTTTGAATCGATTGCCGGTGCCATATTCCTTGACTCTAACATGTCCCTGGATGTGGTGTGGCATGTCTACAGCAACATGATGAAGCCTGAAATTGAACAATTTAGCAACTCTGTGCCAAAATCGCCCATACGGGAACTTCTGGAACTGGAACCAGAGACGGCTAAATTCGGCAAACCCGAGAAACTGGCCGATGGTCGTCGAGTCCGTGTCACTGTTGATGTCTTCTGTAAGGGCACATTCCGAGGCATTGGCCGCAATTACCGCATAGCCAAATGTACGGCTGCCAAGTGTGCATTGCGACAGCTGAAGAAACAGGGACTTATTGCCAAAAAGGATTAAGACATGGCTACAACTAGAATCACTTACCAATATTAGTGATATTATCATCCCATTTATAGTATTTATATATGTGCATATATATAAAATACTAAACCAATTTATCTTAGAATAAATTAAAAAAGAACTTAATGAATTAAACAAATTTTATAAGACTCGTAATGGACAGTTTTGTTTTTATCAGAAGATCAAATAAGCCCATCCCCTGTTCAACTACCAACAATTTGATTCAGTATACGAATTAAGTTTATACAAATTAATATTCGTTAATAATTTGTCAATCCGAAGACCTTAACAAAATGAATTGATGAATGAAGTTTACTTTTCGTTTATTTATTATCTTCAAGGATTCGGCTTAAAGAAGAGCATTGTATATTGAAATGATGATCGGATAGCGCTTTTAAGTACTAGAAAAAGTGGATAAAAGTACCCCTCTTGAATCACAAATTTGCGTCTTCTTGTCCTAATTTTAAATGGAATGGTTTCTTCTTTTTAATATTATTTTACCTCTTCCATCATTTTCAATATGAATCAATAAAAATCCATATATCAGATTGCAAACTGTTAACGCTATTTTATTTGCTTGAATATGTTCCCAAAATATTTACATTATAACTGAATCTGAAACAAACTGCAAAAATGTGTGTGGTGGGGGTTGCGTTTGTGTGTGTGTGCGTGTGTTTGTATGTGTATGTGGGTGGGTGTATTTTGATTGAAACTTTTCTTTTTTCCTCATGTCATATTCGAAAAGTGGAATTTAAAATGCAATTTATGTTTCATATGAAAATTAACTGTAATTAATTAATAATTTTCCATTGTTGCTGTTATCTGAATATATATGAGGATTTAATTTATATATATATATATATATTTGAACACAATATATATATATTGGTGTGTGGTGTGTATATTGTACGATCTATGCATAAGTTTACATTATATGGATCACTAGCAATACGTTTGATAATGTCTCATTTAGTTTTGTTATTCATGCTCTATATTAAGTTTTTAAAAAATGTATTTGTAGGTAATATTAAAACGTTATACATAATTTTGTCGATATAGTTGAATGTCAGTATTTATGTATATTGTAAAATAAAATGATTCGATTTCAATGTTTTGGTTGTTAATTGTTTACTTCTTTCGTTACACAATTGAAACTTGTAACAATTTGGAGTATAATTCGTTTCATTAATAATATTTGTATATAATATATATATATATAGTTTTTGTTGCAATAAACGTTACTTAAAACTTATACGTATGTATATATATATATGAATGTTTGTATATATATATATATAGTATCTGTATATAAGCATAGTTTTAATTAATTCAATTTGTTTGGTTTAATTGTTTATCATTATACTCTCTATTAATTGGGTTTTTTTTTCTTTATTTTGTTCGCTTTTTCACCGCACGTTCCTGCCTACGATTTGTTCAATGTCTTCATACATCATATACGATATATATATACAGATATATGCATGGATGGTAGAAGCACATATAAATATATATAATTGTATATATGTATATCCCTTTGTATTGTTGTAATTTACGTCGCATTTTAGAAAGTTGTCTTGCATTTGCATTTTGCTTGAATTTATTTCGGCTAGTAATTAAACAAAAAAAAAAAAAAATTGAGAATAAAAAGTATGCAAAGTTCTCAATATTTCAAACATCAAAATAAAAATCGCGTATGATTCAGTTGATTAATGCGGGATCGCTAATACGATTTAGTAAAATACAATAGAAAACAAAAGTTTAAACTTACAAATGATATGTTCTTGTCAAATAGAAGTAAAAAATTAAAAAAGAAATTGCTATTTTGCTAAATGTTAACAAAAAAAAAGTCAGAAAACATTTTATTCGCAATTGATATGTCTATGTGTGGGTGTGAGTGTGTGTTCGTAAAGAGACCACAAATTAATAAATAATATTTTAAAAGCTGCCATTGCAAAAAATTACAAAATAATTACATATATGTAGTACATAAAAAATTATTGCATATATGTACGTATTGAACTTAAACACAGGAATCGTTTGGCTAAAGTAATTTACAAAAGTTACTCGTTAATGATTAACAAAATAAAATATTCGAGGACATATAATTATAAAAAAAAAAAACATATTTTAAACAAAAGAACATCAATTAGAAAGCGTAATCGACAATATGGGTAGAGCTGCGCGCGGTATTCGAATTTTGTTACAATGATTGGTATCTTGCTGCCTTCTTCTATATCGTCCTATATCCATTCTATCATCCTTAAACCAGTCACTCAATTTCACAATTATTTAATTTCCCAATTGGTTCCGTTTCGTTTTTGTCAATTTCGTTCATTCAATTTTGTCGGGGAGCTTTGGATACATATGAGATTACATGAATGAGTAATGTTTGAATATATATGGATATATATATATAATATATGTATATATAAAGATCTGTGGGTATGCTCTCTGACTATGAGTATGTTAGTATAAGTAAAATCTAATTTTCATTACGTTTCCTTTTTCACATTCTTTTTCTACCAAGGATTACACTAAAAGACTGGATTATCAAATTCCTAAAAATCATCTGACTTTGATATATATGCTTTTAAGGAGGAGTGGTAGGGTCTCTGGTTTATATCTATGTCTATGATGTGGAATATGAGGACTCTAGTATGTGTATGTTTATGTTTCAAGTGGGTGTGTGTGTGTGTGTATGCTTTTGGAAGATCACCTTTCTTGTAAACAATATGAAAACTAAATGATATTGGGGGAAAACCAATCTTATCTAAACAAATGCCGATTACTATGGAAGATTGATGCCTGGGGATTGGGCGATGGCTACTGGATCGTTGAATTCCAAATATTTTGGTCATGATATACACATAAATATAATTCTAACGAATTTAGTAGTGCTGCAAATTGCTTCTGTTCGTATAGTTTTTCCTTTTTTCCTTGTCTGATTTTAATCGAAATCTATTTGTGTGTTTGTTGTGTGTATGTGTGTGTGTGTCAGTGTTGGCTTCTATATACTTATGTCTAAAGAACGACGTCAGGCAGGTCGTGCGGCCTTGCCTAGGCGCGCATTTGGTTTTCATGTACGATTTTCCTCTCCTTATAATAGATCTCCTCAGATTCCTTATCGCAGAGCAGCAGTACAACAGCTCCAAATAGGAATATAGCAGCTCCCCAGCCCACACCATAGGCCCAGCCGAATTCCCAGACTCGTCGGTTCGCTATAAGCATAATAATAATATTGCCAACTATAATATACAATAGAATCAATAAATTTCAACGAACTTACCCATGGTTAGCTCACCGGCAAAGCACACGGGATACACAATCAAGGCGGACAACACTGCCAGCACTAAAACGAAAGCCACAAGTTCATAACATTACATCTTTGGAGGATTATGCAACCAAGAAAAACCTACATGATACAAGCATCACCAATACTGCTATGCGATAGAATTTATATTTGAGATTATGATTCTGAGTCTTCAGGCCCAGACCTGTCAGGACAGTGGCTATAACGTCCGTTATCAATGTGATAATGCAGAGCGCTGCTGTGGCCTTAATGTAGCCTAGCGAAAACAAAAAAAGATTTAGTTTCAAACTGATAGTAAATGTAAACGTTAATTCATACCTATATCGCGGGTCCAATAGCAACCAGGTGGATCCTGTATGTTAAACGGCAGCGGTGACACTGCATCATCTTCAATGCAGTGAACAAAAAGGCCTTGCCGCCAACCGGCAGCCATTAACCAATCTGTAGATGCCAAAGCCAGTATCATAAGTACCACCACAATGACGCCACAGATAAATGCAATCACCTGAGAAGAAAAAGAGATTTAGTTTGAATAATTCAAAATATTAGTTTAGTTCTAGGATAACTCTTACCTTCAGTGGCCTTGTGATGGTTATGGTCTCAATTGTGGTTGTTGGTGCCATTTTATCAGCTGATGGACGTAGTACACTATACAAAAACCATGAATTAAAGATATATATATAGATAAAGATCGATTAATGTTATTTAAATTAAAAGTTAGGTAGTTGAACTCACCTTATGAACTATTTGTGCAGGGCAAAGTGCTGCCCGCAAATACTAATTGGAATGCGTTTCAATGCGTTTTCTTTTTTGTATTATAATTTTGGTTTTGGTTAGTTAGTTTGGAATGGTAGAGGATAGTATGCAACTCTGGCCGGGATATAACAATTTCAATGTACTATAATGTAGTAAATGCTTCAAATTGGCGTTTTATTGCTTTTTGTTTGCGCTGCAAGGATATATCCAAGGATGTGTGCGTTCACAATTTGTATATTATTTTTATATTTAATTTCAAAAATATGCTGGCAGCAGGGGCAGCCTTCTCAACAACAACATCTGTATTTTCGAAAATGCGGTTTTTCGATGTATTTTGTATTATTTTAAAAGGAGAAACAGAATTGGTAACATTCGATTAGAGCAACTTTCAAAAGGAGTGGCAAAGGATGCAACAAAACCATTGAACAATAGCACAAATATTTAAAACAAGCAAACAACAGCAAAAACACAGCAAGAGCGGCATGCAAAATCAACAACAATGGACAGGCGAAGCGGACAGGGAGTTGGGGAGGATTAGGATAAGAATGGAACACAAAATAGATGCATAAACAGGCATACACACACGTATAGATGAGAGCAGCTGCATCATGGCAATTATCAGCGTTTGCCATGGGATTAACTGCCACAATTTGGAGAACAACAAGCGCCACAATTGGCAACGGTTGAACGGGCTCTTTGAGATTCATTTAGACAACAACAAAAAACAAAAAAGTAATTTGAAATGGAGCACCGCAAATTGTGACGGGAACTAAAAACCAGAAATGAGTACATACATATATACGGATATGGCCGGATGATGCCAACAGGAAGTGGAAGAGTGCTTAAAGGAGGAGGGGAAGCGGTAGTGTATATGGTAGAAATTTAGGTGGAGTTGGAGGAGTAACTGAGCAGCCATACAACTGCAGACAACTTAATGCATCATTAATTATGCGTTGCAATGTAATGCAACGCAGCTTTTGGCGCTGACTTTATGCAGATTCATGTGTGGCAAACAAAAACTTTTGATCCATGCTACAGTTTGCTCCCCCATTCTTTCTTTCAGCTTAATGTGGGAATGGTGATGAAAGATGAAAGAAAAATTAATAGTTTTCTTATACCCTGTAATTGGTGAATAAATAGAAAAGGAAGACATTCCGTTCACCTCGCAGAGTATATTCTTGATAAACTTCTACAGATAAAAAGATATCCCATTGCAATTTGGAATTAATGGGATTCCACTATATATAATATATGTATTCAAAGTTCTCCTCCTCTGGTCTTTTATTTCACATCCAAAATGAAATTTATACAAACATACATACATATATATGTATGCCTTGTCTATATGCATGCAACTTGGCAGGAGAGCCAAGTGCGATGATATTTGGCCAATTGTGAGTATTTTGCGGGCCAGACAGAAATGATATTCGGTCGACTATTTATAGCTGCTCGAAAGAACTAAAACAAATGTATGTTTGTAATATATTACTTTACTTATTTGCAATTTGGAATAGAAGCAGCAGGCTTACATATCCTCTATATAGTAAGACCGATGGCCGATTCATTTACTTTAAACGCAATACAGTAACAAGATAAGATATTAAATATGATAATAAAGACAAAACATAGAATTACAATGAATAATATCCATACTTAATATACTGTAAAGGCGTGGTCAAATGATTACAAAGAAGTGAAGACACTTTATGGATACAAATCAAGAGTAAATATAAGTGATAAGTTTGCAAAGACTTTCCCCACTGATTTAACATATTAATTTGCGATACAGCTATATATATACCCTTTCATTTTATGAGTAGCGGATATAAACAAGGAAAGAAAAAGCAAAGCGAAAACAATAGGGCTAGCTGGATGCGTGGGAGTGGACAATGCATTTATGGCGTCTAGTTAAACGGAAGCAAAAACAATAAATATTAACATTAAAAACAATAAATTTAAAATTGGGCATAGCACATTTTATGGTCGTTTTGGGCTAAATACCTTTCCTTGTAATAGTCCAAAGTAACCGATTCGGAATCAAATTCTGAATAATCGGGCAGAGATTCGGCATCAAATGAGCTCATGCCGCTTAGGGTGTAGTGGAGTAAGACGCTATTCACGTTCATTTTGCTGTTGAAGCTGCCAAGGTTGTTATGCTCTTGTTGTTGCTGTTGTTGTGGTTGCTCTTGTGTTGTGAATTTTTCCATTGTTTAAACAAATTATTTCAACACTCATACACACGCACACTCACACACATCCACACAGGCAAAGGCACTCACTCACGCACAGAACTGAATTGTATAGGGGGAGGGAAACCTTTATACGCACAATGCCAAAGTGGGTCCTATAAGCCTTATATTTTTTTCTCTATTCCTCTTTTCTCTGCCTTTTCCACACTTTCGCGTCTGGCGAGACAATGAAAAGTGGTTTTTTATTTCGGCTCTGCTGCTATTGCTGCTGCACTTACACTTTGCTTGATTGACTTTGCGTCGACACTATAATCTCACATTTTAATTAACACATTTAGTGAGTTTGTTTTTATTAAAACTAAACAAAACAAAAATTATAAAATAATAATGTTTTGCTTCGCTCATCGGGTTCTTGCGCAGTTTATGGTCACACTAATGTTCAACAGTGTTGCACATCGTGTTTTGCATTTTTGCATCGGTATTCATTATTTTGTCTACACTTTTCAGGTTTCTGTCTCTGATGGCTATTTTTTCTACACTGCTTGGATTTGACTTATTTAAGGTTTGTGTCTGCGCTACTCTCCACTGTTCAAGCAGTTTCTACAAGTATAGCGCGAATTTATTTTTTTAAATAAATAAGTAAAATTTTGACTTTTATGTGTAAAAGTCTAAAGGAATACTGCTAAATAAACATAATCCAATTAATGTCTTTTATACATATTTATATTTACATACACAATCGTTTAAATCAAACATTATTTCCTATATACATGCTTTATAACTAATATGCTAAACTATTAATTTACTTTTGTCTATCTAACTTGAGCACGTATCTACTTCTAGGTGCTAGAATTGAGTGTTTAACTAATAAAAGATTTTATATCCGATTTATCTAACAAAGGCGTAACGATAATTATGTTTATTTTTCAATTTCGCACCAAAATCTTAATTCTCAAATTCTCTTTCCGCTTTTGGCTCATTTCGTATGCCAAGTGGAGAGTCAATAAAAAAACATAAACAAAAAAATAGTAACAACAACAACAACAACAAGCTCAGCTAGAGTTTTCTAATTTAACAAAAGTTTTATTTTTTTTTGTTATTCTCAGTTGACTCTCCTTTATGTATATTGACCGCACGCATATTTACTATAACGCTCCCACACTTATCGGGTCGTCAGCCAAGCAAAATAACAAAAGGCCGGAAATTTTCAATTCTGTTTGTAATGCAATACAACAGCAACAAGTATACATATTGTGTAAAGTTGTAAAAGCGAGACAAATCCATGAAACCGGCTGATCAACTGACAACTGGTTAGCCAAACAGCATCATCTATCAATCGAGTCATTTTCTTAATTTTCAGTTTCATTTCAAACGCTCGGCACAGCAGTCGTCTTAGATCCAACAGATTAAACATTTCCATAAGTTTAAATACACAAAAGTAAGTTTTCTAAACCACTTTACCTTTCATTTTGGGCTATTGTAATGCGTGCTGTTGATTTTGTTCTCTTGGCCAACTTTCTAAAAACGTAGATGGGTCTAAAGAAGAGGGTGTGTAGTGGGCCGCTGCATCATTTTTAAAAGTCGTGTGCGTCATCGAAAATGTTTAATTTCCTGTTTAATATTGTTCTCACAATCGAATGCATTGATCATTCATGAATAGTTTAAACTTTTAAACTGATAAATTAAAGATAAGACGTCAATCGCTCCTGCATTGCAAACGAAATAAACTTTCTATAAAGATACAGGAAAAGTTTTAAATTCTGAACTCTAATTTGCTTTTAAAGATGAATTGAAAACCTTTTATTTCAACTAAAAACCCATTTCTTAGCATTGATATACCCATTTTTTCTCCAAGTGTAAGAAACATGCAATATATTAGAAATCATTTATTTATCCGTTTCTATTTGCAATTTGAATGCAATTTGCATTTTAATCATGCTAACAATGAGGCAAATAACGATAATGATAATAAGTCGTATATGACAATCAACAAGCTTTTGCGTCTATATAGTATAAGAAAAAAAAACGCATATCGCTTAATCGATCTATTGCCTCTTTCAAACTAAAATAACTGACTAAAAAATGTAAGGCATATATCAATCAAGTGTACATATCTAAGGGGGACTCAAATTCAATTTAATCTTTTACTTTTTTTTTTTTTTAGATTTAGAAATGAAAAGTTCCTCTATGAAGAGATATATAGACAATGGCAATTAAGTATCTGTAAAAGTGATGCCAGGCATATCAAGTAGTCAAAAGAAAAACAGCCGCCGGTCTGTATTCAATTGGGATCGTGAGTCAGGGCGAGTCAAGTTATGGTGATCGTTGTATATAGATATATGCATATATATGTCGTGTGCTATACGAAGTTGGCTTAGTTGTTATTCGTAAGCCGCGCTTGAACTATCAGTATATACGCTCTCAGTGGAATATATATAATATCTATATACAAAATAGAAACCGCAGCGAGAATTTTACATTAATTGTGCCTGAAAATTGGTAAATTATTTAATTAGTGTCAGGCAAAGTTATAACTGCAAGATCTAGTGTGATAAATATATATGTAAAAGTACTATATAGTCGAATGATGTTAGTTTTCCAGTAGCTGATTAGAGGATTTATAAACTTTAAATGCAATTAATAATTTTAATTTTTGAAAAAAAATATAAAGTAAAAGTAAATAAAAAAGGGGAACATTTTTAAGTGTTTTAAAATTGAAAGTTTTTTTTTGAATAAGAGAAGAGTTAAGTTTAAAATAATACCTCTATCATCTGCAATATTAAAATTAAAATTCTAAGAGGAAACAGAGTATTTTAGACTTTTCCAAGAGTTTTTTTCTTTTAGAAAAGTTGTTTGTATAAACAATTTTGTTAAAATTGTAAAAATATAAATTGTTTTAAGGATATTTAAGGATCTTTAAAAGCTACTTTTATTCACAGTTAACAGTAATTTAGTGTAGCTTTGCTCAAATTTTTGCATCTGTGTTGTATATAATTACCAAGTTTCAATTTCAGTTTTTATATATATATTTTTTGCCGATTTTAAGTCAAGGTCGATCTTTCATCTCTCTCTCAAAAACATCTCGCTAAACCGGTTTGGCTTTTAGGTATTTTGGTTTATGGCAAACTTTAGGCTGGGCCAAAGTAGTTAACGAGCAATTAGTAACCTGTTGTTAAATCTAATTCATTTATCTCTGACCAATAGCCAAAAGCTGCCAAAATGAAGCTCAATTCAGCTCTGTTGTTAATCTGTGCCACTTTGTTGGGCTACACTCATGCCACTGAGGTCAGGCCCTGTCCGAACTGTAAGTGTATATAACTGAAATAATAATTGTATCTGACAAGTTGTATATCTTCCTTCAACTCTAAAGCCAAGTCCAAGACACTGGCAGCTGGTGATGTAACTATCTCAAATTGTCCCAAAAATAAATGCATTCTCAAGCGGAATACAGAGGCCAGCATAATGATGAAACTGAAGCCGGAGCGTGATTTTGAAGAGTTAAACTCTGATATACAGGGTATCATATTGGATGTACCATTGCCATTTCCAGGCTATTATGGCACCAGTGCTTGTCCACATATCTATGATGAATCGGGCGAGAACAAAGTTGGTTGCCCATTGAAGGCTGGCCAAACGTATACCTATAAGAATAGTTTCAAAATATTACCCGTTTATCCCACTGTCAGTCTGGAGATCCATTGGGGATTGGGTGATAAGCAGGGTGATGCAGCCTGTTTCCAAATTCCGGCAAAAATTAAGGCCTAAATTATCTCTACATAGCATTTGTAAGTTTTTCTATATTTATTAAGCTTTAAAAACGTATGTATTGTATGTATGTACTATATATATATATATACGATATATGCATAGGGATTAATTAAGAGAGCATATTGTTAAGATCGGGGGCAAAAATCGTGGCAATATTGCGACATCCAGCCAGTGACGCAATATTGAAGGATTCCATAGTGGAAAGTTGAAAAGACGACAAAGTGTTAATGTTGTAATTGTAATTGTAAATTGTAATAATAAATAAACAACAAACATTTAAAACTTTAATTTACATTTAATTGTTTTTGCATAGCTTATTTAATTAATATATATGTATATATGTGGGTGTGTGTGTGTGTGTATGTATATGTATGTATGTATATGGACTTTGATTCAGACATCTGGCAAGCATATTTTCCATTTTCTTTTTCATTTTTTTTTTCGTTTTTGTTTTTTAGTTATTGTTAAATTGATGCCCAAGCATGCAATGTTGGGGCAGGCGAGTTCAAATCGTTCTCTTTAGTAGAATAAATATCTTTTAATTGTTGTTGCTTCAGTTGTTGTTAGTGTTATGTTATCAATTTGGCATTTCATTGTGTGGGTGTGCATGTGTGTATGCTTGTTGTGTGTGTGTGTGTGTGTGTGCATTCACTTAGTGTTGAGTCCATAGAACGGTTGCTGTTGCTCTGCCTGTTCAGCAAGTAGCAATGCTTGTTGCAATTTATGCCAACTCTCAGCTGCTTTATTTGAGGCAACATAATCATATTGACCTCGTCCTCCGCCTTCGCCACGTTGTTGACGTTGCTGTTGTTGTTGTTGTTGTTCTAGTTGTTGTTGCTGATGCTTAATACGATGCAGGCGCATTAGTTGTGTCCATTTGCGATTACGATTACGTTCTCGTTCTTGGATTAAGGGTTCATTAACAACTCCTTCACTGTTTGTCACTAAGCCATTTGCTGATAAGGATATATTATTGCTGTTGTTGTTGCTGTTGTCATCGTCATCATTTTCTATATTGTTGTTGTTGGCATTGTTGAAGAGTTGTTCGGCCACAGAGTCAACGGCATAGGATATAGGTGACTGAATAATGCAAGAAGAAAATGATTAACTGATATATTATATAAACTGTTCATTCCACTCCCAAAACATATGGGTTCTATTTTATATATATATGTCCAGTTGCAAGAACATGTGAGTATTGTTATATATATCGTTAATAGAACAATGTCAAATCATTTCAATTGTCCACCTACCTGTTTGGCTGCCATTTCTCCTTTCACACCTGAGCGTTTACCATGGGCTATATATATATAGATGACAAAAGAAGTAAAGAGACAAATTTAGCAAATTGATGATTGCATAAGTGGATATTTGGATAAATTAAACATTGTTACTTACCGCCCCAACATGAATGGCCATATTCCAAACACGAGCCTGAAAGTAGGCAACATTTTTTTCAATTTAAAAATAAATCATCATCAGAAAAGCCGCGACAGGGGCCATGGCAAAAATGAAAGTGTAAAGAAAGTTATGAGCCAAATGAGCCTTACCCTTCACCCTTTTACTTCCCCCTACTAAATACGTCATGCTGAGCAGTGAGAAAAAATAAACTTTGCCTAGAATAATATTAATATGCTTTAAACAACAAAGATTAAGGCAAGAAAGTTGAACTTAAGAAGTAAAGATGATGCATCTACAAAGGTACATTATTTGTGTGTGTGTGTGTTTGTGTGCGTAAAGAGTCGCGACCTATGATAAATGTGGCCATTACAAAACTCGTATGATAGGATAATAACAGGGCGGATGAGTAATGCACTGCAAACAGAGCACTCGGGCAACTGCCATAAGATTTGAGTGCGTGGTTAATGTTGCTCTTGTGCAACATCCTTGATGCCCTGGCCCCAGTGCATTGTGTAGCCAAAAACTAATCACACAAATGGACGAGCAACACATCATAGTCAGTGGTAGCATCAGTAGGTGTCAGCCAACAAAAGAGTTGTCAAAAAGCAGCTGGGACTAGATTTGAATATGGGGAATGTACATATGTATATGTATGTACGAATGAATGTACTTAAAGAAAAAACGGTGCTAGGCAACCATAGACAATAGCAACAAGTTTCATAACCCAGATGGTGTGGGTGGTAAACCCGAATCCATATGTGGGCATGGGTCGGGATATTGTTTGCATAAGCTCAGATAAATATATATTATATACCTACAAATGCCAGGCCAGACGACTCACCTCTATCATGCCCCATTTGACTGTTGCTATCCCATTGTCCATATATCAAACATGTAATCATTTGTCAATTACTTAAACCATGGATTAATTGTACACCCAAACACCCACAAGTCAAACACTCACACACTTGTTGACAGACAGACGGCCACTCGGAGGCCATCAAAGATAGCGGCAAACAATCAGCCGCATCGCATCGCATCGTATCGAAGAGCTGTCATTAGCTAAAGTCCAGTCTTAGGCGACCAATTATCGTGGCCAAACACTTTAAGTCCCCAACTTAACTGCATTTGCCTTTCTGCCGGGGTCAATTTCAATTTTTATGGCTCTAGGCAAAAGATGCTCGGAAAACTTGAAAGTGTTGCGCCATTTGGTCGGGTAAAGTAGATACTACATACAAACATACATTAAATTGACTTTTAATGGTATCTTTTTTTATTCTGTTTACTTTTTTCTCTGCTTACTTTTTACTCATTTTTTTTAATTGTGGCAAAAGCCATTAAAGTTAAAAAATTCCAAAGGTAGTTTAGTTTGTGATGGGGGAATTACCTAAAGTTTATTGTTTTTTTTACATAATTCTAAATTAATTATTTTCTAGGAAAACTTCGCAATGAGAAGATATGAAAAAATGGATTGTGACTTGGATATTCTAGTATTCTAAACATTTTCGAATGCCTTATTTTCTGGTAATTTAAAATTATATTAGATATAGATAGTTAATATTGCTTATGTTTTTACTAGTTGAAAGTAAATTTAAAATTCTATTTGAAGGGAAAAAATTTTAGGACATATTCGCAATGAATTTATCTTTAAAAATAGTTTAATAACTTAAAATTTCAAGAATTTTTTGAAAGATTCAAAGAAAATCATTCCATTTTAATGAAATGATTTTAATGAAATGTTAACTAGTCTTTATGTAGTTTTATCAAACGATTCAGAAGAAAGTCTTTTTATTATTTTTAAAAATAGGAACAAAGGATACATTTTTTGATGAGGAAAATATATATTTTTCAATATTTTTGTTTTTATTATTTATGCTGATGTTGATTAATTATATTATGGCAATCCAATTTTTCAATATCTCTATTATACATATATCTCACTATGCAAACCAGAACCTAACCCAATCAATCTTTTGGGACACATTAATTGATAAGCCAAGTTTTGTTTTGTTTTTTTTTTTTTTTGTTTTTCAAAGCAATTGCCGCACCATTAATGATTGCCGTCACAATTCGAATTTGTTGTCTAGCCGTAACTGGAACACTCGCTAAACGAGAAATGAGTCGTTGGTCGAATGGATGGGCCTATCTGTTGGTTAGCCACCCACAAGTGCAATGGGCAACCTCATGCAGGGAAAGCGCACAGCTTGACAAAATTCACACGTTTTTTGTTCCACCGTGTCACGAATTGTATTGGAAAACTATGTGCTGTGTGCCCTTTGTTGTTATTTGGCACGCAGTTTGGATTAATTTACGACAGCAATTAAAAACGCTGAGGCATTTCATTTTATAGACCCGGCCCTGTCCCTCCCAGTGTTAATGCATTGCCAATGCTAGGCTATCTAACATAACGAAATTAAGCGACAAAGATGAATGATGAATAGGCAACAGGAAAATGTGCATAAAACTGATGAAATTGATAATACGGATTAGTCGGTTTTTCACTCAATATCTATTGGTAATCAGTTGGAATTCAATAGTTGGTATTTATGACTCTTTTTGATGGATAGATAGATAAATAGGATGGGAAATTCTCAGAAGCATTTTCCTAAATGATTAAATATTTCGATGACAAAGCATACAGGAAGTGAAGTCTACCGACTCTATGAGCCGAAAAGTAGACTACAATTTTCTAACATTTAAAAAGAAAAATTTAACTAAATTGTAACATTTTTGTTTCGTATTGTATAATTTTACCTGTGACAACTGTAATCACGGCCACAAACACCAAAATAGTCCAACTAAACTTGATCATTTTGCAATGACAATTTCCACTTGGGATGTTATTTTTAAAGGTTTTCCAAAAAATTTATATTTAAACAAATCTCAATCTGCACTTGGAAAACTTTTTGAATATTGTTTTTGGGAACACTTTCTGCCAACACACTTTTTTTCAAATTGCCAACAAAATGCGGCCGACCAAGGGCTTTTATAGCCGGAAAAGGCCTGCGAAATGGAATCTACCAAAGATAACGGACAACCAATACGAATACCAACCACGAAGAACGGATACGAAGTTTTAGCCACGAAGCAGACGCCACCAATGAACGTGTAGAGCGAGAGAAGGTCCAAGCAAGTGCCAAGTCATATATGTATATGTATGTAGGAGGGTGGGTGTGGCAGTGGCCATGTCAGTGGCAAGTGGGCAAAGGCCAAATGCTGCCCACGCAACACAATTTCAATTTTGCGGAACTTGAAGGATTAACTTTTAATTACAGGTGTTACACGAATGAAGAAAAAAGAATGCCATCGAATTTGCTCGTGAAAGAAAAACGCATCTGAACAATTGTTTAATGTCCTTACAAAATTGCAAATGTTTGGCCTTATTTCAATTGTGAAATGTGTAAAATCGTATTACAATATTCTGGGTATGTAAGTATTTTGTGTCAACGAGATTGTTTCTGTATGAGTGTGTGTGTATGTTAAGCTACCAAATACAACATTTTATCCAATATATAATCATTTAGTTTCGAACGCAAATAACGCAAAAATATGTAGTCCTTGTGTATGTGTAGTTAGGTGTAGTTATAGTATCAGCCGGGTTCCATAATTTGTTGTTTTTGAAATGGATATATAGTTACTCGGTTTTCCCATGTATAAGAATGTGTCGGTTCGTGTAGGTCAAATCGAGTCTGCAGATTGTTTATTCTAGCTTAGCTAGAATATCGCTCTCACGGAAGAGTACATATTCACGTTTGTCATCCATGTCAACCTTGGTGCCACCATATTTCGGCAATAGCACCCGATCTCCTTCTTTGACGCCAACAGCCAAGTGTCCAGAGCCACCAGGATTGCGAGCACCGGGACCAACAGCAACGACCAATCCTTGCATCTCCTTGGGCACCGATTCCTCTGGCAGCAAAATTCCACCAGCTGTGGTGGTCTTCACTTCGAAACGTTGAATCAGAATGCGATCCAACATGGGGATGACTCTTTTGATAGTGTTGGACATGGTCAGAGGATTAAAAACTCCTACAGATTAAGGATATATATAGGTATAAAAAATTTTCCAAAATTTCAATATCAAATATCCTGTAATCTTACCCTTCCAGCAGTTATTTGTTCCAACTCCGCGCTCGGCTCTTAGACGTGGATTGAACGCTGTAAGAATTAAAATTTATAAGGACTTGTTGAAAATTTAAGTCCTTTAAACTATTTTCAAAAGGATGCAAGGACGAAACTTGTAACTCACGACTATGTATATATTTTCAATTTTTTTTTTTGCTTTGTTAAAATATTTTGTGTAATTTGTCGACCCGTTCTGTTTGAGGTCCAGATGTAGACTGATTATTTGAGAAATAAAAGTTAGTCATATGAAATTTGATTATTGAAAATTCAAGAAAAATGGATTGCTATGTTAAAGAATGTTTTTTGGACATCAAAAAGTAACTACTTTGAAATACCCTGTAACAGGAGGGAAAACATGCCAATTGTTACTAAATTGGATCGATCAAAAGGAAAGATGTTCTATATCTTTAGCAATACTGTTGAATCTGTTTGCAAACATATCTTGATACACAACTCTTCTTTAAATTTAAAACTAGCTTGAAATATATTACATTATGAATTGTAAAATATATAAAAAAGATCTTGATGTACTTGGCTTAGTAATCAACATATATTTATATCTGTTTATATTTTATATTCACTTGAATATATTACTAAGTATTATTATATTCGAGTTAATATAGTTTAAATCTAAAACAAAGGCTACTGCGTTAAGAATTAAGTAAAAGAAATCTGAAGCAAAGGTTACTGCGTTAAAAAAATAATATTAAAATGAAAATCTTTTCTCTTCTCTTTGATTTTGTGACTTTGGTTCACCCTAAAAATGTTGTGGTATCTGCGTCAAAACTTGGTCGTGCATTAAAACTGTGGACTACCGTTGATCTATGTGTATGTGTATGTATGTCTTCATGTGTCTATGTCTGTGTGAGAGTGCGTGACTGTATGCGTGAATTGGTTGTACGTTGGTCAATTCGCAACTTGCCCACGTTTAAGTCATAGCCACCTGTTGGCAGTTTTGCTAACTAAATAAGCTGCTGTGGTTGTTTGTTGCGGTTGCCATTCTGTCTATGATGGTTTTTTCTTTTGTATATGTGTGTGCGTGTGTGTGTGTACGTGTAGCTAAACTTCTAGCATTTAATGCTGTCAGGAATTTTGTTTTGGTTTCTCTCTCTCTTTCTCTTTCTCTTTGCCTCCCTCTCTTTCTCTCGCTTGTTTTTTGCCCATTTCCACTTTTTTTTTCCTGCACTCGCTCATAAATCAAAAACTTCATAATTTCTACGTCATTTTGCGGGTGTGTAAAACGATTCCTCCTCTGCCCGTTCTTCCTTTTGCCCTCCTTTTTCATATTTTGCAATATTAGTCTATTGGCTTTACGTGACGTTCATGGACTTTTTCACTTTTGCTTTTTGCTTGTTTGGTATTTTTCTTTCTCTGTTTTTTTTTCTTTTTTTGTTTTATGGCCTGCTGCGCTTTGGACTTTCACACATATCAAATTGACGCATTTCTGTGCGTCGCAGATGGGCCATAAACTGTGAGTCTTAGTCCTGGCTAGTACATAAGAAAAGTAACCCAACTCTCTCTGTCTCTCTCTCTCTCTTCCTATCTTTCTTTCTCTTCTCCCTTTAATATGATTCATGCAAATTTAAACTGCATTTGTACAAAAGATAAAAATCATTTTGAAGTTGCTTTCCATTTGCCTGATTGCATTTTCATAACAAATTTTGTTGATGATTACTAATACGCCACGTTGCCCTTCCTGTATTTGCATGGCCACGACCTTGAGCAATTGTGGCATCGTTATGTCAGCATGGGCGTAGTTAGTTTTTTCTTTTGTTTGAGTAATCATAAAATAAGAAAACATTTGGTAATAAGTTTTCTTTTGAAAACTCTTTTGAAACGTAATTGAAGTTTTGGATATTTTTTTAGAAGTTTTTTTTTACTTTCAATGGATATGTTAAATTCAATTTATTACTTAAATAAATTATTCAAACTTTGAGTAATTTTTAAAGAAATAAATCTAAATGATTTACTGAAGACGAATCATAAATTGTTAATGAATGTCATTTAAAATTAATGAAAATTTATTCAATTTATAAAGTAAAAAATTATTAAGTACAAACTTTTAGTTATTCATTTGACTTCTAAGATCAAAAATATTAAAAAATAACAAGAAGTTAATTTAAAATTTAACTTTGTTTTAGCTTTTTTCTCTACGTCCATGCCAAAGGACTTGTTGGCAGTCATTATAGTCCAATCGTTTAGATGACAATCCCACAAAAATCGATAATAGACAAACATTTGTTTTTTGTTTTGTAAATGAATCCTTAGGAATTGCCATTGAGTAAGTAGCTATGATTCCCTCCTATTTGATTTTGGAAAGAGTTTAATCATATTTAATTTTCATTGAACGAACATCAAAGAGGTCGACTTTTTGTAGTAATATCAATTTCTCGCTTCAATTAATCGTTTGATGTATCTACAAATACATATGTAAGTACTTATATACATATGTATATGTGTGTGCCCTTGATATTGTGCAGTATAAAAATTGAGCCTTGACTTTAAAGTTTTCTTAGCAAAAGCCGCAAATACATAAAAATGCTTCCCACAAAACGTGACACAAACAAACCAATTAAATTTAAACGAAATCTGATCAAATCAAACTAAATAAGGTAAACATTTGTAGAGACTTTTGATAGCTAAGAGTCAGAGTAAAGTAGCTAAAAGTTTACAAATTTTTGTTATTTTATTTATCAATAATATTCTTTATTCAGCAAAAATAAGTCATAAACGGAATTTTCAGATTATCATTAATCCGTTAATATTAAGATTATAGAGTCTTGGCATTTAGTTTGTTTTTTTTCTTTTGTTTAACAAGCTTAAATATATAATTATAAATTGAGCTATGTTTTAGTTAATATATAGAAGTTATACCAAGAGGATAAAGACTAGAAGAAATGCAACAAAATAATATCTAATCAGGAGAGTTCAAGTTACATTTTCTGTTTCTTTTCTCTTTAATTGTAGAATGCTCTGGGCCGACTAGTTTTTGCCTTATTCTTAATTTAAGTTTAATTTGTATAATTTTAAAAGAGAGAGAGAGTGAGAGAGAGAGGGAGTGTGTATTTCTCTCTTTCTTATTTTGTTTGTATTTAATTATGGAAAATGTATAATTATAATTAACTCTTTATTGCAAACAAAACATGCACAGCAAAAATCAACATTAACACAAATAAAAAGTGTTAACTAAAACTTGTACTAAATGCCTTTGGTAGCAATAATAATAACAACAACAGCCACAGCAACAACAACAACAACAACAATAGCTATAGACTAAACGACATTAAAATAAATTAGCATTAGGAAGCATGTGGAGCTCTCGAATTGAATACAAATTGCGGCAAGTGATAAATATTGAGAGGAGGGAATATTATAAAGCAAAGAAAATTCCAATAACTATAATTATTGGTATTAGTTGTAGTATAAGTATTTGTATTAATATTAGTATTCGCATTTAGTTGCTGCTTTGTGAAACTAGTTGAGGCTTTCCCTGCGGCAAGCGTTCATTATTGAGGGGTGTTGTCTGTTGGGGGAGAGTATTTGAAATTTTTTTTAAAAGATATAAAAAATCCGAACGCAAGTGAGTTGACAAACCTGCATTAGCGACTGTTTTGATTGTTCGGCTGAGTCACTTGTCGAGATTCGTTGCGTTTGTGTAGATGAATTGAGAGTTGTGGTTCGATGCAATCGACGAGATTCGAGCTGATGCCGTGAATTCAATGATGATCCCTTGGATAACTTTTTGCCCAATAGAACGGCCTTCAATCAATTAATAAAGATAATCAAAGATCTTTCTTTTCTTTTATGTTTTATATCTTGGCTTACCTTAAAGGCCTCTCGGAATTTATTACTCATTAAATTATAGAGCAATGGATTAATGCATGTGGATAGATAATATAAAACTCCTGAAATATATGTCATCACTGTGTAAAGGACTCTATGCTGCTCATGCATCTTGGCACCTCGTGCCGGTGCATAAATGGCAATCAGCCTTTGGGCATGAAATGGAGCCCAACACAAAAAGAAGCAAACAACAACGGCAACTGTATGGGGTAACAAAAGATAAATAGTATCATTTCTGTTTATATATAAATTTTATTTTGTTTGTGTAGGAGACATCATAAATGACAAGCATAATAATTTTGGCTAGCTGATTAAATGTGCTTTATTATGATTGCTGGCATATGGCCAGAAGATTTAGGCAGCTGTCACAATTTTTGCATAATGATTAGAAAACTCACCCAGCATCCGAAGAACCCGTCGAGTGCCATAGTGATTGAGCCGACCACGCACTGAGCTCAGTTGGTGTCCACCTCCGCCTCCGGCCCCCGCATACCGATATAAAATTGTATCACTATGCATAT
Organism: Drosophila austrosaltans; assembly: GCA_035045865.1. Lineage (NCBI taxonomy): Eukaryota > Metazoa > Arthropoda > Insecta > Diptera > Drosophilidae > Drosophila > Drosophila austrosaltans. The sequence goes on along the minus strand of JAWNOQ010000049.1, from coordinate 1,228,939 downwards.
TCTTTAAGGGTTGATGACGTCGATCAAAGGATCTAACTGATCCCTCATTATCATTACCAATTAAATTGGAACGATATAAATGTAAGCCAATTAGTAAATATAATACCAGAATAATCGACATTGGGGCAAAAAAGAAGATGAAAGTGGATAACTGAAAGGAATGTTCAACTATAACCCGGACAACCACACATTTGTCCACTCCCGCATAGCTATCGATGCCAAATTGAGCTGCCTGGGGTATGGCTGTCAGTATGGCCAGCAACCAGATCAATATAATGATTCTAATGGCCCGGCTTAATTTGCTCATGGCCTGACCAAAGAATGGATGACATATGGCTATATAACGTTCCACCGTAAAGGCGGTTATGGTCAAAACTGTGGCATTTGCCGATGTCTCTGCCATCAATCCGCGTCCAATGCAAAAGAATTCGCCAAAAATGTAAGGATATTTTGACCAAATGAACCACATCTCTTGTGGGACACCCGAAAGGAGTAGCATAAAATCAGATATGGCCAATGAGAAGAGATAATAATTGGTGGCCGTGTGCATAGAACGATTCTTCTTGATGACAATGCAGGTGCTTATGTTTCCCACAACACCAGTGAGGAAGATTAGTCCATAGATCAGAGTGACCGGTACGACTATGGACAGGGAATCACGTGGTGGTCCCAGCCAATCGCTTATGTTGCCAGGAGTCAAGGGTTCATCAGGAATGGACATGATCTCCCGATTTTCTTTTTTCTGTACTCTCTCTCTCTCTTTGTCTCTTGGTCTCCCTCTCCTGTTCTCTTGAAATATTTCCTTTAATTTAATGGCTTTGTTTATGCAAAATTTCCACTAGCTTCGATAATATTCCGATTGTTCCGTCTCCCTCGATGCTAATTATAATAATTCGAAGTCGCGACCAGCAACAACAAAAAGCATGAGTAAAGGTAGTGACTCCCCAGACTCGACTCGTTTCTTAACTGGCACGCAATCAAGTCCAAAGTTGCCGGCAAGGTTGTGTCCGGATACGGACGCGCTTAGCGGGTTACGTACGCCCAAAAGGGCATTCACTTGATATTAACCGACTCGTGCCATACGTGCTCACATATTTAGATATCGGATAATTCTCTCTCTCTCTCTCCTCTTCACAAATTGTAGAACAAATTGAATACCGTTAATTGAATTCACTAATCATTAATTTAAACCGACGACGAGATCCCGTCTTTAGTTGCTATTGGGCCTACAGCTAATGCGAACCGCACTCCAGCGCGTTCCAAACTTATCTGATAAGCAGCAACGACATTTCATTCAGATTTGTATCTAGAAACAAGCAACAACGACACTGTCGGTGACTGCGACGTCGGCGACGAGGCGACGACAACGACAGCAGCAACAGCAGCAGCGACAACGCAGTTTTCCACTTTCACACATGCACAATAAGGTACGCGATATAATCATATGGAGGAATTTAATTTAATTGACATTAACTCAATGTATGCTATTGACTCAATGAATTGTCCTTGAAAGTTAAATATAAAATATCGAATGAGTTAAATTTGAAAATAGATAAACTATATGAAACAGTTTCGGATATAAAAAAACTAAATAAACATTTGCTCACAATTATAAAGAGAATTTCTACATATGGTTCCATCTTTAACTGCAATTATAGCAAGTTTTCTTTCAACATAATATAGAAAGTGTTTTCTATTTCGTGCAACTTTTGTGTTTTTGTTGTCTGTCGCCTGTGTGTTTGCTGTTGCGTTTCTGTTTTGGGCACTATATTTTATATATGTATGTATGTAGTTGTTGCCAACAAAAACAAACCCCAAAAAAGTGACAAAAAAGTTTTACCCCAGGCGTTCTGTCAGTTTCATGGATTCTCAGTTCCATGCTAGCGACGAGTGACATTTGCTATATCCCCGTAATATTTTCATTCATTTATTTTATTCGTTTAGCAGCAGCAGCAGCAGCAGCAGCAGCACAACTAAGTGAAGCACAACCTGCTTGCTCCGCTCCCACACCTCCATCTGCACCTCCTTCTGTCTGTAACCTCTTCGCCATCGATGGGTGTCAAAATGCGTGCGTTGCCTATGGAATTGCCAAACACAGTCATGTGAGACCCAACACGACTGTTGGTGATGTTAATTGGGTTTTCCCCCCCTTGAAGCTTTTGTGCATGCAACAAGAATGCTGATATTCATCTACAAACAAATAATAATGAAAGCTTTTAGTCAGAAAGGAAAAAAATTAAGTAAAATAAACAAATCATATTCAAAACTTTTGGCAAACTATAAAATTTACTTTTACAGGAACTTTCTTCACTGAAAGTTAATATTTTTAGATTCATTATGACATTTAGAAATCAATTTAAACAATTTGACATTGAAATGTATAAATTTATTGAGTATTGTTTTAGTAAAATGAACTAAGTTAGAGTTTTTTTTCTTTTGAAGTTTGCCTGGCAAAATCAAATTTAAATAACACATTAATAGCTTTATAATTTATATATATATTAGATTAGATATATTACACTTAAACTACAAATACATACGTATATATAATGTATTTGGAAAATAAATTTGGCAAACGGTTTGGAACATTTGCTTACCTAAATACAATTGTGAGTCTTTGCTTTGACACGAAACTGAGTACTATATATAGTTATAGATCTATATATTGTATGTGTATTACATATATTGAGTAAACTCATACAAACATTGATCACTTATTTAAGCCTGGATTGCCCTTTAAAAGTAACATTTATCTAAGCTCTTTTCATAATATTGTTCTATACATTTACACATAATTTGCTAAACTTAAAAAAAACAAAAACTGCTACATTTAATAGTCTTTTCTTATATTTTTTTGTGTCTGTTTTAAGCAAAGCGAAGGGAAGATCTATTAGAGACAAGAGACATTTAAAAAAACTCCTTAATTATTGACTAATTTGTAAATTCATGCATTTTATTCGTTTCAATATTGAAATGTTATTTTGCATTTATTTAAGAGGTATGGTTGTACTTCGTTTGCTATTTGGCTTTGGTTAAATTGTTAAGTGTTTGTATTAGTAATTTATGTACACACATATTAATCTATGATTTCACCTTAAAAAAGTTGTGTCACATTTCTTTTTTTTTTGTAATTGTACAGGCGATAGTATATAGTAATTCAATTGCCATTATATTTACAATAATACTTGAAATATTTTAAGTATAGCTTAAGTTTTAACTTTAGTTATATTGCAAATAATTGAAATCATATCTAATATCGATTTGATCAGAAACTGGTGTTTTTTATACGAGTTTAGTTCTTATATATATATTATATAAAATGTTAAAAATACACATCATGAATGCTTGGCTTCATTATATTGCACTGGATCTCTATACTGGAATCTCAATTATTTCCAATTCACCATCATCATCTTGAATATCATACCAATAATTATGATTTCCCATATCCTCAAAGGGTCAGTGTATATACCTTTCCTGCTATAGCAGAACCTGCTTCAACTGAGGTCGATGATGCTCCAGTATACGCTGAGCCACCTCATGATCCATGCCATCAATGGAGCAGGCAATCAGTTCTACCATATTATGTCCATGTCGGACAATATGGTGTACGGATTGAAGTGTCAATTTCATGCAATTACTTATATTTAGACAACGTAAACGTTTCAAATTTCGCATAATATGCCGCACAGTGTCATCATCGACCAAAACGCAACTGGATAGGCAAAGAGATTCCAATGCAGGACAATTGTGACTAATGGCTTGAATACCTTCTGGTTGAAAACGACTGCAGTATCCTACAGATAGATTACGCAGCTCTGGTAAACGGAGAGCTTCCACTAAAACTCGATCTGTCAGGTTTCTGCATCCACGTAAGTTCAATTCACGTAATCCTCGTAAACGACTAATTCCAAAGGGTGTCTCGCCAAAACCAATTAGTCCATCATCCGTGATCTTAACACAATAATCGATATTGAGATCCTTTAAGCCCGTCTGATACTGACATATGGCAGCCATAGTCCGATCGGTTACAGTTTGTCGACAATTTTCCAAGCTGAGACGACGAAGATTTGGAAGACGTGCCAAAAGCGTACACATGGAGGCTTCATCTATAAAACAGACCTCTTCCAGGCGTAGTTCTTGAAGGGCGTAATTCATTTTGCAGGCCAAACCCTCAACCAGGCACACTCCGGTCAGCTCTCGACAATAGCCCATGGTCAGGGCTTCCAGTTTTCCACTCAACTGACGCATTGCAGCAATGCAACTAGAATTGAGCTGGACACAAAACATTAGATCCAGTTTACGTAGAGTCTTTGGCCATTTGTCAGCAACATACAGTAGTAATTCATTTGTAAGTGACAGCATGCCAGTCAAATCTAATTGACGTAGTGGAGCAACTGGGGGAACAGACCTAATAATAGCATCGAGCAATACAAAATGGCAATTGCCAGAAAGCTTCAGAGTGTGCAATTTGCGCATATCTCCAAAGGCTTTGCTCCATTTCAAGGTGTCGATGCCTGGCGAGCAGCTAAAGAAGATATCCACATACTCCAGGGATTCAGAGTGATCGCATAGCACTTGGACCAAAGCCATCTCATTATTTCGACGATACTCGAATTGTAAATGACGCAAACGGACTTTGTTTTCAGAACGACGCAACTGCTGGAGCATTTGTAACTTCAAAGATGAGTCCATGCTGACGCCATCACACTCGAATCCCTCCAAATGGGAAAATTGTCTCATATTGATGCCATCCACTGGTTGCAAGTGATTGTCATCCAATAGACTGGTTGTGGCAATAGTTAACACCTTCAGATTGGGCATTTTTCCATCCAAATTACGGAAGACAGGGGCATGGCACACTTGCAAATTCTCCACTTCGGGTCCCACAATAGTTAGAAAGTGTTCCAGCAGATCACATTGACGTAAATTACGGAGCTCCATACGTTCAAAACTTAAGCACGGATTTCCACGCTCAACATACTCCTTAATGTCCAACAAATTGTGCCTGCTGACTATTACTTTACCCTTGGAACGAAAATAGCGTCGATTGACCAGATCACGGCAACGTCCATTAACCATGCGCAATTGCTGCAGATCATTGTAGGACAAATAGGACATAATCTCTAGCCACATATCATTGGGCAAATGTTCGATTTGAGTACCCCTTAAACGCTTTTCCAATTCCATGTCGTCCATGATACTGGGTGAAGATGGCGTTGATGATGGCGGAGTGGGAGATGGTGATAATGATAGAGATGGTGATGGAGGAGACTTGGAAGTTGGCATCGAGAACATCTTTGTCACCTTCACTTTCATGTTTGTATTGGTCTGAAAAATATTTACATTCATAAGTATTTGTCTCGATTTGTAATTTAATACAATTAATTTACTTAAGAAATTATATTTGATTTATGAAAAACAGTTTGCTCTATTATATAAATTTATCTAACTGAACAGGATCTACTGAAAGTATATTTAATGATTCTATCTTACTAATATTGAATCAGTATATAGTACAAAAATCTATTTCAATATATTGTAGGAACATTGGCAATATTATTTGATAACTATTCAACCATAACTATTAACAAACAGATAGCCGGACAGATCGGTAGATATGGTAATTAACTTTCAACCCTATCCAAGTGAACAGGATTGTAGTTTTTTGACTGTTGCCAGGCAACATTTCGTTGCCAAGGCCCACACAGATGCATTTTTACATATTTTTCTTGTTTGTATGTGGTTTTTATTTCTGCATCCTGCATCCAATTTGCAGCCCACGTCTACAGACAACAAACAATTTGCTACCCCCCTTCCCAACAACACCTCGACATACATGAATATATCCGTTTATACACACATACATACATACCTGAGTGCAACTGCAACTCAGCCTATTGAAGAATGTCCTTTCTCGTCGTTGGCTCGGCTTTCCACTTGTTGTCAAATTATTACCCATGCAAGATTTCAAGTGTTTGGCATTGAAGAAATTAAGAAATATAATCTATTTTTGTTTGCTCTGTATTGTGTTTTCCACACAAAACAACGCAATTGCAGAGATTTTCCTTTCTTCCACTTGATTTTTCTCCAAGACTCGTTGCTTTTAATTGAATTCGATGTTAAGTTCAACACTTTTAATTCTTTTCGATTGGCACTACTTCTTATTTGGCTTTTTGTAAGTAAATTGCTGTTTAATTATTTATGTGCGTTCGGTGTGTGTGTGTGTGTGTGTTTTATTTCTTTTAATTTTTCCAACTTATTTGGCAGCAACATGGTCCGGACTGCAGACAAGTTCCAAATGTGCTGTGAGGTTCAACGGAAACTGCCGACTTCGAATGAAAACAAACCACTCTCAGGGCACACAGCTGTGTATCTAATAATGAAATTCGTTTGGTCAATGTATCTGGCAGATACATTTGATGCCACTGTGTCGGTACTGTTAGATAATTTTCAACACGCATGCTCTCACGAGAAAGGGCTCGGCTCTCTCTCTCTCTCTCTCCGTTTGTTCTCTCAAAGGGCACAAATACTTGCTCACTCGCTTAGTTTGTTTATGTTTCAATGTTTGACCCACTTACAAAAAAGAAGCACTAACGCGATAGCGTTGTAGGCGGCCTTGGAATTGGATTGGATGTGGACAAACGTGAGAATTGTTTCTTCCGTGTTCCTCTATTAAAGTAATAATGAAACTATTTCTTGCAGTGTAACAACGTTCATTTGTATATAATTGTAATAAGATGTAAATTGTAATCGTGAAGAGCCCTGCTAACTCTGCTTAATAGCGCTCATGTATTAATGTAATGGGATGTAAATTTTAATCTTGAACACCCCTGCTAACTTCAGCAATAATTGTTTCCACACAATTGCTCTTTCACATAACGCAGGTACAATAGATAAAGACCTATAAAAGGGCAAGGGGAAATCCAACCACCAAACGGTTCTGCAAATGTTCCGCTCGACCTCTGGGCATGGGCGTAGTCACAAATTGATCAAGGGATTACGTTAACTCTAAATTAGATTTCTCTGTGTCTATTAAGCTTTATTTTCATTTAATAATAGTAATTATACATAAACATGTTAAGCCAATTTAATTTAATTAAAATCATAACTAGATTCTATCCGTTAAATAACGGATAAACAATTCCTGAGCAACTCGCCTTGAGTTTCACTTTAACAGTGCCGTCTCTATGGATGCGTATGCTTGGCAGCCCGCAAAGAAGGACGTCTTGCTCCACTACTTCCACTTGCTGCCACAGCTGTTGCTGTGGATAGACGTGGCAGACGTTGATTAACTGGTGGACCCATTAATCGGTCAACTTGCTCCACTTGACTGTCAATGGGTGGCAATGGTGAGACCGGAGACCACTCCGAGCTGGAACTCGATCCTGGTGAATCAGAACTAAGAAAAGAAACAAAAAACGGATTATCTTAACAAATTTAAAATAAGAATTATTGTAATCCTCTTACCCGGCTGTATAGATGGGTGGCAGCTTCTTTTCATAATGACTGGTACTGGGCGTTACCACTCCGGCGTGTATCTCCTGTTGATAGAGACCGTACAGTTCCCTCAACTCATCCGGCAAATCCACGTTCCCCTCTTCAATGAGTCTACGCTGTGAGCTAATGATATCCTCACACAATCGCCGCTGACGCTCGGCGCGTAACAACTGAAGATCCCGACGACGCAATTCCGCCTGTCGGGCCAAACGTTCTGCCTGCAATGATACCTTGTCTGCCTCCAATTCATGGACACGGCAGAGAAGAGCAAGCAATTCACGTTCCTCATCACTGGTTATACGCTCGGGTAGTTCCTATTAAAGATACCAAATTGTATAATTTGATGGATAACTTAAATATCTGTATATAATACTTACATCCTCCAGTTTAACCCCCTTTTGGCGACACTGCTCCAATTCGTTTTCGGTTCGTTCTCGTATCTCCTTGTAGCGCCTCGTCTCCTTCTCAATGGCGGCCAGCTCACCCCAGGCATTCTTTAAGGCCACTGAACCCTCCGATTCTGTATCTGAGTGGAGGTTAATTTAAGGAAATTTGTTTCATATGATTTTATTAAACTCACCATCATCTCCATTGGCATCGTACAGTTTACCAATGCGTCCTTGCCAATGTGAGATTATCATATGCTGACGTTCTGCATCCAATTCCAGGCCCAGTAAATGACTCTCTGCCTCCAGCAGTTTACGGCGCAATTTCATCTGTTGCTTAAATGTAAGTACAATCTGTTCCCTCAGATAGCGGAGCTCTGTTTTCCTTTGTGCATCCTGCTCTTCGCTGGGTGGCTCCTGCTGCTGCTGTTGTTGTTGCGCTGCAGCCGCCTTAGCAGCAGCTCCACTCCGCGGACGATCGGTTAGCATTTTGGTGCGTAATCGGGAGACTTCATCTCTTAGCTCTGAGACAAGACTCTGATAATGTTTTGTGGGAAAATCCTTGAACTCATCCAAATAAACAGAGTTCTGTAGTTTAGTTGTTATACTATTGGCTCGATCTGCATAGACCAAGGTGTTTTTGGTCTCATCCCGATGCTTGCCCTCCGGCGCAACATGGGCAATCATTACAGTCTTGCAGCGGCCACTTAAAGCTTCTTTCAGCAGGCGTGTCAATTTGGAATCACGATAATTCACATAGCGGGCTCCTCCTGAGAGGGCATTAATGCAATTACCCAAAGCAAGAAGACTGCGATTAATGTGGGCTCCTTCTTGTAGTCGTTTACCCCGATTTTTGGTCTTCTTGGCCCTCTCTGAGCCAGCCAAATCAGTAAGGAATAGACGTCCTTGTTTGGTTCCCAGTGGAGTACGTGTCTGGACTGTGATACTGAGCAGGGCATGGCTACGCGAGGAAGTTTGATTGGCGGCTGTTGGCTCCATTGTACGTGCTTTGTTGCCCTTAATTAGAAGGCCGACCACCTCCTTGCGGCTGGAGGTGGTAATCTCTGATAGACCGGCAACTGTAATGCGTTGGCCGCGATGATCTTCCCGCAACTCCAGCGGACCGCCAGGATTCAACAAATCTCTTATAAGTTCATTGTAAATCTCCAAATACGATATCGATACTTTACACGAACTGTCCGGTGAAGCTGACTCAATGTGTTCGAAAATATCCTCAATGGCACGAACCATCAATCCAGTTTCATGGCTACTGACATCTGCATCATAAGTTGATGCGGCTGTGGGTGGTGCCCGATCAGCTGTGGCTGGTTTCTTTCGTGGCACTGGACCCAGCATTGTATGAGTTTTTCCCGAACCAGTTGCTCCATAGGCAAAAACCGCTGCATTATAACCATTTAAAACATCTCTGACTAAAGGAGCTGTTGTTGTCTTGTAGACATGTTCCTGTGTATCGTTTTCTCGGAATACATGATCGTAGGAATATTGTCGAGGACGACTCTTGCCACCATCATCGTAAAGCAGGGAACCACTTGAGACCACCTCAATGCAACGTTCAGCAGCCTCCAAACTAGGACGAACGCGAACAGCCACCTGCAATCGAAATTGTTTAGATAGAGCTAATTGGAGTAATACTTTTTGACTTACCACAAGACGTTCCTCTTGTCCGTGTTGGGCTGTTGTCAGTTGGCGAGGTCCTTGCGAGGATACACCACTACTACCGCCACTACTACCTGACCAGCTGCTGGCACCACCAACACTTGTCGCCATCTTTGATCCGTAGACGTTGTACTTTGACACGTGCCGTGTTTCTTCGACTGATGACCCGAGAAAAAAGCAAATGGATACAAATGGTGTCAATTTGTTGTCAACAATCGTAAAAATGACATTAGCCTGACAACACCGCCCCCTTTCTAATGGATTGTAAATTTGTGCGCCAAGGTCTTCTCAGCGACCAAATGGACATGGTTAATGTTAATCGAAAGTCCCGCTGGGTTTTCTTGTTTACCTCTGGCAAGGAGCATTATGAGATGGCGTGAGCCATAAATCAAGCCGTGAACTTGAACACTGATGTGTCCTGCGTGTTGCCTCATGCAAATCAATGAAGGTTTTTGGCTATCGATGAATTTATCAGAACAGAGCACGAGAAAGGGTAACCTGCCTCACTAATCAAGGTTGAATTTACAGGAAGACCACGTGTTATATTTCCTAACATTAGATCAAGGACTTTACTTATCAAACGTAATTTTGTTAAAACAAAAAGAAAAACAATTAATTTTTGGGGAAAAGTACACGTCGTTTCTCTATATCAATAAAATTCTCATTAAAAAGAACCAAAAAAAAGTGTTAAAGATGACGATTTCACAACCAACACTAAAGCCAATGTATTACCAACTAATTAGCTGACTAATTCATTAATTTCTTACTAATTTACTTATCCATCTGAAAGTAGACATATTTAGGTATATTCTTCTATATCTTAATGTCTTGGAGTATCTTCATTGTTTCGTTAAAAGCATATTTAATTACAATGCGTGTAAGTTAACTTGCGGGGCGCCAAAAAGTATGCATTATTAAATTTAATTCAATGTTTTGGGCAACAGAACGAATAATGGATGAAAATGAATATGTCACACAGGTGAGACAGTTTGCGCCTGAAATATTTATAAAAATGATAGGCCTCAACTGCGGTTAAGGTAAACATACTCAACTCCAACTAAATCGATTCAAAAACGACTTTAATATGAACATTATATTTGAATTCCCACACACCCATGCAAGGATCTTAACACTTTTTCCACCACATTTCAATAGCTGTCTCCCTTGCACTTCCACCTCTTGTTTCTCAATTGGTTGTTTATTGAATTTGTGTAAATTACCACCAGACACGACACGAAGGTAGGCAAAAGCCAATGGACAAAAGTCGACGGCACTTGGTCAGTTGTGGAACCATTGTTGGGAATGGGTTTCTCTTTGGGCCCATTTTGTTTTGTTGTCGCACGTTCGTTTGTTAATGTTTTGATTTGATGTACTCTGTACCCCGGACTCTACATTTCTCTGCTTCCCTGTCCCCAACCTAAATCAGCCTAGATTATTACCATTGATAGAGGGGCATTTGTGTTGATGATTTTGGTTGGGTAGTTTTTTGATTCATAGTTATGTATGTTTAAGCTCATTAGTATATATATATACTCTATTCAGTTGGATTTTACGAACTATACAAATTCCCTCAGGTTAACAAATGGTTGACCGTTAAATTTTGTTTTGTTTTATTTTTCGTGCTTTCAAAATCAGTCTGTAAGCGAATGTAAGACACGTACACATTGTTTTGTGTCAACTTCATGTCCTCCCTTTTAGATAGTTAATCACTGGAAAGGGGAGCGATGAGCCTTTAATGAGCCGGCCCCCATGATTGTAAGAAACAAAAGAGAAATAATTTTCTGTCTGGCACTTATGATATCTTATCCATAAACTAAATCTATTGATTAATAGAAAGAAAGCTACACTAAATAGTTTATTCATTAAAAAACTATTAAAGCTTCGACTAATCAATATTTTTGTTAAAGAGAAACAAAATTTAGGAATTTAATAGAAAAATCTAAACAAATTCTGATTTTGATCATGCCATCCCAAGTATCAATTACTTGAGTACCTTGATTGATGGTTAAACAACAATGCAAAGTTAATTATATGAAAACCATTACGGTTATGGGTTATTTTTAGAATTCATCAAACAAATTATCCAATGGTAAGCAAGTGACATCATTTTTGTGGTATTCCCTTGGGGGCATAAGGTGGCAAACTTGCAACCTTCAAAGTGGGTAAAAATTAGCGATGACCGCAATTAAAAATCTGAAAAACATTTACCCAGGAGACCTGTGCGTGCATGCAATCTTTAAGAGTCAAACTGACCCCAAATGGGCCAACATTCTCCGCATTGTTTACATGGCAAAGTTTCTAGCAAATTTCTTTACATATTTCACACATTCGAAAACAAAATGGCTGCGTCGCTTGGCCCCAATCTTGACATGAAATAATGTAATATTTTACAACTAAGTAAATCCAATGCGGGGCGCCAACGATTCGGACGATAGTAGGGCCCAAGTAGGTCAATTAAATGCGAAACCTGCAGACTTCAAATCCATTATATAAAATTATATAAAAAAATACACAACAAACTTTGGCAATTTGATAAAGAACTGCAAATTTGCTGCACTGCACTTACAAAAAGTTTTTCAAATGTCTTTTTTTTTTTATCTCTGCAACTGTTCACTTTGCAATAAAGGAATCGTTCTAGACAAAACCGTAAAATTCACCGACATGGATTCGGAATCAAACCGTTCACATTGACGGACAAAACTCAACTGAATAGGCGACTTTAATTTTTTGTTCTGGGTCCTGGCCTGGTCAAAAGAAATGAAATTATAGGCGCAAAGCGGCTAAGTGGGTGTCGGTGGTCGGTGACGGTTTGGAGCGAGGGGCAATAGAGTGTTGGTATTGTTGTGTCCTGGCACGGCACAATCAATTTTTTTATTCCTTTTTTTTGTTCCATTCTTGTCGTTCGAATAGTTGAAATGCTAATGCGCCATTTTGCCTACATTTCTATGCCGTTGGCCAGTTGGGGGTCCGTATCCAGATATATGTAGTTTGCCAGGACTACCACAAAGCACTTATTTTAACAGATTGACGTGGATCTAGTTATGTTTTGAAATACATATATATACACTTAATGCCGTGACATGAATTAGGTTAAATTTTAGAAAAATATTTAGATAGAGTCAAGTTGGTTCTTTGGAGTTTGTATGTAGCTTTAACTTGGACTACTCGTATAAACTTAATTTCAATAATATTTTGAAAAAATATAACTTATTTTTGTACTAAATCATAAACTTTAGTATTTTTTAAGTTAAACTTTTGAAAATCATAGTTCAGGTCGTCTTTTTGTTAGATCCTCAGTATATAACCTTTCTGTTTGTCTAAAATATAATACCTTCCCAGGTTTAAGTCTTTTAATTGGCTACCAGCTTGAAGCAAAAAAGGGTAACCAATTAATGTCCACTCTAACCAATGCTTTAAATAATAACTTTTCCACTTTTGATTCGAAATGCGGTTTCCATCAGCCACAGTGGGTTAGGTAGATTTTATGCAAATCATTTGATATTTTTTTTTTTTGGTTTTGGAGTTCAGTAGGTAAAAGCCATTGTTATCCACTCGTCACTCGTGTTAGTTGTTTTTTCTTATTCCTTTAACCAATGTGAAAGCATTTCCGTCACGTCAACTCAACTCAAGTTGGGCCAAATGGTTTGATAATAAACGCTGCAAATAAAAACTGCCACATATCACCAGGAAAGCGTTAATTTCCGCCCGTTCACGGCGACCACCATGTAGCCCATTCACCATAATTTAACTCGTACAATTGCAGAACTCAGGACAAGACATTGAAATGCAAGAGTTGGTGCCCTCAACGTATTCGAATTATGATTGATAGATTTAGGCAAGCCTTCAATGGAGTGTTGGCATTTGTAAATATTTTATTGTGAATTGCATTTACCTTTCTACACTCCAAATTGCGTGGGGGTTAATACCCACTTACATCATGTGTGTACGCTCGAGTAGGTAGGTGTATTAGTGCCCGTCAAGGACTTTACAACGCGTCGAATTTGCATTTTCGCTGTGCCACAGAGCTCATTCAAGATTCAAATTAAAGATTCTTTTCGGCACGAGAAGGTCAAGTCAATTTACACGGTCAAATAGCAAGGTCTTGTAGTTGGTATGTAATTGAAATTGTTTATTAGCTATTCATAAAGTATATAAAATGCACGTTTGTATATTTTAAAGATTTCTTTTTTTTTGTGTTTTGTTTTTTTGATTTTCATATGTCGCAAATTGATTTTAACTAAATAATAGATGTATTGGTGTATTAGTTATTTACGATAAATCGACAAAAAAAAAATAATAAAGAAAAAGAAAGTAACGTAACACACATACAGCAAAAGGCAATACCCAACTGGCCAATACTTATATTAACTAAATGCTAAAACTGAAATTGGTATAACCTACGGCTGTATTGCTGTCTATATGCCGTACTATAAGGGGCGGACTGTTCAAACAAAATGCGCCTCACAAAATTCTGAGCAAATATTTGAAATTTGTCTAGGTCAGTAGAGTATTAAATGGATTGTATTTTGAATTTTTGATCAAGTATTTCGATTGTGTGTCCAGTAAATTTAGCTATGTTTAGAATGTAAATATTAGTAGCTGTAAGTCAAACTAACTGGACGTGGCCTAAATGTTGTAAATTTCCACAATGAATTTTGAAAAATTTTACGAAAATTTGCAGGGATTCATGAAGGGGGGAACTTTTAACTCATAACTGTTTTCATTTTTCATAGAGATGGATTTTCAATAAATGCATTAGAGATACATTTCTCATTAAAAGGCATTGTTAAAAACTCTTGGGGAATGATAAAGCAATTATTGCTTATGTAACAATATTATGTAATCTAATATATGAGAGTTCATATTGATCTTGGTATACAAAAAGAATAACTATATATGTAGCTTTATACTTTCAGTAGCTAAAATTCCACAAATGCTGTAACTATCCTTTAACAAAAACAAATGAAAAATGCTAGTATTATATTAGTCTATGTATTGAGTTTATGCTATTGAAATACTTTGTGGCCTTTATAATTGCCCTTAATAATTGTATAAATTTTCCATATCAAAAATGCTCAAATCCTTATTGTGTTTTTGGTTTGTTTCGTTTATCTAGTCTATACAATAATGCATTCTTTATAGTCCGGTTAGATACTCAATATTTTATAACTTTTGTATATCATTGTTTAAACTAAATATTTGTGGAACAGGACAGTTCAGATTACACCGTGCAACAAAGTTATGGAATAAATGTTTTGTAGTTTCTATTAAAGTAGCAAGAAAATTAATCAAATGGATAAAATAAATGTTTAGTAATACCAATAAATGTCAATCTCTGTATATACTTGTTAAAAGCGGAAGAAGCATATTTCAGCATAAACGTTTTCTTGCCGCACAGTGTAATAATGTATGTATGTGTGTTTATATTATTGTTATGGGTTGGCATGTCTCATTGTCAGAGATAGAGAAAGTTAATTATAGGTATGTATGTAGACATAGGTGTAACACCTAAGGGCAGTGATTTAGACACAAGGCTCAACATAATTTCCAGGAAACAGCCCAGTCACACCATCCATGACGCCCTCCCACCAGCCATCGTCATTCTTCTTCAGCACATACAGCACTGAACTCTCCTGGAAGCTTAGCTCATCATCCTTATCGGCATAGTAATCATAGATAGCCACCACTATTAAGAAATAAAGAGTTAAACAAGTGTCTAGCTTTCTTATTTCAACTGGTTTACCCTTTTCAATATAGTTTTTGGGCACCCAACCAGGCAAATTCTGATCCTCTGGTACAATGGGTGCCAATTGTGGTCCAGATGAATTGCGTGGACGTCCGAAATCCTGGTGTTCATCCTCTGGAGGCGGCGGCGGTGGTAGTGGTGGCGATTGTGATCCAGGACGAGCAAAATTCAAACTGAAGTGATTTCTATAATCAAGTTTAAGAGTAAATAAGATTTAGAAGAATGTTTTTGCAATGAATTAATAAACCAAAACTAAGTGTTACCTATTGGGATTCCTGAGCAGGCACATACATTCAAAAATATTAGAATATATAGTCAAAAGTTTAAAGAAATATAAAGAAAAATGGGGCTCACCTATTAATATTCCTGCCTAGCGTATGCATACCAATGTGACTCTGTTCAGTCATCTCATGCTGGGACACAGTCAGCGGTGAGGGAGGAGCTGCTAAGATTGAACACACAATTATCAACTATTGAACAAAGGGTTTTAAAGTACTCTTAACTCACGTGGCATACTGCTCCTCTCATCATATTGCATCATACCGGTTGAGGGCAAATTTACATGAGTAGCAATTTGTTGGCTCGGCGGCATGGGCAGAGCACTGTAGCCAGCAGCCCTCTCATTTCCAGCTGCTCCACCTCCAGTTGTAGTGGTTGTAGATGAAGCCGTTGACATGGGACGCTTTGGATGTCCCATAGGATAATTAGGAGCATAATGTGAGGGCACTTGGGGCGGATTGACCACCGGTGGCGTACGATATTCGCGAGAACTTTTACCCAGTGTTCCTGTATTGCTAACGGATTTGCCAAGAGTTCCTGTATTTCCAGCCCGCGACATTTGCGGTGGTGTCGGTGGCTTAGTGGTTGGTGGTGGTCCCACCACGGAGTTGGGCACAAGAGATTGCACAGAGCCATGACTGGAGGACACGCGATGTTTTTGCCGTACTTGATGCTGCGCCGCATTAATACCGTGGCCAATCTCATCCAGAATGGAGTAATCAATGGGCTTGCGTACATACTTGATAGGCTTTTCCGGATTAATGGGAGCCACAATTTTAAATTGCCTGGAGCTAACCTTGTTTGCTGTCAACACTCCAATCTCCCTGAGGGTAAAATTAAAATTAAAGATCGAACCAATCAATATTTGGGTTGTATACTATTACCGTCGGGCCACCTTCTCCTTGTGTATATGCACTGTTTGAGCTATATGGTTCATTTGCGATTCCATTTCGCTTAATTGCTGGGCCTGTAACTCCAGCAGCTGCATATAGCTGTACGCCAAAGTGTTTATCTGATAGGCGACGCTAGCCAGAGATTGGGTGGTATAGTTCTTGGTGGCTTCCAGAGCCGCCTTCTTGTTGTCCGCCCTGTAGTAGGTGTCCTCACAGTAGTCGGCCACCCGTTCCAGATTGGTGTAGCTATCGCGTAGGCTCTGGCGGCCATCGGGTATTTCGGTGCGGATCAAAGATGCTAATTCGTCCATTATGCTGTCACTGGCCATGGGGGCTTCGGTTAACATGGGGGAGTAGTCTGCTGTAACAAGAAAGAACACAACAAAGCCAGGAATGAGTCTTTTCCCACAAGCGCTGCAAATTTTGGGGCGGTGGCAGCTCCAAATTTATGATTGGTGTGTACTCAAATATAAAAATATCGAAGCCACTCACTCTATTTGTAGTTGTATTTCTTTAAAATGCAGTATCCAGCTCGAAATTAATGCCCAACAAAGGAGATCTTGCTGGAGCCTCAATTTACGAGGTATTTGTTATGTTTTAATTAATTTTAATTGCATTTATTTATGATTTTCTTCACTACACTCACTTAGACTTCGTCACTCCTCTTTTTTTTTTTTGGTTCAGAGTTGCCACATGCGTAAAATATTTCGACATTAAACAATGTACTCGATACCGTTTATCCAAAAATACTTTACACAACGAAAATAGTGCCAAACCAGCTTTTTTGAAAGAACAAAACGGTTCCTACGACGCTAGATCAAGTCAAACATATTTATCGCAAGAAACATGGCAATATTTTATAAAAATCAGAAATATTCTTTGAATTCATTTCCTGGGCTGGCATCTCTTGCCCAGGATGATAGGAGCAATTTTATTTCGGAGATGCAGAAGACGATTAGACGCATTGTAGACGGCATATACTTTGATCCCGACGCCCTTTGCCTAATGGAGGAGCATGTGCCCTATAGTCTAAATATTGACGAATTTTGGCATCACATTTTGCCCTTCGTTAATAAGGCAAGTCAATATTTAGCCAAACATTGAACTTTTAGACTAATTTTATCTTTTCTTTAGATCTTTGTCGTTTTCTTAACCAATCTCATTACAGGTCATCAGAAATTATTGTATGCAGCGAACATATGTTTACCAAACCAATCGACCTGCAAGAAGTTCGTAAGTAGAACCTTAAGTTCACCGGTTAAAACATATAATTAGAGAAGCGTATTTCCAGATGACAGATCGAGACGAATTGAGGTCCTCTCTTGCCGACATTTTCAGTCAAGTTCCATCTAAGCTGTTGAAGAACTTGGTGGCTATAGTGTCGGACAGGAACCGTCTTAATCCGAGGACTCTGGAGGAAGTTGGATATATCATGGGCTACCAAATGCCACCTCTATTGTACGATGCTACCCACCTCATCGCAGAGTTCTGTGACGAGATAGATGCCTTTTGTGTGGACACAATAAATTGCATTTTATCGGCAAAGTTTACTAAGGAGACATATAGGACGGAGTTGTTCGAAATTCGGGAGAGGTGCAGATCTGGCAATTATGCCACCTTGGAACCCATGTGGTATTTCTGCCGGGAGACCGAACGTATACTTAAGAGAGTTTTTAATTTGAATATTATCAACTCAAGCTTCAGTGCCCAAATTTTGAGAAACGACAAATTGGAGGCGTATGGTAAAGGTGCCATGAGCCAAATGCCTATTTTGGACAAGGATCTGTGTGCCGAGGCTGGTATTGTCTTTTTCTTATCCTATGAAGTGGCCATGAAGTTGAACCACCTGTAGGCAATCGTTATATTCCCTTTTTGCATATCACTTAACTACTCGCATTTTCATATATTCACTTTTATATAATTAATTGTATGAATTAATAAAAAAGTCGACTAATTTTTCTCCCAGTGTATATGAGTTTTTGACAAATTCTAATTTGCCCATAGAGATTGGAGATAGAAGTTCGCCGATGATTATTTCAAACTATCGACGATGTAATTGAAACTTTTTATCGCTGTTGCGGACTTTGCAGCACTTTTTTTTAATAACGCTAGTTTATTTAACTTTGGTCACACTGTGTTGTGAGTAATTTTGTAAAAATTTTAGTAATTATTTCAAACAATGTCCCATCAAACAGGCATCAGGGGTGAGCAAGGATATTTCTATTTAATTAAATCTCATATTATTTAAAATTCCTTTAATCCACTTAGCAAACGAGCAGCTGGCCAAAGTTTTCGGCAAGTCGAAGAACGGTAAATTGCGTGTGATAAAAGTATCCATTGAGAATGGTGAGTGTGTGGACAAGAATAACCACTCAGGCATATACATACATACATACAAACAAAAAATATACTAAATAATTTTGTGATAACGGTACTTCCGTTCCCGCCCTTTCTTTAAATAGAACAATTGAGCTGCAGTGCCACAGCCGAGGTGAAGAAGGATTGGGAACGCGACTATGACAAACTAATCGCCCCAATGTTGGAGGAGAATGTCCCCTGCTATATACTTTATCGGCTGGATGCGAAGATTTCTCTAGGTTATAGTTGGCTGCTCATCAGCTGGACACCGGATACGGCTAGCATACGTCAGAAAATGGTTTATGCGTCAACGAAAGCTACGCTTAAGAATGAGTTCGGTTCAGCCTACATAACGGAGGAGGTGCATGCCACCACACTAGATGAGACAACACTTGAAGGATATAGGAAGCATAAGCGGGAATTTTCAGCCCCCGCGCCCCTAACCACTCGCGAAGAGGAGCTTAAAGAGATTAAGGAAGTCAACACAGAGATCAGCACAAACACTCGCCATCAGACGCTAGGTGGCATATCTTGCCCATTAAGTGATGCCACACAGGCTGCAGTAGGGGAATTGATACGTGGCAACTACGACTATTTGCAGTTCCGCATCGATCTTGCAGAGGAGCGCATCCACGTATCCCATGCAGCCAAAGTCGAACTCGAGGATTTGCCGAAACAAGTGCCAGAGGATCATGCACGGTACCACTTATACTTGTTTCGGCACACCCACGAAGGCGACTATCTGGAATCCTATGTGTTCATCTACTCGATGCCCGGCTACAATTGTTCTGTGCGTGAGCGCATGATGTATTCTAGTTGCAAGGCACCGTTTGTGGAGGAATTAGCTGCCATGGGTGTGGAGGTTACCAAGAAGGTGAGTGTGCGTTGCTAAATTATAATGCTGCCAACAATTTTTTTGGAAAAAAGCCAAATTTTCAATATTTTTGTGCTAGTTTGACCTTTAAAATTATGGATATAGATATATTTTAAAATGTGTTTTTTTTTCTAGTTGGAAATCGATAGCGGCAGCGAATTGACTGAAGCCTATTTGCTGGACGAATTGCATCCCAAAAAGATATTACATCGTCCAGCTTTTGCCAAGCCCAAGGGTCCACCGAATCGTGGCGCCAAGCGTCTAACACGACCCACCAACGAAGATCAAGTCTGAATCATGCCAAACGGATAAACCAACGAGTCAATTTTTCGTATTCTAGAGCATTTAATTTATTTATACTCTAATTTTTTTCTATATACGTTCATCTTCATGTCTTCTTGTTCTGTTCCTAATCAAATTTCTTAGTTGCTATAGGCATTAAAAAGAGCAACAACAACGACGCATAGCAGCCAATTTGGGCTTCCTCTGGACATATTTGCAATTTATGTATTTAAATAATAAAACAAATTGAAGTAATCGAACTCAGCGTTATTTGACTGAATCCAAGGAAATCTGTTCACCCACACGATTGTCATGAGATTTGGCCAGTTCGGTGGTTTCCGACTCTCCTTGCTTTTTGAATGCCTGATGTATGTTATCGTCACGCTGAAGGCGCCATTTATATTGCCAGTAACGGACCTCTTCCATGGAAGTCCCAGAAGCTTTCATTATCAGCAGAGAAGTAATTCCAGCCACCCCACCCAAAAAACCACCAATAATACCGCCTGCAGCCATGCCGCGAAGCCCCAAGTTGATTTTGTATAGGGAACCGGTGATGGAGCCAGCAGCCAGATACTCATAAATGGAAGATTTGTCCCGATAGACAGAAACGCAGGTGATGATGCCACTAGAATTGGAGCATTAGTTTAACACCAGCTGCAGGAGAGGCATTTGGAAATACTCACAAATATGAGGTGGTAAATAGACCCGCACGCCAGCCCCATTTAACACCGCCCTTGGCAAAGTTCACCGTAAACTGATCCTGCAGCTTTTTCTGGAAGAAACAAATAGAAAAATTTGTAGAATCTCTCGGGCATGAAATATTTCAACTTACCTTGGCATCAAAATGCGATTTAAATGCAGTGGCCTGATTATTCTCCATAAAATCCATATAAGCAGCTCTGGATTGCGTGACACCGCCATAGATGGCTCCAATTAAAAATCCCAAAAAGCCAGCCTGGTAAATAGAATTGAGTTCGGAGGATATGCTACCAAATTCACTGGAAATATTATCGTTTTAGTTAATTCTTGCATTTTTGAACGCTATAACCATCACCTACTCCACGGTAAACATAAGCTTCAGCCGCTCCAGACCGTTCTCATTTGACGTTTTGGTGTCCAAATACGATTTGTATGTCTTGTTCTCTTTATCAATAATATCATCAGAGCCGCGGTCTAAGCCTGGCAATATGCCGGCAATCAGAAACCGTCGCCCTTTTGTTAAGAAATTCATACGAAGCGTGGGAGATTAAATAACAAGCAAGAAAGAAAAGAAAACACCAAACACGGAAAAATCAGCTGTTTACGGCAGATGGTCTATCAAGTGTTGTAAACGACAATATTCGAAGTAGAGCAAACCCTTTTGGCCCCTTTTACCACCAAAATAAATTTTAAAATTGCTACTACTGAAGATTTATTATTCTGTTGATAAGTTGAATAAATTGATAAAAATAATCTAGGATTCTCAATCGCTTTTTTCTGACTATTATATGTTTTTAACGAGAGAAAAACTTAATTAAGAGACTTAACAAGCAGCTACCAAATAAATTTAGCTAATTTGTCATCTCTGAAACGGCCTGCGCGAATTTTCCAACACTGCACAGCTGAACGCCGCTAAAACTTATTGCGGCGTGTCGCTAATATTTTGTTGTGAAATTTTTGATTTTGAGTAATTTATTTAATTTGTGAAAAACAAATTGCAAATTATTTAGAAGCACTAAGTGCCTGGGCACTTCAACAAACTAAGCAAGATGATGTACGACAATGAAGAAGGTAAGAAATAAGGAGAATTCAAATTGCAAAGAAAAAAACATGGCGTCTGCGTCTTATTTCGCCAAAGGAGCCCTAAAATTTAAAAAATTTTTGTAACAACGGTTCTCTTGTATTACAGAGCTGTACGAGGAGGAGAATGCCGAGGAAATCTCTCACGAGCTGTGGCAGGAGGCATGCTGGATTGTAATCAACGCATATTTCGATGAGAAGGGTCTGGTGCGTCAGCAATTGGACAGTTTCGATGAGTTTATTCAGATGTCTGTACAGCGCATTGTGGAAGATTCACCGGCCATTGAACTGCAGGCAGAGGCCCAGCATACATCCGGTGAGGTGGAGACTCCGCCTAGATTCTCGCTAAAATTTGAACAGATTTACCTGTCAAAGCCAACACATTGGGAAAAGGATGGTTCGCCCAGTCCTATGATGCCAAATGAGGCTCGTTTGCGTAATTTAACATATTCGGCGCCATTGTATGTGGATATTACAAAGACAAAGAATGTAGAGGGTATGGACCCAGTGGAGACGCAGCATCAAAAGACATTCATAGGCAAGATTCCTATAATGTTGAGGTCCACCTATTGTTTGCTCTCACAGTTGACCGATCGTGATTTGACCGAGTTGAATGAGTGTCCCCTAGATCCTGGCGGCTATTTCATTATCAATGGTTCAGAAAAAGTTCTTATTGCCCAGGAAAAGATGGCTACAAATACAGTTTATGTATTTAGTATGAAAGATGGCAAATACGCCTTTAAGACAGAGATTCGCTCTTGCCTGGAGCACAGTTCGCGTCCAACTTCCACACTGTGGGTTAATATGATGGCACGAGGATCCCAGAATATTAAAAAATCTGCCATTGGTCAGAGAATTATCGCCATTTTGCCGTATATCAAGCAAGAGATACCAATTATGATTGTATTCCGTGCCCTGGGATTCGTGGCTGATCGCGATATATTGGAACATATTATATACGATTTTGATGATCCCGAAATGATGGAAATGGTTAAGCCTTCGCTAGATGAGGCTTTCGTTGTCCAAGAGCAGAATGTGGCTTTGAATTTCATTGGTGCCCGTGGAGCACGTCCGGGTGTAACCAAAGATAAACGTATTAAATATGCCAAGGAAATTCTGCAAAAAGAAATGTTGCCTCATGTGGGCGTTTCCGATTTCTGTGAGACAAAAAAAGCTTACTTTCTTGGTTATATGGTACATCGCTTGCTGCTCGCTTCCCTGGGTCGTCGAGAGTTGGACGATCGTGATCACTACGGTAATAAGCGTTTGGATCTCGCCGGACCCCTATTGGCTTTCCTGTTCAGAGGTCTTTTCAAGAATTTAATGAAAGAGGTTCGCATGTATACCCAGAAGTTTATTGATCGTGGCAAGGACTTTAATTTGGAATTGGCCATCAAGACGAACATTATTACCGATGGATTGCGTTACTCATTGGCTACTGGCAATTGGGGAGATCAAAAGAAGGCCCATCAAGCCAGAGCTGGCGTCTCACAGGTGTTGAATCGTTTGACATTCGCCTCAACATTGTCCCATTTGCGACGTGTCAATTCCCCCATTGGACGTGACGGTAAACTGGCCAAACCTCGTCAGTTGCATAACACTCTTTGGGGCATGTTGTGCCCGGCCGAGACACCTGAAGGTGCTGCTGTGGGTCTGGTGAAGAATTTGGCACTTATGGCTTACATTTCGGTGGGATCACAACCTTCACCCATTCTGGAGTTCTTGGAGGAGTGGTCCATGGAGAATTTGGAGGAAATCGCTCCCTCAGCTATAGCAGATGCCACTAAAATCTTTGTAAATGGCTGCTGGGTGGGTATACACAGAGATCCTGAACAGCTTATGGCCACGTTGCGTAAGCTGCGCCGACAAATGGACATTATTGTCTCTGAAGTATCCATGATTCGTGATATTCGGGATCGTGAGATTCGTATCTACACAGATGCAGGTCGTATCTGTCGTCCTCTGCTCATCGTTGAGAATGGTTCGCTATTGCTGAAGAAGACCCATGTGGAAATGTTGAAAGAACGCGATTACAACAACTACAGCTGGCAGGTGCTAGTGGCCTCTGGAGTGGTAGAATATATAGACACTCTGGAAGAGGAGACAGTAATGATAGCCATGTCCCCATATGATTTAAAGCAGGACAAGGATTATGCTTATTGTACAACCTATACACATTGTGAAATTCATCCAGCCATGATTCTGGGTGTTTGTGCATCCATTATACCCTTCCCCGATCACAATCAGAGTCCCCGTAATACTTATCAAAGTGCTATGGGTAAGTAAGATATACAAATCTTCCTATTTTTCATTTCTAATCATCTTATCCTTTGCAGGTAAGCAAGCTATGGGCGTTTATATAACCAATTTCCATGTGCGAATGGACACTCTGGCCCATGTCTTGTATTATCCAATGAAACCCTTGGTTACCACACGATCTATGGAATATCTACGTTTCCGAGAATTGCCTGCTGGTATTAATTCAATTGTGGCC
Organism: Drosophila austrosaltans; assembly: GCA_035045865.1. Lineage (NCBI taxonomy): Eukaryota > Metazoa > Arthropoda > Insecta > Diptera > Drosophilidae > Drosophila > Drosophila austrosaltans. The sequence goes on along the minus strand of JAWNOQ010000049.1, from coordinate 1,204,671 downwards.
ATTCTCTGTTACACTGGATACAACCAGGAGGATTCTGTCATTTTGAATGCGTCCGCTGTGGAGCGTGGGTTCTTCCGTTCCGTGTTTTATCGCTCATACAAGGATTCAGAGAACAAGCGTGTGGGAGATCAGGAGGAGAACTTTGAGAAACCACATCGTGGCACATGTCAAGGCATGAGAAACGCCCATTATGACAAATTGGATGATGATGGTATTATTGCACCCGGTATTCGCGTATCCGGTGATGATGTAGTTATTGGCAAGACAATAACACTCCCCGAAAATGATGATGAATTGGATAGTAATACAAAACGATTTGCCAAGCGGGATGCCTCCACTTTCTTGCGTAACTCTGAAACGGGTATTGTGGATCAGGTCATGTTGACTCTGAATAGCGAGGGCTATAAATTCTGTAAAATTCGTGTGCGATCTGTGCGTATACCACAGATTGGTGACAAATTTGCCTCGCGGCATGGACAAAAGGGTACATGCGGTATACAGTATCGGCAGGAGGATATGCCATTTACATGCGAAGGATTGGCCCCTGATATTATTATTAACCCTCATGCCATTCCATCTCGTATGACAATTGGTCATTTAATTGAATGTCTACAAGGGAAACTTGGTTCCAATAAGGGAGAAATTGGTGATGCTACGCCCTTTAACGATGCCGTTAACGTGCAAAAGATTTCCACTTTCCTTCAGGAATACGGCTATCATCTGCGTGGCAATGAGGTCATGTATAATGGACACACAGGACGCAAAATTAATGCCCAGGTAAGTTGGAATTTAAATCTTATGCTTAGCTCTTTCTATAACAATGATTCCACTTGTTTTAAAGGTATTCTTGGGTCCCACTTACTATCAACGTCTCAAGCATATGGTGGACGATAAGATTCATTCACGTGCTCGCGGTCCTGTTCAGATTCTTGTGCGTCAACCTATGGAGGGCAGAGCTCGTGATGGTGGCTTACGTTTCGGTGAAATGGAGCGCGATTGTCAAATCTCTCACGGAGCTGCCCAATTCTTGCGAGAGCGTCTATTTGAGGTCTCTGATCCATATCGTGTGCACATTTGCAATTTCTGTGGCCTAATCGCCATAGCCAATCTGAGGAATAACACTTTTGAGTGCAAGGGCTGCAAGAACAAGACACAAATCTCTCAAGTTCGTCTGCCCTATGCAGCCAAGTTGCTCTTCCAGGAGCTCATGTCCATGAATATTGCTCCACGTCTGATGGTTAACTAAGAACTGACATCAATTTTATCATATAAGCACAATCCTTAGCAAGTTAATTATTAAAACGAAATCTTTAATTATTGTGACAAATGAATTATTGCTAATTTTTTTCAACAATTTCTAATCTTTTACTGTAACTTGTAAGTGGAGCAAGTGCCTGAGTTGCATTTAAAAATGACATCAATGGTGATGGAACGTGCTCCATGATCCGAAAAAAACACAAAAAAAATTGAGGCGAAAGTCTGCAGATGGCATGTTCCAAAATGAAATTTGATTTATGTATTTACTTAGTTTGCATAACACAAAAGGGGTAAGGTGTTTGTGCAAATTGGGCTATGATTTGACCCCGGATTAGTATCCGGTTTATATTTTTTTTTAAATGTATCATATTTTGAATATTACATATATAGAGGGGAAAGGCCAGCAACGTTGAAAGGTAAACGTTTATAAAAGTTTACTTCCATTCAAATGTAAAAACAAACTTCGTAAGCAGTATAACAATAACAACAACGATCATAATATTGATTGATACTATACAATTACTGTACATTATAATTGTTGGTTTTCAAACAATTTGTAGAAACAATGTTTTTTCATTTACAGATCAGTTAATAGGCATACGGAAGTGAATTCAAGGCGCCATTGTGTATCCATGTGATAAGCTGCTTAAGTTATCGTGGTCATCACCTTAGAAAGATTTTGAAAGAACTCATGATTTGGGAATAAACAAGTATTTCCTTCAATCCTCACTTTGTGTTTTTCGTATACTCTAGCGGAATATATTGATCGATATAAACTGATCAGTAGATTAGTAGATGGTTTGAGGTAAGTTTGGATGTTGAAATATCGATTAGAGAAGTTTCAATATATAGGTATATCTATTTGTAATAAATCTGTATTAATATATATTGTTGGATTTAGGGTATTTAAACATCGGTTATATTTTACACTATACATCAATTTCCAACGATTTCTTTATGTTTTCTTTTGATTTGAACTCAAATGTTTTGCCTCTGTCGTTTTGTGACGCCCAATGACAAAAGGGATTAGTTCTTTGTTGTTAGCTTGGATTTTGGGCTCTTTTGGTTAGCAGCGATTCCAGGCAATTGATTGACAGTTATTAATTGCCGCTTGACGTGGCTTGATGGCATAAAGCTGACGCCCCTCATTCAGCAAATATTGTCGGCTTTGGCATTGTTATGAATAAATAATTGAAATGGCGTGTAAATCTCATTGATAAGAGAGTCAATCGAGAAGAGCATCTCAACACCGGCCAGAATAAAAGCTGCACTTAAAAGATTTGATTTTGTGTCGTATTTATTTATTTATAGCGGCTTAAAAATAAACTTAACTGCATCTTATTTTTCGCCATTGCGAAATACACTGATGGCATAAAATTCGGGAACTCGATATACCTTTAAGCGTTCATGACTGAATCGTCCATTGGTATGGGCCTTAACATAGAAAATGTCCTTTAAGCCCAACTCTTTGCGAGGCAGCAACGATTGCTCATCCATGAGACGCTGCTGCTTGGGTCGATAACCTGACTTGGATTTGTCTTGCAACAGTTTCACAAATATGATATCACCCTCGCCACTGCCACCTAGAGTGCGTGCCTGATAGAATTCCTGTGTTTTGGGATAGATGAGCACCGGTTGTATGGGTAACACTTCGTTCGGTGCTGTGGGATAGGTTACATCCTCTGTAATGATTTCGCCATTGTAGTGTGGTACAGGAACTGCCAAAGATAAATATTCCAGGCAGAGCAGGATCAAGACTGGACAAAGGATCTGTGAAATAAGTTTTCCTTGATTAGAAATTCCTTTCACAAACAAATAATAATTCAAGGTCAAATTGTCCTCTTTTTATAATATAATTCTCAAACTCAAACTCGATAAGATCTTTGACCAAACAATGCGAATGTTCAAAAATTAGGTAATAATTAATTGCTTCTATTAACTTTGTTGTTAAATAATACCTTTGCTTCATTTAGATGATATCTTAACTTAAAAACAAATATGTAAATAAAAAAAAAAAACTGGAACACTTTGTGTACAATATATAGAACAGAGTTATAAATCTCTGTTTTAATAAATTGTTTTGCATATCTAATTGATCTCAAGATCTAAGAAACCTAATTGCGATACGATAAACAAAAGCAAATCAGACCAGGAATAAAGATATATATGTATAGTAAATTATTTGCACTCTTTTGTTTGCTTTACCGTTTTGTATTTGCACGATGACATTTTATTGTTGTTGTTTAAATCTTTTCACGTCTTTGTTGTTAAATTAATTTGTAAACACACAAAATTGGCTTTTTATAAATTAAGCCGCTTCGATACGCATTTGGCTAAAATATATATACATATATATCACAGAGAAATGAATGACTTGTCGCCGATCGAGGGAGCGAGTGTATAGCGCAAATGTCAAAAGCAGACTGGCGTGCGACAAGGCCGATCCGACTTCATTTACCTTACCAATTTCCAAAAAAGCCAACTTCAAACTGAGTAGATAACTCAAGTAACGTATGTATGTAGTCAGAGTCAAAGACTGGCTTTGGCAGCGGCTTTTGGACCCGGTGTCTCCGTTGTACATGGTAGCTGACAACACAAATAACAAATGGCAAAAACGGTAGGCAACAGAAAGAGTTTCTGTCGATGTTTGTCTGATAATAATAATGATAATGTGATAATGTTGGCAATGATGATGACCAGGTGGAAAAAAACGATTCAACAATATTTAATAATAACATTATTATTGCTATTAATTGATCACTAGGTCGTCATGTATGAGGTGTAGTTTAGTGTCAAAAGGGTCAATGTTATGAAGATGGGTGCGGGGAATTTATCAAGTTGTACCAAAGCCAATGATTTTGTTGTTTGTTTGTTTGTTAATACTGCTTACAATTTATAAATAACATCAACAACGTTTACTTTACTCTTTTGCCTTTGTTGTTGCCGTTGTTTCTGCTGCTGATAATTTTATGCTTTTACGCGCAGTGATGTCAAATTTATTATTATGGCCTTTTGTATGTACAACAAAAAAAAAAAGGAAAAAAAACACTCACACAGTTGTAGAAATGCTTAATTAGCAAATATTTGCTTTAAGTTAGTAAAGAGTTTTGCACAATTTATTCAAATGGCTAGCCTGGCGCGCACTACACATATATATATATATATAGTTTGTCATTAACTATTCAATTCCCGACAAGTAACACTACCTTACTAAGTGCCATGTCGTGACTATATACATATATTCCAGTTACTAAGAGTCCAAAGATATATAAAATACGTCTTCCTTTTTTTTTTTGGGAAAGTTAATGTGTGACTAAGAAACAAAAGTTTAAATTGGTAGATTTTTTTTATTGGAATATCAATTGTTTATAGTTTTATATTATTATATTCTTTATTTTCTTTGATTTCTGTTATTATACATTGTATAAAAAATGCTTTAAATTGGTAATGAAAGCATAATATAAATGATAAATGATAATTCAATAAAAAATTAAGATTAAGAAATTTTCATTTAATATATGTATATTGATATTAAATATTAATAATTGTAACAATGTTAACAATGTTACTCTAATTTTATTACTAACCCTTTAAAATTCAGTTCTTAATCTTAACTGTAAAAAAGTCACTTGAAATAAATGCAAACAGACTAAAGAAAACGCATAAATATAGCCAAGAAAAATTTGATTTCCTATTCTTGAAGAAAAATCAAGAAAGCAATGTTTAATAAAATGTTATTTTAGACAAAATATACAATTACCCATAGAAAAACTATTACATTAGTTGATCTTATGATCTTGTGAAATTCACTTTCCGTAGCCAGTTGATCTTGTCATAAGACTTATACACTCGGGTAATGCCCCTTTTTTTTGTACATAATTAAAATCAAATTGTTCATATTGCTCAGCAAAATCAATTACACTTTCTGAAAACATAAAAATAATTGAAGTGGTAACAAAGTCAACAAGCTTAAACAATTTTGAAAGCCATTGACAAACAAACAAAACAAATCAAACGCATCACAGAGCAAGCGTACCAGCGAAATTTAATCGCTTTAAATGTGAAATTATTTCATAAATAACAAACAAAAACAAATAATAATCAAAACATAATTTGTCCATCGATTTTTTCTTTATATGTATATAAATTTTGCAACAAAAATCGTATGATTAATTGCAACACCTCTTGACATATTTTATCGTCATTATCTGTATTATTATCTTGATCATTATCAACTAAACCTGTGGGTGCTAAATCTAAAGGCTTTATGTTTAGCCCCTACACTTAAGTGTATACACACACGTGCACAACATGGTGTTTGTACACACATTCTTCTCGCTTTAGAAATAAACACGCCCCCAACGGCCTGTTCGCCCCCTTACCCCAACTGTCACCTTTTATAATGAGCTCATTCGTATGCTTTTTGTGGAATCGTGTGAAAGGTGAATACTTAACGTATATTGGTTTTGCTCTGCTACCGTTTGTCTAAAGAGCAAGAGAAAAAAAGGGAAAGCTTTTTATATTTTTTTGGGGTTTTGTTGTTGTTTTTTTTTTATACAATTTAGTTGTCTGTTGTGAGGCGCCGGGCATTGGCCACAAGTTGTGGTTTATGTGTCTGATTTGGTTTGTGTTATGCTAAGCAAAATTGAAAGAATTTCAAATTCTTAGGGCACAGGGTTGTGGATAAATTACAAATCTCGATGATTGGAATGAATAGTTTCGACAGGAGACACTTTTAGAATGTAATAAGGAAAATCATTGAACTGATATTTGATTCAATTGGTGAATGGTTTTAAAATTACAAATGTTTGTTATATGTGGAATAGAGAATGGATGTTTCTGTTTTGATTTTAACAAGATGTTGTTAAAAGAATAACTTTACCAAATATTACCTTGATAATTATTTTTATATAATTTAAGGAATTATTTTAAAAAATTGAAAAAATTAAGCTAGAAATTGAAATGTAAATATAATAAAAAGAAATAATTTGAAGAGATTAGATCAAATCTTTTAAATAAGAGTAAACTAACAAACTTTAGCTATATGTAAACCTAAACACACATCTGCTTCAAAGAATTCATTTGAAATATTGTAAACGAAAACAAAATTGCAAACTTAAATATAAACCTTAAATCAGAAAAACTTCTCCTTAGTAAACAAGTATGAAATAAATCCAAATGACAGAGATTGCAAAATGGCAAATTAAATTCGCAAAGTTTTCTACTTATTTCGAGTACTTCTTTTTTTTTTAAACTCCAGCGGTAATTTGATTTGATTGCTATAATTTCTTCATAATGGGGTTTTCTTTTCATTTGAAAGTTATACACATGTGTGTGTGTGGGCATGTACATATGTGTGTTTGTTTATGACTATTCTTTTACCTTTTGCAATCCCCGTGAGATATCAAACAGCCGGCAATTGTGCACTGTGCAGTGTGTGGTATGACTCTGTGTGGGTGTGAGGGACTCTTTTCGAATTTTTTATTCCTGTTTTTTCTTTTTTTTTTTTTGTGTTTTTTCAAATACGCAAAGCCAAAAGGTGCTTAACTATGAAATACGATGACAGGGCACAAGGCAAAGTCAGTCAGCGTCGACGCTGGCAGCGTGTTCTTAATTACCATAATTACATAACTGCACACACATACACACACATATACACTTTAAGAGTGAGAGTGAGAGAGACACGCAGCACGCAACGCCATTCATGAGAATATTGTACGCGCCTGTAAGTATGCAGCAACATTCAATTAGACAAAGCTTTGACTGTCTCTGCGGTCGCATACATTCATATGACAAGGCAAAGTGGGAGAGAGAGAGAGAGAGAGATATGGCAGAAGAATGGCAAAGGCTCATTCTCTTGCTCTCTTCTGCTCCCCTCTTCTACTCTGTTGTTGAGCTTTTATTGTTCTTATCGCCTTAAATAGTTTTTGCCAGCCACTTTGTGGCTTTTTAAGTTATTTTGCGTGCACCACTTAAGTCAAGAGTCGAGTGGGTTGTGTCTGTTGTTGTTACTTTTTCTTCTTCTTCTTCTTGCCAAGGGCTAAATCCCAGTCACTTTTTATGGGTCCTGAAATATTTAACTTGATATCTGGCCAAGTTAATTAAACTGCAGGTTGCCTGTTCTATATATTTGTAAAAGTTTTCCATCTGCTTTATTTCTTCTTTTTTTTTTTTTATAATTTCTGTTCCCAAAATCCGGCTGGTTGGTTGATTCTGCTGGTATCTGGCTGCATAATTTTTGCATGCCGAGCTCTTTCTCCGTGTTTATGCTTCCTTTCTCGCGTGGCTCGGTTAAATGGTTTACTATTAATTTTCGCTTCCATGCCGGTTATTAACCTGCCAACGAAAGCTAACTTTCTCAGGGATTGCGGTTGAAATTCATATTTTCAATGGAGGCGTATGTTATATACAGTGTAAAGGGGGCGTGACTGACACAATTTAGTAAATCACCAAAAAAAAAAAAAAAAAAAAAACCGAGCACAGAAATTACAGTTATTTTGCCTGAGGTGAACTAATTGAAAAATTGCCACACTTTGAGTCCATTAAACTTTTCGCCTAATAAAGTTGAACACATTTAAAGAAGAAAAAAATAAAACACGAGTAATTTATTTCTGCTTTTCTTTTTTTCTTGTTTTTTTTTTGCTTTATGGATATTCAATTATGATAAAAATAATTAAATTTCCTCACCTGCAGTTCATTTTAAATCATTTTAATCGAGCAATGATTTTTACTTTGGTCTGAAATTAAATGGAGAACATTTTAGACTCGCAATTTTCTTTGTATTCACATAATCACACACAAATACACACACACATACACATGTGGCATATATATGTATATACAGAAATTGGCTTAACTGGTATTTATATAGCATTATAAACTGACAATTTCAATTTCATTTCAGTCACATATTCCCATTGCATTTGCAGCTTTCATAAATAAATAAGTTTTTGTTAAATTGTCCATTCTCTCCAACACAGGACGAATCTAACTGCCGTTACCCTTATACCAATTCGATATCCATCTCCATCTTGATGTCCATGTTCATGTTCATGACCATGTTCAAGTCCATGTCCTATTGTTAAGTCATTGCGTCTTGACAATTTGCCTAGATGCTTTGACCGACCTTTTCCTTGGGCTTCAATTTTGCTTGTTTGTCACTTTTTGGCATTTGGATTTGAATATGTTTCAGAATGCTCATCACGTTTTTAAATGCCCCGGGTACGGAAACCGGACAAAATTGCCTTAGTTTGGATTCCAAATGCTTTCGTTTGTCTGCCTTTTCTTGTTGTTGTCGTTGTTGTCGTTGTCATTGTTGTTGTTATTGTCCCCGCGGATCAAAAGCAAATTTAAGCAGCTTACCGCAAATGAAAAGCGATTGAAATTTTCATACATACCCATACAAATACACAGAGAGACAGACACACACACAAATACAACTGAAAATACAGATATATAATTTGGTTCTTTCATTCGCAAATTTCAATTGCTTGTTTTCAGTTTGTACATATTTAGTCAAGTCTTAGGTACAATTAGTCACAGTTTTGGACTGTGTTTTCAACATGGCCTTTAATTGATTTTCCCAGCCATTTAGATTTTCAATTTTCTACCTCTCCGCTTGACGAAAAAGCAGGAAAAGCAACCAAAACAAAAAAAAGAAACAAGTAAAATGGCCGAGTGGCAAAAAGACAAGCAAAGAGAAAAAAAATGGTTGGAAAAAAAAGTAGCTCAACTTTGATTGCAAAAATTTCTTTGCACCAGAACAATTTTTTACTCTTCAACATCAACTTGTGTTTTTCAACAGTATATTTTCTTTTTTTTTATTCTTCCGGAATTCTTATTTGCAGTTTTTCTTTTAACTGTTTCCCATTTACAGGAGCGGAATTGTGAAATAATTTTAGGCAAAATTCATTAAGAAATAATCCACTTAAGTAAGAACTAAAAAGTGATGAGTAGATCAAACAAAGCATTAAAATTTACTTCAAAAATATGAAAGGACATTGTAGCCAAATATTTGAAAGAGAAAAGAAGTTGTAGTAGGACTCAACATGAAATTAAATTAAATGTGAAATATTCATAAATCATTAAGTTATATATTAAAGAAGCAGATTCTTCGTTGTTTTTTATTATAAATTCCTTAGAAGATTTTAGAGATATGTGAACATTTTTTGTGCCTAGTTTATATTTATTTTAAAATTGCTTAAATTAATAAAATACTTTCCTATTTTTCACCATAAAGTGTGCTCTTTATTTGACCAATTCACCTTTAGTTCAGTGCCAAAATATTATTTATGAAAAGCAATATAAAGAAAACTCTTTTGTTTTTTCTTCTGCGTGATGAAAAACCTTCTTTCATTTTAGCCGAAGAAAAAAATGCAATTCAATTTGTTATTAATGACAGCTAAATTGGTTAGTCAATAACAGAGGAATGAAGTTACTCCTTTTTCTTTCTTTGAACTGTACAAATTATATAGCCATTTTTTAAACACCTGCAGTTGACCCTGTTGTTGGATTTCTATGCATCATTTTCATCTTGAATTCTTCTATTTTGCTTTGCCCCGTTTTTTTTTTTTTTAGACCAGATTTAGTGCGTTTATGTCGTTTTTTCTTTCTTTTTGCCGAATTGTGAGCTTTCGTTTTGCTATTGCTGTTGTTTTGCATTGGCAACAAAAAAAGGAAAACTGGAAAAAAAAACTCGGGCAAATGTTTACAGTTTAGTTGTGCGGATGCGATAAAAACAATTTGATTGCAAAATAAACGGCATGCAATGTTGGAAATTGGAAAAAAATGGCAAAAAAAAAACTAGTCTCTATCTGGCCAGAACAAATCGAAAATGGGCCAAGAGTTCTTGTATTGGAATTTAGAAGTGTAAGAGAAATGCGAACTAAAAATGTGTATTTTGAGTGAGTAACTATTTGAATTGATTTTGGCAGTAGGACCTTTAGTTAAGGGGTGTCCAATTCAATGATATTGCAAAGGAAATTCCACTTCCATTTTCAAGCAATCACATGAGTGAGCTTTAACATCATGTTTGTTTCCCCGCTTCCATTTTGCCCTTTAACCTAACGCTTCACATTTCCGTTTTCACTTGTATTCATACACACACCCACACACACAAAAACTAACTGTCAAAAGTCAAAGTTGATGCTCGACTTTCTCTTTTACTCGACCCAACTGCATGAATGTCTTTCCAACCTAGAGAAATTTTAAAAACGAATCTGTTTGTACATATATGTATATCTATGTATGATTTTGCATACCCTTACTTAAGAGTATATGTACATTTTGTAGAGAACTTTGACTTTGCTAACTACATAAAGAGCGAAACTAATAGAGTACTGACTTTTTAAATATGTACTTGAAGTACTTAAAGTATTTGCAAGTTAAAGCAAATTTAAATATTTTCAAGTAATTGACTTTACTTAAGCTTCTGTGCTAAAAACAATTTTTAACAACTTTTTAATATGTTTTTAACTATCTTTGCTTGCTAAAGGAATTCTCAAAATTATTCCGCTTTTCCATACTCTGCAAAAATATTAAAAACTCCACCTCTAGAATTGTTTTTCTTGAATCTTAAAAGGATAACAGAAACAGTAAATTTCTTAGCTGAAACATATAGTTGGATCTGATTGAAAAGTTGGATTATATTGAAAAGAGTTAAAAAACAAATTACTAATTGACATAAGCTTACTAATTGAAATAAGAACTATCTTTTTGAAGGATCTAGACAATTCGATGTTAATTCAAGGATGGCTACTAGTAGTTTTTACTGTAGAGCTTAAAAATCTTCTTCTTACATTGTCAGTTCCTTTTTGGCAGCTCTTGATTAATGACAAGAAGAACTGTTAGCCGTTTTTTTTTTTTCTTCTATTTTTTGCCTTACTCCCTATGAGCTTCTAATTACATTTTGTAGAGCAAAACTCATTAACACACTTGTGACATGGCCCTTCCAAGTACGGGAACATGCCTTCCACATATATAATTTTTGTAATAGTTTTTTGCTTTTCGCATTTTCTTTTTCTGCCCCGTTTTGTCCACTGTCCACCTTTTGCTAAAAGCATATGCCACCAATGTTTTTAATGCCGCCAAAGGAGGAAAACAAAATATATAATTTGCCTACGAGACGAAACGAAAAAATAGTCATAAGCGTAAACTTTTTGTGAGTGCTGTTTTATGCGAGTTGAGTGTGGGAGTGTGAGTGTGAGTGTGTGTGTGTGGAAATGCGGGAAAATTTGTGTTCATGTTGTACATGAATCATAGTAGCTTTTACGACTATGTTTGCCACTTTTGTCCGGAAAGCGCAATTTTCATGAGACGGAGAGCACAAACAGAAAAAGAAGAAAAACTGCTTGCTAACTAAACAAAACCGCAACGTGACAACAAAAATGCGGGCAATGAATGAGTGCGAGTGAGTGTATGAGTGGAGGGGGGGGGGGGGGGGGGGGGGAGAGGTTGGAGAGGTGGATGACTGGGTGAATCGTCGAGTCTGTGTTTGTGCACGTGTTAAAAGTGACAAAAGCATTGACAGGAAACAAAACTGTCCGACATATACATTTCGTGTATACAGACAGATGAAACGAAGCGGACAAACCGATTGCCAGGACGCCACCACCAGCAGCAGTAGTAGGAGTAGCAGCAGCAGGACCATACCCAGACCAAGGATCATGGTCATGGTCTCATGAATGTAGACAGATAAGATACACCGCTTTGAGAATGACTGCCAAGTTTTATTGATGGCAGCCCGCAAAACTTGCGTCCACAATGAATAAATCTCATTTCAGAGTTGGCAATTTAAGGAGCTAGTTTCAAACTGTTTAAATAATAGTTTTATCTCTAGAAGGACTAGTTCTCTAGCACTTTTCGCTAGTTCAAAATGTAAACAAATATAGTATCACTTTTGAGGAATTTATAAGTACTGTATTGGAAGATCATAAAAGTGCTGGAATATAGGTGAGTAAAACACGAAAATAATTCTCGAAAAACTTGTTTGTGAATTTGATATATAATAAAAAGATAAAGAACAAGAACTAAGACTATAAATTTGTTTTCTTTTTCTATATTATGATAATACTATTATTAGATATTAAGGACTTTTTACTAACAATAAATCCATCTAAAATGAGAATCTTCAAAATCGGGAAAAAGAGCTAGAAATAAGAGAACAAAAGAAATAAGATCTAAAAATAAAAGAATTAATATCTACTATCTAATTTTCTGCAAATTGTTTTAAATAAAATACTATATTATTTAAATATTATAAATTTTAATATAAATACCAGTTAGATCTTAAATATAGACCTCTTTTATTTGCTTCTTATTATGGCTCATTGATGCTGGTTCCATTGAACTGTTGAAAGACAGATCTGACTATCTGCATTTGTAGGCGTGTGTCCTTTGTGGCTTTGTATTTGTATTTGCAATTGTATTTGTCTTAGTATCCTTGTCTGTATGTGTTTGTGTGTGTGCTTAGCCAACTGTCAGGCAACTGTCAATTGTTAATTAAATGCGTCCCCCTGGGCAGCTGCTGCCACTAAGTTCACTTGATTTGTTTGACCGAGTCTGTGAGTCGTTCATTGAACGTCCTCATACACACCCATCCACACACAACTAGAACACACACAAATACATTCATTTAGACAGAAAGAGAGAGATCCATAGAAACATTTATGGTAAAAGTTTATTGTTGCTGCTTGTCGTCTAATTTATGTAAGCTTTATGTTAATATTGTTATTGCCTTGACATTTTTATGGCCTTTAACTAATAACATAATTGACATGTCGAAAATGGCCAATATGGAGGATGTCGCACACCTGCTGCAATATATACATTTAAATGCCACAATTAGATACTATAGAAATCAATGGCAGACTCAGGTATGCAGAGCATATAAATAACATTATGAAAATTACATGATACATAAAATTATAAACATAATTGTTGCACAATTTGATTTATTTTGAGTATGGAAATGTGACAATTACACAATTTATTTAATCGGTTCCACCAATTATAGTTAGTATATCCATAAATATGTTGACAACATCTAAATAAATATTTAGAGCAGCAAAAATATATTCCTCTGGACTAATTGAATACTTATGCTGTCCACCCAACATTAACTGAGTATCGTAGATCAAATACATGGAAAAGAGCAAAGCACTAAAGGAGGCATAGATCAGAGTGATCAATTGGGTTTTCACAAACATCGCCATAACTCCAAAGATTACCAATATGACCAGACAGCAGAGTAACATGCCACCCATGGCAGTGAAATCACATTTGGTTTGTAAGGCAAACAAAGTTAGGGCCAGACAAACAACTGCAGTTATGCCAACGGCCAACAGGACCTCATTTGGGCCATATAGACATGCCGAGACGCTAAGAAGAAACGATTGGGCCACTGTAAATAGACCCAAAAATATATAATTTGTTGGAGTCTCCCGACGCAAAGTTTCGCAACATAACATGGACAGCATAGTAAGCAGCATAATCAATAAAGAAATCCAAAAGAGCCAACCATTTTCTCCAATAAATATTTTGGCATTCTCATTGAACACGAACAATGAAATTGCTCCAAAGGTAACCAACAATTGACCCATTAAAATAAGATATACTTTCCGTATAAAACCACGACGAATGCTCTGGTCATTAAATGACATGTTCTTGGGCTGATTGTCTATATTCTCCATGTCTGCATTATTGGAACCATAACCACCAGGACCCAAAGACGACAGGACAATAAAGTTACTCCGATGTGCTGTAGCGCCAAAGCCATATTCCACTGGTCGAGTTTCTATTTCCATATTGCAATAAATATATCTAAGTAATAGGAAATATCAAAGTAAAATATACAACTTTACTAGTCAGATGAAGTAAATATATGAAATTTTACGTTTTTAAATATCCAATGAAACTTATTAACCTGAAATTTAACAACAAAGTCAATGTAAGAGAGAGAACGGAAAAACTAACCAAACATGACATGTTGGAAATATTAAATCATTGACAATTTCATCAGGTGTAAAATGTGTTTGAATTGACCATTAAATCTATTTTTCCGGATTTGGCCACCTTGGGAGTTAAGTTTTTTTCCCCCTAATGGCTTTTCCTCTGCGCTTAAAATTAAGCTTTTTATATTGCTCACTCACTCATTTTTTATCGTTTTTTATGCTGTCAGCTGTCTCCTTCTCTTTAGGCATTAAAATTAAATAATATTGTTTGGTGGGGGTTTGCATAAAATATTTAAATATTTTACTTATTAAATGATTAATTGATGTGACAATAAAAGCTCATTTGTTAACAAAATAATTAAATATTGTTAAATGTTTTACAATAAATGAATCATTGGTTGATTTTATCTTTGACATTGTTTAAATTAATGAACTTACGGCTGATATTATAAATTAGGAATTTACGACTTTAGAGAAATAAACAAAATTAATAGATGATGTAAATTAAACATTGTTAAATCTTTCTAAACTATTTGTAGCCAAGATAAGATAAATCATTCTAAGCTATTTGTAGTCAAGTTTTACCTTGTCTATTTCTTCTTCTAACTCTTTCTTTTAATTGTCAACTGATTTTTAAACAGTTTGGCAATACAATTATTAAGTAATTTTATTGATATTTAATATTTTTTTTAGAAACAAAATAATAATATTTAAAAGCATTATAAATTTAAAAGGTCTGAACTAACTGAATTATTTCTTTACTTATTTTTTAAACTAGTGAATGTTGTTAACTGATTTTAAAAGAGTTTGTCCGAATATATTATCAGCAATCAAATGTGTAAACTTTGTATAATATTTAAAGTTTGGAGAGTAAAACAAATATTGTTGCTATTAAATTCATTTAACTATTTAATCTAATTCCCTAAGTAAGCCCAGCTTTTGGCCTGTTAAACCGTTTATTAAGTGCACTTGCCAATAAATGTAGTAGGCCAATAAATACTAAATTGATCCTACCACGTTGCTGAGTATCAAAGGTAACAACTACCAACAACAACAGGTGTGTGTGGCACATTGGATTCTTCCCTTCACTTCACAAATTCTCACTTTAAACAATTTCTCTCTTTCTCTCCCTTTCTCTCGTTTGTCAGCGTTGCCTTCGGCTTTGAGGTTTTTTGATTCTGCGCTTTGCCTTTTATTCAGCAAAACATTTTGTGGATTTGTGTGCGATGATGATGGCACCACATTGGCTTTTCAGTACTTTTTTTGGTTACTTTGTGAACTGAAGTGGCCAAAAATAAAAAAAAGGACTTGAGAAAGGACTGCGCTTGACATTTTCTGATTGCCTGGCCCCAGAAATTGGCGTAGTTTTCATGGGTTTAAATTTAGCTATTTTATTTCATGGCCCTTTTTTTTCAAATAGAATTTGTACTGAACAGGACAGGCAACCTGAAAAGCCTTTTATGTTGCCTTCCACTCTTTAATATACGGTTCCCTTTTTTTTTATTATTTTTTAAATGTTTTTTTTGGGGTGAAATGGAAATTTAGTCAACAGAAATTAAGTTGAGGGTATTCATTTTGACAACATAGCAACCGATTAACAAAAAAGAAAAAAAAAAAAAAGAAAATGTAAGCCTCCACATTTTGTTAGGCATAGTTAGTCATTCATTTATATATATGTATATATATCTGTCAATTGGCCGACTTGTTTTGTAAAGACACTTTTGTGTCATACATCAATCAAATTGCCATTTAGTAGTCAGGCATGCAAGGGCTATACACCTCTTAACTTATTTAGAATTCAGAATTGGCCTAAACCAAAATATTTCATACCCTACTACAACACGACACGTGTTGCGTTTTAAAGTTGCCCTTTTTCGTTTTTTCTTTTTGTTTTTGGCACAAAGTTTTGCCTCACTTTATATTACAAACTATCAACAAGTTTTTCTTTCTTTTTCCTTTCCTTTTTTGTTCCTTTTATTGGAAGGTCTGTGACAATGAAAGAGAATAAAGTACAAGATGAAGGGAAAGTAAAGCCAAAAGCGGCGTCACGTGTTGGCCTAATCCCCACTGAACACACAACAACAAAAAAAGAGAAGAAGAAACGTGGCAGCTAATGAAACTAGCGACAACAAAAAAAAAAGTTTTAAGACTAAGCACGCCCCCTTTTACCGCCACCACCCCCAATGGCCCAAACGCCCAAAAGAGGGCGTGCTAGCCAAACAGACATCCATCAACAAAAAGGCAACACTTTAAAACTTTAAATGAGTTTCTCTCCGATTTTTTTGTCGAGTATTTTTGGTTTTGGCTTATAGGCAAACTTCTTCTGGCCAAAAGGAAAAAAAGTGGCACTAGATAAGATCGAAGGCAGAGCCGAGGATGTTGTTTTTTGGGGCCAGGACTGTCAGCCGCAACAAATCGTTGACATTTTAACGACAAAATCAACGACAAAGGCGTTGACAGAACGCCCCAAAAAACCAAAACCAAAACCCCAAAAAGAAAAAAGGAAACAAATAAAAAGAAGAAAGTTCTAGCCAAGTCTCTTGAACCGAGACGCATCACATCAAATGGTTGAAAGTTTTTAGAACACACACACAAAAAAAAAGACGAAAATGAAAAGAAAGAAATGAGACACGAGTTGGCGATTTTCCTGCTATTGCTCCTACTTGACTTTTTGTACATTTTGGCTAAGCAGCTAAGAAAAATAACAATGTCCGCTTCATCATGACGGAGCGATTGGATGGCAGGAGACTCGTTGGCTGGCTGGCTTGGTGGATGGTTGGCCAAATAATAAATAAAAGGCCATTGCAGTTTAATCTATGCAAATCCACAAGAAAAACTCATTTTGGGGTTTTAAAGCTTGATAAAAAGTGTGTGCTGCAGATTTGCTAGAGAATATGAATCATGGGAGAGGATGACGGCAACAAGAAACTTGATGGACAGAAAAAAAAGTCGTTAATAATATGTATATACAATGGTGTACATGTATATACTGTATATGTATAGGTACATATATATGTATGTGTGTGTTTATGTTTTCTAGCACTCAACAAAAAGTGTAAATTTGTTGATAGCTGAACTTAGTGTGCTAATACTTTAACATTATTTTCTATGCATTAAATTTTTCAATATAGCTTATACTTATGTATGTAAGAGGTATTATTATTTTCTATGGAATTTTAGGAGCCCTTACACGAGCCATACAAATGTTTTTGTTAATTATTATCTTAAAACATACTAAATTTTATTTTTAGAACTCATTCATATTCTTAGTTTTAGAAGACTTTAACATGTTTCAGGGATTTTCCATCATTGTCCTGGAGTTTCAAAGTTTCAAAATGAAAGAATAACAAAAAGTAGTAAGCAATGACTTTCATTTAACTTGATTATAAGTATTTAAAGTTAAACTAAAATTAAAGAAGATGGAAAGTTTTTAGTACAGAAATGTACATACATATTTGTAAAATCGGAAAAGGCATGTATATGAATAATCCAAAAGATATTGAACCCAATGAAAGCAATTTATATAATGGAAAATGATTAAAAACGACTTTTTTATTTATCCACTTAAATACTAACTTTGGGTAAGAATTTAATTTTCCAATATTTTACAGAAGTTTATGTAATTTTATTATCAAGCAACTTGTCTAATGCAAATTGACATTTTAATGTCCTCCTTTGGTTCATTGACTTGGGAATAACCTTTTTATAGCCAATCGTTTTTAATATGCTGCACATTTTGCAAACCCTTGGGGGTCTGTTTGCATTTTCAAAATTCCCAGCTAGACTGTTTCTATAGTACAAATATTTTTCAAGCAAGCAAAAATATTTGCCAATGACATGCACACACTGATACATAAACACACACACACACACACACATGCATGCCACAAGAACCGCAAAGTGTCCATAAAACTCATGGACATTGGCTCATCATTTGCACACAGACCCACAAACACACACGCACACACACACACGTATGCATACACATACATTTATTCATCATCAGCAACAGGAGGTCCTTGTCTTTCAATAGTCAACGGCTTGAGTTAGTTGTCCTTTTGAAGCTTCATTATTCTCTGGGACACTGAGCTGCACTTTTAGTCATATTAAGTACTTTGGATTGTTCGCTTATCCTTATATTAGTCACTTCTTTTTTGCACTTGAAGGACAATTGAAAGATGTAAATTTGTGCAAGTTTAATTTAAAATTAAATTTTAATTGAATTTGTACATTTAATGTATTTCAAATGCATCTTTTGTTTTTAGTTTGCTAATGAATAATGCTTATTCCTCTGGGGCTAATTTAAGTTTATTGTAGCTTAGCAGCAAAAACGATATAAAAGTTAATTATATTGAAAATATTTTCAGTTTATTAAAAAAATAAAAACAGTTTTTATTGATTTTTATTATGTACTTTCTCGTTTGCTAGCTGAAACTTCGCATTTAATGCACAACCAACTTTAAACAGAACTTTCATTGCTTCTTTATTGCCATAAAACCACAAATATTCTACAGAACGTTGAGTGCACTCTGTAGAGCCATTGGCTTGTTATATCAAATGTCAATGTCGAGTGCGCTGATACCCTGGACCAAATGACTTAGAAGCAGTATGAATTTAGACTTGATGCGAGTTGAAATATTTGAATAATATTTTACTAACACTCATTACATTTGAATAAGTAACCTATGGGTAACCGTTTTCTGTAAAGTTCTCAATAACATTCTGTAAAAATTATGTTATATTAGCCAATAACTTGAACAAGATATGTTTACAAATGTAACAAGTATTTAGGAAGAGTATATTTAACTATAATTTGTCTTTCCGCTTATTATATTATTCCACAGACTAAAGCTTTAACTGATCTTTAAAACAGATATAGGGCATAAACATTTAACATATTGATTATTTTTATAACAAAATCCACTTTAGGTTTAACATAATTCTTTAAAGTTAGTTGATCATTACAGAGGAATTTTAATTTAACAGAATCATGTTAGAAAACATGAAAGCTGAAACAGTAGAAAATAAAAGGTAAGCAGAAACAAATACTATCCTATAATTACATATATGCAATCTTCAGTATACTGAACTTATTTTTCTAATTTGCAGATCTGTATAAATAAAAATCTAATAATTTGCTAATTACTTTGAGTTCTTTTAATAGCCACACAAGAAAATGATAAAGAGATGTAATAAACTTTATGCATATAATAATTAAATATAATAAAAAAACAACCAACTTTTTATAAATTTAATTGAAACATAAAAATGTCTTTTTTTTCTAACGAATATAGAAAGTTATAAGTCAAATAATTGATGCGGGTTAGTAATTGCATTCGTAAATATTTGATTACTCTTTTCCTACTATCTTTCATATAACTCAAAGTGCATAATTAAAAGATTTTATTTTGTCTTTTGCCTCATCTTTCGGATAATTTGGGTTTTTTTATACTTTCCCAAAGAAAGAAGAATGAAATATTAATAAAATTTTAATGCCACTAGTTGTTGAAAACTAGAGCAAAAGTGCAATCGTAATCATGTTTCGGAAGCATTCCCATTTGGCTCTAAAAAAAATTCCAAATAGTTGCTTTTGTCGTTGCCGTTCTCAATGAAAGGTTTGTGCTCTTTTATGCCCTGCAGTCATTATAACTTTATATGTGTGTGTGTGTGTGTGTGTGTTTGTAAGTGGGGAACTTGGTAACTTGGCTCCCAATTTCTTTGACTTTAATGAAATGTCGTAAAGCTTTGGGTAACAAAAATGTTTGGCTGAGCTGTTGCATAATAATTGCATCCAGGTTGCATACTTGCATTACACATACGCAACGTTGGAGCCCTCTGGTGAATTTTAGCATTAATTAGGCCAATAGCTGGAAGGTTGCGTGCCATCATGCAAGCTTGTCGCTTAGCCATCGCACCATCTCGCCAACTTGCTAACTCACCGGTTTTGGCAATTAAAGTCCTGCAATCGAATTTTCAATTAAAACCTAATTTCGAACTGCGAAAGGACATTAGGCATTTCGTGCTGGATAAAAGTTTTGCTGCTGAAAAGGATTTTGCAGGTGCGTCCAAAGTTTCGTATTCTTCTTTTCTCTTTGTTCTAGCTATCATATTGCATAATGACTTAAAAACTTGCTCAAATTGCAAAAATTGCCAGAAGCGCTAGACAAAAAGTTCCACCGAAATGAATAAACTCTTAGGGTGGTGGGATAGGTGGTTAGGTCATCACAAATCTAAGCACTTTAATTATTATGGAGGGGGGAGTGTTACAAAAAAAAATGGAAAGAAAAGAAAGGAAACTTTAACCATAATGGTCTCTCTCTCTGGGGCTAATGCAACTAATTGACAAATGATGATAAAGTATCCCTGACAGTTGCCCGAGAAAAGAAAGATTTTACTTTTTAACGCGCCTTGACGTGACGTCGAGAGAGTACACGAAATTCTTTTGGCTGTTGCGGCACTTGTTACACGAAAATCTGATAAAAGCTTTGTTTGTACTGACGGAAACGGATGTTAACTGCCAGCCCCAGAATGGCCACTGACATGACTGGCATTAAATTTGCTCAAAAGTGCCTTCATGTCCGCGTTCAACATTCCTTCCTTCTGCATTGGACATGTTAACTATGTGACACACAGTGACTGCCATAAGTTTAAGTTTCACGAGTGAAAAGTTCATGAAAGTTTCCATGTTAAAGTAAATTTTATATACAAGTACTTGGTAAATTTTTGTTAATGATTAGTAATTTAGGGTACTCAGATGTCGGCTAACTAGGGGTGATCATTTCTTTTTTTTTATGTTGATTTATGAAGTGCCAAAATGCGTTACCTGACGCTCGTGTTCTCTGTTTTTTCCCCCTCTATTTTGTGTGTTTTGTTTACTTTAAAGCAGCAAATTAAAAAGCCCATTACATGAAATATTTAAGAAAGTTTGCACAGGATTTGACCCAAAAAAAGTTATAACCTTTGACATGGGTTAAAGCTGGTAACAGCAGCAACAACACTGACTTCGATGTGGCATAAATTATGCAAAAAAAAGAAGCACACTCTGCTTCAATCATAATTGTATAAAGTTTTGCATATATTACATGTATACGTATAATATTCATACAGAAATATATAGTATTTATGCAGGTATCCGCAATAATAAGAAATTTCAATGCATAATTTATACATAGTTAAAATGCGAAAAATTTGATATATAGTTTAATGCAAAATTGTTGCCAAAATGTCATTGGAAAATATTTCAAATGATAATCAAAAGAATGTTGACAAACTGTTGACTAACAAAATCAAAAATGTAAAAAAGTTATAAAATGTTTTTCACAGGAATACATGATGAAAACTTTGAAAACTTCATAGGTTGACACAGATAAAGGAATGGTTTGGTAATAAATTAAGTACTTAAAAAAAAAAATGCTTTAAACTGCATTGCCAAAACCAGCGAAAAGAATGGAGAAATATCTTTCAAGTGGTTGTGGCTTAACAAATATTGATAAAATTTCATGTATTTTTTTTTTTTACTTTTTTTATTCATTTAATTTGATGGCACTTTTTACATTTCGCTACCTTTGACAACCTTTTTTTTCATTGGCCATTTTATTTTCTTTTATACAGTTACAGACACAGCTTTTGTGTAATTTACGTCGACCATTTGGAAAGAACAAATTTGGTTGTGTTCAAGTAAATAAGATAAGGGGGTATATTTCATTTTTCTTTTTGCCATTTTCCGCATAATTTGCTTAATTTGTTTAATTAAAAAGTTTGTTTTGTTGTTCTTTATTTTCGCTTTGTTGCTGTTATTGTTGGTTTTCGCGGAAATTTGAAACCTTTTCCTCTTACCTTTCATAACTTTGCCACATTTTGGAAATCACAAAAGGTTCTAATGCATAAATTAGCTCAATTTATAATGATTGTGGTTTATAGGAATTATGTGTATGTATCTCTGTATAACTTTATATAATCTCAACTACTTTTAATTCCATATGTGTTCACATATATTAAGCTGTAGGCCAGGCTTTAGTTTTCAACCAAATATCCTGGGGCTCATTACTAACTTTAATCGCATCCACTGGAATACATGGCAACTGTTTCGATATATCTAGCTACTTAATATACCAAGTTTATAAATGAATAGTTATGCATTGGATGTCTACTTTAGATATGGATTTGTGGTAAGTAGCTTAGGTATTTTGCATAGATTTCTATGACCCGATTGATTCGTAAGTATGTGTGTGTGTGTGCGTTTATATCTGTTATAATGAAGTGCCGTTTATTGCCCTGCTTTAGCATCTAGCTTTGTTGTTGCTGCTCTCTATCTCTCTCTGTGCGTGCCTTACATTTAATTAACTGGCATACACACGCACACAAACACATATGTATCTATGTATGTATATCCTTTCATACACGCACCATCACGGAATAACATTTTCAATTTTGTTGTCATTGTTGTTGTTAGTGTACAAATAGCAGAAATCCAAAATGCTGTTATAATTACACAAACAAGCTGGTTGAGGGCTTACAATTTAATCCCATGATACACATATTTGCCAGACATCGTTCTGGCCGAGTCACTAAAAACTAATTGAAATTGCCATATTTCATGCATAAAATAATGTACAAGAATATATGTATTTGGCCCATAGCACTAAAATTTTGATAATGCTATTGGAGTTTCAAGCATTAGCATATTCCCTAACTCCGATTTGTCTTTAGCACAGTGGTTGCAATATTACATTAAAAGGCTTTAAATTAAATTGAAGAAATATAAACAACTCGAAATATTAAAATTTGATATCTAAATAAAATCTCTTTAAATATAATAAGATTTGTTATATATCGCTTCTTCTCCTTTTAACTTTACTTTTAAGTTTACTAATTATAAAAACAATATTTTCTTTGATTTCAAATACATTTCTTATCACATAATGCTTTATATGTAAATAATTATATTCTGTATATTCTATTTTTTTTTTCTTTTTGATTTCTAACCATTGTGCCAGTTCATGCATTCATATCAACGAGCAAAAGTAGCATGAACATTTTGAATTTTCGTTCTACGTGTCCTGTTGACGATTGAAAGTGAAACGTGGGTGCGGATTAACACACAGACTTTCTCTTTTTTTTCTCCTTGTTGTTGTTGTTTCTGTTACTCATTTTCAACAAGAGATTGAAAACAAACCGACAACAAATGCGACAAACAGTTGTTGAATTTTTCATTAATGGCATCCCGAGTTGAATGGCACCAACCAAATTGTCGGCGGCATCAAATTAAATTTCACACAATAAAGGGCACTTGAGTTTGAAACCTTCGTGGAGGTGTGAGTGTGTGTGTGTGTTTGTGCTAAGGTTGGATTTGTGTATTCAATTGGAGTTTGCAACTGTTTAAACATGAAATTGAATGTGGTTATATATTTGATTTTGATTTAGTTTGCTCAACAATAATAGCTACAACAGTTTGGCCGACAACAGCAGCTGTAATTTTGTGGACCACAAGGACCACATGGATAACAACACGGATCGTATGCCTTACCCCGTCGTGGTATCATATACACTGAAGGAGCGGGCACTTGACGCAGAGCTCGGTTTCTTCGTTGAACATCGGTCAGACCATCAAAACCGACAGGTGGTGGTTTTTTATGCAAATGGCGAGTGTCCTTGCCGTCACTAGGATTCCAGGGCTTAGAAAGTTCACCACGATTTTGTAAATATTTCATCATATCGACACCTTTTTTCTTCTCCTCGATTTCCTTTTGTTTTTTAACTTCAGCGGCTTTGGCTTTTTCTTCTGCTTGTTTGCCGAAACGTTTGGGCATTCGAACTGGTATATGTCCACCGGGACCACCACCACCGGCACCTCCAGGGCCAACACCAGCACCTCCTCCACCACCAGCAGCACCTCCTGGACCACCACGAGCACCACCATTTCGCGATCCGCCAGCATTAGGACCGCCACCACCATGACCGACAATTGCTCCTTTTACCGGGAAACCTTTCCATGGCGATCCACCACCTCCTCGTCCACCGCCTCCTCCTCCTCCGCCGCCAACACCGCCACCGCCACCACTGCTGCCGCCAACACCACCAACACCCCAGCCGCCGCCACCACCGATGCCGGCAGGCGCAGGACCAGCACCAAAACGACCACCACCACGTATCGGACCTCCAGCAGTGTTACCCCAAATTTGCTTTGACTTTGGCCTGCCACCAGGAGCTGCAGATACACCATGAGGTCCACCGCCGCGATGGCCAAACACACCATCTTCGTAGACATCTTCGCCAGGTGATCCAAAAGCCGTGCCAGTATACCGGTCTCCCACAGCACAGTCGTATGCCCGATAATATGGACTTAGAAGCTTGGGATATTTGGGTGGTCCTGGCTGCTTATCCTTCTTGCTAGTCTGCGTGCTATTATTGTTTGTGCGTGGTTTCGGCGGTCCCGGCGGTCGATGAGTGCCCGCCGGTGGCGTCACATTAAAGTCATACTCCATATCGCTTTCGCTGGTATCGGTGAGGGTTAAATGCTCGGCACACGAAGGAATTCCACGTTTCCGGCACTCCTTGCTTAGAGCATGCTCCAGCTCCTTTTTCTCTTTGACACAACGGCACACACATAACATCACAGAATTGTGGCATGTGCACTTTCTGAATCCCTTTTCCTTAAGCTTAGTTTTGATCTCCCTGACAGCCACTGCCAAATCACTTTTGACCACACGGAATATAATGGGTTTCTGTTTAATGCCCAAAGTGGACAGAGGGCGTAAGGTTATAAAGATTTCACCATTCCTTTTGCACACATTGAGCACCGGTTGGTCATCTTCATTCTTTTTACGAGCCGCCTCTACCGCATCTTCACAGTTTCGGTAGGGATTATTGTTGCGTTCTCGGTCAAAAAAGAATCTCATTAAATTCTTGATCGGCTTGCGAACCACACCAGGACGCCAGCCATGTTTCCGGGCCTCCGAACTCTTGGTCCAAGCCCAGCCATGTTTCCCGGAAACGGCTCCATGCTGGTTAACACAGTACTTATGTCGCCCAGGTTTGGGTCGGGTGTTGGCAGTGCCAACTTTGCTTGTGAAGGGCTTTCGTGATTTCTTCTCATCCATCGACTTTTTGTCATCCTTTTGACTAGCTTCTGTCTTTCGTTTCTTTGTTTCTTCGAAAGTTTTTCGCGCCTGTTCGCATGCCTCATCAAATTCAGAGCCCTTCTTGTTGTTATCCTTAATGTCATACAAATCGCGGAGTTCGGAGAAGACACGTGCCAGATATGGACGACAATCCTCATTGCTGTCACTGACCACACAGTAATCTTCGGATTCTGGTTCTACTTTTGGGCATTTTGGTTGCTTCTTGAAATCCATTTGAAAAATGTCTGAGCATAGTTTACGGATACGACAATGGGCGCAGATTTTATTGAATTTGCATGTACATCGGCAAGGTGGACAATCATCTTTGCCACCTTCATTATTCCTGTCTTTCATAGCCTTGGCACAGACATCCACACAATATTCATCAATGCCGGGAGGCGGTTTACCCAGATACTCTGATAGAATCTGTTCAGCCGTTACCTTTTTTGGCTTAAGCCTTTCTTCAACCACAGGCGTGGGTTTGATTCCACATTTGGGGCAGGCAGCAAGTTTCGGCAGCCAGGACATGTTGGTCAGACAGACGGGACAAAATCTTATGGGCTTTATGCCTGGTACATTTTCTTCGTTGGCTTTAACAGGAGCGCCAACCTGATCACCAATTTCAGGTTTCTGCTCTTGATGAGCCGGCAGATACATAAAGTTATTTAAATTGGGTTCACCGGGAACATCTACATCCTTGGGGGGACCAGCTGGACCGCGACAAGGCGGTTGTGCTGGTGGTGCTTGGCCAGTACCTTTGGTTATGGAGTCAATCAGCTCCCCATACTCGAGAGCCATTTTCTAATAAATCATTTAAGACTTTTATATATTATCTGCCAAAAATTTAAATACATATATTCAATTTACCTTCAGCTCACAGCAGGCCGTATTGCCGGCATTATTGTATAGCATCATTTCATCTGGTTTCACTGTACCACCGGGCATACTGCGATATCGCTGCAAATCTAGATTCAGTCGTTCATCACCGTCTACCTGTTCCAGGGCATCCAAGCATGGATCACAAGGACTGGGACAAGGTTGAGACTCGCCCATGACAAATAATATATCCATTGGATTAATACTTTTGTCTATGAAACGGCAACCTATATCCTCTGCTTTTCTATAAGATATCATAGGTAGATGAAAATTATTATGCTTAGCAGTAACAGATGATGACTTACTGATCTGGTTCATCGCATTTAATTACTAGACGACATAAGATCTCCAATTTGCCAACGGATTCACCATTCCTTTCAAAGCTACACGAATCCACATGCATCAGATCAGACATACCAGTAATTATGCGATCGGTGACCATTTGTGGAAATGTAATTAGACCAGTGCCCAAAATTTTATCCATATACGATACCGACACCGGCATGCCGCACTCTTCAATAGTTTGGCGTAGTTTTTCCGGTTCCGTTACAAATTCAATGCCTGTTCCATGCTTAAATTCTGTTACATTTATGCGGCTGGATGTGATTTGAATTGGCGTTCGATTAAAATTCACTTGAATCTCTAGTCTCTTTGGTTCCTTAATATCCACATTATTCGTCTCAAAATGTGTAACAACAGCATCGAAAATGAAATTTGCCGGTGGCGAACTCTTTGCTGTAGTGCGTCTTGATGGATCAATGTTTGTTACTCTTGTTTCCATTTTGAATTGTATAACTATTTAATATGCATTTATAGAATTTAATCTGATGGGGCACAATTTTATCTTATTTTTTTACATTAATTTTTAAAAACACGAATTTTTATTGAATTTTTTTTGGTTTTATATTAAAGACACGAAAAAAATGTGAAAAAATGCTTGGGAAAATGTAGACTACATAAAATGAATGGAGTTTGTGGTATACAAAAAGGAAATCCCAATAAAATAATGTGACAGCTTAAAACGTGTTAACTTGTTTCAAAAAGAAGATATCGAGAACTAGTTTTCAAGAAAAAAAAAACATCAAATCATTACATATAACACATGAGTTAAATTTTATTTAATATTTTTTGACCACTTTATACATTTTTGTAATGCTTCGCGAAGAAAAACCATTCCATATCCCCTCAATTCAAAGAATTACGGAATGGTTTTAAAACGCCATTGAGCTTTCCGGTTATGTAGTAATACCGAAATGCCAAACCATACGTAATACAATGGTCAAAGATTCTCTTTTGCGAGGTATCTATACCGAAACAAATTTCGGTTCCAGCGCAGCTTTCAGTAAAAAGTGTTTTGAATGCTTCATTTTGGCTGAGATTTCTGCGATACTCTATATATAATCTGTATTCACCGTGCTTAGGTGAAAATCAAAATTAACGCCAATCCAAAACCGTTATAATATCCAACAAATAGAGCCGAAATTTGTTTCGGTATGGATTCCTTGGGTTTGAAAATCTTTTAAAATAGCCGAAATGGGCCAATTATTATACATTAAATACTTCGTTCCAGATTGGTTTTGCGTGGCTTTGAACGCTTTATGCCTTTAGTCTTAAAACGAGCACAATCGAATGGACGAAAATAGGGATCCATGGCAATGGGGTATTTTCTTGTAATTGACATTTCATCCATCTTCCTATTAGTCTGGGTACCATGATCGGTAGTCCGGCGTTTTCGCAATAATGATGGACAGTGAAGGCCCGCCGGTGGCGTCACATTGAAGTCAAATTCCGTTTCACTTTCACTAGTATCCGTGAGGATCAGTTCTTCAGCACAACTCGGCATATTCCTTTTAAAGCATTCTTTATCTACGGCACGCTCTAGCTCATCTTTCTCCCTGGTGGTGCGACACTCGCACATCATAACTGACTTGTGGCAGGTGCACTTTCTGAATCCTTTATCCTTTAGTGTACTCTTGATTTCAGATACAGCCTCTGCAAAGTCACTCTTGACCAATCGAAATATAATGGGATTCTGTTTAATGCCCAAAGTGGAAAGTGGACGAAGAGTTATAAATATTTCTCCATTCTTCTTGCACACATTGAGCACAGGCTCCGGTTTTTCTTCTTCCTGGAATTCTTCCGCCAAAGCATCGGGCGATGGCTCCAAAAAGAATTTCATTAGTTTTTTGATTGGTTTGCGAACGGCACCAGGACGCCAGCCATGCTTCCGGGCCTCGTAGCTCTTCATCCATGCCCAACCATGATTGCCTGGGATGGCCCCGTGATGACTAAGACAGTGTTTATGACGTTCCCTGCTTATGATAGCATGCTGATTGTCCTCCTGTCCAGCGGTACTTCTGGCCGTTTTACTAGCAGATTTTCTCGTTTGCCCACATAGCAATTCGTAGTCCGAATTCTTTTCATTGTCATGTATATCATACAACATACGTAATTCGGAAAATACACGCGCCAAATATGGGCGACAGTCTTCAGAGCTATCACTTAGAATGCAAAAATCCTCGTTCTCCTGTGGTTCAACTTTCGGGCGTTCTTCCTTGACTTTGTCAGCTTGAAAGATATCAGCGCAGACCTTGCGTATGCGACAATGGGCACAGACTTTATTCGGTTTACATTTGCATTTGCAAGGTGGAGAATCCTCGCTACTGCCCTCAGTTTTCCTCTTTAGCGCCTTCTCACAAGGAGACAGACATTGCTCATCTACGTCTATGTTAGGTGGTTTGGTCAGATACTCTGCAAGTATCTGCTCAACTGTGACTTTCTTTCCTTTAAGCCTTTCTTCAACCACGGGCACGGGTTTCACTCCACATTTCATACAGGCGGCAAATTTTGGTAACCAGGACATATTGGCCAGGCATACGGGGCAGTGTCTTATAGGATTAAGTTCTGTAGTTTCGTTAACAGGTAATGTTATTTCTTCAAAAGTTTCTATATCCCTATTCGTTCTGGGCGGCATCTGCACATCCATGCTGGGATCCTCTTGAGGGTAACAGGGGGGTTTTGCATTCAACAAGTCACCAGTTGTCTTTTGAATAGACTCGATAATTTGCCCATATTCGTTAACCATTTTCTAAAAAATTGTAAAAAAAAATATAAAACTTTCAAATATAATATCACAAAGGTAAGGATTGCACCTACTTTTAGATCATAGCAAGCTGCACTAAACACTGGCTTCTCTATCATCATATCAGTGGGCTGAACTCTGCTATTAGGTGTAGTTCGATAACGTTCCAAGTCCAATTTAAGGCGGTCGTCACCCTCTTCAGACTCCAAGACTGATTCACACGGATGAGTAGGAATCGGATACTCTGGACGCTCGCCCAGTATAAAGAATATATCCTGGGGACGTATGATCTTGTCTATATCACGAGGACATCCTTCCGCCCTGTTAAAGAATGGTTTATCAAGAACCAAATGTCGATTATTCTAAAATACTTACTTATCTGCGTCTTCGCATTTAATTAGCAAACGGCATTTAATCTTTAATTTGCCCGAAATTTCACTATTACGTTCAAGATTACAAATATCCTCGAGCATCAAATCCGACATATTCTCATCTAAGCCATCGATGAAGTCGGAAGGAAAATCAATATGTCCCGTCCCGATAGCTCGCTTGCCAGACTTTACCGCAAAGTTCAAGCCTTGATCGAGAGATTTACGTAGTGGTTCCACTCCCGATGAAAATTCGATAGATCTATGATTCACAAAATCTGAGACATTAATGCAACTGGATGTCATTGTTATTGGGATTCCATTGAATTTGCTATCCACAACCAATTTGCTTTTATCTTCGATGTTATCTTGATAAGCTTCCAAGAGTGTCACAACCATATCAAAGACAAAAGTTGGCTTCGATTTTTGACTGCTACTTGGCATTGCAGTTGCCCGAGCACTTTTTGACTTCGATGAGCCTCTCTTACTTGCCCTTGCCATAATGACTTCTTATTCTACACTTTAAAGAACGATTTATATAAATAATATAAATATTGATTCTATAGTTTTTTTTTATAATTTCGAAATTTTGAAGTGTAGGGGAAGATGGAAAGATTGAAAGTGTGCAGTGTTCACTAACATAAACTAAAATGGGAGTAACAAAAAATCGAGTGTTACGCCTATAAACAACATTAAGTGACAGTTAACAGCAGGTAAAAGTGTTTTGCAATTTGAAATTTTAGAGCATATACATTGATATATACAATCTGCCATCCATATAATATATAGGTATAAGGGCACTCGTTATTGGTTATCATTTCAATTATGCTTAAGTTTCTTGCAGGCAATCTAATCTTATTATATAAAAAGGAAATTATATACTAATTTAATAAAATACATTAACATTTTCTTTTACATAAAAAATAAAATTTATTTATTATACAGTTTTAAACCTTTGTTCATTTTGTTAATTATTTTTGGTGACAAGTCTTTCCAGGCATTTCCGGTAAATGATTTGGTCTTATTATTAAAACGAAGTGGAGCTCCTGGATTGGGGCCCCAGATTTTTGGATATCTTGGCGGCACAGCTGGCCCATGCTGTCCACCGCCACGATATCCAAATACACCATCTTCAAATACATTCTCCCTAAGAGCGCCAAAAGCTGTGCCCATGAAGCGATCGCCCACAGCACAGTCAAAGGCGCGATAATAGGGATTATTTTTAATGGGATATTGTGTCTTATATTTTCTTTCACTCTTCTTTGTCTGGGTACTGCGATTGGTAGTACGGGATTTGGATCTTAATACTGGTTTTTTTGTACCTGCTGGCGGTGTAATATTGAAATCATATTCCATTTCACTTTCGCTAGTATCGGTAAGAATTAATTTATCCGCACATGAGGGCATATGATATTTTTTACACTCCTTGGCCAGGGCTTCTTGGAGATTACGCTTGTCCTGGTCACTGCGACATGTGCAACACATTAGGGTCTGATGGCATGAGCATTTCGCAAATCCTTTCTCCTTTAGAGAACGTCTAATGCCACGCAATGCTTTGGCCAGGTCACTTTTAACAATTTTAAATACAATTGGATGTTGCACCATACCGAGAGGTTGGAGTGCTCGAAGAGTTACAAAAATCTCACCATTTTTTTTAGATATATTAAGAACGGGGTGACGAATCCGCTCTCTTTTCTCATTTTGTTCCAACGCAGTATTGCACACATTGTAAGCCGATTTGCGTGACTCGTGATCAAGAAAGAATTTCATAACATTGCTGGTGGGTCGGGCAATGGCGCCTGGACGCCAGCCATGTATTCGAGCCTCTGGACTTGATGGCCAATTCCAGCCATGATGGCGAGACACGGATTTCTTTTGAAGCACACAGGTTTTGTGGCGCATCTTTGGATGAACACGGTTATAGATTTTATCGTCAATGGCTCCCATTGAGGCAGCTTTGGCCGCCACTGATGGCTCTTTACCAGCTACGGATTTTCGAGATTTCATAGTCAATAGTGATTGGGTGCAACGTGTCTTAAGTTCTGAAGCTTTTCTGTTATCATTGATTTTATAGAGATCGCGCAGCTCTGAAAATACTTTTACCAAGTAGGGGCGACAATCCTCTTCCGTTTTGGCAATCACACAGAAATCTTCATCCGACGTTGGCTCTACCTTGGGACAATGTTCCACGTCGTCCTTAGTTACAAAGATATCTTCACAGAGCTTACGTATGCGGCAATGAGCACACATTTTGCCACTCTTACAAGTGCAACGTGAGTTGGAATATTCATTGTTCCCATCTCCTTGGCATTTTTCATTCTGTTTGGCTAAACAAGGATCTTCACAATAATGCAAAGATCCCGAAGGTTTAACCAGCATCTCGCTCAATATATTGTCAGCGGTTAACTTGTCTTTAGTTTTATCATTGAAGACGGGCATTGGGTTGGCTCCACAATTCGGACAGCAGGCAAATTTGGGTAGCCATGACATGGGAAATAGACAAACGGGGCAATAGCGTATTGGTTTAATGCCCCGCTTTTCTATATCACACAAGGGTATGGGTATAGTACGATCTATCCTCGGATAAATGGAAGGCATAACTCTTCCCTTGCCATGCCTTGGAGCTGGATGGACTGGCTGTATATTCGTCGGAAATGATGACTTAAATTCATTGATTTTCTTCGTCACAGATTCAATCACGACGCCATAGTTTTCCGCCACTTTTCTTAATCCACTACAAACATCAATTCTAGGCTCCTCTCCAGTAGTAAGAATTGCTCTAGAATTAAGACTACGATAACGTTCAAAATCCAAATGAAGACGTTCGTCTCCTTCTTCGGGTGCAGTAACATCTTTACAGGAATCACAAGCCAGGGGACAAGGTTCTGGTGCGCCCATAAGAAACATAATATCCTCCTTATTGATTTCATTTTTGAAATCGGCACATGACATCTTTTGACCACTAGGCCTGTAAATAAATTGAATAAACGATCATTTTCATATATGAACATCATATTTTTCGTCACTTACTCAGATATAGGATCATTACATTTGATTGTTATACGGCAGAGTAGTTCAACTGTTCCAACATTCTGATCATTTTGCATAATTTTACAAGTATCCACGTGCATTAAATCATTCATACCGACATTTATTTTATTAAGAACATTTTCGGGGAACACCATTTTTGCAGTGCCAATGGTCTTTGTTCCATAACGAACAACAATTGGCATTCCCGCTTTTCTCAGACTACTACGCAGTGTATCCGGATGTATTTCAAACTCCAAACGTCGAGCGGCGTTAAAATCACTCACATTGATCCGACTCGAGGTAATTGATATGGAAACGTTGTGGAACACAATATTTACTTGACATTTTTCCGGATGATCAATTCTCTCATTGGGGCACAACAATCGAGTGACTACAACGTCAAAAAGAAATATAACTTTTGGCATTTCACACAATTGGTTCGATGGTTTATAGTTTGTTAGTGTTAATAATCAAGAATTTCGCACCAAAATATTTATATATAAAACATATAAAAATCAATTTTCCAGAAATTTTTGTATTGTGTGAAATAATATAATAAAAGAAGATTATGCGAATTTAAACAAGTTAGTAAACAGATCTCATTGCTTTTAGATTTGATATATTTGAAATATCTGTTTAAGGTTACTTATTTTTGTGGCTTGGAAAAATATTTTCTAAGCAATATAGCTTTAATAAAGAAATTCCCCTTACAGCAGAAGACATAAACAGAAAATAATTAAATAAAATTTTTATATTGAACTCTTATGATGCAAAATTTGACCTCTTCTAATCAATTACAATGTCAATGCCATGGGCAAGATTCTAGTCCAAAAGATGCTTCTGAAGTGTCTGGTAAAGTGCCAAAACAAGGACAACAATAAAAAAAGAGAAGGTTAATTGTAATGTCTGCTCTTGTCCACTGTTGTGTCAGGTCATTCCACTTTAGCTTGTTTTTAAAAAACGCAAAAACCCATTTAAATTTATGGCATCGGCTGCTTTTTGGTTACTTGCCTCAAAAAAAAAAGTTGTAAGAGGCTTAACACGCAAACCTCTCTCCCACATAAACGTAGTCAGGATCGTAGGAGCCAAAATCTAAAAAGCCCTAATTTTTTATGTCATAGGGAGATTCTACGCCCATGTATAAACACATATACATATGTATATATGTATGTAGATACGTTGCTTGGTTTTAACATAATTACATATACTTTTAATTAAATTTCGCGACTTAATTTTGATGATTATCAGCTTTTCGTGCTTGAAGCGCAACTAATCAAATTTATCCATACAGCAGAAACAACAAAATAAAAAAAATTGTAAAATGACGCAACAAAATTGGTGACTACAAATTTCCGTTAAAATTGTTGCACCACAAAAATTTGTGAGTGTGTGTGTGTGTTAATGTTGGACCAACCAGCTTCCATGGCTAACCAAGCCGATTTAATTGGATTCAAATTAGTGGCGCAGTTTGTGAAAGTCTGCCTAGAGCTAGCGAAAAATTTGAACCATGGGGCTTGGGTAATGCGGGTGGTCTCCCAGACAACAGGCCTCCTGGTTTTGGCCAACAATGCAGAAATAGCAACACAAAAATGTGCATAGATCCAGCAAATTTTGGGGTTATTTTGTTTATGGCCATTGTTGTTTTGGGCCGATAGCGACTGTTTGCCGATTTGCTAGGCAAACTGGTGACCATTTGTGCATACTATAAATTATGCATAGCCAAGTTTTTACCAGAATATCATATACACTGTCCCTTTCTCTTGGTAATTTTAATAAAGTATGCAATTTAGCAGTTTGCCTAATAAACCTAAATAAATATATGCAGACGATATTCATTGTTTAAAGGTAACTCATCAGTGTTTACATTGATCCCAAACAACCGTTCGGCGAGTTTCCCATTCTCTTTCGATTCTTTTTCCGCCACTTCTGTGTTTGATTTTTACTCCCGTTAGTTTAAGCTTTCCGATACCTGCGAAATTTTAGAATGGCATTTATATCTGAAAAGAAAAAATACTATTAGACATATTTATTTATCAAGCCAAGCAGGCACGATTACCAATTTAGGGACAGAATATACATATATTACATATGTATGTAGCTTTTACCATCATTTCACATTTGGATGCTTTGTTTTGATTACCATTGGTGGTTTCTGATTCACACATCTTTGCTAAGTTAACTTTGGGCACCTTTGTTTATCTTTCTCAGTTCTGCAAAATAGAAAATAGTTTTAATATAATAGAAACGATAAATAATTGAAAAATTCATGTTTTTTATATTTTCACTTTTTTTACCATCACTCAGAAAAATTTCAAATCTCCTCACTTCGACGTCCGCGCAAAAACTAAATTATGGCGCCATATTTTTTTCACTCTCTTACACTGATCTTGAGAGACTCTCACTGAGAGACTCTCAGTGAGAGTAAGCTCCCCAGTGTTGGTAAACATTTTAGTTGACATGACGATAAACGTTTTACAACACTCAGTGCTGGTTAACATTTTAGTTAACATGACGACAAACGTTTTGCAACACTTATTTGGTAACGTTTTCCAACACTGAGAAGCTTACTCTCACTGAGAGTCTCTCACGATCAGTGTTAGAGAGTGAAAAAAATATGGCGCCATAATTTAGTTTTTGCGCGGAAGTCGGAGTGAACAGATGTTCATTTATTTTGAGTGATGGTGAAAAAAGTGAAAATGTAGAAAATATAAATTTATTGATTATTTATCGTTTCAATTATATTAAGACTATATTCTATTTTGCAGAACTGATGAATATAAATAAAAGTGGCAAAATTTAATATAGCAAAGATGTGGCAATCAAAATAAACACCCAAATGTGAAATGGTGGTAACAGCAAAGCTTTGTACAGTATACATATGTACATATGTAGCCCCTGAATTGGTAATTGTGCCTGCTTTTCTTGATAAATAAATATCTCTTATAGTATTTTTCCTTTCAAATATTAATGCCATTCTTTAATTTCGCAGGTATCGCCAAACTTAAACGAAAGTGCAAACAAAATCAAACGCAGAAGTGTAGGATAAAGAATTAAAAGAGAATGATAAACCTAGAGAACGGTTGTTTTGGGATGAATGTAAACAATGGTGAGTCATATATTAAAGTAATTCGAATATACAGTTAGATAATGTTGCTGCTTCTATCTTACAAAGTTCAAGTATTTACTTTTTTTTTTTAAGAGTTAAATGAAATTTAAAAGTGTTCTAAATAATATATCTTGCTATTTTCTTTATATTTTAAAGAGCATCCATGTTTCACTATTTCAAAATTATATTTCTATTTGTGTTTCTGTCACATTGCATCGTTTTGGCGTAGTTTGCATAAATATTGTCATATTTATTTTGAGGCCAAGCCACGAACGTGTGAAAATTGACAAAAGTTTCAAGGATAATACATAATGGATTCTGCGGTTGCGTCGGTGTTAACTTATCTACATATTTGTATGTGTGTGTGTACAACTCATGGACTTTTAATTTGGGTTCACCATTTTGTTAAGCAATAGCAATAAAGATAGAAATTGTAATTGAAATGCCAAACAATTAGCAACAATTGAGTTTGCCATCTATTGTGTATGTGTCTGTAGATGTATCCATTATGGGAAACTTTTGACTTATCTGACTGATAAATAAATGTTCAGCTTTTTACCACATTTATTTAAGCATATTGGCCACAAGTATCGTTCCCTAGTATGTATGTAGGAAATTTAATTGCTTTGGCAAATTAATGTCTGGTCTCAAAATACATAAATGCCAAAGCACTTTGCCAGAAGCTAAGCCAAACAACTAGCAATTAGAATAGTTGCATATAAATCTTCTTTGTATGCGTATCTCTGTTTATGTGTGTGTGTGTGTGTGTAAGGAAGAAACCTCAATTGCAAAAGTGTGATATAGCCCAAAGAACCCCAAAAGCTTAATAAATCCATTGGATAAACAATATAACAAAAACTCTGTGAGAGATAAATAGAAAACGAGAGGGCAAATGTTGGTTAGATGAAAATGCTGAGAAAACTAATTTCTCTTGGCTGTTGCTTTTGCAATCATAATAAAAAGAAATATAACAAACAAATATTTTTCGAAAACAAAAAAGAAGAGAAATAATAAATAGAATGCACAAAAGTAATTGCCGAGTAAGATAGGAGCAAGTGAGTCTCTATGTATAAGAATGATGCAATGGTCAATGCCAACTGAAATAGTTGTTCAAATGGTCATGTTACGTATACGCCACAAGTACAAGCAACATAAATGTATACTCTTATGCCACTTCTCTCTCTCTCTCTCTCTCATTGACACAGATCTCCCACAATCCTTATACAGGGTTCTTTGTGGTCTGGCCACTGCACCCACTGGCACTCTTTACAAGTATTGTGTGTAGGTACTTTGTGAAGATTTTCCTCCTGCTTTTGGCTACTACAACTACTACTACAACTACAGACAAATGAGTATAGCCATTAAATGCGTTTGAAATATGCTGGCAAATCATTCACAGGACTAGTAACAGGAACAGGACCAGAAGCAGACACGGACCCAGAAGCTGAAGCAAAAGGAAGCAACTGCCACAGTAGTCAAAGGTTTGCTTGTCCATAAATCTCGAAATGCTAAAAACAGCATTTGGCTTACGATGCTGTCAGCTTATTTGATTGGTTCTTACATATAGAAAGACACACATACATACTTACTATATGTGTATAGTGGTGATTTCATTGCTTTTGGAGTCTTGCCATTGACCTCTTTTCTTATTTGAAAGTTACCTTAAAATGAACTAACTAGTTAACCCTGCCCTGTTGCTGTGGTTTTTACCATTTTGCCCAAGTCTTTTGCTTGCAACATTTTGCATTCAGTTTACAAAAATTAGTTTGGAATAGGCAAAAAAATTTTTACATGTGGCCAACATTGAGATTTTCGGCTTACAATTTATACATGAAATCAAATAACTTGGCATTCAATTCAATTAAAAAAATCTTTGGTTCCAGTTAAAAGATTAGGCCAAACTACTAAAAATAGAAAACTGAATAAGTAAATTCAATTTATACTTACGTGTATGTCTGCAAATATTTTTATAAATGTTAGGGATTTTAGGCTTTACCTCGAAAATAAACTGCTGACATGTGAGGACTTAAATAATTTTATAAACTTGTTTCTCTTTTTATGGATTTTATTTAAATTAAATTTGCCAAATGAAATCATTTTTGCTTCTTTGTTGATTTGCTAATCAGCCTATGTTTATCTTGTTACATTCATATCAGTATTAAAAATAATTGGTTTTGGCCATAGAAAAAGTTTTCTTTCTTTCTTTTGCCATATGTGCAGACTTGCAGATTGGCTAAATCTCTAATCTAAAATATGTTCCTTTTTGCAGGATCATAATGTGGCTTGAAGTTGGGTCTTTGCACACAAAAAGAAAATCCAGCTTGTATGCTGATGCTGGGTTAGCTTTGAGTTTTTGATACCCTTTCCGATGGGTTAATCTTGTAAAAAGAAATTTGAACTGTTTATAGTAAAGAATATTAAAATGTTTAATGGATATTTATTTATATTTAAAAATAATAATTTTATCTGATTGTTTAAACTAGAAGCAACTTAATTATTAAAATTTTGTTGTTTATCAACAAAAGTTGATTTTTATTTTATTATACTTCTCTAAAATTAAACAAAAACACAGAAATTTATTCTTGATAGGGTTTATTAGGTTATTCCAACTGATTCAAAGCTAATTTGAGTTCACATGGCAAGGACTTTCTGTTGGTATAGTAATATTTACTAATTTTACACATTTTATGCCTTAACCTATTAAAAATTCAAATTATAATTGATTATTATTGATCAAATCAGCTTTAAAACATTTCTTTAGATAATAAATTCATAAAGCTTAGATATTTACAATCCTTAAAAGGTAAAGTTATGACATAGAAAGAGTATAGAGATTTTTAACATATATAAAGTTAGCCTGGCCATCTGGTTTACTTTTCTTTTCTTTCTTTTTTTCTTAATGCTGTTGTTAGAATTTTTGTTCATTTTAATGTTCGGTTGCCTTCCCTGCGGTTATTTGTGCGTTTTATTTGGCTGCCTCACAATATTACTTACTTTCCATATCTCCGGCTCATATGTGTATGGGAGTGTGTGTGTGTGTGTGTTAGGGTGTATCTATGCCAAAGCAAACAGTATATAAAGGAGGGCAACTTCATCTATTTTTTATTTGGTTTCTTTATATACAAATTTCTTTTTTGCCAGATGCCTCAAAATTATATAGAAATTTATATGTAGATACGCATGTATGGACATATGCAGATATAAGGATGCTAACCCCGCCCACCTCTATGCCTATTATGCTCATCTATACAAATTCACTTTTGGCTTGCTTTATGACGCTTTTTGTGAATGAAAAGCAACTTCAAATAAGTAATTGAATATTTATTTAATTTTATTTTTCTTCAACTTTTTCTTTCTTTATTCTTGTGGCCTTTTTTTTTATTGTTGCACCAGAAAAAAAAGGAAGAAGAAATTTCCATAAAGGCAGTTAAAATTACATCCGCTGTCTGACATCATAGGATTACCCGACATATGTACATATATCACTACTATATATATATATTGTATATGTATATACACCTACATATGAGTAGAATACTGTTTCTTTCAGTTTATATTTTTTATTTTGGAAATTCTGTTGGCGACCGCAGAAAACGGAAATTAAAACTTCAGCCAGTCAATGCCTCTCCGTCCATCTCTCTCTCTCTCTCTTTTTGTATATCCTTTTTACTTGGTCTCTTTCTATGTGTCTGTTGTTTGTTTTGCTGGTTTGTTGGTTTGTTGTCTGTGCATCGTTAGACAGGCATGTGTTCAAGCATTTGAAATTGAATTCCAAAAGCAAAAAAAACGAAATCAATTTTTTTTAATGAACTCGAAATTCTTTGCACATGCTGAGTAAAATACTCGAAATGAAAATTAAACAGAAGTAACCTTGATAAACAAAAAATAAAAAGGACGGAATAAAAAAAAAAGCAATCACTAGTTGTGTTCTACACAAGTTGAGGGTATTACAATTGAGGCGAAATGTTTGCTCAGTTCTCTGAACACAAAAGTCTATTAAAATAGTCTAATATGTATAAATATTTATATTCTATATAGAGTGAACCTTTCATAACGGACCCCTCTCTTCAGCGGACGCAATTTCCAAAACAATTCTACACTACACATTCAATTCTACTTGGCCGGATCAGTACTATCACTCCTACTCGGACACGGACATCATTTTTATGAACTATGAAGAAGAAACTTCTCACGAGCGGACACTAAGAAGAATATTTTGAAATTTGTATATATTTCTAATGAAGTCCTGTTTATATGTAATGTCTGTAGATAATAGGAGTTAAATTTTGTAAAATGTTCTTTAGTTTAAGATAAGATTTCCTTATTCTATTTGAACTAATTTGTATGCCTTGTTTAGATTGTCGGCACTAAAGTGAACGATTATTGCCTTTGGAATTGCTCTGTAAGAAACAATACATAAAAATCAAGATTATGTTAAAATAGACAGATATCTTAATTGATATACAAACCATTAGATATTAAAAGAGCAAAAACTTTTGTTACAGTTTTTTGAATATGAAATCTTTACGAAAATTCAAAACGATTCAATTAAGATCGAGTTCTTTAATATCTAATCGGGTCTTGTTTAAGACTTCTATCTAAAGGCAGTGTTTGGTTTCGGTAGAAAGCATATTTCATTTTCGGTGTTTAAAAATATGTCAACTGGTTGAATTTTTTTCTTTTGCTCAACGGGTTGTCAATTTGCAGCAAACGACTGTGATATATGTATAGATAGTTTCTGTTGTATAGATACAGAGAAAGGAGAGAGCGGGGTGTGGCATATTATTTAATTCAATTATCAAATGAATATATACAAAAGACTTACCTCCTGGAGAACTTGATTCAATTTAAGTAAAAAAAAGAGCAAATTGCATTTCTGCTTATCAATATATTCAGTATTTATTTAAATATTTTTCTCTTTTTGTTTTTGTTTTGTTTGTTGCTAGTTATAATTTGTTTATTTCTTTCATATTTGATAACTTAATTAATAGTTTTTTCCCTTTTTTTTACTCAATATACAGAACAAATAAATTGAAATATTTAGAAAAGAAAATAACAATAAAAAAAAAAAACTACAACAAGAGCAAATCAGATTAGAGTTTAGTTTATCAGAGAGGCAACTTATATATATATATATATATATATATATATATATAGTTGATAATTGCTGTTGTCGTCGCAGTTGTTGTTGTTCTTGTTATTGATCTAGACATTTACATACATAAAGATTTACAACTAAACTAATGATATTATTTTGTTCTTTTAGTTTATGAATAGTTTCTTTTGTCATTTAGCATACACAGACATTTATGTTGTTCTATGTAGTTTAACTTATTGACTTGTGTGTGTGTTTGCGTGTGTGTGGATAGTCCTATTAGACAGCAACAATGAACTACAATTTCCAACTACAATGTTTTATTGTAATTCTATATAATTTACATATCAATTGTTGTCAATTTAAACTATTAAATGCTTTTAGCATAGTTTTATTTATTTCATTCTTATAATTTTTGAAGATTTGTCAATACTTTAATTAATTTCATTTTGATTTGCATTTGCATTTAAGCTGATGCAGTATTTTTTTTTTTGCTTCTGTTGTTGCTAAAACATTGCCATTATCAGACATTTCGTTCAATTTGCTATATGCATTTGTTTATTTATGGTTTTGGATTTTACTTATAGTTAACAATATGTGTTTTTTTTTTTTTTTGCATCAGGGATTTATTTTTTTTTCTTGTTTGTTTGGTTTTAATAAATTCGAAAGTGTGGTAGAGCAAGAAGGTACAAAAGAGCCTTAGTTACAATAGTTTAGATTTAGTACATACATACATCAAATACATATACATGCACAACTAACTAACATATATAAACATGCATATACTTATATATGTATACGTGTATATATATTCTTTGTTGCTTTTATTTAATTATGCTAAATATTGATTATTCAATAGGTTGCATATTTTTCTATCAATTAAGAAAATCTTTAATTTTCTTTAAACTTTGCTAAATGGTTAAGCCATTTCAATTGAACGGTTGAAACCATCAAATAACTATAACGCTTTCTGTCAAACTCTTTATTTACCAATAATTTATGTTTTGAATTGCCCTAATAATAATAATTGGATCAAAGTTATTTGATAGTTTCTACCATGGGTGGCTTATCCTACATTTGGTAGTTGGTTGGTTATTCTCTATATAGTTAATTTCTTTGGTCTTCTAGCCAATTTTTTGTTGGATAATACACAATCATTTTTTGGTATTTACACATTCTTCAATTGTTTAAATATATACTATATATGTATGTATGTATCTTACAATGCTAAAAAGAGACAGAGAGATAGAGGGAGAGAGTGCCTCATAATTCACAGGTTTCTTAAGTTTTAATGTTTTGTCAGCTTTAAGGTACATACAAAAACAACATTTTAGTAAAACAAAATTATCTATAATAATATTCTTCATGGCATATGATTCAGATGAAGTGTGTGTGTGTGCGTGTTTTTGACTGATATGTTAATGATAAGCTTGTCATTTGGTTTAATTAAAATTTGAAAAACTTTACTGATATGTTTGATTTCAGGAAAAATTCATTTGGGGATTCTCTTTTTGATTTTCAACAGTTTTCAACTCAAATGTTAAGTCGACATATTTTGCAATGAAATTCTGCATGGGCATCCTGCCATGGTTTATCCTGCATATATCCTGCATTTCTTATTGACATTTGCACTAATGGCACAGACGGAGATAGACAGCAGCAGCAGTGGCAGCTTGCATAGCCATGCAGTACGCTTCGTTTCATATAAAAATGCAACATTGCAATGTCTATGGTTGGCATTTCCCTCTCTCTCTCTCTACCCCCACACACACACACAGATACTACATATGCGCCCTCCTCTATATGTGTTCACAATAAACCGAATATTGCACAAAATGGAGCTCAGCTCTAGGGAGGATATCCTCTAAGACTTTGTGCACAATGCAATACAAAAAAAAATATATATGGAAAAAAAAACATAACTCAATATAAGTTAGTTCAGCTCAACTCAGCTCAGTTGAATTCAGTTCAGCTTAGGGGAATGTGTCAACTTTCGTGTCAATTCTGAGGCCATTAAACATATTTTACCCCCTTCTTGGCCATGTTCTTGCTATATGACAGCATTTTTTGACATTTCACAATTTCGTGTTCTGCCAGCCGAAGCTCTTTTATCAAAATAAAAAAAAAAGAGAGAAAAATCATAGATATTGCGCCTCTGTTATAGTGGATACCAACTGACCGAGTTGCCAAATTCTCTTACTCTTTTTCTACCACCACAAAAAAAAAAATGGCTCAAATGCTGTGACAGTTTTAGCGCATAATACACTTAAACCAGCTGTCAGCTTCAATGTCAGAGCTAAAGGCAATTGATAAAAATGGTTGAAGAAGAAACTTGATAGGTTAAAATATTAAAAAGAATTGAATTTCAATAGAGGGGAGAGCAAACTTTAAGAAAAAAGGTTGCTGCAATTATCTCTCATCTTATTACACTTGAAATAAGTTATAGAGAAAGGTTTATTTACTTTATATTACAAGTAGCTATATTTTTCACACTTTAAAAAAATATTCTCGCATGCCTGAACTCAAACTTTATTCATTTGGTTTCATTTGGTATGCAAAGGCAACTGTTCAAAAAATAAATAAAAAGGAAAAGATTGGATGAAAATATTTGCAATACTGGCCATCCAAACGTATGAACGGGTGTTGGATTTTTGGTGGTTACAGGCATCTCCGTCCATCTCCTGCTCCTTGTTTGCCAGCAATCACTCTGACCCAAAGCCAGGAACTGATTCGACAGGCATTGTTTGCATTGCAACAGCAAAAATGATTGCAGCAAGCAGAAAAAAAGAAAAGTACAAAAATTGTTTAACATAAACAAAAATAAAACATTCACTGACTCAGTCAGTCAGAAACCAAAGAAATACAAAAAAAAAAAAAGAAAGAAAAATCAGTAAAGGGAAAACATTTCATTCGTATTTCACTTTTCATTGCGTTGCCATCGTTAAGCAAAAAAAAAAACTAGCGTAAAATTTCTCAACGAAATCTATGTCAGCGATTCCCACCGCGTGTTAGTGTGGTGGGTGGGTGGGTGAGTGAGTGGGTGAACGGTTAAAAAGAGCAAGTGGTTCCGGTTACAACTAGAGATAAACTGCTGTGAATATAATTTTTGTTTTTATATAGAGACATTCGAAATAAATATGAAAGAACGTTGTTTAAGTTTTCACTTTTTTTTTGCAAGTATTTTGGTTGCGGAAACTTTTCAATGCCTTTAGTTTTTTTTTTTTTATTTTTATTTAATTGCAATTTGAGTTTAACTGAAAGTTCAGCTTAAAACTTTTTAATGATCATAATTGATGAACGAAAATGTAAAAAAAAATAAAATGGGAGGAGTGAAAACAATTTTCCTCAATAGTTTTTTTCTAAATGAAATTGAAACTTTTTGACCAAAATTTATTTCTTTTTTTTTTATTTACGTCTGCAAAGCGAAATAAAGTTATATTCTTAATCACATCAAGTATGAAGATTTGTATTGAGAAAATTGGGACCAACAAAAAAATAAAAGTTGAAACAAATTGAGCAGCTTGAGGCCTCAACCTTGATTAATGGTCGAAAGCAGAAAAGAAAATGGCAAGGACAAAAAAAGAGAACA
The DNA here is from genome assembly GCA_035045865.1 of Drosophila austrosaltans. Taxonomy (NCBI): domain Eukaryota; kingdom Metazoa; phylum Arthropoda; class Insecta; order Diptera; family Drosophilidae; genus Drosophila; species Drosophila austrosaltans. The sequence goes on along the minus strand of JAWNOQ010000049.1, from coordinate 1,160,198 downwards.
AGAAATAAGGAAAAAGCGAAAGAAAAGAGCATCATGATTTATATTAGGCAGATGAAACTTTGAGTCAACATTCACACAAAGAAACTAAGCAGAGGGAGAATGGTTGGTAGAGCTGTCCAGCAGCCAAAAAAGATATTCTCATTCACTAGACCAGGCCAATTAATAAAAGCCAAAAGTCAAAGGGAGGGATCTGTATCTAAGCCTATGCTTATGCAAATGAAAATAAACGCTTAAAAAATTGTAGCAGTTTAATAGGCAATTAGCGTAAACAAAAGGTTAGAGACACTCTAATACCACCTACTAAGAGATTGCTTTCAATTAAATGTAATTAATCATTTCTGCCAATGGGACATAGAGAAGCCAGAGAGTTGTGGTCCAGCCGCATTTCTGTTTCTCAGTTCTCCAATGATTGGCACTTGGCCTCATAGCAACAGCTGCAGCCATTCAATGCAGGTGACTTGAAAGGACTCTTAATAGTTTAGCTAACTAAGCAAGAGAGACGGAGTAAGCACGAGTAGCGATTGAAATAGTAGTGGAGGGGGAATACACAACAGGAACAAAAGCAGCAGGAGACGGAGGAAGCTTTGGTGGGTTCTGCACTAGTTGGTCCAGGCCAAAAGGCAAATCGATGAATGAAAGTGGAGTGCCATAGAGAAACGTCAGTGTGCTGCCTGCCTGTGCTGTGCGGCTGTGCCGTGGCTGCTCCATCAACGGTTCGTTCAGTTGGAAAACTTATTGCGCCAGAAGTAATTCTATAAAGAAAGCTGTCCAGCTTTTGCTTCTGCCTAGAATTTGCCTATTCAACAACGAGCAGCAGCATTTTAACAGTTCTCTTTTAGCTACTGCACGCTATTTTGGGCCCATAAAAAATTTATATTTTGAATGGTTTCTATCTGTGTCGGTACATATACATACATACATATACAAACATATGTATATCCACGACGACAATCGATTTTGCTGTTACTGTTTTACTCCACACACTCACAATTCTATTTGGGGCTTGAGCCAGCAAGCTCCAGCAAGAACTGTTAACGAGTTTTTGGTTAAGACCAAAAATATTCGATTACCAGCATCGAATTTTTGGTTTTCTTTTTTTTTTTCAGAGAAAAAAGGGTTAAACGTGGAGAGCGAGCGAGTGAGCGAGCTTCGAATTGTTTAGCTAAAAAAAAATTTTAAAAATAAACTTAATTTGATTAGTTGGGTTCATTCACACGCACAGACAAAGGGAGAAACAGAGAGAGAGAGAGAGAGAGAGAGAGAGAGTGGGACATGGAGAAAGAGAAAAGGAAGTTAAGAGGAGTTTGCTTGCCGTTCATTGTCACAAAACTTCCTAAAATTGATTTTCCTTCTACAGTTTTATTTGCCAACATAATTTAATAATAAACTTTGGCACTTTTAGCCATAACATAGAAAACCATCAGCCCTCAGCCTTGGTGCCAGGAATGAGAAATGAAGAACTGAGAATGCTGCCCCCGTTTGAATGGGGGATAGGAATGGAAATATGGGAATGGGAATGTAAGTCGGGTAGTGGGTAGTGGCATGGTAAGCTGAGGGACATTCACTGAAGCTTGAAATTTATGTTCACGCCTGCATTGTTGCCCTGTATTCCTAGTCGTATAGTATAGAAGGACAAGGGAGGAATATGGGACAGGAGATGAGAATGGCGTCGTTCGACCGCTTGGCAGCTGTCATCGGCAGACTGGCCACTGCCCTTCACAGGGTGAAAGTGTGTGTACCGTAAAGGCCTTTGTGCGGAGGGGGAAAGGAACTATACAGAATTTAATTGGAAAATCATGCATAACAATAAAGAAATAACATTTGAACAGTTGTGAATTATACAAATTCGTATAGAGCCACTCATTTGTTATTGTTCAATTTATGGTGAGCTCTGGGCCAACTTCAGGTTGACTGCCAAAATATTTATCAATTAATTATAACATGGAAATTGTGGTCTAAATACCACAAAAAAAAAAATAAATATAAAATAAAATATTATAGGTGTTGGCCAATGTCAAAGCAAAATGATGCTTCAATAAATAAATGTAAATACGAGATGAATATTTAAATTAATTTTGATTTTTACAGTTTGCTTTATCTTTCTCGTATTTCAGACACTATTATAATTATTATGTAGAATTAGTTATATTAATGTATGTATATGCATTTGGCTTAGATGCCTTAAATGGTCTTTAACCTTTCAATTATATTACGTGATTTTGCATAATTATTCACATATTTGCATAAATCATTGAACTAAAAGTGAGGAAAATGGTAAAATTTGAAGCAAACAGCAAATGGAAGCAAAATGTTAGTGTATATTATTATCAATTTTTAGTTTATACTTTTGCCTTTGTAATAATTATCGTATTGCAATGGCTTTTAATATAGTTAAGGATCATAAAAATATTTTGAATTTATATCAAGGTTTAATCAAAAAGAATTTAATTTAATGTTTGTTTTTCTTTATTTTAAATTCCATTTTTTGTTTGTTGAGTTTGCCGCTTTTGATTGAATTTTGTTTTTGTCTAATTTTGTGGTTTATATAAAAATTTATTGAAATATTTCATGAAATGAAAATTACCACCAATTGCTAATGGCCATAACAAAGTGAACAATTCATTAAATTACTTATAGTTAATAAATTGACGCCTTATGCTAAATATTTTATGGAATTTCAACGAGTTTGGAGTAATTTAAATTTCTGATGATTAAAGCATCATGAATAAATGCGAATCGGCAACTTTTGTTGCCAAAGGCGATGAATGGGCGCCAAAGAAGCAAGAAAAAAAATGAAGGTTATTTTTACCTTGCCTTTGAAGGCGTTGTGCTACCAAACCGCTGACAACAACAACAACTACAACAAGGACAACCAGGAACGACAACGAGGACAACAGTGACGCTGACTCCAGCGACAACGGACGACATAATTCAATTTGGGTTTAAAATTGCAAACTGTACGATGCTGCATATCAAGGTAGGCAATGCCCTGACAAAGGTATAACCAACAGTAGCCAAATGTAACAAACGCCTCAAATGGGCGTGCCATGCTCGCTCGCAGTGCTTGCTTCAGCTTCGGGGATAGCAAGCAAGTGAGTGTCTTTTTGTTTTTAATTAAAATGTACATTACATGTGAGTTGCATTGCATATAAATCGATTGAGTGCAGTTTAAGTTAAGCAGGCCCTTGGCCAGGTTCAGGCCAATCGAGAGCAACAGGAGAAAAGGATTAATTAATTCACTTACATATATTGCAAATGAAAATGGCAATACACCGTGGAGAGTGTAACAACGATGACTTAAGAGTATCAGTGTCAGTGTCGGTGTGTTTGCTCTTTGTGCTCTTGAGCCCGTTGGCAATCAATTACGCGCATTTCCCCCCAAAAAAGTTTTGATTTGCATTTGAAACAGAGAAATAGAGACAGAAGGATAAAGCTAGAGAGACAGTGAGTTCATCTATCCATCATTTGCTTGGAAACAAAATACACAAAGAGATGAAGAAAAAAAGGAAACTTTCTGCTTGAAGTTGACTATGAAATTGAATTTGTTTTTCAATTAAATTACCACAATTGAAATGAAGCGCCGCCAAAGAGAATGGGAATTATACCAAAATTGTGCATTATGAAAATGTGCAACGTTGGCAAAAGTTTTTCGGCTTAGGTGACGACGGCAAATGCAATGGTGAAAGTTGAGAGAATTTTGTTTGCCTAGACAATAAGTAAAATGGGACTGCGGCACGTAATTTTAATTGCATGTTGTTGGCCAGGTGGGTGGGTGGTAGACAGGCTAAAAAACACACAAATATATATATAGAGAGAGGGAGAGAGGCAGCAAGTGAAAAAAGGATAGAAATCTAAAAGGGTAAGAGTTGAGGCAACACTTTCTCTAAACTTGCTGCATTTTGTTATTGTTGCAGTGCTGCCAACTTTTTCTCAATGAGAAACTTTTAGCCAGCAAAAAGTTTTTGCACAACAAGAAAAAATAAAAATGAAAACGTTGAAAAATTGAGCAAAAATATTAAAATGAAATAAAACTTTACTGGCAAGTCGTCTTAGATGCGGCTTAAAGTGTTTAAACTTGCCAAATGTCAAAGATTGCGCATACGCAGTGTGTTTGTGTGGGTCAGAAGTCAGAAATCAGAATTCTTATTGCATTCGCATTGCTAACATTGAGCTTATATAGGTCAAACATTTAGCGATTTGCCTATGACCTAACATCGCCACACACACACCCACATGCATACACAACCAGCTAAATCCCAGCGCGTAAGCACAAAAATTGTGATTAAAATTGTGTTTTTATGAACCATTCAGTCAGCTTTGGGGGGTATTAAATTAAGATGCCCACACTCTTTTCATTTTCCTAACGTATAAATTAGCACGCCTCGCAAGCCTGGCAATAAAACGTTTTTGGGTCTGCGACCATGCTGCGTATACGTAATACGCGCACATCATGCCCCTGAAAAGTAGGCAACACAAATGACACGTGCCACAAGACGAGCCAAATACGAATTTGTAGAGAGCCGTAAAACAAAATAAACACTTTAAGACCAAAAGTCGTAAAAGTAAAAGTAAAAAAAAAAATGAAGAAAAAAAAGAGAGACCACGACTAAAATGTATATATGTATGTATATATTGTAACTGTTGCTCTATGGCGGGAATAAGAAACGAACCGGTGGGATAGGTATGATATGCTTTGGGCTTTGGCCAATTGAACTGCAAATGAAATGTCAATCTATGCCAAACACTCAGCGAGTTGAAGGAGAAGCAAAATTTGAAAATGAAAAATCAACCAGCTATCAATCAATCAATCAGTCAGTCCAACGAACCCCTAAGCCAGTTAACGGCATCAACCATCAAACATCAATAACAGGAGATGGAAGAGAGAGAGAGAGAGAGAGAGAAAGGGGAGCAGATGAACAGTGAGCTTGGAGCTTCGCATTGCAATTTATGCCAAATGTTGACATTTAACGTTTGACATTTTTTAAAATTTTTTTGGCCCCAAATGGCACAAAGTTAAAATGCAAATAAATTGTATACAAACATTTGAGGAGAGCTCTCAAAGGGATTCGCATTAAAGGATATATATAGAGATAAGTATACATCTCTATGTATGTTTGCATGAAGGATTTGCCTAAGTACTGGTCGTTCAAATCAAAAAAGGATTTAAAAATATTGCTAGCTAGATGATTGCTTACTTTAAATTGAGACTACCAAAATACAATTGATTTAAATTGCTTCTTTTTTTTTGTATTCCTTTTTATCATTTTACATCAAATTATCGAATTGAATAAAATGCAAATGTTTATTTAATGTCAATATTTGTGTTATTTTTAAATGTTTGTTGTTGGTGTGAAAACAATTTATTTATATTTGAATTTTCAATTTTTTCCCCTCCTTGTTATTTGTTAGTATATTTTTTTTTTGTGTATTTGTATTGTGCTTTTAATTGTTTGCTGCTAACATTAAAGGCTATAGAAAAATGGTATTGCTTGTCCTTCGATTCTTTGGCAATCGATAATTGAATTTAGGCAAAAAAGCAATTACAAGAAAATCTGTTTATTTAAGCAGAGCGGACCAATGGAGCAGCAAATAGTCTTAGAAATTATCCAGACATACCACAAACATAGACATCTATATATTCTATATATGCCATTTACTTTATATATGTATGTATGTATTTATGTACATATATACCCAACGATTATGCTAATGAAAAAAGAGAGATGCTTTCGTGGGTTTGTCTGTCGTATTCTGATCACGTAGCAATTCAACATGAATCTGAGCTAATACAATTAAAGCCACAGTTGCGAAAGAAATCACAGATGAAAGTAAGGAAAAAATGTTTCAATTAAAACTTGCAAAAAGCATGACGTTTGAAAGTTTGGCAAAAACACAACCAAAAATAAAAGTAACAAAAGGAAAGAGGAGAAAACGAAAAAGCAGCGAAATAGCCAAATCGCCAAAGGGCTAAAAGCAAATGGCCAGAAAGGCATTCAAACATTTCTTTTTTTTTTTCTCCTCTCCTCTCTTTCAAATGATGATTGTTTCAGAAGGGCAGAGCAAAGCTATAGCAAAAAAAAGTAGCTGCAGTGCTTAAGGCAGATTGAACAGAACGTGAAATGAAGCCCAAAACGAAGTTGAGTTTATCTTAATTATGCCAACTCAAATAAATATATAGGCTAAATCATTATTGAAGCTTGAAAACATTTTATATTCCATATCGCATTTGCTAATAAAATTTCTATAGATTTACCCCTTTCAGAAGTTACTGAATAAATCATTTAAAAAATTGTATTCATTGCTTGGTTATCAGGAAAGAAAAAAATTGACGGCATTTCGTTGGCTTGTGTTAAAGAGAAAAGTTTCTGGGGGTTTCATGGCATTTGTTTGGGCCATTTGTCATGTGTTTGGTAAATTCAGTGGCAACATTGTTGGCCTCGAGTGTGCCATAAGCCATGCCTTTGGCCGCATTTCCCAACTCTCGACTCTTTCAGCGACACGTGCGTTAAAAATAAGTCGAATTGATTGCGTGCCAGATGCCAAGGAGAAAAAAAGAAAAGGGGAGAAATTGAGCCTAAACAAAAGGAAAAGTGGGCGATGGCATTGGGCGTATTTTCATTGCTGATTCAATACTAGTGCTTCAGTTACTCCTTCTGCTTCAGCTGCTGCCGTTTGCTGCTCCATCTGCTTTGTTGTGCGTATTGTAATTAAAATTACGGCATCCAGCTCGAGTTTTAATAAACTGCCAAAATAAATACGAAAAACGAGAACCAGCAACAATAAAAAAAACAAAAAAGTAAGCCAAGGCAAAAGTTGTAAGCGGATTGTCAACACACAGTGAGAAAGAGTTGAAATGAATCTCCCATTCTCAGTGAAAATTTATTCAAAGTAGAAGCAGAAAAGATTGCCCTCAGACATTGAATTTCGAAGAGCATAATTTTTCATTATTTGAGTACTTTCTGTGGCGTGAAGAGCAAAGTGTTTACATTTGTTTAACTTCACTTAAGGCAAGACAAAGGCGAAACAAGAGCAGACAAGACTGGGCCAACCCTAAGGCAACATGTTCATTAGACTGATGCCAACACAGCAGCAACACCAGCAGCAGCAACATCAGCAACAGCAGCCGTCAGCAACCGACAACAACAAGGCGACTGGCAAAAAGGCAGATCCACCTAAGGCTGATTCAGGTGATTCAGTTGCGCCTCATTAAATCATTCGGTAATCAGAGAAAAACCGACAACCTTGCCTCTTGTGGAATGCCACAAAGCTGCCGCTGCTCTTGGCTTTAGCTTTTGTTTATATTTATGTTGCCTTTTCGTTATCTCCTTCCGAGTGTCAATCAGAGTCAACTTAATTAACATTTCAAGTTTCTCTACCAGAACGCGCATATAAATTCAAATCAGTGTGAAAAGTTTTCTAAACTAAACACTTTTATTCAACAACAAAACAAAAATAATAGTAACAACAATAACAATAACAATAATTTATTTTGATTTACGACAACAAGTATCTGGTTTTTATACCCACACTTAGAATATGCCATAAATTCTGTTCAATAAATCAAATGTTGAGCTTTTTATGTGATGCAAAATGTTGAAAGTTGAAATTGACATTGCCATGAATATTTTGAATATGGAAGAATACAAATAAAAAACTTAACTAGAAGCTCTTTGGAGTGTTCTGTAGGAGTATTGTAGAGAGGATCTTAGACCTAATCACGTTTTGGTTTATCCAATTCTTTCTTTTGGTTTTTTTTAGTTGTATGATTTTTTTTTTTTTACTTATAATTATTTATTTAGATACGATTAAGTATACCGAATAGTAGATTGCTTAGTCTCTGGGACACGCTGATAATACTTACAGGTTTTCTTTTTTCCTATAGTTTCTAAATATATATATTTTCGATAGTTGTGGTTAAGATGTGGGAGGTCGGGAAGATGGGGGATTTAGCGTGTGCGATTGCTCCTTCACTTTAGATTTTACTTTTGCGAGATTTATTTGTGTATGTTTTTATGTTTTCGCCTTTTTAGTTTTGTTTCTTGTGTATGTGTGCGTGTGTGTAGGAACCCAATTGGCTGGCTTAGAGCAGCTCCGTTTCCATTTGTGCGGCCTCCATAGTCTCAACAATTGTTGTTGTGGCCGCTGTGAGTGATTCTCATGGAACATATCGTGTGGTCAGCACACCATCATCATCGTCATCCACATTTAGACCTGAAGCAGCCGTATCACCATTGTCACCAGCACCGCAAGGACAACCACCGCATGACCAACAGTTACCCATTTTTGGTCAAATTGCAGAGACCTGCTCCAACTCGGCACTGGATCGGCCCGAATTCATTACGACCACATTTTTAGCTGCATAGTCTGTGATGAAGCGATCACTATTCCGTGGATGTATATTGCCCACATCCTGTGCACAACACCAAGGATTTCGCATGGTTAGTATACGCTTGAAGGCATCACGAAATTCCTTATTGAAAATCGAATAGATAATCGGATTGAATGCTGAATTCGAATAGCCTAGCCAGGTGAGAATTTTGAAGGTTTGGCCACCAATGCAGGTCTTGCAGAAGGCAGCAGTAATATTCACACAGAAGAAGGGCACCCAGCAGATGAGAAACACGCCCATAATTACGCCCACAGTTACAGCGGCCTTGTGATCGGATACATGATATGGTGAACTGTGATGCAAATTGCGTACCTTGAATTTCTTTGGCTGATTTTTGGGTCGTCTTATACTCTTATAACGTTGCTTTTCGGCCACTTCACCGGGTCGTGTTACAGCCTTGATGGACTTCACATGCTTCTGGGCATAGCAATAGAGACTAAAAGAGATGGAGGGAGAACAATAGAATAATTGACCTGTCTTAACTCTGTTGTGTGTAATTGATATGATGATTATTCACTTGCCAATTAAATGAACACTAGGGCTAAGAACAAAACCAAAACCAAGGCAACTCAGGGCCAACAGTGCGTATATGAATGACCAACTATCATATCTGTTTTCCGCTTCACTTGCCCAACCTACCACTCAGACACATACACAGACAATCAACAAACTAACATATGTCTGTGTGCTAATACGTGCGTGAGTGTGTATGTGGATGTTTGCTTAGAGTCCTTTCTATATATAAAAGGATAACATTGCCCGGCACAAATTATGACCATAAAAGTATATTTATTCTGTAATTTAACCAAAAATTTGATAGAAAATACCAATGGTCGATGGCCGAAATCTTGTTAAGCTAAAATGTGAACGTGCCACTGGCCCCAAACACGGATGTTGATGAGGTGAAACACCCCTCCCGTGCCCCCTAATCCCTACCCCTTTATATCAGCCTATCGCCTAACCCATACTCTTATCTCTTATAGCCATGACATGGCGTAGTCCTTTTTGCACACGCCCAAGTCCTTTAGTCTGCCTGGGGGATTACTTAGGCGGACACTAATGCGTGCGCCTATTTGTTTGCCCTGTCCAGGAGTCGTCAACCCCAACACCAACCGCCAAAAACTAAACCGCTCTCTCGTGCCTGGGGACCATCAAAAAATGGCAAAGTCCTTGTGGCATTTATTTGTTGTTCCACAAATATATTTGTACACAGCTAGCTGATAGGGCCATAATTCGTTCCACGTTTAAGAAGGTCAACTACGTTTTAAGTAGGAATTCTAGCAATATGAAAAGAAAATGTTTCTGGTCTAATAATATAAAAAGGATAAATTTATGTGATATTTTTGGCTGGTATGCATATTTAATAGATACTAATTAGGTCAGGAAAACTAATGGAAATTTATTAATCGATAGAAATTCTAGGGTATACTTATATTCGGTGTGTTATATGTAAACTTTTTGCTATCTTTTCTTAATATGCTCACAGTTCCTTTTTGTTTTTACAACAATACTTTTTATTATTTTTGCTTTTTTACTACTTTCATCTCATTAAAATATTTTGAGTGTTTCATTTTGTGTATCACAGTCATGTGGAGTTTTGGGTATGTATTTGATGTGTGTGTGTGTGTGTATGTGTGTACTTACCGACAGTAGATGCCAATCATAACCACACAGGGAAAGTAGAAACTGATACAGCTGGAAACGACAGCATATGTGGGTGTTAAATCCAGTGCACATGTTGGATACTTTTTGCCATTATCCTCAAAAATGAGCGGCTGGTCGGGTCGATGAATGCCCAACGAGATGGGCACAAACGAGACGAATGCGGCCAACAGCCAAATGGCAGCAATGGTAATGACAGCAACGCGACGTGTCACCCAGCGTCCATATCTATAATGAGAGAGAAAAAGAAAGACATATAATATGAGAGAGAGGGAGAGAGAGGAGAGGAGGAGATACAGAGATTGCTTCAAACCATGGCAAAGGAAGCGGAAATACACGCGTCATGCCTTATGTTACTGGCGTTTGCTGGCCCGTCCATTCAGAATCTAGCAAAAGGGTAAATAGCAACAGGAACATGTCGTCATGTTGTTGTTGTTGTGGCTTTGCATGTTGTAGTAACAGCAGCAGCAACATCAGCACCATTAGCCAACATCATTTTCAAGGGGGGGTGTATGCGACAAGTGTTGCGACATTGCCCCCATTCCACACTCTCGGGACACTGATCAGGTGTTTGACCAGTCTAGGCCCTGTTGGCCATTAATTACTCAATGGGACTGTGCGACAAATCGGGCTAAACCAAAACCAAACCGCAGCGTAGCCCAAAAACCGAAAGAACACGAAACCAACAAAACCCCAAAAGCCCAAACCTCCCCCTGGTAAGTTCCACACATCTAGCACATGACGTATGCAAATTCATTGCGGGCTGCCTTTTTGCAAAGCATTTCGATTTTCCCACACACACACACACACTCATACAAACACACGCACACACAATTTGTGCAGGAAATGAGCAGGCAGAGAGAGTTCTCAAAATAAAAGTAAACCATATATTAAGCATATTTATGCGACTTTAAAATGCCCTGTAGTTAGATATTAAAATTAAATCTGCCCCGGGCAAGATTGACAGGTCCTTTGAAATAGTTAAAGTCTTAAGCGAATAAATCTTCTTTTCTTATTTATTAAGGTAATATACCCTGATATATATGTAGGGTAACAAAAACCAACGAAATTCCAAATGCTGCTGGCATTTCCAGTGGTAACAGCAACGGCAACGGCTGTAGGAGCAATATTTTGGCTTGTGCAGGAAATCAAACAGAATAATTCAATTTCAATACAAAGACGCTTTCACTCACTCAACGCTAAAACGGAAACGGAAGTTTATGTAATTGTATTCACATACAAATTCAATTTCGTTTTCGTCACGAAAATTGATTTCCATGTGATGACTACAAGTGTGATGTAAGGGGAGGATAGAAAAGCCCGCAGCTTTTGCTTTGTTCCTAACTGCCACACACACACACCCACACCCACACACCCATACCCACACCTACATCCACACACTAATTCAGTGTCTTACTTGTCTGCCCGACTGGCTAAGCACCATCGTTTTCGCTTTGATATATTCACGGTAAGACCTCAACCTATTTCCATTAGGTGACAACAGGCGGAGACATCACACATCGATATCGATGGAGGAACCAATCAAGCATCGATGGGCTAATTGAAATCAGGAGCAAGAGCGTGACCATGGATCCTACTTGTGCGTGTACTAGAAGCCCATTTGCATTTCACTTTGGCTTTGACTCCAGTGGTTGCTAGTGTGTGTGTGTGTTTGTTTGTATCTCCGGGTGTTTGTATGTGTTTTTTGTCCCATATGCACTCAAGGAATTGCCACAAGGCACGCACAATAGATGCCTTGACTGCGTCTGTGTCTGCCTTTTGTGACTGACATTTGCATAGTTTGCCGGTTTCCCCCTGTTTGTTTGCCTTTGCATGTGAAATTTTATGACTCTTTATGAGCGTTTTGTTGTTGCCATTGTAATGGACTATGGGACAAATGAAAATGAAAAAACTCCCATTGCTAAAAGCCTGAATACAAATGATCATTTCAGAAAACAAAAGCAACAATATACAAATGTTTTAATAATAATAAGAAATGGAATTTATGAAAATAATGAAATAATGTTAAATGTTGATTCTGCAGAAGCTTTTAATTCAATTGGTGCAAAGTATATTGAAATATATATCATTAGGAATATTTATAAACTTTGAAACATATATAAAATTTGTTATTTATTTACGATATTTGTTTACAAAAGAAATTTTAAGTTGGTTTTTAAAAAAGACACCTTTTCACATACTCCTAATATTATCTATAAAAGTTAGTTTTTATTACAGAATCTGTCTAAAACTGGAAGATACTTTATCGAGTCAGAATACTCGGCTCTTATTTAGATTATTGTAAAAGTTAGTGACTTTAAAGTTGAAAAAGAAGAAAGCAAATATAAATGACAAATGACATATAATCAATTCCATTAAAATATAGATTTATTGACCAAAAACTTAATAAATCTTTAAGAAAACTTTTCTAAGTTAAAATTTATATACCAAGAAGACAATATAAGAAACTATATAACGTGATTTTGAACTTCCAAGAAAAATATGATTCCAACTGCAGTGTACTAGAAGTTTACATTGCTTTCACAATTTTAATTTGGTTCGATTGAAAGAAAAGCTGCCTATAAATTAAAAGAAGAAAGAAGGTCCTCAATCACATTGTTTTTTTTTTTTATTTATGTATACTTTACTTAAGAAGTAATTACCAATTATCTATCTGAAGTATTTATGTATATCTTTATCTTTTTTATCTAACATTCAAAAATTTTATAATCTACATCTGGTGTAATTTATGTTACTTGTACTTGTAATTTATCATGGTTATTTCTTGATTTTAGAAAGTTGATTACTGCAGAGGATGTCACATTAGTTTTCTCTTTTTTTCCAAGAACTACACTGAAATTGTTGTGGGAATAACTACTGTATAAACATACATATATATTGTCCCATTGTACTACAAAATATACAATTACAAAATGTTCCCAAGTGAGCTATTGTTGGTGGTTCGAGGTTTTTGTGGTGTGTTTTATTGCGCATAAGTGTTGTCTGAGTCACAGCTCACAGTTTTGCTATATTCGAGCTATCTGTCATTTTCCACTTTTTACCCACTCGCCCTGTCACCCTTCACCCTTGGATTGTACAAAGTTGGTAGGTTGTGCTTCACTTTTTATTGCAGTTTAAAATGAATTTCACATATGCGTCTGACAGTAACGATGATGACGACAGCCGCCAACGGCATATCCAACTTCTCACATAAAATCCAATTTCTTTTCTCTTTTTTTCTTTTGCTGCTCTTTTTTTGTCACACTTTCTGGGCTCGTCTTAACTTTGTCAACGCCTGCTTTTCTAATTAAATTTGCACGGGCTTTTTAGCCAAATTGTTTTTGCCAATTCTCCCTCCCCCCTATTGACATCAGTCTTCAGTCAGTTTCTCATTCGCTTTTCATGTCTTTGGGCAAATCCTGGCGAGCGCAATTAAATTAAACGCCTGCAATTATTCTAAAACTCTAAGAAAATATACAAAATCAGCATTTCAATCCCAGAGGATGTGATGACTGGGAACTGGATGATGTTAAGGAGGAGGGTAAGTGGTGGAGACAGCTATAGCATGGTGTGGTGGTATGAAGATCTTAATGAGACGCCAACGCTGACTGTGCTTGAACTTTGCCAGGCCAGGCCAGGCCAGAGAAGTGGAAAAATTGCGAAGCTGCCTCCACTTTGACATGCAAATAAATCAGATTTGCATAAAGAGCAGCCATTCTGCCATGGGGTAGCCATAATAATGCTAGACACATCCAAGATCTCATAGCATTCCCAGACACAAAAGGTGGAAATGTTGCGCTGCGTTGCGTTTTCTATATAGATTGTACCTACTTATAATATACGAGCAAACAACCAGCTGACGCCATTTGGCTCCTTCAACGGATGCGATGAAAGTGATGAAGGACGGACACAAAGATGGAGACGAAGTCATGACATTTGAAGTGGGCGCAATGTCTGCATTCAAGATAGACAAAGAGCAACCAAAAAGACTCCAACAATAAAATGGTCAGGTGTAAGAATTTAAATATTTACAGTAGCGAAATTAAATTTCAGTTCATTCCATGAATTTGTTATTTCAATTTGAGCAAAAATCGTGACAAACATAGCAGAGTAAAAGAGATGAAAAAATTGGTTTGTAAGGGAAATTTAAAAGTCTTATCATTCATAATTCAATATTTTTGTATATGATCATGAATGTTTAAGGATATATATGAAAAATTCAAATTAAGAGAAAACCTGTAAAAGTATTTAGATTTTTAGTATAAAGCTTTGAATTTAGAATCAACTTTACCTAACCATATTTTGAATCTCCTAAAAGTCTTGTCTTAACATTTAAATTAAAGAAAATGAAAAGAAAAAGAGAAGTTTATACAGAACATCTTTAACTTTCTCAAAACCACTGCAATATTTAATATTTGGATCGATAATTTGAATATTTTCAACCAAACCATTTCTGATTTTCTCTTATGGCCAATGTTGGCGTCTTTGGTTTCCCAACTAACTTATTTTTTTAGGAGTTTATTAGGGCCTGCCTTTCAGTATACCAATTGAAAATGGCTTTTTGCTTGCACAGGAAGTTGGCTAGTCATGGTCTTTCTTTTCCTCAATGAACATTTAAATGCTTAATCGAGCGAAATGAAGACAAGAATGCAGGGGGAGGAACCAAAAGAAAAAGAGAAAGGCAAAGACTGAATCAGCTAAATGCAAGCAATTTTATACCAAACTTTACATTTAGCAGAAGTTTAAGAGTAAAAATTAACCATTTAATTAATTGATTAGGAAATCAAAACTTTAAGATATTTATTCTCTTTAAGAAAATATGCAATTTGGTATTCCATTTAAACACTTAACTACTTCTGGTCAAAAGGAATAATAAATGTCACAATTTGAACTGCTGTCAAATGTATTAGTCACCACTAAAATGAACTTAGTCTATGTTGAAACCAGTATTTGCAGCCTTTTCATTTCGAATTTGCAACAAGATGAATGAATACAGCGTTATATGATCAGGACTTCGTTACGTGGACAAATATGAAATTGTTGAATGGCTGACAGAATGCACAATGAGAGAAGAGTGAGGGATGCGGATTAGTTGGCAGAGAGAGAGACCCACTGGCTGGCTGGCTCACTGACTGACTGACTGAGTGGGTTAAATTCATAGCACACCACTCTAGAAATGTTGTATAGAAATTTTTCATAACGTAACGAATAAGCTTTTCCCGGGTCTCATCGGGGGGTAACATGGCAGGTGTAAGTGGAGCAATAGCAACAAATGTCCGCCCACCAAACCCATCAACAGAGCAGGCAACCAGCCAAACAGCCAACCAACCAACCAACCCTAAACACGTGCAAAGTGCTTGAGGGGTAGGGAGAAAAAAAAATATTTTTCTACTTTTGGCTTTTGGCTGCAAATAGCATCAAAGGATTTATTATAGAAAGAAAGCAAAAAAAAAAGAGAAAAAGGGATCTGGTAAGGGGAGGGGGCAATTGTGGCGTGTTGCCAAGTATCTCATTTTGTATTTGCAGCTGGCACTTGTCACATTAAACGGCAATTCTGGTACCTCAAAACTGGCATCAACAGCTTGACCAGAGTCATCGTTTTGTTTGGTTTTTGTTATACAAACATATATACAACAACAACAAAAAACGCACACATACGATTTATATATATATATATATATATATCATAAATTTTGCCATTTGTTTGTTTCCATTGCACAAATTCTGTGGCATTGTTGAAAACAAAAAATTTAATTAACACTATTGTTGAGGCTACAATCAACAGAAAAACTTGTTTCAGATTTTTCTCTAAATTGTTGCTATTGGGTTTTTTTTTCGGGATGTGTGTGTCTATAGAGAATATTCTCTTTAACTAAAAATCAATTCTGATACAAATATACAGACATAGTGCTAACGTGGCTAACATAACTGCTTTTGGCAACTGCCAAAGTAAGACACAAAAATGAAACTCATTTTCATTGTTCTAGTCAGGATATATATATATACATACATACACGAGCCACTGAAACAGCAAAATTTCATTGTGTTGAAACTACAATGAAGGAATGTGTAACTAAGGAAAGGAAAATAAAGTTATGACTATAAGGTGTACATATATATACAGGTAATATATAGATTTCTCAACATAGATGCTTAGTCATCAGTAAGTAAAAGAGGAAACTTGCTAATTTCTTAAGCAAATGCAAACAAGTCGAAAGACAAAATTGTTGCTTCTACATTAATCTGACTATATTTTATTTAGCATTTAGAAAGATATAAATTAGAATCCTGCATAGCTCAATTTAAACACACTTTTCCTTTCACTTAGAACCTATATATAATAGAATATATTTCTCTATAGAAATGTCATCTGAATAAACTTTTAATACACTTTTCCGACTTTAATTTGAAGAAACAAAATGTTTTTAAACTCAAAACTTTAGTCATATATCTAATATAAATTGATTTACTGAATTGAAATTTTGTTTTGGGGAGAACTCTTCATTTAACTATCATCAAAAACTTTTCGTCCATTTGTCAGCTGTGTATATATCTACTTAACCCAATAGTTGGGTCTGGCCCCAAAACATTTCTATATATATATGTATGTATATGCAACATAGACGAGAGTGTGACTTTGCAAGAAAACTTTTGATGCCAACTCGTAGTAACCCAAAATGATGCAACAAGAAAAGTGCTTAACTGGATTTTAATGTACACCACGCATACATAAGAGGGGGGGTGGGGATGGATGAAGTTGCTAAAACTCTCAGTAATGCCCAATAAATCTGTTACTAATGAAACAATTATGTGCAACGATTAATGAACGGATGAATAATACCATAAACAACTCAAGTCAAGGACGCGAAGAGTGTTGAGAAATGCTAAAATTGGTGAAAGGAGAGGAGACAAAACCAAAATGGAAGACGTGACAAGCATGACAACATGGCGTATGAGAAAAATATGCATGACCTGAAGGGACAGACATACTTTGTGTTTTATTTTTTTGTTATTCCTGTATAAATCGATATATATATACATATATATTGATAATTCGGGACATCAGTCAATTATTCCACTTCAATTTTTGACACGAAATGTTTTTCGTCTCTTTACATTGTACACACACAAACAATTAGTTTTTATCGATAGATTGCATAATTTATGCATGTGACAGGTGATGACACTCACCTGAGTGGATCCTTGATGTGTATATAACGGTCCATTGATATGGCGCATAGATTGAGAATTGATGCTGTCGAGCACATAACATCGAATGCCACCCACGTATCACAAAATTGGGCGCCAAAGATCCAATAGCCTGCAATGCAATGAATAAGATAACAAAAATGAAAAATAAGAAATAAGCAAGAAAGATATAGAACTATTGAATGATGCACTGACTGACTGACTGATTGACTGACTGCACCTGACTGATGGTCTGTCTGACTGACTGATGGCTTGCTGTAAAATGCTTAATAACTAACTACTCGACTTCATCTCTCTGTCTGTGTGTAAATGTGTCTCGGAGCAGGAAATTGCCATGTTGCGGCTGGTGAGAAATCCAGGATCAAAAGATATGAAGGGAGTGCAAAATGGCGCCACAGGCAATCAGTTTCTTGTTTTTATATTATTCATGACATAAATTGAGTTTAAATGATTTCATAAATTCATTTCCGTTTCCTGTTGCAGATGTAACTGTGTCCTTTGCCGGACCCATTACATGTGTTATTTAAATTTCATTTGCTTTGGCCAAAATGTAAAAGTGAAAGCACACATAACATTTTATTTGTATTTCAATCTGTATATATTATTTATTTGCTGTTTTTCGTTCCTTTTACTGGGGTTTTTTTTTTGTGTCGGACGTCAATTTTATAAGTGCACTGCAATTATGGCAAATGATTTTTCCGAAAAATCATTCGGCCGAGTCAATTGAAGTTCCGTGCGTGACCATTACGGATGTCCGTTTGACTATATCAAAGGAGTCAATGTATGTGTGTGTGTACCGGTGCTTTATACACATTTACACACATGAATGCGGTCCCTGATAAATTCGAATCCAGATTTGATATGTATGTAGAAAAAAAAAAAAGAGAAAAGGTTATTTATGGTTTGTGGCTTTCATGATGGTCGATGATACGCATATGCATATCATGCTCATTATGGCCATTTGTGTCAGTCTCGTACCAGCTTGTCACAGGATATGGCTCTTAAGCAGCCAGGATATTGACAGACACACACTCACACACATACACACAGTCACTTTTATCTGCCTTAGCAACAAAGGGCACAAAGTGCCTGCATCATAGGTGATTTTTTCCTTTTTCTACTTCTGCAAATCCCAATGGTAAAATTAAGCAAAAACTTTTCCATTTCCTCAACTATTTAAATATACATTACGTGTCTACTCATCTACAAATAGTTGGCAAAATGTTTGGATAAATTCAAATTCTTTAGTCATTATAAAAAATTTAACTTTGAGAAACATTTAAAGCAGTTGATTTGCATTTATAGAAATTTATCCATATATTTTGAGATTAAACCAAATTAATTCCTCTTTTTGAAACGCATTTATTTGGAAAATGTTGTCTATTGGCTTATAATAAAGTAATATATTCAAATTTGTATACTTGATCCCTCCAAAGAGAGAGAGAGAGAGAGAGAGAGTAAAATATTTCACAAAATATTCAAAGAAAAAGATAAATACATTTGCAAAAATTTGTCTATATTCTGCATTGCATTTGCTCATATGCCATGCAAATACATTACCATATATACATACTTTTATATATGTATATATATATATATATATATATATTTGTCGCTTCATCTGGCAGGATTCATCTGGTGGCATAGGTTTAGAGTCCAAGAGCATGCAACATATTTGGCTAAAGCTTTTAGCCCCAAAAAAAAAAAGGAAAAGAAGAATTTTCAAGGCCCCCCTATTGCGAGTCAGCAGAATATATTTGTACTTTTATGCCGCTTTCATTCAATAACCAGATACAAATATATATTTATACATAAATATGTATATCTATATATGTGTACGGTTTTGTCGTTCTTTTTTTTGTGATTTAGCTTGTGTGTGTTTTCTTGTGAAGTTTGCCAGCATCTGTCATCTCTCAGTCTCATTCTCTGCTCATCTCACTTCTGTTCTCAGTTGTTGTTTGAACTTATCCAAATACAGATGCTGATGGCAAAGGCAGGGAGGAAGGGGAGAGAGGGAGGCGGGGGTTTTCGGTCCGGGTACGTTTATTTGCTGATTTGCCTGCCTTGAAGCGTGCTAAATGTTGCCTTGACGAAAATAATTTGCCTCAACAGCTCTACACACATTTATACATGTGTGAGTATGAGTTTGTAAGGGTGTGAGTGTATGTATGTGTGTATGTGTGTGTGTGTGTGTGAGTGTGTACTTTTGTTCCCCTGAGGCTCCACCTTGTTTGTCTTGAGCAGCTGAGCATTTTTATTTATTTTTTCACACTTTTGCTTATGTTGCCTCGCTGCCATCGTCCTGTTCAAGTGCCAAAGTCGTTTATTATTTTCTCCTGCCAGAGACAGCAGATGATGGCTGGGAAGGGGGGAGGGGGATTTGGAGTAGAATTTGTACATCTGCCACATACCTTAAACGCATTGTAACGCATTTTCGTTTTATATTTCTATACCCTTTAAACATCTAATATATAAGTATTTGTGTTCTCTTACAATATATTTTGTTCGAAGAGCAATAAATGTAATCAATATGTTTCTCTACTTTCATTTTATAGTTTTTGTATAGGTAAAATCACTAAATTTAGTATATGTTTTAGTAGGTAATACTACTTAAACCTTTTTTTATAGTAATCGAAATCGGTAGCTATCTTTGGCCTTAGTTGTTGCTATTGCAAATTGTATGTGATTCTTTTTAGAAATAACAGAAGGAATTCAGTTATTTTCTCCCTAAAGGATCCTTTCTTTCCTTTCTAACATTATTAAGATTTACAGACATTATTAAGATTATCATGTACTTAATTTTATGTGACATTATCTTTCATTTAATGTGATCAATCAGCTATCCTATACATAATTTGAATTTTGTTTGCATTTTAATATAAGCAATCGATGAACATTTACTAAGATAAAACTGTTTTGAATTTTCTTTCAAATATTGGTAATTAATTCTATCTAAATGCATTATTTTCCTATTCTTATATTTATTTATAAAGTTTTTATTATATATGTATTTTTTATAGTTGTAAAGAATCATCTTTCAAATGGAATATTTGTATATTTGTTCATCAGCAGATATCATTGAAATAGTCAACATTCGTTTGATATCAAAAGGACATTGATTCCATTTGATAATGCTTGCAATTATCTTAATAGATTTTTTTATGGTTATTTGTGTTAGGGTATCTGGCAAATGATACCCTTTTCAATGATATTTATTGTTTCTTTCGTTTTTTTCTCATTTTATTTATTTGTTCCTTTTCCATTCTGTAAACTCTTACTTATCATCATCATCTGGCTGTTGTTTGCCTCAAGTGGAACATGTCGCTCAAGCAGAGGAGTCACTTGGGAGTATAAATTTGTATAAATCTTTGAAAGTTTTTACTTAATACTTTTCGCTTAATTTAACGCTTATTTACTTATTTCAGTCTGATAAGTTTTAATTCTTTAGCAATGCCTTGCATGTTGCAGCATTAAGACGAAATGCAATCATAAAAGGCTTTGCACACTTGCCGTTCGTCAGACAAAAACTTGAACCAAATAAGAAAAAACTTTGTCAATGTCGTAGCAAAAGGATTGCCTGTCTTGAATGTCTGCCAGCCAGCCACTCACTCAGATCTAAGCTTGTGTCTGAGCCAGAGTGGGGCTAATGGAAAATAATCAGCATGTGCGAGGCTCTAGCCTATATGAGAGACATCTCTGTATATATATACTACATGCATGTGTACTTGTTAAAGGGGGATAAAAGAAGAAAAAAAAAGTGCAGATTCCTGGAACAGTCAGAAGAGCTACTCACCGAAACCCATTCTGCAGCTGACATACTTTAAAAAATAAAAGGAAAATGAGTGAGAGAAGCATTGCCAAAGCCACATAAAATCCTGACTTTAAACGCTGGCAGGCATAACAGTTTTTTACCACCATCGGACCCCAAACGCCAAAGCATGGTCTCTCAACACACATTTCCATCAGCCTAAATATGTATGTGTTTTGCTTCATCGTTGGTTTATCTTCACTTTTTCTTTCTTTTTTTGTGCGCGCAACAGCCTGCAGGGCATTTTACATAAATTTGTGCGCAACAAATTTCAATTGCAATTCCCATTACACCGACTCATCATTGTGCTCTTACTTACCCAGTAAATCGTTGACACCAGCGAATGTCATCACCAACGAGGCCACAAATAGATCCGCAATCGCTAATGAGGCCAGGAATAGATTGCCAATGCGTCGCAGGCTGCGTTCTGTATAAATGGCCAGGCATACAAGGATGTTGCCGGCAACGGATAGGAATATCAGCACCGATAGGAAGATGCCTAATGGGTTGGTTTGCCAAAAACAAGAGAATATGCTATCATAATTAAACGATCGGGGAATGATTAATGAATGACGTTTAACAATGAAACATAGCATACTTATGGGGGAGGGCGAGTTGGATTTTTGGTATTCCACAAACAGGTGTATAACATGTGCTTATATGTGTGTGTTGTGGGTGAATGGATGGTGTTGTTGTATCACTGTTTATATCACATGCAACATGCAACATGCAATTGCTGATAATTGCTGTGGTGTGAATGGGTGAGCTGGTGGTGGTGGTGGCATGTCAAGTGCATGGTGGCAGATTCAGTTGCCTTTTGTTGTACATTCAACGACATTTACTTTACCAACAACTACAATTGACACAAGCGACAGCGGTTCCGGTTCCTCACCAACTATTGTATCCATTTCGGAGGCATTTGTCCAACTGGTCTCATTGTAGAACGATGTAAGCTGGAAAAAACAAACAAAAACAAAAAGGGTCAGGTCATATTAATACAAATGTTTAGCTGCTAGGTTGTAGTAATATGTGGAATTTTGTGGTAAATTTCCCAAAATTAAGCGCAATTAAATTTCAGGCAATACAAAACTAATTAAATTAATTTGGAGTATATACATTTTTGCTGCAAATCGTAAATTAACAATCTGCCTTTTGTCGTTGATTTGGTTTTTAGCTACTTTACGATGTGGTTTTTCTCTCTTAGTTGCCTTCGGTTGTGGTTTTGTCTTCTTTCTGTTACAAGGACTATCAATCACTTTTGGCATCTGCTAAAGTATGCCAAGATAGGAGAGGCATCTTAAGCTACTTCAGTCTTGGCTAAGTGAAAACCCAACTACATTATTCATAATTAAAATTGACAAAATTGCATATTGGATTTTCTGCCAAGTCACTAAAAATTTTCTTTTTGGCCTCATAATGAAATTAATTTGTAAAGCTAAAATCGTTGTAGGGCAAAAACACATCTGCCATCATCATGTCTAACACAACTTTGAGTGAGAATATGCCTTGCGGTTAGTAATTCTTAGTCCTTCCATCTGTCCTTTTTGGTTGCTTCTGTACATTCCGGTTATGTTGGCATTTTAGCCTTTGGTCTGACCAAAACTATGCACAAGTGAGTTTCAGTCGATTGAAAACCACAAAAGCTCCTCAAACCCAGAATCCAGAACTCCTTCTCCCTTCCCCTGCCTTCTCCGCATCCTGTTTTGTGTTCCCGGCATGTGTGAGTTAAGGCTGTGTAAATGAATTTATTAATTAATATATGTACGAGACAGCAAGTGTGAGAATGCAAGCAAAAGCCCAAGGGAAAACCCTACACAAAAGGTTTCAAGGATATTTTTTTTCAGCGAAACATAAATTTACCGCAGAAATAAGTATGTGTGTGTAAGAGTGTGTGTTCACCCACCGACATATGTACTCGTTTATGCAAAAGGGAAAACAAAAATTGCAAAAGGCAACACAGTACAAAAAAAAAGGAGAAGTTTACGAGCAACACCAAAAACCGCTGGCATATGCAATTAATTAATTCAAATATATAAAATTGCCATTGCTGCAGAAATACACATACATACTCAAATATATATATGTACAAGTGAGCAGGCATGTGTGTATTTCTACATGTGAATCCATGTAAGTTTGAGTAGAGTTTCCGCTCTTCCCTAATTTAACTTTATTTAATTAATTTTTGCCAAACACTTTTAACATTTGTTGCTATTTTTATAAGCGGCTTATTTGCATAATATTTAAAGCAGCTAATTGCCTGAAATTGAAACGGAAACATCAATTTAATAAAGACGATGTCGATTTTTTAAGCCACTTGATGTGGCACAATGATATGCCGCTGGCAAACAGTACATACATGGCGTATGCGTAATATGCATTGAGCACTTTTAAGTATTCATTTCATTAAAGTAATCAAAGGAAAGAGAGGCAGAGAGAGAGAGAGAGAAAGAGAGAGAGAGGGACAATTACAAAAGTACATTTCGTTTTTGGCTGAAATCTGTTAAAGCAGATTATGTTCCAAAGTGTCCTTTTTTTAATATTTTTAAATAAAGAATATATATAACGTGATACGACTTTAATTGTTAATGTAACAGTTTTGGGAAACAAAAAGGAAAAGATGTCAAAAGACAAATCTTTATGAAGCTAATTAGAGCCCGTTATGAATTTAAATGTTCTCTCAAGTTAAAACATATCACATTAAAGCATAAACATATATAAAATATCATTATTATATCAGAAATGTTAATCTAAATCAATAAACTTCTTAGAGAGAGAGACAATCTATTCAATTGGTTGTTATCCTTTTATTACCAACAACAACTGCAGTAACTGCATATTAAATATTTAATTAATCAATCACTTATTCACTTTATTAACAAGGGAAAATGCTTTCAATGTAAAGTGTTTGGCTTTTGTGCACACATTAAATTGAAAATTAGCTTCAACTACAAAATGATATTTAGCCCCCAATGTGAAACAATGTACAATGTACATATATTGACATGGGTAAATAATTATTAATTTAAAACTTGGCTAATATTATTGATTGGCATGTTGATAAATGCATTAACTATAATACAGAAGCTCCACTACCAAATACATGCCCATTGGGCTAATAGACCAAATTGGGAAGCTCTAAAGGATTGGATTATGGGTAATGCGGCATGTACTTAAAACAAAAATTAATTACCCTGGTGAATTACGCTTAAGTTGTTTGTCCTCAGTGACAATAAAAGACACTTAAGATTATAAAAAAAAAAAAATGACATGGAAATGGTTTTGCTTATCCGTGGAAATTTCATTAAATTCTTTAATGTCAGACAGCTGCCGTTGCAGTGATTTTTATTGCTGTCGAACCTTGATGTGTTTTCTGTCATCATTAAAATGCCGTTAACAAGTGGAGAGGCGGAGGCCGCCGACCTTGGCTAACTACTCAGCCAATAATGAATTTTCAATGGAATTTACTCAACGATAAGAAAAAAAAGATAACGACGACCAATACAAATAACTTATTTTGTGATACAAATTATTACGCTTAACTTTCTGCTAATGGTGTGTGGGAAATGAAATTTAAAAAGAGAAGTGACTGTGACAACAGATGCTGCAGCATTTAATTGGCAATAAAAGTGGACAACAAATGTTTATGGCCAACACAAATGTAGCAAAAAGAGAGAGAGAGAGACAGACAGAAAGAAAGAAAGGAGGAAGGAACGGAAATAGATAGCAAAAGACAACAGTGTCAGAAACATATATACAGAGGCCGCACTTAGGCGCTTGGGGTTTGTTTGCAAAGTTAAATGGCACAATGCGTTGATTAAACGTCAACACACACACACAACTACAAAGACCCACTCACGCACACACACACAAACACACATACTATACTCACAGATTGCCTTCTCGCAGCAAAGTAGACTACAATAATAAGGCACAAAGGCAATGTGAACACAACCTGTTAACAGACAACAACAATAAAAGCAAGAAAACTGTTGCCTCGTTTGTCCGTCTCTCGGTCTGTCTATCTGTCTGTCTGTCTGTCTGTCTAACCTGACCGTCTTTGTGTCGGAAGTAGTGTGATTTACAAGTAAAGAAGCTACACAGTTCGCGCATAATAAGCAACAGCAATGTGGTTCTTTTTATAATACATATCATTGTGTGTGCAAGTGTGTCTGTGTGTGTGTGTGAGTCGATGTGGGTGTTTGTATTTACTATATATACATTACTTTACGCTGTCACTAAAGTACTTCCGAGTACAATGGCAACAATTCCAGCCCTTAGGCATATTTGTTAATTAAGAATACGCAGCTTTTAGGGGGAAAAAAACTCTTCACTTGAAATTTAAGACTTTTGCAAACAAAGTTCAATGGAATTTCAAAAACTTCCACGGAATTTTACATATCTCATTTTATTGCCACAGGAATGATTTTAAGATATAATCATTTGTTATGTAATTGTTTTCTTAATATCATAAGGATATCGTACATAGTTGCTTCCAATCATAAAACTTTTCAATTTATTCACTTGTCTGTAAAGTGATTGATAAATTGACTTTATAAGTTTTCTAGCACCAAACATAAACTCAAGTTCTTTGAAAATCATTTCTCTTCTTTGAAACTTGTAATACATTAATCGCGACATTAAAAAGTCATAAATGTTTCCCTGAACTAAGTATAAAAGAAGATAAATGCACTTCAGTCTTTTTCCCGAGCAGCCATAAATAATGCAAATATTACATATTCATCTCCTTTTTCCAAAAAAAAAAAGGGTACATTGATTTTAATAAGAAGTTTGCAAGAGGCAGGTGAAAAGGCTCTATATCAGTGAAATTTTTGATAATTTTAAAGTATTTTATATGAAATTAAACTTTTATTTTTTTTGTTTTTTCTTCGATTAGAAGTTCGGGTTACTGAAAAAATAGTTTCTTTTCAGCTTTAGGAGAGAGAGTGGAGTGGAGTAGGAGAGAGAGTGAAAATGAACAGAATTTAGTTAAAAATCATTTGTTAATATTAATATGAGTATTTTAATTTATGATTTCTTTCAAAGAGTCACATTATAGAGACAAAACGGAGAACAGGATATTCAAAGATAACCTGAAAGGTGCCAAAATATCCTTCTACAACAAACTGAAATTTAATAAACCTTTTAAGATTAATTAATGTTACAGTATTTAGTTTCAAATTGAAGCATAAAAGCGGTGTCAGGTTAAATTAATTAACAGATTTCTGCTGTTTTGTTTAAAAATAACTTTTGCATAGTTTTTGATTACTCCAACTTGAAGTAGAACTACCTCAGCTCTTTGCATAAAGAAAAGTTTTTCTTTTTTTTATCAGCCTTGAATAAAAGTGGACATTTTTTGCTCTTAGTTTCTGTTTTATATGTTTTATGTTTATGTAATGCATTTTTTCTGTTGTACAAAGACTTTTCTGAAGTGCCACATGAAAAGTTTAGCAAATCTTTTTTTTTTTTTTTGTTTTACTTTGCTTTTATCATTGACTTTTGTGGAGAAGAGTAGAACATGTGCAGACACTATTAGGGGTATATATATACACATATATATTTGAACTCGCATAATAAACTAGTTAGAAATGTAGGCGTGGCCGTGTTTGGTCTGTAGGAAGTCTCGTATTTACCACATTTACATATGTATATATATATATACTAGATATACTGTATATATAGGGAGACTAGATACGATAATAACTGAGCCAACAGGCTGATTTATGCATTGTATGCTTTAAGAAATAAAAAAGAAAAACCTTCCTTCCATGTAAACTTCAAGTCAGCCAACAGGAGCAGGATGAGAAGGGGGAGTGAAGCGTGGACTGTAAAGTACTGTTACCTCATTTACGTAATGCAAAATGGCGTAAGGTGTTTGTGTTGGTGTTTGTGTTCGGTATTTGTCTTGGCTGCCATCCACTTGAGCATGTTTTTGGAGCAGATGTAAACTGTAATAACAATTGTGAAAGAGTCTTGCTGCTTGTAGCCATTGTCGGAGCTGTCAATGCCCATGCCCGTTGACAATTGCATAAAGTTGGCAGGCTGACTGGCTGGCTGGTAGACTATTTCAGGGCTCTATTCTTCTGTATGGAGCATTGTTTGCTCCTGTCAGCTAACAATGCTACATGCATATGTGTCTATGCCTTTTACCATTGTTGACATTTTGGCTTAATTAAACGGAGAACAGGCAACTCGAAAAGTTCAGCATCTACAGCTGGAACTGAAGCTGAAAATGGAGCAGCAGCAGATGTAATTGTGCTGTAAATCGACGCATATGTGTTCCTCATCAAATTTGGCAAATCATCATAATTGGAGTTAAGCATCTATGAAAACTTGCAAAAGACTTTTCCTTCTACCGCCCTTCTCCTCCTCTTCCTCATGTTTAGTTAACGAGCATTGACATTGGCATAAATGCAAATGAGTATAACCATTTAATGTCATGAATGGAAAATTTGGCAAATGTGTCAGTGACAGCTTGAAAAGGTTTCCATTATTTAATATCTAATTAGTTTTTTTTTTCTCTTTTTACTCAATATGGAATATCTTTGGCAATCCCAGAGGCCAAAACTCACACTTGATGGTGTGTGGTATTTCTGTATATTTGGACACGACCCATGTCAGTAGATAAATAATTAAAATGTTAAATCTACCAAAGTCTAAAATTGCTATTTTTCCTCTCTCTTTCTCTCTCTCTCTGTCTATTCGTATCTCTTATTAAATTTTCATTTTGTTCCAAGTGCGTTTACTTAGCTACTGTAAGGCAATTTTCTTTACTCTCAAGCAAAGTTTATACATGAGTCTTTGCCCTTTGCTTGGAAAAGAATCTTGAAATAATTTAAAGGTATAACAAATAATTATACCCTTAAAAGCATCTTATAAATTAGTTTAGGATGATATTAGGATCTATTGCTTCTCAATTTGGAATTAAACAACATGATTTATCTTTGGTATTTCAGTTTTAGCAGTGAAATCTGCGATCGTTTATGAGAGTCTTTTGAATTGGAAATCCATAACAAAATATGATTAATCAAAGTACTGTCAAGTGCTTTAAGTATGCAATTCGAGGTTACTTCTATAATACAGAGATCAATATGCAGAGCAATGTCAATTTGCATTTGCCGTATTCTGGGGGCTTCAGAGTGCCTTCACTTCTTGTGTGTGCATGTGGACAAATATTTTGCCTATGGACACTTGCCTTGGTCTACGGTCTACGGTCTATTGCCTACCAATTTTCTGTACTCTGCCTCTCTATCTGTTTGTCTGTCTGTCTGCCTGTTTGTATTTGTGCTTCTCGCTTGCCTTTAGATTGGAGTTGTTGATTGGCCTCCGGCAGGTTGTCAACGGCAAGATAATTAGCTGCAACAGGAGATGGCAATTGATGCACTCGCTGTCGCTGTTGATGATAATCTGGGTCTGGTCTCGGGTAGGAAATGGGTTGGACGCCTTTTAAGCTGATTGTGAATACATCTCCTATCAGACTCATGCTTAATTCTCATCTCCATCTGCATCGATTTTATGGCAAATTCATTTTCCTATATTTTTCTTTTCTGCTCTCTCTCGCGCTCACATTGTATGGCCAGGGGGAAATCAGGCGGAAAACTTGCCAAACGAGCTTCAGTCACTTGCTTTTTGTTAGTTGTGTGCTTAATACAAACACACTCATACACTCCATGCACACACTCACACACTCAAACAAGTTGTATAAGTATATGTAGACGGTAAAGAAAAACTGCACTGCTTTGCTCTCAGCATTAAAGTTGAATGAGAAATATATCTTATATAGCAAGAGACATGACGACTTTATATTGCGATTGCATCGTTTCACTGAACTAAGCCATTGAGTAATCACACTTGACTATTCAATAAAATCAAATGTTATGACATTCTTTTAAACGGATAGAAGATAAACCAAAAGAGTTAAATCCTTCACCTTCAATAAAATAAACATGAAATTGACTTGTCAAATGTAATCGCTTGCACTTTTGGGTCATTGTGATGTCACAACTACTACAACTTGTAGTTCATGGTCCGTACATTAAAGTGAGCAGGCCAAAAACAAACAGTTACAACCGCACCCACATTCATACATACACAAAAAAGAAAAAGAACAGGCTACAAAAAATGGATATAGGAAAAGGAAAAAGGCTAACAATTTTATGGTCAATAACAAGAGAGGAGAACCTTTTGGGTTTATTGAATGCCCACCGACTGCTCATTGAAAATCTTTTTGCCCCTACTACCACTGACCCTGACCCTTTATCAGTGGTAAATGAAAAGCAGACATCATAAAAAATCAGAAATTACCAGACACACACACACACACACACAACACACCCACATACCCACAGTAGGTAGGTAAGTGCAATTATAAGGCAAGAGCCATACTCCTATGCAAACACATTGTGGCTCTTGTGGTTAAGTATAATGGGTTATGGCAATGATGGGCAAGGTGTGAAAACAGAATAGAATCCACACCCAATGTGAGGTAATGGATTGTATAGGATAGGCGAGAAGCATAGGGGAGCTTAAAGGGTCAAAGGACTGCACATGACTATATCTCATCTGAGTGCGGTTTGTGAAAATTGTGTGACCCAATTTGTGTAGCGTTTTGTTCATTTGTTTTGCGGGCACCCCACGATGATTAAGGCGGACAACTGTTACACAGCTGAATTTAATTAAACGCAAATTCTTCCCATTCAAAGTGCATATTTCTTTCAGCCAATTTCATTCTCCACACTTAATTGAAATAAAGAAAAAATCCCAAACACATAGGCCCCCCCCCATCAAAGACAAATGTGGGATAAAGTTTTCACTTCATTTTTTTTTTTTTCAATCTTAAATTGGTGTGCAAATACACGGAATAACAAGAAAAGAAGCGAATTGAAAGATAAATAAAGGTAAAAGAAGCGCAAAAGCAAGCTAGAGGGGAGGGGGATGACCTAAAATAGAAATTGTTGCTGCATAGTTTCTTTGCCAACCATTGGGGAAAAGATCCAAAAGAATTCGTAAAACCAACAAAATTCAGCTTAAATTAAATGCAAAAGAAAAACACAACTTTGTCAAACAAAAAACAAAAAAAAATGAGAAAAAGAAAATTGGCTTCTACTTTTTAACTTGCATTTAGTAAACGAGTCGGCGTGTTGAGATGTCTATAAAATATATTTAAATTTTTTAAGTTTTAAATTTTATGGGCACTGCGAAGTTTGAAAATTGGATAATTGTAAGGAATTATCCTTAGTCTTTGCTTAAATGTTTCCATCTATTCGATTTGTTTCAAATAGAAAAATATATAGTAATCAGGACTAAAACATAGAAATTTTAATTGCCTCTGAAAATGATAATAATCAAACTATTTTTAGCCAAATTTCGTAACAATGGCAATTAAATTATTAAGCCATTAGGCGAGTTCCAAGTCACACGCAATGTATGTATAATTCCAAAATAATTTCTTTAGTCGTAAAAAAAATTAGCCAGAAGCAATTAAAAGGCAAAGCTAAATAATTGCTAGTTGATATACAAATTAGAAAATGCCATCTAACGAGTATAATACCTCATGGCATATATTGTAGATATTTTTCTTTTCTGCGGTTTGTCAATTTAATAAAGTTTATTTAAATAAAAAGTGATAAATTTTAATTAGAGAAAAATTTCTAAAAATTTATCACAAATAAATTGCAAAAATATGGAAAGAAAATTTATTATAAATTGTGGAACTTTTTAACAAATTGTGCAACTAAACTGTGTGCAACCACAAATATCCGTTTCCACACATACATATCTAGCAGATTGTATAAAACAAATTGCCAGATACAATATAATCGTTGGTAAACAATTAAATTATCGATATTCTGTGTGGCATTCCTGGCATAAATGACATTCAATTTCGATTGGTCATTTTTATTATTAGTTTGTTTTATTTTTTGTACGCCCATCACGCCCAAATTCAATAAATTTAGCCAAAGGGGGGGATGGGAAATTCGAAAACAAATTCCAAATGCTTCACATTGTTTGTGCGCTGAATGGAGGAAGGACAAATAATACTATTAATATTTGTATTATTCTTATTATTATTATAATGCAAAAGTCGGCGAACAATGCGAGACTGAAACTTTTTATGCGATTGCTTCCAGGCAATAGAAAATGCGAAATTAAATCCAAGAGCACACACACACACCCCATACAAACACACACACAACAATGTGCAACAATGAAAAAGTCGAGAAAAACTACTGAAAATCAACGTTGTGTTTGTGTGTGTGTGTAAGTTTTTTGTTTGCGTGAGATTTGTTGGTTGGATTAATAATTCAATTAGATTGCACAATGCGGCGTATGCGTAATATATTTATTATGCAACTGAAATAGCAAGAGATGGCAATTTCTATGTCACCATTTCACAGTCAATGTCAGCGAATCTCAATTCCAAAAATAAATCAGATCGATCAAATGGAGCAATTAACTTAACTAGATTATTACACAGAAATTGGCCCAATTAAGTTATACAGAGAGATAAACTATATTATCGTTTGGTTCTAAATCAGAACATTTGCTTGCCTTGCCCTGCCCCACACAGTTTATAAATTAGTTAAAAATCTATTTATGTGGAAAATATGTGATGACACCGCGTCGCTGCCTGGTTTAGTCAGCTGCATGGAACTAGATGGCGGAAGGCTTTAGATGTGTGTGTAAGTAAGCTGCACGCCAAAAGCTTACGTGATACTCATTATTTACATTCGATTGAAAGTTAAACGTGCGAACAGTTCAGCAAGAAGTTTGTCGTTGGATATCCTACTATATACATTGTAGATATATATCTCCGAGTAAGTGTGCAAACAGGCATGTGTTTTTCTCATATCCTTTTCAGATAATTCACCAAGCACGTAAATGGTTAGGTTACTCCCCTTCCCCCCAACAAAAAAAAAATATATATATATATATACGAAAGAATAAACTTTGGTTTTTCGGTATACTCAACTGGATGAGTTCTCCTGTACGATGTTGAAAAGTGGATTATGCATCAATAAAGGTATACACATACATATGTGTGTGTGTGTGTGTGTGTGCTTGTGCCTGGCAAAAGTTCTACATGTGCGTGTGCTACTAATGAGTCTCACATTCATTTTCATTTAGCTGTTGGTTAGTGAGAAATGAAGTAAATTAAAAGAGAATTGCAGAAGTGAGAAAACTTTCCTTTAACCCTTTACTCATTCCTCATGATTATTAATGGCTATATCACACATCATATTTTTAAACAATATAAATGCATGTGTATATGTATGTGTGTGGGTGTCTGCCAGCTGTGTCAGCTTAGGGTACAAGAAAGACATGGCTATAATTAAATTAAACTTTCTTAACAATTCAACATTGTAATGAAAATGTAATAAGTTGTCTATATAAAATCGTGAAAATCTTTAAAGGAAAATAATAAAATAAATTAACAACCTAAACCGATAAAAGAATTAAGTTTTTATTTTGTTTAAGATAACTTTTTAGCCTTTATATACTTCTATCTATCTGTATTAACATAATTCTAAATAACTTAAACTTGATTGGTTGGTTCAGTCTAGTTTAAAATTAGTTTCTATTTCTATATGGCATGTCATTTGATTTAATGCGATCTGACAACTCATTAAGCAATTGGCGTTAAAAGAGGAATATTGCGAATATTTATTACGCATACGCACCATAAACTGCACGAAACTGCAAAATTACATACATGCATACAATGTTTTGCGGAAATATGTGTTCATGTAATAAAAATTGAAGTTCGTAAAATCAGACATCCCAACACACACGCACACACACACACACAGACACAAAATCCATCCCATTCCACATACAAATAAACATGCCCGCACCACCAACCCTTTAAAATCCATGTCCCTGGCCGTATCTACTGTAGCATGATCAAACCGTAAATTACATAAAATAGCAACAACAATAGGGGGCCAAGGATACCTGAACCAAAATCATTTACGAGCAGCGGGAGCAACAGACATAAAGCCAATGCATGAAAGAATAGCCGAATGAATGCCTGATTGAATGAAGGAATGGTTCAATGGCAGCAGCAGCAGCAGCAGCCACATAAATTCACTGATGATGAGGTAAATCCATTTGATGTCACTCACCGTTGTGCCGTCATAGCCATTTGTCAGCAGTTGTATGTCGATTTCAAAGTCCAGATCCACTTTAGCGGTTGTCAACTGCAGCTGCGGCAAGTGATCAGCGTCCAACAGCGGAGAACTGTGATTGTGGTGATGATGGTGGTTAATAGCCACGCCGCTGCTGATGTTGATGCCGCTGCTATTGCTAGTGCTGCTCCTATTGTTAGCTGTTGCCGATGCTGTTGCCGTTGCTGTTGCTGCTGTTGTTGCAACCACAGCGAATGCTGCTAGGGCGCTCATGGCATTTGTCATTTATCTGACCGAGTGGGGGCTCAGTCGAGCAAGGCTAGCAAGGATAAATGTGTTAACGGGTACGGGATAATGGGGGGGTGGACGGGGAAATGGGAATGCACTCGTTCTTTTGGTTTTGTGTGTGTGTTCGCTTCGAGATTCAATTGCGAAATTGACAACAAATCGTCCAACAACAGCAACGCGGCATTTTGGTTTTAGATTTGGATTGTGATTGCAATTCGAAATGCGATTTCCTCTGCTATGCTATTAACCACCACTGGGGCTTCCTTTTGTTGTTTCTTCTAAAAGCCAGAGTTGTCCATTTTCTCTCCGGCTGATTGAATCCCAGAAAATTATAGTCAATTGGGTGGCCAGAGCCGCTCAGTCACCACTCTTTCAATTATTTATTATATTCGTTTTTTTTCTTTCTTTCTTTCTTTCTTATTTGTTTTATTGATGAAACATTTTAATGGCACACACACGCACTCCACATATATATATAGTATAACGCGGCACCCACGGCCAGAATTCTAAATTCTCGATCGGCATTGGTATTGGCAGACACACACACACACACAGAGAGACACGACCAATACCAATACCAATTACAATACCAACACTAAGAAAACTTTTACAGGAGATGATTACCCAGCAATTGCCGTCTGCCGAACCGTGCGAATTGAAGTCTAAACGTTGACTGACACGCACGACCTGTGCCAACGAACGGTACTGCTGTGCGTTCATTTGCCAATGCCGCAAAAGTATGCAACAAATTTGTAGCGACTCCATACGCGACCCTTTGCTAGGGTAACTTTTATAGAGTTCGAAACGATTCAACAGGATAAAAAACGAATGAGTAACACAGGCGAAATATATGCGCTGCGCATCATTGAGAGAGTGAGAGAGAGCCAAGCAACGAGCGACAACAAATCACCTGTTGTACTTTTTGTGCGTTTTGTGCGCGTTTTACGAGCGTTTTTCAGCGCTATGAATCCATTTAGGCCTATTAAGGTCTCGGACAGTCTCAAGTGTATGTAATAGAATAATATTGCAATCACTGCTCTGACAAATTACGCTGAGCGCCGAGCCGCAAAGCAATCATTCAATTTCTAAAATAAGTATAAACTAGTCTTAGCATTTATTATAATTTTGGCACTTTTCATTCATTCACATACATTCCGCTCCAATTGAATGGGACTCAGATCCACATATTTGTTCGAAGCCAATTGATATGCCTCGCCAGATCTGTATAGATAACCGGCTGGGATAGATCACAGCGACTTCTTGTCACTTGACCAGCAGAGACGATGCCTCGCAGTACCCAGACACTGTTCTCCTCTAACATGAGACCTCCGCCAGAATCACCGCTACATGGACCGGCGCCCTGTTTATTGGACGCACAAATTGTTCGAGATGTGACACGACCCTTGCTATCAGGTAATCGTAGATCATTTACGCATTGGTTATTTGTCAAAATATTCACATCGGTTATTTTGGCAATTTTCGTATTGGCATTTCCATTTTCATCAGCTCCCCAGCCGGCGACATAGGATTTCCGGCCCGATGGTAAATCCAGTTGATAATTCTCATTCCAAAGACAAATTGGTTTGATTGAATCACTAAATCTGCAAGAAAGTAAATTTAAATAGTTTATTAATTTTATTCTTTATGTTTATATGACTATTTTACTTACACAACTGGTGTATTTAGTTGAAGCAAAGCTATATCAGCATCTGTCCAGAATTCAGACTGATATTCATCATGGATTAGAATATTTATCACACGGCGATGCTGTCCCGGCGTCAACAAGTCAAGATCTTTGCGACCCAATGAGACGCCAGTTCGACTGGCATTTACAATTTTATCCCCAAAGCGAAAACAATGTGCCGCAGATACAACAGTCGATGCCGAAATAAGTGTGCCACCGCATAGAAAGCCAATGCCATTCGATTCTCGCTGAAACAAAGCCACCATCCATGGCATTTGACCCTGAGTCAAGTCTCTTCCGAAAGCAATTAATGGAGTGATCACTGCCCTTTCACGTCCACAGACACTATTTAGATCAGAGGAGGAGCTTTCCGAACCAATATTTGTTGTTGGTCTTGGTCTGGAAAATGTTGGCAATTCAAAAGTTGGAGCTGGTGTTGCAGGAGTACGCCTGGGAGGAGGTGCAGGAGATCTAATTGGTTGTATTTCTGGCAGTCTTCCTGGTTGCAATACATTCAGTGGTGTTGATTCTGAACGTAGAGTATTTTGTAGCGACAGAGTCCAACTATTGGGTGGATCTATAAATGAAATTTCAATGTCAAACTCTGTCAAGTAAGAAAACAAAGACAATTGCTTACATTCTTGACCTCTGCATATGATCATGTCGTTAATAGATAGTTCAATTAATTTAGGCAGAACTCCAGGATTGGGAAAATCGACACGATAGTTCAGGGGACGGCCACTTTTTAAACTAGACCTGATGGTCTCTTCATTATCCATAATTGTCAACGAGCCGGTATCCCCCTAGAAAATTAACACAAATGACAAATATTTTATTACTTATCCGGAAACTACAATAATTATGTATAAATAATCAATTGTTTTCTCTTCTGGTAACATAAATCAATTGGTTATCCCCCAAAGTACGTCACCAGCAATGTAATTCTATCTACTCATTCGCTCAAAACAAAACAAATTCATAAACCGGTTGCACAGCTCTCTGAATCTTTGTCAAGCTTTGGCCACTGTAGGGTTTTCTCTCATTGTCAGCATATATATATATTTATATATTTATATGTTTAAGATTATGTCTTATCAATTTTTCAAGCAATTCCCATTGAAAATACAATTTTTTTTATTTTGTTGCATTTGCAAATGCAGTGAAGGGAAAATCACAAACAATGTGAGGTCAATGTGTGATAAGAATGCAACAGCAACACCAAATAAACAAAGAAAAACAATTCAATTTCACTTCCCGTTTAGTAATTTTTAATACATAAATTAATAAATATATATCTTAAAGCCAACTTACCCCACTTGGCGCAACTCGCTGCGAAAACTTAACTTGCAGTGTATTAACTCTAGAATTTGGATCAACTGATATGGCAATATGTCCTATATATTGACCATCGTACGATAGATATTGAAAGTATTGTGGACAAGCTATGGGCGGAACATTTTGTGCCAAAATCACAGATAATTGCAATAAAATGAGAAAGATACTAAGTAATTGCTGACGCATTTTTAATGCGATTTTGTATAATAAATAAATGCAGAATAAACAAAACGAATGCGATCCGTTCTCACCGAGTGTCGAACTATTAATGATTTGTATTTGTTTCGATTCGAGATTTAGTCCGTCCACCTATACAACTTAATCTGTCTCTCTCTCTCTCTCTCCCTCTCTTTCTGTGTTTCTCTCTTTGTCTTTAAACCAGCTAACAGCAGCAGCATTTATATTAGTTAGTTATACTCTATACCAAATGATGGAGATCAGTTAATTCCCAAGAGAGAGTGTCAAAAATTCTTTGAGTTTTTTTTTTCTTATATATTTGTTTTATTGTTTTCTTTAGTTTTGCTGTTTTTTTTTTTTTTGTTTAACTTAAGGCCATGATTAATGAAAGGCATATTTTATTAGCCGTATCAGGTGGCATTTGAACATGTCTGATTTAACGCTTGGTTTTTCTCTCATCTTGTGATTAATCAATTTAAACCTACAATTAGGTTGAAAGAAGTTTACTTTATTGCGCTGGTTTTGGTTGGAAGGGAAAATTAGTATCTAAATCAATTCCACATATTCTGGCGCACCCAATCAATATGTTTGGCCACATCCGTGTAAACAATTGGTTTGTCCAGATCGCAGGTATGTTTCTCCACATTTATGGCTCCACCCACAACTATTCCACGAAGGACCCAAATGTCATTCTCTCTAATCATGAGACCGCCACCGGCATCAGTGGAACATGGACCGGCGCCCACTTTTTTGGCACAAATTGTATTCGGTTGAACTAGACGATCGGGCAACTCTTGTCTGCATCTTGGCGTAATGACAATATCCGTGTCGGTGACACGGGCCACATCGGTATTTTCATTACCATGGCCATCGGGTCCAAAGCCAGCCACATAGGATTTCTGGCCTTGTGGCAATTCAATGCGATAATTTGAATTCCACAAACAAATTGGCAGTATATAGTTGGTATATCTAAAAGAATTCATGTTAATTACTCTTTAGCTAATGGCTGAATAGCTTCTCAACTCACTCAACTCTTGTTTCCAGTCGAATTAGAATTATATCGTTTAAAAATATATTCTGATTATAGTCCTTGTGGAATTGCAATTGAGCAACATTTATCAATTCGCCATCTGATAACAGATCCAAATTATTGCGACCCATGGAAACGGCTGTACGACTTGCCGGTAGATCCCGGCCAGGATGACGAAAACAATGAGCGGCTGAGATAACAGTGGATTTGGATACCAGAGTGCCGCCACAGAAGAAGGTTAAACCATTGTCCTCACGCTTCTCAAACAATCCTACCAACCAAGGCAATTGGCCATGCTCTAAAGCCACGCCACCAAAGATGAGGGGAGTTGTGGCCGATCTTTCGCGTCCACAGACTTCGGTGGCAAATGTTGGTTCTATAGCATTTTGTCGGAACTGTTGTCGTGGTTGCTGTTGTGGGACAAAAGTTGGTGGTGTGGGCTGCTGAATTGGAGTCAAAGGACGCCTTTGTGGAATGCTAATAGAAGGTTCCCTTGACTCCCATTGTGGCGTTGTATTAAACTGATTTCCGTTAAATGAAAGCGGAACAATTGATGAAGTTAATGTAAATGACAAAGAAATTGTTGTTCTTGGTGGGGGAACTAAAAGATAAAAGAAGAGATATTTAGTGGAAAAATACATATAGATTGGATTACTCACATTTCGAAGAACTGCAAAACTCTTCATCATTCAATTTCAGACTTGTCAATTTGGGTGGCAAATGGGGCATAGGAAAATCGACACGATACTGTATAGGCCAACCATTGCGTAGATTAACTTTTTGTACTTCCATGTCATCTACTACAGAAATACTACCAGCACTTTCCTACAAAAAAAAAAGCAGATGAGAAAACCAGATTTCAGATGTCATCAATTTTGTCTTTGCAATTGCATTCCTGATAAGCGATTCATTTGCAAAAACACTAATGGGGGGAAAGCCAAAGCTAAATATACATATAATTTCAATATTTAGTATAGATTATAATACATACCAATTGAAAGTACCCATTCTGTGAGAATTCCAATAATAATGTATGATTCTGCACTTGAGGATTATGTCTTATCGCTAGAATTCCAATATATTGGCCATTAAAGCCATGATATTCGAACAATTCGGGACAGGCAATGTATGGCAATTGGCCTACAATTTTACCAATTTGACATAATATTAAGAACAAAGCAGGCAGTGAGAGAACTTGATTCATTATTGACTTTTTAATTAGCTAACAAATAAAAAAAGAAACAGACACTCGACGCGTATTCGCGAACCTCACTCATTGAGAGTCGATCAGTGAATGATTTGTATTTATAATATAATTGGCCAGAGATCTATCGATCTCTGAGAGACTTGACTATAAGTATGTAAATACTTGTACTCAACTAAACAAAACAACTACAATAGTAGACAAATAGTGAGTGCAACTATTTTACATTACACTTGTAAAGAGTAAAGTGTATACACTATTCGGTTCGATAACATTTTATGCAAACAAATTCAATATTTCATTTTAACACACCAAAAAAAAAAAAACAAATTATTCTTCAACAACTCGTGTCCAAAGTTTTTTTTTCTGGGAAATATCTGAATTTATTTTAAGTATGTCCAATTATTAATGGATGGATATTTTTGGCAGTATTGTGTCATTCCTCACCCCTCCCCCCAACCCTCTTGTGACGTCAAAAATGATGTTGATAACCAGTTTTGAGCTTCTACTTTTTGTGCCCTGCAGCGGCCAAATATTTAAGTTTTGTATTAAAAAATGGCAGATTTCAAAACATAAAATGTTTAATCTAATAGAACATAAAAAATACAAGCTTAATCTAACTAAGGTTATCGTTTATCCAAGACACGTGTTGGGACAGATCGCAGTAGAGAACATACTGATTGAGATCGCATTGGCCATTGGTGCCCCGTTCCCCTAAGGATACAACACCACGAAGCAGCCAGCGATTATTACGCATAACCATTAGTCCTCCACCAGAGTCTCCAATACAGGGACCCGTTCCATCTTTATTTCCCGCACAAAGGGTTCGAGGCGAAATCCTTTGAACTGCCATCCAACTACTTAAGCATTCGGTCAATGTGACAATCTTTGCCTCACTTACTCTTGGGAATTGTGTCATGGCATTGCCAACTTCATCTTTGCCCCAACCAGCAACAAATCCCTGAGTGGCTACCGTTTTGCTATCCATCTCCGTCCATAAACAAATGGGACTTATTATGTCATTGAAACTGCAAAACAAAGAAATTGAAATTGAATATTTTAAAACAAAAAAGTATCAGAGTCACCTACTTGACCGGTTTTTGCATGGTAACCATGGCAAGATCTGCATCGGCCATAACTCGTGTGGAATAGTCGGGATGTACTAGTATACGCTTAACTTCCCGCTTCTCCACACCAGACTCAATATAATCATCCAAGTCGTAACGACCCAGTTCGAGCAGGACACGATCCTCTTTTATCTTATAGACACAATGGGCTGCTGTGATTACCATTGAATTGGAAATTAAAGAGCCACCGCATTTGAAGCCCAATGATAAGTGCTCCTTGTGATAGACAGCCGTCAGCCAGGGATATTCTCCACGTGGATACTCCTTGCCATTGTAGATGTATGGACTCAATGTACCCTGAACTCCACATTGGGTAAACGCTGTTGGATTGCGGCTGGCTATTGATGAAGTTGTGAAACTTGGCTCGATTATTCTTGAAGGTGATGTGAGTGTGGCTGGTGATATACGAGGTGGTGGTTTTGGTCTTGAAGTATTTGTTGTTGTCGTTGTAGTGGCTACAACTGCTGGCCTGGATCCCCATCTTGGAGGTTGTAGATGACTACTACTACTTGTTACCACCGATGGCACACGTTGCCATGGCAACTGACCAGTTTGATCGAAAAATAATGTCTGCACATTGACATCGGGCTCATCTCTAGCAAATGGATTAAATACAGATGATGTACCCAACTGTGGTCTAACATTTCCACTCACATAAAGTTCATAGAAGCGATTGAAATAACTATTGGGTAGACCATCTAACAAAACAAAGAAAAGGATTAGCAGTGAAGTTAGATCATCCAAAGGACTTACATTCACTGGCAGTGCAAAGAGTGGCATCATTAAAGGCGATATGAGTTAGTTTTGGCAATAAACCGCTTACAGCATCTGGCCAAAGGATTACCCGAAACGTTGGATATGCCACATTGGTGCGCACTGATTGTTCATCTGGATACGGCACTAAGCCGCCAACAACGCCTTGCTATATGGAATGCGAAATAGAATCTGAGATATAAATATAGCCAAATGGAACCCGTTTACATACTTAGCACATACGTTTTGCTGGCCCCGCTGCGAGAAATGTAAATCTATTCGATTTCGGCCCTGCACGAGAGTGGGTAGCGTTACCTCACCCTCAAAACTTCCGCCGCCATTGTTAATATATTGAAAATATTGGGAACAGGCATTCTCTGGCACCAGTTGTCCTCGGACCAAAGACAATAGAAATATCAAAGTCAGGGCTATGGCAATCCATTTAAGATACATTTTCTCTATATTTTGATTCGGTTTTTTGTGTTTTGTTTTGTATTTTAACGAGTTCCGCTTGCGCTCTTCACTAACTGCTCACTGTGGACACGACCAGAGTCAATGGATATTTAAAACGGCTCCATTTGTTTCATATTGCTCAGAGAATCTCATCGAGTTATTTAGTCATTGAGTCACTATACACTGAACGAACTGGTAATTCCGCCTCGTGCAGCTATCAGAACCAGATCTCCATCTTCATTATTGCTCTTGAGTGGAAGCCTCGCTCAGCGGGCTTTACTT
Organism: Drosophila austrosaltans; assembly: GCA_035045865.1. Lineage (NCBI taxonomy): Eukaryota > Metazoa > Arthropoda > Insecta > Diptera > Drosophilidae > Drosophila > Drosophila austrosaltans. The sequence continues at coordinate 1,118,672 of JAWNOQ010000049.1, read as the reverse complement.
TACAGAATTCATCAAAAATATAACACTTGTATATAATAGATTGTATAAACAATCATTGGATTCACCTAACACACTCATCTCTTCCCCGGATCTCTCACTCTTAAGATTTGTTGTGCCGTTTAGGTGATAACTTTTATGACCTTGCACAGGACTACAAAAATTGGGTATACAGAAACGAATCATCAATTTTTATGATCGTTTTTTTTTTTTAAGCATTTTCTCACTCTTTGCTTTTGATGATAAACAAGTTGTGAATGACAGACAGGCCCCCGGCTTATAATATATTACTTATACATATTTAAGGTATGCAAATAAAACTATTATCACCTTAAACCGTATCTTTAGTACCCGCCTAGCACAACAATTTCCCTTTCAATTTATTGAAAAGAAACATAAAATTTGAATTTGTTTATGGATTGTTTTATTAAGAATTTCTAATATATTTTTTTTCTTTTGTTTAACAAATAGAGGGAATAAAGATAATTAATTATGCCACATCATTTACTATAAATACCTGTTTCTACATACATATATTATTAAGGTGATTCACCTAGGGTCTATGGCAGTCTCGGATTCTCGGGAATTATCTGACAATATTTTGTTCTATCCAGGTTAGATGCCTAGCCACATCACAATAGATAACATAACGGGACAGATCGCATATATCGCCACGACGTTGAGCCAATGAGACAATTCCACGAACCATCCAACGATCATTCCGCAATACCATTAAACCGCCACCTGAATCACCCAAACATGGGCCATGGGCACGACTATTGCCGGCACAGAGAGTGCGCGGCGTTAGGAAGTCCTTGGCTGTTATCATTTCTCTTAGGCATTGCTCTCGGGAAACAGTACGCACGTTGACAGTCTTGGGAAAACGTGTCTCCTTGCCATTTTCATCCAGGCCCCAACCTGCCACAGCTGCCACATCGTTGTCATTCATGCCCAGATGTGTGGTTGAGGTCCACAAGCAAATTGGTCTTATATAACTTGAGAATACCACAGTTTCGGTGAGCACTAATAGACCCACATCTGAATCTGGCACAACATTGCCAATGAAATCTGGATGAGTGCGGATACTTTGTACCCGCATCAAAGTGGCACCATTTTCAGGATTCTGATTGCGATCATGTCGTCCCAGATAGACTCTCAAACGATTCGGTTCCATATTGTAGATGCAATGGGCAGCTGTGATCACTGTACGTGCCGAAACCAATGTGGTGACACATCTATAAACCAAATCCGTGGTGCCCGAATAGAGAGCGGCAAGCCAAGGGAAACGTCCTCTGGGCAAGATCTCTCCGCCTGCTTGTAGAGCTGCAAAACCCTCCACACCACATTCTTCCAGACCAGGTTCTGGATTACGTATATGTATGGTCTCTGGCTTGAAAAATTCTTGCAGAAAGGGATTACCTTGCCATTTGTTGTTGCTGCTGCCTCCACCTCCGCCGCTGTTGCTGCCGCCACCACCACCACCACTATTACCTGCTGGTATGAATGGGTTATTTGCTGGTGGATTTTTAGAGGGCGGCGGTGGTGGTGGCGGCGGTGCTGGTGTTGGCTTCTGATATACCACTTGATGATGCACCGCCGGTTGATTATTTGTTGACACAGAGATGTGCTGCTTTCGGGTCATTGTCGTTGAGGGAGCCCCATCTGTGTGTAAGTAAAAAACCAATTTATTGACCATTAAAAAAGAAAAACCAGTTATAAGAACAGATTGTTAAACATTGCGTCACATCGAATTGAAAATACCCTGCCTTAATTAGCATTTACTATCATATAATTAATAATTATATGTTTGTTTTCAAAATGTCCCCCACTTAATACGTTTTTCAGACTTCCCAAATATGAAAGGGGGTCTTTTTGATAGGTTCCCCCATTCAAAGGGAAATTTTGATTCCCCCTTTTAGTTACTCACATTCACTGGCCGTACACAAAGTTTGTCCATTTAATTCAATCCGAACTACTTTTGGCAATTCGTCATAAAAGTTATTGAATTCCACAAAACTCTCAGCCTTTCGACCGGCAAACATGTTCTCATAGGCTGTCTCCTTATTTGGATATGGGTGTAGATTGCTTACAGTACCAGCCTAAAAGGGAAAAAGAAGAGAGTTAAAATCGACACACACACGTTTAGGTAATACACATTTTGATTTAATGTGCGTGCACTTTGGACCATACCAAATTTGAGCCATGTGCCACAAAACGTAAAACCCAATCAATACTGGTTAGGCCATCCTGTGGCGGGGTAACACGACCTCTCCAACCATCTCCCTGACGTTCATAGTGAAAGACGCTGCCACAATTATTTGGTGGCAGACGCTGAGCTAGAGCAATGCCTAAGCAAAGACTTAATAAGAGGCACAATGCGATGCTCATTGAACCGATGCTGATTGAAGCTGAACACATACTAAACGAGCTGCTCATTTGCTGATTAGCCAGCTCGAAGGCTGTATATGTGGAATCGGGTTCGAAAGCGGCAAGCGATAAAGAGGCATCGCCAAGTTCTATGTGCAGGTTGTGGAACTCCCCGATGGCAAAATAATAACATTAGTCTTCCCAGCTGCCTGGGAACAGGTTTAAAGCGGGCTTTCCCCCCCTCAATCACCAGCTATTGTACGTAAGCCAACAATCTTCCCCCCACCCCTCCGACCTGTCTTACAAGGGCAATGCAAAACCATGTTTATGCAAGAGTTGTAAGAGAAATTTCCTCAATCGTTCGGTTCATAGGTTTAATTAACATTAAACTTGTATTTAGCACATTTTGTTTTAATCTGAATGAATTCTTATCAGCAATGTTTTGCTCATGAGTGTTTTTTTTTTTTTTTGTATTTTGAGTTTTATTATTGTTAGATTTATTAATATATAAATGAGACTTTTTTTGTTTGTCTCAGTCTCAAACTGGTTTGCCTAGATGATGCCGCCTCTCAGCAAAAACGAGTTATAAATAATTCTAATAACTTGTCTCACATTAAGTATACGTCAGAGTGGCCCGCTCGTACATTTCTCTTCATCTTCCTTTCTCTTTCTCTCTTTTATATTTGAAAAAGTTTTTGCAGTCACCACAATTTTCGTTTTTTCTTGTTTTTTTGTTTGTTTGGTTTTTCAAGGAAAAAGTTTAAGTTCTTATCAGAAGACAAGGCAACTTTTAATAATATAATGCAATGTTTATGCGAATGTGTATTGAAAATGATGTAGCAACAACGCATTCGGTAAAACTTTTTACAACAAAATATATATATATATATATGTATATACATATATAGTAGCAGCACAACCAAACTCAATTTTGGCTGCAAGCCCAAGTGTCTATTGTGGCCTTATTGTTGTGTTTGGGGCAAGGGCTTCTCCAGCTCTGCCAGCAACTTTTATAATCAGTTCAAGTTTGTTAAGCTTTTGTGGTAATTTGTTGAGATTTGGAGCAAATTTTTCTTTGCTTTTTTTTTCTGCAGCAAATAAAATTATGTCTCACTGTGGAGGAAAAGAAGGAACGAAGCGGGCCATTGGCATATTGAGACATCGATATCCGACCGACGGTTGTTTGAGGTGTATAGACTTCCGGCACGGCATGGGCTTATGGTGTTGTTAGACAGGAAGGGAACTGTCAGGAAATGCATGTTGCAGTCACCATCAACATTGACTGCCATGACAGCCCTCTCGAAATATAAATTGTGCGGAATTTTGCAACGTATTGAGACCTAATTGGAGGCAAGATATGGTACTTCAAGTCGATGGTTAATTTGCTGGGTTCAATTAGGAATTGTGCAACTGAAGGCCATGTACATAGATTGCCTGTGTGCAAATGTGTGAAATACGTTATATAGAATGTGTATACTATAGGTTCTAGTTAGGTTTATAGCTTTAACTGCGTTTCAGAATTTTATAGGTATCGCAGGTGCAGAAGCCACGACATTGCGAGAATACAAAAACGAAGGCATCACTGCAATCCTTGAGCAATTGTATCTTTTGGGCATGCTTAAACCCGTTGCGTAAGGACGACTGCAACTCATCATGCCACGAATTCTCCACATTCTCCTCCACCAACAAAGTATGAAAGACATTGAGCAAATGGAGACGACGTTCCACACGAGGACAACGTACCAATGCCAACATTTGTGTATATGGACGAAATTTGATCCAACGTTGAAAATCATCAACACATATCTCATTGCCGGCATCGATTATCATCAATTGGCAATTGTGTGTATTAATGTCCTGGAGAATATTCGATTCCATGGGTTGTTTGAAGCATTCACGCACTTCTGGTGTCAACTCAAAGCCAATTTTCGGTGTTTGCATAGTCCAAGGATATACACGATTAGCAAAACTATACGCTAATCTCTCTGTCCGCTTCTCGTCTTCTCCTGGATGGGCTCCCTGATTCTCCACTCTTCGTATAGCCAAAGAGCCACGATTCTCATAATCATGACCCTGGACTGCATCGGTCATTTGCTTAGTCACTTCGTCCGCCAGCAATTCGGCTTCTTCTTCGGAGGCATCCTGTTGCTTGGCACCCTCACAGCAACGCATTTGATGGGGCATTACATAGTCTGGATAGCCCACCTTGGCCAAGAATGTGTGCCAATAGAGTTGATTGAATTTCTCGGATGGAACAAAATAATCGGCAGCATTGCTCTCAACACGACACTTATTCTCATCCAGCAGAACCGGCCAAAGGTCCTCAAAGAATGTGTTGTTCAATGTTCTTTCTGAGCTCTCCTTCTTCTCCACACAGCTGTTATAGTTGCTGTTGTTGTTGTTCATTCTGTCCACTTGGAATTTCTATTATTGTTAGTTATTTCGTGACAATTGTGAGTGTGTATGAGTTGTATATAGATTTCAGTTTGTATATTACACACACACAGTGACTTGAATTCATTCATCAGACATTTCCCACCCTGGCATGTAGTTAAGGAATTCATTTTAGTCACTCCTAGAACCACTGTCTAACATATGCGCAACAATTTAGTTTTATTATCAGCATATAAATCAACTGATACTGTTGCTATTTCAATAGATGCTGCTGCTACCTTTTCTGATGATGACCTTGTTGCTCTTTAAGCTTTAATACCCTTTCAAAGGGTACTAATGGTTTAAGATTAAATACGTAAGTAGATTATGTTGGCTTGAAAGTGTATTATATTATTTTAATTTGTGAATTGATCGATCAACTTTATATGGTTGAACATCTCATATTTTGGTGAGAAAGTTTTTCTTCAGCTTTGGTATTTTATACTATTTTAATTGTATTTTAGATCGATTTTTAAATTATTTTCACTTCTACTCTATGTAGCTTTTTCATACATTTATTTGAATAAAATAAGATAAAGTAAGTGAGACACAAATACTTATACAGTTTATTAGAATTATTATATTTTCTAATAAATTGTTTATTCTTCGTTTCATAAATCTCTTTCAAAAGATTTGTACTATAAAAAAACATCAAAAACAAAGGCTACAAATATTTAATTATTTTTCTCCTCTGCAAATAGAACCATCTGCTATCATTTGATGAGCATTGAGACTATTGTAACAGTTTTAGATTTGAATACCAAATGCGAATTTAGGTAGCCTACAAATATTTATATTTTTATTCATTTAAAATGGCCTAATCAAATGCAGATACTTTACCAAAGCCATGTAAAATAGATAACACCTTGGGAAACTTGTTTTTCCATGACAAAAGAAGAAAGAAAATAAAACAGAACCGGAAACTGATAGGCCTTGCTTAAGCATGGCATCAATTTTACTTAAATGCTTTTACACTCTGTAAAAGCTAACAAAAGAAAACTTGAAGATCAACTTGAAATGGTCAAGTTTTAATATCTAAAAATAGCTAATCAATTAACCACATAAGTAGACATAATACAAAATAAAAATGTGCATTTTGACATATAATTTTAAGTCCTGTTTTACAGTTTTCAAACCGTATAAAATTTTAAGTACTTTTGTTTTTATTTTCCATTTATTAATTGCCAACAATTAAAGGGTATCCAAGCAGTCGTCATGGATTAAGTTAGCCTACACAATTTTTGTTTTGTTTATATTTGTGACCAATTTATGCGCGCTCACAGCAATACCAAAGCAACAACAGCACGAATAAGAACAACAACAATTTGCGTAAATTTTATGACGTTTTTTCTGTCGTAGGTAGTCATAGTCCCCTCGGCCTGCCCCCTCCCATCCCCTTGTCATCGACGGCATCCACCGATCGTTGTCATTTTATGAGCTAAGCTGAGTTCTGTTTGATTTTTATGAAGGAAATGTAGTGAGGAGCAAAAAAGATGGTCACGATTTTCATCATGCGCGAAAAGTATGGAATGGGGAGAGGGGGAGGGGGGGAGGAATGGAGGAGGATGGCAACAGTTAGGAGTTTTCGGGCTCATTAGCTTTTATGACTTTGATTTTATTGCCGCAGCATTGCTGATGCTGTCTGTGCTTTAATTTTGGCCATCGAAATCAAAAAACAAAACGTTGCATATCGCGATGGGCAAACAAACATCACAAAATGCCTTTGTATATGTTTATGTGTGTCTGTGTGTGTGTATCTGTTTAAAAATGAATGTGTGTGTGCGCCAGTGTGTTTCCACATGTGTGCAATAAATTTTCATAAATCAATTGTGCGTGCAACTTTTTAACACGCTTTCATCGAACAAATCGAATTCAAAATCAAACCCAAAAGAAAAAAACATTTTCGCCCCTTTCTCTTTGGTTTTCTGTTTTTGTTTTTTTTATTTTTTGTTGGTCTGTTTAGGATGCTCAGATTTATACGCACAATTATTTTAGGAGCCGAAACAAAAAAAAAAAAAGAAATGAAATAAAATGAACGAAAAAAGATGTGGAGGAAGAAAAAAAGTGAGTGACGAATGCTTATTTTACGCTTCAATTTTCAACAAACTTATTGCAAATGTGATTTTCCTTGTTGTTTTTGGAGGCGTCGATGTGAAAATTTGATTTGTGCCTTCAAGCAGAAGCTTTCGTTTTAATTTAATTCCATGCGGCTTTTTCCCATACACAAAAAAAAAAGGATGCATACATACGTGTGTGTGTGTGTGGTTGTGTGTTGGCGTTGAGTTGAAGGTACCATGTGCAGTGGAACTGGAAGATTTATGGCAAACCGATTTGCCAGCTGCTGGCAAAGGCATAAGCGTAGCAAAAATCTTAGAATAATATTTGCTTTGGCATCCGCTTAAAAAGTTCTACCAAATATGCATGGATAAAAAAAGGCAAAAGCAATCCTTTTTATGTTGAAATAGATCACGTTGCTTGCACTCGAGAGAACTTTACACTGTTTAATGGAAGAAATTTAGATCAAAAAGAATATCAAAGCGATATATACAGTTAATATAAGTTTGTAGATTTGATTAAAGAAAATTACTTCAATGGATAGAAATTTTAGGTTTAATGAATATTTCCATTTGAATTTAAACCATTAACACTTTGATTTGTTTGCAAGGGAAATCAGATAATAATTAACTTTGCTATTTAATGTTTAAATGTAAACTTTTATATTCTGTCATCCCCCTTCTTGTAGGCCCATATCCAATGGTTATTTAAAGGGAAAAACAGACCTTTTGCTCATCACATTTAGAATAGCCTCATTTTGACATTTTTTCTTTTCTTTTTCATCTACTTCCTAGTATTCGTTTTATTTTTTACTCTATTAAAAAACGCGACGACAACTTTGCCCACGACCAACATGACTACCTGCAGGCTAAAAGGAAAAAAAAAATGATAATATAAAAATTTATGTGTATATTTATTGTATTTTATTGAGGCACTTAAAAAGCAACGCAGTCAACAAGCTGTAAGAAAATACTGAGAGGAAAATAAATACAGCAACAAGAAAAAAATGAGAAAGGAAGAAAAAAAACAACATAAAGAAAAGAAAAACAAGCAAGAAAAAACAACTGAGATGCTATATTGACATAAAAGCCAATCATTTTAAAATAGCTTTAAGTCGACGTCGCCAACAGAGAGAAGGAGAGAAAGCGAGAATCAAAAGGAGAGAAAAGAAGAGAAATATGCGCAAACAAAAACAAAAGTTGCTAGCCAAATTTAAGACCGCAGTGGAAAAAGTTGTGTCAGTATGTGTGTGTGCATGTTTTTTGGTTTGCTACAACTTGATTTAGTTATGCATTTGAAGGAATACAAAAAAAGAAGCCAAGAAGAGCCACAGGCAACCAGTGGAAATATTTTCAGATGCACTGAGCCACCTAACTCATGCACTTTAACCCCATTCAAAAGGCAAAGTGGCATTGTGGCATCATACTGGTTGCGTTTTTGGGGTTGCCTCGCATACATACATAAATAATCAAAATGCGAGAAATTTGCAAGTGAAATTCACAGGATCTGCCATTCATTCCGAATGCATAAAGCCGTCCACCCTCGCCATCCTTTTGCCTTTTGTGAATCAATCAAATTATCAGTCAAGCATGAGACATATGATTGATGTAGTCGCCAAACATAGCCAAAGGCATCAATCATCGTATCGGGGGAAATTCAAGTGCAATGTTCTGCTACTTGCCAAGTGGATAAAATCATGGCCCAAGTCAAGTGCACAGCTTGCCATTTATTAATGCTAAAGAAACGTGAAGTCAATTCAAATGGCTTACTATTTCTCAAACTTTGGTCTACAAGAACAATAACAAATTCAACGAAACAAGTTCTTTTATATTTCTCGACAAATATTTGAACGAAAAAGCATAGCATACATTTCAGCGTCGAGCATTCATATCAAAAAGTTTTTTTTTTTATTGAAATATTTTTGGTTAGCCAGCAAGAGCAACATACATAGAAGTGAATGTGTGTGTGTGTGGGTGTATAGTACCAATGTTTTACCTCATCTCAGTTCAAGGATATAATAATTGAAAGCAAAACAAAAGGCACACAAACTGAAAAGCCACCGCAAGTGTTCATAAAGCTTATTGCCCTGGACTCAGCTTCTCTCCCTCTGGCCATACAAATGAGTTTTTGTGTTGAAAGGCATCATCTTTTGCTGAATAATAAAGCAGGTGTCGAATGTGGGCGTGATGAATTTCTGCTTAGTCTTTGGCATTTGCTCAATTTAATTATTATGACACCAAAGGTCAGAACAATGAATTCTCGGTAAGTGATAGTCAGTCAGAGAAGAAAGCTTAGCAAAAAGAGAGAGAGAGTCCTAGATTAACAACACTTTAGGTGTAAATTTATCTTATTTCTTTGGCTGCTGCAAATTTAATTTAATTTAACACATGAGAACAAATCTTATGTGGAACATTGAGCGTAAAACTGTTACCTCAACTTCTAAATTAAAGTTTTCTTTTTCTTTCTTTCTACTTTTTCTTTTGCGAGGGTAGACACGAAACAATGTCGTTTTCACGCTTGCCTTGTCAAGTGACACCAATTTGCGCATTTTGTCTGCATCAGCTAAGGCATCCGCATCCGCATCCACATCCGCATACCAAACTGCTTAGCTGTCGCAGAAGTTGACTTGCTGCTGGCAAAGTGCTGGCATTTATTTTTTCTCTCCTTTTTTTCTTTTTGCTGGGTAGTTCTTTTGATCGATTTTCTTGGCATACAATTTTAGCTAAATGGGGAAAAAAAGAAATGTTGGGCTTTAAAGGCGCGATGATAATAGTCATGGCTAGTGATTAAGACATCGTTTGCACCTGTGTGTCTGTGAGTGTGTGAGTGGACCATTAAATCGTGTGGCAAATTTAAGCACTTGCATCTTAAGTGCAGCTTACTGCAGGCTCAATTTTGAGGTTTGCCATTGCCAGTGAAACTGCCGCAGGCTCTTAATGAGCCTCATCAATGTAAATGTGTGTGTGTGTAGGGATGTATGTGTGTGTCTTTGGCTTTGGCTTTCTTGATGGGCAACCTAACTTGGGGTCACTTTGCGACTCGAAATGAGCCGACATTAGCTTGGGCTCTGATGTGCACTGCCAGTTGAATAGAGTTTCGTCATGGCTTTGTTAGTTAAGTGTTCGTCCTTAAGCAGTAAATCAAATGTAAAAGCCATATTACCATCCAATATTTGTTTAACCCTTAATTCTAAGACAAGATAAGCCAACTGATGTCATATAATACAAAAATTATGATTTTCGCAAGGAATCCTTTCGTTTAGCAGACGATTTTACGCTATGTCAACCGATGTCAAATATTTCTTCATTAAATAGTCATTCTTCATTATGGCAAAGAAAATTGTTTTTATTGAACAGTTTTAAATGGAATTCTATAAATCAAATCCACAACAAATGTAAATTTCGTTTAAATCAGATGCTAATTCTATGTTATTTTTCATTTGTTAAATTATTTTCCAGAAGGAAACATATTATAATCGAAATTTATTTTAACTAATCTGTGTGTCTTGAAGTCTTTATTGTTTCGATTGCAGGACAATGGAAACAGTAGGATTGCATAGTATTAAACTATATTGTATATTTGATTTAGGGAACCAATCTGTATTCAGTCAAGTGCATTGTCAGTTTGATAAGCATTTTGAATAGAGTTCAAAAAGACTGTTTTAAGGTTAAACTAAAACTGTGACTTATATAAAGTTAAAATTTGTTTACGCCGACTTTTTCGTTTTGTTTTCTTGTGATTTAGCTTCTCAGTCACGAACGTGTGTAGCTGCAGTCATTTGTCATTCTGTAGATCTAATGGAATCGACAACTACATAAACAAAAGACATTTATTTAAATCAAATATCTAGCAAAATGAACAAAATATTTTTGAGATTGTTCTTCATAAACAGGTAAGCATAAATCTATCTATCCTTTTGAAATTTTCCTGTTATATTCTAACATTTCTTCTTTGCAGGTCATGGACAACTTTATAAGGATTAGGATTATTGCCGTCATTAGAAATCGTAATCAACTAAATTGTGAACACAATTATTTCGTTATAATTTCTCTGCTGTCTTTGGTTAAACAAACGTTGCCCTGACTAGCAACAAAGAGAGCGACAAATTTATTTCTCAGTGTATTTTAACGTGTAGTATTTCCTTTTGTAAATTTTCGTCCCGGTTTCTACTGTGCTCTGTGCGTTCTTTTTTTGGTATATTTGCACTTTGCAAAGATTACCAATTCAAATAAAAATTCACGCCTGTCCATTATTTAAATACAAACAAGTAGAAAAGAAACAAATGCCTGGCTACCGTATTGTGGTTGTTGTGTCATCAATTTATGTCCTTTCCCAGTCCAAGCAACTGTCTGCTGGTATCTATGTGAATGTATGTGTCTGTGTGTGAGTGTGCGTTTGTGTGAGTGTGCTCGTAAATCAATATTTAAACTGTGTACGCTCGTTTAGTCTTTGCCAGTGCTCACTTCAGTCCAGCCATCGTTTAAAAATAAAACCCAAACTCATTCAACTCGTTCAACGACTCAATAAATGTTGCAAATGCGCTCGTTGTCGCTGTGGCTTGTTGTTTGCTTTTATTTATATTATATACATACATATAGACAAAAATACCGAGCAAGAGGGGGAAAAGACCCAGAAGCGTGGAAAGAGACACAGATAGAGAGAGAGAGAGAGAGAGGGAAAGAGAGATCTATTCATTCATTCACATGCGCTTCATTCGAGTGTGGTAGAAAATTTCGTTTGATCTGACAAGCAACTGAAACATTTCAAAACACTATTTATCTTTATTTCTGTTTCTACTTCTATTTCTTCGTTTTAACTTCTTTCTCTCTCTCCCTCTCTCTTTCCATTTCTCTGTGTAGCTAAAGCATCTCCATGTTGGTCGCTGATATTTGTTATTTGCTAAACGAAATGATATATACTTCAATGTACATGGCCGGCCAAAGTTGTCATTAGTCATGCTTTGCCGCACACATGGCCAGGAATGTGCTAGCAAATGCCTTGGCCAAAGCCAAAGCCAACATTGCGTATACTTGATGGGAAGCGCCTTAAGTCTTATGATTTCAGTTCCCATCTGATTCGTTTTTTTTACTTTTCTTTTCTACCAGCTCTCGTTTTGCGCGATAATGGTTAAACTTTTACTTGTACTTAAACTTTATTCATAATTCAAACCTTTCGTTTTTGTTTTTTGTTAAATTTGTTTGTGTTTTTTTTTTCTACTTTTTCGTACGTAATGTAAAGTCTATTAAAATGCAAACGTTTCAGTTAATTACATCAAATTTCAGTTGCCCAAGTACTTGAACGATGGAAAATTAGCAACAACTTTTCAAATATCGACAGAAACAAAGTTTCTTGCTTCTGGCAAGTTTGGTAACTCAACAGCGTTAAACGTTTTACGACCTGGTTGGATGGAGAAAGGAACTCTCTCTCTCTCACTCTGCCGTGAAAGCATGGACGTAACCGAGTCTAAAATGTACTAAAAGAAATCCGGAAGTATGAGGAAAAGGTTATCCATGTGCCTTGGAATGGTTTAAGTTTGTTTATGAGATTATTACTTAATTAAAAATATATTTTTTTAATGGCTAAAACCGTTTAATTTCACTCTTTTGGTATTTACTTACCCCATTTGCTACGTCTATGGCAGCTGCTTTAGTGGACTGCACTTGAAAAATTTGTGATAAATTAAGTGGCTGTGTATGACCTTCCTTAATGCCTGAAGCGGTAAATGTACGCCCATTATGCTTATATTTGAGCACCTAATCAATATGGCCAACAGCAGAAATGAAATGGGGTTCAAAAACCATCGACTGCTGGCTTATTCGCCGACTGTTTGCATCAATAGGCCCTGAAGTACTTCAGTTGCCATAAATAATTAGGCGACTTAATTAAGCGCACTTCAAAGTTTCCAACAACAGCAAAGAAAAAAATATGCCAACCGTCTACTACAGAGTTTGTGGCCAGGACTCAGACTTTAAACCGCAGACCCGTAGAAGAAAAAAAAAACCAGGAAAGATGAAAAATCCAAAACAATACCAAAAACAGAGATGCAAATAAATCGGATTTAGACAAGAGACCGGAACGGAAAAGTGGGAAAAAAAGAGAAAAGTAAACAGAGCTTAAAACTACTCAGACCACTTCGGCCGCAATCAAAGGGAACCCCTAGGCCCAGAACTCAGAACCCAAGCTCGATTTGTGTTTAATGCGCTGGCATAGAACAATACAACAAAACAGAAGAAAAAACAAAAAGAAAAGCAAAAACAAAAACAAATGGGAGAACAAAATATACGTTTACATATGTATTCAAGCAACACACTAGCCCAGGGGCCCAGCTTCAGCAGATTGAAACGATAAACTTGAATTACCCAGGACAGAGGAGCGGAACAAACGGAATGGGAATGGAAATGGCATTGGCAATGGGAATGAGAATGGGTATAAAAATGGGAACGGGGAACTAAAGTTGGTCTGAGTTATCCGCTGTAAGTTGAGCCGATAACTTTATGCGTACAATTCCATTTGATTGATGAGATTTATGCTCACAACAACAGCAACAACAACACCCGCTGATATATTTCATTTCTTTTGTTTTACTTTTTTTTATATTTTCATTCTCAATTTTATTTAGTTGTCGTTGTCTCTGTGTAAATGTACCTGCAAATGTCTGAACTGTTGCTTTTCTTTATCTCTTTTCCCCTCTACAATAAAGGAAAAAAGTAAAAGAAAACAAAGCAACACACAGCAACAGAACAAACAAAAAGCATTTAAAGCGGCTCAACGGCAACATGTTGAGTGGCAATTCACATCTTCTTCTTCTACAATATATAGTATATATATATACACAGACATTCGTTTGTTGACTGCGACATTTTTTTTTTCTTTTTTTTTGTTTTGTGTTAAATCTTATTCGCCATATGAGAGTAAGTCAAGTGGATTTATTGTCACAGGAATTTAAGCTTTTTTGTTCTCGTGTGTTTCATTTTTAATTGGCTCGAAGAATGAAAGGTAAGTTAGATTAAGTGGCATTAATTACTTGAAGTCTGTGAGGCATAATAACAAAAGTCCACACACTTGTTGCAGCTCAGTGAAAATAACAAAGCTCAATCTTTGAATTCGCTTAATCTTAAAAAAAAAGAAGGAAAAATAAGAAGATCTTCTTATGTACTTCCTGCTCAATATTCATTTGACTCTTTGATTCTTTCTGATATCTTTCCTTGAATTATTAACATGCATGTACATAGATGGAAATCAACTTTAACGTTTTTCCAAGTATTTGAATTTCAAAAGCTCTTGGCCATGCAATGTTTATATGGTAACAATTTTTTTTACTCATTTTGCATGCAATACCAATGCTTACATGTGCGCAGCTAAAAAGGAGGACGGAAAAAAAGAGAAGCTATATATAAAACTGTAAACATTTCTTAACTTTAATAGATCTTATGAAAGGACTTGTAGCTATCTATAATATTTTCATTTAAGTAGCTATAAAAATTTAATACGTAAACAGAGCAGTTAATAGAAAGGATATCAAGGTAATAATCCAAGTTGAAATTTGAAGTGAATATAAATATTAAAGTATATTCAGAGACAGATAAAGAAAATAAACACATATAATATTTGTTAACTGAAAAATGCTTAAGGCAGAGCGATGTGGCATCCCAGATGTAGGTATTTTGCGGTGTGGCAACCCTTCATGAAACGGCATCAGAAGCAGAAGACAAGAAAAATAGATAAGACATACAATGCTAAAGTTGTGTCTAAAACCTAATAAAGTAAAATTATTCAATTAATCTGTTCATTTCTTATATATTCGAATAATTAATTATATCAAACTCAGATAATGTTCCCTTAAAAATTACAAGAATACTTTAAACAGATTAAAGACAGATATCATATGAAATAGTTAACCAAAAATGTCTATATAAACCATTTAATAACTTGTTAAAATGATTTAAGGATGGATAAGTGCCAATCAAACTTGAAAGTATTAAAAACATTGCTAATTGCCGCTATAGTAACATCTTTTTAAGTAATATCAAGTTTTATTTTCCCCAAAGGAAGGATTCGTTAATTAGTAATAGTATAATTCCGCTGTTTGCAACTTTCAAAGGATCACTAAATTCTTTGCCTCATTCACAGCTAGGAACATTTGTATCTATCCAATATCATTTCCACTTCTTTAAATTTTAAACTAAACCTTCTTCTTATATCTTTTCATTCACAATTTTTTAAATGTAATTTGTAAATCATAAATTCATACCAATTTACACTCAATGCACAACACTTGTAATGATGTAACTCTGTGAATTTGTAGACTGCAGTGAATACTTTTCACAGGACGCATTTGGTTGTTCGCTTTTTCTTTCAAAGTGATATTAAATAACATTTTTCATTTCGTTTTGCTGCACAAGTTTGGTGCGCCTTTCCCCCATTCCCCTTTTTTTTTTGCCTCATAAATTTTGCATTGTCATGCAAAAAGTGAAGAAAATTAATTTGTCTTACTCGTCGTAATCATCATCGTCATACTCATTATCATTATCATCTGCATCATCATCACCAAACAGCTGCGTCCTTAAGCTCATTATTACTATAAGTACTTGTTTGATAGCAGGGAAAGAGTGCGAGAGAGAAGGAGAGAAAAAGATTGAGACAGGTAGACAACAAAGGGAATCCTTTATAGCAGAAGGTGAAAAATTGCATTTAATATTTAATATTGAATGCATTCATTGTTAAGCGTACTAAACTTTGTAGTTCAAACATTTACCATGAGAATTTGTAAAACGAATTTACTTTTTCTACTAAAGATACAATATTTATCTATTTCTTTTAAAATCTATAATATATTTGAGTGGAAAATCTCTTTAAAGTGCGTACACATGTTGATATTGATGTTGTTGTTGTTGCTGTTGACATGACCAATATTACTTATCAACATGAAAAACCTAAAAACAACACTAAAGTAAAACGAGAACAAACACTAAGCTACTTTTAATGTTTATATACAGATACACACACTCACACGCACACACACACACACACACACACACATCAACATCTTGGCATAAAGTTAATAAAAGTTCTACGACATTTTGACCTGAAAAATATTGCAAAATAAAACGGCAACAGTCTGGCTAAAACTCTACTAGCCAGAATGGGTTGGATTTGTTTGGGTTTGGGTCTATGCTGGAGGTCGAGTTGTTGCTTCAGGCAACACAGCCCAGCTGTGCCAGCATAGCCTGAATATATATACATATATATATATATATGCTTTAAATAGTGCCATAGTAAAATATTTACTTTTCCAACGAAAAAAACACCAAACGAGAGAGAGAGAGAGAGAGAGACAGAGATATAGAAAAGGGGTAAAGTTTTTGCTGGGCAGCCAGCAGGCGATGCAGGAAAAAATTCATTAAAAGGGATAACGACTGGCATAGTTTGTGGCCATGGTCCTTTGCTGTTGTCCATATATGCATGCACTAGTGTGTATGTGTCTGTGTAAGGATTAGGAATTTCGGTAGCATTTTTTAGTGGAATTTAATTACAAATTATGTGAAGCGGCAAAACGGTTTGATGGCATCAGCTCAAATGGCTTAGACTCGTCGTCTGTCTGTCTGCCTGCCTGTCTATCTATCTGTCTGTCTGGCTAAAAAGAAAAGGAGCTTAAGTGCTGACACTGGCCCACACATGTGCCCAATTGACAACACAGTGTGTGTTGGTGATATTTGCCAACGTTTTTATTTGTATTAAAGCCACAATTGCCACATAAATCTGTAGTAATTGACAAGCTTTACTAATTAAATGCCAAATATGCTCAATTTAATTTTCATATTTAATTGCTTAATGCGCAAATTACACAAATTCCGGCTTCTGGCTCTTTTGATTTTCTATTGCCTTTATGGTTTGCATGTGTGTGTGTGTGTGTGCAGGAGTTTGTGGGCGTGTCTGGGTATTATTGTGGTGGCATTTTTATTACAATTTCATTAAACACTTTGAAATAAACGGCAGTTTGTTGCATTAATTATTTAAACGAAACGTGCATATTCGAATATGAAATTTCACACAACAACAACGCTTTTATTTAAACAATAATTATGCTATTTGCATTGATTGTAAACAATTGAATTTTGTAATAATGAAATTGTATATATATATGTATATGGTATATAGAATCTAGACACAATGGCAATCATACAAAATGCATTACAGAATTTAATCAGCGAGCAACGAAACATCCAATATGTAGGCAATCTCATGTTCTCTGCCCATAACTCACTTACCTCTCACATGCTGCAAATGCCAGCAACATGCCACATCACTCACTCTCTCACTAACACACATCTCTGCGTTTAGAAGGTGTAGAAAATGATGGTAAGGCAGATAATTTAACTTTTGAATATTAAAAAAGATGTGAGAAGCAAAGTTTGTAGTTGAAAGTTGGCCTAAAATTTTACTTGCAAGTCTAAGTCTAAAAGAAGATTGTAAGCACTTGGCTTTTATGAATTGGCAAAATTTTTACGACCATAGTTTATTCATCTGCTGCAGGATACGCGTTAACTATATCTAAGAAATGAAAAAAGATCCAGGCTATAACTCAGTCGTCCAACGTCCTGACTTCTATAGTAAACAAATTTTAAAAATATCCAAGAAAAGATCTTTCGATTTGCCTTAAGTGATTTTCAATATGTAATGAAAAATATCCTAACAATTTTTGTAAGAGGGTTAGCTATAAAAATTATCATTAAAAAAAGTCCTTGCAACTCAGTTGAACACTATTAGGATGTCCACTGCTTTACAAATAGTCCTTGTTGATTAGTTATACATAGTTAGATCTTAGAAAATGGCAAGTTTTCTCCCTAGAGAAAATTGCTTACATTTCACGAGTCCTTTTAAGAATGAGGACAAAGATCCTGTCAAATGAATTCTACAAACAAGGACTATCATCTGGATAAAGGTCATTCCACTAGTCTTGTGGACTCCTAAAATATCAAAGATTTTGAATTTTTCCACCATTTTTCATCTAGTTGGGAAAAAAAAATTTGTAGCATACTTTTCGTATGATTGTGTGTTTCTATAAAGATTTGTGCAACAGATTCTAGCAATTTCATTCTTTTGAAAGTTTTTTAAATGGGCTAAACGACAATTCAGATACTTTTAAGTTGCGGGTGAAATTTCTTTCCTACAATAAACAACAATGTTAAGCTCTAGCTTAGGACAATTAAGGCCATTACAAAAGTCTATATGAATGTAAATCATTTAAGCATTGACATAAATCTATTGTCAAAGGAAACCACTTTGTAATCTATCTACTATTTACACAAGAGGTAATGAATTAAAAGGTCAAAAGGTATTTGTCTATGTACTTACATACACATATAGTACCTCTCATGTATACTATGAGTGAATTTCATTTATAATATTGCGTATACGCCGCGTTGTGACGTTCAATTAAATTATGCATTGGCAAAGCGTATACCACAGGCAGAAAGATGCAATCACGGCTAAAGGGCACTGCCGAGGCCAACAGGGCACAGCTCAGTAATTAATCAAAGTAAAGTGCAACAGCGTTATCCTGGCCAACAACGCAACAAGGACCTCTTTAACAATAACAACAACAACAACAGTAACAACAATGTAGCATTCCCATTTAAGCAACATTAAAACTCAATCATTAACCTTATTACCTGCTGCTGCTGCTGCTGTTGCTCCTGCTGGGTCGTCTGAAGTGTTGATGGGGTGTGGGAGTGCTGCTAGGACCAAAGAAGCCTGCATAATTAAATTTTAAATGCAAAGTTAACAAGTTTTTTACAAGTCAAGCATGTTAACGCTGCTGTTTATGTTTGTCTGCTCTTCGCTCGTCCTTGCCTCCTTACACAGAAAACGTTTAAGCGATATTTCATTAACATTTTAAATCTTATTTTATACGGCCACGTTTTTAAGCATTTGTCGTCGTTAGCTTAGTCTTTTTTAATATAATCTAAACACATTTCAGTCTGATTAACATTTGATTTTCTAATTCTAAACTTGATCGGACCACAAATAAAAGCCTTTAAAGGTTTAACAATTTAACATATTAATCATAATAATAATAATACTGTAGCAGATTTCTTGTTTTCTGCCTAAGATAAAGAAAATGACTGACACATATGATTAAAGACGCCAGTCAGTCATTCCGTTTTGATGGATATGCTCTCACATGAAATTAACTAACCAAGAGCGCCATCATGTTTTTTTAGAAGGAACACTAATTGGCCGCCGCCATTAGGATTTTGCAGCAGACGGTAGTAGACGGGAGTGAAGACCAATCAATGTCAATGGCTGGACACGAAAACGTTACAAATACTGGAATGGAAGGCAAATTATTGTTTACCAACGGCCTGATTGCGATGAGCACACATTAGCAATTTACACCGACTCTGGTCGGCGAGGCCACCAAGCAACGAACTCCGAGCATCGAGCAGAGAGAACTAATCCAATCAACTTTGGCTGCCAATTTTCAGTGGCTCGCCTTTAATGGCTGCACTTGCCCTTGCTAACATGCATTCCCACTTAGATTGAGAGCAACATTGCCATTTATTTTGATTACGTTTTGCAGATACTTTTTTTTACTTTTCCCATTTTTTGTTTGTCTTTTTAGTTCCGTCTTGTTGTTACGTGTTGTTGTTTTTTGTTGCGCTGTCTGTGCAAATTAAAATAAATTAACAAATAAGTGGCCCTTTCAATTTCACTCATTAAAGTGAAAACTTTTGCATTATCAAAAGATGCCCCATTAGGTGGAGCATTCTGTTTACCTGAATGTGGCATCTATCGTCAATTATGTGTAATAAATAATAATATCTATAGAACCGAATGGTTTCCTTTTCCCTTTGCGACCCAGGCAGATAATTAAGTAGATTTTAATGAGACTCTGCCCAGATAGCAAACAAAATGCGTTGGGTGTGGTAACAGAGACCGGGGAGAAGCATTTGTGATTTGTGGCCACTTGGGCGCTGATTAAGCATACGCCATGGCAAGCTCGTTCCTTTGCCCAGAGCGCTATGAATAAACGTCAGCCAATGCTTAGTGTAAAGTTGATTTTACTTGACTTTGGATACAGTTTATTATAACTACGTGCCGGGCCACTTGAAGATGTCATTGTTGCTATTACTACGTAGCCGTTGCCTTCGTCCGCTCCTTCTTTGATTTGCTGCGCTTGGCTGACTGTGGCTTTTGTGTTGATTTATCCAGCTTTTGCTCCTGCTGCTGCTCGACAATGCGCTGAAAAAGCAAGGGACTGGTTTGCCCATCCAACTGGCGACTACCCTTGCCCATATTTTTGCCGTCTGTGGCAAAACTTTGACACAGACAACTCCAACAGCGTTGCGACCCAGGCACGCTCAGCTTATCGAGCAGCTGTGTGGCCAGCTGCGGAATTATGGGTTGCAGCACAATGCCGCATAGCCGCAACGCGTCCATTGTCATCCCGATAATCGTCTCCAGCCGCTGAGCATTGACGCCACCCTTCAGTTCCCAGGGCTTTGAGGTCTCAAAAAAATTGTTTGCCGCATGCAACGTCGCCATGGTCGTGTCAGCCACCAAGTGGAAGTGATTGCACTCATAATGCTGCTGGCATCGTTCTGTAAAATACAACAAAATATGAGTATAACGTAAATGCGAAATGCATTACTCCAAGTTTCTCCCTCTCTTTCTCTGGCTGGCCACACTCTCAAGTGCACTAGCGACCCATCTTGCCAGTAGTTATTGGCCGGAAGTACAGATTATAAACAAGCCACTTTAACTTTAGCTTGGATGCTAAAATATTAAAATGACAAGGAGTTGGAAAGTCTGACTTACCTGCCAGTTGCAGCAATGACTCTTCCAGACGCTTGGCTGCATCCAAGTTGTGCAACAACTCTGCCAAGTGTTCAGAATGCAGGCCCGGATAGATTTGTAGTGGATTCAACGACTTGGCACAGGCGCGCGATAACAAATTGCCCAAAGTGTCCGCTAGCTCTGAATTAAGTATACGCAGTGCCTTCACATGGCTGTAATCTGAAGAGTGTGCAAGAAGGATGAAACTTAGTTCTGCATTGTTTAAACCATCACAAAAATGTTTTGCCAACTGTGACACATTAGCCAAGTTGGCCAATGGAGTTTTCATTTTGTACTTTGTAGTCAAGGTATTTTTGATTGTTGTCATTTATTAAACTTCAACTCAAAAGTAGAATTTGAGACAGACGTCTTCAAAATGAGATAGAGTAAAGTAGTATACAGGATATTTGTAACTTAACCGAATAGAATAGAAAAAGAGAACGCACACACAATCACCTTAGATTAAATCAGTTGCTTTAGTACGACAAGTACAATCTTTTGCCAGCTATTAATTTTGGTTTCCCTCTCTGCTTATTGCTTTTTTTTAGTCGTTTACAAATTGTTTCATTCCCTCTTCATGAGCAAAAAGGGCATTAAGGGAATTAAGGACAGCGGAAATGTGTTGAAAAGGGAAAAGACCAACCTGTTCACCTTTCAATGCCAACAAAACGTAAAAATAAGGGGGAAAGCAAGCGAATAGCTAAATAAAAACAGGGTGTGGCCAACAACTATGAGCTGATATTTTTCTTTTTTTTTTTTTGTTGTACTTGTTTGTTGGGAAAGGGTGAAAGAAATGCATGTTCTATTCTGCTACAAAATGTTGTAAGTCGCTTAGTGGGCCACAAGAAAAGGATTTTAAGTAGCTTACAGTTATACTTTCACTATGAATTGGTTTGAAAGCTGCATCAAAATGATATCAAGTGAGCAAAATAATCACTATATCATTACGAGTATTGCATTGAATGAGAGCACTTGGTTTTGCCCATTATGGCACATGACAGAGGTTCATTGCCATTTCTATTTATCTGCAAACTGTGCGCAGTAATTAAAATTCAAATATACTCACCAGGCAATTCAATTTCTAGTTTGGCTACTCAAAATTCGTATATTGGACAAAATACGTGACAATGGCTAGTTTGGATGACAAAACGTTTTCCGTTTCGTTTGGCGATTGGTAATTAAAATTGTAATTTCATTTTGCCTGCAGTGACAGTAATTTGGATAATTGCCCACACAATCATATTCGAATCATTTTTAGGGCATTTTGATTGGCGGTTGTTTTTTAATCTACATTCAATTATAAATGTTTTCCGTTTGTAATTCATGTTTGTTTCTAGTATTTCAACCTGATTGGAATTGTATGGAAATGATTTTTGGCACACTTGAGCCATCTATTTACACAGCGGCGGCAACTTCAAAAATTCAACATCCCCTTACCACATGGGCCGTTGGTCTTTGTGTCCCGTCGGTGGTATTGAATTTGCATCTTTCGAACTTGAGCGCAGCTGTCATTTTGACACCACAGCTCAGACACAGGGGCCTTCCGCCCCAAAAAAAAAAAAAACAACAAGAAAAAAACGACAGAAAGGAAAAAGTGTTGCCTACATCTGTGCGCTCGCCATTATTAATGCAGCAAAAACAAGAGGCAAACTTTTTCACCTGAAACTGAAGCTAAAGCAAAGTCAACTGAATTTCAATGAATACACAGAGAGAAAAAACAGAAAAATATAAATCTATACTTCTATTCACTAGAAACACTTGTGAATCAATTGAATACCAAGCTAAATTTATAATTTTTGCGAATTTTGAATTGAATTTGCTTAACTATTGATTTCCTATTGTCCTTTCATTTATTTTAGTTAAAGGTAATTGCAACAAAATTGCTCTCAGTGTGGCAATAGAATTGCATTTGAACTTCCCTTTCTGGTTAGAAATCAACCCCAGGACAGGATGTATACAAGTGTTGAATTTCATTTTGACATTTTTTTTTTAATTTGAGCGGACTTTCGTTGTTGCATTGAATTTTGATGCGGTTTTTCTTGGCACCGAAAATAGAAAGGAAAAATCAATTGAATATTGTGAAATGCATCAAAGTTTATTAGTATCCTTTGCCTGTACGGTTAGTCACATTGTGCTCCGCTCTGGGGCCAAGTCGTAACAGTCTTAACTGCTTACGTGTGTAGCTACAAATTGCAAATGGCAAAACTTGGTCGAATGTGCAGCACAACAGGAACACATGTCTTCTAACAACACTTTCAGCCAACTCTTGCTAACTCTTGGCCCACATCGGCAACGTCCACGTGACTAGATGGAAAGTGCACATCCAAATACTTTGGGCACGGCTCTGCCGTTTCTGCCATTTGCCTCTGGCAAATATAAATAATACTTTTTTACGTGCTCCCCCAGTCAGCCCCTCCCCCGTGCATCGTATTGCATTTTGTCTGCCGCACCTTAAATAACTTGAATAACTTGTCGCACTTGTCGCTTGTTGGGTTCCGTTGCTACTGTAAAACTTTTGACACACTTTCGTATAGACCTGCGGCCAGGTTCCGCCCACTCAATGTATCTCAGTGTGTAAATTATTTCACACAACAACACGGCAAGGAGCGCGGACTGCTTCTCAAATATTTGACACAAAAGGAGAGAGAGGGAGGTAGTACATGATGAGCCCTAGAGCTGTAGTCACCTTCGACTGGTTGTCCAGACCTTAAAGTACTTGCTAATTGCCAAGGCACATTTTAGGACATTCAAAGGCAACTAAGTTTCAAGTGTCCTATAATAAAATTAGTGGCCACCTAGGCAAAGTAAATGCCGAAATTTAGCTAGAATTTAGTCTAATTATAAAATGTTTTAAGAATATTGAATTTTACACAAAAAGAAATATAAAAAATACATCTTGAGATATCTTAAAAAATTAGAGAATAGTTATAAGACATAATTTTACATTGTTGTTCATCAGAATTTCATTTCGTTTAGGTTTATAAAGAAACAAACAAAGAAAGTTACAAAATACTCGTAGCAATTGTTAACGTTCAAACATTTTGAGATAGCTTGAAAATGCTCTCTTTTGAAGAGAACATGATATGTATGCATACGAATAAAAAACCAATTTAGCTTTTCATGATGATCACAACTACTATATATAAGTATATACGACTATATGAGATGTTGCCAACAGGCAACAGCTTGTAGTTGGGAATATTTAAATTCAAAAAAAACCAAATGGAAGCCTTAAGGGAGCCCCATCAACGTCCAGTCTCTCTCCCTTGCATGCAATGTCATTTACTGGCACATTGCGCACATTTTTGCATTTCTATGCAAAGTTTTTCTTCTCTCCATTTTTTTTCTCTCTTTTTGCCAACAACCGCAAGAAAATTCGAAATGCAGTTTCTATGTAACCTTTACGCAGCTCCTCTAAACGGAAGTGCCCCAACGGCAGCAGCAACAACAACAGCAACAGCAGCATTATGAAATCAAATTGCTGGTAATGAAAAGTTGTGCGTTTAACGATGTTGCCGCTAATGCCAATGATTGAGTTATAAAAGAAACTCAAGTGGATGAGGGAAAAAAAAAGTCCTTTAAAATGTGATGAAGATAAACTCATGTCTCAAATAAAAAACTATATAAACTGATTCTCTCTGTCTGCTTGAATCATTTATGCCCAAAGAGTCCTGCAAATATGTAATATATTTGGGGGAGGAGGGGAAATATGCGTGCACTTAAAACTTGCGTAATTTAATAAAATAGCAAACAGAGGGGCCAGGGAGTAGAGTGATAAGGGCAACGTTGGCAATTTTTCGCACCATTTTTTCTTTTTTAATATTGCGCAAAAGTGCAATAAAAATGCAATTAAATTAGCCGCAGGGCAACAAGCCGTAAAAAACATAAGCCAGACTAACACAAAAACGAACGCAAAAAAAAAAACCAGCAAAAACCGAAAAAAAAACTGAATAAATAAAATACTGCATAAGCAAATTAAATAAAGGGAACAAACGTGGCCCAGAAGAACGAAAAAGCAAAGCCAGCAATAATTGAAAATTAAATTTAAATGCCATGTGGTGGGTGGGACTAGACAGGATGTCAGCTAAAGTGGTTGGCAATTTATGCAGATTGAAAACGCAAAAATTGGTTAAGGAATCAATCAGGAGAATGATGCAGGAGCCGTTAACTCATTGACCAGGCCTGAATTGGAAGAGACCTTTTGTTTGCAGCGAAGCGTATTAATTGATTTCCTTCCCAACAGTGGGCACTCACAATGGCGTCGGCGATGAATTGCGATTACCGGGAATCCTATTGCTAACCCAAATCCCCCCCAATCTCATCCATTTCTGTCAAGACATTTGGAAATGCTTTCAAACTTTCGGCTACTCCTATGCAAATGAGCAAAAACTTAAGCCAAGTTCAAGACACAAACACACACACACACACATAAGCACAACAAAAAACTTTGCAGGCAAATAAACAAAAAGCAAACCAAAAGTTTACTTTTGCTTTAACAGTTCGGGCATAAAATTGAAATGCAAATTAAAGCAAAAGGTGAAACTAACCAGGGGCTATATGCATATGTA
Organism: Drosophila austrosaltans; assembly: GCA_035045865.1. NCBI lineage: Eukaryota > Metazoa > Arthropoda > Insecta > Diptera > Drosophilidae > Drosophila > Drosophila austrosaltans. The sequence continues at coordinate 1,093,413 of JAWNOQ010000049.1, read as the reverse complement.
TGTACATATGTCTGTATGGACTCTTCAACTCTCAACCTACAAATAGTTTCACTTGATTATTTGATGGCAAAAACTATTTCAAAAAACCGCAAGTTACCCTTGCCTCTGTCACAAAAAAAGCCACAAAGTGAACAAGCCACAGATGTGAAAAGGATTGCGTGGTTTTAACCAGATTCATGTATGTATGTATATACTCACTGCCATCGCTGTGAGCTACTCCTTCACGTAGCAGAAAGTAACGTAGCCCCTCCATGGTATATTGTTGGGCAGCCTGAACCGGATCCACAACATTGTGCTTGCTCTTCGACATTTTTTGGCCATCAACAGTCCAATGTGAATGGACATAAAGCTGATTGGGAGGCGCTAGACCAGCAGCTAGCAGAAAGGCAGGCCAATAGATGCCATGAAACTTGAGTATGTCCTTGCCAATGATTTGCTGAGCTGGTGGCCAGTGTGTGGCAAACTGCAGATATAACAATAGTTAGTAAACATTAAAATGTACGTAAATTATTTCTAAAAATAATTACCTTCTTATTTGGATAGCCCAGGGAGCTAAGATAATTGACTAGAGCATCGAGCCACACATAAACTGTTTGAGAATCATCGTCTGGCACCGGTATGGCCCAGTGAACCCGATTCGAGGGCCGTGAAACGGACACATCTGGCAATGGTTCACTTAAAGTATCTAACAGAATCTTCTCAAATTTGGCTGGTCGTATGCGTGCCTCCTGTTTAACCCAATGTCGCACATCATCTTGAAATTGTGATAGACGGAACATGTAATTCGTTTCCTCTGTCCACTCGACAGGATGCCCTGATTCCAGAGAGTATCGCATGCCACTAGCTTCATCAAAACGCAGCTGAGAATCGGTAAGGAAGACTTCATCGGACACACAGTACCAGCCACTGTAAGCGGCCGAGAATATGTGACCATTTTGATGCAGAGTTCTCTAAGGAAGAGAATGTAAGTTGTACAAAATCACATCTACAATAAATCGCTATACCCACATCTTACCCAGAAGTGGGAAACGGCCCCTTTGTGCCGTTCCTCTGTAGTACGTATGAAGTCGTCGTGACTCAGATGCGCTGCCTGGAAGACATCTCGATATCGCTGCGATATCTCATCACAATATTGGCCCACAGGCACTTTGTGACCAGCTGCGGCCTGTTGAATCTTCGTTCCATGCTCATCCGTTCCTGTACAAAGCCGCACATCAGCAGTTGGATAACGTAATTTCTGATAACGGCAGTGAGCATCGGCTATGACGGCCGAGTACAGGTGACCAATGTGTGGAGCTACACCAAAAATCAGCAATCGTATAGAGAAATTTAAGCGAAATCGAATTAAAGAACACTGACAACATTAAGTATTGGTATGAATCTTTCTCACCTGCATTTACGTAAAATATCGGCGTCGTCACGTAGTGGGAACTACTGTACCGTTTCCCAAGGTGTCTAAACGGCAGTTTTAAACTGCTCCTAAACATTTTAACTCACAATTCAATAAAAAAATTAAATAACAAAACCGCACCGGAGACACATTTGCAAATCAGCTGTTTTGTGTATATAAAATTTAACAGTTAGCGGTTAACAGAACTTGCTCACGCAATTGTGCTGTAAGGCGCAACGGTTAAAATTTTGAATTTTCAGAAACCCTCACAAACAATTTACAAAATAATATATTTAAAAAAAATATAAAATAATTGGACAATTTTTACATTTTCGCTACAAATTTCGAGGGTTTACAAAGAGATCGCCGACGATAGGTCATCCGGCGATTCCGCGTTGCTTTTTGCTTGGCCTCCACTGCAGCACAGGCCGCTTTGTAGGCCGCCTGTTTCGTCTTTTCAAAGTCCTGTTTGGCATCCAACAATTGACGATTCAGACTGTCCACTCGGTTCTTGGCTGCCTCCAACAACTGTGTTTTCTCCGCAAGCTCTTGTTGTGCCCCATTGGCCACATTTTCAATATTAGCTAGATTTGCAGTGGCCGAGTTAACCAGATTTTTAAGCTGACCAAGTTGATTCTGTGCCTCGGCAGCTGCTGCAGTGGCTGCATTGGCATTGTTTTGTGTACTTTGCAAGGAGGCTGTAACTTCAACGACCACAGCATCTGCCTCGGACATTTCTTGCTCCAGTTGCTCTACAATCTGCTGCTTGCCAGCCAATGCTGCCTCTGCAGCTCGTGCTGATTGAGCTGCTCTCTCCGCAAGTTCAGCTTTGACCTGAGTGGCGGCTGCTTCGGCAGCTGCCATTTGGGCGTCGGATGCGGCTTTCGCTTCCTGGGCCGCCTTCTGGGCAATATTTGATGCCTTTGCTTTAGGATCACCCTTACCCAGCGATCCTCCGGCGTCATGGCAAGTTTTTTTATCCCCACCACCAGCACCACTGCTACCGCCAGAATCGCCACATCCGGCTCCTGAGCCACTCCCACCACCTGGATCTGCATATAAGTTGGACAGGCAGTGATTGGGTATGCCATAGTGAACGCAATGGAATCTTGAAATCACTGGCAGCAAAACGATAATTGTGAGCAACACTTTCTGGTGATGCATATTCCGATTCGATTTGCCCAGATTCCATTTGAAATCATTAATCAGACGACTTTTAAAGCTTTAGCTCCTTTGCTCAACTTAAAAAAAATATTTAATTATTCTTTTCTTTTGAAATTAAAGAAGCCAAATTCTTTGAAGCAAAATCAATGTTTTCTTACAAAATATATGAAAATTTACTGAATAGTAATCAACACAAAATTCAATTCATATGCTCCATCTCTGGAATTTTTCCTCTGATCGGGGTCGAACTGGCAAATGATCTCTTTGCCGATTTTCTTGAAGCATTCTTCGATTCCGTTGTGCCTTTTGTTTGGCCTCTACTGCAGCGCAGGCTGCTTTGTACGCCGCCTTTTTTGTCTTTTCAAAGTCCTGCTTGGCTGCCACCAATTGGCGGTTCAAGCCGTCCACACGATTCTTGGCTGCCTCCAGCAGCTGTGTCTTTTCGGCCAGCTCTTGTTGGGCGCCGCTTGCCACATTTTCGATATTTGCCATATTTGCGGTGGCCGCCTCCACCAAATGCTTTAGTTGATTAAGTTGATTCTGCGCCTCACCTGCAGCCCCATTGGCAGCGGCTGCATTCACTTGAGTATTCTGCAAGGATGTGTTTACCTCTTGGACAACGGCCTCTGCTTCGCGTTGCTCCAGTTCTAATTGTTCCATAATCTGTTGCTTGCCAGCTAATGCTGCTTCAGCGGCTCGTGCCGCTTGTACAGCTTTATCGGCCAACTCTATTTTCACCTGGGAAGCAGCTGCTTCGGCAGCAGCCACCTGAGCATCATTGGCGGCTTTGGCTTCCTGTGCCGCTTTCTGTGCAATATTGGAGGCTTTTGTTTTCGGATCACTTTTGCTAAGCGGACTTTGACCATTCTGGCCGCAGCCCTTATTGCCACCATTACTACTTCCACTGGCACTGCTTGAGCCACAATTTGGACCTTCGGCACCATCTTTTTTACCTCCGTCATCGTCCAGCCAGACCAAGTCAGGATAATTCCTCATAAGATGCCGCTTGCTATAAGTCTGAAAGAAAATACAGAATTTTCACGCCGAACAAATGATTCTCCCACTGACCTTATCACGCGGTCCTATTAGATAACTCTGGGACACACAGCCAATGTTGAAGAGAAGGAACATGCAAATGATTGGACGAGCGAGCATTGTCCCGATCTCTGTCGATTTTCTCAATATTGTTGTGGTTGGATTTCGGTAATGTCAGAGCCCCTTCGATCAGAAAGTAGACATTCGAAAAAATGTTTGATCTAATGGAAAATGCGTCTAGACTTTCAAATCATATCGCTCGTTATGTTATCGTCTGTGACAGTACTTATCGGTGGATACTCTGCATCGGGATCGCGGAACAAGCGGTGCTTTGCCTTCGGATTTGGCAGCGAATTAGGTCCAAGCGACATCGAAGGCGGGGGAGAATCCGGTGGTTGTGATTCCGGTGGCGGTTCATCCCAACAGCACGATCGTCAAAAAGAACAGAGCTCGGGTGGTCGGACGGGTGGAAATTCAAAACAACGCGCTTCTGGCATAGCCTTGAAAGCCGCGCAGGAGGCGAAGCAGGCCAACGAGGATATGGCCACAGCCGTAAAGGCAGCATCGGAAAAGATTAAAATCGAGTATGCGGAGAAAGCGGCAGCAGCTGCAAAAGCAGCCGAAGCTGTTCTATCCGGAAAGGGCCAAGTTTTGGAGCAACTGGAAATGGAGGTGAGCTAGGTCGGCCAAATGATATAATTTTTTTCTTACAGACCTCATTACAAATATTTTTCTTTTGTAGGTTCGCGAAGCTGAAATTGTTGTCCAGGAGGAGACGCAAGAGCTCTGCACAGCCGAAGCCAATGCACAGTTGGCGCAGAAGGCGAGCGGCCAGGCACAGGAGGAGCACAAGTTACTTTTAGCGGGACTCAAATTAGCCAGAGAAAACTACGACAGTTCGGAGCAGGTGTCAGCTGTATGTCAACAATCGTTGGCGGATAAAACCGTGCTTCTCGAGGCGGCCCAAAATCGAGTGGGAGTACTAATGCGTCAACTGGCGGAGGCTCGAACCGATTTTAATAAGACGAAAAAGGCTGCATATAAAGCACTTTGTGCTGCAAAAGAGGCCAAGGAGCGCATCGATCGGACGCGAAGACGTCGTGCCCATCGACGACCGAGGCATTGGTTAAACAATTGATTCATTCATTTTTATTGTATATATATTTTTGTTAGCAAATGCAAAACTCAATGGTAAAATAATTTATTCTGTAGTTTATTAAACTGTTTTTTCTTTAGGGAATAAAAATATAAAATTCCTTGACGACATGCAAAAAGTGCGCACCGTCTTGAATGGCTGCCAAAAAAAAATGCTATGGAACTTTGCCTGTACATTCGCCTGCTATTGTGTGAGTTATAGAAACTTAGAGAGAAAATGTGAAATTGGTTTCCTTCTAATTTTGACAAATACCGACCGGACCGAGACGGCCAAATTTTTAGAGACTAAACTTAAAATCAATTTACATACAACTAGTAGAATACACGGGAGCTGCTCTATAAATAATGATTACAATTAAACAAATCTTTATATCTATATAAAAGGGGGTGTGGTGTATGGGACAAAGAATTTAAAAAATTTTAAAAACAAAATTATATCAATTACAATATGTTGGTATGTATAAATTAAAGTTACAAATTTACATGGGCACAAGTGAACATTTTAAAAATCACAAAATATTAAAAAAAAAAATGGAAATAGGAAAAGATTGGGAGGGAAAACTAATTAACCACATACAAATTATGAATACGAATTAAATTTTACAATCAAATTGGTGTTGTTGGTTCACATAATAATTTCAAAGGTGATGCTTTGTTGGATATTTGCACATACGCCTGGGTATATGTATGTGGATATTATTGATAGTTAATTCTAATTGTTAACAAACAGAAATACTCGATTTTGTTGCATGTGTTTGCCTGCCTGTGTGTATATGTCTGTCTCTCTGTGGATGTATATGTATGTGGGCGTGTTTGTGTATGCACAATTCTACATAAAATAGTTTCATTCCATTTTGTAGTTTGACATTTTGTTGCAGCTTATGCTGTAGCTAATTTTCTTAACGGTTTTCATTATACATATACATACATCTAAATATAAGTATGTTTATATTGGTAAATATATATATATATAGTATTCATATATGCAAGTATTTACAAACTAACACAAGCCCCTGTAAGTAATCGTTTGACTTGACAATACGTTTAACTATCGAAAACAAATTGAAATCTATTAAGAAATCGTATATATAGAACAAGTCGTTAATGATCACGGGTTCCATTGTAGTAGCTATATAGTTATATGCATGCACATTTATATATATAGATACATTTGCATGTATAAATTGAGTTCTGTGTGTTAACAGATACATGCGTTAGGTAGTTAATACATAAATAGCAATTTAAATGTTCTATAATTTACAATAAATTGCTCTCCCTCGGAATACTGACTTCATCGAGTTTACATTTTTTAAGGTTATTACTGTAGAGTTTTGGATACTGATTATCCTCATCTCATATTTGCTCTTTGTAGTTTATATATATATGTATGCATTCGTTGCGTAATATGTGCCGGACTTTAAACATATATATATGTCTATAAATATATATATGTATGGGATATAATATCAACGTTTTAACTCTTACACCTTCTACTTAAATTTGTATGGTTTATATATATATATATATGTATATATAAAATGAAAAAGTATCACGATTGACCAAACATAGATCGAAATAACCGTTAACTACAAATGTTTCTCTTCTGGATGTATTATCGTTGAGTATGAGAGTAGAGGAAAGGAACGGGCGCCCAGCACCCATCCATTGTTTGATGCTTGTCTAGTTTAAGTACTTGCGACAGCGCTTTGAGCCGCATGAGCAGGGTATTTTCTCTTCTTCGAATGGAAACTTGTAATCATAGGTCAGCTCCTCACCCTGAACAATGCGACGCAGCGCAAAGATTATAATATGCTTATGGCCAAGTATGTCGACAACTTTCGAGTAGCAATTCGGCTAAAATAATAAGATAATAAGTTAATTTCTTTAACTTTTAAAATGTTACACACATTCTGTACTTACCTCACAGGAGTGATTGATAAAACGTGCCGCATTGCCACGCATTGTGGCATCGACTACCAGATTATCATCAATCTTGAACATATAGCAACCGATGCCCCGACTATCGTAGTACCGCTCTCGTTTGTCCGTCAAAGTGGACCGTATTAATTCGCCAGCATATTCAATAACCATTTCACCTGCAACAGAAATATTTAAATTAGTCACCATGGAGAGTTTATCTATTTAAAATTACACATACCAGCTTCGATGTCTTTGGTGCAATAGAGGCCACGTCCATGGATGTGAGAGCGGAAAACACCGACATAATCCTTGTAAGTCTCCTTAAGTGTACGGTATTTCATGGCCATGGGCAAATTACTGCCAGTGCCACGTCTATATAAAGCAAAGATGGATTAGTTACACAGACAGTTGTAGACAGTATTTTCCAATTGACTTACCTTGGCACAAGCTCATTGTCTGAGGGCTGGACAAACACCTGAATCGGTTGTTTGCGATGCCTAGAGGCCAACCAACTAAACATATCATATTCCGACCGGCTGGCATATGGTTCACAACGTGCACAATCATAGGCGTTCTCCTGCAACTCATCCTGATCTGAGCCATAGTCAATCAATGGCTGACAATTATCGGTCGTTGAACTTGCTCCGGTGCTCCCAGCATGACCCGCACTCGCTGCCGTAGATACATTGCCATTCCGTTTGTGATATTTGGGCGTATACTTGGAACATTTCTCCACTCCTGGCAATTGTTCGATAAGATATTTCAGGGCATTTGTTTTAAGGCCAATCATTTGAATGCCACCCATATCCGCCAATGGACCCTCTGGCAATTGTGTAAGACCATGCGCTCTTCGTGCCACTTGCACCGCCTCGAAAACCTTCTCCCAAATCTCGGCAATAGAGCTGGACTTGTATGTGAAGCCATCTTCACTTTGTATTTCGTACAACAGATGTGGACCATTGATTTTTTTTGGCTCACGCATTGGTGGCGGTGGTTCCGGTGCAGCTGCTGTGGGTTGCTCTGCCAGTTGCTCCGGTTCTGGTTGCTGTTTAGATGGCTCCTCGACCTTCTTTAACTCGAGTTCAACGCCAGTTTGCAGTTGTTTTAATTCTAGAACATGCGCTTCGGCCATTTCATTGATATAACTAGCCGCAGCTTCCACAGCGGCTGTTTCCTCAGCAGTCGCCTCAAAGGCTTCGTTTGGTGTTGCCGATGATGACGATGCAGCTGCTGCTGCTGCTGTTGTGGCCAGAACATCCTCAACCATTTGCTGATAGCCGGCCGTTGATTCTACCTCAGCTGTTGTGGCCGTCGCTATGGAATCGGCGCAATCATCGTTGGTTAAATTATCCAATATTTTGCTTATCTTTTCTTTCACTGCTGGCTCCTCACTATCGGAGCACATTTCGTGATCTTGGCAAACGGATGTGGCCATTTTAAGACTAAAATCATCGTCATCGTCATCCTCAACTCTGTCGATCTCGTTAACCTCATTGTTGGACACCTTTAGTGAAGCAAATTGTTCATTCGATTCCATAGGTAACGACTCGGTTTCCATCTGGAAGCCATGCTTCTCAATCAGATAACCATTACTAACTGTATCGAGATGAGATTGTTGCTGCTGTAGGATTAGTTCATTACACTTGTCCTCAGATGGTTGTTGCGTTTGGGGTTGCTTCTCGTAATATGTTTCCGTTATGATTTGCTCCTGTGGATGTTCCAGGATTGAGTTCATTGCCGTTATCGTGCTGGGGGCTACTAAATGATCTCGCGCCGAGTCGTTTGTCTTTAATTCTGTTTCGTAGACTGTACCCGGCGATGCTTTGGGGGCATAACACTTGGTAGAACTGGAGACTGAGGACACAATTATTGGTTGCTCTATTGGCTTAGGAGGAGTAGGAGATGATGGCACAACAGCATCATTTATTAATGGAACTGGAGGCTCTTGCCTCTGCTGCATGGGCAACACACGATTTGTGGGCCGACAACTAGTGGTAGTAGCTGCCGGTTGTTGTTGCAGAGGATTTACCACATTCGTGGGCAATGAGCTGCTATTGGTGGTGACAAAATGTTGGACACGATTCACCATCTCAATTCCAGATTCTTGCGTCTCTACAACAAATTGTGGGATTGTCTGCTGCGGTTCTGGAATGGAAATCACAGCAGGCAATGTTTGTTGGACATGTTGTTGCTGCTGTGGCTGCTGGAGTGGCATTGCTGTTGGCAGACGCTGCTGCACCACTGGGCTCACAACAGGATGGGGATGTGGATGCTGTTGAGCCAATGTTGTTGCCGGTACAGGATTGCTCAACTTGGGTACGGGTTTCATCACCTTTGGTTTCACTTCCACCTTGTGAATTGGACGTATCAAGTTGGTCTTCTTTTGTAACGGCTTCGATGCAATACTGGGCGGAGCTCCACAGTTGGAACCGGCTGTTGGCTTAGTCTTCAATGTGCCAACTGATTGCTTAAGGTTCACATTATTTTGCTTCAATTGGGCCTGTTGGGTGGCGATGCTAGTGGGCAGCACCTTGTTAATAACTTGCGGTTGTACCATCTTATTAAGTCCCGGCATAGAATTGGTTGCAACAGTTGCCGCTTTTCGTTTCATCTGGGTAACAGGTGGTATTTTTGCAGTGACCACCAGTGGCGTTGTGGAGACAAAGTCCATGGACGATGATGATGTGGCCGATGTTGGTACTGATTGGAATTGGTAATTGGCATTCTGCAGCAATTGTGTTGTCGTAGTGGACTCATCTTGACTATGCTGCTGTTGCTGCTGCAACACACTGGCAGCATTTAGAAAACTGCCAGCAGATGCATCTCCGCCCGGATTGTTGAGCACCACATAACCAGCGGGTAGATCAACAATTGGTTCTATTTTACTCGCTTGGAATACTTGAGTTGTGGTGGCCGAAAAACTGGCATTCTGGCTTAGCACTCCGGGCATGGCAGTTGAGACAAATTGTTGCGATGACATTACCGTATTTTGGACAATTGTCTCCAGTCCATAGTACATAGGTTGGGTGGCCAATATAACTTGAGGCGTTGTGGTGGCAAATTCCAAGCCAGTTGCTCCACCTCCCGGTGCCCCGCCTAATATAAGAGGCTGTTGTCCCGTGGAGTTTTGTGTACCATCCGCTCCCGTTGTAGTGGCAGTTGTTGCCAATTGCAGTGTCTGAGGCTGGATAAGAGTTCCAATCACTTGGGGTTGGGATTGCAGTGGTGCTGCAAGCATTTGTAGCCCAGAATTCGTTGGTGTTGTAGTCAGCATTAGATTGCCACTGGCATCCGTTTGCAGAAATGTAGCTCCTGCTCCTGGAGTAGTCAAAAATGTGGGCGTTGTTGTCGCCTGCTGATGCTTAAAGTCATTCGTAGTTGGGATAGATATGTATTGCAGCGGTTGGTTCTGACTCCCATCGCCAGTTACAAACGAAATGATATTCTGTGGCTGTGCCTGTGGGAGGATCAGTTGCGGCGTCTGCGCTTGGGCATTGCTCTGGAACAAAAGCTGAGGTTGCAGTAAACTCTGACCCAACAGTTGCGTGGTGGCTGTAGCTGTAATCGGCTGCTGTTGGGGCTGTGGATGTGGCTGCAGTTTCGCCTGAATGGGTTTCACTTGATGGGCCGATTTGAATTGTTTCTGTTTGGCCGCCGCCGTTGCTTGTTGGCCGGCTTTGGTGGCCACCGTTTTTAGTGGTTTCGCTGCTGTCGTCAATGGCAACATGATTTTCTTATCTGTATTGGTAGCCTGTAACGTTTGATAGGTGGCCGCTTGTGGTGCCGTTGTCTGTGGCAATTGGATAAATTGTTGAGTGCCATCTGGATTTGTGGAAACTGCTATGAGTTGAGGTTGAGCCGACGTCGTTACCGTGGGCTGCGTCAGAGCAAATCCTCCACCCAGATTAGCGGCCAGACTTTGCAACGAATTGGCATACAATTGGAGATCATCGTTGCCCGTATTGGCTGTTGTAGTTGGATTCGCCTGGGATAGGAAAAAGCCATTGCCCAGTGCCTGGGGCTGCAATTGCAAAGGCTGCAATCCTTGCAAACCAAATTGCCCCAAAGTTCCAATGTTCTGGACCTGAGGGAAAGATGTCGCTTGCAGATAATTAATTCCACCTGCATTTCCCAATGTGGCTGCGGCCAGTGCCTGTTTCTGCAGCTCGTTGATGCTCTCGGCGCTTAACTGGGTCACAGATGGAGTTGTTGTTGCCTCCGACTCTGATTCACTTGTCGACATCGGTTCACAGCTGGGCAAGTGTCGCTGGAAAGACTCGTAATTGCGATAAGTACACTGACACCGCTCACATTTGACCTGGCCAGTGAACTGGGCCGTCGAGAGATTTCCATCGCCACCTACAATACGGAATTCGGTTATGGAATCATCCACACCATCCATTTGCATGATTCGCAATTTGGCAGTCTCCTCTCGTGGCTCACTCTTTTCAAAGTAACGTTTGGCCGCACTCCATGTGAAATTCTTATTGCTGCGTATAGTCGAGGCGGAGGATGTAGTTTCTGTTGTAGACGTTTCACTCATCGACTGACGCCTGGACACTCCGGCAACTGTGGCCATTTCCTTTTTGTTACGCTGCTGATTGCTGAGACTCAAAAGCATACCCTCGGCTAGATTTTTAGACAATTTCCGACGCTTAATGGCAGCGACACTGTTACCATCCAATTTGGGCCAGGCACGCGTCTTGAGTACCTGCACTTGGTTTGATGTGCGCACGGCCGAGAGCAATGCATCTTCAACTGGATTGCTAGCAGGCCAGCAATTACTACCTCCCAAGCTATTTGAATTACGTGTGTCTTCGTCACAAATGCTCACTGCAACTGTCTGATTATTTGTTTGACTGCTTTGACTGGGTGCCATTGTTCCATCCTTGGACTGTTCACTCATGGCGAATAGTTCGCCCTTATCACCGAGATCCTCGTACATGAAAATATCCAGCATTGATATACCATCAAGTAGATCATGTGGTAAGTCTTCAAAGATAGCATCTTTTATTTCCGGCGGCAAAAGATCTGCGTTCTGTTGCGGTTCCTCCTCCGTATTCTCATCTGTGGGCATGTTGGGGAATTCTGCCCAGTCCGTATCGGTTAGGAGATCGTTGCGCGACAAGCTATTATGCCACCGGGCAATTTTGGCCAGCATCGTATTGCTATTGTTATGACTATGATCAACAGTAAAGTTTCGTCCCACATCCAAGCCAATCAGTGTGGATGAGTAACTGTTTTGAATAGTGGTTCGCACAGTGTATTCCACTATTTTCCAAGGCTCTTTGGACGACCAATAGAGTCGACTGCATAGAAAATTTATGGGTATCAAGGCCTCAAATGAATCGGAGAACCGAGGTACAATGGATCCAAGTTGTCGCACTTCCAGCGAACCAATGTGAAATTGCACTTTGGCGGGTTCAATGAGCTTCTTACGTTTACGATCCAATTCCACATACACGGGACGCGATACCTCGAAATTGGATTCGTACGTGACGCTGGGCGAACCATTTGCCTTCAGGGCATTGCCATTCTTAGCATGAGCCGGACAATACATGGTTTTATCGGTTAAAAAGGCGCAATCAATACTTCTGGCGCAGGGATAATGATAATGTTCACCACAAGATCTAACATTGCAGCCCACAGTGGCTCCGCGATTCCCACAAACTGTACACTTGATCATACGGCCACGGGCCACAGCACTGTGAACATTTTGCAAGGATCCATCAATCTCCTCGAAAACTTCTGCCGACCACATTGCACAATTCGTATGCACCCAGCAGTCGTGCCCGCAATACAGTAGACGTGCCTCTTCTCCGGACAAGCCCTCGCCGCTCTTGCGACAGAATAGACAAACTCTTGAGTCGAGACGCATTTTAATGCCACAACTTCCCAGATCGTCGACATCATCCAGCGGTATATCTAGTACCCCAGTACGGGCAACTTGTGCCACAGTATGTTCTGAGTAGACGGACGGTGAGTCCTCTTGGAGATCATCGTAGCCACCACCACTGCCACACGATTCGAACATATCCTCTTCTAAAGCATCTGTACAGGCTTTCGTTTCATTTTGGAACCATGGAAATTGCTCACTTAATAGCTCCTTATAGGCAATGTCCAATTCATCGCACTGGCTCTGCTGTATCACTTGGCTCATATCATAATTGAATTCCGCCAGGGAGACATATGTATTCCCGGCAATTTTCTGCTTAATGTCAACCAAACTGAACGACTGCGATAACGTAATGCTTGGTTGAAGGCAAGAACAGGACTTGGTCTGGGATTGTGAGGTAAGATTTAACGATCTGGAATTTTGCTGATCCTTGAACTCGTATACATCATCGCTATTCTGCGATTCACCATCACTGCCAGAAAATTGCAATGCCTTTGGTTGAAGTTTGCCCTGACTGTTCCCATTGGCGGCTCCACAACTGCAACGGAGTTTCTTACGCGGACTTAGCTTAAGAAGTGCACATGCCTGTCGGGATTTACTCAAAAGTTTGAGGACACTGTAAAGGCTAGATTTAAACTCTTCCATAACTGCTTGACGCCATTCATCCGCCTTGATGCGGGAACTTTCATTGCGACGAGCACACTTCTTGCAAATGAATTCTATAGACTCGGGCAGCGTACTGAGTAAATTGTACTGTTCATCGCTGAGTCCTTCACACTTGGAGTGCACCCATTGATTGCAATCACCACATTCCATCATTTTCAAGTCAAAGTCATTATCATCATAGCACTTCTGACAGATTGGACAATAGTTGCCCTTCTTGCGTAACTTAAAACAACCCGTACACATGGGTAAATTTCCAACAAACTTGGACACTTTGGTGGTCGAACAGGATTTGCATTTCAAGCAATTGACACAAATGAGCGGTCGATCCGCGCCCAAAAGTCTCTTGCTGGTGCCAAGGCATGTTGAATGGTAGTTTTTCTGACATTTTTGGCACTTCACTTTCGAGCCGGAGGACATATTGCAGGTGTAACAGACTGTGCAGCGTGGACATAGCCAATTGAGGCGCTGTGTTAACTGATTTATAGAGGACGTGCATGTAGATGGATTTACGGATGCGTCCAACAAACTGTTCATTAAAGTGGTGTCCTCAAACGAACTGTGCTTCAGATTGTATTCGTCCAGGACACAATACTGATGATACGGTTCACAGCAGCAGGCGCAGAATATCAAAGGATCAAGACCTGTGGAGCCACAGAGAAAGCAAAGCGCCCGCTGAGCCACCGTCTCGGTGACAATCAGACCAAATCCCGTCCGGCTTACTGCGGGCGGGTCGTAATTTTCCCAAAAGTCAATCGAAATCAATGTTTTCTGTCGACTTATCTCTTTTGATCGGCGTCTTGGTGGATTGGCTGCAGTTGTTTGGCTCACCGTATTGCTGTTGCTACTTTGCTTCTTATTGCTCATTAAACCAAGATTGGATGTTACAGTAGCTGCAGCTGCTGACGCATTTCGTGTGGTCACCTTAGCTGTTGACTTTTTGACCGGCTCTGGCTGAGTATTAACTACACATTTGCTGTTTGTTTTGGACTCGGGAACGCTTTCAGTGGCTGCCTCTGTTGGTGTTGCTTTACAGGTGGCACAATTGTCATTTTCGTCGGTGATCATTTGTGGAGCAGGAGCTGCTATGGTTTCTACAGCAGGAGCTGCCTCATTTTGCTGTGGTTGTTCCTGCTGCTGCTGCTGTTGGTCGTCCTCGTCTTCGCCAAAGGTAGCTAGTGGTTGTCCCAAAACAATAGAAGCACTACGGCAAACGTGCTTTACCCGCGGTCCCTTCAAGTCAATGCGTTGACGCTTGAGATTATCCCCAGTGGCTGATTGTTCACTTGGGTCAATTTGTCCAGTTCCTAGAGCAGATGGACTAATTGTTGCAGCAGGTAACTGGTCCTCTTTTACTAATTCTGGAGCTGGAGCTTCTGAGTTTAATGCCTTTTTAAGCGTTGGACTTAGGACCGGTTTCTCCGTGTCCAAATCTTTGCTTGGTTTATCCTGTTTACTTTTCCTCGTGTTGTTTTTTGTTGATTCGTTGTTGATGCTTCCAGTTGCAGAATTCGGACTAACTGCATCAGCCGTTGTGGCAACTTTCTGATCCTGAACATTGCCAATTTTAAGAAATAAGGGTTTTTCGAGTATGGCTGGCCGCAGAAGGGGTGTACTACCAAAGGTAACATTGTTCTCTGCCAATGGATTTGATTTAATATTTAACGATGTTTCTGTACTACACTTCCATTTGATAGACGACGTGCTGGAGGAGCTAGTAGACGGCGTAGATCTACGGCATCCTGTGGGCGATAATAGTGCAGCAGAGTTATCATCTCTTGGAGATGAGTCGCCTCTCATATTGGGTGGCAGAATGACTGCCAAACGATGCTTTTGGGCAGTTGGCAACTGAAGAGAACCCAAACTCTTCTTTAGCCAACATGCTGTACAGCGATCCTTGTATAACTTCTTAAAGTTCTTTAGTTGACTCTTTGGTGAGTTTATGCTACAGCTGCCACCTGCTTGAGATAAATGGAGAATGTGAGAAACGAAAACGGAATTTAATTTATTACTCTCTTACCTTCCGTTTGTTTACACTGTAGCTGCTGCTGGTTGCTCGTCTGTGCAGTAGAACTACTCGAGATTGATATCGCCTTCTTGGTCATCTTTGAGATAAACTTGCGACAAATATCGCAGACTAAACCGCCATATTTGCGCGATTGTGGTACCTCATTGTTGTTAAGGGGCGTGGCACATACTGCACATACTGAAGATGGGGGAGGAACTACAAGTAAAGAATGGCATATATTTTAAAATAGGGGAAAATATATTACTTTGATTTTAACTCACCTGAAGAACTGGAGCCAAACGAAACAGCTGATCCGGAAATTCCACTTGTGGGCGACTTGGCCCCACCAAAGGGTCCCAATTGGTCAATCTGTTGGAACTGCAGTCGCGGTTTGCGTAGCACAAAACTATTATTAAGCTTCAAACTACCAAAACTGGGAAAAGCTGTTGCTATTGATGATGTTGACGTAGATTGAGTCACCGATTTTTCTTTTAGACTAAAATAATTCTTAGTCTTGGATTTAGAATTAGCCTCGCTGGGATGCTTTTTACCAACAATAACACCATCGTCCAGTAATCGCTTGTTGGGCTTTATTATTCGCGATGATCGTGTTCGTTTCGGTAGAACAAAATGTTTGTCCATAACCAGTTGTCTCTCTTCGTTTGCAGCATCTTTCTCGTCTAATAAGCCAGCTGGAATTTCTGCGCTCTTTTCCGAGGCAGTTTCATCATCGTTGTCATCATCATCATCATCCTCTTCCGGCTCTTCATCATCTTCGATATTATCGTCATCATCTTTTTGCGAGTTCTGTGATTGATTTTTATGAAAAGTCACACCACCCATTTCGATATCTTCATCCTCTAGGGGAGCACCAAAAGCACGTGACAGACCAGATCCAAAAACGTTTGGGCTCGATCCCGATCCGAGTAACTCGCTGGCAGCATGCGCCGATCGAAACTTGAGCGAATTCAATTTGTCTATGTTGGAGTTCTTGTTGAGTATCTTTGATAAAATTGAGGGACGCACAATACACTCGCTATTCCTGGAATAGTTTAGCGGTCGATTTAGGGAATCTTTTTTCATAATCGAGACAATTGGTATACGATTATCCGGATTGTAGAAACGTTTCACCACAGACTTATCATCGCTGGTCTCGAGAACGTTTCTAAACGTGACCGTTTTCTTTTGTTTTGTTCCCGTCGAACTACCGGCGACTTGAGGAGTTGCTCCCCCCACAGCCGCACTTGCCGCTTGGCTAGTGGAGGCAATCGGTGGCATTGTAGAGCCGGTAGCTATTGCTGCTGTTGCAGCAATCTCTGCACCAACTTCATTGGGCATTTCACTCAACTTCTTCTGTAAAAGCGTTAACAAAGGTTTAGTATAAAGAAAAAGGGGTTCTTGATAGGGACTTCTTGATGATTTGCCTGGCCACAACAAATCAATAATTCATGCAACTAACTACAGGCTCATAAAAACTAAAGCAGTCGGAGAGACATGCAAAGTAAAATACACACACCAGAATAAGGTAGAAATAGAAACAAGTGCAAGTCTTAGAGGGATGGGTTGGGAGGGGGATAAACAAGTTAGTAGGCAGTATGTGTGTATATGTATATACGAGTATAAAGGTACAGACACCGACACCGTCTATGCCACCATCACCATTGCCATCACCATGTAGGGCTCAAGCGCGAAAACGTCATAAAAGCCAATTAAGCAGGTAACCGAACAAGCAATAGGCTGGTTGGAAGTGCTGTCCAGACTGGGGTAACCAGGGCGCATAATTTAGTGCCCAACTTGACGGGGTTCTTATTTACATTCGCACAAAAAAAAAAAAAGAAGAAAAGCAAAAGGAAAGAAAACACCACACATATTCCCGGGTAAGGGTAAGCAAATATCACGCAACACAAAAGGCCACCAGAAGGGAGGAGGGGCAGGAGAAGGAGCAGGAGGTAAAATCAGTGAGGGAAAGCGGCTTAAACTTATTCATAATAATAATAATGAAGCGTTGGGGTGGTGGGGTCTTGAGGTAGTGCGGGGGCCACACAGTAAACCTTACAGTAAACAAAACAAAGGGAATCAACTTACCATTGCAACATCTTCGCCAGTCTCATTCACTCTTGCGTCAATGGCAGCGAAGGGGTTCGCAATGTTACCACCTCCGTTGCCGATCGGTGACGTTGGTGCTGCTGTTGCAGGAGATGAGGACAAGGGGCAATTAAGTTGCAATTGTTGTTGCTGGTGCTGGTGTTGTTGTTGCTGTTGCTTCAGTCTCGATGTCGAGGGCAACATCACCTCTGCTCTGGCCAGATTCAAGTTTTTGAATTTTTTATTGCCCCCCTTGCGTGCACGTTGCAACGCACTGACCGGCACCACAATGTTGGAGGATGTTTGTCTCTTGTCACTACCACTGTCATCATCGTCATCGCCCGCAGGTGCAACAGCAGCATCCTTGTTTTCAGCATCTGCATCCTCTGTTAGATAAGCAGAGTCTTGTGTTGCACTCTTATGATGGCCATTGCCATTATCGTTGTTTTTGCTACCGTTTACTCCATTGCCGTTGGTGGAACTGCTTCCTCCGCTGCCAGCACCGCTGTTGTTGCTGGTGGAGCCACTACTGCTGGAGGTATTGCCACCGCCACTTGCACCAATCGTTGCACCACCGGTGGGCGCGTTATCATCCTCATCGTTATCACAATTGTTGCCCTTTTCCCGCGATGCTGAACCGGCACTTTGTTCACTCTGCTGCTGCTGTTCCGCAGCTGTAGCTGTGGCCGTAGCCGACGATGCACTCGCTCCCGCTTCATCCTCCAATTGCAAGACACTTATCCGCTTACGATTAATCGACTTGGATGGTTTCCCCGGAAACTTCGAGCGGCCCATAATATATACACGCACTTGATGGATGTGTTTAATTTTTGCATTTGCGAATCGTCGTTGCCGTTTGTCGAGAAGGCGACTGCTGGTTTTGGCTACGACGTTGGCGGCACTTTTGTTGCAAATGCAACGGCTGCCACTGCAACTGCAGGCGAAAATAACATTGTTAACATGAGTCCAAAAAAGAAAAAAAAACAAAAAAGACCGGTATTATGGCAAGGCAAAAGCAGCAACAACAATCCCTGTAACCGAACCACGCTTGGAATGCGTCAATAATACCCGCTCGACCCCCCGTCCTCGACCTCTCTTCAACTCTATCGCTTAAACCCGCCTTGGAGTTTCGTTGGTGTTGTTGTTGTTACTGTGGTTACCAATCCCACTATGGACACACGAACGAAGCGATACGAGGCGGACGCGTTTTGCTTCGTTTCGAAACGTTTCGTTTGATTCGCGTTCCCGTGTTTTTGGACGAAGTGGCGCGCGTTCCTCGCTCCTTGCTTTGCAAATTACAACTATTAAGCCGAAGGTGACGTCGAAGTTAAAACGCGCCAGACTCAGTCACTCAGTCTTTGTTAATTCTCCGACGCTCTCTCGCATGCTCGGCTCTCTTTGCTCCTGACAACAACGACAACAACGGGGCGCGCTAAAGGTGCAATTGCAGCTGCTTTGTTTTGTTGCCTCTATTCCTGCTTCGTCTTGCGTGACCACCGGCACACACCACCTTTTTTCACGCTGCTACCACTAAATGTATAGTTTAAGCAACAACAACAACGAAAAAAAACGTCACAAGAGGCAACAGAAATAACTGCTTGATGCAGCTCCTTAGCACGCGCTGGCTCCGTCTTCATTCCCAGATTCCACTCACTCAGTCTCTTTCACTCTGAATAAATTCTCTCTTTCTCTCACTTCCTCTCTCTTTTTTTTTTGTCTCTCAATCATTGTAGTCTGTCGGTCCGTCTGTCGGTCTATCTGTCTGTGTCACTCGTCCCGTAGACGTTCAATCGACGTTTTAAGTGGTTTTTCTACTTCAGACTTGAACTTTTACTTCTTCTTCGCAGGATTTTCTTGTTTCGCATTGTTGTAGCTCCTGCCTTGTTGTTGTTGTTGCTGCTTCGTTTGCCAGAAATTTAAATTCTTACTATTGGTGTGTTGTAGCCCACTACGGTTAAGTGGTGGGTTTTTCCTTTATGACTGCCTTTTTTTATGACGGTTTTTTGTGTGTAAGTCTATGTGTGTGTGTGTTTCGTATTATTTTTCCTTTCCTTTATGGTCGTCTTATGGTGACAAGAGCATGAAAATTCTTTTTTTTGCGCGTTTAGTTTTTCTGCGTTTGGAGTTTTTGTTCGAGGTATTTACAATTTTCCACATTGCTGTACTTTTGCAGAACTTTTTTTTTCTTTTTCTTTACTCTCAACTGTGTTAGCAGTTAGCTAGGCTAGCATCGGGCTACATTATCATCATTATTATCATCATCATCGCAGCATCATCGTCATCTTCTGAGCGGCATCGAACTACATCATTGCCACTACAATAACAACACTCACTTCTTACACCGATTTGCACTAGCACAGTTTTTGCGCATCAAGTTTTTGTTAGCCTGTGTACGGGAGTAGTAAAGGGGAGTAGCACAAAGACTACGTACGTAAGCGAATTTGTCTTGGCTAGAGAGAGAGTGCTCTTTGCTTGAATCTGAATCTGGAAAAGTTATTGAAAAAGGGGGGGAAGAACAAAAATGAAGAAATTTATTAGTTCGCTTTGGCTGCAGCAGTTGGCAAACAAGTTGAAAGTTGACTAGTCGTAGTACGAGTATATGTGATGTTGTTGTGTGTTTGTGTGTGTATGAGTGAGTGAATGTTTGTTGGTGCTGTTTGTGGGTGGAAGTGGAATGTCATGAGTTGCATGTGACGTTTAGCCACCGCTGCGTTGATGAAATACATATTAAAGTTCAACGGCAAACCGAGTTCCTGGGGCACCCTCGCTTGACTACTGCCAGTAACTAACCATTGATTGGCTCCCTTCTTTCCCCTTAGCCTCTTAGCATGAGTCAGTGCATTTGGCTTTTTGTTGTAGTTGTTTTTCTTTTTGGTTTTTTGAAAAGGTGTTTGTATTTACTTAGCCGCCCGACCGACAACTGTAGTTAACCCGCTCGCTCTAACCAGTTAGTTGCTGGCTAGTTAGTCAATCTTGTCAACTGTACTCCAAATGCTTGTTGTACGTGTTTGTATGTATTTAGTTACTAGCAACACTAGCAAGTCAATTTAGATTTCCACTATATAGTATCAGATTTCATTTTATAGCTTTAGCGTCGCGCACTTAATTGTCGATTTTCTTTCATTTGATCGAGGGGGGGTTGTGGTGGGTTTGTTAGGTGACATGATGTAAGCCTAAAGTTATGTTCAATCGTATAACACATTTTACACTAATTGAGATGAATAATTTAACTATATTTTTATATAATTACATGTACCTATATATTGAAGCACCGATATTTAAAAAAAAAAATGATGGAAAACTTTCAGAATTTTCATGATCAAATAATTGTTTACAAAATAATCGTGAATGCATTAATTGAGTTATTTTGCTAAATATCGGTTATAGCTTCTTATAAATCATTTGATATGGCAAGTAGTATCGTAAGCATCCCAGGGATTTTATAAGTTTACGATGAATCTTTTTTTTTTTTTTTTTGATTTAAATGATAGTTTAAGTATATTTAGTTAATAGTGTTGTAGGTGATCATAATGAGATAGTGTTCATAATGTTTATTTGGTGCTGTGAATACTAATATGTATATAATATACATATGTGAATGCAACTAAAAATAATATATGTATATATTTAGCATGATATAACAATGCAAAGGTTAATTTTGCTCAAGCTCAAAACAATTGTCAACAATTTAAAATACACTTGCACACACACACACGGCCACAGAGAATCATTGACACACCAAGCTGAGCTGCTAGTTGACTAAGTTTCGTTGACATCAATTAACTAAATCGTTTTAATTATATGCCACAACTGACAAGCACAGCATGAATATTAAACTAATCAATAAAATCTGATCAAAAGATGACAAAATGCGAACGACCATCAAAAGTAAAGACGAGAAAAATACAAATTGCCGGATCGACCAATGACCAATATATGCTTATATGTATATATTCATAACTGAAGCGTCGATTCGTTGTTTCCTTGCAATTTTGTATATATGTATGTAGTTTTAAGGAGATTTCTAGGCTCTTCTAGGCCAATTATTTTTATGTCTTAAAAGGAAAACGTGGAATGAAATTTGCTTAAACATTAGATTTAAATATTGCTAACAGTTGTTTGGATCTCGATTATCAGGGCATTGGAATTATATAGAAAGATGAAATGTATATAAGATAAATCTGAAAAAATTGACAATAACAATAACTTTTTAAAAAAAGCACCTCCAAGAAATTACTTAAAAGCTAATAGTTGTGCTTCTATCCTATTTGACCTAAAAATCAAAAATTGTACACTATAAGACAGTTCTATGGCCACCATAATATTATACTCCCATTGAATGTATAGAGTTACAGGGTATAACAAGAGTAATGAGCGATGCGTGGGGTATGAGAAGAGGAGGGGTGAACTAGTTAGTATTACAAATACAATCTCCAAAACCAAACTGGCCAATTCAAACACATCGACAACGAACCGGCTTCAGCCGAACGGTCAGCCTGCCGAACAATCCAACGACGACGACAACGACAACAACGACGAGGCCGCCGCACACACACCTTTAATTTAATTGCCATCAATTATGGTAAAAAGATTAAGAAATCAAAACAAGCGCAAAATGCATAAAAAAAACAACATAAATAAGAAGAATGGGCAACAAAATGAAACAGAATACAGACGAAAGAAAAAGACAGAAAGATAATGTAAGAGGCACAGCGAGGGAGGGAGAGAGGCGATTTGGTACCCGTACCCGAGTTGCAAATTGCGAGTAATTGAGAAGATTAAAGTCAAGCACAAAGCGGTAACAAAGAGAGGGAGGACAGACCCAGACGGACGGGCTACCCAGCCAGCCAGGTAACTACGATTGAAAGCCGAATTGACTGCCGAACGATTAAAAACTGAGCACGACAATCACAACATTTGCACTCACACACAGATACAGACATACACCCACTCACACAATCACCAAATAGACAACTTATAAACATGACGGACAAGTTGGCCATCGGGTAGAAACAACTATAATATACATATGTATGTATGTCGGTATGTATATATAGATAAATATATACAAAATCGAAGTCAACCACAACGAGCTTTGCGACAGCTACACACATACATACATAAAATATGTAAATTTGTATAAAATTATGCAAAAAAAAGAAAAAATTTAAATACATGTGCAAGAGACAAACAAGACTAAAAAAGACAGAGAGAAAGAAGGAGAAAGAGAGAGAGTGAGCGCCAGTGGAGCAGCAGCCGTGGAGAGAGAAAGTCAAGTCAAGCAGCTGAAGAAGTTGATGGACAAAAGCAACAAATGTGAGCCACTCAGAGAAAAAGAGAGTAACAAAAAGATGTGCAGTAG
Source organism: Drosophila austrosaltans (assembly GCA_035045865.1). Lineage (NCBI taxonomy): Eukaryota > Metazoa > Arthropoda > Insecta > Diptera > Drosophilidae > Drosophila > Drosophila austrosaltans. The sequence goes on along the minus strand of JAWNOQ010000049.1, from coordinate 1,070,735 downwards.
TGGGGGTGGTAGTGGCGGTGGTGGGAATGGGGAAACAGTAAAACTAACGAGTATATGAGAGAGAATGCGGGGGTGTTGCTCAGTGCGTATGAATGTGTGTGTGTATTTTTGTGAGTGGAAATCAAAACACGCAGCAAAGGTGAAACAAAAATGTGCGCGCCAATATACATATATTTATTTATGTATATGTATGTATGTGTGTGGTACATGTACGTATCGGAGGTGGGATATATGTTTAGATGTGTGTGTGGGTAACCCAGTTGGCAGCTGCACACAGCCTCAACAAAAACTACTAATAAAAACTAATATGTACTTTGCTTAGCAAAATAGAGAGAACGAGGGAAAAGGAAACAGAGGGGGAGGAAGACCTATTAACAATATGAATAATTATTTTTATTTTATTTTTTTGGCAATTTTGCGAGGTGCGTACATTTAGTTTTTGGGATCGGAGAACAATTGATATTGTTGTTGCTGCTGTTAGTGTAATTGTTGTGGATTAGGTAAGGGTCATTAGAGCGTAAATGCATCTCAGCGACGACAAAGAGACCTTTGTGCAACAGCATTCGAGATTTGCATACCCTGTAGTCATGTACCAGAGGGGGTTGTTTTAATCTAATTTGATCAGCATCAAAATATACCAGTTTACAGAGGGCATCAATCACCAAAAAACCGTTCAGATAAAGAACAAATAATAAAAAAGTATCTTGAAAACTAATTTTGAATACTACCTTAATAAGTTTAAATTAATTTTGATACTTTCCCGATTACTTTCAACATCTGGTACAATATCTATCAGAATGTATTTATATTTTTTAGGGTATCGCAAAGCCGTTACTTCGGTTCTTTTTCAATAAAATATTTTTGCATTAGCCTACGGCCCATTGGCTGGTGATGTGGATGTGTGTTTAACATTTGAAAGGCAAAATTTTTAATATGCGCAATTACTCATTTTACGCCTCAATGTTATTTGGCGCGTAGTTTCACGCACACAAACATACTTACACACATACATGTTTAAATACATACAATAAAACTACTCGGAGATTCGGAATTTGCCTAGTAGATAGATACACAAATATATTTTGTAATTATTCATCAAGATCATCATCATCAACATCATCGTCGTGGTCGTGAGTGAGGCGCGGCGCTGCTGCTTTATTGTATAATTTATTAAAAACTGTTCAACAATCAGCTCAATTTTAAGTTATACAAACAGCGAGAGAGAGAAGACAAGGGAGCTTAGACAGTAGCGGTAGCGAGAGAGAGAGCAAAGGCAAGCAAATGAGCGCACAATTTGATTTAAAATGAGGCGACGACAACAAAAACAATTGCTATTAAACAGTATTTATTGATGCTGTGTATACTTGAGCGTGTGTGTGTGAGCGGTTGTTCGACTACCGTATAAAGTACTTCTAATCAAGGATCCGACTTTGAGATACTCTATATGCCACATGGCAAGCTTAGATCTATGCATTAGATCTTCTGGAATGGCAACGAAATTCACTACTTATCTTTATTGCATATTATTGAAAATAACAATTTAGTTAGTACCCTTGGGATATATAAAACCGATATATTAAAAGTCGAATTTAAATGGTGGGACTTCATGTAGCTAGAGATCTCAATTTACCCTTTCAACTTATGACTTGCTGGGTATAAATTTAAAAAAATGGCATTTAGATATAACAGTATTTGTTGTAGATTTGCTGCAACGGCGGCGGCCTTAATTTGCATTTCACAAAGGTCGCTCCTCGGTGGGTCGATGCAAACGAGTGAATGTATCTCGCTACTGTTAACTACATACAAACGTAAATACATACAAAACAAAAAATATACATACGGACATACATCAACAAATGGTTTTTAGTTCCTAAATACAAATTCTTTCAATATCTAACTACTAATTAGTTGGATTAGTATTCGTAGTATTATTCAGATGATGTGACACAAAATGCATTAGAATATATATATGTATATATAAGAATTGGTATTGGAATTCAAATGCTACTCGTGGAATTGGACTCGGCCGACTGACTGACTGACTCATCACTGGATCAGACAACACAACAAATTGTCGACGCCTACAAACATACGTACATATCATCCATCTTTCTATCTACAGGGTGTACTCGATTTTAATTAGTTTACTTCATTTTTAATTACCTGTAGTTGCGAAAATTGAACATTTAGTTAAGAAATAACTTGGAGCAACATTTTCTAATTGACAAAAATACACAATATTTTCACACTTTAATATTTTCTGGATTTTCTTTCTTTTTGCTCTCTTTGTTTTTGTTATTTTCATTCACTTATTTCTTGCTTTTTGCTTTGACTTTCACATTCGCCGCGCGCCACTCTCTCACAAAACAAAAACACAAACTTGGCACTCACTCACACGCTCTCAGTCTCTCTCTATTTCTTATTTATATGCTCTCTTCTCGCGACCGCGCATGTACATACATACATATGTTTTGTGTGTGCGTGTGTGTGTGCATATGTATGTGTACGTAAGTATTTTACGACGATGAAAAAAATGATGCCTGCTTCTTCTTCACCCGAATCAGGTTTTCAACATTTCTTTTTCACATTTTTTTAGCATTCCTCAAGCGAAATATTACACAACTCGATTGTTAAACATTGAACATAACGATTACACAAACATTTAACACTAAATTTACAATTATTTTTGATATTTTTCACGACTTTTCACATATTTTTCGAGAGCCAACAGTTTGTGTGTCTCTCTCTCTTCGCGTTTGTATTGCAAGTGTTGAAAAAGGCAAAATTCTTCTATTAAGCAGTTATCTACATGCTTTTGACATGTAACCAGGGATGGTAAAAACGGTAGCGCCACTGTGAAGAGGTGTAGAGTTTCTTGTAGTTTCTACAAACTATCTACATTCCGTTAGAATAACAAGAATTCAAATTTGCCTTTCAAATGAGCACTAAAACTAAAATCCCATTTTTAATCAACACAATTTTTTATTTTTATTAACTCAATTTAATCTGGCATTTCTGCTAACCGATGGCATCATGTCACTGTAGTTTGAATCCTCTTTTTTAGTATTTGCTCCCGTCTCTCTTTTTATCCCTTCACCACGAAATTCAACGGGCCACAGGTGAGTATCACTGGGAAGATTCTTTGAAATGTCACCAATGGCCTTCCAGTTCCGGTTACTTGGACCCTCGGAGCCATCCCCAGATGGACCATTATTAGCTGCACTTTCCTTCACCTTTTTTGCCTCAACTATTTTACTTACAATTTCGCGAGCTCTATTCTTTGCACGACCAATTAGTTCTCTATATTTTAATAGACGATCTTCAAAGAGTTCATTCGATTTCTTAACAGAAGTCTTCACTAGAGCATCATCCGGAAAGCAACGAAGTGCATTGTGAAACATTTTCCGAACGCAGAAAACAAAATTCTCAAGACTTTCGAATTCATCATCAACGAATCGTTGCTCCAATATCTGCCAGTCCAGCTTCTCTTCAGTATCGTGATCATAGTTGGTATTATGTGAATATCTTCGCCAGAATTCGGAACGATTGCATGCCCAGGTGTATTGGCGACGTTTTCGTTTAACTAACGCCTTGAGCATATGGTGACAGTGACTCTTCTCTATCAGACGATCCAGTTTCTTATAGCAAATGGTTGTTATCACCTTTATTTTGGGCGGCGGTGGCGGCGGCAGTGGTGGTAGTGGTGGGGGTTCCTGTACCTGAGTATCTTCCAGCTTGATTGCAGGAATCTTGGCTGGAGATGGTGCTGAATGAATTGGTTCAGGTTTCATTGATATAACCTTGGACAATGAATTCCTCATGAATGGTTCGCCTCCACCTCGTACCATAACCGGTAGTGGTGACAATGGTTCCGTCATCCTCCGTTTACGTTTGTCCGGTTTTGGTTGTATTTCCACCTCATTGCTCATATCAATGGAGGCCAGACGGGTGTAGAATGCCGCTCTCAATTCCTTCCCAGCTGCATAAACGGGAGTACCCTCCATATTATATAGCATACAGTTTTCGAATATCAATTCAAAATCTTCCAATGCCTCATCCGCTTGCCAATAATAGTTGTTATTAAGCCTCTTCTTAATCGTGGCCAAATCCATGGGATATTTAATTATAGTATGATAATCGGGTATGCCCAAGGTCACAGCATCCACTGGCTTACGAAAATGATATGACCAACGAATTCTCCATATATAATTCAATAAAGATTTCAAATCTTCCAAAACGTTCGTCTTACGTCCAGGACGATTGGCAGGCGGCATAACCGGAGGCTGGACAATGCCATTCACCGGCTGAATATAAGGCTCAATACGCGGTGGAATCTCTCCTTTGAGAGCACAAGAACTCTTCGCTTCCGCCATGGTTTCCTTTTTAAGAGAAAGAATATAATTTTAAATTCTATTTAAATATATATTATTTGATGTAGAACTTGCCTTTTTCGTTGTGCAAAGTCTCGCACTATATTGACTATTGATTTGTGGGAAACTTTGCTCAATTACTTTGACAGTAAATGCTATAGGTTACTTGATAGGTATAATATAAAAAAGATACGCCCTGAGGAAATATTCACACCTTTGATTCGCTCATTTGCAATTCACCAAGTCCAGCCTATAAAAGCGCAGGATATCTATTGTGGCCAAAACAGTTGTAGTTTCACTCTAACAAAGTCTCGACATGTCGTCAATTGATAATTTCCTTCGAGTGCAAAGCGGAGTGATTAAACTGATCGGTTTTGATTTGTATGCCAAGGCTGATATTTGGCAACAACCTTATCGAGCTGTTCCCTTTATATTACCTCTATGCACCATATTGCCCTTCATTACCGCTGCAGTGGTGCATAATGTGACGGCAATGGTTCCTCTTTGTGATGCAATGTGTGCCTTGACCATCTCCTTGTTGGGTCTATTCAAGTACGCCATGATTGTCTATTTGCGTAGAGATTTCGCCAACTTGGTGGTGCGATTTCGTCAAATGATAAATGATGGTGAGTCCATTTAACAGGATAAATATGTGGCTTAATTTTTCTTGCCTTCCATTCTTAGAAATTCGGAAGGGAGATGAATATAGACGTATTATAGAGAAGGAGAATCGTTGGGATCAGGATATAAGTCGATGGTTTAGAAACTCATTTTTAATAGCCCTCTTCCTAAACAGTCTATTGCCCTATGTCTATATGATAAGCAACTACATTGACACTGGAGAAATTGAGCCACTTTTGCCCTTCCCCTGCGAGTAAGTCGACTTCAAGTACATGATAAAGGATTATCCCACAAAGTATGATTTCTTTAGTTTTCCATGGGAGATATATTCTATTCGTAACTACATCTTTTCCTATTGTTGGAGTTTGGGTACTTCAATTGGCGTAGTCTTGCCAGCCGTCAGTATTGATACCTTATTTTGTGGTTTTACACACAATTTGTGTGCCTTCTTCAAGATTGCCCAATGCAAAATGATGAACTTTCATGGCCCCAGCCAAAAGGAGACGGAAGACAACTTGAAAGAAATCTTCAAACTCTATCAAGATTGCTTGGACATGTGTTTGCAATTGAATCAATGTTTCGAGCCTCTCATCTGTGCTCAATTCTTCTCATCCTCTCTTCAGCTATGCGTTGTGGGCTATATATTGGCAATGAGCTTCAATCAGTTGCAGGGTATTTACTATGCCGCATATACAACATCGATAATAATTCAGGCCTATTCCTATTGCTACTGTGGTGAATATCTTAAAACGGAGAGTACCAACTTTGCTTTGGCCATCTACAATAGTCCATGGTATGAGGAGAGATCATCTTATAAGATTCGTCGTTTATTGCTGATTAGTTTGATTCGTGCTCAGAAAGGTTGTCGCATAACTGGCTACTTCTTTGAGGCCAATATGCAGGCATTCTCGTCGGTTTGTTACCTTAATGATAAATCTCTTGAGATCATTTATAATTTTTGTATATTACAGATTGTGCGTTCGGCCATGTCCTATATAACAATGTTGCATTCAGTGTCTTAAGAAACAAACATCAAATCAATTTTAATATCGAATTTATAAACCATGTTTAGTATTTTGCACCTCTTTTAGAAATTTTAGACTGCACTTGAATTTCAGAATAATTCTTTTAAATAAAACAAAACTATTGAAACTAACAATTACTATTTAATTACTGTTTTAGCAAAGTTACTAAGTGAATTGTATAAACCATGTGTTGGTTTTTTTTAGATCTTTCCACTATATTCATATGTTTCAGTGATCTTCAACGATTATTCTCCCTTCTAAAATAATGTAAAATAACGAAAAACAAGAGACACCTCTGGCTGGTGTTCCATTTAAGTTTAAGGCATAACAAATCAATTTGTTACCATTTAATTGTTTTGTAGTAGATATAGTAATCATTTTTAGATTGTTGGAGTCAGAATAATGTTCGTCTATTTGCTATTTTTAGGCTGCAGTTTTTCATTTGCCACATCGGCTCATGAAATGGTGCAACTACTGAAAATGGAAGATGATTTGCTAAATCACATGAATCAATATGCTGAGGGCTTGCAACATAAAGTGAACATACTGAATCTGTGGGTTTTAATAATAACAATAAGGTGTTAAAATATCTCTATTAATTAATGATATTTTGTAGAGTGCTGACTGAAGCGAAAATAAGGAAACAATACGCAAAAGATGATCCTACGCCATTCTTAAACAATCCTGTTACCAGTCTCTCATTATTCCGTCGTATGTATGAGGATGTACCCAAAATAATAGATTTCCTCAAGTTGGATGTGGCTTCAGGTAGGTTCTTTCTCAAGTTACTTACACTGGTCTACAAAACTATGTTTAAATAGATTCTCTGAAAGCCATCTCCGAGTTCAATTTGAATGAAATCAATGAAGCGAAACTTAAGAAGGCTGCCAATGAAGTTTTACTCATACAAAATAGCCATAATCTGAATGAAGAAGATATGGCAAAGGGATTACTACACCATGAGAAATACAAGTAAGTTGATTATCCCTCAAACTATTTATTATTTTTCCTTATCCCTCTCCCACTTTAGTACCAAATTGAGCTCTTCAGATTGCTTAGCCTTGGGTAAACATTTATGGGAAAATTTGAAGCAAGGACATGTGGCACTTAAATGGTTAAATATAGCCCTAAAGCATTACGATGAAAACTTGAAGCCCCTCGATCTATTGTTGAACTCGGGACGTAATCACATTAAGGAAGAGCTAAGCGAAATTCACCTCTCAGTCAGTGAGATTAGGATTGATCATGTGGAATTGTAACATTAACCAGAGAGAGTCCTTAAAAGTTTTAAAATATATTACAAATTGTGGTTTAAAAAAAACAAGATTTGCTTCCAAATATAGACCATTTTGTGGGGTCCATCTATATAGGAATATATTTCTAACTTATTATTTGTCTTCTTCTATGTCTATTTAAGAAGTTCGATATGATAGATTATTTAACTATTCCCTGACTATGATGAGTCAAATTTAACCAAGTACATTTATATATAAGTCGTGGGAATCATTCATATGCTTTAGACTATTCATTAAGCGACACCTTCGATTGCTAAAATGCCATTTGAAATCTCATTTCAAATTCGCAAAGTGCTGTCAATTGAAGTCCTACAATTAACACCACTGGCCAAGAGAAGGCTAAGACTATAAAAGCGCTGAAATTCCATTTTGGCCAAAACAATTGCATTTCTATTCCAACAAAGTCTCGACATGTCCTCAATTGATTCTTTTCTTCAAGTGCAGTACTCCTTTGTTCAACTTATCGGTTTCAATTTATACTCTAAGATTGATAGTTGGCAGCAACCATATCGTGCTGCACCTTTCATTTTGGCCCTGTCTACCATAGCGCCCTTCATTACCGCTGCAGTGTTGCATAATGTGAAAAAAGTGGATCTATTTTGTGATGGAATGTGTGCCTTGCTGATCACATTTCAGGGATTATTCAAATTTGTGATGGTTGTATATTTGCGTGGAGATTTGGCCAACTTGGTAGTTCGATTTCGCCAAATGATAAACGAAGGTAAGACTAACAGAACTTATTGTGTGGCTTTATATATTGTTGCCTTATATTTTTAGAGCTTCGTCGGGGAGATAAGTATAGACATATAATTGAGAAAGAGAATCGATGGGATCAGAATTTAAGTCGATTTTTTAAAAACTCATTGTTAATGGCCTGGCTAATAAACGGTCTATTGCCTTATGTTTATATGATAAGCAACTACAGGGAAACTGGAAAAATTGAGCCATTTTTGCCCTTTCCATGCGAGTGAGTGAACTTCTAATACAAATAAGTTCTGATAATAATTACAACTTATCTAGTTTTCCATGGGAGATGCATTCTATTCGGAACTATATCATTTGCTATTTATGGAGCATCTGTGCCTCAATGGCCGTAGTCTTACCAGCCGTCAGTATCGATACCTTATTTTGTGGCTTTACACACAATTTGTGTGCCTTCTTCAAGATTGCCCAATGCAAAATGATGAACTTTCGTGGGGCCAGCCAAAGGGAAACGGAAGCCAATTTAAAAGAAATCTTCAAACTGTATCAAGATTGCTTGGACATGTGTTTGCAATTGAATCAATGTTTCGAACCTCTCATCTGTGCTCAATTCTTTACATCTTCCCTTCAACTTTGCGTTGTAGGGTATCTATTTTCAAGGAGCTTTAACCAGCCGCAGGGTATGTACTATGCGGCATATATGCTATCGATGACATTTCAGGCCTATTCCTATTGCTACTGTGGTGAATATCTAAAAACGGAGAGCACCAACTTTGCTTGGGCCATCTACAATAGTCCATGGTATGAGGAGAGATCATCTTATAAGATTCGTCGTTCATTGCTGATTAGTTTGATTCGTGCCCAGAAAGGTTGTCGCATAACTGGCTACTTCTTTGAGGCCAATATGCAGGCATTCTCGGCGGTTTGTTACCTTAATGATAAATCTCTTGAGATCATTTATAATTTTTGTATATTACAGATTGTGCGTTCGGCCATGTCCTATATAACAATGTTGCGTTCATTTTCTTAGAAAGAAATTAAAATCAAGTAAAATTTGATACATAGAATGTAGAATTTGTTTAGCATTTAGCAACTGTTTTAGAAGTATAAATTGAATATGAGTATGAGCAGTTAGTATTCTTATGGGATTACTCTGGATCTAGTCTGACTATGTATAGAGTATCTATTGCCTAATCTTTAAGATTAGAGAGAAATCACATTGAGTGCTTTCCATCTTGCCTGACTTTGAGGTTACTTAAATTTCACAATTCATTTTAATCCATTTACTTTATTTTGCGTTAATTTATTCAATAATTTCTCATTATTTATATTTTATATGTTAATAAATTTATGCACTATTTTATAGTATTCATATTTTCTTATTTGTTTTTTTTTTTTGTTTTTCTTTTTAATTTTATATGCAATGTAACATTATGGGATTTGTTTTTCTTTGTGTTTGGGTTTTGCTTATACCAAAAGGATTTCCCTTGGTATAACTCTTTGGGAGCGAGGGGGCAGTTAAGATTGCTCGGGATTAAATAGGTTAAGTGTGTGGATAAGGGGCAGGGAATAACCCGATTTCTGATACGTATGCAAATGATATATATATGTGCGTTGTGACGCCTTTGGCAATATGTTTTTTCCATCTTTTTTTTCATTTTTTTTTCTTTGCATTTTATCATTTACGCGAAACGAACAGAAAAAACAAAACAATATAAACACAAGCTTGGTGTGCGAATGTATGTGTCTGTCTGTCTCTGTGTGTGTGTGTTTACAGAGGGAATCTGTAGGAATACTCTTGATTGCCGACTCCAGCTCAATTTTGATATCACGCTCCTCTCGCACGTCCCCTCCAGAGTAACAATGCTGATAACCACGTTAGCCACGTGTGGCATGTGGCATGGTTTCTGGTTGCCGCATTGCGTGCCGCCTCCTCGAGTCCTGTCAACAGATAGCAATAACCATGACATGGATTCCAAAACATCGACAATGTGGCTATACAAAAAACTTACCTCCTATATAATTCAGATGATCATCGTTGCTGGACGAGGCGCCCGGATGTAGCTTGATTTCTGCAAATAACAAAAAATGAGAATTTGATTTCGGCTTTGAAATGGAAAACAAGAGAAAAGATTATATACCATATAGACGCAAAGTGCCTTCGGCTCGTCCCAGTGAGTTTGTGCTGACGCAGTGATAGGTGCCCACATCGGAGGGGGAAAAGGAACGGACAACCAGCAGCATGACTCCGCGATAGCCATCTCGTTTCTCTGTGATGCCATATTTGGGCCTTGTGTTTGTGGAATGATAGCGAATAGTCAAGTTCAGGTCGAGTTAGCGGATTTTTAGTTTACGCATCTTACCCATCGAGCAACATTTCGGGTCCGGGTGAACCAGATTCTAGGCTAGCAGTGGAAACACTGGCAAAACCATTCGAAGTGCGGGCTCCCTTTAGCCAGTAGGAGACGGGTGATGGTGATGCCTCCACTTGGCATTCCAGTTGCACATCAGAACCAAGCGGAGTGCCCAAAAGTTGGCTTGGAGCACGGACCATCGGTGCAACTACAAATAAGAGATTTGAATTCCATCATCACAATGTAACTGAATTGCACTAGCTTTTAGCTTACACTGAACACTGAGGGAGACGCGTTTACTGACAGCCGGTGGTACATCATTGGATGCTATACACAGATAGGCACCCATTTGCCGCCTCTCCAAGCGCAACAATCTCAATGAGGAGCCATTATAGGATTCCACTGTGCACCAGAGAGTGAGGAAAAGTTTCAACAATTACTATTTATAAAGATGACGTTTCATTTTACTATCATACCCTTCATTAGTTCACGACTGCCCGGCTTGCGGATAAGTATCATTTCACCATCTTCTCGTCGCCATATGACACGAGGTTGGGGATTTCCTGTGGCCTTGCAGGTAAGTGTGGCATCTTCACCCTCCTGTACGGCCAAATCAGCGGATGACTCTTCATTAATGATATCCGGTGGGACTTGACAATGGACATATATACAATATACAATTAGATACACTGTACACTAAAGTATAAAGAAAATTAAACTCACCTTGTACATCAATGCAACCGACTTGCTTCTTCATGGGACTTGTATTTATTTGACACATGTAACAACCTCGATCACTTTCACGCAATTTACTAATTTTCAGCTTCCAACTATGGCCAATGGAAAGTCATAGAAACATTAATATAAAACTTGTTTATAAATGATTTGGGATCTACTTACGTATGCATATCCTGATGCATAACACTAATTCGTGCATTGTGGGTAACCACGCGACCCTGTAAAGCCAATACAGTTTGATCGGATGCCCTTAACCAGCCCACCTACAACAATAAATGAGTATTGCTTTAAAGGAAAATTTTACAAGTACACTATATGATTTAAGAAAAGTAAATGCAGAAAAGCTATATACATATACATAATATACGATTTGATGAAAATTCGCAATTAAAACTTTTCAAATATAACATCATGTTAGGCTAACAGATGCTTTACATAAGTCATGATTAACAAACGACTGTAACTTAACATTTGTCTGTAAGCGGCAAATCAAATAGAAACTATGACCGTTAATTAGGCTTCTACTTTGAAAAAAAATATACAACTTTTTAAAATAATTAACTCAGTTGCAATCAACTCTCACTAAAAAGAATATATTTCTTTCAGTTAATCTATATTTTCGCGTATTTTAATAATTGCACTTCGATAACGAAAGAAAACGATTTCGTTTTTACCCCAAATTATTGTTAGGTATGTTAAAATTCTTTAAACAATATATAAAAACTAGACTTAATCATAAAACTTTAAATTTGGAATTACCAATTTACAAATCTTTACTCTTACCTTATTTTTGCCCAAATTGCGTACAGAACAGGCCAAAATGGCTTCACGTCCGGCTGGATATGTAACATTATTAATGAATCCAATAAATTCTGGATCGGGATCCAATTGTGAATTTGACTCTATATATGATGGATAGATGGGATAATACATTGTTTCAGAATTGATTTAAATTTTGTGTATTCGTATGTCAAGTTCAATTTGCCATCACTTACCGTGATGCTGGTTTTGAGCCGTGCAATTGGCTATTATCAAAATGACAAACAAGGCCAATTGCAGGACCTCCATTATTGTCCTGCTGTTGCTCTTGTTGTTACTCTTGTTGTTGTTGTTGTTGTTGTTGTTGACGCGGTTTTGTTTTTCCTGATTGTTATTTACTGCAGCTGCTGCTGCTGCCGCTGCCGCTGTTGTTGCCACTTGCCTCTACTCGGAATATTTTTGTTGTTGCGGTTCTTTTTGTTATTTTATGGCTTTTTCGATTTGCATTTGAATTTCTATTTTCGATTTCAATTTCTATTTACCGCGTGTTTGAGATTTTTCAATCCTATTGTTATTGTTGTTGCTCTTGCTGTTGTTTTTGTTGTTGTTGCTGTTGTTTGCTATTTGCGCCAATTGTGCCAAAAGGCTTTGATTTCCAGTGCCATTGACATCTGCAAGTAAATAACCAAAAAAACAGAGAAAAAAGGGAGAGAGAAAAAGAGAGAAAAAGAAAGAAAGGCGAAAAAATCAGAAAAAATTCATGAAACATTTCAGTTGAAATTTATATCAGGCCGTACAGTTTAAGTGCAGCAAAACAGTTAACAGCATTTGGGTCCAGGGACAGGGATAAGGGTCGGAGAGGGAGGCGGAAGGCCACGCCCAGCACTAACTTGATTATCTGGCTTGCACAATTTTACGCTGCCTGCTTTTAGGAGCGCTCGCCAATATGGCAACTGGCCGGAATCTCAATCTCTTTGCCACCACCCACAAACAGCTGCAACCTGCAACTCCACCCCCTCCTCCTTCATATCTTTATCCTTGCCGACACATACACACACAAACACACACACACATACAAACAAAGTAAAGGTAAATGCAATTTTCAACACAAACAAAAATTTATGACCGCCTTTGCTGGCGTATCCTTGTTCACCTTACTCCCCGTTACTGTCGCTCTTTCGTCCAGTCTTATGCAGAACTTGCAATAAAAGAAAACCCAGCAAAGGCACAAAAAAAAATATATATAAATTTCAAGGCGAAAAGATGCAAAAATATGAATGCAAATATTAAAAAAGTTTCATGGCATAGCAGAAACTAACGAGGTGTTCGCTCATTTACTTTTCGAAAATAAAATACAAAAAAGAGAAAAAAAAACATACCACAACATCCGGCCACCACTCCCAACGCCAACGCCAACGCCAACGCCAACTATATCGCCTTCAGAACTGTAAGTAATTTAATTTCAGTGTGAAATTGAGCGCTCTCCTCTAATAGTGAATTTTCAGCTAAACCAGTTAGCAAGTCTCTATAGAAGTCGCGCTATGAGCGGATGGAGTTTGTTCCATCACTTGGCGGGGTATGTGGTGGGGGATGCGGTGCTGTCAATGCCTTGCAAACTTTTGACGAGGTGTCAATGCATCGCCTTAAGCGAATGCCTAGAAAATAGCTAAGAGTAGTAGTTAAAGGAGCAGGAGCAGCAAAAGAAGGAGGGAGGGAAAGTCAACCAGGTTTCACTCTCAAAAGGTGGAAATGTGATTTACTTATTAAATTAGAGTGAGAGAATGTGCCAAGAAGGTTTCGGTATGCGGCATTTCAAATACCATAGTCGATAGGTAGTGACACTGTGGAATGCTATTGAGTGACGGCAAACTAATTAGATCACACATACATATACATATATATTTGTTTTTGTGTAAACTAATTATATTGATTGCTTAAAACAAATAAAAACAAATAATGAAATAACGAAAACAAAAGCTCTTTGTAAGAATTCCTTTTCCTTTTTTTTTTTTTTTTGATTTTAATTTGAATAGGTGTAACAACTATGTAGTATTGGAAATAGATTTCTGCTAATGGATTAACAGTGCCACAAGTTGCATACGAAAAAGAAAACAAAATTATCTTAGGGATATTTGTAGATGACTTTGTTGAGAATGTATATATAAAAGGCTTGTAGACAAATTGGGTTAAAGAAATGGGATAAAGTATAGAAAATAACTTGAGAAAAAAAACAGTTGGGTAAACATTTAAATAATGCCAGTAAATCAGACGTATTGCCAACCTCAGCAATTATATTGAATATTTCACGTAAACTCGTTTAAAAATTAAGAAAAGGAATGAAATGAAATGTTTTCAGCATTCTGGAGGTTGAGATGACAAAGTGAATTAAGAAGCGAGTTTTTAAAAGTTTTCACATAAAACCAAAACTTGGTCTTCATAATTTTCAAAATTTATAAACATAAAAGTTGAAAGATTATGTTTAAGAAATTGGATTGCTTTTAGGTGTTTTTAAAAATGGGAAAACGGTTGATTTCAAGATGCAAAAGATATTCCCCCTAAACAAAAGTACTTTAAGACTATATTAGGATATAAAAATAGAAGTACTGAAGAAGTTGTATACTTTTATATAGAAAGAATTTGTAGAATATTAGGCAAAGATTGGATCTTTGATCGATGAGTAGATATTTATCTAATATATGTATATAGGTATATAATTCTTTTTCAAGGAATGATAATAAACAATAATATAGAGAAATAATAATGATAATATAAATATGTTACAATCAATAAAATTTAATATATTTTCAATAAACATCAAAAGCAATAACAGTCGAACTTAAAATTGTTATTAAGTTAGAATTAAAAGAAATATTAATTAAGTATTGCTTAAACTGCCTCAAGCCAATAAAAACATGCACAAAAGACCAATCAAAAACAGATTTTTAAAGATAAAAAATAAATTAAATTTAAAGTAAATTAAAATTAAAGTAAAGTATAAATATTGTTAAAAAAATAGATTCACTGACTTTAAAGACAATTAAGAATATGTTTTTAAAAATATAAAACTTGAAGTAAAAAAAAGAAAAGAGAAACTATATTTACTAACGAAATTCCCAGAAATGTAAGCTGAAAATGTACATAGTAGTAGAATAGTTCTCCCGTTTAAAGTTGCACAGAAAATTTATTTTTAAATGTTTAAAATGTTTCTATAGATGAGAGAGAATGAAATTTATTGCTTGAATTATTCGAAATTTTCGGAAACTGTGACAATATTTAAGTTTATTTGGTACACATCCTATTCATTTCGTTTTCATTTGGCAACCGAATATGCTCAGCTCTATGCAATTGAAAATCAAAATAAACACTTGACAATTTCTAACTGAATTTCAGTTGTTGGTGCCACATTCATTGACTTGGTCTTTATTTAGGCTACCTCTTCTTCTGCTTCAATTTCTTCCTTTTTACTTTCTCTCTCCCCCTCTTTCTCTCTCTTTTTCTGATTGCCCGACTGATAAAATTTGCATTGGCACTCAAACGATGGAATATTTAAAAATGTCTACATTCATATACACAGACACACACACACACACACCCACTCGTACACACACACAGTGTGAAAATAAATAAATTTGCTGTGTAAACAGAAACCAAAAATGAAGACAACATGACAAAAAAAAAAGTAGAAAAAAAAAAAAATGGCAAAGGCAACAAAAAAAACCAAAAAGGAAAAGAAATAAAACAAGTAGAAGGAGAAGAATTTTGTGCCCATCAAATGGAAATGAAGAGAAAAAGAAAAAGGCAAAAACGCAAAGAAAAACTGCAACTGCAAAAGGTGAGTAAAGAAGCAAAAGGCAAAAGGGAAAAATGCCGTGCCAAGTAAAACGAACTAAAATAGCGGAAAAGCCTTTTGAAGTTGCACAACTAACAGCAATTGCAACAACACCAACAGGAACAACAACAAACCCTTGAGTTTGTACGCGAATCCAAAAAATGACTGACTGGCAGACTGACTGCTTGACGGAATGACTGGAGTGACTGAATGACGTTCGCCGGGTCAGTCGTGCAGGCAAATGGCAAACTGGCGACAAAGCAATTTGACTTAAAAATGCTTAGCACTTGCATATACCAGCGGACAAATGTTCCCTCAACGTTGCCGCCGTCAACTAAATCATGCCAACAAAAGGCGACAAGGACAAGGAGAATGAGACTGAGACTGAGATGGCGGATGTGAATGCGGATGCGGATGAGAACGAGAACGAGTACGATGCCAAAGGCAGCGAATAAGCAGTAAGGCCTTAAAGGATCAAGTGCTGTGAGTGCGCTTAAGCTCATTTATTTAAATTAAAACAAACACTGCAGGCAGGACAAAAAGGCTAAAAACTTTCAGAGTGCAGCAGCAGTGTTTTGTGTGCCTGCAAGGCACCTACATACTATACTAGTGTGAGTGTGAGTGTGTGTGTGTGGGTGTGTTGTATTTCTAGTATAGAAACTTTGGCAACATTTTCGATTTTGTATCCTCGACATTTTCTGTTCACACCACACTTTTGTCCACTATACACGAGACGGTGGAAAATTGTTTTCCCTTAATGCTTTCGCGTGCCAAGTGAAGAGAAAGAGAACTATATAGAGAGAGAGAGAGGGAGAGAGAGGGAGAGAGAGAGAAACTGGAGGAGTCTCCGGCATACAGGTGCCATGTTTGTCCTTGCACTTGTTCTCATCCTTTTGTCGTACTCCTTTGGGGCAAATGTTAATGAATTTCATTCGCATTTGTAAGTGCCAACAATGGATGCGAATACACCAGCAACATAAATAGCGACAGCAGCAACACCAACATCAACACCGACAGCAACAACATCAACAACAACAACAACACCAATGACAAATGCAATAATTTCACACTGCAAAGTTGAAGCGGAAAATCACAAAATGAAAATGTTAATTGTTTTTGTTGTTGCTTGTGTTTTTCCCTCCCTTTTTTTTTCTATTTTCTTTTTTTTTTTTTTTTTGCTGTGCACAAAACTTTTTGCCAATGGCAATTTTTTATTGCAGTCGTCGAAAGTTTTTATGTGGCACCATTAGTAGCCAATTATTGGCGACTTTTTAAGCTGATAGGAGGGCGAGTGCAAGGCGGAGGAGGAGAAGTGGGGGAGGTGCAACGGAACATGGCAAATTTATATTCCATGTCAGCGGCTTTCAACTATTTGACTGACTGCATTAAAAAGTTTGCCATGCCCTTTTATTTTTTTCCCTTTTTTTTTCTTCTTATCCTTTACTTTAGTTCTTTCTATGTTATACCCTAACAAATTAGTAGATATTGGCAAATACATATAACAAGTTGCTAAAGGATATGATCTATAGTTAAAATAGTAAAAATTTATAGATTTAAAACGATTGCAAAAAGTTCTTAAGAGAAGAATGGAAAGGTTAGCAAACATTTTTGAAAACTATAGAATCTATAGAATCATTTTATATTAACCCTATGATTCTTATGATAATACAGATATATATACATATATGAATGAACCTTTGGTATTCAGAAAACAATAATCTTACATAAATATACTAGTACCAGGTAAAAATGTTTGCTGCCTGGTAAGAAGAGTATAAAAACTGCATCACAAGGGTCAAGTGTAGATGATCCATTAGTTATTTATACTTTTTCTAATTTTCTTTTTATGGGGGGAGAGAGAGAGATAGAGAGAGAGTGAAAGGCAATTGGCAATAATGGTAAATGAATAACTCAATTGAAAATCGCAGCAAAAGATGTGACGCTAATTAAAAACCTTAAGGAAAAGTGACAGCAGCTGCATTTCGCTTAGACTGGCGTTTTAGCTTAATTAAACATTTGCCGCTTGACTTTTAATTGATTGTGAACAAACTGAATGCTATGAGAGAGAGTGAGAGAAAGTGACAGAGAGAGAGAGAGAGATAGAGAAAGGTTGCTTGTGGATGGCAGACAAATAAACAATTTAACTAAATGCGCCGCAAAAGAGTCAGCCAAGAGTGGAGGATTTGGGGGAAAAGGGCTAAGCCTTGAGGCATAGACTGTTAACTGGTTGCCAGTAACAGGCAACTGGCAAGTGGCAACTGGCATGGAAATGATGCTTGCCAAAGTGTAAATGTAAACACAGGCTCAGCAACAAAAGCCATCAAGGCGTCGAGCAGAAACAATGCGTAAGTGGAATGAATGGAGAAGTCGTCTTCGGTGTTAGCTAGCTAGCTAGTCGTAGAGCTCTGAATGGAACAGCATCCCGGGGTCTAGGGGAAGGGGAAGGGTCTATGGCTATGGAAGAGGTGTTGAATTGAATGAATGAATGCCAGTTGGGATGAAGGGGTTTTCCCCTTTTTTTTTTTTTTGTTTTTTGGTGGAGTGAGCAAAGGGGGCATCATCATCATCATCATCTCGACTCACTGCCGAGTGAATGAGTGCAGGGACAATTGTGATAATTGCCGTTGTCTCACACCTAGGGCATAAAAGAGCAGCGGCAGTCAGTGACAGCAGCAGAAGCAGCAGCAGCGGCGGCGACGTCTGCAGCGTCGGCTCATGAAATGATGACAAGGAAAAGCTTTTCCGTTGGCAGTTTGTTGTTGTTTTGTTTGGTATTGCTGTCGCTGGCGGGCATTGCCACAACACGGCTCTCATCTTGCCCCACGACCCCGACCTCCGACCCCCTATGACAACGAGTTTATTCTACAATTTTATTGTTTACATTTATGTATGCTCAAAATTTGTACCCCTTACCACTTTACCTTACACTCTCCACTACCCCTTCCCGCACACACTCATACATGTTCTCACACATGTGAATGGGGAAACTTTCTTACGCTGGCTTTCCTTTCCTTTCTGTTTTATTTCATTTCTTTTTCTATTTCTTTTTTTTTTTTGTCTACTTTACTCTCCTTATTTTGCACTTTTTGTCTTTTTGTGTGGGGCATGTGCCCCAAGTCTAACTTTTTTCGCGCACAATTTGCATGCGAATTTGCCGCTGTCTACTCTGCTCTGTCCTTCCTTCCGTCCGTCCGTTCCCCCGTCCGCCTGTCTTTTACATCTCATCTCCCCCGGTTTGTCCACTTTTTTTTTGCCCTCACACCCTTCCGGCAGTCCTTCTCACTGACTCTGTGCGCGTGCCTTTTCCTTTTTCCTGCACGACTGCAGGCTGCTACTTCTGGTCTGGCTCTAGTCTTGGCCCTGGTCCTGGTCTTGGTCTCACTTTTCGTGCATTTTTCTTTCAGTTTCAGTTTGCTCATTTTTTTATGCGCCGTTAACAACTTTTGCTCGGTTTACTTTTTCCGTGTCGAGCGGCGTCGTCGTCTTTGAAAGTTTAATTGTTGTTGCATGTCTTTTTACGTCGTCTTCGTCGTCGTCGTCATCGTCATCGTCGTTGTCCTTGCAGCTCCTTCTCCTCGTTTCGTTGTGTAAATTGTATGCCGCACGTTTTTACGCCTGCAGCTGAGCAGTGAAGTGGGTTGGGTAGGAGACGGTGAGGCCATATTTGGAGTCAGAGACACGGCCCGTATGCATATGTGTCTGTTGGTAAGGACGACTGGCTAGAGTAAGGCTTATGTGGGTGTGTGTTGTCACTGTCGTCGTCGTCATCGTTGTCGTTGTCGTAGTCGGAAGTGTGAAACTGAAATTGAGCAACTAAAGGACTAAAAGGCTGTTGCCTACTTTCAGGCTGCTCTGCCTTTGCGTTCATTGCCAACGTCTGTTACTGTTAAATGTGTGTGCGTGTTGCGGGAAGGGGAAAAAGTTAAACGAGAAGAAGACCAAGAAGTGCGACCAAAGAGGGGGCAAGGTGGAATCGGTAGTGTTGTGTGGGAGTTGTGCGTGCGTTCGACTTTATTTGGTTTACGTAGCGCTTGGCATTTATTTGCCCACACTGAGACACCACTCACAGAATGAGAGAAGAAAAAAAAAAAGAACAACGAGCTAAAAAAAAAAAAAAAAATAAAAGATGTGAGTAAAAAAAACGAACAAAGTTGTTTTTGGAAACGCTTTGGGGAAGTTTGCGGATGAGGGTATGCAAGTGTATGTGTGTGTGTGAGTGTGTGTGTGTATACTGAACGATAACTCCATTGAACTGGGCGCAAGTGTTTTTTCGTCCTTTTTATTTTTTTGCATGTGTCTGTCCGCAGCTGGGGAGCATGCTAGATGCCAGAAGGCAGCCAACGGAAGCGATAAGATAACACATACATATGCATGAGTGAGTGTGTGTGTGTGTGTGTATAGGTATATATATTTATGTATGTGTTTGTCTAAGCTTTACACGCACAGTGAATACTTGCCGCCTATGTTTGCTATCTGTTATCTAATAGTCGTGATTGCTCAATCATTTGACAAATTTGATTGTAATTGAAAGCTTATCATTGAGAATTGCCATTGAATGGCACCGACTTGGCTATAGTGATACTACATGCCATACATTTTGCAAATATATCTACATATATATAATCATACAGTACATAAGAAATAGCTCCTTAAAATGGGGGTTGCTTGATTCCCATTTCCCCATCTAATAAGGCCTAAACTCTTCTCATTCATTGCCAAAAATGGGATAAACACTTTTATTTTCCATCAAAAATTCACATCACATACACAAAAATGTTTGGTTCTCTGGTTCAGTGGAGAAATGCTTTGAAATTAGCACAAATTTTATAGGTATTCAAGCCAAAGAGTGGAAGATTGGCTTATGGATTGGATTGGCTTATGGTACAGGCCTTAAATGGTTAATATGTCTAAAGGGTATACCAAAACTCCTTTTTAAGGGAAAGCAAGTGAAAGAGATTATGAATACAATTCAATAGTTATCTATTTATCTATATATTTCTTAGTAATGTCAGAATTTATATGCACTCTCAATTTTAATTCATAATTGTTTGAAGTTAATCTTATTTTTAATGATATTTACAGTCTGAATTACTCATTTTACCTTAAGTGCCTTTAGTAGCAATTGTAGTAGCTTTTAGTAGCTGCTTAATTGATCTATCTTATTTAGACTCTTTTTAGACAACAGACAACAGAAAATCTTCTATCTTATATGTGAAATAGTATCTAATTATTCAGTTTAACTCTCATATCATAGCATTATGGAAAGTAAATATATTTAGTTGGAAAATAAACTAATAAATACTTATTACAATTTATTTTTCAAATTACCTTTCATAATGTTGCTAAGTCTTATAAGTATTTCAAATCAATGGCGAATGCCAATTATTAAGAGTCATTTTCAAATATTTCTAATACTTTAAAATTAGTTTTCAGATAGCTTTAGTCAAAAGTTGCTTAAGTTGCTATTTTATTGCTAACATGTGCATTCTCTTCTTTTCTTTTTTGTTTTGTGGATTTTAATTGGAGTTTTAGGCAGTTTTAGTTTTAGTTTTAGTTTGAAGTAGAAGGTTTTGAGAGTTATGACTCACTTGAATAAACTAGCTTTAAGACATTCAGGAACAATGGTGAAGTAGGGATTCATAATCGGCGCTGCTTGCCGCATTTGTTGCCGTAATTGCTGTTGGCTTAATTTCAACAGTCGACTTCCTTGCCGGCAACTTGAATTGCAGCTACCACATACTACCACTACCCGCACAAGCATCTCTTTCTTTAACGTTGGCCAAAGAAAACCCATTTAACTCACATGCACATACACATGCTAACATGCTTACACATACATATGCATTGTGTGTTTGCTTGTATGTGTGTATGTATGTATGCTCATTTGGTTGGTTTTCTTGAGGCAGCCTCAGCCATTCCATGCAACTGCATTTGCTTTGTTATTTTTATTGTTCGAGTCCGGGTCCTACTCCTGGTCCTGGGTCTGGTTGCCATTTTCCTTTTGCCTTGTTTGGTTTGACTCCTTCCATCTCACTCTCTGTTTCTGTTTCTGCTTCTGTCTCTGTCTCGTCTTGAAACGTTTTGTCCGGCATAGTCGGCACCTTGCCTGTCTCGTCCTTTGCTTCTCTGCTCCTGTTTCACATCATCAACGCCACATTTGCGTGCCCCAACTCTAGCTTCAGCTTCAGTTTTAGCTCTGCCTCTTGTATGTTTGTAGGTATGTGTTTGTGAATGACTCTGTCTCTGTGTGTATGTGTATGTGTGTGTGTCCATTTTAACTGTACATTTGTCTGCTCGCTTGAGCAGCCTTTCAGCTGTGCTAGTGGCCTTTATCCTCCTCTGCTCTCCCTGCGATCCCTGCTCCCTGTGCTCCTGTTCCTTGTCTGTGTTTGCATAAATGACTGCGCCTGTGTATTTGGCATGACTCTTGAATTAATTTTGCAACATTTTAAATTGAGCGCAATTAATTGCAAAAATGTTTTATTTTTCCACTTGCACTCGTTTTTCCTCACACACACACACACACTCACTTACTTGTGTGTTGGATTTTTGAATGCGCTGTGCATTTGGTTGTCGAGCTGCTTGCGTGCCGTTTCTTTTTTCCCATTTTTTTTTTTTTTTTGTGCAAGTGCGAACACGCGCATTCAAGCATATGCACGTCGGCATTGCTCTCAATGGGTGTGTATACATACAGTGTACATATATGTGAATGTATTTGTAGATATGTATTTGTATATATGTGTATGTATGTATGAATGAGTGTGTGGCCATCTATATGGGACGTTTTTGTTGCCCCATCGTTTGGACGTGTTGCCTTTTTGCCACTCATTTTCATAGTTGCTTTTTTCTACATCTCGTTTTTGTTAGTGTTGTTTCTTTTTTTTTTTTTTTAGCTTGCTCGCGCATTTTATGCATTGCTTTTATCGCGTTTTCTAGGCGCCTTACTCATACAGGCAAACACACACAGACAGACAGAGAGACCGCGGGCATCGCATAACACGCACAAGCCTAAAAGTATGCAGCATGCATTGAAAGGCTTTTTACATGACACTCTTTCTTTGTCTCCCTTTCTCTACCCGTTTTGTTTTCTGTTTCACTTTCACGCATACCTTCTCCCCTTGTCTACAGACAATCTCTGCCTGCCTCTGTGTATCCTTTCGGTTGTTTCATTGTTGTAGCCGGCTGAGCTGTTGCTGTTAATTTTTCGGCGCTGCTGTTGCATTTTTGTTGGCTTTACTTCTTCTTTTTTATTTTTCTTTTTTTTTTTTTTTAGCTTTTTGTTGCCATTTGGTTTCATTTCTCTTCCATTCGTGTCACTTTACATCTCGCTGCGTTGGGTGCTTGTATGTGTGTGTGTGTGTGTGTTCCGCCGCTTATTTATATCCAATTGTTCATTTGTCTTTGGTTTATGTTACGCATACGTCATGTTCGCCCATATTTTATTTCATATACATTGACACAGACACACACACACACAAATTTGCAGACGCACCACATACATATACATGTGTAAGTGGTGCACCACAATGTGAAAATATTTTTCAGAATATTTATGCGTATTTTCTGCTTTGCCTTGAACAGCAATTTCACAACTCAGGAAGCCGCATTTGCTACAATCCTCATAACTTTACGTATATGTAATATATGTATGTATGCACATATGTATGTATGTATGTGTCAGCTTTCAAAAATTAATCAATGAGCATGAGGCATAACGATACAAAAAGTATGTGGTGGCACAAGAAGGCAAAAAGTATAAATGAAAATCATTATAATATGGTCATTAAATTGAACAATTTACTCTGAAAAGTTCATTGAAATTATAACAAAATGAAGCAAGCAAGTCGTCCCAGCCGACATTGAGTATACCCTGTACCAACTAGTTATATTAACTAAAATAGAATATCCTCGAAATCGCCATCAACTTTATGCAAAATTTTCTTTAACATGCAGCAACAGCGAACGCATGCTGTCTCGCTCACTCTTGCCAGCCAATGTCGCCTTGGCAATTCAGTGCAAAACTCATATAGGTATATCTCCGATATTTATTGTCCGATTTGGACAAAATTTGGTCAGGTGGAGCAGTTTGGGTATATAATTAGGTGTGCCAAGTAAGAAAACGATATCTTTAATACAGCTCTAGTAATACGTTTTCTCGATTTGCGGGGGCGGAAGTGGGCGTGGCAAAAATTTGAAACAAACTTGATCTGTCTATGCAATAGACGGATGTTCACACCAAATTTGGTGGCTCTAGCTTTTACAGTCTCCGAGATCTAGGTGTTCATACAGACGGACAGACGGACGGACAGACGGACAGACGGACGGACAGACGGACGGACAGACGGACATGTCTCAATCGACTCGGCTAGTGATGCTGATCAAGAATATATATACTTTATGGGGTCAGAAATGTATATTTCTGCCTGTTACATACATTTTAGCGACTTTAATATACCCTTTTACCCTATGGGTACAGGGTATAAAAAAGAAGAAAAACTTGCAAAATGAATTAATATATTTAATCATTTAATTTGTTTTTCCTTATTATAAATTTGTTATAATCACGAAGCATTTGGTATCGATTTGCAAAAATATAAGAAACTTTAGTTATCAGGAAGACACATAACTTTAGTTTGCACTTTTCCAAGGAAGAGCATTGTGTTATATTGAAAGAAAGAGTATCAAATGCTGTGCCTAGGTTCATAAATATATCACATCTATCATCCTCACGTTGGCTGACTTTACAACAATTTCATTTATATATATGTATGCATATAGAAAGGTATACAACTTTTTTTTATATTTCTTATTTTTTATTTTCCTTCTTGTTTGCTTTTTTCATTCTTTTGTGAGAAATTTTTATCATATTTATTTTTTGTGTGTTGGCAATTGGTTTTATTTTTCATATTGTGTAGTTTCATCTTTCTTATTTTGTTTGTTACTGCTCAGTTTCTTTTTTTTTTTTTCTTTTCTTGTATTATATAACAACAAATTAATCTTGAATATCTAAAAAAGAGGAAAAAAACCTAAATAAATAAATAGAAGAAAAAAAGATTTTGCTGTTGCGAATGTCGTTTTGCCTGTCACATTTTCTTATTGTAGTTGATAAAACTTGCCGTTCGTGCCAGGACCAAGTGTCCAAGTGTCTATGAGACTGTTTATGGTACGAGTTCCCATCTGTCTTTCTGTGTGTGTGTGTGTGTGTTTTGGATTTTTATTATTCAGTAAATCAAATCAGTTGCCTAACAACTCAATCCAAACACTTGCAACACGCGTCCAGTTTTTTTTTTTTTTTTTTTGCCATCTACAAGTTTGCCTGGCGGCTTCGCTTCATCTTTTTCATCTTGCTCAACTGTTTGGCTATCTGTCTGCCCTGTATATGGCCTCTGGACCAAGTCCGCTTCGATGGCTCTGACAGAGTTCTGGCTCTCTTTCGTCTGGGTGTTTTTTCCTTTTCTATTTTTCTTTTTTTTTTTCGTTATTTTTACAGTTAAGTCAATATGCAGCCGTCAAAAACAACACTTGATACTTTT
The DNA here is from genome assembly GCA_035045865.1 of Drosophila austrosaltans. Taxonomy (NCBI): domain Eukaryota; kingdom Metazoa; phylum Arthropoda; class Insecta; order Diptera; family Drosophilidae; genus Drosophila; species Drosophila austrosaltans. The sequence continues at coordinate 1,045,509 of JAWNOQ010000049.1, read as the reverse complement.
GTGAGCTACTTGTGCAGAGTTTTATTCAAAGGTTGTCTCTCTCTTTGCTGTCTGTCTGTCTCTCTTACTCTTAGAGTCCTTACTTTTCTCTATCTGTCATTGCTATTGTGAGTCTTCTTTCAAAGTTATACGATGAAAAAAAGAAAAAATAAATAAACAACAACTAAAACTTTTATACATACGAGTATATGGAAAGCTGGCAATGAAGCAGCGTAACAAATTTATAGTTATATCAACAAAACAGAGAAGAGAATAACTAACTAGTTGAAATAAACAAACAAACACATGGCTAGTTATACTATATATGTTGCATATACATTTACAGGTATACATATATATCTGGCACTACTAGAAACTTAGGTAGTGGAAGAGAGAACAAGCGACGGCGCAACCATAAGCGACTTATGTGCATAAGCCGTAGCAAAAAAAAAAAAAAAAAAAGGTTGAGCTATCATTCTAACAAGCTACCGAGATGACAATACAATATACAATACTATATATACATACCCACCTACAACATACTATATTCAGTTTCATTTAGAGACAGTCAGTCAAACCAAGTGAAGGACTCGCTCCTTCACCATCAACATATCACCATGGCAATGGTTGTGGATTTGCAGTTATCTGGTTTACAACTGCTATATTCTACTTTAAATTGAAGAAAAACAAAAAAAAAACCAGCTACCATTGAAGAAGATTTATACATTTTAGAAGGTTAGAGATGATACCCAAATCAGTTGAGCTTATGTATAAACTAAAGGGAAAGCCTGTTATTGAAATAATCATCCCCTATTACAAATTCTTAATTAGACAAAACAGTAAAATAGAGTTATTTGCAATTTGATCTTGTCTTTTAATGACAAAGTGAAATAAATTCATAAGATCGCAATGCTTAAAATTTACTGCTGATTTTTAGAACTAGAAATAAAATAAATCTATTCAGTTTCTTGTTATCAAAAACAAACCAAGGGCAAACATATTTACTTAAATTTTTAAAGGTTAAAGGAACTCAGGCTAAAATTTGTTATTCCTAAGATCAAAAACGGGAAACTCCTTCAAAAGACAGTTTTGTTGGTAAAGTGTTGCATACTTATCTGGATAAAATGTACGTTAAAATAAAAAAGCGATCTTTTGCTTTATATTATATGGCAAGTAAAATTAGAAAGAATGCAGAGTATGTAGCCCTGGTTTCATTTGATTGCTCAGTCCCTAGCTCCTATATAAGAACCCTGGCGGTACTTTTATTGTCTTCCTTTAATGAGTAATGAATTTTTTCTGAGTTTCTTTAAACAAATTTTGTGCTCGTTATTAAAATGAACTACTGAGATATTGTTCCTAATTCGAAATGCTTTCTAAACGTAATTTAAATATAAAAAAAATGTAATGTACCATAGCAAACTTTAGTTCTTTACAGGTTAAATTTATGCATAAAAGTAAAGAAAAAAGAAAAGGAAATCAACCAACTTGAGAGTGCTGGAGTGGTGAATGAACCTTATTCTCCAAGTGTTGACAGTTCGGATGATGGCCTTAATGATCCCATTCCGATACAGGACAGGAGACTACATATTTCTCCGGCTAGTTTCCCCATTTTGTGTCCCACACTCATGTTCTATGCCTGATTTCCGCAAAAGTCATAGACACGTATAAGCTGACAGACCCATAGCCATCTTGCCACCTTGCCACATGACCCCCATACTCAACATTTTAGGGGCAACCTTTTTTTTACGATTTACGTGCCGCTTCCCCAGGGAGTGCCCAAATTCACCTTTTTCATACTACTCTAACTCCCCCCCTCCCCTGTTATGCTGTTTTTGGGGCGTCTTCTCATCCTCAATTTTGGTCTTGGTCATGGTTCCTCATGCCTTTTAATATTTCTCATATTTTTATGGCCCTTCACGTCACGAGGGTCATCACATTTCGTGTGATTTTTCCTTCTTTTTTGTTTTTTTTTTTGTTGTGTGTATTGTGTTTTGCAACTTTTGTTGCTTAAATTAACAAGTCCAACCGACAAATACAAATGTATGATGTATGTATATATCACGTATACATATTTATGCATATAAATACATACATACCAGTGGGAGTGTGTATGTGTGTGTTGTGTATGCAGATGACAAACATTTCACAGAATGTATTTGTTCATTTGTAATTTGGTTTTCGGCATTTTGCATTTCGCTTTGTATCGCTGTATCGACTAAAATTCAACTAAATTGCAGCCGCGAGATATATGTACGTACGTACGTAAATATATGTATGTATGTATGTATGTATGTATGTATGTATGTATGTACATATAAGTATGTATATGCATCGTTAATAATGCTATACAATTTTAATCATTCGACTTTTTCCCCCTATACAAAACGGAAACAACAAAGAGAATCGAACAAAAAAACTTGAAACCGAAACATTACATTAAAATGGGCAGAGTTCGACAATGAGATATCCTTTTGCATGTGGGAATGTCATTTTGATTGGGGGAAATTAAATTTATGTAGAATTTAAGAACCACTTATGCGATAATCCTCTATTCATAATTTACTAGAATTAAATATAGATTTGAAATGTTTCTGTCGATGTTAATTGAGAAATAACAAATGTTAAAGTAGTCAGAAGACACGTGACCATTACCCCAACACCCCGAAAATGTATTTCAAAGAACTAAAACTAATCATGTGAACGCACAGAACTGTTGTAAAAAACGATCTTTAATTCAAAATTAAGTGACGGGGAAATGTTTCTTAATATAATAAATCCACTTCTTAAAATAACCTGTATTATATTATGGATTATCTCTCACTTTACATTTACATATCCTTTCTTTTTTCCTACCGATTCTAGGGCATTAAAGTATCCGGCAAACAATGCAAATTCGCAAATTAACCGCATTCAAACATTGTATGTATATACATATATATGTATTTGTCAATTCAGTTGTTGGTTGACTGTTGGCCGGAACTCAATTTGACATTTGATTAAATGAAATTTGTGTTGATCAGCCGTCAAATACCCTCAGTTGCCATTATATCAGCCTGGCAGGCTCATTTGCTGTTTTCTTGCATATTTAATGCAAAAATTTTCATTATACCACACGGCAAATGCATATGTGTGTGTGTGTGTGTGTATGAGGGTGTGTATATATGTGAGTTCGAAAGGGAGAAGGACAAAAAAAAAAAAAAAAGAAAAAACTGGCAAGAACGTAAAACAAAGAGCAAGAAAGTTTAAATAAACTTTTAACTTGAGGCATCAACGCAAGTTCGGTTCGGATGTCAGCCATCAGAATCAGGAACGGTAGCAGGAGCAGAGGCATCTAGGGAGTTGTCAGTGTCGCTCCTGTCCTGTCCCTATTTTATGCTGTTCTGTTCTGTTCCGTTCCGTTCTGTTCTCTTCTGCCCTATCTGTCCCAAGTCCCGAGTACCCGAATCCTTGCCCCATTTGGCACTTTCTGTGGCAACTGAGGCGTCATCATCGTTCTCCTGCTCCTTTGTTACTGTTCATATTGTTGTTGTTCTTCTGGTTATCCTGTTTGTTGTTGTTGTTGTTGAGGGGTTTTTCGGTTTGGCAAAGTAAAAAAAAAAATGAAGTTTTTCTTTCGTCATGAATTGATAATGTACACATGTTCATCGAGCAGAGAATGGAAGTTAGTTTTTGGGGGTACAAGGTGATGGGTTCTGCTTGCCGCTTGCCGCTTACTGGTTGCTGGTTCCTCGCTCCTGGTTCCCGGCTGTTGGTAAGGGAGAGGATTGGCTCTGATGATACGATGATGCTATTTGCATAACTACATATTGTGTATATGTAAATGTATATCTGTGTGCATGTGTGTGTGTGTATGTATCTATGTACTAACGAATGCACATGAGTTTGAGTATGTATTTACCCGGATTATTTAGCCAAAAGTTGAAAGGTATTCGAATAAGAAAACTAAAATATATACATGAGAGAGGGAGAGAAAAAAAACACAACAGTAGAGAGAAAAAACAACGAATAAGGGGTTGAGAGTGCGGGAGGTGAGAGGGGCCCCAAAACTTTTATTAAGTTGAAGATATTTTGTTGAAATTTATACACATTTGCCATTTCTTCTTCTAAAATTTTGTATTATTTTTTTTTTTTTGCTTGTTTTTGCTTAGAGTTCACTTTTGTGCAAAGGATTTTTTATCCTTATTCTCTGCTGCTGCTGCTGCTGTCCCTCCTCCTTCTACTCCTCCTCCTTTTCTTTTTATTCGGCCATGTCCCAATTTTTTATTTTGTGTTTTTTTTTTCTCTTTCTGTTGGCTCTGTTTTGGTTTTAGCCGTTAAAAACTACTAGCAGCAGCAACAACAATTTGCCATTTCTTTTTCACTTTTGTGGGTATAGGAGGATAAGAACCGGAAGAGGGAGGGGAAGATGCAGGAGGAGGATTTATATATTTTAATGGAAAGTTAAGCTTATAATAAACTGTAAAGAAAATGGAGATTCTCTACTAAGTTTTGTTTTCTCGTTAGTTGACTGTGAAAAGCAAAGATTTATAGCCATGCCCCCAATTTGTGGTTGAATTGAATAAAGTTATCATTCTATATAGTGCAAGATTATGGCATAAAATTGATTATGGCATATATACCTTTCCCTTATCTCTCTCTCTCTCTCTCCCTCTGTCGATTCTTTGTATATTATTTCATGTTTTTTTTTTTTGCTACAAAATTTAAAGTGTACAACAAACATTTTAGCTAAAATATCTAAATCAAATGCACCGCATTCATTAAGAGGAAATTTGCATGATTATCGCTTTGGCATATAAAATCCTATAAAATCGATAATGAATAGCAGGCAATAAATTTTGAAATTATTATAAGCACATTGTGACAATTTTATATAATTTTTACAGTGGAAGAAAAGATGTCAATTAATTATGTAAATTGTAGGGTATAAAAGAAAGGAACTTCCAACTCTCATAAGACTAAAACAATAAGTTTAAATATAGATAAATTAGTAGCATTAAATAGTTTATTATTTGTCTTCTTTTTTCTTGCATTGAAAAATGATTTAAAATTATTAAAGATCAGTTCCAAATCTACCAATCACTTCATACAATCAAACAATAAGATATCGGAGTATTGAGAAGAGGATGAACAAAACTAAAGATATTAACACCAAGTTCTTTCAATTGGAATGATTTTGTTTTTGGCTTTCAATATGTTTTATCCACTGTGAATAGAAGAACGGATATAGCTTGGTATAGCAATGAAGTGGTTTGAGTCGTTTTGTGAAACATATTTATAAATAATTTCCATACTAATATGCATTTTATGTAATTAGCGGTTAAAATAATAAATACAGTACATAATTATCATTCATTGGCTGACCACACAGTAGGCAAAGAGGGAGGTGGCGGGGGGTTTAAAAATAACCTAAAATAGTGTGGAATGAATGTACATACAATATGTAGTGTATATATACATAACTGGACTATATATATTCAAAGTTTGGCACTTATCTCTGTTGGTGCAGGTGTGTGCGTGTATTAGTATATTCATATATGTGTGTGTGTGTGTGAACATTAAGGCATTAGCACCGCAAAAACATCAACTAATTGTGCATTTTAGCGATAATAAACCCACACGACAAGAGTTTATTATTTCAGGCTGAGGACAAAATGCGTATACGCCACGTGGCACAAAAGCATTTATTCGTATTAAAGAGAGAGATAGGGAGCGAGAGAGAGAGGGGGAAATGAATCGAGTGAGAAGCAAATGGAGTTAGAGGGAGCTCAACTGAACTCAAAGTGACAAAAGTTTGACACTCGCATATGCCCTGGGCGAAATTAATAAGCATCGCATTTATTAGCGGCAGTCAAATAAAGAGATAAATGTCACTCATACGCCCACGTGGCACCATGAGAGCAGCTGCTTCTGCCATACCCCAGTAAAATATTAAAATATTTAATTTTCAATGTGTTTGGGTTTGTCTCTGTGTGTGTGGTTGTGTGAGTTGGTATGTGCGTGTGTGCTTATAACTTCGTCAAAAACTATGCCCCATGGCCATGACAAATATTTCAAATAGTTAAGCGCATTAGTGGCATATGCCAGGCATCGTGTCGCATCGTATCGCATGGCATCGCGTATACGCATCGTGCACCGCAGCCAATTAAAGTTTTTAAGCTAACCAACAAAAAAATAAAAGTTTACCCCGCACCTTGCCAACAGTTATCAACCAACCAATTCAGAACTTTTCTTTTTTTTCAGCTCAGCTTTCACTACAAACTTATGCATTATCCATTACAATTGTTAAATGAACTTTTATGACCTAATTATGCACCTTCAAGGTAGACGAATTATAAAATTTGTGTGTTTGTAAAACTTTTTCCCATGTCACATTTAACTAAACTGTTTTTCTATAGAAATTTAATATTACATCAGAGAGAAAAAGATAAAAGTGTTCTGTTTGTCAGTCATCAAAATTGGCAAATTGTATAGAAGAAATAACAACAACAGCAACAACTAGAATAAAAACAATATTGTAAATTGTAAAATGTATTTTGCATAAATTGGATTTAATTTTTACCACCTAAACAGTTTCTACTTGCCTTTCGAAATATTAATGTCATGTCAAACAGCAATTATGCCATGTAACAACAATGTAATAATAGCTATAAATCCAGGCTTCATTCAATGTATACACACACACACACACACAACGTAAGCAAACACAAACACAGAGACATTTGTATACTTGAGCAATTTGGCAAATAAATCATTATTATTTAATCAAATTTGTCATTGATATTGTTCCGAGAATGTTGCAAACCATTTGCTTACATTTGCCAATGCCTAGGCAGAGAGACTTTTGTGTCTCTTAAATTGTAAATGAATTTAAAAAGAAAATGTATGAAATAAAATAATATAATATGGAGTAAAATATGCCAAGAATTTGCTTTCCACTTTTTTTTTTTTTGGTTTTCTAGTGTTGGTTTAATTAAATGTTTATATATAAGTAATAAATTTAGGTCAATATATATGTTAAGCTATGTAGGTAGTTTAGGCAGTTGTTGAGATTTTAAGGCTTGGCATTTAGTTATCTATATAAACACATAAAGATAGTAACAAATTGATTAATATATGGTTTAACTTTGATAAATTCTGTTTAGAAATGTTTCTTTTAGATTTAAAGTACTAAGAAGTGAAATACTTTAAAGATCATTTAAGTCTAAAGATTGTTTTCATTAGTAAAAGTTTGTGTAATGTTTTAGTTTCTATTTTAGTGGCTCACAACTGTCTTTAACATTGTCAATTTTGAGGAAAATCTTGTCTATTGTCTGTTAATGTTATAAACTTGTAATCATTTTTGCCTTAGTTCGAATACGTGACATTTTGAATTGATTATTTAACTGTCTACCCTCATAATCAATCAATTTTCGTTTTGAAAATTAGGGTAATTATAACTTTGAACTATAATTACACTCAACGATTATAATTGTACAATAGTTTCAACTAATTGATATATATATTTAAACATATAATGTATCTGATTGATTGCCAAATATGTTAACTAAGAAGGTGCCTCAATTAGTTTCATATGGCAAAGGTTTTTAATAAAAAAGAATTTTACTTTAATTCTTATTAAGATTTCAGTTACCAAACTTCACTTCAATTTTCAGTATTTCAAACTGAACATAAAACACACACTGATATAGTTTTTATTTGTCATATTTGTTAAGTGAAAAATACAAAATATGCCACTTTGGTTTCATTTCATTATTTTTGGTATCTTTCAGCTTGACATGACAACAATTGCTCATAATTATCATGCTCATATAAATTGTAAAATGTGAAATGTTGTGCATATGTAGATAGGATTAAATTAGTCACAACACACACACACACACAGGCAGTCCCACAAATATGCTCAGATTGATGTGCAATCAACAGCAAATGGTTATTAAATTTGCATGCAGTCCATCTCTTTATATATATGTATATATAAATCTTATATTAAGTTGATTTAATTTTTGGTTAATTTGCCACAATATTTTGTCAGATAATTTCATGAAAATATCTTAAGGTGAAATGCTTATTTATACTCAAAACATTCAAATCAATGAATGCGAATTGAAAAGGACACCAATTAAATATGGTAAATATAATAAATTCTATTGAAGTAAGCAATACAAATGCTAAAAAGGATACAAATTGAGTATAAACTTCATTTAAGCGGAATGTTTGGAGAAATCAATTGCTATATGAAAATACTTGAAGCAAAGATAGAATTTATAATTTGATAAATTAATTTACCATAAAATGGAAATAACTTAGTTGAGTTCAAATTAAATATATATAATTTGATATTTAACAGTAGTTACAAAAAAGAAGTTACAAAGCATTGGAAGAAGGAGTAGGAAAATGTATTTTTAGTAAAAGGAAATGCAACTTTATGATTTATTAGTTTTTCAAGTACTTATCATGATTTATGATATATTGATTTATGTATATGTTGTGCTAATTTTCTTCTTTTTTGTTGTTGTTTTGCCTTTTGTCGTTACGCGTTAGTTTCATTAATTAATAATACAGCAGGTGGTTGGCTAAGAAAAGGACTTTGGTAAACTTACACACACACACACTCTCACACTCACCCGCACACAGAAGTTGCTTATTTGCATAATTCCGTCATTGTTAATGATTGTGAATAAAAGTGGAAATTATTTTGCTTGTCAATCAATTGATTCCCTTAGTGCCAGGCACTTGAGAATTAATATCAATTTGTATTCATTTGTGAATATTACAAAAGGATTATACAAAATTAATTAAAATTTTGCATAATGGCAGTTTGCCGCATTGATCCTTACCATCTATAAAACGACCCCCCGCCGCCCAGCAGTTTACCAATTCTGCCCGCCACTAAATGAGTTAAATCACATTGATGGGTCCTCTTTCTACCCCCCACCCAGCCCCCGAAACATCAATTAATCATCAACGCCCCAAAATGCCTAAATCCTTGACAAAGCCCGCACATTAGACATACGACACGTAGACCCCACAAGAAAGTTCAATTGCCAATTAAAACCACAAAAAAAAAAAAAAAATAACAGAAAAGAAAACCAAAAAAAATTTATATAAAAATAGCAAACAAGAGGAAGAGAGAGAAAAACAAAACTCGAGAAAGAACAAACACAACTGAATGAAACCCAAGACTAACGGAGTCAATAAACGACATCGTTTTGAAGTGCTGAGGAACTTAAAGTCTCCATTTTCGCCGCACACCTGTCAGCCACATCCACAACCGACAACCGCATCCTGAGATACATACAAACATGTCATTATCATAATAAGCAGCAAAAGATGCCGAAGGAGTCGTCCTTACTGTTACCCGTTGTTACTCCTGCTTCACGTTGTTGTTTTTTGTGGCACACACACACACACACACACCCACACTAAGAGACAGACAGAGAGCGAGAGAGAGAGAGAGAGATACATATACATACAATATATAAGCATTCGCCATTTGCCATTTGGCAGTTTGGCATTCCCATTCTGCTTCAGTGAAGCATGCGAAATTGGCGACAGTTTGTGTGCGCATAACTGAGCATAATCGACGCCTTTCGGTTATAATTAACTCATTAAAGTGAAATGGCAAGCCGCAAAGATGTGCTGCCACTAAGACTGTTAGCCGACTAACTGCCAAGAGCATCAAACTCTACATGTTTCCTCCATGTAATACGAGTGGGCATCAACAGCTGCTACCTCCTGCTTGGCTGTTTTGCCAACATCTCTTCAAGTTGCCCATACACACATCCAGAAACATCAACACACACACAGACACTCACACACTGGGTCAGGTTTCCAAAGTAGTTGGGCACACAAATTGAAAAGTTCCTTTTTTGTGATTTTTATTAAAGTTGTTAATAAATTTCTTATAATTAAAAGTAGTCAAAAAGTGAATGAATTTTATAGGCAAATAATGGTAATGAAAATTACCATAATTTGTTTTCCTATTAATATTAATTAATTGCCACAAATCTCTCTCGAGTTGAAGGACCTTTTCTGAAGTCAAGTATCAAAGGTTTCACTGTACTGCAACAGAGGTGTTAGGCAAAGTTATGTTCGTGTCTATTTGCAAATCATCATTAAGTCTTAATTCGATGGCCCTCGGGCGATCATAAATCTCTTAATGTATCTAATTAACTCTACCACTAACTATAACATGAGCAAATGTCTATACATTTATCTAATTTTGATTGAAATTGAGCAGTGCATAGAAGATGAGAAAAAACAAAGGGGAAATAGTGGAGCAAATCTAAAAAAGAGGAAGAATAAAAGAGCTAATCAAACTGAGAGCGGTTATATACTTATGTACTTACAATACAAAGACATTCCTCTTCTTTCTCTTTGTAAAGCAAAAGAAAACCCATTAAGATAACTCTTTCTATTAATGTCTGCGGCTGTTCTTTTTCAATTGAACCACTGTGCAACAGCTGTAGAGCCTCACATACGACCTCTCTCAATGTTGTCGTAAATAAGAAATGAAATCAAAGTTAACATTTTGTAAATCTGATTTTTATAACTTTTCTGTTTTCTTTTTTTTTTTTGCGGCAAATTTCTCACACTCACACACACACACACACAAACACACATGGGACAACTCTCATGTGAAATTGCAATTAAATTAATGTCACGCATACGACGCGTATAACATGCGCTCTGCGTCCTGTGCCCTATGTTTTGCCATGTATATTTGTGTAAGTGTGAGTATGTGTGTGTATTTGTAAACGGGAACAGGAACAGGAACAACGGGCCACATAGCTCAGGTTTTATTGCTCAGCCGCAAAACAACAACAGCGTCAACAACGGCGGCAACAGCAGCGGCAACAGCAGCAGCAACAGCAATAGCAGCCAATGGCCCACAATTAGTGCGTGTTGGTAACCAGCAACAGCAGCAGCTGCTTGGATTTGTGTTAAGTAGAGAGGCAGGGGGAGGGGGGGATACGAAGGGAGTTACTGGGAGTTGGATTTGTTGTGCTCTGCATATAAATCGATGCTGATGCTGTGAAAATTTGCTAAAATAACTACAGACACACTCGTGCCAAAAGCAATTAAACTGCTAAAACCACATTTTGTGCGAGAAATAATTGCAAAAATGCCAAAACATAAAGCCCAACAACAAACAGAGTACAAAAACAATAACAACAACAACAACAGCAGCAAAGGCAAAACAAGAAAAAAGTAAACAGAAAAAAAACGAGAGAGAAACAACAACAAGAAGAACACACCAATTACAATAACGTCACCCGCGTTAGAAAGAGACCGAGTTCACCCCACCCCCAAGGGATAATAGAGGGGGGTTATTCACGGGATGGAGAGGAAAAACTGAGATTCGTTCGAGTGCGTATTCAGTCAGTGATCGATACACATAACCGACAAAAAGTCAAGCCAACCAAAAAGAGGAAAAAAAAAACAAAAGCCCGCGGTGTTTCAAATCATAACAACGACTTAATAATACTCTACATTAAATGGAAAATTTAACAAGCTATAATGCGACAGTACTTATTCTAAAAATAAAAAATAAGAAACATAAATAAATCTATATATAAATTTTAAGATAATTCTAAGCCAAGTCTCATTTACATATTATTTCATTATATAACTGATTAAGGATTGAAAATCTATATAAAAAATGTACAAAAAGCGAAACGTTAAAGGCAACTTTAAAAAAGGATGGCTCATCTAAAGCTTTCCATATTCCTACAGATCAACTTCTACTATAGCCTATTGGAAAATATTATTTCCTTGCTACCTTTTCCAAGCATATGCTAAGCGAATATACCCCATTCATACCAATGGATGTAGGGTACATCACAAATATTGTAGGCTGAATGGCAACAACAGCGGGAAAGCGAAAAAAAAAAAAATGGCCAACAACAAATCAAATATATTATAACGGAAAAACAAACCAAAAACTCAACGCCAGCTTCAATAACAATAACAATGATGGGGGCGTGGTAGGGTGGCCACGCATTTAGACAGACAAAAGAGAAAAGTGAGAGGGGTAACAGAAAGGTGGGGGGGGGGGTGGAGAGGGGTTAAGGGGGAGGTGGAAAATGGATGGCCAAATGTGCGAATGCCAACTGACAGAGCTCGGTTGCGGCGGTTTTGTTTACACTTTACAATAGGATTTCTGAGGCTTTTGCGGCATTCGAAAATTTTTGTGCCCCTAAAATATCTCAAAAGGCAACAAATTAGTTTAACAAAACAACAACAAACGGATCAACTTAAGCAAACAATTATTAATAAAAAATTTCAACAATTTTTCATCTTTTATGCTAAGATGTTGGATAAAATGATAAATAAAAACTTTTGTTTAGTTCAAAAAGCAAATGAAAGAGAGTTTTGAGTTGAAATCAGAATGAAAATTTTCCTGATGGGAAATCAGAATCAGAATTTTAAGTGGTAAGAAATAATTCTTTTATTTTTGACTCGTAAGTAAACGAAGTTTAAAAAATTTCATTTTTAAATGTTGCTAAAGGACCTCCATCAATTTCATAAAATTTTAAAAATTGTTAAGTTCCTCAATCTAAAAATTATATTTTAAAGTATTTGTTCATCGAAACGGAATATGAATATGATTGAGAAATAATTGTACAAATTTCAAAGTTTCCTATGCTAAAATTGGTTCAGTTCCATTTGAATAATTAATTATCAATCATAAAATTAGTAAAAAAAACAAATTTTATTTAGGAATAGCAATTAAAGAATATATAAATAACAAATTATTATTCAGAAATTATCAGCCTATTAGTAAGCAATTTTTGTCACCTTTTCCATCATTAGATAATATATTATTCTAGATTTTCAGTGAAACATTGAAGCATATTGAACATTGAGGAATATCAGTTGCAGCTTAGTCCTTACTAAAAATGTAGCCTATCTTTAGGCTAAATCTGATCATATTTAAATTCAGCAAAGTGATATTTGATCTTAACTTTTCTTCCACTTTTTCAGAATGTTACTGATTGATTTATATGATTTATATATTCTTTTGAGAAATCACTTGGATTTCCCATAACTATTAAAAAAATGAATAGCAGATCTCACGGATCTATATATACATATATACTTTTTGAATAAATAAACAAACTTACGCTCAGTATGTGCGAGTATTTTACACTATTTTTACCTGTAAATAAACAAAAAAAAAGTGCTTTTTAATAACTAAAATCGTATATACAATATAAAAGATTTATTTATATAATGCTTTATTTCTAAAAGTTAAAAACGAATTATATAAATTGCAGTTTGTTTAAATTAAAAAGAGTTTAATATTATTTCATGTTAATGAAATCGTCAACTTTTATATAAGTCAAAGCATTTGATATAATTCATATAGCTGTTATTTATTATATATTATTTTTTATTTATTTTTCTTTTATTCTGTGTAGCGCACAATAAATGTGAAATCGGAATTGCGTTAGGGCAAAAACAACAAATATCCGCAGACATCTACATACATACACACATATATATGTATGTATGTATGTATGTATGTATGTATGTATGTATGTATATATTCAAAACGAATGACAAACGCGGTTCAGAGTCGTTGCCATTCGCGCGAGTGAAAGACAAATTAAGATTATAAAAAAAATAATAATAAAAATAACACACACACACAAACAAACAAAACTCACAGACGAGAAACAAACAGAAAAAAAGAAGGAAAAAAAAAACGAATTGATTGATTGATTTATCAAATATATATATATATTTATATATGCATACATCTGGCTGTGTCTGTGTGTGTGTGTGCGTTGTGCGTGAGCGTAAGGTAAGTGTGGTTGTGCCTGCCTCCATTGCTGTATGTGTGTGTGTTGACTCTGACTCTGTCCATATCTGCGTTTGTGTCTGTGTCTGTGACTGCGGTGCGTTTGTGATTTGACAGACAAACTGACAGCAAGACAGTCAGCCTAAAGGGGGAAACAGACGAATTGTGCGGGTGAAGGGGAGTTGGAGGTGATATGAAGTCGAGCCTGTCGGCATTTATGTATGCGCGTAAATCCAATCCCCTCCCCTTTTCCACCATACCCACAGTACGCAGAAATCGGCAACCTCCTGTCCAGCCTGAAGCAAGTCAGTGCGTAGATAGATTTCCCACTTCCACTCCCATTCCACCTCATCCTCATCTCTCCTTGTCTTTCTCGCTCTTTCTTTTACTAGCTATGTGGGTGTATGTGTGTGTGCGACACGTAGCACATTTTATTTTCCAAGTAATAAATCAATTTTCCGCACCACTAAAAATGAAAACGAACGAAAAAAAAGAAGAAAAACCAAACGAAACGTTGCTGAAGTTGATGCTGAAGCTACCTATCGAGTGGAGGCCAAGAAGTGGCAGCGATTGGAATTGGAATTGGGGTTGATGGCAGCTATGTAAGGGGGAGCTAGTGGAGGGGTGGTGCTGGTGGTGGTGCTGTTGATGGGTGAATGGTAAAGGAGAGGTGGGCAACAGTTGGCGCACCTGAGAAGAGCGTAAATTAAAGTCACTAAATCAAAAAAATTCCCAAAAACAAAAAAAAGGCAAGAGAAGCAACAACAACAACAACAACAACAACAAAATGAAACGTAGCTAAGGAGAAAGTTAACATTTGTTTACGTGGTTGGACGGTTGCGAAGTCTTAGACGTAGTTGGCCCAAAAACTTTTGGCCCAAACAACAGAAACAGAGAGAAACTGAGCACAAATGAGCAACAAAAAGTAAGCAAAACAATTTGTTTTTCCTTCTATTTTGTTGTTTTTTTTCTCTTGTTGTTGTTGTTGTTGCTGTTTTGTTTCTTTGCTTTTTTGGCGAGTTGCGGCAATTTGTTTTGAGTGGGGTCAATGGGACCTAGGGAACAATACTATGGATGGAGGCTTAAATGGGAATGAAAGGAAGGGGAGGGGGCAGGAAAGGAAGCTAAAACAAATCAAGTCAACAATCAAGTAAACATGCACACTCACACACACACACACACACACACAGAGATAAACACGAAGAATAGCTTCACAGATTCGACATTTGGGTATAGCAGACACCCTGTAAAAGTTAATGTAACGGCGCATTTAATTGCACGCACGGAATGAAGGCCACGCCTCCCACTTGCCCCCATATACAGTGGCACTCCACTCTGGCTTGAGGCAGTGGACATTGCTTGAACTTTTTCTATATCTCTTGCTTTTTTTTTTTTACTTGCAGAAGAGGGTCGTTCTTTCTCATCGTCTTCGCTCTTTCTTTTTCATCTTGTGGCACTTACTTGGCTTTTTGGCCTGTTCAACAGTTTCAGCAGGTGAAGTAAGTAAAAATGGCTATTAGCCAAAGCATTTTATGTGTATGTGGCTCCTTTTTACTTGAGACACTTCTTTCCCCTACGCCCCCTAAGCCCCTCGAATATCGCTTTGCTGCTTCTTCTTCTTGCTGGGATGGGGGCAGTTTTTACTGTCTGGCCTCCTGGCAGCCCTTTGTTGTCTCTAATGCGCTTTGCTATTTTTTAATTATAACGCAAGTTACCTGCAAATGAAAAGTAAAAGGGCTGCCAAGACGACAACAACAACAACAACAACTACAATAACAATGTGTATGTAGCTAGTAGAGGAGGTACAACAACATCCGCGTCCAAGGGCCAAGAGTCGGAAACAGGAAAGAAACGTGAACAGGATGTGTCTGCGGCCAAGACACGAATTCAGGCAACATAGACAACACTCAAATAGCTTTTTAGCTGCAACCATGGCGAAGCAGTGTAGAAAAATACATAGAAGAAGAGCAAAAGAAAAACCGAACACGGTGGAAAATGGGGAAAATTTGCTGGCAACAATTTTAATTGCGTAAACTGTGCAATTTTGCTCTTTCTTTCCCTCTCACACAGTGTCTCGAGTTCTCTTTTTTACCTCATATATATATAAAGAGGTAT
This sequence comes from Drosophila austrosaltans, assembly GCA_035045865.1. Taxonomy (NCBI): domain Eukaryota; kingdom Metazoa; phylum Arthropoda; class Insecta; order Diptera; family Drosophilidae; genus Drosophila; species Drosophila austrosaltans. Next base: position 1,029,608 of record JAWNOQ010000049.1, on the reverse strand, counting down.
ATATAGATATATATTTTTCTCTCCCTCTTTTCTCTTATTATTGTGTTGCAATAGCAAAGGCCAAAGTTGCGGCAAAATTAAATTACTCATACGCTCAGTTGGTTAGCACAAAGCGTCTCTCAACTTGAGACTACCATGGATTTATTGTTAATTGGAAATGAGGCATGCTCAGACTATTTGATGCCAACAAGATTTCCGCCACTCAAACACTAGAAATCTCTAGACTAAGAGAATCAGAGAATACAACACAGACAGTCAAAGGGAAAGAGATAGAGGCAGAAAGAAAGAAGGCAAGAAAACTATTTCTGATGAAAACAAAAAAACAGAAAGAAAGAAAAGAAACGAAGAAAAAAACGCTGACAAATAGCACGCGTAATTAGAAATTAAGTTTCTGCTATTTCTGCCTGTGGCTGAGGAGTGATTAGTGCAATGACAATCTGGTATAAAACCATAGAGCCAGACAGGGGAGTGGATGGCCAAAGAGGGGGCAGGGCTGTAAGTAGTACTACAACAAGCAACTGTAACTGACAGAAACTGCTGTCGTGCTGAGGTAATTTATTAAATCTCTACTAAGCATTTTGCTTTACATCAAAAACTTTAGTGCTTAAATTTTATATATACAAGTAATTAGTATATTTACCAAGTATTTTGTAAACTAAAAATCATTAAGTTTATACTGCAATTTACACTATAATTATCACAGTAAAGGAAAGTTAAAAAGGGCAAAAATTCTTTTGTGGATAACTTTTTGACTTTTGGTATATTTAGTCTGAATGGCAATTGAAATATTTTTGAACTAAAAACAATTTGAAGAAATCAGGATAACTGAGAGCAATCTAACTAGTTCTTAGATGGATATTGGATATTGATTAACAACTAAAATACTAAATAATACAAAAATAGAGAAGAAGATTGTCTTGGATGGCCATTCGTTAGAATGAGATCACGAAATTTATGTCCTTTGCTTTGACCTGTGAAATATTACTCCAAAATTTGTTTAGATCATAGGAAAACAATTGTCTGTAAATTGACACTACAATATTAGCAAATTTTTGCCGACTCTTAATGCAATCTTATATACCTCGAATATTCAGAAACAAAAGCAAAATTGATTTAGACATTATGAAACCAAAAAACATTTTTGTTAACTCTGGTAAGTAATATTATGAAACTCTTCATAACACCCCCTAAATCCATCCATTTGAGCATAGTAATCTTATCTTTAGGCATACATTTGAGTTATATTTTCAATTTACAAACAGTTTTCATCATTTGAATTTTACATTTATACTTTTTTTCTGTTCAGTTTAAATTGCTATCTTAACCGTTGAGTCATTCAGAGACATGAGAAATTATAGTTTTTGCTGGTATCAACACCCAAAAGTAAAGGCCAAGTCATCATGCGCCTAACTGTGCCCACAATCCTTTCTATCCATTATATAGCTTCAAATTAGAATGGCTAATTGCAAAACTCCTCACATCAGGACCACATTTTCTTTTGTTAACTTGCCCAAAAACTTGCCTCTGGCATCTGTCGGGCGGATGAGTCTGTATCTGTGTGTTTGGGTGTGTGAGGGGTTGTGTGTGGGTAGGTCGTTGGTTATATGACTATGACAACTTGTATAAAAAAGTAGAATTTCTTGCTCTTTCGAGATGTCCTTGTTGCAGTTAAATTACTTCTCGTTTATTTTAAATTGTGAAAAATATGTGCAAATGTTCCCTTCCATCCAAATCTTCCAACCAACAGACATTACACAATGATACCTAACCAGAATGGGCTGGAGCAGAGAAACTGAAAACAGAAAACTGAAACAGAAACACGATTGTATTCTGGCTGGCTGGCTGGCTGACTGGCTGGTTGGCAAGTCGGGGTAAAAAAGGCCAATGGAAAAACATGGGCAAAATGTTCAGCAATTTGCAATGGAAAATCGCACGCGTTGTATTTTCAAATAATGCGAAAACTTTTCCCGCCAATGTTTTCGAACAGAAGCAAAACCAACGAACGAACCCACCAGTCAACCAACGAATCAGCGCGGCAACCCACCAACCAAGGGAACTGAACCAAACAGCTTCCAGCTAACATCATCTACCATCCAGAAGCAGCTCCAATATACTTTTGTTTCTTTGCCTCTATTGTCCTGCTTTTCCATGATGCTGCTGCCTGATGCTTCTGCTGCTACTGCTGCTGCTGCTGCTGCTGCCTGCCTGTGTGAAATGCAATTTCTCATATTTGCATAACTGCAGACAGTAGATAGCTCAAAATAAAGTTGCAAATTTTTGCTGTGGTGGCGGCAACGCCAACTCCAACAACAACTTTAATATGACCAGGCCGCGTAGCGTAATTGCCCCCACGTCCTGTAGTCCCGATCAACACGAATACACAGAAAGAAATAATTGATAAACTTATCTCTTAAATTAAAGCAAGTCAAATATATGAAATGACAGAGATAGAGAGAGGTTCGATTTTATAGTTTATATATGGAATGCAATTCATTTGAAAAAACAAATAAAAGTCTGTTAGAAAACTTTGCCGATTTATGCACTTATATGTACTCGTTTTAGTTAAACTTTATTTAATAGCATTCGTTTTTTGTTTAAGTGTTATCAGTAACAACAGCAGCAGCAGCAGCAGCAGCAATAGTAGCAATGGCAGCAGCAGCGGCAATAGTTGCTCTCATAGTAAAATCCCTTCCGCTTTGGGCGTACAACGAAACTAGAGCTCGGCGGTTTCCGCACACTGTGCTCGCGTATTTTACAAACAATACGGCATGGAGGGGTGGTTGGAGAGGGGAAGTTTGTTAAAGTGGGTGATGATGGTCGGTCGCTGTAGTTTCAGTAGGAGACTCAAATCAACGGAGTTACGCGCATACCGCACACAATACTATACATATAAGACAAAGCATACTTTCGGGCGCAAATAACCAAACGCAACTAGCAACGGAAACCAGAATTGAGCGCCTTTCACCGGACATGGCGAAGGGCAAACGAGATGGTGAGATGGCGAGATGGCGAGTTTGGCTATTCTATTAGGACAAACACAAATCACAGCGCCAGCAGCAAAGGCATCACCAACAGAAGCTGCAGGTTCTGCAACTGGGGTCTGCCGGGGCAAATTTCACGCAGAGAGAAAACAAACAAACTGGCCAAGGGACATTGTTCCTCCCGTCCTGCGTTAACCGAAAGCAAACATAATTGATATCGTAATCAATTCAAAAATCTAGAAAACTAAAAACAGCAAATGCTGTGAAAACAACGCCAGGGACATGGACATGGCCACAGGCCACATGCCACATTCCAGCAAAATGTTTTCTCCTCCCCCCCCTCCCTCCCGCTCCGATCAGTCAGCTTCTGTTACCCTTACTCACGCCCACTATTCACATATGTGTTTGCCAGTGCGTGCCACTCAATCAACTCTAAAAAAGTCTACAAATATTAGCCCCTAATGCCATTGAGACCAGGATGAAGGAAGCAGGACATTGGATGGAGGACTCATGCCCATAAAAAAGTGGAATTGTATATAAAAATGAAGCAAAAAAAAAAACGAAAAGACGAAGAAGCAGAAGAAAAAAAACGTGTGGCAGCTTCAAATAAAATTGTTGCGACAAAGGCTCCAACAGCATTGGCGTCGCCAGCTGAAGGAGCAGCAGCAGCAGCAGCGGGCACAACGATAACATTAAGAAGAAGTATCGAAAAAATGTGTAGTGCCACACACACAAACACACACACACATATTGTGGTGCAAACACATACAAAAAAGCAACGTCGACAAGGACACAAAAGCTGAATAACAACACAATCAAGCGAGGCGCGCGTTCTTCTTAGTAGGATAACAGGACAGAGAGAAAGAGAGAGAGAGAGGAGAGGACATGGTAAAAGGGGAAGAACGAAGCGTGTCTGGGCATAGGCAGCGCTGCATAAGTTTCCAGCACCAACGAAAGCGGCACGTAATAACATTTTTCTAAAGAAAGCAACAAGAACACCAACAACAATAGCAACAACAACGAAGACCATTACAGACCAGACCAGACCCAGCCCAGCCCAGCCCAGCCAGAAGCAGACGAAGATGTCAAGCTAAGGAGCAAGCAGACGCTATAAGAGACGAAGTAAGAGAATAAAATATATATATATAAAAAAAAACAACAAAAAAACACACACATAGCAACAATAATGCTTTAGCTGTAACGAAACTTTTATACACTTTTCAAGGTGAGCAATATTCAAAAGAAAAAATTATAAAACTAAAGGAATTCAAAAGAAATTGCATTGCTAAAAGAAGAAAATAAGAAAAATACTTTTATGCAAGACTGTAATTTTAATTCTTAATGTTTTCATTATCCATTTTTGTTAAGACTTTAAATTAATTAAAAAGAAAAGAGTTTTTATTCATAGTAAAAATTCCAACAAATCCAATAAGTCTCTTTATGAAACCTCTATGCCAGGGCAAGTTCTATCTAAAATTAACTATGCCCTTCTTCATGGCGAGTGTAATGAAATACAAAAAAAAAAAAAGAAAACGAACGTGCGTGGTGGCATGCCCCTGGCTCTTGTGGAATGCTGTCAGGAGACAAGTTATTGTTTTTGATTTCATTTTTCTTGCGTTGCCCACTTTACGGCCAAATTGGAGTTGCCGGCTAGAGTCACAATGTGGGTGAAATTCAAGAGCTGCTTATTTCCATATACGACTATATATATGTACATATATGTATGTGCTATATGTATGTATGTTTCAGTTTCTGTGTATGTTTGTCTGTGTCAAATTGGTTAGTTTTGGCTAATCGAGGTATTCGGTTGGGTGGGCCAACCAAGGATTTTGTCTTTATGGCTAAAACGATGGGCATATTCCTGCTGGTTGCCTCACTGCTTATTATACATATATAAATTGTATATACTTGGCTATTATTATGATTACATTCAGTTCTAAGCTTGGTTATATAGATAAAACTTTAGACAAATGCTCGTAAAAGTAAAGAAAATTGATTTTCCTTTAATGGAATAACAACGAATTGTGTCAATTAGATATGCGACTGAAGTGAACATAAAAAAAAACAGTTGCGGTGATAGAGAGAGGGGGAGAAAAATACATGTAATAAAACAAAAAAAAAGTAGAACATGCAATGTAAGTAAATAAAACCACCAGGCATGACAATCAATCATTCAGCCAGTTGCACAAACTTCCGCAATTTTCTCTTGACTGTACGGAAAACTCTGCTCTCGCAGAGAGCTATCATTAGGCTTCCAGCATTTCAGCCACAAACTCGGGACTGTTTCACTCGCAAACTAACTTTGAAAAACTTTCTAATAAAATAGCTAGCCAGTCTCTTCTCTCTATGTGTGTGCCCAAAAAGGTCCGATTCTAGTCTGTGGTAGAAGAACTCGCCTTGGTTATATATACACAGATACATATGTATCTGTATCTATGCGAACACGCCGAAGGCAGAACCACAATAGCAGTACCATCAACAGCACCAGCAGCGTATGCGACAGCAACTGCATTCCCTTTGGTATCCCCCCAACCCCCGCGCCTAACTTACATACTCATACACTGACAAAATGCAGTTTCAAGTTACAAGAGAATATCAAAAAAAATGAAGGAAGAGTAGGGGTGGAAGGGTTGCGACAGGGAGATAGTAAAAAGCTTTTTCTCTCTTCTATGCTCAGTTTGTTCGTTTCCACTTGTTTCACTATCTCTCTTTCGGTTCGGCTCTGAACATGCATGTACGGCATTTCATTCATATATGTGTGTGTGTGTGTGTGTATGGCCACACACATACATGGCCGCAACATCCGTTACAATTTTTTACGACTGCGACTCCTGCGACGCCGGCTGAAGCTAACGTTGATGTTGATGCTTTCGGTGGCAGCAGCAGCAGCAGCAGCAGCTCTCCTAAGTGTATACATATATATATATATGGGCCTGTGTGTGCGCGTGTATGTATGTGTGTGGGTGCATAATGGGGGATGCCGCAGTTTAAGGGATTGAGGAAATTTTTGTGGGTTCCCTTCAGTAATGATATGGAATGTGTTGGAATTTCAAGAAGTTACTTCAGATTTCTTTATTTATTTAAATGAGCAGCCACCGAGAATGCCACTGTCTGTGGTGGGCAGCCAAGCCGAACAGAGCTGAACCGAACCAAGAACCAAGAACCAAACCAAGGCAAGCCAGCATCTTCAAATTGACTGACTGTGGCTGACTAACTGACTCACTGACTGACTGACTGACTGACTGTGCCAGTGAGCATACAACTTAAATGAGCGTTGTTATCAGTCTCTCTTGCTGCTCCCTGTGCGGCTGTCTCAGAGTCTCTTACTGTATGTCTGTGTGTGTGTGTGTGACTGTGCGTGTAATTGTAAGGGCAACCAGCAGCAACAAGAAGTAAAAGAAGAAGAGGCTGAGACAGAAGGCAGGCATCCCCCTTTCCCCCCCCATCCTCTCGCACAAACCCGCACAGCAACCGAGCAACGTCATTGAAATTTATGCACGTTGTACTTTCCGTGTAGTGATATTTGTATTGGGAATTAAAACTATGCCCCCGGGATTATATCCTAATTTTCGGTGCTGGCGTTGCTTTTGTTGTTGGTACTTCCGCTGCTCCTCTCTCTTTCTATCTCTCTGTCTTTCATTGCGTTGTTCGCTTTCTGCCTTCATTTTTATGCTGCTTGCTGTCTGCTGCTGCTGCTGCTGCTGTGTGCCTCCGTTTTTACTTTTCATTGCTTTTGTTTTTCGTGTAATTAAAATAAAGGCGTGGAGTAATTGCTGAGGTCAGTGAGCAGTGGCAGCAACAGCAGCAACATTGAGTACTTCATACCAAAAAAAATTTGCAACCCATCTACCCCTTACTCCCAATCCCCTAACCACTCCCACTCGTCTATGTAATGCTAACTAAGCTCACAGAACTGCGCTGAAATTAACACTTTTTTGTTCTCCAGCTTGCCTTAATTTTTTTTTTTATTTTTTTCTGCTTTTACTTCTTCTTTGCTGGCCTTTTTTTTTGTGTGTTGGTCTTCTCTGCGTCTTTCTCGTGGGCAGAGTGAAGCAGTGTATTCCTTGGAGCTGAAACTGCTGTGAATTACCGAATAGCAGATAAAATTCTCAGTTTAACACTTTGTTAAAATGCTACAGCCTCCCACCCCCCACTCCCCTGATTTCTACCAAACACCATGTGGCTCCATGGACCATAAAGTGTGCCAACATTTGTTGTTGGTGCTTTTGGCCAGTTCTCTAACTGGACTTTGGTCACGTTGGTGTTTGCTGACGGTTTCTTTCGGATTCTTTAGATTCCATCCAGGTCCTGTGCGGCTGCGGTAAATTTCATTTCATCTCTGGACAGTCATTGGATTTGAGAACTTTCCCCCATATACATGAGTATGTATGTATGTTAGCAAGTACGATATCCATGCTAATTGGATTCACAAATCAAAGGTTTAGTGAAATTGTGTCTGATATGTGAGCAAGCACTTCAATTACTTGAATATATGGCTTATACTGAGCTAATATTGGCCAAAAGAAGAAGCAATAGATATTTCATTACAAAATGAACTAAGCAGAAACATTGGTTATTGGAAGAAGAGAAACTGGTTTAAATATTTTCATTTTGTTCAGTTTAATTATTGTTTTAAAAAACTATATTTTTCAAGTATTTTTAACAAATTATTATATAAAATAAATCCAATTCAAATGCATCTGTCATCAAATGTTGGAAAACAAATAAAAAGCTGCAATAGCTTTAGCTTAAACCAGCTTATTCTCTTTCACAATTCTCAACAGTTTCTCCCTTTCTCTTGGTAGACACTAAGCAGATAAGGAGACCCATAGAGCACTCATCTGGTAAAGTTGACAGGACAATAAAAGAGGTTTATGAAAAAGTGGTTGCAGTTTATGACAAATATGAACAGTAGATACATATAGGATAAAGCTATAGAAACTTTGAATGTTTTTGACTTATTATACTTTCTATTACACAAAAATTTTTAGTATATAAAACTAGACAAAAGACAATGATAAATATATTATATAGTATGTTGGTTAAAAGAAATATAAAATTAGTATATTTAAATCAATTTTTGGGCTCATTCCATGTGCATTTTAGATTCAGTTCAATGATTGGCAATATTACTTCATTAATTATTGATTGAGATGATTGAACAATAACTTTTGTATGTTGATTATTATTGACAGCCAGTAATTGATATGTCAGAGTCAGTAAATGTTTCATAAGCAAAGTTTATAAAAATAGGCAATTACCTTGCTCAGATGAAGATTTATAAAATTAATCTAAATAAATTACAATTAAATTATATCTTTGATTTTGCATTTCCTAATTACTTTTCACTTGCATTATTTAAACTCCAGGAGAAGTAAAGCTTAAAACTATATTTCTTATTCAACTCTAATGTAATCAGTGCTTAATTATGCCTGCTAGTAGAAAGGCTAAAAGCTGTCATTAATCAACAACATTTATTGCCATGCAAAAGATTACCAAATTCGAATGCAAATTCATGCCAGTTTTTTCTTGGTCCCAAATGGGCAAAAGTGAGCTAGATGAGCTTTGACCGACCAGGAACTATCCACTACTCAAGAACCAACAACCAACTGCCAACTAAGCCAAATTGTACGCTCAAGTGCCATAAAGCAATCAAAGTTGATATCAAAGTACTTCCCCGCACACACACACACACACACACATAGACTGGCACAACTAACTTATGCTCTCATGTATTCAATTAGGACAGCTTTTCGAATGGCCCTGTGTCCTTATTCATTTAAAAGAATTAAGCACTTTTCTAGAAGAAATTACTGCTGCAGCAGCAGCAGCAGAAGCAGCTACTCGGATTTGGCTGGTGGCTCCTTCAGGAACTTTCAACAACTTCCTATGCCCGAAAGTTTCCACAAATTAGTTATGCAAATTATGTGAGTCGTCGTCGTCGTCGACGGTGGCGTCTTCTTCACCGTCGTCCTTACCTCAACTTCAACCTCAACCTTAGCAGCAGCAGCAGCAGCAGCTTTGACGTCAAAATCCGCATTTAAAACAATAGCAAACTGAACTAAACGATAAACCCCTCCTCGCCACTCCTCATACCCAAGTGAAGTCCTCTCTCCTGACCCAAAATCTGAGCTACCCTCCGACCAGTCCGATTAGGACGCATAACAAAGTAGAATTTGTGTAAGTTTCGTATTTAACATGCTTTATGCATTCCTCAATTATAAATAGATTAAAGTCCAAAATAGACTAAAGTTAAATGTTAACTTTCCGGCCGAGGCGGACACCATTCACAAAGCAATTAACGCGCCCCAAAGGAAGTGGGCGCCCAAGCAAGGGGACACCAGAACCCAATTTAACTGACTGCCAACTTTCACAATCACTGCCCATCATCAATTTCAGATTTTTGTTGTATGTTTTATGAAGCAGTCAAGGCAAGACACAGACAGACAAATAGACAGATAGACTGACGAACGGACAGACAGACATACAGACAGACAGACGGACGTACGGTCGAACTGAGAGACAGTCAAAGCTTGGGACATGAGCTTGAGTTCATGATAAAGGCGGCGAAGGGAAATTGAGGGTGTTGGTTGAAAGTGAAAACAATGCCAGGCCACAAAAGGTTGGCAACGGCTACCCAGGGATGCCACCACCCGCCGAGTGTGTCTCTGTATGTGTCTGCGTGTGTGTGTGTCTTGGTAAGTGTTTACTTAAGCGTAAGCCGTAGCCTGACCTACCTCCAACTCCTACAATTCCCATTCCCATTTCCATTCACCATTCTCCATCTCTTTTAACCGTCACTGAACTTGAACCACATAGCACAACAAGAATACAAAGAAAAGCAGATAAAGCAGCGACCAGCCAGGACATTGGGTAAAAAAAGGGTTACTGCCATCTTAAAGGATTGCTTAAGTTTACGAAAACCAATATGTAAATGTGCGTGTTGTGATTAAGCACAAAAGCACAGACACAGACACACAAACAGAGAACAGAGAATATATAGAATAGATAGGCAGACAGACTCAAAGAATGACTGTGAGACAGACAGCCACACTTTGTTTAACCTAAACCCAAAAAACCAAAATCTAACCTCACCAAATGTAAACCAAAACACACGAAAACATAGCAACAACAACAAAAAATACACACACACTTATAAGAAGAAGAAGAAAGCAAGCAACTCAAAGGCCAAAACCAACCAAGCAGTCGGCCAACTTTACACACCTCAAGTGTTTGTTTAGGTTAGGCAAAAGTCGGTTTGGTCGGTCGGTTGGTCGGTTGGCCGAGCGGAATGGATTAGAAATGCGGAGTGGTGCTGGCCATTTGACGCTTTGTTGTTTTTTGGCCAAAAGCAACATAAATCTTGTCTTGCCAAACAAAGGTGCAGCCTCCGAAATGGTCCACAATTGAGAGCTATACTAAGATGTTTACCACTCCTTCCTCCCAACCCACACACACACTCACGTATGCCAAAGACAATGGCCAATCCGTCCGTTTTCAGTGGAATGCTCCATAACTATTAGCGTAAAGCCTCCGGTCTCATTTCTACTCATCTCCGTCCGGAGGAAAGTATGCGAATTCTTCTTCCTTTTTGGTTTTCTTTTTTTTTTTTTTTAAAGGTACCGCCCATAAATTGCAACGGCTGTGAGATGGAGTAGTGTTGCCGCTCCTGGCCTTGGTATCTTTTTAGATGTGCCTCAATTTGTGGCAAGACCAGTCCTTGATGTACACACACACACACACACACACACACACACACGCAACGATACACCGTAACACATACAAATGTATTGTGAAGCAGGCTTTGAGGCTTCTTATGTGGGAGATTGGTGGCAGAAGGGGGGCGGTGGGCACCCGCATTCTTCGTGGTGTAATAAAAACTAAAATCCGCACAACAATATGTGCGAGGATAATGCCATTTCCGTTTTATGTGAAATCCTGTTAGTCTTTGTCCGCTCACTCCCATATTTCTCTCTATCTCTCTCTCTCTCCTTCTTGGAGATTGTGTATCTGTGTGGCTTCCTCAAGGAGCGAAAGAGTTACGGCTCCGGTCTACACGGAGCCAAAAAAAAAAAAAAAAGAAAAGGAGAGTTACCCGTAAGTGCGACCGCAACTTTTTGTCAGTTATGTTGCCATTTCGTATGCGTGCGGGTTAGATGGATGGATGAGAAATTTTTTATGGATTAACTGGCGTATTGTGTCATGCCTCACATTGGAATGGATAATAAAGTTACAATGTTTGTAAATCAATAGGGAAATCAATATTGAAATAAAATATGCATTTCTCTTTTATACTACCAAAAAAAAAAAAAAAATACAACAAAAAATTAAAATTGAAATTTTATATTCGTTACACTCGAAGATCTCGATTCGATATTTGTTGTCTTGGCTACAGTTTTGGAATATGATTAAATTTTTATAATCATCTAAACTATTTAATATGGAATACATCTCATAAATTGTATGTTTATAATAAGAAAGTTTTAAAATTTTAAAGAAACTAAAGACGAACATTTATATAAATATTTAGTAACTTAGTTGAAAATGATCAAAGAAGTTTTAAGGATTCTATATGATCAAAGAAGTTTATAGAAGTATATTTTATTGAATTTAAAGAGTTAATATTTTTAATTTTTTGATTTTTTGATGCATGAAAGTAAATTTATAGTTCAAGTTTTTATTAAAATTTCTATTAGTTGTTAATACTTACCCAATTTAAACTTTCTCTCTAAATTATTATTTTCAAAACATTTATTTAAAAAGTTTTTTCCTCGAAGAAAAGGGAAAATTAATACCAGGCAAAGGAATTATGTTTTGTTAATGGATTAAAAACAATGGAATTTATTATAGAAGTTTTTCTAAGACAATTTTACCTTAAATGTTTATTTTTGTTGTTAAATAAAATCAAAGTTTATACCATCAAATCTTAAGATAGCAAAGTTATCCCAAATCAAAGTAATTGTATGCCAAACAACATAGAATAGTATAGAATACTGATCTCTAGAATATCTCTTATATGATCGTACAAGTAAAGTTATATATTATAATAAAATATGTCAAAAAATCTTCTTTAATAGTAAATGCTTAACATAATCTGTTAAACAAATATATTTAATTTCTAGTTTTAGTTTCGTTATTCCATATTATATATCTTAAATCTCATACTAGAACTTTGCTTAATAGTTCTACCAACCCTAGTTCTTAATCAGGCTTAGGATTTGCATGGCTAACATCTCTGGTTTCATTTAACATGCGGTTAGACCACACAGTTCTTACATAGTCAAAGCTTTTTTTTCTCAGTGTGTGGCAGCGACAAAAAACAAACAACGTCCGACGTCCCAGTGAGAAGTGGCAAAAAAAAAAAAGCGCAGCCATAGGACGACAGAAATGGAGAAATAGAAGACGAACGCAAAAAAAAAATAAAGAAGAAAACAGAAAGCAAAAAACTACAAGAAAAAAAGAGCAAGAAAATGAAAAACAAGCATAAGAACGGATGGCAGAAGAGTAAGAAAAACCATAACTAAATCCATTGCCAGGCATGGCATGGCCAAATCCAAAGCAAAGTCTGCGATGCAAATAGTAGAGATTATGGAGCTGCAGATGAATAAGAGAACGGGCAAAGAATGGAGAAGGTAAGACGAGGAGCGAGAACCCAGAGAAGCCAGACCCAAGGCGCGCGCGACACAGAGGCTCAGGCACAGGCTCACTCTTATATGTATATATGGGGAAGGTGTTATATATGTCTGTGTGTGAGTGTGTGTGTGTGTGTGTGTATATGTACGTGTGTATGAGTGTGAGCACAATAAATCTTGCAAGGGTGCCGAATGGCCAGGTTCGGTTTGGAGGTGGGGGCCGCTAGTGAAAACCAAAACCAAATAAAACTGACATTATGCGAAAAAGCGAAAGCCATAACTAAAAGTTGGATAACGTGCCATGATGGAACGGCATAGAGAAAGGAACGGGGCTCGAGCTGGAGCGGGAACGGCAATGGGATTCGTAGCCGTAACAGTAAAGTTGATACTGATGCTAAGATGGGGGCAAGGCAAAGAATAAGGAGAAAAAAACAAAAAATAAGCAGAAACGGAAAAATAGAAATGATAGCAAAGTTCTCCAAGTGCTAGAAATGTGGGCGAAACCAGTAAAGGATCGGGTGAGATTTCAAAACGGAAATCGACTTTTGCAAAGCATTTTGTTAGCTTTCAGGTAAGTACAACAACAAAAACAATCCAACCACCAATCCACCCACAAAACCACCATCTACATACCTGTGAAATGAAGTTGCAGCAAGTTATGCAAATAACAAGTTAGTGGTTCTTCTTCTCCGATTTCTTCTCTTTCTTTCCACTTGTGCCAAATGTTGTTGCCGTCAATCGAAGACAGTTGCTGCTCCAGTTGTTGGTGTTGCTGCTGCTGCTGCTGCTGCTGATGCTGCTGTCGGTTTGATTGTCGCGAGTGCTAATGACGTTTGATTTGATTGCGGACAGCATCTAAACCAGAATCACAATCACCATAACAAGTACAGACAGTAAAAGAGCGCAGTATTGTCATTTTTTTCTTTCGATAAATCTATCTCTTTCACTCGGTCTATATATATGCATATATATAGTATGTCTATCTATCTATGTCTATATATATATCTATCTCAGCTGAGTTGTTGTGTACGAGACTCTGTTGTTGGCTGTCTATTTATTTAATTTGCATGCAATTTTCAATTTTCAATGGGAGAAATGCTTTGCATTGACAGCAAACGATGCGCACATTTCGCATCGGCAATGCACACTAGAAATTGAATTGCAAAAAATTTGAATTTGAGTTTGCCAAGCCAGACGATTCCAATACGACTAGCAGGAGGAGTATGATGATGATGATGATGTTGATGATGAGGAGGATGGCGGCAACGACGTTGTCAAGTGGCGGAGTGCAGGGTATCCACCACTAACAACTCTCTTCACGTTTCAAGCCAAGAAATCGCACAATTTGGCGGCGAAAATGTCAAGTATTCTACGATGACGACAACGGCAACAACAACGACGACGACTGCGACCCTGTCACTACAATTACAATGACTGTGACAACAACAATGCAAACCGGCACACACTCACATGCACACACACATAGTCTCTGGGAGAGACCAAGAAGTCAGAGTCATACAAAATGGTGAGTAAGTCAGATGCTACTTGGGGTTTGCCACAAATGTGCAAACAATAAATGTTGCAACACAATGCCAGAAAATTCTAATACAATAACAAGAGGCGCGAAATTCGCGTAATTTGAAAACCGGCACACACACGTTATTTGACTCTATATATAAACAATATTCGAACAATATAGTTAAGTATTAAAGGCGACTATGCCAACCGACTGCATTGACGAACGCTCCGTAACTGAAAGGATGCTGTGTCCTTGCTTATGCGAGCGAAACAGATGATGTTGCTGCTGCTGCTGCTGTTGTTGATGTCGAATCCCGATGACGATGACGACAGAGGCAGATGTTGCCGAAGTTTAAACGACACGAAAGAGCATAGCAAAATGACTCCAACTGATGCTGCTACTAAGAGAAAACGAGCTAGAGCGTAAATGAGAGAGTATGTGTGTGTGAGGGGGAGACACAGAGAGAGAGAATGAGAGGAGAAGTTGCTTTTGACTGTGGCATTGGCGACGATGGCAACAGCAACGACTAACGTGTGACTTCGTTAAATTTCTGCGGCGACAGCACACAAAACGGATTCGGAAGCGGAAGTAGCAAGTAAGCGAGCAAGCAAAAGAAACGAACGAATGAACCAACGAACGAAAAAGAGAAGAGCGGCGGGGTATGGGGAAGAGAATGGTGCTGGGTATGGGTATGATTGTGAGTCTTATTTTTTGTTGTTGGTAGATGGGGGCTGGGTGGAGTGGCGCCTAGAGTGGCATGCAAGTAGGCGAAGTATCGCGAAGTGGCTAAGAATCGCGAATCGTTGCTGGTACCTTGGCTTTGGTTTTCGCATCTATGTATGTGCCGCCATATACAAACACGTACACACACACGTAGGTATACATACACATACATAGAAAGATTCTTTTGGTTCGCCATCAATATTCACATTCACACTTGTGAGCGAGCATTTTCTGATTTGCTGCAATCGCGCTCTGCCAACAAACAAACTTGCCAACAACAACAACAACAGCAGCAGCATGAACAGCAGCAACATTAGCAGTAGCAACAGCAACATCAGGAACAGCAGCAGCAAACAGCGAGCATTTTCAAAACGGATGTTTGGTAAATCTTTTGCGCCGGATACTAGCTCCATAGCTGCTTTAGCTAAGAGCAATACACGGATACAGATACAGATATATAGATATAGATATAGAGCCACCAACGTGTCTGAGTGTAGAGTCCCTGCATCGTCGACAACGACAACGACGACGTGTATCGATAACTAATAAAGGAATTACATTTATGTTGTTCAAGTTGCCCTCATCCATCCAGAGTAGATGTCGTCTACTGACAATAATTCAGTTTTCAGTTTTCAATTTTCTCTCTCTCCCTTTCTCCTATCCTGCATCATGCAGACATGCCCAAAACTAATTGGAAACACTTGCTGGACTCCAAAAGCAACATCATCAGCATCATCATTATCAACTTGTTTGAGTTTAGAGTTGGAGGGAAATTGCCAGCCGTTGGGCTAAATGAAAGTTGACTGCAAACATTGTAAATATTTCTCGGTCTATTTAAATGATGATGTTTATTGCGAAATTTGAAATCTACTTAAATTTCAAATTAACTTATACATTTTATTCAAAACATTTGCAAATTTGTTTATTGAATTCACATGAACATTTATTGTGAAAGAGAGAGAAGAGGTGAAAATCATATAAGCCTTTGCAGTATCTTCACAGGTAAACTCATCTAATGTGCAAAATAAGTATATTTAGGTTCAGTTCAGTTTTCTTAATGAATTTAAGCAATTAAAAATTACTAATCATTTATCTAGTATTAAATGTATTTCATTATAAAAGCATTTTGTGTGTGTATAAACTTTGTTTTAGTTACTTCTACTAGTAACTCTTAAAACCTTCAAAAATTATCTAAATAATCATTTTTAGTACTTCAAACTTGAAACTTTGATTTAGATATAATATATTTTTATCTAGAAGATAACTGGCGTCTGGATAAATCTCAATAAATTGTCTGTATCTGCTAATAAAAAATATATAAATATGTATATAGATAAAGCTTGGCAAATTTAGAAAGATTCTTCTCTAAATAAATCAAAATAAGAAAATCAAACAATGGGCCAGGAAACAAATAGTTTAGATATTGAACAACTTTAAAAATCTCGCCATTTCACAATATATAACATTTATTCTTTATGATTCATTCTCATATAGATGCAAGTAAAGTGATTTTTCAAGAATTTAAACACTTAAAAATACATATTATACATATGCAAAGGCTTAAGCAGAATAAAGTTTAACTAAAGAATAATAAATAAAAGAATTTTTTTAATTAAACATTTTTGCCGCGATGTTCTCATATTTAATTATCATGCCACTTCATTTCCTCATCTTAACTAACAAGTCAGAAGCAGCTTCCGATGAAGATGAAGCATCTCATTTTTATACTTTTAACTAACTGATGATAACGAAAAGAGCAGGTCCTTGTTCTGGTTTGCTACTGCTGCTGCTGCTGCTTTCTGTTTGTGTCAGGGCATCCTGATTTTACTTGGCTTTTATGCCTTGTTTGCATGAACCTGGTAACAGCATCAAAAGCCAAGAAGAAAATATCCGGTTTACAACCGCATATTGCAGTTTTTTACCCATTGTGCAACTATCTTGGGTGTCCGGCCGAGTGGCTGGACCCACAGACAAGCAAACAAACAAACACACAGACAAACAAACAAACAACCAAACAAACAGGACATTGAATTTGTTTTGGCTTTCTATACTATGATTTTTCGATTCCAAATTGTACGTTTCAATGGTCAACTGGTGAATGGTTAGTTGTTGCAAGAAGGGAAGCTGAGGTGAGGACTAAATGTGTAGAGAGGGGGAATGTCTGTACTTGTAAAAAAGGAGGAAAAAAAAAAACTAGCAGAAGCAAAGCTCCTGAAGTGAGTATAAGTTGTGTGTTGCTATTGGCACATTTATCGCAGCTGCAACTGCAAACCAATTGGCTGGCCACCTTTGTAAATTTTGAAATTGGATTAAGAGTTCAATAAGCTAATTAAAAGCAAGTGATAAATATCTAAAAATTATCTTAGTTTAGAAATCATTTATTCATTTCTGACATTAGTTAACATGACTATTTCTTAATGGAGTTTTTGAATTAACAACTTGGAAACTTCACTTCACTTGTATCTCTCATATCAACTGACATTTGCATTTTCCTTGCACAATTGGCAACTAAGTAGATGGACATTGCCTTTTGAATTGTACACAGAAATCCTCTTAGTTAGGTAAATCTCTAGTCCTTTACCTCAATTGCACTCTTCAGAATTTGTACATTTTTTTTTCTTTTTTTTTTTTTTATAGATTAGTCTTAAAGACCTTAAGAGTAAGCTCATCAAATTGCCATACATGGGAATGGCCACAAAATTGCAAATGACACTGTCAAAGAGTATAATAGTGCACCTTTGAGTCCAACATAGTCACGCCCCTAATCCAAGCATTACCATTTTCACTCCCCCTTTCGCTCTCCTTGATGCTTGACTCGTAATGGTAATGTCAAAGCGAGAATTGTCGAGTGCATTTGTAGTCACAGGCTCAAATATGAAAAAGAAAAAACTATAGAAAAAAGAAATAATACAAACAACAACCACAACCTGCAAGAGAAATGTTTCAAGTTGTTGTTGCTATTTTCTTTTTTTGTATTACGATTACGTTCCGGTTGTTGCATTCAGCGTTGTTGTTGTTGCCACTGTTCCTGTCGTTGTCGTTGTCCTTTGAGCCAGGCTCTTTGACTGCATCTGCAGCTGTTGGGGCTGCTCTCTTTCATGTGAAAAAAGAAAAAAAAATATTAAATAAAACGAGAAACTTGTTTACTATGTTTTTTGTTGCCAGGTAGCTTTACTCTTTTTTTTTTCTATATATCTCAATACCCTACTAAGTGGGTATAATCAGTATGATTAGAAGAACTCATTAAAAAAAAGGAAAGATTTTTTCTTCATATGAAAAATTATGGTAAAAAAAAAATATGCCAATTAGCATAACTCGTAAGTTAAATTCCCGCAGCACTTTAGTTCCCTTCCGGGAACTCTAAGATTGGAGATTAAATCTAAAATGGAATTTTATATATTGTTTTAATTTACATTGCTGATATTTTGTTGTACAAATGAAAAATCTCTGAACACTTTCTATTAAACTGCTTATTACTTATTTTGTATCAGCTCGAAGAATGAATTTTGAATTGAATATGAATTAAAATTCTACTAAAACTGATTTAGTTCAAGATTATTTCATGTAGCATAATTAGACTTTGGATTAAAGGTACTATCAAAATAACAAAATATATGAGAATATACACCAAAAAAGGATTAAAATGTATAATAAATATTTGTAAAATACCAAATAATTCTAATTGTATGTATAATCCATTTCATTTGTTGTGTAAGAAAAATATTTACCTAAAAGGTCACCATCGAAATATTTAGATTAGTAAAACATAGTAATTTAGTTATTAGTTTTAATAATCTTTAAAGTATTCATTAGCATTTTTTTTTGCATCCAAAGAAACTCTTTCCCATAATATAATAGAACGTATTATAGATCTTATAAACAATGCCAACATTTCTTAGTAAGAGTATTCATTTATCGACTCAAGTAACTTAAATGAATTCCATTCGCTGTTCTATGTAGTTTTTTTTTTTCTATGCATTTTACTTAAAGTAAGAATTTATACAATATATACAATGCTTCAGAGCTATTGCAGTGACACGACAAATGTTGCCATTGCAGGATATAATAGATTTAAGTTTATTTGAGAAAAATGTGTTTAACAAACGCTACACAGACATGTAATTCTCACACGCTTTAGCCAATATGTGTAACAATACAGAAAGGAAAAACCTGTTTAATAACAGCAGTCTGGTAGCTATTCTTATCTAATTTGGTTTAGATAAAAAGCACAAAAGAATCTTTTAGAGGCCAAAATGTAAAGCTAGTGTGGCATTGAGAGAGAGAGAGAGCATAATAGAGAGTATTTTAAAGTCATCATTTTGATTTATGTTAAACATTTTTCTTTGTTCTTTTTTCTTTCAGTTTGACTTTTTATCAGAATTGTTCGTTGTTTTTTTTTTCCACGCACACTCACCTTTATGAGATACAATATACACAAAGTTCTTATGGCTCAACTCGATGGCTGAAGATCTGGCTTTGGAGAAGTTTCACTTGGAAGCTTATCGGTGGCAGTCGCAGAATGAGACTGCATCCGCAGCCGCAGTCAGCTTAGAAACACGACAAAGAGAGAGAGAGAGAGAGCCAAAGGATAAATAGGAATTGAACCAAAAGAACTAAATGCCACGACTTTTGCAGCAGCTGCTCCATGCAACTGCTATGGCAACTTTTGTTGCCTTTTTGTTTGCCACCTAACGCACACTGTCCTGTTTTCCCATTTCCTCTGTTCGTTGTTTACCCAGATTTTGCTTTCCTGTTCTTTCCTAGAAACTTGGTTCGGTTCGCTTCGTTTTGGTCTGGTTTGTTTGTTTGTTTGTTCGTTTGGTTGGTTGGTCCTCTCTGCCTGCCTGCCTGCCTGCCTGGTGTGGCGGGCACACAATCTGCGTTATCGAATTGATTGATATTTTTAAATTATGTGCCGCAGTTGGCATAAATTTTAAATTTTCATCTGCCGTCTCTCTGATGATGGTGATGTTGATGCTGATGCTCTTAATCCGTAGGCGGCTCAAGACGCCTGTCCGTGTCAAAATGCCAATCGAGCGTCGGCGTTCCCGATGCCGTTCCCGATGCTCTTGCCGATGATGATGATGTTGATTGGTGCGGCTGCTGCCCCTGCTCCTGCTGCTGCTGTGGTTGGTTTTGTGGTGGTGGCATTCGACGTTGTTGGTTACATTTTGGGCGCTTGCCGACTTTAGCATAAAATTAACATTAATTTACTTGCGGTCTTTGAAGTTATTGTCGGCTACGGCGTTGTTTTTGAATTATGGAGCTTTCGATTTTTTTTCAGTGTTTTTTTTTTTTGCTTTTTTGATATTGGTCCGAAATCCGGAACGGTATAGAGTGGCATAGTGAACAATGCCTTGGCTATGGCTATGGCGAACGGCTTCGACGCTTATCGAAGCGTGGCCCAAAAATGTTATCGGCCATTTCCATTAATGAGGAGGCCGTTTAATGAATTCTAAAGTGACGACGCAGCCCAACCGATGCTGTTGCCGTTGAAGGATGTGCGCTTTGGCTTTTTGAAAAGATTTCGATTTTTGGGCTCTTTTCAATTGTTCGCACGGCAGCAACGACAGCAGCAACAGCAACAACAACAACAAGAAAAGCAACAACAGCAACGGCGGAGCCCAAAACTAATTTGCGGCTAACGTTTTAGGTTGCCGGAAATGGCTAAGGCCATTAGAGTTCGCCTCTCAGTCACCGTTTTCTCTCCTTTTCTCACTCAAAAGGTATGTGCGTGTGTGGGTGTGTGAGTGTTTGTGTTAGCAATCCCAGCAAAGCCTTCAAATGGCTTATATGCCCGTACACATGACGATTTCAGCATTTTGATAAGCCGGCGTAACAAATTTCACACCGTTGGTCTCAGTTCAATCCCAATTCTAATGCCAAACCCAATGCCAAGTGGCATTGATTAACTATGAAATTTCATTGTGCCCAAGCCCCAAACAGTAGGCAATGTTTTTTTTTTAACTTGATTACGTGATGGATTTTCATCATTACGGATTATTGTTAGATCTAGATTTGCATTGTTTGGATAAAGAAATCACTTAGTTTGATGACTGTTGCCATTCATTCAACTAGTTTAAGTTAATTGAAATTAAGCTACTAGACCGACACGACGTATACGCAGTACTGATTCAATTTACGGCCGAAATCTTCTAAAGACTTGCAAATATTGACTATTAAATGGAATAAATCAATTGATGATTATTTGTAGACTCAAGTAGTTAAAGTATTTATGAAATAAAGCTTTTAATGAAAATGATTTTAAGCTCTTTATGCATTATTAAATGTAATTAAATGAAAAAATAAATACATGATGTTTTAAAATACATTTAAATGTTGAAGGAAATATTCAAAATTGAATTAATAGAATTTTAAAGAATTAAGAAATTGGAAAGAGAAATAAATTTATGTTCAAATTGAAAGAAATATATTTAATTTTTCATATTAAATTAAATAAAACATACTTTTTATGCTTTATATTGTTAATTTTCAGTACTATTGACACTGTTCAGTCTTAAATTTAAAGAGTCCCAAATAATACTTTTTAATATAGCAATTTGACTTTTTAACTGGTAAATAATTAAAACAAATGTTAAAATATGGTTAAAATACATAAAGATTCATTTTCACAAATTGCTTTTATGTTTTTATACTATAAATATAAAGAAAACTTTATATAATTACATGTTTTGGGCCACACATGACGTATACGCAATATGAGGCCGTCATAATTATGCCACATAATTCCCAAAAATGTGTAATCAAATTTCATTTCATAAACCCACACTCATTACTCACTCACACACATAGGCACACACATCCGCACATACACCGCTACTTAGTTGTTCAAATCAACAAAATGAGCAACAAAAGCTGGCAAAAACAATTAAATCAAGGTTCTTAATATACATACTCAGTTGCTCATATTTATTATACAAATTAAAATGTGCTTAAAATCTGTTGATTTTCCTTTTGTTTGTCATTCGGAGGGAAGGAGGAGGGCGGGAAAGGTTGAATATACTAAATTGCCTAAGGTTGAACCGAAAAATCGGCAATTAACTGAATTTATTAGCGAAATAATTGAAATAGCAAAGCGCATAATTTGGCAAGGGGGTCATTAGAAAGAGACAAAGAGAGAGTGAAAGAGAGAGGGGAGAGTAAAATGGGGGGATAAAGGGGAAGGCAAGTCGCGTAGCTGCATACCAAATTATACTTATATCTACTCGTTAAGCAAACAATTCACAAATTCAAAGTTTGCCCCGAAAAACCAAAAAGGCCAAAAGGCGATGGCAAACAAATGGCAGTTCAAAAGCGATTTGAAAATAATGCCAAAGACAAATAACATTACCTGTTACGCACACACACACACACACACACACACACACACAGACATATACATACATATAGTACATACCAGGGCAGAGCCTTGGGCAATATTGGTTTATTTATTTAATCAACACTCCACAGTTGGCTTAGTCTGGATTGTTGCTGTTGTTTTTGTTATTGTTGCTGCCTCTGCTACTGCTGCCTTTAAGCCAAATAAAGTGCCAGCGCTTAATCTTTGCCACATTTTATCAATTTAATTATTTCAATTTGAGCGTAAGCAGCGACAGCCACTGACAATTTCAGTTGCAGACTCTCGGCTATGCCCACACACAGGCACACACACACACACAGAAGACAAGCTCTAGAAACCAGGTCCTACTCATGCTTATGCTTCTACTCTTGCTCCTACTCTTGTGCTGCTGCCTGCTCCTGTGGGTCTACTTCGGTTTCTGCCTGTTCTGTTCCTCCTGGCTAAAATGCGCGCAATCTGCGCATCAATAAACGCTTTAATCTCTGCTTGCCTGCCATGTTGCTGCTGCTGTTGCTGACTTGTTTGCCATGTTGCTGTTGGTGTTGTTGTTGTTGTTGTTGCTGTTGTTATATTTTGTTTGCTGCCTGCCTTCCTGCGTATTCTGAAGCAACCCTGCTCGCCACCCTCTCTCTCTCCCTCACGACTGTTGAGCTTTGACCTAAAGCGATTCAATAATCAACTGCCAACAATTTTACCGTACTTTACTTTATTTTCACGCTAAACTATCTCAAAGATGCGAGCTCATAGATACGCTACAACGATTTTTTGTGCGGATTGTGTGTACACCCACTCACATACAGATATAGCCACATACATACAAACAGACAGACAAGCAGTAATGTATTTGTATATCTGTGTGTTTGAGTATCAGTATGTCTGTGTGTGTGTGTGTGTGCCTAAGGCCAAAAGTTACCATACTAACTTGTTTTTAGTTTCGAGTTCGTACGACATCATTTTACTTTAAGCACTTAAATATACTTTGCTTCTCTCCTCCTACACACTTCACCGCACCTTCTCCATTCCACTCTGTTTCGGCTAAGCTAGATGGGAGAGTATATTCTATTTTATTCCTTCATCTCCTTCTAGAATGTTGAATGGGGGAAAGATGGCATGGCAAGGCAGCGGCCACTCGAGCAGGCCACACTTTTTTTCCGTTTCTTTTTTTTTTTGCGTTTGCGTTTTTTTTTATTTTTATATCGGCAAAACTTTTGTTGCGCTTTGCGAGTTGTTTGTGTTTTTCTTTTGCAGTTTTTTTTTTCAGTTTCAGTTTGTGTGTATGTGTGTGTGTTTGTTTCTCTGCCCTCGTTCATCTGCCTTTATCCTTGAATGTCGTGCTTCATCGTACTTCTCTTACCTAGTCCATCCTAGTGGCATGCCCATTTATGTGGGTCTACTTTGTCCCTCCCTATATTGAAAAGCAGCAATAGCATAAAAATCGCATTTGAATTTAGTCACCCTTGTCCTGGGCTTGGTGTTCCATCGAGGAGATTCGGGATTTGGTTTTTTCTTCATTCTTTCTTTCTTTTTTTTTTGGTTTTTCTTTTTTTTTTTTTTTTGGAAGGGGGTTAACGCGTAAAGTCAGCGACTCGAGGACGACAGGCCGACCCTTTTAGACTATGCGGCGCATATAAATTTCTTTGCCGCCGGCCAGCCCACACGATGTTGTTGCTGCTGTTATGGCCCTTTTCTTGTTGTTGTTGTTGTTGTTATTGCTGTAGCCATTGGTCGGCGACATCTCGGCTTCGTCGTTGTCGGCCTTGTGGGGCATTAAGGCAAATCGGGTTTAATTGAAAATAAAAATTCTTAATGGTCTTTAACCCAAGATTATGGTCCTGTATTGCTAGCGTCTTTTAGTGGCCTCTTTTAATAAATGGATGCGTGTATATATGTATGTATGTACATATATACATACATTAGTGTATATGTTTGTGTATATGAGTGTGTGTATGTGAAGTTTGGTCCCTTAACCGAACCCTTTTGTCAAGCATCTTCGCCTTCGTAGCCATGCGCCATTTTTATGTCGCCGGAAGTGGCGTGTAATCGTTTTTATTTTGTAATTGTTTTAGTGCCACTTCCTTTCGTGTTTTTTATGTGTTACTTGCTTCCCTTTTAGCTTCGTCCTTTTCTTTTCTACCAACATTTATACCCTTTAAGCAAAGGTTAAAAAAGGTATATAATCGAGAGTGTATATTATTCATCATCATAATTTGTCGATTCGATTGATTTATGTATGTCCCAATTTTCCTTAAATATTTCATCTGCTAAAAAAATTTTACATTAGCAATCAATTATTTTCTTAAGATCAAAAGATCAAACGTAAGAAAAAACTATAATCCATTTGTTTTTCATGCTTTTCACATTTTTTGGCTACTTTAATTCAATTGCATTTAGTTTTTTTCCTTTAAATTTTACTGGTCTGGGAAAATATCTGCTGGCATTTTATAATAAAAATTAAAATAATATTTTTATAAAAGTTATTTTATCCCTTCTCATGTATTAACTTATCAGTTGAGTTTTGGATGGTACTAAAATATTTTGATTTATGTTGTTTAATTTTTACTTTTGACGAAAGAAAAGTTCATGCAAGTTGATCAGCAAAATGAAAATTTTCAATATTCTTTAGATAAACAGAACTGTTCATATGATCTTCATTCGTTTGATATGGCTTACCATTCACATTGATTTTCAATTATTATGTGGTTTTCTATTTAAATTTTTGTAAGATCTGCAAAATAGAAAAGGTTATTAGTTAACTGTTCAAAACAAATGTATATAACAAGAATTGTTATGTATTTAGAGTCACTCTACGATGACAGTAAGATCCTTAAGATCTGCAATAATTTAAAACAACACAGGAATATTAGACATAAAACTTGTATAATAAGTAAATTGATATTTATTTTCAGTAGATATAAAATTAGTATAATAAATAAATTGATATTTATTTTCAATTAGATATATATTTTAACTTACCGATCAAGACTCAGCAAGACCGCCAACGCACTGACTATATGAAGAGAATAGTTTAAATTTCAGATGAAATGAATTGAATGTTGAATTCGCTCATCCTTTACACTTACATTGCGATACGCCAGATACTTGAAGGAATTAATCATTTTTACTCACCTGATGATGACTCAGCGGCAAATACATGTACAGAAATTTGAATATATAATTATTTGCCACTATTTATATATTACGAGTACCTAATCTAATCGAATTTAAAGGTAATTTTATTTTATTGATTAGACGGTATTTGGAAGTCGCTACCCAAACTTTAGTAATTTTTTTTCGGTTTGCTTCCTCGTCTACTCCTCTTCATTTTGTTGGTTCGTTTTATTTTTTTTTTTGTATTTTTGTCCGGTTGGTCCATGCTTTTATGTTTCGGGCCAAATAGGTGGCCTCATAAATCAAATATGTCACAGCAATTTAGGTGTCAGAATTTTTATTTTTTATTTTTATAACATTTTCTTTGCCAACGGAAATGCGTAAAACCCGCAAAAAAAATATTTCGAATCGCTTGCTCCCACACCCTACCTATTCCCTCCCCTCTCGCGAATGGACAGGGGATCCTCTAGCTCCGGTTGCGGCTCCGGTTATGGGCGGTTGGACAAATATGTCTGAGGGTTCGAACGGGGAATGCGCCCAAGAAATAACGCAAAAAAATTTAATGAAAAAAGTTTCATAAATATGGCAATGAATTTAATTAAAGCCAACACAACAAGCAAAGAACAAAAAAAAAAAAAAAAGAAAACCGGGAGACGAAGGAACTTGAAAACGGTCGAAACGGTGAAAAGGAAATCGGCAAGGAAAACGAGCAAAAAACAAAAAAAAAAGGAATGTCGGCACACTAATTACGCGAATTAAACGTCAAATTACAAAAGCAATTTGTTTGCCAACCATTCAGCAAATAAAAATATGAAGAGTAATAAGAAAACAGATGATTTGTAATGGGAGAAGCCAAATGAATTGCAAATACCGAATACTTAAAATCAATAACTTGGCAAATAGTTTGCATAGTGTTTGAAGTTGTCCAACTGAGAATCGAGAAAGACGCAAAGGAAATTAGATTATTTTAACTAATGAAGTTGTTTTCCTATTTGAAAAGGAGTAATTTACAATTAGCGATGGTATAAAGTTTGCCCTAATTATTATTAGGACAAGCGAAGTGATTGCAACGAAATGAAGGGAAATTTAGAAGCGACATCTTAAGTAATTTCTATATCTTTTGGATCTGTTTTATATGGAACAAGTTAATAAAAACAGCTTTTTGTTAGAATTAATGAAATTACTTCTTATTATTAAATTCTTTTTACTTCTATCACAACGTTTTCTTAAAGTTCTTTTTAAAAGTGTTCGTATGTTCTCATCGTGTATTTGCTTTTAGTTGTTACTACTGTAATTAACATTAAAACTTTAACATAACAGCTGCTGCCATGTGTTAATGTCAGTGTTAATGTAACATCTCAATCGGCTGTTATATTTAAATCATCTGTTTAGGCTATTTAAAGATATCTTAATCGTTGCCTTCTGAACTAGTTGCTTACTAAACATTCAAGTTAAACGTTTAAAGAACGTTTGCTCAACTTAAATACCTTATATTCCACTTCTAATTATTCAAGTAAAACAGCAAAAATAGGCTGAAAATTGAATATTGAAGAAATGTAAATTATAAATTATATGGCTGAAGCTTATGTCAGTTAAACAGTTGATGTTGTCAGTTTTTTTTTTTTTTTTTGAGAGAGAGAGAGAAAGTGTGAGAAAGAGAGCTGTCAAGGTCAGCAAATTAAGTCTAATTATCCGAGAATCTTATGCTGCCAAATGTTGTTGTGGCACACAATGCTGTCAACGATGGAATAACTTTTTGGCATCAAAACCAGCCGCATCATCGAAATTGGCTACAGTTTCGATAGAGATTCATTAACCACATCCTCTCTTTGCGCCATCCCCGACCCCTATAATCTACTAGTTCAGTTGTCGAGCCGTCCACTTTGCGGTGGTTCTAGTCACGGTCAAATGTTAATGAACAGTAGGCCAAGCACAGAGAACTCTAGATGACTGAACCTGAATGGGAGGCGGAGGCGGAGGCAGTGGCTGGGGCACTGGTAGGTACATCATTGTAATTGAGTCTTCATTAGTGGCCAACTCGAATGAATTTTGGCTTATTGGCTGCGGCTGCGGCTATCAAATCATTGGTACAACATCATTAACATGTTGAACAGAGTCTCTGGCTAAGTTGAGCTAAAAGCCATACCATCATCCAACCACATTTACCCATGTACTCCCATTTCTCATACTCCTACCCTTACCCATACCCACATCCTCATGCTTATCCTCATTATCGTCATAAAATCATCATCTTTATGCGCTAATATTTGTGATGTGCGCGCCAAGTTTTGGCCAATTTCATTGTACATTAATGCCTGCAGGGGGCGGATGAGCAAAAGAATCTGTAGAAAGGGCCACTTGGCCTGAGAATTCTTATGCGAAGCAATGAAGTGGGTCTTTGTGTTGGGGGGTTGGGGTGGAGATTTGAGATTGGAGATGTTTGGGTGCAAAGAAGTTTACAAATATAATTTTGTAAATGTGCGTTATGGCAATGAAATGAAAGGGACGTCCTTCGACGCTCGCCAACTCTTTTGCCAAAATGGTGCAAGGGGAACACGCTCAACCAAAAAGGATTGGCTTAAAAGCAGAAGCCTGAAAGAGTGGGAAGTAAGGGCATCGGGTACTGGTTACAGGGTACAGGGTACTGTGTACTGTGGGGAGGGGGGAAAAAGTAAAAGAGACCGACTGCCAAGAATAACAACAAATTGCTGTCGGTGTTCTTGTGCTTAAGTTTTTTGGCAGCGCGCAACATCTGACTTGGATTTGATTAATTCTGAAGTCGGTTTAACGGCTAAGGGTAGCCAGGAGAAAGGGCATCAGGCAAACTGGAGATGGGGGCAATTCCATAGATAGGAACGGGAGAAGGAGTGGGCATGGACAGGAGGTGGCAGTGCTTATTCATTCTGCTGCTGCTGTTTGCTTCTACTGCTGCTGCTGCTGCGGCTGCGGCGCTGTCTGTTGGGGTAAACTTTGATGAGAGTCTAGAGACGGAAGCCATGTGAAGCGACGGAATAATGGAACGGAGTGGATAGGGGAGAGGGGATAAGAGTCTGAGACGTTAAATCAAAAGTAGCTCCAGTAACAAGTTTGATTATAAAATGCAACAACTGTAAATGTTATGATGGCGGAAATTTGCGGATGATGGAAGAGAATGAGAAAGAGAGAGAGACAGAGAGAGAGACAGAGACAGAGGGAGAAAGAGCAATTTCTTACATATTTGATGCATTGTTTCTGGTAGTTAAAGCTTATCAAACTCAAAGTAACTGACATTAATGCATAAAGATATTTAAAAGGAAATTTTAATTGGTTCTGAAATGCCACAACATTATATTAAATTGCTTTACAAATAATTTAATCTTATGCTCTAATACATTTAGGAAAAGTTAAATGTTTATATTACTTTGGTTTTTCTATTTTTGTGCTGTTTGCAATTAGACACAAGAGAAGTGTGTTTTAAGTAATATAATTATGTATTTTAGTCATTTAATATATACCTACATAAGTCATTCAACTTCTCTTTGTAGCTCATCCAAAATTGAAAACTTTGCTCACCTTCCTAAGCCTTTTAGGTCTATCAAACATTTACATAACCCGATAAGTTCCACCTTCTATACTTTGGTTTCTAAATAAAATATATTTATTTAATATTTATTTTAATATTTAATCAAAAGTTTTTAATGAGGTGCAAATCATTAGGTCAAACTTTATCTCTTCTCATAGAAAAATATTTGATTTATATTGAGGTAAAAATAAAAATATTAACACAATTGTTTCAATATAATTTACAACTGAAATTTTAGATAATTTTAATATAGCAAAAAGCTTCCTTGCAAATTAAAACCAATACAATATTGAAATTGTTTTAGTATTTATAATTAATCAAATTATTATGTAAATATTTAACAATTGCATTTCTCTCACTTTCGTTCTCTTCTTTAAAATTTCCCTCTATGATGCATACAATCACAACTTTTCTTAGCTTATTTACCAATACAATTACAACTTGTTTAAACAAATAATATTTTCTTTACCAGTTTATTTATTTGCATTTGTTTTTATGCAATGTTAGCCTATCCATTTCATATTTGCCCTTTTGCAGTTTGAACCAAAAACAAAGAAAAGAAACAAAAAGTTAAAAACTTTTAGTTAGAGTATCAACTTTTGTATAGAAATGCAGGTATTAAAGGTATAATATGAGACACATATTCAGCATAATCCATTATGTCATAGTAGTATAAGGTGTTGGCTCAAACCATTTCATATAATTGATAATAGTAGTAAATAAGTAGACAATTGTACAAACATATGTAAGTATATATGTGTGTCTGTGCAGTGTAAATCACTTTTGTCACTTGGCCACAGCCCACAAGAAGTTTATAGATAAATCCACTTAAAGCGACACATAATCAAAGATAACTTTTAAGCTAGCTCAACACCCAAAATTCACTTGACAAGGACGAACAGGAAAATGCGAGTACGAATAAGGATTGCGATTGCTATTGCTAAGCTCTTTATAAGACCCTTCTGGCCCACCCACCATCGATTCAAACTTCCCACCCAACACTTTCATTTTGCTGTATGTTCTGTTGGGTTGTGTGATGGTTGTGTGATGGTTGTAAGTTGTGTGTGTGTGTGTGTGCGTTGTTGCTATGTTGTCAATCTAAAACAGCAATCCAAAGAGCTGGCAAGTGGGAATAGATGGATGGCTATATCACCTCTGCCTCTACCATTATCCATCTCTTATAGCAATCTCTACATACATCGTATTTCCTCTTTGTCACACCCCCCGCATCTCTTTCACTCTTAATGCTCCCCCTCTCTATCTTATAGTTAATTTCTCTTATTCACTGTGGAACGAAGTGCATTTGTTGCTATAGCAAAGTTGAATTATGTGCATGTCATTGTCTAACTACACTCGCATAAAACTCATTTGCCATTTTGAATATACATAGTTCTTGTTCATTCTTCCTTGTTCCTTGTTCATTTCCCCTCCCCTTCCCTCCACCCCCAACCGTTGTTCAACATTTCCATCCTTTCGTTCTCATCGTCGTCATTATCATTCAACTATCCGACTGCGACAACGATCAAAAATACCAGAATATTTCCCTTTCAGTATAAACACAAAATAAATTAGAATTGAAATAATTCCGAGCAAAGTTTCCCTTTTTTTTTCGCTTTTTCTATTTTTCCTCTCCTTTATTTTTTTTGTTTTTTTGTCGTTTTTTGTTAGTTTTTTAATAAAGCAAACGTCGTTGAGTAAAACTTTTGCCCAGCGGCAACATTGCGTATGGGCAATATGCAAAAATACCAACGGACCCGGGCAGCTTTTGCGGTCGGACAAACAAACAAAGCAATATCAAGTAAAGGAGCGGAGTAGCAATACCAGGCAACAGAAGGGAGGAGTAGCAGGAGGAGCAGGAACAGCAGACACAGGATTCGCAGTTCGTAGCCAGTGCGGAGAGCGAGATATAAATAAATAAAAGTTCAAGGATGCGTACGCTTTTATCTTCTCGGTCTTTTGCTGCTGATTCCACTTGCTTTGCTTTCTGCCTTGCCTTCTAACTTCATTTTTTTTTTTTGTCTTCTTTTTTTCCACGTTTTTCATATTTTGTAAATAGCCGAGCGCAAAAATTTCCGTGCAGAAAAAACATTTTTTCCTTTTTTTTGTTTGCTGTTTTGTTGTTGCGGCAATTTAAACTAATGATTTAACATTTTGTGTGTGCTTTTGTGTTTGTTGTATGACATTTCAGAGCAAAACCATCGTTTCATTCATTCGTTGGTCCCTTCTTTACTGCCCACAGATTCACGTTCTCTATCATCCTTGCCTCAGCATCATCGTTGGCGTTTTCCATTCATAGATGCTGGGGACAACTCGAGACTTGGTCGAGAGTTGCCTATGGAGAATGGATGGGGGCGTTTGGTCAGAAAACCGCAATTTGAATATATAAATATATTTTAATGATGTCGCCGCTCATTAATCATAATCTATTCATTAATTTTACCCACCCAGTAATAGTAGTCGTAGTAGCTGACATGTCACAAAATTTTAAATACAAAACAAAGAGAGGAAAAAATATATACACACACACACACACACACAGACCCAAGTTAAACCAGAGAAAGAAACCAACAAAATGACAGAGAGGAAGAAAAAAAGAGGAAACTGTGAAACTGTGTACAAATGTTTTGACCTTTGTTTTACACAACATTTTCTAGATAATATCTCTGGGCATCCAGAGCAGATATTTTAACATGACATAGCAGCTAATTAACGAAAACACCTACAAAAAACACAAAAAATACAAAAAAAAAAAGATCAACCCAGCTGGAACCTATATTAAATGCCGTTACTCTGGCCCAGTACCGTTAAAACACCTGGCCAATTAGTGAAAAACGCGGATTGTGCTTACCTTAATGGCAATGACAAATTTTGTATAAATTATGCATTAGCCACCAACGTTGTTGCTAAACGTTGCTTAAGGACATCAAGGATGTAGCTGGAACTGGAACTTGAACTGGAGATGGTGGCCAGAAGATAGCCCAACAAAAAAAAAAAAAAAAGAAGAAACTCAGCTCCATCTCGGGGTGAGATGCTGTTAAATATTTGAAAAATATTAGTCCTGTAAGTGAGCGGGTCCAAGAGTCGCAACAGGGCGACAGTTGGCCTTGGTTTTGGTTTTCGGTATTTGGTTTTTTTTTTTTCTTCTTTTTTTTGGGTTGTGTTTAGCTTTAGGGGCGTGGCAATCTAGCAAAATGTTTCCCATTAGCCATTTTTTCATTTTGTGTTTCTCACTTCCATCTTTTTTTTTTTTTCTTTTTATTATTAAATTCAAGTCACAGTTGTCCAGCTGCCAGCTGGATAAAGAGAGTGTGCGGGAGAGAAAGAGAAGGTAGTGAAACGTTTTTCAGTCTCGAGAAATCGAAGCAGAATAATTTGTCACCAGAGAAAATGGTGAAACATTAAATTTGGCAAATAAATGGACACTTGTTTGTCATAACGCTGCAAATGCGCCCAAAAAAATGAAAAAAAAGGAAAAGAAAAGCGAAAGGAAAACGTTAAAAATAAAATGAAAAAAACTAAAAATGGAAAAAGAAAAATAATAAAAGGACAAATGCCGGTGACGGCAACGGCAACGGCGACAATGTAATCCAAACAGAAGGGAAAAAATAGCAACAACAAAAATGAAAAGAAGAAAAAAAATAATGTTAAAAATGAAAAACAAGACCATTACCATTTGTACAATAAAATAGAGAACAACAAGGAAAAAACTATTTGAGGTAAGGGCAACAGGGAGAGAGAAAGGATATATATGAAATTGAGCGACACAAAGGATCTCCTTTAATATGAATAGACAAAGAGTTTAAAGTTCTTATAGACATATGTTATAGAAAGATTTCATAAGGAATGAACTATATGACTGATCTAATGGAACTGTTGTTATATCGAAAAAAAAAATATCCGTTGATATTACCTCTTTTAAATTGAACTATGAATTTCATTAATATATTAACGCAACATTCCATCTATAAGGAAATTTATAACAGTTTCTCTAAATGGGGCCCTAACGTATCTCTAAATAAATTTCATTTACTGGATTGAATTGAACTAGTTGATTTTTTATGATCTGTTGAATTTTTTGAAGGTTTCTTAACAACTTTTCCTAAGGCAAAGTCAAAATTTGTGAAAAATTCTGCAACATTTCTGCTATCCATCGAATCGAAAGAAATCTTTTAATAAAAAAAATTTAGGAAAATTGCATAATTAAAATTAATTAAAAGATAAATTTATCTTACGTTTTCCATATTTACCAGATTATAGTTATTCTATCCAAAATAAAGAATATTTTTTATAATGGAAGGATGTTATTTATGTATTAACTAAAACAAAAACTGAACTTACAATCTCTTAATATTACATTCAACTCAACATCATTAATAGAATTTTAACAATAAAAAATGATCTAAGAACAATTTAGAAAATATATAAAATTTTAAACATTTTAACTGAAGAGTGATAAAAGAAAAAAACTAAAAAAGAAATTGTTCTAACCAAAAAATAATCTTAGAAGAATTTTAAAAAGAGAAAAGTATAAAGAATATTGTCACTGGTAAAAATCTTTAAGGACTAAGTCAAAATAAGTAGAAATAAGTTACATAAACCAACATTAAACAAGTAAAAATGTCTTCAAAATTCATATAAGTTATATTTATAAAATTTACATATATAAAAATCTGATTCCAATAACTTTTTATTGTTAAATTTAAAACGTTTTAAATATTGTTTTTTCTTCTATTATTTTACAGAATTTAATTCATATCAAAGGATGCCTTCTAGTTCTCTTCTTAAAATCAACTTTCACTTTAATTATAATTTAATTATATACTTAATATATACATTATAATTAATTTATACTACAGATTAAAACGTTTAAATCTTTACTTCAATTCAAGTATTTATAAAGAAATGTTCGAGTTGTCTAAATGAAATGATTTCATTGAAAGACTAAGGACATGCAGTCAATCAACATTAACAAGGTAATTCGTATATGCCTCAATTTGTTGTTGCACCGCATTTCTGAGCAGAACAAGAAGAAGAATATGAAGAAAAAAAACATATAAATAAAACCAACAACAACCTATACATACAAGGACACAACGGCACGAGTTAGGAACGTTGAGTCGGATTGGATTGGAATGGGTTTTGGGTTGAGGTTGGGGAGTTGGGTTGCGTTTTTTTTTTTTTCTTCTTGCTAGCAACAAACGGCAAATGGCAATGGCAAAAAAGTAAATAAATCGCTTCAAATTTTCGCATGGGTTGCGAGTCAGGGGAATCCTGGAAACTGCTGAGCTCAACGCTGCTGAGACCTGAGTCCTGAGACGAAGGCGAAGAAAACGACCAAGTCGTCGGTAGCAGGCAAAGTTGCAGCTTCGCACAAACAGCAATTGAGGCAGTGGTCCTGATGCCGCTGCTGCTGCTGCTCCTGCTCCTTCTGTTGGTGTTGCTATTACTATTGCTCTGGCTCTAGCTCTAGCTATTGGTGTTGGTGATGGTGTTGCTGTTGGTTCTAGTCGCCTTTTTGGTTCTTTATTGTTTTTGTTGCTGTTGTCGTCGTCAACGTTGTCGTTGTCCTCGTTGGTAGGTTGTAAAGGTTCCGGTTTGCCAGCTTGGGACACTTTCTGCGTAGCTTGGAACCAGGTGCAATCTATCGATTCGCCTTTTCGCCTCTCCTTCACATTCACAGGGCACCATCCCACCCCCTTCAACGCCTTGTTTGCTATTTGTGCTCGTTATGGTTGCTGATGCTGCCACTGTTGTAGTTCCCATTGCTGTTGCTGTTGCTGTTGCTACTCTTGTTGTTGCAGTTGAAATATTTACGATGTACGTTGGACTATTTCACTATTTGTAACACCCCTGAAACGTAGCAGCAACAGAGGCAACAGCAGCACGACACACGCACAAATGTTGCCTCCTTTTATTTTGGCTTTTTTTGTTTGTGTTTTTGTTTTTCTTAACCAACTCTACTCTAGCCAAAGGGCCATTTAATTTTATCACAATGTTTGCAACATATAAATAACAATGATTAGCAAACACTATCGAGACTTAATAATTGTTTAGAAAGGATTTGTTAACTTGAATTTTATACTGTTTACTACAACAATTATTTGGTGTCATTGAAGAAAAATAAAATATGCCAAAGATTGATAAATTGGAAAAGGTTTCCTTATGATTAATCTTACCAAGAAGCTGCCAACGATTGATATCTTCTTGTAAGTTTCCTTAAATTTATTACTCGTTTAACTTTACAATTACTTTATTTATACAATACAAATACCTTTGGAAATGCATAAACAAAAAATAAATTGCCTTAATTTAGTTATTCTTAATAATTTTGTTACTTTCTGTGACAAGAACAATAGTCTTGTGTGTTTCCTCTGATCGCATTATAATTTGAAATAGGTAAAGTTTGCCTATGAAGAAAGCATTAATTAAGTGAATTAGAATCATTTATACAATTATATAATATACGAATGATAATCACTTATCAATTGCAAATCAAGAAATCAACATCTCTTTGCATTATTTGCAAATATTTTTGGAACTATTCCTTTTTGATTCCAAGCAAATATT
This sequence comes from Drosophila austrosaltans, assembly GCA_035045865.1. NCBI lineage: Eukaryota > Metazoa > Arthropoda > Insecta > Diptera > Drosophilidae > Drosophila > Drosophila austrosaltans. Next base: position 994,156 of record JAWNOQ010000049.1, on the reverse strand, counting down.
TTCCAGCTACTCAAAAAGAAGCTTCTCAGTATAAAGAGCTTCTTTTTTTTTCTTTGTTATTTAGTTATAAAAATAATGAAAAATTTACTACAAACAAAAGCAAAAGCAACATTAAAGGGTCATATAAATTTTTTTCCTCTTACATTTCCACTTGAATGAAAATCTCTGTTCTTATAGTTTTCTCGGCGAAAGGAAATTAAACTAGCAAAGTGTAGACAAAAGGGTATATAAATAACGTTATATTAACATTTGATAGGTTTCTTGTTTTACTGTTTTTCTTGTATTTTGTTTTCATTTCTCTTCTTTTTTTTTTGCTACTCGTTTGCTTTTTGTTATAGTTATCGCTTCTGTTTTTTTTTTTTTATTGTTTTCTGGTTTGTTAGGGCGACAACAACAAAAAAAAAAGCAGTTGAAATGGTGCAGCACCTATAAAATTATCAAATAAAAATATAATGAAATACTGCACGGCATTTGCTCTCATTTATAATTTGTATTTATATAAGCAAGAAAAAAAAATATAAATATAAATAAAAAAGTAAACCACCAAAGACTGGGAGGGGAGAAAAAAGGAAAAGCTAAAATAATTTGTGCAAATTTTATGTGCGGCACTTTTCATTATTTGCAAGAACAAGCTTGGCAAAAAAAAAGAGAAGAAGAAAGTATGAGAATGAGACAAGTGGTGGAAAAGGCCAGGGGTAAGGATATAAAGAGAGAAGAAGGGTGGGGGGAGTATTTTAATAAAACCTCAAGCAACGCACACACACACATATATAGTATACAGATATAGCGAATGAGGAAGAGATAGAGGGAGAAAGAGAGTCTCATAAAGGCAAAGAAAGCAATTGAGTTGCGTTGAAGTGGCATAAAGTAGTGGCAAGTGGCGGTTGGTTGGTAGTTGCTGTTGCTGTTGTTGTTGTTGTTGTTGGCCCCAGCTTGGTTTGGCTTGGCTTGCTTTTTAACCATTTTTGTTTGTTTCTGCGTTCAGCGTTGAGCTCCCTTTAGGCATAGGTACGTACACACATACACACACTCATACACATATATACCTGTGTTTCGGTACGCAGGTGAATACTGCTACGCTTTCGAATACTTGATGCTTGGGATATATCCTGAGCGTCGGTTGCATCTCTCCTTCTGGGTTGTAATGGGAAATGAAATGAATGAATGAGCATAAGCACTTTTTTTGTTTGTCTGTTTGAGTCTGTCTATCTGTGTATGTGTGTGTGTGTGTGTGTGTCTGTTTACTTGTTTGTCTGTTTGTGGCCGCAGACGCAGACGGGGCAACAGAAATGATGCACTTCAAATTAAAATGCGAATGCAAGCGAAAACTTCAAAAGAAGCACTAGAACAGAAAACGGAGAATCGCAAACGAGATACTAATAGACAATGCCAAATGCCAAGATAAGGGGGTTAGAAGGAAGGAAGGATAGGATAGATGTAGGCGTGCCTATGCCTTTAGCTTGTGCCTTCTCTTGCAATTGAAAATGTGGCTTGGACGGGTAAGCAACGAAAAGCAGCATATAAACACACTAACCCAGCGAAAGTGTCTCTCTTTTTCTCTCTCTCTCAATCTCTGTGTGTATGTGTGTGACTGTGTGTAGCCAGCCAAGGATAAAGTTAGCGACAGAGCAGGACATACAAATGCACTTTGGACGTGGCCGACGCGCACTAAATTCGCCTTAATTCACTTTTCATACAAAACAGCAGCACAAAAGCACGCCTCGCACACATTCAAACATATTCACACCCACACACAGACTCACACAAACACGGTGTCACACACCAACACAGGCAAATGCATGTTTGTTGTAATTAATTTAAAATATTATTACAAGCTCGCGCACGAGCGCTAAAACTAAAAAAAAAAAACGAAAAGGGAAAAGAGAAACAGCAACAGCATCAGCAGGAGCAGCAGAAGCTGAAGCAGGAGCGGAACATACCAAGCCCCAGACAGTGACATGGTAACGCTAAATAATTATAGCCCACGCGAACTGTAAACAAACAAACACATACTAACGCACACACTCACACAAGCACATGATGGGAATTACAAAACAGCAAGGATACAAAAGGAAGTAGGGAAGCCGGCTAAATAAGCGACATGTATGTGTGTGTGTGTATATATATACGTACATACCCATACACTTAAAATGTTCTTAATTCTGAACTTAAATGGAAAATTACTGTGATTTCTGAGAAAGAAAAAAAGAAACTACAAAAGTTTATTGTTAAAACATAAACTTTATCATGAAAAGTGTGAAAAAATATATATAATATATATATATTTATCTATTTATCTGGAAGCCAATAAAACTACATACATATATTCTATATTTGCTTTAACACGTATCTTAAATTTAGTACGAAGCATTATACGCTTTCAATTTGAATATATTTTAGTAAACACTTTTCCGTATACGATCTTTAATCTAAATTAATGCAACTTTTTGTGACTATTTGTTGAGTATTTATATTTCCTTTCGCTCAGAGCAAATATCTAATTTTCAGTGTGGACACCCCAAAAAGTATGCTATGAAAAATGTATACTTTTCCTACGATTTTTTTATTATGTATATTTCCAAATGAATTATCAAATTTATAACTTCAACTAAAATAAACATTTTTCAGCTTTAATATCCACAAGTTTTCATTTTGAAAGGGTATATCACTTAGTTGTTCAATGCTATATTAAATAATTAATTATTAAAAACAATTTTTTTAAGTGTATTATCCAAGGCAGAGGTTAAATACAAAAATAAGGACAAATTGAAAAAAAAAGAGAATGGCAGGCCAACTTTTTCTTTTAATTGATGCATACAAGATTGTTGATGCAACAACAAATCAACAAACATGCAATGACACACAGAGAGAGAGTTAGTGAGGGAGAGAGGGAAACGACAGGGGGGTTGCTTCTGTATACACAGAGATGAGGAAGCGTGCCAAATTCCAAAATACCGAAGACGATGAAATTGAAAAAAAGTAATAAACGTAAAGCTATTTCAAAATCTGATAATAGTCGTCGTCCAGCGCCAGATGCTAAGGGCGAACAAATAACCGCACGTCGGCCCAAACTGTCCTTAAAGAGACAGTAAGAAAGAGAGAGAGAGAGCGAGAGAAAACAAATAAATGTGTTTAAATTCAAGTGAAAGAGAGCATGATAAAAGCGATGGAACGCAATGGCAATGGAACACCATAATAATGGCTTGCATCGAAACTGTAACACAAAGTGCAGGGCCAACATAAAATGCCGCTACAAACGGATGGCACGGTCGGTGGGGCAAAATGGGATTGGATAGACGAGGACAGAATTGAACAGAAGGCAAGAGCCGGAATTTGGAGCCCCCAACATAAACATTAAGGCGCGCGTGCTGTGTGTGCAGCTTGCGCCACGATGGTTGCCGCAATATTAATTTCACGAATGAACAACCCTTGAATAAGCATGCACTTCATGTACCGTTATTATGGCTTTCCTACGTGAGAGAGCGACATGCCACAGAGAAAGAGAGAAAGAAAGAGTCACTGAAAAACAGAAAAAAAAACCAAAAGAGAGTAAGACTCAGAGAGAGAGAGAGAGAAAATTCACATCTAAGAGAGAGAAACCTAAAGCTTTTAGCCGAACTTGAATTTTTGACTTCGGCATAAATGTGCGTCTCTGTGTCTGTGTGTGATGGCACTTTTTGTATGTGTGTGTGTGTGCAGGCAGGCCAGTCGCTTTTTCATTGTGCATTTCCCAAAGGTGCATTTTTCTGAAAATCTAATTTGAGAGATTGAGATTGTTTGGTCTTTCAATGTTCAGCTCGTTCGTTCGTGCTGCGACGCTACGCTTGCAATTTTTTCTATTCTTCATATACATACAGACATAAACATATATATAGTATATTGTATATATGTATATATATATACATATATAGATTATAGTGTTGTGTATCTCTACATTTATGCAGTAAACCATATTGAAGAGTTATTGTACCATTGTATACAGTTTGCACTCCCGCTTGCATGCCGTTCGCTTACTTTAATTGGGAAGCTCCAACATCCTATGGCATCCTATAACCAGCATACTCCACATCCAGTATTACCACCAAGAGCAACATCAGCATCGCAATGGCTTCAATCATTACATACAACGCTCACTGCGGTTTGACAAACATTTTTCACTGACTCTCATGAAGGGAACCGCGTATGCGATGACTTCCCCCCTGTCCCCATTCTATCTTCTTTCTTTTTGTCCTTACTCCGCAACCCTTAACCAGTAGATCTCCTATCCTTCACACAGTGAAAGAGAGAGAGAGAGAGAGGAAAAGGGAGAGGGATATAGTAAATTTATACATATATATCGCATCCTTGGCTGCTTGTATGTTTGATGAGTATGCGAGAGTTTTATGACTGTATTGGGAATGAGTTGCTACAGGATATGGGAATGTGGATTGAAGCAGGAACAGTACAGAAAACAGAATGAGGTGCCTTCAAGCTTGAATCTTACTATGGGGTGATTGGGTTACGCTGTGATTTTAATTTTGAAATCATACTCATACCCATCCATATTCGAATGTGAATGTGTATGAATGCTTGCACAGTGCAAAAAACGATATATGCACAGATTTATTTATGTGTCTCTCTCTATATATGAAATGGCTACGTGTAAGCGTGTGTGTGTGTATGCGAAGCGATAAAGCGCCTTACAGGATTTGGATTGGACTGTTGCCTGTTTGCAATTTGATAAGCTGCCTTTGGGCATTATTTTTACGACGTATTTTTTTTTATTTTATTTTACATATGCAATAAAAAATATCAGTGTTAAGCTGATGTGTAAATCAACATATCTTATTGTCTTAAGTAAATATTTCTATCGCCCATCCATTTGTCAGTGCACAGTGGATTATAAAATATATATACATGTACATATATATTGTTTTCCCCATCCATTTCTTTCTGTTAACAATTAGCAAAAGATTATTCAATTTGTCTTTTAACTTATCCCAAAGAAAGAATATGAAGCAATGTTTTTATTTGTCATAGAATCGGCTAAAAAAAAACTAATATTAGATAAACACACACATCGTTCATATATAAAGCGTTTTAAACGTATGACTAAAGAGCATATATATATAGATATATATATATATATGTTTATTGTACATTTATGGCTAAAAACTATATTTGAAAATGTTATACAAAGAGAGAGAGAGAGAGATGTGCCCTGGTATGTGAAAGACAGATAGTTATATTAACATATATAGATATATATATAAGTTTTATAAGAATATTAATTTGATCAGAGCATATAGAGCCCATAATGCTAAAGAGTAGACAATGGCTAATGTTGTATAATGCAAAACCTTTAATCTGCAATAAAAGAAATCAATTTTTAATTTATTTACACTTTTATAAAGTAATCAATTACTTACCTTTCATAACGTTTAATGGATTCGGGTATATTACTGGGATCATCTTTCACAACATATAAACGCAAACCATATAGACTAACCCGAAATAGATTATTCCAATCCAAATTACGCATATCAAAGGAGAATAAACGTTTATCCCTCTCATCAAGTTTCTCCGATAGCGTTCTCACATTATCATTGTCAAAACGGAACTCATTTGAGCTAAAGTACTTTAAAACATTGCTCAATTTGTGTATTTTTCTATAGATTTTCATCATTCTATAATTTTGAAAATTTATTAATAATTGAAAATAATTTGAATGTATATGAAACTTACCTTGGCTTCTTGCCTATAATAACCATAATGGCATCCATAACCAAAGCGGGCAATGTGTGATATAAGAAACACAAAATATGATATTGCCACATATGTGGCACAATTGTGAATCTTGGATACCAAATGGATTTTCGCATTGGTATAACGCAACCATACTCAAAACCCTCTTCCATATATCGTCGCCAGGTAACCATATTCTCAGCATCTGGTACATAATTATATATTGGCGGTTTTTCATATCTACAAGGAATATTTATTTAAAATATTAAAAAATTTAAACTATATAAAATTTGTTTAAGAATTATTTACATTAAAAAAGTTTCTAAATGGTTTATATATATTCTATTGAAATGTTCGACTCATATAATAAATTTCTCATAATCGAAAAACTAATTTTTGGTTATAAATAAACCAAAAAATATTGAAGCAATTATTTTTAAATAAAATAAAATATTTTTCTTATCAACTTTTTCCTACCTTTTAAGAGCAAACAATATAAAACTTTACAATAAGTGAAAAGGCATTTAAAATTCGTTATCCCAAGTTCATTTAACCCTCTTCTTGCCAATTTTTGGTTATAATTTTTCTACATTTTTTGTTTTTTTGTTTTTGGTCTGCTGCTATGCAAATGCATTGGAAATTTTATGCTCATAGTTGAGTTTTTTTTTTTTTTTGACTTGTTTATGTTATTTTAGGGAAATTGATTAAAGCAAATGATTTTGCATAGTTTCACTCACTTATTTCGTGCAATGTCCCAGGCACTGGCCAATAAAGCATTCACACACATATCAACGGGAACAATGTGAGCCTTGTTATCCATGTCACCGGTAAATACACGCAGGACACCAGAACCAATGCCCACAATAACACCACAAGGACCATACATATTATCAATCCAACCACTGATTGGTTCACGATATGTGGTTATTACTAAGTAATAATTAGAATAAGATTTATTTAAATTGTTTGTCATGGGTCAGGGAAAATGACTTGCGAACTAACCTATGCCAGGACGAAAGATAGTTACTGGTAAATTCTGTGCATCCTGTTGCACAATATTCTCGGCCAGTACTTTGGTGAAGGTATATGTATTCGGATAACCATTAATTATGGTTGGCGTTAGAGTATTTAATGTATGCTCATCGAGGCATTCACTGAGCTTGAAGGCATTTTCACCTGTTATTGTGCCATTATAGAATTTCTCTTGAATATATCGCTTATTGCAATGGGCAAATGCTGTCGATACATGAACGAGGGCCTGAAACAAAGTTAAACAACGTGCCAATGTGTTTAGTTAACATATATTTTATTAGCCCATTATTTACCTTAAGGTTGGCAATCTCTTTGGCCAGCTTTATAATCTCCTTTGTGCCATGCACATTAATGGCAATTGCCATTTTCAGTTTCTCATCGAATCTCACTGTGGCTGCACTATGCAATACAATGTTAACATTCTCTTTGATTGTCTCACGTTCATCTGGTGAGATACCCAAACCGGGCAATGAACAATCACCGCTTATGATTGTGATTTGGCAACGATACTTTGGATTCAATTGTTTCATTTTATCAAATACCTACAAGAAAAAGAAAGATATAATCATATTTCAATTGCATTCTGCTATATTTACACACCATTGGAGTCAATCATCAACACTTACCGGATCATTAAACAGATCCTCGATTCGAGCAAATGCATCTTTGCCCTTCTTGGTGCGTATAAGCAAATAGATTTGTCCCACCTCAGTGACACGCAACAATTTCTCAATGATAACTACGAACAAATAGCAAATAAAAAGAAAGTCAAAGATAGAAAACACAAGGAGATTTCATATTCTAGTCACGTTTTGGCCAGAGAGTTTAACTTACTTTTACCAAAGAATCCTGTGCCGCCTGTGAGAAAAACACCCTTATCCTTGTAGAACATTTGCATGGGCGACTCATCTATGGGTAAGAGATCAATGCAAACAGTCATTAAACAATTAGCCAATTTGATGAGCATCATTGGATGAGTCTTAGCTCTGTATTCTCTCCCTCTCTCCTTCTCTCTCTCTCTCTCTCTCTGTCTCTGTTTGCCACCAACTTGAAAAGCGCGTCGCGAATTTAAATGCGAACCGAAAAGCCACTTCAATGGCGCATAATTCACGCCGCCACACAGAGACACACACACACGCACTCACACATTGCCACAGTGGGGGGTAAATGGAGGGGGTGGAGTATGTAGATGCTGGCTGGTTGGCATGTGCCTGCATTTTAGCCAAGTGCCAAAATGGCAACAACAAACACTTGATGTCGCCTGCTGATTCCTAGACATTGTTGTTGTTGCCTACTCGCACATTGGGCATAAAATCAAATCATAAACGGTAAAGGAATTGTATTTAATATACAAATTACTTAAACTTGTTTTTTAGTTTACTTTTCCTTTCTGAGCCAACTAATGAACTAATGAATAACAAAAAAGAAATAATTTAAATTTTAAATCAATTTTGTAAATGAAAACTAATTGGCAAATTGAAATACAAAAATATTTATAATTGGTTGATGAGTTAAGCAATATTTCTATCTAAGTTTATAAATCATTTAACAGCAATAAATAAAATAAAATATGTCTCTCACTCAATTCTCAAATATTTCTACGTTTTTATTTAAAGCCAAAAATTTCTAAATTTTGACCCTAAATTTACTTTACCCATTTAGTTTTACTTATTGATTTCCATTAAATCTCTTTTGAATATATTAAATATCTCACAATTTACTTATAAAATATAAATAAATATTTTATTTAATATTTTTATTTTTAAATTATTAATTAGCCACATTAAAATCATTTGATCTTTGCCCACTGTGCGATCGTACCCTTTTGGGTTTGGCTTGATGGTTTGCCACTTGTGGGGCACTCATAAATATTTGCAAGTTAGCAACTCGTCGAGTCATTCATCTACATATTGAACAAAACAAGTCAACACACACACACACACAAATACTTACAAATATATGTATATATATCCCATCCATATTGTTGGAATTTCTATATTAAATGCCTTGGCATTTTGCAGGTATAGGCCGTCTGTCTTGGCCAGCCTAATTGCCAATCGTCGACGTAAATCACTGTCAGTCAATGTGGGGTTATACACCAGCAGCAATAGTCCCACTTGATAATTGCATAATAAATGCAGGCATTCTCAAGGATCCCATAAGGACTCGGCCATTGTGCGGTGTTTGTGTGTGTGTGTATGTGTGTCCTTCATTGTTGCAAATATCCAGTAAGCGTCAAACATAACAAACATATTCAGACAAATACTACTTGACACCTACTTGAGCCGACACCCTATTTTTGCTCCTTCAACCAACCATCCATCCAACCAACCATCCATCCATCCATCATTGTTTATCCCTTCCATAGCGTTTTCTTCAATATAAACCCAACGGCCTCACTCAACCACAAGGCACTTGGATCTCTCTCTCTCACTCAAATGTTTTGTTTACCTATGCTAATTGGCTTAAATGCAACTGAAGCGCACTTCTCATCGCGCCAAGCTGAAACTGAAACTGAAAATGTGCCGAGAATCAAAATCCTCCCCCCCCCTCCAAATATACAATGCTCCCCCAAGTATCCTATACCCCATTGTTATGCCAAAAAAACTTTGCCGCACCCTCACTTGCCCCATTGTTTATGAGCGCTACGAAATTGAGCCGCGCCGCGTGGCCTCACTTGGCGAATGTGGAGTGGCTGTGGTGGCATTTAAAGCTTTTGAGCGCTTTGGGGCATTTGTACAACGCCAAACGACAACAACACAGACACAGACAGCCAAGCACTTTGAGTGAATTGTCAACAATTGTTGTTGGCTCTTTGGATTTGTGAAACGCCTTCGTTCCGACCAACTCTAACACCACCTACACTTCTTACGGCCCCCTCCAACCCATCTCTCATACCATCCAAGCACTATATTTTGCTGGCAGACAAAAGACTGTCACATAATTTGTCAATTTCAACAAATTTTCTTCATCTTTTTTGTTTTGTTTTTTCTTCTTTTTGTTTTTTTTTTTTTTTTTTGATGCTGCCGGGCCTCTCTTCCATTCACTTGTTAATATAATATACTTGAGCTTTTTGTTGTTTTCGTTTAAATAAAACTGGTTTAATATTTTTATGCTCACCCTGTCCACTGTTAATATGCTGACAATGATCCTCAAATGATTTGATTCCATTCATTATATTCATCAACTTGGGATCATCCATTGTGGCGGCTAGTTAATTGTTTTCTAGAATTAAAAGAGAAATAAACATTTTGCTTAGTTGAATTAAGACATTAAATTGTTGTAATGAAAAGTCGAAAGATGAGTTGTAAGGTAAAATTAAAAATAGTAAATCAACTTTTCAGTAAACTATAAATTTTAATGAATTTTTTTAATGACTAATGAAACGACTTTGAGGTTTTCTTTAGCAAAGAATGTGTTTAAAAGAAGATGTCTAAAACAGATTAAATAATTTCCTTAATTTTACAATTTATATAAGATTTATATCAAACTATTGCTAATTGAAATAAAAATGAACTGAAATATTGTGTGTATCTCTAATTAACATTTTCAATATTCAATGTTTTGCTTAAAAAATAATAACAAATTATTATCAATCAAAACCCAACAGGATATTTTCACAGGTTCTTTCTACATTTTCAAACTTTTGGGAGACTCTTTTAACCTGTAGTTGCCCCCCTATTCCAACTAAATTCAATCTGGATTTAAGTTAATTTGAACACAAAATCTGATTATGATTAAATAATAATCTGGGCCATCGTGATAATTATGAGTAGAAACACAGACATTTCACTATACAACCGTTTCATGGCAACTAAAAATCAAATTTAAGTAAATTTCTCTTGAGCAAAGCTCAAAATTTAATTAAAACTTTTATCCAGAGCTCAGTGCTCAGCGGGTGGCGGAGTGGGGCGTCGCCAGAGGTAAAGTCGGAGAATTAAACAATGAAAATGAAAAGAGAGAGAAAAGGAGCAGAGAAAAAGCCAAAATTCGCACCTGTTGACAAAAGTGAACCGCAAAATACGACAGAACCAATATGAGAATCAAAGATAAATAAAATTTAATCAAATTCTCATAAATTGAAAAGAATCCGTCACAGCAGGAGCCACACACACACACATATGAATTTGTATATAGTAGTTTAGAATTTCTATTGTTGATTAAATTAAACAAAATGCCAACTAAATGAAGGCGTGGCATGCCATCTGCTAAAAATTTAATTAAAGTGGCAATGCCAATTCAATGACATTGCACAAATCTAAAAACTTGTGCACAAGTTCAAGAATTAAGATAAAAACAAAAATCAACATCAACAAATTGTAATAAGTAAGTAAACAACAGTGGGAATCCAAGTGGTTAGATGTAGGTACTAATAATGACAATTGCAAAAATTTCGACGACAACTTAATGAATGAACGTCACGATTCTAGTGGCATCAAGTGGAAAAATTAAAGGCCATGTATGAATAATATATGAATGTATATCTAGTCAAACAAGCTACAAGTGCACCACAACAACATTACCAACTAGTTATATAGTATATAGACAACAGCTGCAACTGAATGTTGTATGTATGCGGAATGTAAACAGAAAATGCAAAAGAAAAAGGGGAAACAAAATTATTGCAAACAATAAATTTTGTGTGTTTCGAAGTTTCGTACAATTAAACCATATCTTTGGCATATTTACCAATTGAAACGAGTAACGCTGCTGTTACCATTTCCCTTCTCATACCCCTACCCTACCATGCCCAAGCCAAAGCCCATTTTCCATTCGTTTTTCTGGCTGCCACTGTACAAGTGGTAGTGTCGTGTTGCATTTCACACCAATTGGAGGGGCTTTTCCACCGCTTGGCTCGGCGCTCACTCAGTCGTATGAATGATGAAAGCCCCAGTCAGTCAGTCAGTCAGTGTGCCTGTCTGTCAGTTAGGCACAGTCAGTCAGTTGTTTGGCTGGGCAGATTGCCAAGCTCACAGTTTGAATGTCCGACTGACTAACTGGCAATGTCGGCCAAAAAGCCACTGCAGCTGATTGCACTATACCGGCGACCACAAGGCACAACAGCAACAGCAGCAACAACAACAACAAAACTGCTGAAGGTATACGCACTGAATAAGCTAACCGTACCAATCTTCCTCCACCCACCTCAACCCTCTAGCCTGCGGATGTGCAACTTTGTAGGTGAATTTTATACATTGTTTAAGTATTGGCCACAGCCACTTCTGCTGCTGCTGTTGCCGCTGCTACTGCTGCTGCTGTTGTCGACAGGCAGCTTCATCGTCATCGCCGATGCACATCGAAGCGCAGCTAATTGAAATGGTTCTCTTCACCGTGGTTCAGGCAAGTGTGAGAATTTTTACACAAAAATTTTATAAACCAACAAATTTTATCATTATGTTTTACACACTATTAGACACACTCCCACACACACACATACACTCACCACATTTGCACACAGATACTCTATTTAGATAATTGAATACCATTTGAAGTTTTTTATAACATGTTCAGTATAAAAAATTTAATGCCTAATTGGCACAAGGTAAACGATATTCAACCAATCATTTTAAACGTCACTCAATCATAAAAAAGACTTCAAGAGAGGTTTCAAGAGGGTTTTGTATTAATAATTTTATAAATTAAAATATTTAAAAAATTATGTCTATTACTTTTGAAGTGCATGAAGTGATTGAGGGAACCAGTATGACTAAGAGGTAGGATTGATATCCATATTGAATAAATTAAAGGCACTTAAGACCTTATAAGGTTTATTTTCAATTAGCAAACAACATGTCAAGCCTTTAAGCCATTACCAGTAAACCTGATTTAAAATAATTGCTATATATTGGCCATATTTATGTACATTTAATGGTTGTTTGCCTTTGTGGCCCTTTTTGATCACCTGATTAATTATATTGAAATGGGCGTCTTGACTTTGTTTTTATTCAATTAATATTCATAATTTCATCACAAATATGCCTTTTTTTCTTCTCTTTTATTTCTGACTGTTTAATTTTAAATTTACTTTTTATCTCATTGCCCTTCTTTGCTAACTTTAACAGTTCTCTGTTGTTCTGCACTGTTATGTTAACGCTAACATACTTGATCGTTACATTTCAAATTGGTCTGTCAAACTGAATGCATAAATTTAAAAATGCTAATTTAAAAGGAATTGCAAAATAAAGACAATAATACTTAAAATGTAAATAATAGTTGCTCTCTTTCTTAAATCATTCTTACAAATGAAATCATGTAATTATCTTGATCTTACAACTATTCTATTTTATTTAACAATTACAACGTCATATTTGATTACTTCATTCCACGGTATAATGCTGATACTGGTAAAGTCTTTTGTTGCCACTTTTGGTACTTCTTTTACTTGGTCTCTTGTTTTGCGTGCGATGCTGCCTGCTGCTTTCAACAACTGCAAAACTCAACGAACAATGGATCGGCAAAACAAAAGTATGAACCACAACAATAACAAAACAGCTGAAAGCAACTCTGAAAGCAATGCAACAACCAGCAGCAACAACATTAACAACAACAAAAACGATGTCTGCCCATATTTCAATGGAACCCCAAAATGCGAATCGAAAAACATAGTTACTTCAACTATACCCCTCTTAATATCCCAGCCATTCTCCTATCCCCCCATCCGCATCCCTAACCACGAAATGCAATATCAAACCATCTCACTTTCGGCCGAGCCTCATTCGCTTTGAATTTTATTTAATGCTTTTGTAATAAAGTGTAAAATGGTGAAAAAGTGCAAACAACAGCAAAGAGAAACGGCAAACCAAGCAGACGACAATGCGGTCCCCGCAAGGTTGCCTACAGGGTAGCGGGCGGGGTTAAGAGAAATGCATAACAACAACAACAATTACTTCATCATTATGGGCAAAAGGGGCTGGCTGAAGAAGCAGCAGCAGGAATAAGAACTGCGGTCCTAGCAGTGGCCACATTAAAAGAAGAAGAAATAATTAACAGCAACAGTTTGAAAGTCCATAAAGTGAAAATGGCTGGCATTGCCATCACAGGCAACCCCATTGCCCCATATCTGGATACGGCCACCACCGTCAGTGGCACCCGACAGTGCCGCCAACTCTGCTGCCACCGACAGTGCCACCGACTCTGCCGCATGTGCCATACAACTTCCGACTTCCGTTGCTGGCTGGATCCACCAGACTGGGCTATAGTAGATGGTTGACTGCCTGCCTGACTGCCTTCTGGCTGGTTTGTTTGCTTCCCCTTTTATTTTATTTTTTTTTTTTTTGCTTTCCTCCCCCTTCCCCTTCCCGTTTCCTCCTTTGGGATGACACAAGCAAAGAGTCAGTGCGAAAAATGTTCGTTAAATCTATTAAAAGATAATTACGTGAAGACAAATGGACGACGGACGTCGGAGACCGACCGGTTCACCTTCCCCTACTGCCACATGCACTGCACATTCTCCCTGTCGACTCTTGAGCTTGGATTGTGTCTGCGGTACGTATTACATACAAACATACAAACATACATACATATATATAAGTACATACATATGTACGTTATTATTATTCGAGTTCGTTGATACGATAACGCTAATGGATATGGATATTGATTATAGTTTTTATGTGAAGTAAAAGAGGGCAAGAAGAGATGGAGATATATAGATAGATAGAGATGGCAAATGGAATACTCCGACTGCTACTGATGCTGTTGCCTGATACTCAAAGTAACCGCCCCTTCGAGATGGTCCGTGGTAATGATAATTTCGATTATATTGATGCGTCAGTTTATGAGTCGCAATGGTATTGAAATTGAGTGGTTTGTGACAGGGTCTAGTTTATGGGCTCGTTATAATGGCACACACTGGAAATAAGCCATACATAATGCTTCCACATTGTGGCATCAATTAACAGCTGCTTAAATGTCTCTCTCTCTAAGTGCCTTAGAGCTTAATGCATAAAAAGGACAAAGAAAAAAGCAATTGCAATGGCAAATGACAATGGACAATATGGCCAAGTATAAAGGGAACAGATAATGCAAAAATTAAGGCATTTTAGTTGCTATTCTAAGAATTAGATAAAAGTTAATATTGTTTACTATATTTATATGCTCTTAAATAGGATTTATTAAGATTTTAGTTAAAGCAGATAATCTAGGAAAAATATAGAAAGATCTACAATCACTTTTGATGGCAAATTAGTTGAATTTTTCCTATGTTTTTGCACTTTTTAATCCAAAGCAACCTATTTTTATAAACTGTTTGTATAAACTCTAAAGATACTAACATCACACAGATGAATTTTATTTTCAAAACTCTTTTTTTTTAAATGTTAATTTCAAATATTTCCTTTCTTCTTTAACACTAGTAGTCGTTCACTTTTTTATACAAAAGTAAAAGTTATACTTGAATTTTTTCTTTTCTCCTAAACAAAGTTGAAAAGTTTTTAAATTAGAAAAAGACTTAAATTTTTCTTTAACTCTAAATAGAATAAACTAATACAATTAAGGATTAATAGAATTGTTTTAGAATTTAAACGTAATTAAACCTTTCCTCTTACTTAGAAACTTTCTTCCAAAGCAAACCTTTTCATTTTCTAATTACTTCAAAAATTACATTTATTTAGCATCACTTTTCTACAAAAAGGGGGATTTTTTTTGTCTAAATGATTATTCCCATATGTATATATGTGTGTATGGTTGTACTTATGCAATTATTGTTGCAACTGCCACAAGTTTGGCGAGACGTTTGCTTGGGGTAAACTTCAAAGTTCTTGCTATTGGCAATAAAATGCTAATTAAGACGTGTGAAAACTTGTAATAACCAATTAGGAATATAATGCAAGTCGCTATACAAATCGACAAACATTTGCCATTAAAAAAAAATATGTATATAAAGAGAATGAAACTTTTCCATCAGCTACGTGACACTGATCTTGTCACAACTCCCAAACCCCATGATGTTTTGCTATCAGTTGGAGCATCTTTTTTTTTCAGCCTCCACAAAGTGTGAGGCGCGCATGCGCGAAAATGCCAATTATAGAGAGAGAGAGGGGAAGGGAGGTAGGATAGAGGCAATGGATATGCCTTGGAGGTTGGTGGAAGCTAATGAGCATTGACATTGCTCATTGTTGATATGCCTCACTACTGATGGCAAAATGGGGGCTTGCGGTACCAAAATCAAACATCAACAGCTTTCATATGCACCTGTACCCTCTACCCTTCCCAACCCTCCCATTGCCAATTCGGACGGATAGACGGGGTTAATTTGACCGTGTAACCAAATGGCCAAGTTTCCCCTGGATTGTTGTTGTTGCTGCCGCTGCCTGTGCGAAATGGGTCTCGGCTATAACATAACAGTTATGTGCCTATAACGTAAGCAAATATGAATAGATATTGCCTCACTTTAGTGCAAATCAAATGAAATCAAATAGCTATTGGCTAATACACCATCAACCATCTAACTAAGTAGGGATAAATACTAAGAAATAGCAAGTTTTTCATTTGCCTAGCGCAAGTTAACATCTTTGGCTTTGATGTCAAGACCAAGTTAATGAGAACATCAGAGAAAAAAGCCATTATATTTATTCAATAATTAAAAAGGGCCATAATGACAGCGGACAACGGATGCTGCCAGTGGCAAGCTAGTTAAAAATTGTAATTAAAACTCGGGATGATAAATTCTAATTAAATAAATAGCAGGTTAAATTTAGTTCATTAATAAATGTGTGTTGGTGTTGGTGTGTGTTCGTGTGTTCAACAGATGGCACAAATTATTTTTGATATAAACATTTCCATCTGTGTTTTTGTCGGCTAAAAATTTCAATTCCATCAACTTAAATTTTCCACATGACTTGATAACTATATTTTTTTTAACTTATTAATAAAAAAACTAATATTTTTTATGAAAATTATTTTAAATATTTATATAAAATACACTTTTTCAAGTGGTGTAAAATATTTTAAAAGGTTTTTTCTATTTGCTTAAAGTCGAAAAAATGAGTTAATCAGATTATATATTTAATATATATATATAATGTATATATACTTATTTATATATATAGATTCAAAAACAATATCATGCCACTTGAGCACATAAAAGGATTTCTTGTTTTTTATATATTTCAAGTTGTTTTCTTTTCCCCCAATTCTAATGACTAATATGACTAACATTTTCAACTTTTATAGCTGCAAATTGCTTTAAAAAATGTTTAAAAACAAGAACTGCAAGGGTATAAAAATTGCGTTAAAGTCAAAAATTTCTGTTTTTTTTTTGTTAATTAAATTGGATTTAATTTTGTTTTTGTATTTGTTTTTTTCCCCCAATATACTTGAACATTCAATTTCATGCAACGAAATATTCATAATTGTGGCAACAAATTTTAAATTGAACACAAACAAATTTATGCAATAAAATGAGAGAGAATTGCATGTTATATATATATATATAAATCTATATACGTATTATCTATGTATATGTATCTATGAAAATGATTAAATTTTTATTTAATTTGTATGGTCAATTTCTAAAACAATTGCCATTGTTTTATTGCCCCATTATTACACCTGCTTATTTATGGTTGATATTTCATTCAAAAAACAGCAACAACAACAAAAAAAGAGTCATTGCAAAAACAAAAAGCACACACACACACACACTGAGACATACATACATGTATGTAATTACATAATTCGCTTATTATCAATGACAACAACAATAACAACATCAGTTGAAACATTACAAAATCGACATTTAACACAAACATTTAGCAAGAAAAAACCAACAGAGAGAGAGAGAGAGAGAGAAAAAAAAAAGAAACGATGTATGAATAAAATTGAGAAATTTATAAATAAATGCACCTCGTATATAATTTATATTAATTAATCGGTTATTCTTTTTTTTTTCGTTTTTTATCGTACCAACCAAAAATCACAACGATTGGCTTGTAATGAGCAGCAGCAACAACAGCAACATAAAAAGCCATGTAAACAAATTTATGCGCTAATAAATAAATTAAATTTAAACGTTTGCAGTTGGTTGTATTAATTTAAAATTCAATAATATTACAAAAATGATATCTAAAGTTGTTTAAAATTATGAATATTTATTCAAGTGTAGAGATATTTCAATACTTTCACATGAAACTAATTTAAAATCTGAAGAATTGTTAAAAAAAAGTGCTCTAAAAATCACAAATTTATATTAAGAGAAATCCAAAGTAAGAGCTTTAAAAATCACAAATCCAGATTAAACCAAATCTGAAAAAATCAATTGGAAAACTCAAACAATTTAATTATAAAATATATAAACTATTAGTTGATGCAACAATTGTTATTTTGTCTTAACTATGAATATTTGTTTTAAATTAAAACTAATATAATATAGTGAACAAAACCATTTATTATTTTAGATTATTCCTAATTGTATGCAGATTCCGTAAGGGTATATAAATTTATATGATTTAGCTATCATACATATAAGTTGCAGCTGCCAATTGCAGATATAATTTAGTTGGTCTTTTTCTCTTTTTAGAAGTGTCATTTAAGTCTGGCAATGAGGAAATACAATATACTGACATGAATTCCAGTGGGGGGGGGGGGTTGCTTGTGGGTAAGCAGCTAAAGAAATCACGTCATAAATGCGACGAGCACGAATTATTTACAAAGCACGCAAAAGCCTAAAAGAGGGCCCCCAATAAAATAACAATAAACTATGCTCCACGGATCTCAAAACGCAAGAAATGCCAAGGCAGGGGGCGTTCGGGGTGGTAAGCATCTATGTATGATTGCTTAGGTGTGTGTGTGCGAGCCATAAAAACAAAACAACAAAAGCCGCAATGGCATAAACAATTGTGTTACAAATACAACTACAAATGCATAAAGCAACGCGACCCACCAACAACAATAGCAAATGTCGTCTCTCTCATAGACGATTATTTATTGTTAACGATTTATATTTGTTGTTTGTATTGTTGTTGTTGTCGCCTGCCGCCTGCCGCTGCTCCTGCTCAAAAAGCTCACATTTCAAAGCTAAAGCAATGGCCTGGCTATGGCCCATGATACCGTGGACCGAATACGTGCAAATGTATGAGTGCGAGCACCAGATTGCAGGCACCCCGGCCTTTTGTACTTGCCTCAACGATTTCAGCCTGATTGCCGGCTCAAGTGTCGGTCTCTTGTCACACGGGGCGTATGCGTGGCGTGGCGTGGCGTGCCAAATGTGTGTGTTTGTGTTTTTCTATGTGTAAGTGTGAGTGAGTGTGTTTGTGTTGGAGGAATACATCAGTTGTCAGTGCTGACCTTTTGGCTACTTTATTTATAGTTGGGTCATATAAGGAATGGCTCGAAAAACAATCATTAAGCAACAATACCAAAAATAGGAAATCTTAATTTGTGCATGTGTTAACCAACAGTTAGACAATAAATTAAATATAAATAATAAATTATATAAAATTTATTATTATATTTCTTTTTTGTTATTAAAAGTCATTACCCTAATGATAAAAGGAGAATGAATTTGTTTATTTACATTATATCTAATTTTCCTTTTAAGACTTTTAAGGTCATTGAACTGTTTTTTGTTTTAGAATCTCTTGCTACGTTTTATAATTTTTAATAATTTTTGTATATTCAGTTTGTCAATCAAAAAGTAATTGAACTTTAAACAATGAAAAAGTTATCATCTCATTCTTAAAAATTTACAAAAACTCTTGTTGTTTATCCAAAAATTGTAACCAGTTATTAAAAATATATTAAATTTTTGATTGTATCCAAATCTGATTCAATTAAAACCTGCTATATATAATGGCAGAATATAAATAAATAAAATTCGCTGATTAATGAAACAATTTCGAATGTCAAAGGTAAATAAATTCTTAAACCGGATTTTGAAAAAAAAAAAAAGAGTAAACAAAATATATAAAACGTAATTGATGCGCTGCTGCTGCTGTAGATAATGAACAAATATATGGGTTAAAAAATATCGATCAAAAGTTAAAAAAAAAAAATTGAAATCAAATGAAGGTTAATAAATTTCTGAACTTAGTAGACTGGAGTGTGTTTGTATATTTAAATTTTGAAGAAAAAAAAAAAAAGAACAGCAAAACAATAACAACAAGTATTGAAAAGTTTAAAGACCTCAAAATAAGCTCAAAGTTCAATTTTAATATCAACCAAAATTAAGATCACGTTTTAACTTATAAAATGTATTTCAAAAAATTTCAAAATTCCATACATTTGCATAAAGAATTTAGGTAAAATGAATTTTTGATTTTTTTCTGATAACAATTTATACAATTTTATGAATTTTTTTAAATGAACATAATGAATGAAAGTACATTTAAGAAAAGTTATTAAAATTTCAAGTTTCTCTAACAGATAGAAATGTTTCAGGAAAACAAATCAAAATATATTTCTCCATTCAATTTTCTATAAAATGAGATTAAGTTTATGGCTAAACTTTGTTAGTTAGACTTGGATTACAATATAACAATTAAAATGTTTAATTTTGCATAAGATTTTTTGTATTTATATTTAAAGATTTTTTTAGTTAATTTTGATCTCCATTTATTTTGCTCTTTGATAGTTTTAATTGCTTCCAAAGGAAATGCATTTTGAATCAACTACAAAGAAAATTCGAATTAAAAATATATCTGTATATCTATATATCCAATCTATCTTTATCTTAAGCTTATAACTTTGTGTTACATATATTTATTTGTTATATTTAATTATAATATTATTGAAATAATTTGACTATTTGGCAGCACTATTTGAGTTATCAATATTTAGTTGGGTTTTGCTCTATCCCTGTCTCTGTCTCTGTCTCTGTCTATTCTTGCGGCCATCAGTCGCAAGTGTTACAGTTTGTTTTCCCACACGTTGCATGCCATACTATATATGTATGTACTATAAACTACACACTATATCTATATCTGTATGTATATGCTTCTTCGTCAAACTGTGCGGCATGTTTGACAGCAATGAGTGCTTAACACGTACAAGAGCTTTTGTTCGTCTTCGATTATGATGTTGTTGTTGTTATTGTTGTACTTGCTTATTTGTTGTTCAATGTTTGTGATTGTTGTTGTTGTTGTTGTTGTTGGTGACGTTGGTGTTGCTCATCTGCCACTTTATCTTGACATTGTGCATGTTATTTAGTGTTGTCTCTTCTGTTGCTTCTCAAGCTTCCATCGAATCTTGAGCAAGTTGTATCATTATGTATGGACATATCTGTGCATATGTATGTGTATATCTAAGTATCTGTGTTTGTGTTTGTGTGACAAATTTTCGTAGCAAATCATTTACTATGGCCCTGTTAAACGATGCCCTTTTCTTTGCTTTTGACTGTTGTTTTGTAACGCCCAATTCATTGGCTCTCTCTGCCCGGAGGCTGCCAAAAAAAAAAGGAAGATGAAAATGGAGAACAATAACCGACCCACTGACCCACACACAAACACACAGACAAACACACACACAAAGTAACACAAAGATGTTTTACTATGTTACATTGTTATTGTTGTTGTTGTTGTTGTTGTTGTTGCTGCTGTTGTTACAATTTGCTCATTACTTTTTATCACTTGTGTACAAGAAGTAACCCAAATGAAAGGCAAGGCAAGGCAGGGCAAGGCAGGGCAAGCCAATCCATTCCATCCCTTTGCAAACCAAAACTGAGTGACCTTTGACCTCAAAGCAAAGCAAAATTGTTGCCCCTTTATTTTCTGATGTGATTCTATCGTTTTTCTATGGCTCTTTCCGTTGATTTTGCCATTGTTAATTCCTCTGATTGTATTGCACTGCCTCCCTTTTCCCCTCCCTCCCTCCCTCAATTTATATGTTGGCCCATTGCAAAAATATTTGATACGTGGCCACGAGCACTTTCCTAACCATACATAATTATGTATGGAATAAACCCCCTACACACACACCCACACACACACACATACACATGTACTTGCTGTTGGCTGGAAAATTTATTTGTTGCTCATTTTTATGCTATCCACAAATTGCATTCAATTTATTTAGCTTGTTGCAAATCAAAAATCTCCATAAAGTAAAATGTTTCCTTTTCGCTTCTCTCTCTCCAGTTTTTCTTCCATTTTTTTTTTTCGGTTTTGTTTTTTGGGGTTTTCCTTCACAATGTTTTGTGGAGTGCATAAAAATGTTTAACATGGCATAAAAGTTATTACTTCATTTATTTGAAATGCAAACAATGTTTTTTTTGTATGAAATTCAGCTTTTGGTTTTAAGAGTTTATGCTTGGCTTTTCACATTTTGTTTATGGCATTTAAATGCAACTTGATTTTCAAATGTTTGTAATGTAAATGAAATTAAATTCAAATAATTCTGTAAACTCTCTCTCTCCCACTCTGTCTCACTCCCTTTCTGTGCATGTAATAAATAGAATTTAACAACAGTTTTTGTTCACTTTTGTGGTGGTGGCAAATGAAACAATATACATAAAAGGCAAATATTAACCAAACTTAGTTTGGTTCATATTTCATAAGAGAAAGTTGTATGTGGGAGATAGATAGTAATCAGAGCTTAAATTTCGAATCATTTTGAACTCTTAATTCGCTATATTATATCTAGTTTAGTTAACCTTGAAAATAAAATAAACTACAATTAAGACATATTAGAAATTTAAAAAAAGGAGAAACTACATTCCAGTTTTTAAATTATATACAATTAGAATGTTTTAATTGTCATTGAATTACAAATTTTTGCTTTTAAGGGTTTTCAGGTTCTAAAACTTTGTAGTTTGTAAAAAGATATATCAATTTCTTATAAATTATAACTTACGTGCCACTTAACCCATTAGTAGACAGCAGATGGACTTTTATCGAGTAATTAACTATGCATTTTATTTAGTTAATTGTAGACAAATGTAGTCAATATACTAGATTGTTAACAACCTTTAAACTCTTTCAAACGTATTGAAAATTTCTTAAGTTATCGAGCTTTGTCTATTTATAGGAAATGCAATTTTAATTTTAAACTATTTAACAAACATTCTATTCATATGTATATTCTATTTTCCCCTACTAACTATTGGTCTCACTATCTATCTCAGTATTAATTGTTTAGTCTAAGTTTAATCAATTATTTATTAGATAACATTAAAATAAAAAAACCATTAACAACATTCTGGTTTATTAATTTTTAATAGATCTATTTAAGATAAAATTGTTCTGTTTAGGTAAATTCTTGACTATTAAATATGGACCACTATAGATAAATTGTTGTTTAACTTACATCACTTAAAAAAACTTTCAAATTTTATATAAAATCAATCAATTTAATTAAATAATTTATTTAATTTAATAATATTATACTTAATAACTGATTAACTTTTCTGTCAAGACATCATATTTTAAAAAAGTAAAAAGTTAAAGAAATTATTACTCATTTGCTGAATAGAATGAATGTATGTGAATCGCTTTTTTACTGATGCTAGTGAAATGAATGAACACGAATCCCTATTCTTTCAATTCATTTATTCATTTCACGCATTCATCTCGAATTTGAACTCTATAAATTTTTCGTTACGTGCAACCACAAAACCCTGTTCATTTTTTGGCCAAAAGTATTCAAATTTC
Organism: Drosophila austrosaltans; assembly: GCA_035045865.1. Lineage (NCBI taxonomy): Eukaryota > Metazoa > Arthropoda > Insecta > Diptera > Drosophilidae > Drosophila > Drosophila austrosaltans. The sequence continues at coordinate 970,817 of JAWNOQ010000049.1, read as the reverse complement.
AATTTACCTCAACGGTCATAAACAATTTCAACAATTGAAAGCGGAACACATTGAATTATACTTGCAACAACAACAACAACAAAAAAATATCCTTAGACCAATTTTTGTGCATTGTATTTAGAGTTTTATTTATTTTATGTTATTTTCTTATTGTTGTTGTTGTTGTTTTTAATAAATACTTAAGTAAAAGCCGGATATTTCAATATCCTTACCCAGTGGCGTTAACTCATGCAAAAGCCAAGAGCACACACACATACCCGAGTGGGGGGGGGGGAAGATATTGGAAGTAAAAATGGAAAATGCTTTTGCGTATTTGCATAAGAAAAACTAAGTTGAACCAAAATCAATGATTGTACACTACAAAAGCCACGCCTTCAGACCATACAACATACATCTACCGCCTTAGCCCGGGAGCAGAATACATTGAAGCATTTTGCAGAAAGAGTTGGAGAAGTAGAGGATGATGCCGGATGATGACGGTTTCCATGGCAGAGTGAGAGAGAGAGGGGTTGGGGTAAGGAGATTTTGGTCCGTTGTAGGTGGTGGCTTTCATATTATTACTTTATGGTTGCCTCCAGTTATGCATACTATAACCATAAATATGCTCCAATGGAGCCAGGGCTCTTTGGTAAACGTAACAGCCCAGTGGGCGTCTTAGAACAACAGTAGAAACTACAAAAGCAACTACAACAGCAACAACAACAACAAGAATGAGGGTAGAGGGTAGGGTAGGGTAGGGTATGTGTGTGTGTGTGTGTGTGTATTGTATTAATGCATCCACATATTTATACTATAACTCAGAACAATAAATAGTAAAAGCTGGATTATGATTAAATCGATTACATGTGGAACGCCATACCAAACCCTGCCACCCCTCCCCTTATCTTTCTTTGTGTATGTTTGTGCTAAGGGTGAATGAAGTTGCATGGGACGCCCCCCAAAGATAGGCTATAGGTTACACCCACGCACATTTATTGATTGCAATTGAACAAAATAACAAGAAATCATAAAAATAAGTGACGTATGCACATGGGATACATTTGTATATATGTATATAAACCTCAATTTATATATGCAAACAAATTGTAAAACTGTATGTACATATAAAAATCTCTTTATACCGAGCAAAAAAAAAAAAGTACAAATAAATGAATACATATGTAAAAATTCAGTTTTCATAACTGAATTGAGATGCGCTCTCCCAATTCAATGACCGAAATGGAAATTGAATTGAAGATGAATATGGTATAAATGCATGCGTAAAAAAAACACACACACACACATGCATTTGTGTATAAAATAATAAACTCGAAATCAGTTTTAAGTCAGATATAAATAAATATATTAAAGCTGTCTGTCTGCAATGGCTCAAATATTGTTTACAACAATAATAGTAATAAACAAATTGGCAACAATTTGTAACCGGAAGCAAAATTTACTTATTTTAAATGTAATAAAATTTGAAAAAGTGATGAAAATATATATGTATATATATATGTAAATGTAAATATATTTGTTGAAGCAACAATTTGTTTTAGTAAATAAAAAATAAATTTATTGAAACTTGAATTATAGAAAGTGTTTTAATTGCTGATAATTTAATAAGTTACATCATCTAATTCGATTATTTTTTGTTCATTTTAATTATAGAATAACTCTAATATTTGTTTTTTTTTTAATGTTAAAGATTAAAATTTCCTTAAATAACTGCAATAATTTATTTTTTTAGTTTACTATTGAAGTATTTTATTATTCATTGATATAGAAGTATATGACTTCTAATAATAAATTTATTTTTAAATATATAGCAAATATTTTGTATTCTAAAATTTCCAAAAATACATAATTTAAATTTTTAAATAGTTTTTTCTTTGTAAATCTTTTACTAAACTTTAGTTTACTATGAATTAGAAACTTGTAGGTGTTAATTGATTCTTTTGGTCAGTAACCGAAAATAGCTAAAACTACAATCAAATAATTCTTAATATAACACTCAGCAAATAGTTGTATTTAAAGATCATAAATAAATATATATATATATTTATTACTATATTTCTACTTAAGACCTTGTAAGTAGAAGGGTAATCACAAATTAACTTGAATTTTTCATTTAGTTTTGCAAAAAATTGTTATTCAAACATAATCAATTATTTGTAAATCCTCATCATGATGACACTGAACGATTTGCTTAGTGGTTTTTAACACCTGCAGAACTTCCGTAGAACGCAAACAAATAATAACAACAACAACAAAAAAGAAACCAGTGGGTGTGTGTACCTATCATTGAACCGGATTCAGACAAGAAACCAATTTCAATTAACATTTAACATCATATTGACAAAATTATTTAACAAAATTTAACCAGACTTAAGCTCTAGTCGAAATATCAACTGACATAACTATTTATTCATTTATTTACCTATTAGTAGTAGTAGATATTTGATATATATTTATAGATTTAGTGAACTTAAAGTAAAGACCATTTTTCAATAGCTAAATCCCATGTTCCTCCTCTCGTTTTATGCTCCCCAACCACTTACCCTCTTACCCACTGTGTTGGGTTATTCTTTGATTTTATGATTTTTCCATGATGGAAATATGTATGGTCGGTATGTCGGTTGTGGTACTTATTTTTTTCCTCTTTTTTTTTTTACTGATGAATCAGGCTGTAGCCAAGGCACTTTGCAATTCGATAGGATCGGCATGTAATCCGGTTTCTCTCTCTGTGTGTGTGTTTTCCCCCCTTTTTACTTTTATTCTTTTATGGAATTTTGTGGGTTCTTCTTTGGATAGCTCATATGCTGCTGTTGCATATGAATGGTAAATACAAAAGTTAATTTAATCACAAGCACACATATATATTTAATTAAAGTTCATAGTTTTTACAGCTGGCAAAAAAAAAAAAACAAGTTTATTTCAAATTGAAAATGAATAACATAAATTAAGAGGCAGTTATACACTAAATTGACTACCCCGCACAATGAAGAATTAAAGTCCATTTTGACTATATACAATCATAGACACGAGTTGCAATAAAGAATTATATAGTGGTCAAGTTTTAATTATTGTCTTGAAGTGATTTGAAAATTGTATATATTTCTGTTGCCTGTCTTTTGGTAGCTTTCTAAACGTATTACTTGAGATTCTGAAGGTCGTTGTCGCAAATGTTATCACGTAGATTGTTGAAAAAAAAAAAAAAAAAAAAAAAAAAATGTTTGGCCAACTGAATTAAAAAAAAATACAATATACAAAAAGATTTCGAAATTGGGACTGGGTCGCAATTGGTAAACAGGTAACGCAGAGGAACCCAAAAAAAATATGCGTCGCTTACACGTTTCATCATGATTGAGGTGCGTAATGCATAACAATATATCTATACATATATATGTATGTATATATATAGTGTGATTAATTGATCGTGGCACGTATGCGGAACCGTTAAGATTGACCACATGTCGTCTTGTTGGTGCATCAATTCAACTCAATTGTAGTGAAATTTTCCTCTTCCTAGTTTGTTGTACTTCCACACTATTTGTCCATGAGAATCTCTTTAAGGCACACACACACACACACACACACCTTAACCCATTCTACCACTACACCTCCGCCCTCCATCGAAATCTCTCCCTTTATTGCATTGGACTGAAGCTCAAACAAAAATTTTATTTTCACATATATCTGTTAGATACCACGTACAAGTTCGGCTAAATCGTACGTGTGTTGCCATGAGTTTTTTGATTTTTGATATTTTAAGCAAATATTTAAAACAAATTACCAAAGCACAAAAGAAGCACGCAAATGTATGAGAAATTGTACAGGGAAAGGGGACAAACTAACCAGCCAGGCCAATAGACAACAATTACAGTGGTTAAAACTGTGGTAAGCCAAAAAAAAAAACAAAAAACGAGAAGCGATTAAATTATTATTAAAGTTTAAACAATTAACTCTACTTAAACGTTTTGTTTAAATGCTAAAAAGAGAAGATTAAAATGAAAGTAATTAAAGGTAAATGAAACTGTTTGCTATAGTTAAATTTTGTTTAAACAATTGTTAAAGAACAAACTAAGCAATTTTTTAAATATTAAAGCAGTATTTAAATAATCCTGATTACATTGTTGTATTTTGTTTATACTGTAACCTTTAAAAGTTATAAAAAGTTAATTAGTTTGTAGCAAAATTAATATTATTTAAAGAGTAGTTAGGTGTTCTAGTAGTTGTTCCTGAAGTGGTTCCTGTAGAAGTTCTAGAAGTAGTTCCAGTAGCAGTTCTAGCTGTAGTTCTAGTAGTAGTTCCGGTAGTAGTTCCAGTAGTAGTTCTAGTAGCAGTGCTATCAGTAGTTCTGGATGCAGTTCTAATACTAGTTTCAGTTATAGCTCCAGTAGTAGTTCTATGTAGGAGAAGTTCTTGCAGTAGTCTTATCAGTTCTGGGTTATTATTAATAATATTTTTCCACCAATTTCTGGTATAGTATCATGCCTATCATCTTTAAAAATGGTTGACTTTATTCATTTCAAATAAAAACTCTAGCCAATAGAAACATAAACTTCATGGTGTATAATTCTTTTAAAGTCTTGTGTATATACTATAGATATAGTAATGTAATTATACTTGTAAAGTATATATAAAGTCTATATAAATTGTCTTAGCTATTTAGTTTTCCTCTTTTATTGAACACTTTTATTATAAACAATTGTCATATATAGTAATTTCTTTAATTAAATTTGAAATTACAGAACAATTGCTTATATACAAATGAATCTTGTAAACCTAATTAAATAATTATCATATTATGAAAAAAATATTAAGTCCATAGAAAAAATTAACTTAAAGTAGTTTCAGATATTTTATATACGAAGATGAATTTTTAAATACCACCAAAATCATAATTGTATACATTATTGTATAAATTTATTAATAATACATTTAATTTATTTTGTTTTCTCTTGGTATCACATTTGTCTTCATTTTCAATTTTGTTTGCTTTATATTTTCCAACCACTGTGGCATCATTTTGATTTATTTATGAGCTAGAAGTTGGTAGCGACTTGTTGGCTTTTAGTTAGTAAGTATCAGTGCTGCCAAACTACGTACACATATACATACACTCGCACACACACACGCATACATATACACATAGATTTGGTCACTGTGGCTAAACATGCTTAGCTTTGGTTTAGAAATTTCAAAAAAAAAAAAAAAAAAGAGAGATACAATATATTTTGTGCTGCTTTTTTGGCTGTTGTTGCTTTTGGCCAGCCAATGGTTTGAGCGGTGCGTGCGGCAGGCACAACGGAGGTGCGGCCCCAAAAGTCGACAACATTGGCGAGCAAGCGTACTGGCTATATAGTATGAATTGTGCAAACAAGCCAAACAACAACGAAAAACCAAAAAAACCGAAATGGTAGTGGACAAAATACGAAATACGAAACTAACTATCTATGTAGTAATGATTGTAACTAGCTATGGCAATGGCTATGCGTATAGTTTTTGGGAATCACAGGATTTTGGAATTCCGCGTAACTTTTTTTTTTTTTTTTTGTCGGCCAGTTTGTCATCGTCAAACGTCAGAGTCATAGTCATAGTTAAAAATAATGGTAATGGTCCGATTACAACCTGTTTAACGTTATGCCGCCTGTCAGTCTTCCGTCTTGTCTGGCTAAAATTGTGTCAAACCAGTTTTAAGTTGATTGAAAAATGAAAATGAAAATGCAGGAACAAAAAACAAAACACCAAAAATTAGCTGCAAATTGTTTTCAGCAGCAAAAAAAAAACAATTGTGTAATCCATTTATAAATCTGCAATAAAATGCATTTACTTAAGATCTTTACTGCAAGATCTTGACATCAATCAAGGTAGAACTTTTTAAATTGCAAAACTTGTTTTGGGTTTTAAATATTTAAGAAACGAAAAAAAAGAATAAAATTTTCCATTATTTACAATATTTTTCCATTCAAAAGAAGGAGAAGATTCGATGTCGTTTTTTGCCTTTCACTTAAAATAAAAAAAAAAAACACGAAATGTATAACTACATAAATGCTTCCTGAAACGAATTTAATTGTATCTGTGTGTGTGTGTGTTGTCTGCCTGTATCTGTATCTACAACAGTAACTGTATCTGTATCTGTAACAGTATCTCTGCATGGTTGTCTATCCATCTGGTCTCTGGCCTAGCCTGGCTGGCTGGCTGCATCTGTTGGTTGCCAACGTTGCGGCTTTCTGGTTTAATTGGCTGCGGGGAATATTCCATGTGATTACTTAATGAGAGCCCCCCAACTTATGTATGGGGATGCACAAAAAGTTAAAAGGTTAAAAACAACAATCCACAACAGCAAAAATAGCAGAACAATTGTGGCAATCGAAACACACACTGGCACACACACTCTCTCACACACCATTAAGAGGGCGTTTGCACGTAGTTTATTATTCAATTATGCATTCATTAAGGTACATAATTAATAATTTAATTAAAGAGGTAGCAGCAAAACTATGTAGTACATCAATTTGCGGCAATGTTAATGTTATTACTCATTTGTCATCACCTTTTTTTCCTTCTTTCTTTTTTTTTTTTGGTACCATTTTCTTCATTGAATTTTTTGAATTTTCCACTACCTTTGTATTTCGATTCACTTCATTTACTTAGCTAGTGGGGGGTGGGTGGTCCGGGGGCAAAGATTAGTGGTGGGGTGGGGTATATTCCACTTCATTGCCTTTTGTATTTAATTACAAACTAAGTACATGAATTTCAAAACTTGTTTCCTGACAGACAGTTCTTTATGGTCAATGGTCAGTGAAGCAGACCAGTTAAAGAAACTTAACTGATATATGAGATGATAAATATCAATAACTATATATGATAAATATTAGTTTAGGTTCATTACTTTAAATATGAGTAACTTGTTTATATTATTTGAAATTGATATTACAAATTTTTTGTTAAATGAAATTGCTGCTTGAGTAAAGATTTAAAAGGATAGGCTTAACAGTTGAAAGGTTTCTCTAATACAATATTCAAGAATCTTATACAATAAATCAATATAATAAGAAATATTTGTTCCAAAAATATATATACATATATATATATGTTCATGGTATATCAATAAATAGATAAGCAGCAATTGCCCAAACAATTAAAATCAAAGTACATACAAGTAAGTCTTATGTACAACTTGGCCAAAAAAAAGACATAAAGTTTATTTGAGGTAAAAACTGTGTTCAGCTTTATAGTTCTGGTTATTTAACCAAGCTAAAATACAGGTAAATGTAGTCTGTTTGAACTGAACAATTACTTAATCAAGAGCTAGCAAAAAAAAAAAGTGACAATGCCAAAGACATTATATTGCACATGTATTCCAAATGCTCATAGCCAAACAAGACCTATTAATTTTTGTGTTGCAGAATTTGGTTATGATTCATGTCTGGTCTTTAAACAACTGGTTTAAAGAGTCATTAAATTTAGAACGTGTAAACAAAATACTACCCACTAGAAAATAATCAAGCTTCAACTAAATAAAGCTTCAACTATCTTAAGCTTAGACACAAAAACTAACACAAAGATTAAATGTGGCCATAAATTTAATTTATGAGATATTCTTTAAGCAATATACAAAATATAACTTAAATAATTGTGCCTCCTAGCACTTGCAATACAAATTTAACTATATTTCCGCTTTAAACTACCTTAAGATAAGCTTAAATATAACTTAATATTGTTTATATATGTATAACACAATTTTGCAATAAAAAAAACTATTTTTAGTTTATAAACTATATAACAAGTGACCTTCTGCTATTTCTTTTCCTTTCTGCCATCTTTGGCCAGTGTTTAATGGTATGTCTTTAGCATCTCACATAATATATTTTGAACCACTTTTCATAGTTTTATGGGCAAAGTCAAAGTACTGACTTTATGTGCACACCGAGGTCTTAATCCGATGAGTTTTATCAGCTTAAGTATCATGGTAATGACCTAGTTGCTTATGCTATCTTTCATGTTGGCAACGACCTAGGGCAAAAATTGTGCATAATTAAAAGGCAAGTATCAGGATATATGTATATGAGCTTGTTTATAGTTGATGGCTCTTTCGTGTCTTTATTTGGCCAAAAAAGACCTCAAACAATGGTAATTTTCATATGCAATGGCACACGTTCCATTTGAACAAAGTTAAAAAAAAACGAAAATTTTAAATAAATATAAACATTTTCTTTAGCAAATACTCCTTGCTTATACAGAGGTAGCTAGTTTTTGGAGAAGGAGAATGGTGGGAGGAAGCAGATTCTTCAATATTGTTGAGAAACAAGAATGCCTTGCCTCAAGTTTAAGCTCAGGCACAGTCAAGGTATTCAGGTGCATTTATTGCAATTAAACACTTGCCACCAGCAGCTAGCCAACAACTAACAAGACAACGAAGCAGATAGATTAATATTATGGTTGTCGGGCCAAGTCAAGTCAAAAATTCACGGCGATTCCATTAGATTGAGATTCGTTTTTTTTATTTAGAATGCAAGAGAGAGAGAGAGAGACCACACTTCAACATTATAGCCATTACCACAATACAGGCCCCAAATAAAATACCATGCGATGACCTTGTCAATGGCTCTGTGGCTGCTGCTGCTGCTGCTGCTACTCCCCATCAAGTGGTTTTCCTTGTGTTTGATTTTTCAATTTTTGCAGCAACAAAAGGTGGCCAACACGAGCACGAAATACAATCACACACCGCACACACACACACACACAGTCTCACGTAGAGATACGTTATTAAAGTGCCAAATGGTTTGTTTGCTTCGCTTGGTAATCCAAAATCTAAAACCTAGAACACAATATTCGCACATTTATCGATTACAAATCAATTTCATAGTATTGCACAACTCACGTAACTTTTTTTTTTTTTTTTTTTTTTTGTGTTACTACTACGACTACGTCTAAGGCTTCTGCGTTTCCCACTTTGGATGCTAGACTAAGGCGCAAACCCCACAGCCACCCTCTAGCCTCTACCCCTGTCGATTAATGCCACTTGCATACAAATTGGCGCATTTGGGATTGCTTTACCTGAGAGAAGCTATCCATGAGATACATTTACACACTTACACTAGCAGCTGCAAGTCGGCATCGTTAGCGCGTCTTTTGTACATGCATACACACACATACATACACACATACGTATATATAGTAGATCTGTGTTTTTGAATCTGGCCATTTGCTTTCGTTGCATAAACAACAACAAAATGAAAAGAGTGCGAAATATATATATGTATATATAAATTACACCTACAATAAATGAATGCAAATTTCGTTTTTTGATTTTCGCATGCAAATGTTGCAGCTAGCCGTTAAAAGTCAACATCTTCATGGTCGACAGTTTTCCTGGATAAAAAAAAAAAAAAAAGGAAAAAACCTAATCAGTATGACTGGCCGAATGCCATTTGTCTATCTGCCTGTCTGCCCTCTTCACGACGGGTGGTGACAACATAAGCAGAGTTTTTCGCGGGATTTGTCAAATATTTGTGCTACGCTGCACTCATTCATAAAACCAAAAGCCCAACAGACCCACAAAATCCATTCTCAGTAGTCTCAGTGCCAGCCACCCATCCCAACTAAACCAACTTCACCCAATCTGACATCCCAGTGACTGTCTGCATCTCTATGTGCACTTCACGCCCTGTGCCAACTTTTTTCTCTTTATATATATTCTTTTCTTTTTTCTTATTTTTTTTTTTTTGTCTTTACCTCGCATAGCACGAACTAAAGTTTAAGAAAGTTTAATGCTATTTGACTTTGATTCAATATTTGCATTGCGCCATGGCACATTATCGATTATATATACTTTTTTTTTCTTTCTTTTTATTTGAGATGTTATTTAATAGATTGCAATGTAAGTTGGTAACACAGGACTAGAATGTATTTTATAGCTATGCTAATTGTTTGCATCAAAAAAAATCAGTTTAAAGTTTTCAATTTTAAGTCGTTTTCTTTCGTTTTTTGGCTAACATGACGTATACGCAACAATCAAGTTTGTACAATGAAAACGTTTTAAAAAAAAAAAAGTAAACTATAAATTTAGCTCAATTTAGCTAAATATTAAAAAGTTATGCACAATATTTTTTTTAAAGACCTTAAACTATAAAATTTTTGTTTCATTTTTTTGTTGGAGCATTTTTGGTTGCATGCCATTAAGAAACAACCAACAATAAATTGCATTTTATTTTATATATTTTTTTTTTTGGCAGTTTTTATTAGTTTTTTTGTTAGCCATTTGTGCTGTTGCATTAAATGTACATTCATCATTGAAACATATTCCATATTAATCCAAAATAATACCCGACTTACCTGACGCTAAGTGCAACAATTCCACGCCCACAGATACAATGCAAAATGGATTGCGGGACGAAATAGAGAGAAAAAATATCTGTTATATGTTGGCAAATTATACGTTTTTTTTATCTTTTGGTTTATTTTTTCTCTCGTAAATCCGCGACTCTAATCTTTGTCTGACTGTGTCCCGATCTTGGTAGTGGCACTGGTACTGGTCACTCGTATCAAATTATGTGTGTGAGTGTGTAAATGTGTTTTTCTGTATATTTTTCTCTTGTTTTTTTTTTTTTTTATTGAGCAATGCACTTTCGAAATTTTATCACTGGTGGACACGCAGTGTTGCATAAACTGAAAAATATCCCAAAAACCTCAATTTGAAAAAGTTTAGATTTTCAGGAAAAACCACTCTATGCTCGAGCGCGACGAACTGATTTGAAGCGATTCAACCAAAACCGATCGCACTACCCGATCGTTCACAAAAACCCAAGTGAAATGTTACGCGTCCCAGAACCGCGCTGCCAGGCAGACGAAAACAAACTCAACCCGAGTGCGGATTGCAAAAACGACAACACCTGACAGCGGCAACGGCGACAACGGCGACGGCGGCGGTCCACCTGACGCTGACGTCGACGCTGAACATAAGACGTTGACTGCAAGCAGAGCGATCGCATTGTAGGCGGCGGCAAGCAAAGCGCAAGTAAATCTAGCTTTTACCTCAAAACAATTGCTTTTTCTTTGTGTGTTGTACACAAAATTATCGTATTGACTGTGTATGTTTGTTTTTTGAACTGTTTACAAGCTTCAAAGTTGGTAATTAGTCTACTTTAATCGTTTATTGAGTGTGCAAGTAGATCCAGGCTGAAGTTTCACTTACAGTGGGGGGGTAGGAATTTGTTACAAAAAAAAACAAAAAGGAAAAAACCCCAATATGAATCACTCCATCCCTATGCATTTCACATCCGTCAGGTTATATTCTGGATAAGTAATTGGTATGCCTTGACCGTGCGCCCGGAGACATCGTTCGGTTAAGTGTATGCTCATAAATTTTTGCATTTGCTGTGATTTTCCTTTTTGATACACTAATAACCAACAAGGTACTTGCGACAAATCGCTTCCTTCTGTTTCAGTTCAAAACTCTTTTAGCCTTTCTTTTATTACTTAGAATCTAAACTAATTCTAATCTAATACAATTCTTTTTAACGATTAAGCCAATGTTAATAATAATGTTAATTATAATAATGTTAATACATAAATTTTAATTATTAATGTTAAACACAGATACAAAATATATTAAAATAACCCTCTTTTCGTCCTTCTTTATAACTTAGGGATATTTCTTTATAAACTTTCACTAATTAACAATTATTTCAAACAAATGTTATATAAAGAAAACTACGAATTTTAACCAAAAACTTCTTATACAATTATGTATAAATGTTAAGCACAGTCACAAATTTTGTTAGAACTTTAAACAAGGCTGAATTTTGGTTCTTGAAAATTCCGATTTTGGTTTTGAGAGACAACTTTTATTCAAGTGTTGATATTAAATGAGTTTGAGTTAGTAATTCTTGTTCTAAGCATTTAGAAAAATGCTAATATTGCTTACTCCCTTCAAATGACGAAGTGTTGAGCAATTAGTTAAGATTTTTAACATTTTATTATACATATATATCATTAACGAAACCAGGAATAGATAAATATAAAACTATATAGCTGCAATTGTTGAAAAAACATTATATTTGTATATTTTAACCAACATTACTATGTACATATATAATGAATTCCAAAGGGTACATAAACTTTATCTTAATCACCATTTGCCTGTCTCTGCTCTTTGATTTCATTTCAGATTTTTGCTAGACAATTTAAATACTTACTGACTATAAAAGCAAATAGCAAACAACACAATATACACTTCATATATGTACATATTTACTATATACAATATACAAGTGCGGCAATCGCAACTCTACAATCAATCACGTAATTCCCAGCATGTTTGTCGCTGTTTCCATCTGTATCTTGCCATTGTATCTTCTCACACAGAACAAAGGCAGAGAGGTAAAGGCAATCCATCCATCCATCTATTAAGGCAAAATGCCTTTGAAATAAATGCTTAAAGCACAAAAAACAAAAAACAAAAAACAAAAAACAAAACAGAAATACAAATAAATGAAATGCAAAACAAAAGGCCCATTAATTAAAATTTTGTGAATACATCATTGCATATTAATTGTGCAATCAGCTAAATGTACTTATATATACGTATATTTGAGACAAATCGTTGGAGGAAGCTAAGGAAGCTGTCGTTATATATACTATATACACATTGATGGAGATACAACTCGTAAATCTCATACTGAATTGATATCACCTTTGAATGCAGGTAACACGTAAACCAATTGCCCATTCCAGATGATGATGATGATAATGATGAGAGCAACAAGTTGCCTAGTCATTGAAGCTTCTGTAGTGCTCCTCAACATACATATAGGCTGACAAATAGAACCAATCGATAAACAAAACAAATAAAAATATCTGAAATAAACGTAGAGCAGATAATTGCCATTGCGGATTTCGTTCGTTCCACATACATATAAACCATATAATATGTATGCAAAATTCTGCTCGTCACTGCATAATTATCACTGCCGATTCTTAACGATATGGTGAGGAGTAGGGCAATTTTCTGCTACCTGTGATTTAGTATTGACTCTTGTGTCAAGCTCCTTGATTTATATGATGACTCGACGTATCAGCTGAATGGCTTATGGCTTATACGAGACTACCCCTTACAAATAAAATAACACTCTAACCACAAAAAAAGAAATAATAAAATTGCCTGGTACTTTGGAAAAATCAAAATCAGAAAGAAAGAAAAAAAAAGAACCAAATAAAATGGGCAACACACAGAAAATTGTGTGTGCACATTCAATTGATATTCAGAGCGGATTCAACGGTGGTCGGACACGGCTACAAATCGTGCAAATAACTCTCTACACTGACGACTGCATCTACATCTATCTATGTATATATATATATTTATATTTAAGTACGAGTATATCTACTTTGGCAGAGGTTACGGGACAGATGACTATAAAGCGATTTAGCTAAATGCATTCGAGTGGCTTATTGATTCGATTTGTATATATGTATACATAAAAGTATTGGTTAAACAAAATGCATCTCAAGTGCCATCAGTTAAATGACGGTAATGCAAAATTGTTACCCTGACAATGAGTCAATGTCTATATATATATTTGTTTCCATTTGAATTTCAAAAACCTTTTTTCAACTGGCTTGAGACCAAACATGTTGACGTGCACATCATACGCATCAATATCTAATAACTATTGATTTAACTTCCGACTTTTAATGCTAATTAGGTACCTAATTGAGTATTTACATTTGACATTGCAATTCAAGAAACTTGGTGATGGAAATAATATATCACCTGTCATATAAATATTACTCTATATGATTTGGAAAAAAACCAAAAACCAAAAAAAAAACAAACTTCGACTTTGTCACAAAATGTTTAAAGTAGCTGGTTAATGTTAATTATATGCCACTAAGGGCAAAGATTAACTAGAGATAGCCGATGACTCAGTGTCCTAACTATAGTGAGTGTAATCATCAGGAACGAACAACAGTGAGTAGAGTAAACGCGATTGAGCCTTTTATAATTTTTTGTGTAATTATAAATATTGAAAGATCACTGAATGGAACAAACAACTACACGAACCTTTTTCTTTTTTTTTTGAAAAATAAGGGAGAGATGTGTGATAATGGGAAACGACAACGTAAAATGTTTTTAACAAGCTTTAACAAATCAAATAAAAAATAGTTTAATATAATAGATACCTTTTCAAAGGTAATAAGCTGAAAATGGGTAATTTTAAAACGAACTATAAGGATTTAAATAATGTCCAAGTATAAAATTTAAATTACATAAACAGTTTAAATTTCATATGATTGACAACATAAATGCTTAGTTTTGTAATTTATTGTTTAATGAATTGAAATTTAATACTTATGGTAACGGGTAACATTTTGAATTTGATAAGCATTTCACGCCGTCTGGCAGGGTAGTTCTGTTAGACCCAATGTTAGCATATGTCGGCGCGAAATTTCAAATTTAATGTGGGGTAAGGGCAAATAGGTAAGATGTTAACCGAACAAGAGAGAAAAAATAAGGAATATAGCTCTGTAACGTAGCAATGACAGGTAGCAAATTTGTGAAACAAAAGAATCCAGTAGTTATAAAAGAAAGAAAGGAAAAACACAATTGACTGTGAAAGATTTCAATTACAGATTTTAAACGGTGGTTAGGCACATTGCCAAATGCTGTTAAATAATCCAGGGCTGGTAACATAAAGTGGCCTTATGGCGCTACTGTGCATATATGTAAGACCGCGAAATTTGAAAATTAAAATATATAGAAATGAATTTGGATTATACAATAGGGTCTGTATTACTTTCCAAGTATTTACCGTTTGCAGTTGTCGACTTGTTTCCTTTTATAGTTAAGTTGCAATAATGTTATGTAAATTTTAGTTTATTTCGTTTCATTTAAATTACATGTCGATACGATAGTGATAATAAAAAACATAATACATCATAATCATAATAATCATCATCATCATCATTCACTTTCATTAATCATCATCATAAATGTTTGCTTAAGTATTAAATAATTGTTTAAGAGATTTAATTCGCATTGTGGTGCTTAAATTGTATCGAACAATAATTCACTTTCAAAATCGATTTCTTGTTGACTCAACAGTTAATTTCTTTTTTCATTTAGTTTAAGTATAGACGAGAAATAAACAAAAACGATAAATTATAATATGAAAATGGCGCAAACATAATTTTCATCATTTCCCCATTTCATTTTATGTACAAATAACAAAAAAAGAGACTCCTACCTTACAAAAAATGTTTAAAACAAAGAGAATTATTAATGTATGCAAAAAGAAAAATAAAGAGACACATACACGATGCGAAATTTGACCCTGGAACATATGGTTTTACACAATAATGAAGCGCCCACATAAAATTATGTAGCACAGATATATGCTCTATATATATGTATGTATATACATACAGATATGTATGTATGTATGTTATGTTTTGTTGCGGCTAGATCTAGACATCGATCTGGAATGGGGAGCCGGGTATATGGTCTTCGCCCCATTTAATAAGGAGCACGTATTGGCCACGATCGCGTACCAGATACTGCACATTGTAATTGTTGTGACCAGCATGCTTAACATGGAACTCCTCGCAGGGTCCCTTTGGTCCATACATACCAACATAAAGGATGTTGTTGCCTGCAATAGAAAATGTAATTAATAAAGAACCAAATTGCTAAGAAAGAAAGCAAAACACTCACCCGCATCGGTGGCACAGACGCTAAACTGGTTCTGCTTGCCAATGTAAGCCTTCTTCAGGCCCATGCCCTTGGACACCACTTTGCTGGAATCCGATTTGAATGTGGGCAAATGAACTCCAGTATTTTTGCCACCCTTGGCTACCTTTTGCACCGTCTCAACAATCACAGTGGATGTCTCCTGGGCACCCTCATCGGCCAGCTTATCGCCGGTGGCATGCACTTTGAATGGTGATCCCACAATATGCATATTATTGTACTTGACCGTGATGTAGTGTTCGCCGGGCAGCAGGGGAGTATAACGGACCTTGTAGCCTTCTTCAACTTCAGTACAATCCATGGCTACCTTGGAGGGCCCATCAATGGAGACGGCGAGTGTGCCGACACCAGCATTGCAGGTATTAATGATGAAATCGGCCTTGTGGCCAGTCTTGACCTCATCCAAGCCATTTCCGGTGGCATGGACAGCTGCTGGATCGGCTACATCCTTGCCGACCTTGATTCTGAATGGAGAGTCGGGTATGTGGACGCCGTTAAACTTGACATGAATGGCATGGATACCATTCTCACGTGGATAGAAACGCACTGAATACATCTCACTATCGATCACCTGAATGAAACAATCATCATCGGTGCCCGAGGGGGCCACAATTTTGGCATCCAGTTCACCCTTGGCTCCATTTTTGCGAACCATGAACTGGTAGGGGGCATCAGCCTGAATGTTGCCCTGGGGGAATTGCTGTACCTCCAGTTTGTGAGCATCGCCGGCATCCGGAGAGATGTAGACCTTGAATGGCGAGTCGGGTATGTGACGATCGTTGAATTTCAAGCCCACACGATATTCTCCTGGTTCGGTAACCTTGTACGAAACATCGCAGCTACCGTCCTTGCGATCCTTGAATTCAATATCGGCCTTGCTGGGACCCTCCACCGAAATGGCCAATGAGCCGCCACCAGCCTCACGAGTCCACACATTGAACTCTGCTGCCTCGCCGACCACACCACGCTCCAGACCAGAACCGCCAGCCTTTACCAAATGGCTGCCAGAGTCACGCAATGGACCAACAGTGAACTGGAAGGGTGATCCGGGAATATGCATCTCAGAGTAACGCACGGAAACAGTGTGGACACCCAATTCCTTGGGCACAAAGTGTACCGAGTAGAGACCATCCTCAACTTCCTGAATCTCAGCATCTTCGGTCACATTGCTGGGCGACGTAACACAGGCGGCCAAATCGAATGATGTGATGCCGGGCATCTTGAAAGTCAATTTGCACTGACTGCCAATCTCTGTGATGGGGACAGCATCACGCTCACGCTGAATCTTCTCACGTTTGCGATTGCTGCCCTCGCCGGCAACTTTAACGGTGAAGGGTGATCCCTCGACATGGTGATCGGCGAATTTCAGATTGACAATGTAGTAACCCGGTTCGGTGGGTTTGTAAGAGATGTTTAGGGTGCCATCATCCTTATCGGTACACTGTATTTCCGCCTTGCTGGGACCCTCAATGGAAACCGAAAGACCACCAAATCCGGCATTACGTGTATCCACAGAGAAGATATTGTCGGCATGAGTATGGCCCTCCTTGAGGCCGGCTCCAGATACCTTAACCTTCTTGGCATCACCCACTTCGCGTTCGCAGACAGTTACCTTGAAGGGTGAGTTATTGATGTGCTTGCCCATACGCTTAACCGACACCAAATGCTCGCCAATCTCACGGGGAGTGAATGAAATGCCAATATTGCCAGTGGGCATACGTTTCAAGAAGCATGGCTCCTCCAATCCGCTAGGTGCCTGAATGGAGGCATTAAGGGCACGAAGATCATCATCCGTAATGTCACCGGGCATGGTAACCTCAGAGCAAGAGCCAACCGAAATCTGATTACGTTTACGACCCTCTCCAGTAATTTTGGCAAAGTAGGGTGATCCCTTAATGTGCTTATCACCGAAACGAACCGAAACCTGGTATTCTCCGGGAGCGGTGGGCAAATATTGCACCGACACAGTGCCGTCTTTGTTGTCATGATAGTTGATCTAAAAAAAATTAGGTAAAATATATAGAAAATAATATCTAAATGGCTATTTATGTACACATACGTCTGCCTTGCTGGGACCCTCAACGGCCATGGTCAAGCCACCGGCGCTGGCTCCCTTAGTTGAGATGGTAAAATTGGCTGGCTCACCAGTGACTCCATGTGTCAAACCGGGTCCATAGGCTGTCACATAGCCCGAAGTGATGGAATCCACATGGAATTTGAAGGGTGATCCTATACCAGAAACGAAAAAGCATTTCCAACTAAGTATTCCATTCCATCATAGCATTAAAGCAAGTCACACTTACCCTGCACAGGTTCGCCATTGTATTTGACCACCAGTTCGTGGGATCCCTCTTCGCGTGGATCGTATTTTACCGAAACTGTACCATCACGATTATCCTGGATAATGGGTTTATCTACCTTACCGCTTGGCATTCTGACTTCAGCTAGAAGAGAAATAACATACAAAATATAAAATTAAATCTTTTTGGTACAGTTTTTTTGCTACAGCACACAAAATTCAACATAACCTCAAAAGAAAAGGATAGAATGAAGAAGAAGAATAGTTCAATTAACTAAAATGGGGTGTGTCTATAGTCATTTATTATTACATATGTATGTATGTGTAGTATTATGTCACCCATTGAAAAACATTCCCCAAAAAATTGAATTTATTTTTCTGTGTGTGAGTGGGTGAAACATTTCTCAATTATTTTTTAAAAAAGAAATCATAATTTAATTTTTATGTTCTTTGGTTTTTTTTTTTTTGCATGCCAATTTTTTGTTTTTTTTTTTTTCTTCTGTTTTTTAATAACCTAATCTATTTTGGTATTTTTGAAAGAAAACTTCAAGCACATCATATATTTGTGTCAAAACAGAGTAAATTAATTGGACCATATGTTTTTTTTTTTTGCACTCGGAACTGCTAGGAATGTGAAAAACTGCCATTGAAATTTTTTTTTTGAATAAATATTCCAAGATCTCTGAAGAAGGACTACAAATAAAAAATGATATGGCCTTTCACTTAATCAATTCAATTAATTAGCACACGCGCACAGCATTAAAAATCATTTAATTTAGTTTTATATACCTTTCGGAAATAGTTTTTTGTATATAAAAAAAAGTCACGTACACACACTATTATTTGTTTTTTTTTTTTGTTTTCGAAATATCCTTTTTGTTAAAGAGTCCTTTAGAGGGAGTTTAGCACTTATTTGGTTCTTGTCCAATAAAATTCACTTCCATGCACAACGAAGGCTTCACAGCAACTGAGTGCCGGATAAACTTTCGTTTCGTCTAAAGTAAGAAAAATTTCCTCCAACGCCTACAATTGCTTTTATACTTTCCCACGCCATCAAGAAGAAAATCCCAGAAAAAAAAAAAAAACAACAACAAAAAACAAAACAAGAAGAACCAAAAAACAACAACATGAAACTAAAACATCATTCCCGAATGATACTTTGAGGTCAAATATAGGACAACAAGTTTTTTATGTTATATAGAAGATACAAGTATATAAGTGTTATATATGTATGTATATAGGATCCTCCCACTCTCTATATACATTTAGGAAAATGCATAAATAGCTAGCCCAATATCTCTGCCAAGATGCTGGAGTCCAATATAAAGATCTATATATATATATCAAATATAGGTGGACAAACTTTAGCACGTGTCCGATATATATTTTTTGTATTTATATATTTTTAGATATTCGGGAAGCGTATTTATAGGTTCAATATATAGATATCAAAAGCAGAGGAGCTGAAAATGCATATTTTTCCAAAATATTTTCAATTTTATAGGCCCTCCTCACACCCTCAATGCGCCACTGAGTGGTATATATATATAAATATATATACTTGTCTATGATGTTTTTGGACTCCGAGAGGGAATCATTAGCAAGAGGTAAATATATATTTATGTTGTTGACAAGTATTTTCGCCTGATTTAGATTCAAAGGGGGGCGTAGCTATGATAAACAACAAATAAAGGATCCATTCTCTCTATATATGTATATATAAATTTTCACAATCAAACAAACAGAAGGAATATTATTATTATTCCTTCACAAAATTTTGACTCATAGTTTAATATAGTATTTATGCCAAAAAATTTATATTAGTTAATTATAGACAGACAAGTCACATACATTAGCATAAATTTGCTTTTTATTAAATGAACATTTAGTTTTTCTTAAAATGTTCACACCATAAAATTTCATGTCACATAAATCATAAATTTTAGATAGATAAATATAGTAAAATGATGATAAGCTTTCCAGTTGAATTCCTCTGATCCACAAAGAAAGAAATACAACTATATATGTATAATAAAATATTATATATTAAAAATAAACAAAAATGAAAGAGGTATAAAAACAAATAAATCAGAAAATAAAGCTTGTATGCCCCGTCGCGTGCCTTGTGAGACTCTTTTGTATATTTTTTTGTATCTGTTGTTGTTGTTTTTCTTTTGCCCTGTCCAAATGTTTCGACAATTTTCAAATATTTCTCAAACACACACAAGACAATGAACAGTGCCAAGTTAAATATTAGTGCAAAATTTATTGCCATCTTATCTGCTGCTACATAGAACAATTAAGAATGAACATTTCATAAAAATCTGCCAAAAAAAAAAAAAAAAAAAACTCTATCTAGGGCACATTACAACAAACAAAGTGCTTTCATTATATATATCTACATATATACAAATATTCGCATTTAAATCTACTGAAGAGTCATTTCCTTCAGCTGTTCAAAGTTTTCAAAACGAAAAGAGAAAAATATTGAATAAAAACTTTTATAAGAACTTGATCAAATATTATATTAAGTGTGCGTGCAGTTGATAGAAACCAGCAACAACAAAAAAATTGCAAAAAACAACAACAACAAAAATTGAAAATTTAAAAAAGAAAAATATTAGGAGGAAAAAAAAAACGCTTCTGCCAAAAGAAAAAAAAAACTTTATATCTATTCATATGGCACAGAATGAAACAAATATTTGATGATTATTTATGTTTGAACATTTGCTGCTGTCGACCACCAATAGTCGCAGCCCCTCCTCTCTCTCCCTCTCTCTTTTCCCCCTTCTGGCCAAGATTACCTGCCAGCGTTGACCATTGAAGCATGGCAAATGGCTGCGACGCTGGCATCTTTGGCATCTAATGAACGCTGGCAATACAAATGAAAGATTTAATGACTCTCGGGCAGGAGACCCGACTATGGGTTATATGTTTTCGATATATCAGCAAAATTTTACCAGTTTGCCCATAGGCAAGAAAATAAGAACACTAGACAACATAGATCAGAAACAAAAGACTTACAAACATTACAAGAAAACTTTAACAAAAACATTTTGCAATGTTTAAAACAGATATTTGAGATTTGAAGTATTTCTGGATAAACAGGATGTAAGATTAAAAGAGAACCAACTAATTTTTAAGAATATTTTGAGATTGTTCAGATCCTGTTTTGTAATTAGAGACTTTCGTTTAGCAATTTTAACAAAGTTTTCAAAACATATTTTAGTAAAGCTCAAAGACTTTTTAGTTTTAAAACTGAGACCCACATTGAAATAGATATAATTCAGTTTTATTATGAACTTGAGATTAAATAGTTTAAAATTTAAATTACTAAGTTTTTAGTTGTACCACTAACCCCGAAGGTCTCTGGGGTTCCATGGTTAGGCTAGTGTTTGCAATCAAAAAATCTTACGTTTGTCCCATCTATGTATTGTATAGTAAGTGGTTGTACTTACTTATTTATGTTAATGAACTTCTGGAATTTAAAGCTTACAAATTAAAGTTTACAAATCAGAAGTCTGTTAAACAATCTCAACCTAGCTCTAATACATCAAACTTGTAGTTTAGTGTAAACTATTGCATTGCAATACATTAAATGCCGAGTCCATTGAAGAATATTCACTATATAGAAGAAGCCAAACGAATTTTACGCTTTGTTGCATATTATGATAATAAATCATAGAAAATAATTTGCCACCATAAAACGCAGAGGGCCTGCCACACAGAGGAAGAAGACACACACACACCGGAGGAGTCGTTTGGGTAATAATTTACAAAATTGTATCATTGAGTGTGTGTTGCAAGCGCCGTTGCCACTAGAAGATTTGAAGAGGGTTGATTCCCCACTTGCCACTCAACAACACTTGGGCTCTTCTATTGCAATGAATTGAACAATTTTTGGTGTCACTTTTGTCATTAACACAAATGAAACATTCTTTTGGTTTTAGTCAGAGAAGAGGCAGGCAATTTAAATGATGTTGGCCGACAACATTATGGACGTCATTTCGTTTTGGCACAATATCAAGAATTAAAATCGTTTATCCTCTCATAACCAATCTCTCTGAGATTGGCTCCAAAATTTGCCAAGTTTTTTTTTCGATTTGATCTTTGATTTGGTGGTTTGTGATTTGCATTTTACCTTGATGTGTTACAATTGAAAATGATGATTTAAAATTTAATGGCATAAAATCTGAACCATTTAGTCCTTGATTCTCCGGTATGATCGTCTCATTGAAGTAAACGTTTGTACGCTCAACGTGATCCCTTTCAGAGACGGTCACTTTATAATATTGCGGTCGAAAGTAATATGAATGATCCGCCCAGGTGGCTAATGGTGCTGGTGCTTTCTCCGATAACCAACTGAAGTGCATTTTGGTTTAATTGTTCGTTTTATTATATTGTTTTTGTTTTTGTTGAATTTTCGTTTTGTTGCAATTTCGACGCGTTTCGTTAGAATTTGTGAAATAAAGACACTTAAAATTTAGAATAATTTAATTTTAAACCACCAACAAAAATTTGTTACAAGAAATTACAATTTTGACAATTTTAGTAAAACACAAAAAACCACAGCAAGGATATGCCTGTTAAAATCTAAAGATTAGTTTTTTTAAAGCATATCCTTGCTGTTTCAGGATTAAGTTTAAAACCAAATTGTTAAAAAAAGAGTTAAAAAAAAAAAACAGAAAAATTAGATAGGAAATAGAATTCGTCGGCACTCACACTCTAAGAATCAAAAGTGAAAAAACTTGTTATATAATAACTAAGTATTTAATAAATATTTGCTTAATTAAATTAATGTCTTTTGCTTTATGTCCTGCGCTAAAATATTCCAAGAGTCCTTTTTGAACACACAAGCTAAAATGTAATTATCAATGCACTTGAATAATTAACTTAAAATTATATGTCATTTGGCTTTCTAATTTCTTTATTTTTTTTTTTTTGTTTGTTGGTTTGTCGATTTTATGATTCGATTTTTTTTTAATATGTATGAGTAGTTTTTTTTTTGCTTTTTTGCGAACGTTTTTAATTGCTAGAGACGTTTTGTAGGTCTACGCGTTTCCACGTCCCGATTTCAAGTGAACAGAGACAGTTCCAAATCGAAATTAAGGCCAAAATATGAAAAAAAAACCAGCCAATTCCTCCTCCTACCACAAAGATGCGTCTGCGTCTATGATGAAGCAGCGCAGCAGCAGCTGAGCAGTAGCAGAGCAGCTAGCAGCATTGATCGACCACACACAGTTACACATAATCACACACACACACGTACAAACAGTATTGCGGATTTTTCGAAAAATATGGCCGCCGCTGCTCTGCTTCTGCTGATAATTCTGCTGATGCCGATGCTGCTGCTGCTGCTGCTAAGGCGCAAAAGAACCAATGAATAAAATTATAAAAGATGAAATAGATAGAAAATTGGAAATATTTAATATGGACATTCAACATTCTGTTCAATACATACATTGTATACACATATATATTTATGTGTGTGTGTGTGTGCGATAGAAATTTATGTTAACATAATCATTGGATCAATGATCATTGGCCGGCCATTGGTTTAACAGAGTGTGTCAGTATGTGCCATTACGAATTTCGAACTCGAATTGTATTTGCATTCTTTGGAATACAGATCATAGAAAAAGGAAATTTATTACTTATTGCAACAAAAACGACATAAAATTTATTAATATTTTACCATTAAACTGGCGGGAAACGTTTTAAAAATAAAACCTATATAGATATAGTATATATAAATATATATGTACAAATCTGCGGAGACAAATTTAAATATTGTTCATAATTCCTTTTTTTATTGACGTGAAAGCGAACAAAAAAATTGAACTATAAAATTCACACAAACACATACATACATATTTAATAAAAATATTCTGGTATGCGAAAAATGCGTTAAACATTTTGCTATATCCGTGTGTATTATTTGAAATTAATAGATTTAACAAGTGTCGTACATATATATGTATATATATATCTACTATACATATATCAATTTATATAGATATAGTCACGCTTTTTCACTTAGTTTTTGCTTATGTAAGCGTATTGGATCAATTGGAAATCAATTTTGTTGGCATTGAATACAGATGCTGTTGCTGTGCCTAATATATGCGACATTACTGTAAGCAATTGGCGAAAATCAATCAAAAAATTTTTCTGAAAATCTTTAGAATTGAATATATTAATGTATGACCAAGGCAAATTGAATATGATTCATAATGAAGGATATTCTAAATACAAATCAAAGATGTGGAATTTGTAGAAATTATGAAAAGAATTAATTAAGAAAAAAAAAATTTTTTATATGAAAGAGAATCGGAGAAATCAGTTTAAAAGCAAGAGAGAAGAAGTAGAAATTAATATAAAATTATTTAACAATATTTCTAAAGCAAAACTTTGTTTAATCTTTAAAGAAAAGACACCAAAAATAGTTTGAAATAAACAAAAAGCTAAGTAGTTACTAACAAGTTAGTTAAGCAAAAAAATTTCATGTACTTAAAGGTATAATTAATAAAATGGAGATTTTTACTTTTAATTGTTAATAAGAATTATTGATTAAACTTTCAAAATTTAAATCAGAATTTATTTTTATGACTTTTGTTATTGCTTGGTAAGAAGTAGAGATCCGAGATGAAGTTGTATATTGGTTCAAAAAACAAACATATATGTAAATTGAATATAGACTTTGTATAATGTTTCAACTGAAAACCTTATGCAAAACCTATAGCTGACTTTTGAATACAAAAATAACATAAAAAGTACAAACGTTAAAGTTCGTTTAAAACTAAAGCAAAGAATAGATAAACTAACGATTTTTAATGAAGAATTTGATTTAAATGTACATATATAGAAAACTAAATCATTTTACCTTTAATAAACATATAAGAAAACAATTTTCATACACATAATTACAAAATTTCTTTTTAAGTAGTATAGTTAAAATAGCAAAAAATTTGTCTATGTCAATTAAAAACCTTCCGTTCGATGCCTAAATGAAAAATCAATGCAACAAATGGGCAGCAACAAACAACACCCCCACACACACAACAACAACAACACACATCCACAACGTATAGTCATTTGACTGTTTCAACAAACGAATCATTTACAATAAACCATCTTCAAAGGAAATGGAGCGCGCCATAAAAACCGAATGATCCTCTACAAACTAGACGACACTTGACCAAATAAACCGCCGCCCTGAAATTTCACAAAAAAGTTGCAAAATATTGAAAGGAATTGAAAAGAACAACCTCAAACCTTAAATGAATCGTGGCGCACTGTGTGATCTTAATGATGAGAGAGCCCCCAGGACCAGACCAGACTAGACCCAGTTTTTCTTGCGAAATGTTTGAAAATGTCATGGAAGCGTGAAAAAAAGGCGAATTGAATATCTCTTGCAATGAATAAAGTGAAAATTTATTTATTGATTTTCAAAATTTTAGCAAAAAAAAAACTCATACACAAACGACACGATCTATTGGGGCGAAAAATCGCATTAATCATATGGAAGATATTTCAAAATTTTGAAATTATAGGCAAACAGTTTTGCAAGTCGTAAATTCCATCAACAATCCACAGAAAAAATCATATTCACATAAATTTCGAATAATTAACACACGTTTTTGAAATTTAAATACCCAATTACTCTTCACCCACAACCCCCATCCAAGGAAAAAGTAAAAGTGCCTAGGCAAATGCAGTCAATGAACGGAAAACAAAAGAAATTCGTGAAGAAAATGTGATTTAAACACACAAAACGAATCGAGTGTGCAGACCGACCCCCCAAACACAGAACAGAACGAACTGAAAATGTCATCCTCTTCTGATTAGTCATCCTTGCAGTGCCATTGTCATAATTAAGTTGTCCGACTGTCAACGATTAGCCAGTGATAAGCCATCAGTTGTCTAACTGTCTGTTCGTCTGTCCATCTGTCTGTCTGTCTGTCTGTCTGTTTGTTCATCTTGTCGTCTGTTCCGTTCGTTGCCACTTGTCCATGGTGTCGTCTCTCTGTATCTCATATCTAACATGCGCTGCCTTTGCTTTGCAGTATTTTTCACAAACAACAAATTCTATTTAAATTTTCTTCAAATTTACGACACCTCTGCATACACACATGCAAAATATGTGTGTGTAGATATTCTTGTGGTGTTGACAATGGCCACTGTGGCGACATTTCTTTTACACTAAATTTGCTTGCTTAAATGGCGCATAAATGTTTTCTAGATTAAACAAATAGAATTTCTAACATTTAATTTAATTTAATTAAAATATGTTTTGTCTTACCTGTTACGTTACCGCCTGTTGTGGGGAGTGGCAATTTCTCAAATGCAACACTTCGATATGTTATTTCCGACTTTCCGTTGACAAGCTCGCTCTAAAATAAGAAAAAAATTGGAAATTAATTTATGTAAACAAAAAATTTTTAACATTGATTGAATTGAATTGGATTGAATTGCAAATTAGTTCTCAAAATGCATATTTTTAGATTTTCTACAAGTATTACTTAAATTATACATAAACTGAGATCAATGATTGTTAGTTATAGTTATAGTTAGTCTAATATAAATTTTCTTTGACATTTTAATGAACAGCAGGTTTTTAAACAAAAACACAAATGATTAATAATCATTGCTAAATATTATTTGCCATATTGAAATATTCTAGTTTTATTTTGCGGAATAACTTTCTCTTTGAATTATTTACTTACAAAAGCAAAGAGAAAATGATTGAAGAAATCTATCTTAAAGTTTCTTATAATAAAACTTCTGTCCTTCCAAATAAATCTTGTCCTTCAATCAACTACCAAAAATTGTTTGTTGTCGAGTTTTTCTATGGAAAGCATATCATATACATGCTGATTGATATTAAACAAAAGTCAAAGGTCAGCTACAAACCGTAAATCTCCCTTTATAAGTGTTTAATATTCTCCTTCTATCTCAATTCATAAATTAATAAATTAGAAAAATATTAATCAACTTTTGCTTAATTCTACAAATCAAAAAAATATCTAGAAAGCAAACTTTTTATGACAAAAAATTTTCCACTTCACTGATTTTGTAGAACAAATTTATAAATATAAATAATTTGCTTTATGAAACACCTAAATGTTTATTCATTCTTCAATTTGAACTCTCTAAATTTGTTTTTACTCTTAGATTATACATGATTTCAATTACAAATATATTTTAAAAACCACAAGAAAATGTAAAAATAATTCTATAAAAATTATAAAATTTTTAACTTGATTAACTTTCACATTTTCTATTTCAAATCATGTTCGAATATAAGTATATAAGAAATTTTCCATATTCTTACCTTTGTTGTTTGCTGAACCACTTTGGTTGTGTGTTCCTCAACGTATTCGTATTGTTCGATACTTTCGACAGCCTGAAAGTTCAATGAAAATAAATGAAATCAAAATTCACAAGTAAATTTTAATAAAGAGGAGCAAGATTATCCAGTCCGTAGTCGAGGGGGCACTACCGAGTGAAGTTCTTCATCTTTCCGCGTATACTTTGCACTTGTGGAAAACCAAAAATATATATATATATATGTTCTATTGTACAACTGCCGCATTGTCTAATATGGTGTGATATATATGTATATGGCCTCTAATACAAATTTCTGCTTATTATTAAAATTTGATGTATTGATTGATTTAGGTGAAAAACAACAGAAATAAAAGGAGAAGATTTCCAAGTGTGAAAGAAAACGTAATTGTGGGAGTATATAAACGGAATTGGAGAGGAAATGCGATTGATTGACGCGGAAAGAATTTCCACAATTGCAGCTGTTACATAAGCACTTTATAATGAATGCCAATTCGTGCCATATCCGTGGCCAAAAATCGGCATAAGAAAAGTAGCCAAAGATACAAATTGCTATAGAAAAAAATATTTCGAGCTATTAATAAGAAGGAGAAGAAGGTACACGAATCTCTAAGCACTAGGCCAAGCCAATCAATTGGAAAGCAAAACACATATGTACATACATACAAATATGTATTTGTATATAGAAAATCAAATTGAATTGAGCGACAGTTATCGTTTCATATATATTCATTTATATATATATATATAGTATATCCAATGTGAATGATGCCATATTGACAGTTGATGTTTATATGTACAGCATGTATAACATGCATCAGACGTCACAATTTTCAAAATCAAATCAAAAATCCACCTATTTGCAATTCAGTTGCCCCGCAACTAGATCACGATCACACACGGCCAACACGGATACAGGACAAACTCTGACTAAGTATTGGTCAGTTGTGGACGACGACTAGATCGACTAGCTACTAGACTGATGACTATTTGTGCTTCATCTAAGCATCATCAGCATACACACACACACACACACACACACAAACACACACACACTATGTATATAGCACCATTTTGCGCCATTTTTATAATAATTTCATTTTCTTATTTTTAATTACTTGCGAATTTTGCGTTCATTTTTATATGCAGTGTGTCGTGTATATTTGATTTTGTTGCAACCTGCAAAAGGCAAAGAGTAGTAGCAGCAGTAGCAACAACAACAACAACAACAACATATGCTGATTCAGCGTGGGTTGTTGTCATCAGCATTTACATGGTCTATACACAAACTCACACACACACACACACACGTTTCTACTGATCAAATAGGTATACATATGTATAGAATGTATGTGATTTTGTGTTTTTATAAGTTTCTAAATTTGTTTGCATATGAATGAGATGGACGGCAATAATGAAATTTCAAAATTCCTTCATCAAAATGTTCCTGAGGCGCTAAGAGTTGCCCAAGAGTGTGAATTGCAATTTATATTTAGCATATAGAATATATGTAATTAAATGTCATCTGAGTAACAGAAAACAAAAACTAATTTACAATGTGTTAATTTATGCTCCATATCAATTACTGTCACTATTAAATCGCTATGATTGTTTACCCTATAATTATGAAAACGCCTTGTAAAATTGAAGCTTCTATTCATCCAATGGCAATAACCTATAAATTTAACTGAACATTACTACTTGATTTATGTTAAATAATCTATTTAAAATGGATAACAAATTGATTCTTATATGTTTAAGTAATTTCTCAAAAATTTATCTACAATTTAAATTGAAGTATTGAGCTATATAAATCCATTAACATTTTTTCTTTATATCTCAATTGTTGAACTTCTTCTCAAATTTTAAGCACGTGAAGGGAGTGCCCCTTTGCAACAAATGAGAAAACTGCAAAGGGCTTTTCTTTTCAAGAAAACATCAAAATGTTATAAATAGCTAACGATATATTAAAAACTACAAAATGGAAAATGTAAAATATGTGCCAGCAATCACGTAGGCCATCAATTCAAGCATCTAATGAAGTTGTATATGCCAAAATAATGGCAGAAACAAAGTTTCCCTCTACAAGAGGAAGACACAAAAATTAATTTTACAACAACAGCTAATTGTGCAAATCTGTTAAACAGAAATATTTGTTAACCGCAAACGTACAACAGACAGGACAATTAATCTTGACTATCCAAGAATTGAACAGAAACACTTGAACAAACAAGGGCGTAGTCAGCTTTAACTAAAGATATTCCATATTTGATTTTTGAATTTCTACTACTATGTGAAAATTATGTCTTTACTTGACTTTTTCTTGCTTATGAGTGAAATTATTATTCATCACATGGATTTAAAGGTATCCCGTATCTCCATTTTAGTCTTGTCTACAACCATGTGAACGCAGATGTAGCAACAAAACGAAAGAATTTTCATTTTGGGCATTATGCCCGGCGCAGATTTTCAAGTTATTTCAATCAGAATTGAGTGATATGATGTGCATTATTGTTTTGGCCTCTGATGTTGACCAAGTCTTATGATTTTTTTTTTTTTTTTTTGACACTATATTAATGGCATTTCATTTCTTATGCTGTCAACATACTGAACGGTACATGAACTTACTTATAATATATCTTTATATATATACAAATATATATATGTATATATCTTACCCTTTTTTCTCGCTGTAAGATCAAAATTTAGTTTTAGTGCAAAGTATACTACGGGGCTCGGCTTTAAATGTTTTGTTAGGAAAATTGTTGTTAAAATTAGCAATTATTAGGTATTTCAAATTGATTTTGTTTTTTCATATAAATATTTGCTAAAGCATCAATTAAGCTAAACCAATTCTGGTTATTGTCTCAGTTGGTTGGCTTTAACTAATTAAATACATACATTGAATAGATATTATATTATACTATCTGTGTTAAGTGCGTTCGTATCGGATTCGAGTCTAGTGCAAACACAAATACATACACACAAACAACTTATAAATCAATAAAAATAATAATAATAATAAAAAGCATTAAAACAATGCATAAAGTATAAAACAAAGCGCAATTTAAGCATAGCAGAGCATTTTTTTGGAATTAAAAATTTAAAATTTTGATAATAAATTATTATTACATGCAATTAGATTACAAAAATTTAATTCAATTTCTTTATAAAAAGAGAGAGAGAGAGAGAATGAAAGTTTTAGCATCTTGAAAGATGATTTTTTGTTGTTTTTGATACTTGAATTTTTTATTAATTGGATATTTTGTTTCATTTCTATTGGTTTGATTGTTTTTCTTGTCATGTTTTACAATGTTGCACTTAAATTGTATACTTTGTTTTTAATTGAAATGATAAATTGTTTGCGTGTTGATTTGTATTTGATTAATTTATATATATGTTAAATATATATACAAATGTCAAACAATTTGATTTCAAGAGGGAGAGAGAAATTCAAAGGATTTCAAAGTGATACGCACAGAAAAGAAAAAAACACAAAACGCAAAATGACAATGGACTTGAGGCTAGACTCTTAAATATAAATAAATAAATAAATTATATATAAGGTAAAAGTTTATACGATTACTTAATAATTGCTAATTTTTCAACAATTCCCATTAAGTGACTAGATTTGGGACTAGAGATTTTCATAGATTTTTTTGGTTTTAAGTGATTTTTGTTCAGGCTACCTTAATGGAGAAGCTACCATTCGGTATATCCTTGCCACCGAATTTCACATTGATGTCATAATCGCCAGGATCATTTAGGGCATAGAGTATATCAAAGACTCCATCCTTTTCAATCACATCAATGTCCACAATTTCGCTGTAAAGAAATAATAAATGCAGTTTTTCTGTCGGACGAGCTTTCCCGCTAAGAGATGCTTACCTGCCCTCCTTATTTGTTATCTTGCAGGTAACTGCACCATCGCCAGCCTCACGGGCATCAACTTTGAGATGGGATTGACTGCCCGAGGGTTGAATTTTGGGTACGTCAGCAACCAGTTTACATTTCTTGGCCTCGCCGGTGGGGAATGCTTCGAGTTTGAAGGGTGAGCCCTCAATCTCCTTATCACCGTACTTGATGCTACACTGATATGTGCCGCATTCGTCGGGCACAAAGGACACCACATATGTACCAGTGGATACTTCTTCGAGACGCGGTTGCATTGCCTTACCCTTGGGATTCTTAATGGCCACATTAATATCAGCTTGGCCCGCTTGTTTTGTATCAATCTCAAATTCGGCTGGCAGTGAAGCTGGCGTCTTCTTTTTCTCATTGACACCCTTAACCGTGACCTTGGTAGCCTCGGATTTGGGGAAAACGGTCATCACAAACGGACTGAATGGGAATCGACATTAAAATTGTGTCACTCTAGTAGCTGGAGAGAGATAAACTTACCTGCATGGCACCTCAACATCAGCAAATTTCACCTGACAGGTTAACACTGAACCAGCTTTGGGTGGCACATAATGAACAGCATAAATGCAATCACCCTTATCCTCGACACGGAGATTATCCACAGGTATACCCTCGGAATTGGTCAATTTGACAGCAATGCGGCCAGGACCAGCCTCGCCTACATCCACATTGAAATAAGTGGGCACACTTTCGCGCACTTGACCATGCTCAATGCCTGGACCATAGACTTTCACTTTGCTGGGATCGACAGTCTCCTCGACAAGTACACGGAAAGGTGAGCCGGGTATATGCTTATCGGCAAAACGAATGGTTATATCATACTCTCCTGGATCTGTGGCCAAATAATCCACATCACAACTACCATCACGATTATCTGTACAGGTCATTTTAGCCTCAGATGGTCCCTCGATAGCCAGCGATAGACCACCATTACCAGCCCCCTTAGTTTCCACGGTGAATTTGTTCTTCTGGTTGGTTAAACCCTTTTCCAGACCCGGTCCATAGGCCTTGCAACGCGCTGGATCACATCCGCTCTTTACATTGACAACAAATGGTGATCCCGGCACGGGGATGTTATCATACATCAATTCGATAGTGTGACGACCTGCCTCAAATGGTGTATACATAATGCGGAATATATCATCGGTGGGTCCCTGGACAATCTTACTGGGCAGCACATGACCCATTGGATCAAAGATGGCACAGGATAATTTACCAGATTCAATATTGCTGCCAACTTTGCTCATGTCTACCATAAAATCAGTGGCTGCATTCATGATGACACCTAGGGGAGAGTGGACAAGATAAGGATTAGTAATCTGATCCATATTAACTACTCCAAAACATCAACAATAATAAAATAGATGCTATTAGTGTATCATTAAATGGTTTTAGTTTAAACAAAAAGGACAAAAACATCATCAAAAACAAGAACAACAAAAGGAGAACAAGGCAGGCGGCATCGGGCAGGCGTTTTTGGGTAAGTAGCGTAGGCGTTGGATTAGAAGTGGCTGGAACTGCAACTGAATTTCGCCTGCCTCACCGTGGGGCTGTATACCAATGCCGCTCACACGTGTGTTCTTCAGATTCGGCACAGGCACAATCAGAGGCTGGAATGGTGAGCCATTGATGTGCCTCTCATTGAATGTTATATTGACTGTATAATCGCCAGCTTCGGTGGGTAAATAGGCCACATTGCAGGTGCCATCACCATTGTCACGACAATTGATTGCTGCTTCGCAAGGACCCTCAACAGTTACTCCTAAGCCACCCTGGCCGGCTCCTCGTGTATCGATTAAAAATTCTGCCGGCTGACCAACAATTCCACGCTCCAAACCTGGCCCAAAGGCATGTACTTTGTTGGAATCACTGCCCGTTAGGCATTGCAGTCGGAAAGGACGCGGCGTAATTGGTGTGCCACCAAAACAAATGCTTAGCAAATACTCCCCCAACTGAGTGGGTGTAAAGTTAACTAGAAAACCTTCCGCTGTTGGTATAATGTGAGCTTTGATCCGATTACCCGATGGACTGGTTATTGTAACAGCCAAATCCGCCTTAGGTAGACCATGGGTAATGATGCGAAACTGTTGCAAACTGTTCAAGGGCGCGGCTTGTGAATGAAGTGAATGAAATGACTTGGACTTAGACTGTGATATACTTGGATTGCTAGAGAACGGGGAATCAAATTTTTACATGTTATCTTTGCTTATAAACTTACTAGGTTCAAGTCCATCGACCTTAATCTTAGACACATCCACTGTCTGCTCCACGACAACCTTTTGGCCAAGGGGCACACGCTGTCCTCCATATGTCATGGTTGTGGTATACGCTCCTTTTGTAGGTGGAATGACCTCAACCGAATAGGTATTGTCTTCGTTATCAATAATGCGGCAGGGAACATCAATTTTGGTTTCTTCATGAATGACTTTAACTTTCAATTCAGCTTCGCCGGCCTCGCGGGCATCGACATTGAAATGTGTGGGCACATTTGGACGTACACCCGGTTGCAGCCAGGGACCAAATGCCTGAACTTTGGATGCATCTACAGGCACACCCACATAGACGCGATACGGCGAATTGGGTGTAGATACACCACCATAATTGACTGAAAATATAAATAAACATTTGTTAATTATTACTAAATGATTAAAAGAACTTATTTATCATTCAACTAACCTTCCACAGTGTGTGGCACGCCGGAAGTAGGAGTATAGGTAACCTTTTTGGTGCCATCGGGATTGTTCTTGATCTGTACCGGCAACTTGGTGCCATAGACATCCTGAACAAAGACATCCAATGGAGCATTACCTGCCTTGCTGGTATCCACATCAAAGCTAATGGGTTGGTTATTAGTTACTCCGTTCTTCTCCAGTCCTGGTCCGCTAGCCTTTACCAACTCGGGATGGAAATCGGTGCGTGGCAGTATTTGGGCAATAAATGGTGACTTGGGTATATCCTCATTATCGCATAGAATATGAACAGCGTATTCTCCCACAGCAGTTGGATGATACTTGACCAGAGCGGAGCCATCACCATTATCATGACACTCAATTTCCGCTTGTGAGGGACCGGCTACGGTAAATCCGAGGGCACCTGTCTCACCATTTGTCTCCACAACAAAGGCAGCTGGATAGCCAATGACACCGCTACTCAATCCAGGACCATATGCCACAATGGATGACTCTTTCTTGGGTCCAACTTTTACCTCAAATGGCGATTTGGGAACTTCCTGGCCACCAAATGTTACCATGACCACATAACGTCCTTCTTTGGTTGGATAATAATGGCATTCATATGTATTACCATCCACCTTTGACTGCATAACGTTTTGGTTCATGCCACCGGGTCCAATGACACGCACCTCCGGTAAACCCTCGCCGGCTCCCTCGGTATAAATCTTAAAGTCGGCATCGTCTCCAACACGAACACCCGTTGCCTGAAGACCACGGCCAGAGGCGCGGACTTTACGCGCATCAGACAATGGGGCAACTTTTACAGGGAACGGACTGTTCGGTATTGGTGTGCCGGCATAGAACACATTAACCGAATGCAAACCCTGCAGAGCGGTAACATATTCACAGCGCCAAGTATCATCCTCCAACTGACGAACCTTGGCAGCCACTGAAGTCTTGTGATTGGCAGGATCAATGATTATCACCTCGGGCACACCACGGCCAGCATCCTTGGTGAGAATGTCGAAGAAGGTGGGCTTCTTAATGGTCACACCAGTTGGCTGTATGCCTGGTCCAGTAACGCGAACCTTAGAAGCATCTCCAGCATGTCCTTCAACTTTAACTGGGAACGGACTCTTGGGTATATCACGACCCGAATATTTAACAGTCACCTTATGCTGACCCTCAGCCTTGGGAATATATGAGATGGTATATGTGAGATTCTTATCTTGATTGAAGCGGACATCAGCTTTCTCGATTTCGCCATTTGGTCCTTCGATTTCCACATCGACAACTCCTGCAATATTCCAAAACTGATAAATAAAGTTTCTTCAAATTTATTTTAATTTGTGAGTTACCTTTGCCAGCGGAAAAAGTTTCCACAGTGAAATTGGCTGGAGCACCAACAACTGGACCAATGGGTTCA
The DNA here is from genome assembly GCA_035045865.1 of Drosophila austrosaltans. Taxonomy (NCBI): domain Eukaryota; kingdom Metazoa; phylum Arthropoda; class Insecta; order Diptera; family Drosophilidae; genus Drosophila; species Drosophila austrosaltans. The sequence goes on along the minus strand of JAWNOQ010000049.1, from coordinate 935,412 downwards.
ATACCAGGACCATAGGCACGTACTCTAAGAAAAGAGGAAAAGAAATATTGATTGATAACGAAAACTAAAAAATTTATAACAGATTTTTATTTCAAAAGCTGTCGCCTATGCAGCAAGATTTTGCAGCTTCATTCATGGAGCATCTAAAAGTAGGCTATACTTTTTTAAAACAATTTCTCTGTTAGTCAATCAAAATTTATAGTTAATATTATTGAAACAGCATTTATATTAGCCAGCAGCAACAGTCTAATTATTAGAATGTTTATATATAAGGCGGAAATATTCGAAATCACCAAAAAAGTGTATCTCTTGTTAGAAGCGAAACAAGCGTACCCTGTTATTACCAGCGTTGCAGTATCCATTAGATACGCCGATTAGCTCAAGGCAATAAACCAAACTGGTAGAACAAACATTTAAATAAAAAACAAAATGCGAAATAACAAAGAAGAAACAAAAAGCGAAGCGAACGCTCAAACATACATACATATGTACAAAGTTGTTGAGAATAAAAAAAAAAAGCAGAAAAATAATAATAATAAAAAATCAACCAGCCGCTAAAACGTAGGCAAAAAGAAACGACTGTCAAAAAATAACGAAATAAAAAACAAAGAAAAGAGCAAGAAGAGAAGACGAAGAGGGGCATGCCGAACTTACCGCGGCGGAGGAATGCTGAGTTTTGCATTTCAGACATTTAATAAGGAAATAAGGGAAAAAGGGAAACAAAAAAAAACCAAATTAATATCCAATAAATTAAAAGTGTTTTTTTTTTGCAATAAGTTAAGAAAAAAAGGATATAGAGATAGTGAGAGAGAAAGAAAAAGAGAAGAGAATATATGTGTATAGAAATATTAATTTCCAGATTCAATATTAGATAGAAAAAGGACCATGGGAGGGGAATTTACATACATACATCCATACACATTTATAGTTATGTATATATACATACAATTGCCATGAGACTCACCTGTTTGGATTCGTCTTGGGACGCAATGGAGCTCCTGTCTTGAGTTTTGAATTGGGATATTGCGACAAGTAGGTCATCATGGATTGTTCATCCACATTGGGATTGACCAACTCTTCGGGTTTAATCAACTGACGTACATTAAGCCAATCATCAGCCAGACCCATAGCCTCTGAGGCATTTTGGACAGCATCTTTGGGATCCCAGAGTTCCCAGTCGGGACACAGACCCGGAGCACAGGCATCTACCAAAGCACCCACTGCCTTGCCAGTAGTCCAATCATTGGTAAAGTTATTAATGGGCATATCGGGTATTCTAGTGTGTATCCAGTTGAGTAGGCTGTAAAAAATAACAGAAAGATTTGAAAATGTTCCAAGGAATGCAAAAGTCTGTGGGTGGCTGGTTTACTTACCGTTGTTTGGGTGTCGGTCCCGAGCCATTCAATTGCTTCATATCCTCACCATCCCACATGGGCATCGATATCGAATAGTGGAGAATAAGTGTCCATATCAGACCGAGTATCAATTTCAGCTTACAGTCCACAATATCTGATGAATCTGATACAAGAAATACAACAGCAAAAAAAATTAATCGTTAATCGTTTCATGTTACTTGATTAAATTGTTGCAAAACCAGAATACAGGCGAAATCAGAACAAGTCAGAAGCCAAGGATCAACATGAAGATGCAGATCATACCGTTACCATAGTCAATAGTTAATGTTTCTATTAATTGCTATAACAACAACCTGTTGCCTGCTTGCGTTTTGTTGCCGAGTAAAAGAGATCTGTCAATGACAACACTTGCCATTTAAAACCAGTTACTTGGCATCGTCTTGGCCACGACAAGCTGCCAATTATGTACAAAAATGTCTGTTAACTGTTACAACCACTTCTTGTCTCCTGGTCAAGTTCAGGGCCAGCAGCCAGAGCATCGCTAAGCACGCGATCAACTTACTTGTTAACCGGACGACCTTAAACTTGAGCAGAGTAGAGCGGGCGGAGCGATTTTCAAAATTTGATGATAATAATAAACCGATCGATCCACCTTTGTTATGCTAATCAATTAATAGTCAAATAGTCTCCTCTAGCTTGTCTTAATTTAACGGTCTTTTTTTCTCTGGTATGGGTTTATTGAACTTTTTGATTTTGATAAGCATCGACGACAACAAAGTGAAAGGTTCCACTGAAAGGCTACACTCTATTTATTTTTTTTTCTTTTATTATTCGCTGAATTGGATGTGATTCAAATGCGTAAGATTCCAAAGCACATTGAGAATGCATTTTCTAGCATTCAAAAAGGAAAGTTGGCACAAAAGTGACAAAAACAAAAAACCTGTCTTAATTGTAACCAAATAGTATTTTATACTAGTGACGACAATGTAAGTTAAGCAAAAACGGACACTGACCGACTTTGTTATACCAATTAGTGTGTAAAAACCAAAAAATCTCTTGAGGTTGCTTTATTTAGGCCTTATTACCTGCCAGAAATAGGCAATTGCCTTGATTTTATATATGCTGTTTGTTGATGCTAATCGGGAATATATATTTGATGAAAAATTCATTTTCTGGGTTTAACTTTTATCTATTAAGAACAGATTCGATTTGGATAATAGGAATTGTCTTAAAATATGAGACATTTTGAGACGTTAAATATAATTAAGGACTTTAGAATTACTTAAAACTTTCTCATCAAACAAATAAGATTATTTTGTAATTTTATTAAGCACAAAAGACATTTTAAGCCATTTCTCTCAATGTGAATTACCTTGAATGAAAAAGTGGCTAAGAACAAGAAGCTCCCAATTAACATTAAATTTAGTCTTAACTTCAAAAAATGATAATCAAAACATGCAAATTTTTAAAAATCCGCATAAATGGTAATCTAGATAATTGAAATTCTAATATTCATGCAGCGACTTTGTAAGAGCCATAAAATAACGTGTATTTTCTTTTTCTTTTACATAAACCCACATGAGTCGTTTTTTTTTCACTGTGTGAAAGCTTCTTAGTAGAACATTTTTTTTCTACTTTTTTTTTTGTTTGAATGTGCAACGAGGCGTTAAAACCATTTGTTGCTGCCCCACCACCATCAACTATGACTCGTTTAACACCCGCAAAATAAACACAAAAAGGAAAAAAACATCAACAACAACAACAACAACTTAAGGAGAAAGAGAAATAAAATTGTTTCTTATTGTATGTTGCAAGCCACTTTACGTCTATATGCAACTTCGTATTGTTATATGGTTTTAGATATGGGAAACCGGCTTCGGGCTCGGCCTCTTCGTAAATGACAGGCCCCACTTAGGCATTTTAACCATTTTCAATGCATATCCTCTACATTTGGCTAGTTTTGTTTTTTATTGCCATTAGATGACAAATGAATTAAGTGGCAAACAGTATGCTGCCGCTTTGACATATTTATTAAAAAATCCATTTCAGAAATCCACTCCTAGTCAAAAGAAAGCACAACAGCAATTAAAACGGCATATTGAGATGGATGAATGTTTGTATAAATAAATAAATAGAAATAGCGTAGAAATGATTTGGCTAATTAGGCAACACACAAATACATAGTCATGCCAAAACTCTACAAACTTGAACTGAAAACTGGTTGTCAACATTTGCTTTTGGCACAGCAATGTGAACAAGAAGAAAATGTTGTGTAAATTATTAAGAAATATGCTAATAGATTTTGTGCGATGGAGCGAAAGAATATTATGGAAAAGAAGATAATGCATATTAATCAGGGGAAAAAGGGAGTCCAGCAAGCCCATACATATGCATAAGACTGTGTAAAGAGAGGAAAAGAATCTTTAAGATATATATCTACAATGTTTGTACATTGAAATGGAATATCTTTCAAGAAAACCTAAATTTCATGAGAATTTCTCCAAAGTTTTCACAATCCGATAAGCTAAAGCATATTAGTCATTCAATAAAAATCTTAAAAAATAAACAAAAAAAACCTTATCAAAATGATATTAATATAGCCCCAACAAAACAAAATCTTATTACGTGATAAGATTAGAAGAAGAGTTCAACTTTTAGGTATATTTAACCCTTTCAAACTATAAAAAAGATTTGAAATTATTTTGTTTAAAAGTTTGCTAAATATATTTTGGTATTTTTTTTTTCTTTTGCTAAAAAAAAAACTTGGTGTCTGATTATAGTTAAGAATGAGGTGATTGTAATTTTGATTTATATTACATTTAATTGGTTGTAGTTAAAAAAACTACTCTTCTTCTTTTTTTTATATGTATATATTTATTGGCATGGCATTTGGTTCAAGCAAAATGATGACTTGACATGATTTATATGCTAGCATTACAACAATCTCTTTGGCTATAGCTGACTCCCAAGAATTATGATGTTAAGCGCAACACAGAAGAAGAAATGTATTTAATTTTACAGATAAACTGAGTCAAAGCGAATGATGATCAAGCGGAAGGAAACAGGGGTTAACGGGAGGGGGATCACTAGCAATGTTGCTGAGACTGCATCAACACACTGAGTTGAGATGAAAATGCTGCTGGCGGATGGCCGCCAACCGGCTGGGTCTGGGTCACTAGTCGACAGACACGTTCTTTGAGCCGGCACGCGCATACCAAAAGACCATGTTGAAACTAAAGCCAAAGCCATAGCCAAAGAGACAAAGAGAGAGAGAGAGAAAGAGAAGCGATAAAATGCCATGTCTAGGCCAAAGAAATATTTTTCAAAACGGAAAAACCAGTTTTCCACACGGCTTTAAGGCGGCGGCAACTAGCTAATAATTATGCAGTCTGAGATGGAGGAGACTCCTCTAACTCCATCTAACTGTTGCGTGGCTAATTAAATTAGTGGCAGAGGGCTCTAAGCATCTAAATAGGATTGTTGGCATTATAATACTTAGAAAGTTGAGCCTGATTTAAACTATGTATGTATATATCTATTGTATATGCTTGACATTAAGCTACATTTTTTCCTATTTTTTTTGGGCTGATTTTGATGTGGGCATTTCTTGTGTTGCCCCACATTGTGGTGTCATTCACTCGTTACTGTGTGTGTTTGTGTGTGTGCGTGTTTGTCTTGGTGTGTAATTTTTCACTTGTTTGGGGTTAATTGAGTCGGGTCTCTTATTCTCTTTTTTTTTTTTCTTTCAAACTAACGGTTCAATGTTGCTAATTTGAATAAATGTCTACAATGTCAGAGAGATTCCAGTACTCGAGCAAAAAGAAAAGCAATAATAATAATATAGCTTTAATCTTATCGTTTTGACAACATTCTTCACTATGTTTTTGGTGTTAAGTGCTTTTCCCATCATTTCTATTTATAATCTGACGATTTTTAATAAGTCATAGCCATGACGACGACCCTGATGATGATCAATTGATGGCGTCATAGATGAGCAATAATATTGACTATTAAATACGTGCTGAGTGCATTCCATCAGCAACAAAAACAAGGTATGAGAAGTCGTGTCATTTTTTAAGCGATTCAGCTAAAAAATTCAACGGAAATTCGCTGATAATATAAAAATTAATATAAATATATATAATATATTTTAGTCAGTTCACAGGTGATTCATGTTACTACCATTAAACTCTAAAAGTAATTTAATTCTTGAGAGTTGTTTTCTTTTCTTTTTTTAATATTTAGAAATATTATTAACAAGCAATCTCAGAAAAAACTGGGTCAAATGCCTCATGAAGAAGTCTCAATTATATGAGTTATGTGTATACAATTTGTTTGTTCATTTTCATATATGAATGTATATATATATTTAAGTATGTTATTTATTAATATGTATGATTTGTTTTTTGACTCATCGATTGGCGCCCTTTGTGATCATATTGCAACTGTCGTCGTCATCATCAATAACAATCAATTGACTGTGACAAATTGTTTGTCTATTCCAAATTTTCTCACTGAAGTCACAAGAGAGTTTGAACAAAATCCAAAATATATAAAAAAAACTTCAGTAACATTAACGTGGACGACGCACAGTGGGGCCTCTGCCCGAATAGCTGACCGAAAATCATTTTTTTCACCATCGCGTTTGGCAAAAATGAAAAGTGGAATCGACAGATAATACTTCAGATTTTATGGATCCAAAATATTATTGAAATCCGATAAGAGTTGTGGGTGCTACATCGTCTCAAAGTGGAGACATTTTTCATGAAAAAAAAAAATTTTGAATTTTAAAAAAAACTTGCAACTTTGAAACTGTATATTGGCCGAATTAAACAACTGATCTCGAAAATTTTTACTTTATTCGAAAAGTAGATCATTTTTTAGTTATTTGTTGTAACAAATTTAATGTAATTTGAAATACTCAGTAAATTGGAGACGTTTCAAAAATACACTAAATTTTCGCATTTTTTAAACTTTAGCGAAGGAAAAACAACAGAGATTCACGGAGATTCACGATATAATTATATACACGTGATAGAGGGAATATTCACCTATCAGGCCTATATAGTGTAGTCTTGCGCTTTTTTGCGCAAATTTGTCAAAAATTCAAAAAACTAATGCAACCTCGCGTTAAAAACGCGTTCCAGGTGCAGGGAAGACGAAGAGCGCATGCAAAATTGGCAAACTGTTATTTGATATTTACATATTTATAATGTAACAAAATCATTGGAGAGCACATAAAATAAGTCAAACCTACATTAAATGTTAATGGCTTAAGAAAAAAAATGTAATTTGAGAAAAAAAAATTTTGGATCCGATTGTTCCTATGGGAGCTATAGCGTATAGTTGACCGATTTGGCTGAAACTTAGCACAGACATTTTGATATGTACTAAACTTCCAAATAGAAAATTTCGTGACAATCGCTCAATAAACACTCAAGTTATTGCTCTAAAACTATATTCTTGACCGATCGTTCCTATGGGAGCTATATGATATAGTCAACCGATTCTGATGAAATTTAGTAGATATGTTAGAAAGTATATTAAACTAATAGGGTACAAATTTCGTAGTATTCGATTGAAAAACAACAAAGTTTTGGAGGCTTCACTTTATTCTCGACCTATCATTCCTATGGGAGCTATAAGATATAGTCAACCGATTCTGATAAAACTTGGTGAATATGTTAGAAAGTATATTACACTAACAGAATCCAAATTTCTTATAAATTGATTAAAAAACAACAAAGTTGTGGAAGCTTATTTTTATTCTCGACCTATCGTTCCTATGGGAGCTATAGGATATAGTTATCCGATCAGGATGATTTCTAGATATATAATGCCTACAGCTAACAGAAGCCTATGTGTAAAATTTTAGCTCTGTAGCATTAAGGGTTTTGGGGGAGACCAAAATGAATATTCCCTTTTAATGGTATATTTTTTTTTGCAATTACAATAAAAAATTAAAACAAAACATTAAAAAATCTGACTTAGTCATCAAATCTAATATAATAAGGTTCATTTGTGATCAAAAAAGCGTTTTTAAAGTGAATTTTATGGGTAAAATATGCTTAGAAATATTTTTCAACTTTGACCTTGAATATCTAAGCAACCCGAGCACGTGGCACCTCGGTAATAACTCCATTTGAAGCTTGAACAATTAGCTATCAAATGCTTTTTAAATTTTGAAAATCGCTTCACTACTTTAGAAGATATGATTTTTGATAAGCGAAATGAGAAAAGGCCCCACTGTGCGACGTCAAGTAAAACTCAACCCAAAAGCCGCAGATGATGTCATTGAGTCAACTGAGCGACTTTTATCTGAACAACACATATATAAATTCTATATATACATATGTATGTACATACATACAGAGGGGTTCTGTTTCTCGCTGTTTTGTACTTTTAATTTTGTTACTTTATTTTGCATTTTATTGTGGTTCTTTTTTTTTATTATTGTTTGTTTTTGTAGATCTTTTAGCAAATGTAGCAAAACAATTTTTGTTTTTTTAGATACGAGCCTCACACACAAGAGGAAGATATGGAAATCTACTAAAAAAACTAGAAGGATGAGCTAACTTCAACCGTGACAAAGTTCGTGTACCCTTGCAAAGTGTCTTTTGAAAAAATTGGAAGTCATTTAGAGCTAGTCGAACATAAATGGAATGTCCGTGACTTGAGAAATAGCTATTTTGTTGGTTCGATTATACCTAAGGCAGCTATAAAAAATAGAAGACCGATTCTTCTGAAACTTAATACAGATATATTAATATATATTGTATTAACAAATACCTAATTTCTTGACAATTGCTTTTAAAACAAACAAATTGTTGCCCTAAAACTATGTTCTTAATCTATCGTTCCTACTTTTCATATTCAATTGAAAAAAATACAAAGTTATTGATGATAAACTCAATTCTCAAACGATTGTTTCTATAAGACCTATATGACTCAGTCATCCGATTAGAATGATTCCGATGTACAAACAACTCTATATCAACTCAACTCAAAATAGTCAAGGATGCGTTGGAAACTTCTGACCAAAATGACCATACCCTTTTTATTATAGAGTATATAACAAAAAGCTAACCCAACTGGGGAACCAAAACTTTTGTAGACGAGAAATTTTTGGTTTGTCGTTAAAAAAAAAAAAAGCAACCAATTCCATGCGAATTCGCGCTAATTCAATTGACAGCACAAAAGACCCAAAAAATAATAATAATAAAAGATCGACACATAAAGCGAAGGAAATAACTGAGAAATAAATTGTACATGGGCGTAGCACCAAACACAATAAACAATTTGTCCATGGCAAAAACATTTCAACAAATGTAATACAAATTAAATTAAGTTGATGAAATCTAAAGCTATTAAGATGTCGTACATTTATTAATTAGAAACCGATTTTAATAGGCCAACTAAGTGAAATAGAAGAAGTAAAAGGGAGAAGAAGTAAGCTTTTATAGCCATATAAGGTATAAATGTGTATGCAATCTTGTTCAATATTAATCGTTAAGCTGATTTTACTCTTTACAGCCATTTAAAACAACATTTTCCTCATACAGACCTTAAAAAAAAGATTTCATTAATCATTTTGGAGTTCTCAGTTTGGCTAGAATTTTGTACCATCTCAAGTTCAAGTTTCACAATTAACAAAGTATTAAATAATATTGCTTAATGTTTAAACAAATGCCTTTTTTAGCACATTTAAATTTTGAAATTTAATTACCAGAACAAATTGTGTAGAGATCGGTTTAGCTATAGTTATGTAAAATGCAAAAATCTAGAGTCATGAATGGAATATTGAATTCTAATGAAACCAGGGAGGGAGGACGTTATGCTCCAATAAAATTGAACAAGTGAGGGAGGAGATTAAACTAGAAATTGATGCCAAATGTTAATTCTATATTCCATTTCCCCTCACCTAGATCAAGAGAATCAAACTACACCCTTGGAATTATAACAGTGGATTATAATCTATCCACACATGTGTGTATGTACAAACAAACTGTGGAAACTCTGTCGGCGACAAACAAGTTTCTCAATTCGATTGCAAGACGACAAAAAAAAAAAATACAATTTTCTCTTCAAATTTGTGAGCTTTCGCTATATAACGTTTTTGTATGAACATTTCTGTTAAACAGGAAAAGGTGCGTTTTGTGTCAACAAGTCGTTAAATTAATTAGATATATATTCACTAGAGACAATATTGATTATTTGCAAAAAAAAACAAAATCGAATTTGCACAATTTAAAAAATAATAAAAATAAGAAATAGGTGCGTTTTGGCGAAATTGAAACCGACATATATAAACATTTGTATGTAGATTACCCTAAAAATACCTTTATAGCAAATGTTGCCAACGTGAAACAAAGAGATATGGCTTTCTTATCAGTTATAACTGGTCAATGGTTAATGACATTTTGATATGAAACCAAAGCGAAAGTGCCCATATATTGATTACTGATAAACCTTTTTTAAGAAATTCTTTAATTGTACTAACGAGAAAAAGACAGAGTAGAAAATGAAATTTCATATTCGTCAAGTTTTGTTCCAAAATTAAGGTATTTCTGTTAACAAACAAAAGGTACTCAAAATGTTTATGTACCTACATACTTGTGTACCAGATATACCATCATTATTATTTACAAAGCTGTCAAATTATTGACAAATGGGTTTTTTTTATGTATTTATTTATATGTTTGTATATAGTAAAGACACCTACTGAAATCATTCGTCTCTCTGTTATCTGAGTGGGTTTTTGATAATAAAGTTCTATAAAGAAAAAAAAAACTAAAGCGGGGCACATCTTATCAATTGCGTCACTTGAGCGAGAGGGAGAGAATCAATCTTCGGACTTGTTGTAATGCTAAACTTTGTCTCAATAATGACCGAGTGAACTTGAAATTGGGACGCACTACTGGCGACGGCAATGAGTCATTTTAAAACTGTATCATCACATGTTCATCTGGTTATAATCAATGTGAATTAGCATTATGTTATCACGGCTTGACTCTGGCTTCTGTTTCATCTAAAAAAATTAACCTTTAATATTTAAACCACGCTTCGCTGATAATTTTCTATCAAAAATTTTGTTGTTTAGCAAACTTTCTGACATCACAATCATTAGCAAAAAAAAAAGAGTGTCAGGTGGTGCAGGTAGCTACTGTTGCTATTTTAAATTATGCATAATATATTATATATGTATATAAATACAAATGAAAGTAAAAATTCTCATTGAAAAAGAGTCAAAGGCATGACATCATTTTAACATTGAATATTAACAATTGAAATAAAAAATTAATCTACAGATTTTGCCATCTGTTCTATTGTGGAATGCAATGAAGGGAAATCTCTAAAAACCAAGAACATTGGATGAAACAGTCATCATAAATTTGGTATGCAAAATGGTAGTTGCAAATGATTAATCATTCTCATAGTCAAATACATAGATATTGAGTCACAAACATAAGTTGAATCTGGTTTCAGACTTTCCCACAGTTATCCAAACTCACAACAACATAATTTTAACTTAAGCTAATCCTGCATATGAATGACAAGCGCGACCCAACCCACATACAAACAAACAAACAAAAAATGGTTATTTTCGATTCACTCACCAATATTAACAATTTTGATGCCCTCATCCTTGAGGAATTTCAAGGCCACCGAAACATTTTCCAATTTCTGGCTGCGGAATGTTGGTCGTTTATTATGCTTGGGCAAACGTTTTTGGGATAAGACCTCAATCAGGGCAATCAAACGCAAACCATCGGATAGATCCGTTTCCAGATTATTAATGGAACGATCGATAGTCTTCAAATGTTCATTGGCCCAACGTGTAAAGGTATTCTGTTGAATTTTCTTCCATTGGGCATCCTCGGCAAGATCACGTTCAGCTTCCATATCTTCGTCGAAGTTCTCGTCGTATTGATCCGGTGGCGACGGTTGCTGCTGCTGCAGTTGTTGTTGTGGATAATATTCGTTGGGCTGTGGGTTTAAAACAAGTTAGATTACAAATTGTTTACTTTATTTTTTATGTATAAAATAATATTGGATTCAGCAAGATGAGTTTCATTTGTGGGACAACTTTGATAGCTTAAAAACCACTTAACAACTTTGACAAAAGGAAAACCCTGCCAGCTTTTGTTGCAATGCCTAGCGAAATGGATTTGACACAAAGTAAGAAAGGTGTGGTCCACTGAAGACGCCAACTTAGTCCAGTTTAATCAAGTCTCACACACACACACTCGTATGCAGGCAAAACCAAATATCAGTTAAGTGGACAGGCCACTCTTTACACGCACACACACATAAACACATTCATAAGTGGCAATCAAAGAATGTGAGACAAATTTACACATAATAGAAGACTTTTAAATACACTTTTCAAAATTATTACTGAAAAAGCTTTGGAAATACGTAAAAACAACAATGAAAATTAATTGAAATTACTATTCGTTATTTGGGAATTATAGATTCACTTATTAATTCAAAAATTTCACAAATTTTTTTTACATATTTATTTTAATTTTATACTCTTGCAAAAAGAGTATATCAAGTTATGTTAGAAGATGCAAAGCAATTTTGTCATTATCAGCTTTCTCCAATACAATCCGACGAAGAGAACCCTTTTTGTCTATATACAAATCTAAGTTATATTTCAATATTTAAAAACTTCCTAATTATTCTGCTAAATCATAATTATATTATATTTACTAGATATACACTTTGCAAGAGTACACAAACTTCAGCACATTCGAAGTTTACCCGTAAATAGAGTAAGGTTATGCCCTTCTCTTTCTCTCTTCTTCATTTCTTTGCTTTCGATCGTTTGTTCGTTCGTTCGTCTGGTCTGCCAGAAAAGGGCCACTAAAAGAAATTCAAGTTGTTGTTGGCTCAGTGCGCAGCGTGTGAAGTTCATTAACATTTTCATTAATTGCGAAATGCCGGCGACAAAACGCAATGTGAGGTGCAGCAATTAAAAGAAGATATTAAAACACACAGCTGGATAAGGGGCAGCGTAGTAAAACAGGGGAGGCAGAGAGGGGACACACCTGTTGATGATAGAAGCTGTTGGTGTGTGTTGTTGGTTGCTGCTGGTCACTGTGGCTATTATTATTGTTGTTAGTGCAATTTGTTGTTGTATAAACACACGCGTTTGCGGAATTCGGCGGATTATTTGTCGTCTGGTTATTTTTGCTCAGTTGTGGTTGTTGGTAACTATTTTGTTGGCTCTTATGGCCCTTGTGGTTGTTGTTATGGTTTAGGTATATTGTCGCTTGTGACGTTTGGCCGTTTGTATAATTATTCGCGCTTTGCACTAACTCGCCCGCACCGATCCCAAATTGTGGACCTTTATTGATCGCGGTTTTTAAAGTTATGCCGTCGCCAGAGTTCTTACTGCCCGTTCCACCGTTAACTTTTGACGAGATAACAGAAGCCATTATAAAGCCGGTTTTTGCTGCTTGATTCCGCTAGATGGAGACAAAAAAATACCAATGTTAAGTATTGACAGTCTCATTGGTGAGTCTGTTAAAGGCAGAATGCTCATGCATGAGTCTGCTAATAAACATTTTACCGGTTTTCGCTGTTTGTTGATCACTCGCTTTCGCTGCCGCTCTCTCTCCGATTTGGCTCTTCGTCTCTCTTTCTCAGCGTCGCACTTCCTTACTCTCTGAGCAGATTTAATTGTGGTAAACAAAAACAAGTTTTGGCAATTTCAAGTTCAGTGTGATAACGTTAATGTTTGCTGTATTTTTTTTTGGTATTTTATATATGCTTTTTTTGTTCATATTTTGAAGCCGCTTAACAATTTAATAATTGGGACCAAGAGCCGCAAAGTATACTTTATATTAGAAGTTTCAGTCCGAATTTGTTGATCAGTTAACGGATATTTCTGAATAATGTTATAAAAATAAAAATTTACATACATACATGACGAAACTTTCTGAATCATTGGACATTTTTTGTATTTTGATAAGGACAGATTTAAAAATGCAACTAAAATGTATACTCATATAGTTTCATGGAATTTCGGTAGAAGTTCCTTTATTTAAAATTTAAGATAAGCTATAATAAGAATAAAAATAAATACTCTACGATGTGAGTCTTATGACTAAGTCTTTAATTTTAAAATAAGTAAAGTAGAGAAATTTTATCAATCATTTAGAAATATTACACAAATATATATACATACATATATACGATTTACTTAATAAAGTAAAATGATTTATGCACTTTACTTTTGCACACATTTCAATTTATGCCGAAAAAAAAAAAAACAAAACTGTAAACAAATATTTGTCATTTTGGTGGATTTTTTCGGTTTTTGGCAAATGCCTTTTTTTAATGCTTTTCCTCCTCCTCCTAAATTGCACTTCACCTCAATTGCAAAATCGAAAGGCAGACACCAAATGCACAATGACATCTCTGAATGACCGAAACAGATGAGGCTGACGAAACAACAACAACAACAGCAACAGCAAATGACCTTCTCAATATGGTTAGAATTTGTTTTAATTTTAGCCAAATGAGTCAAAAAATAAATTTTTAGCAAAATCAATGATGATCGATGATGGCCAAAAACAAAACGAAACAAAACAAAAATCAATACAGATCAAATCCTTCGAAACATTTCACAAGGGAGTACGTGTAGTTCACCTGACCCCCATTTCCATTTTAAGTAAACAAATCAAGTAAAAAAAACATCTCAATCCAAATATGGAAACATTGTAAATTGTAAAGAAAAAATGTGACCAAAAATGGTTTGGCAACGAGAACGTGAGTTAGGCGCCACTTGCCCCTCCTCCTCCTCCTCCTTTTATGATGATTCAGCAAGCAGTGCACCTAATGAAATGCTAAATAAATTTTGTGCTTCCATTTTAATTAATTTTAATTTATTTGCAAAACTAAAATTACACACAACATTTACACACAGAACCCAATGAGAGAAAATTGGCTGCATTTGTTTCTAAAAATAAATTGGCAAAATATTTTGAAAAGGTAATGAAAACCACATGTCCTCCAAAAAAAAAAATTTGATTTCTTAAAAAAAAAAAGAAGGAATATTTCGGAATTGGGTAAATGATCTGTAACTTACTATAACCCGATCAATCTACAACTGAAACTTACTTTTCTTGTAGCCATTTTTCTTTTTGTATTGTCTTTGTTGGTTTTCTTGAATGTTTTGAATTGGGAATATTTTTTTTAGTTAATTAATAATACTGTTTGATTAAACACTAATTACACAATGCCAGCTAATAGATAGCATGCACAGGTTTTCTTAGCCACAGTCTATTTGGTGGTAAACAATATTTGAAATATATTTCGAATTATTTTACACAAATTGTATGTCGTCTTTTCTGCGTTGCAATAAGAATGTTCTGACCGCGACAAATTTTCAACTCAACTGAATTGCCAGCGCCTCCTTGCTCAAAGTTTTTATGCAGCGAAATCGCGCGCGCAGCTTTTCGCTCAATTTCTTTATTATTATTATTTTGTTTTTGCAAGAAAAAGGAAAAAAATAAATACCATAATGGTCAGAAAAATGGGTAAACTTAAATAAGATGGCATAAACAATAGTTGGAAGTGGTATTTGCTTTCTAAAAAGCAAGGTGAGGTTTACTTATACATAAATTAAAACTATATTAATAACACATTAATACAAATTTAATATCAATAATAATTAGTGTGGTCTGTAATACTTTTAAAACATAGAATACTATTTTGAAAATGAGCAAATGATAAATAAAATTTTGATAAGCAATCCAATCTTAAAACGTTTGGCTCTTCTTTATTGAATATTTCCTTCGATCAGACAATTTTTAAATATCCCTAAAGAAACTTTAAATGCAATTGGCTATTGGAATTTGCTTAGTTGTAGCTTTAATTCTTAATCAATGAAAATTTTATGGCCTTTATATAATCGGCTATAAGATTTAATTAGATTTGACTTTAATTTTTAAACAACAACAAGTTTCAAGTGACTTTAACTGACTTGTATGACTCTTAAGATGGAATTAAAGAAGACAAGTTCCTCCCACTATAACATAAATTCAATGATTTGTCAACTTTGGTGTTGGTATGATATTCCAAGTTAGTTGAAATTTAAAATATATTCTAAAATGCAACTATTTAATTTCGTTTTTGTACTAACTTATAAATGTAGAAGTTCTCAATCGTTTCACATATTTAATAAACATTTAAAAACATTTAAAGACAATAGATAAATATATTCCATTGTGACTATTTGGATACAATTCAAATTTAATATATTCCATTGTGACTATTTGAATGCTCAAATTCAAATTTAACATAATCTATTAACTTTGCTTCTATTAGTTCAAGCTTAGTATAATCGAATATATTTGCTAACTATTTGTTAATTTCAGTTTAAAGACATTTCTTTTATCTTAAAACCTAATTTTTAACAAAGATGTAGAAGCAAACAGTAAAGACATTAAGCTATTAAAAATTTTCAAAATATATTTTCAAAATCGTTTCTATATATATTCAGCTGTTAGCTTACATGCATCTATTTATTTAACCAGAGGTGTACAACCAGCATCTTCAATACATAATTTGTTCAATATTTGTTTCGCTATATGCTTTCGTGTTGTTTTTTGTTTTTGCTTTTGGCATTGCTTGGCGACGCTGACGTTCTACCATGCTCCTGACTCTGTATGGCAGATTTTAGTGACTTTTCCTCTCGTTTCTTCTCTCCAACAAAAAAAAAAACAATATGTTTGTATGTATATATGTATATGCATACATACAAATGTGATATTTGCACACAGCTGATTTGGTTATTGTAGTTTTAAATATAGAAATCACCATTGTTGTTGTTGTTGTTGTCCATTGTTGTTGTTGTTGTTAGCCACAAATGAATAGCGCCTACAAATGGTTCATTTGTTTGGCAATTGCATTTTGGTTGACGGTCGCCTCAAGAACATTTCCAATCATTCCGTATTCCCCCTTACCGCATGACTCATACGCAACGTTGGCAACATAATTTGCACTTGACTTATGTATGTACAAATAGAATGAATAGGACAACTGAGTGAATCGCTTAAAAAAAAGAAAGAAAAATGAAAGACACGTAGCAGTGATAGGCAAAAGCCATCATAAAAATATGAAATCAAAAATTTATAAAGCGTATAATTTTGCATATTAGATGATGACTAAGTCGCTTCTCCTTGGCTATTAGACGTATTCATAAATTCTCTGATTTTATTTGCCGGGTCGAAAGACTTGCGGAAAATTCATATATCTTATTCTCTACATAAACACGCAACAAAATGCAACAACAACAACAACATGACAAAAAGAGAAAAGAAAATATAGAAAAATTTAAGATTTTGTGTTTCAATAAATCATAGAATGATTACACATCAAATGAAAAAAAAAAATAATAAAAATAAAAGCAATTTAACAAGCATTTCCTGCCTGCCTTCAATTCTCGATACGAAAAGTTATTACAAACTTCTAAATTATAAAGATTTAAAAGAAAAATACGTCGAGAATACAAAACTTCGTAAAGTAAATTTAGTTAAATTCTATGTTTCAATATTTATTTTGTCATTTAACTTAAACTGTTAAGCGTGTGTGTTTTCTAAATAAATTTTATTTATATTTCTTATAATTTTTCATGCTACTTTTTATGACTTTTTTAACAGCTGTTTTCAGATTGCGTACAATAAAAGAAATTTTCACGTGTAGCTTTAGTTTTCTTAGACAATCACATGTTTATATATACATATACATACATATGTTTCTATTTATATATGCATAGAATACACAGTGGTGGCCAGGAGAAAATACTGCTATGTTTTTCTGAATTTAACTCTAACATTTTCGGTTTCCAAGTATGATTAGCAAACAGTTTCTTTTAATAACTGTTAAACAATAAGTTAAAATGGTTTTCCATCAACTTAATATTTGTCACTTTTTTAAGAAATATTTTGAATTAAAACACCAATGAAAGTCCACTAATTTCTCCATCAAATCAGGTATTTTGCTTTATATATGAATAAAAATTGATTAAAGTTCACGTTTATGGTCTCTTGAATTTGATTGGCGTTGTTATTAGAACTGTGAAATTGAAAATAAGTAGCATCAGATGAAAGGAAGGAAATATTTAGTTAATTCTGCAAAATTCTTACCATTTTATATCGCGGAAACACTTTAAGCGACCGATCACAGCATGTAAGAAAAGAAATCTTTTTCATTTATTGATTGAAATCGGTTTGTGTTTATATTTATATACTTCTCTGTATTAAATAATGTCCGTTGATTGCACCTTATTATTAACTCCAAGAAGCATGGGAATAATGCACGGCAGATCTATGAAATCAAAGAAAAAACAGTAATTAAATTAAAAAAAAAATTAATATAAGTATATGAACACATCTGTATGTATATACATATTTCCATTTATAAAGTACATAGAAATTTTTTCACAAGAACACTTTCACTTTTTTCCATCCTTTCACTCTGACGTCAAAAATAAAAGTGATTTGCCGCCCCCGCACCGCGCTCTTTTTATACTGCAGACGTGGCGCGAAAATTAAGTCACTCTCCAATCTCACTTTCTCAATTTGAAATAGAGAGAGAGAGAGAGAGAGAGAACTTAACATAATCAATCATTTTGGAGCAATGTTAATTTTACAGAACGTCAAGCCGCTGTTAGGTTAACAGAACCGCACAATGGTATTTCGACATCTGTTCTGTTAAACTAAGCCGCTGTTAAGTTAACAGAATCATTTCGGAGCACCAGTTGATCTTAACAGAAATATATGTTAACTTAACAGTGGCTTGACGTTCTGTAAAATTAACATTGCTCCAAAATGATTGAATATGTTAAGTTCTCTCTCTCTCTCCCTCTCTCTCTCTCTCTAATCCAAATTGAAAAAGTGAGATTGGAGAGCGACTTATTTTTCGCGCCACGTCTGCAGTATAAAAAGAGCGGGGTGCGGGGGCGGCAAATCACTTTTATTTTTGACGTCAGAGTGAACGGATGGAAAAAAAGTGATAGTTGCCGGTTGAAAAAATTTGTGTTTTATAAATAAAAATATGTACATGCTTATATACATATGTAGGTGTGCATATACTTATATTAATTTTTTTCTATTTAATTACTTTTTTTCTTCAGTTTCATAGATCTGCTGTGCATTATTCCCGTGCTTCTTGGAGTTAATAATAAGGTGCAATCAACGGTTAACGACAATGTTTAATACAGAGAAGTAAAAAAAAAAGAAACACAAACCGATTTCAATCAATAAATGCCCAAGATTACTTCTCTAACATGCTGTGATCGATCGCTTGGAGTTTTCCTGGATACAAAATGGTAAGAATTTTGCAGAATTAACTTTCATTTGGTGCTGTCTGTTTTCAATTTTACAGCTCTAATAACAACGCCGATCCCAATCCAAAGGCCAGAAAAGTGAATTTCAATTAATTTGTATTCATAAATAATGAAAAATATCTGATTTTAAGGATAAATAAGTGATCTTTTATTGGTGTTTTAATTCAAAGGCGTCTTGAAAAATGCAAAAATGACAAAATGAATCTGTAAATCATCTTAAATTAATAACTGTTTGGTAAACTTAAAAAGGAAACGAGAAAAATAGAACCACATATGAGTACTAAGCCTTATTTATGGCCACCACTGTATATATGTAAGTACTACGTATGTACACATGTACTTGCGTATGTTTTGGCTATATGCCCCAAAAAATTTATTGATATGTGTTTGTACAATTAACAATAACTCAGCGGGATCTAAACAAATAGAAAATTTTCAAGTTTGCATAATTTCTACTCATAATTAATTAAAATTGAGAAATTTATTTTCAAAGTGCCAATGATAAGTGAGCCAAACTAATTCGAAGTAAATTTAAAGTTGATTGCGTTTTGAACGCTTTAAAATAGAAATTTACTTCCATAAGAACTTTCTTTTCTAGATGATAGTTGCTTGTGGGATATAAGTTATTTGTATATACCCAATTCTAATAATATATACATATATATACAAACTTATATACAAGCATATATACATGCATCGTGATTAGTTAGATGATTATATTCAGTTTGCAAAAGTTTTTGCTGATTATTAAGAATATGTGGATTATATGTACGTTGTACATATAAAGTTTACATTATCTACTAATTTTATGAAATGTTTTTAACTAATGGAAAGTTTAGTATATTTTTAATGTTAAATAATTGCACAAGTGTTTTTTCTTTACAATTAACTATTAATTACTTCAATTTTTGCTTTAAAATTACATTTGTGTCAATATACTAGATTTGCTTAGAAATCATATAAAAAGATTGAGTTTCTCAAGAGATAATCACACTAAATTTTATCCTTCTTCAAGATGAAAGCTGCCTTACTTCTATTGTGCCTCGCTGTACTTGTTGCCGGTGTCTTTGGACAATCGTCATCGTCCACGTCGTCGTCGTCGTCAACTACAACAACTACGGCATCGCCAGTCGGAGGAAATAATGGACTTGGTCCTTGCGGCAGTAATGCCAAAAAATTATACTTTTTCTATAAGAAATAAAACCTAAAATCGATTTCGCTCTCTTATATCAACAATGTTGTTTAAATTTCATATTGAAAACCTTTGCTAACATTTATTTGTAATAGAGATCTTTATTTTGATAAAATCAAATACTTGCACAAGTGTTATAATTCATAATTTAATATTTAAATTATTGCTTGTCAAATTAGGAAAAAAATAATAGTACATTTGAGTCAATAGAAGAAAAAAAAACTCTTCCAAATGGTATAAAAGAAAGAAATTTCCCCATAGATAATCATTATAATTTGCAATAATCTAAGATGAAGGCTGCTTTAGTTCTTTTGTTTTTGGCTGGACTTGTTGCCGGTATACTTGGGCAAGCGTCAACGGGAACTGGTTCATGGGCAACAACAACAACAAGTGCACCAGAACCAATAACAACTACAACAACATCAAAGCCATGTGGAGGAAATAATGGAGCTGGCCCATGTGGACCATGCGGTGGAATTGGTGCTGATCCATGTGCCAAGAAATTATATTTCTTCTATTAAAAGAACTAAAATTCTAATATAATAAAACTTTTTTTTCTTTGATTCAATTTTGTATATTTTAAAATGTTTATTACTCTCAATGAGATGCCAAATTTCTGATTAGTACTAAAATTGGAGTGTGATTTATCATTTTGGAGTCTCTCCTTTGTTATCTAAAAGATCATTGAAATTGTTTAAATGGTAACAAAATATATGTAAATTGTTATAGAATTTTTAATTCAAAATCATTGGATTAACAAAGAAGTGAAAAGTATACAACATTTTTTGTCAACAAAAAATATAAAATATTCAAAACCAATTCAAAACGCATATGTTGAAAACTTTACACAACAACTTTTTCCAAAAACATCAGAGTGTAAGAGAAAAAATAAATTCATATAATATGATTCTGTCTTGATGAAAAGTTTAACTATTTTTTAACACAAATATTCGATATTTAGTATTTTAATGAATTATTTGACAATTATAAAGAAACACTTCAATACATTTGTATTAATATACAAAACATCCCAACGAATTGTATAAAGGACTAAAAATCTCTAAAGAGTTAATCATTATAATTACTATTGTTCAGTATGAAAGTTGTATTGTTCATTTTGTTTTTTGCTGGACTACTTGTTAGTGGCTTTTGAGAAATTTAAAAAAATTATACCTTTTTGATTAGAAAATAAGCTTAATGGTTTATAAGATAATATTCCATGTTTTCCAAAGAGTTGTATCCATGTTATGTATATGTATGTGTTTCAAATGAAAACTGTTATCAAATTTGATGATAGAAATAATCAACAACTAAGTCATAATCAACAATTTTATTCTCGTTTTTCTTCATTTATTCCTGTAAAGTTATCTAAATATCTTTAAATCAAATAATGAAACATGTGTTTTCTTCAACAAATTACTATTTGTCAAAAAAAATTAGAAAAGAATAACAATTAATAATACATTTGTGTCAATAAAAAAAACTCCCTAACAAATGGTATAAAAGAAGGAACTCTTTTAAAAAAAATATTCATAAAGTTTGCAATTATTCAAGATGAAGGCTGCTCTAATTCTTTTCTGTTTGGCTGGACTTTTTGCCGCTATACTTGGACAATCGACATCAACTGGAACTGGTTCATGGGGATCAACAACAACAAGTGAACCAGATACAACAGCTGCAACATTTACAACAACACCAAAGCCATGTGGAGCTGATCCTTCTGCCAAAAAGCTTTACTACTTTTATTAGAAAATTCGAATTTTTAATACAATAAAATAATTCACTCCGATTTAACTCTCTTTATTTATTTTGCATTTTGTTATCTATATTTCTTTAAAGATAAGTTTAAAACAAATAATGAAACAAGTGTTTTGTTGCATAATTTACTAAAATAAAAAAAAATAAAAACATTAATAATTCATTTGTGTCAATAGAAAAACGACTCTTTACCAAATGATATAAAAGGATGAATTCTTTCAAGAAATAGTCATAAAGTTTGCAATAATTTAAAATGAAGGTTGCTCTGGTTCTTTTGTTTTTGGCTGGATTTGTTGCCAGTATATTTGGACAAACAACGACAACAACATCGGCAACAGCAACAACAACGACAGCAACACCGCCATGTGGAGGAAATAATGGACAAGTACCATGTGGACCACCGAAATTACCATGCGGTCTAGGTCCTTGCGGTCTAAATGGCAAAAAACTGTATTTCTTTTATTAAAAAAAAGTAATAAAAACCTAAATTGATCAAGTGCTTCCCCTTAAATTCATATCAATAGTAGTATTTTATAGCTTTTCGTTATGTATATATGTATATATATTTGTGTGTATATCACAGGTATTCAATTGTCTGCAACGAAGTGTATGTATTTCTATATAAAGATCATCTATGATGCAAACATCTGGTGTCTGATGAAGAGTTTTTAACAACCAATTCGTTTAACGTTTTCACATCTGAACAATTAATGGCAGACACTCTGGCAATAATGATTTTCAACACATCTTATCTTTATATAGAGAGGCCAAACAGGACCACATTTTTATTTTATTTCTTCGCATTTTCTACGTAATAAGAAAGAATATATCTTAGAATATCTTTAGAAGGAACAAGACAAACGAAAGAAAAATTCATTTTAGACACATGAAATATTTTCAGTTTTTCTGCTTGTCCATATGTTTGCACTGAGTATACTAAATATATATGTATATATATATAAATATCTCTGTATGTGTGTGTGTTTTCTTTTGTATGTATATAAACGAGACACTCATGGCAAAAATTTTGCCTGTATTAATCATCACGAAACTCTTTCAATATTCCAGAACATTTTCCTTTGGGTTTTCTATGGCGCAATTGAATTTTCATTAGTTAAATTTTACATTTTCTTTTTCACATACTTTAGCATATTAACTTTTATTTTAATAATTTATATATTTTTCTTTTTAAATATTGCGAAATTTTCTATATTTATGACACACGCGTCTACATATGTATATATGTGTATGTATATTGCGTATACGACGCGTATTCCACAAAAAAGCGAAACGAACGAAATAAAGAACCGTACACATCCAAGTCAATGCAGCAACTGAAAAACTTTTTTGAAATTGCCAAGATACAATCTACAATCTACACACACACACACACACTGTGTGAGAAAATAGCTGAATAATTTTGCTGAGCATTGAAATGAAAATATTTCAGAATTTCCAAAAGAAAATGAGAGAAGTATTTGGTCTTTTTTTTGACAGCCATCATTGAGAGACTATGACTAAGAGATTTTTGGTCTGATCTCTGACTGGGAAATGTTGTATTGGTTGTCTATCTAATTCTAATTAGAGCAGAGACACGTGTGGTCAGAATATAACAACATCAAGTCAATGACATAAATCAAAATGCCAAATATCAAATAAAAATAACAAAAGAAAAACAACAAATTTTCATCTTGTGACTCAGTTTATCTACAGACATTTGGCTAAAGGCCAAACTGTTTTTTTTTTTTTTTTTTTGTTTTGTATTGTAAAGTGGCCAATTTATTGAATTGTCATAAGTAATAAAGCAAAGAATTTGACCACATAAGAAGTGGAACAGGAAGTTCTAGTTAACCTCCAATACAATTAGATAATAACCAACAAAAAAATATGCCATTAAATCTTTTAAGTACTTAAAGCAAAACAGAATATGTTAAACATAAATAAGCAAATGTTTCGCAAAATATTTTATTTATTTATATTTAATGCTTAAACAGGTGTTTCATTCACTCTTTAGAGAGTGGGCTAAAGAAAGCTTATTATAACAATAAAGGTCATAAAGGAAACAAAAAGAGAAAAGAAAAAATTTAAAATGAAAATATTTGTATATAAAGTTTGTTTTGCTTTAATTGCTAAACAATAATGAAAGGATATTATGACCTGAAGAATACTATGGTAAGCCGAAATTTATATACCCTTGTAAATTTGAAGCAGCGAGAAATAAATTTCTTCTGATAACTTCTACGGAATCTATATGATATAGTAGTCCATTTTCGAATGCAAAAGGGAAATAAATAAACAATTTTTGTAGAGTTTTCTTGGCATAGATAAAGAGCCAAAAAGTTTCCAAGAGAAAAACTTTCTAGCTCTATAGCTACTATATATGTAGATGTGGAAGTAAGTGAACAATTTTTGTTAAGTTTTCTTAGCATAGATAAAAACTTATTTTAAGACCTTTTCTAGTTATGATGACTTTATCATATAGTATTCCGATAAATTTTTACCCAAAGAGCTATAAATATGAGCAAATTGAATTGCTTTGATACCACCAAATCATTTTATGAAGTAGTAAAACAAATTTTTAGTACCTAAAACTATGCAATTTGAGTATTTTGATATTTATTTAACCAATAATTTGTTGGTCAGCTTGAGTACATTTCGCATTGCCAGTCATAACTTGCCTCATCCAGTCTCTGTAGTACATAATATTCATGAAAACATCAGGAACACCCTGGGCACAGGGTACAAAGTAATTGAGTATGCCCACCAGAACGCCCTCGTGTACAAGAGGTCCTCCAGAGTCACCATGACAGGCACCGATATTTAACTGACGATAGGCACAGATATGGCAAGGACCCAATTCCACATCTTCGTAGTTGGTTAAGAGAGATTTGCATTGTTCACTGGTGATATATTGCTGCTGGACACGTTGTAAATTTGCTGGATTACTGCCCGATACTGATTGTGTTCCCCATCCTGTGAAGAGCAATTGATTTGCAGTCCTGGACCAGGACTCGATGGGTAAACTTACTGGCTGGGTTAGAGTATTAAAGATAATGCTCTGATTCACTTGTAGCAAAGCAATATCATTATGATATTTCGGTTTGTCGTAATTGCAATGCAAGTAAATAGAATATGGATAATATATTCCACCTGGTATGGCATATTGTAAAGTTCCAGTAATCACTTGTAATCGATCTGCAGGATAACCACTAACACAATGACCAGCTGTCAATAGCCAACGATCCGAAATGATAGCCCCACCACAAAGATGACGTCCCGTCAACGTTTGCAATGAGATCTGATATGGAGCATCACCTTCATTTGCATTCTGGCCACCCACAATTAACTGGAGATCATTTGAACTGATCTGTTCTAATGTCAAGACCAAAATAATTGTTGGAAAAAGTAATACAAGTCCGAAATTTCTACGGCGTAATGTCATGTTTGATATCCAGGGAAAGACTGACATGTTTGGTTTTCCCTTGCCTCGCTTGGTATCGTAAACTGAAATGGACTGACTGGTCAAAGGTGTTTAATGACTTATTGACTATCGTTAAATCGCTAAAAAAAATGGCCAATAAACTGGATTTTTATCTGACTGCGATAAATGTATGGCCTGGACATATCCATTTTGGGCAAAACCAATTCATTAGCTAACCAAACCTTAAAGTAAAATGACGGCCATATGCTCTATACTATTGCTGCTATTGGCTATCGTTAACTATGGCCAGGCCATTCGTGTCAAGAATTCAACAAGTGGCAATTTCTACAAGGATCAACGTATAGTTGGTGGCAATCTAGCTGAAGAGGGTCTTGCTCCATATCAGATATCCTTGCAGGGTTTATCTGGTGCCCATTCCTGTGGTGGTGCCATCATTGCCGATAAATGGGTACTCACGGCCGGACATTGTGTAGTTTATGCAAATCCTCAATTGTTGGTCGTTGTATCCGGTACCAATCAATATAATAGTCCTGGAGCCAGGACATTTATTAAAGCCATACACTTACACTGCAATTACGATGAACCGGAATATCATAATGATATTGCTTTATTGGAACTGAGTGAATCAATAGAATGGAATGAACGTACACAACCAATTCCATTGGCCTCAGTTCCCATGCTGGCAGATGCTGAAATTATCCTTACCGGTTGGGGTTCCACTGTATTGGGTGGCATTACGCCCATTGATCTACAGGTTCTTCGTACTAAATATGTGCCACATAAGGAGTGTCAAGCGGCATTGAGTAATCCCCAGGATTGTGATGTGGGACACATTTGTACATTTACAAAAGAGGGACAAGGAGCTTGTCATGGCGATTCGGGTGGTCCTTTGATCAGTGATGGAGAGCTAGTTGGTTTAGTTAATTGGGGTTGGCCCTGTGCCACCGGGGTACCGGTAAGACTAATGGTTAATGCTTAACTTTATCCCACATTTCGATTATATTTTTTAATGTCTTTTCAGGATGCCCATGCCAGTGTCTATTATTATAGAGATTGGATACGTAATGTAATTAGCGGCAATGGCAAATGCGGCGGCTATCGCACAACTCAGAGTTAGGATCGATTGATATCATAAACTGTTACCCTGATAAAATGAAAAATATAAAATTTTGCCCTTATCGATAACTGAATAAACATTTGCCTAAACAGTAAAAATTATATATAAATTTAGTCATTAAGTGGTAACCATTCATACAAGTCATACACTCATTCAGAAAAAATATGAAGTCGTTTCTTTACATTTGCCTCATGGCAATCCTTCAGCTGTCCCAGGGCAAGCGGCTAGTGAATGGCCCAGAGACATATGAATCACCAGCTGGTCGCATTATTGGTGGCCAGGAAGCGGAAATTGGTTTTGCCCCCTATCAAGTATCCTTGCAACGTAATATTGGTACTCACAGCTGCGGCGGAGCCATCATAAATGAACAATGGATCGCCACTGCTGGTCATTGTGTGGATAAGTATGAGCCAGCTCAGATAAATTTTATATCTGGCACGAATCGTTATGCAGAACCAGGAGCCATTCACTATACATCGGAGATCCATCAACATTGCATGTACGATCAGCCCTATTTGCATAATGATATTGCCCTGGTTAAGCTTACCGAGAATATAACCTTCAATGAGCTGACCCAACCGATTGCCCTGCCAACAAGACCAAGTCGTGAGGGTGACCAGATTGTACTTACCGGTTGGGGTGCCGAAGTGGCCTATGGCAGTCCCATGGAGGATCTACAAAAGTTGTCACTGGATTTTGTAAATAACGCAGAGTGCAAGGATATCTTTTCTGATTCCACTGGTGTGGGTGCAGGACACATTTGTACACTTTCCCAAGAGGGTGAGGGTTCGTGTCACGGTGATTCTGGTGGTCCGCTGGTGAGTAATGGCTCCCTAGTTGGCCTCGTTAATTGGGGTAGACCCTGCGGACGCGGTTATCCTGATGTTCAGGCCAATGTTTATTACTATTTAGATTGGATACGCAATGTGATTAGTGGCAACAACAAGTGCTCCACTTAATACCAATAATACTGTAAACTATTTACTAATAAAAAAAGTAATAATTGGAGATTAAATCTTCTTTTTTGTTGTATTACCATTTATTTTTCGTATCATAGTGAGGGATAATTGCTGGCATAGCAATGACAGGAACTACATTTTTCCGATTTAACACGATCAATCCAATCGAGATTAAAATGAACCGAAGCAAAACTATCTGGATAGCCAATGGCACAGGGATAACCCCAATTGACAAGGCCATAAACAATTCCATTGGCACTCAATGGACCACCGGAGTCGCCATGACAAGCGCCCTGTCCTTCATTAGTTAAGGTACATATGTGTCCATAACCATTACTGGGATCACCGCCCATTATTTCCTGACATGTAGGATAATCCACATAGGTGAGAGTGGCCTGTTGCAGGACATCGGGTGTATCACCCCACAGGACTGTCGATCCCCAGCCTGTGAGTAAAACTTTTGTACCATTCACAAGTGGTTCCTTCGGCAGGATAGCTGGCTGTGTATATTCATTCCACACAATCGATTCATTTAGATGAATCAATGCTATATCATTGTGATAATCGGGAAAATTGTAATTACAATGCACATAGTACTCCTTGACACCATAACGGGCAATGGGTTCTTGCCAACGGATTGTGCCCGTGGCCACTTGTAAATATGGTGGATTATATCCATACACACAATGGGCAGCCGTTAGTACCCAATCCTTGTCGATGATTGCACCACCGCACATATGCTCATTGTACGAACTCTGGAGGGAAATTTGAAATGGAGCCTGGCCAAGTTCCGCATCGGTGCCAGAAATAACACGACTCGAAAGTCTATTTATTCCATCGGCATATTTCTCCTGTTTCTCTGCACTGAGCTTAGGTCCTAGACGTTTCGCGGCTCCTGGCTGGGAGTACACAACCAGAAGGACTAGTAGGGTATATATTGCTGTCGGTGGACGCGGCAGCATTCTGACAATCTAAACGCAACTTTCTATAATAAACCATATGTATATGTCGTGATTTTCCTTATATACCCCTCAAAAAAATCATTTCAATATCGTAAGCTAATATCGTAAATCCAAAACTCAGCAGTCCAGTCTGATGTGATATCTACAATATATCATAAAATGATATAGACATACTCTGATTACGATTTTGTGACAGGGGCAATTGAGACATAACGCACAAATGGATATACATATCTGCGAGGTGAGGAGGAAGGCAGACAAAAAGATATATATCGTTATGAAATAAAAACATTTTCAATTCCAGGGCAGCAATAGAATGGAAATTGAATAATAAGATGATGTAAGAGCTCAAGGAACGAATTTGTGTACTCTGATTCAATTTTAATTCATAAAAAGATGGAATTATGGTAAGAAATATTTGTGATACTTTTTAGATATACATTTAAAATCATTTTTAATTTATTTTTGAGAAAATCGATATTTAGATAGAGATTTAAATTGCTTATGTATTTAGTTTTCATTTCCTGCAAATTTCACTTGCAATTTGTTGTTACAAATAGCTTCCCTTGATAAGGAAATCAATTCTTCAAGGAGTAAATATAAAGAAAAAAACAAGGCAAATTCTGATAATATTTTTGTATATTTTATTTATTTATTTAATTTGTTTATTTCAAAAAAAGTTAATGGATTTTGTCCCTTCTTTGTCATTGTGTTGTCCATTATAAATTTAACAATGAAAAGTAGATACAATTCAAAGTATTAATATAGATGAAAGATATATCGAAGTAATATTTTTTTATATGCATTTACATATGTTTTATATAATCAAAAATCAGATATTGTACAATTTGAATTATGTTTTCCTTTCCTGCAAATTTTACATGTTACTTGAAGTTGAAAATAACTTGGAGTATATAATTCCGGTTAGGCAATGTGTCTTCTGGGATTAACAAAAATATTTATATAAATTAATTTTTGAAGAAATAAAAACAATGAAAATTCTGCTAAAATTAGTTAATATTTTTTTTATTTATTACACAAAAAATACACTCAGTTTGTGTCCCTTTTATGCATTTGTCCTTTATAAAGATAGTTAAATAAAGTTAATAAGATTTTGAATACTTTTTATACCCTGTACCCATAGGGTAAAAGGGTATATTAAAGTCGCTAAAATGTATGTAACAGAAAATAATTAAAATGCCCAAACTGGACCAGCTCACCAAGTTTTGTCGAAATCGGACAATAAATATCGGAGATATACCTATATGAGTTTTGCACTGAAATGCCAAGGCAACATTGGCTGGCAAGAGTGAGCGAGACAGCATGCGTTTGCTGTTGCTGCATGTTAAAGAGAATTTTGCATTAAATTGATGACGATTTCGAGGATATTTTATTTTATTTAATATAACTAGTTGGTACAGGGTATACTCAATGTCGGCAGGGACGACTTGCTTGCTTCATTGTATAGGACATATCGAAGCAGAAAAAGTGGGTCAAATATGGAAATATTTATACATATATGTATGTATATATTTGCATACATTCGATTGAAAGCCATATATGGAAAATATTTATAAATATTTACTCATGTATCTTATAATCAAAAATTTCCAAATTGAACAACGATAAATCTCAGTTAAATTTCTTTTTAGTTACCTAATAAACTTCATTCTATTACCAAATTTAGTAACAATATTTTAGTTATATTTACCTTTTGTTTTAATTAACTGAAGTGATTTATATAAATCATATTTGTCTTTTATTAAATTAAAATAGAACAAACTCTCGCGAAAAATGTAAGATAAATATGAATTGAATATAAACTGTGGTGGAAAATGTTAAATGGCAAACATTTTACTCATAAATTATAGAATATTGGCTTTTTTTGCATAAATTATAGTTTATTCCGAATCTCTTTTGTTGACATTTACTATATGTAGAATATATATAAACACATGATATATCAGCCCTAGTCTCTTTAATGGTTAATATCTTGGAACAACCATTTGAAAATAGAATCGTAAAATTATTAATGGCCCCCAATAAAAGCAAAGTAATGACCAGTCAAGTGAACTACAGAAACGAATTGCTTATCGAAATGATTAATAATGATTCTATAAGAATATATATATATATATATATGTTAACAGTTACAATTTATTGATGTCTCTTTATGTTTTGTTTTGGTTTTTTTCCCTATTAATTCACACGATTCTTGCAATCCGCCACCGTCCTTCTGATCCAATCTTGGTAATAGATTGTATTGGCATGCCTAAGAAATGGAAAATTTTTATATGAGATAAAAGAATTTATAAGATTATACTTACATATCGGGCAAACCAACACCGCAAGGTCGTCCCCAGTTCACTAGGCCCACCAATTTGCCATCCCACATTACAGGTCCACCTGAATCACCTGAACAGGCACCTTCTCCATCCCGGGTAAAGGTACACAAATGTCCAATATCAATGCCATCATCGTAATCCCAAGCTTTGCGGCATTCCTCATGATCAATAACAGTTAAATTGAGTATTTGTAAACGTTCCATTGTGGGCCAATTGAGTTCCGGAGCACCCCATCCGGTAAGGGTTACCGTAGCCCCAGCTGGCGGTTGTATATTACTTAGCTCCACAATTTGTGTCCGTTCATTGAATATGATTGATTCATTCAAATGGATTAAACCAATATCATTATTATACATGGCCGGCACATCGTACAAACAATGAACTCGAATCTCATCAGGAATCAGTAATTGACCCGGATTCAAACGATCATTGGTGCCCACAGCTATACGTACATCGGCTATATTGAAATCCTGGGCACAGTGACCAGCTGTGAGAATCCATCGATCAGATAAGATGACACCGCCACAGAAATGAGTTCTCCATGTTGTTTGAATTGATACCTGATAGGGGGCAATGCCTTCGTCTGCCTCTTGGCCACCCACAATGCGATTGTCGGACAGTTTACGATTCACTCGCTTGCCCCAAATGACGTCAATGGAACTGCCCAAAACCAAAGACAATACAATTAGACACAAAATGCCAGTGCAAGGCATAATAGACGACCGAGACGCTAGGGACAGACACCGACGAATTAATGACCAGCAATGGAAATTTAAATGGCCCAACTTGGCGTTTTTATATGGATTCCCATTATAAAAGTACATTTTTTTTTTATCACATTCCCCTGGGCTTTGCCCAAAGACATGGCTATCGCATTGTACTTTTCCTGGTCACTTTTCAAATCTTTATGGGCCACATAAAATCGCCCACCTATCTTTATGAATTTCAGGATAAAACCAAACTAAAATGCGGCATATTCCATTTAATTGGATGGCCAATCAACAAAACTTATCCATGACAAGGTGACTGGGCACTAGCCAGCGCCACCAAAAATCTCGGCAGACTATAAATGCTCGATTCCAACAAACAGACCAGCTCATAATGCCCGTGTCCGCAACGAGAAATGAATGCCTCAAATGAATCGAACAAATTTACAAATACTTATCATTATGAACCATAAAATATTTCCCTCTCTTATCCAACTTGACCAATTTGATAAGCCAGCAAACGAACTGTAATTATGAGGTGGCCAACTCAATAGGCAATCAGTAACGAAACAATGAATACTTTGTGCAGATCGATTCTTTTCCTCAGCATTGGGTTATTCCCAATGCTGATCCCAACGGATGCTTTACGCATGCGTGGAGATGATCAATTGCCCGGTTTGGCAGCCATTAATAAAAGACGCCCCACAGAGGCTGAAATGCCAATCAGAAACGGACCTCTAGGTCGAATTGTTGGCGGCACAACAGTTGAATCGGGTACCTATCCATGGGTTGTTAGTGTACAGAATATCTATGGATTTCATTTTTGTGGCGGTGTCATCATCAATGAGGAATGGATTCTAACTGCCGGCAGCTGTGTATCCGGCTTAAGGGCACGTAATATCATAATAGTTGCAGGCACAGTGGATTGGTGGGATCTGACTAGTCCCTACTTCTTGGTCGATCAAATCCATGTCCACTGCAATTTCGATAAGCCGCTCTATCACAATGACATTGCCCTTATTCACATAACAGAAAAGCTTGAATATGATGAATATATTTCAAATGCCACTCTGGCCGACATCGATGAGTTGGAGGAGGGTGAAAAGTTAACATTTGCCGGATGGGGTAGTCAATCCACTACCGATACCTATGCGCAATATCTGAACCAGGCTGAGGGCACTTATTTGCCAGTGGAGCAATGTCGTGTTGATCTGGGTGACACAGAAGATGTGGATTTGGGTCATGTGTGTGTCAAATTAAGTGCCGGCACTGGTGCATGTCATGGAGATGCTGGTGGACCTCTAATCGACTCACAAGGCAAATTGGTGGGCATTGGCAATTGGGGTGTTCCCTGTGCCTATGGACGGCCGGTAAGTACAATGAGAGATCTACTTTAAAATATTCTTTATCAAACATTTGATTTGCTTTCAGGATGTCTATGCTCGAGCTGCCTTTTATAATGATTGGATTCGCACCATTATCTATGGCTGTGGCAGTGCCTAGTCATTCGAGACATTATCAATTCTTCGATTTGTATTTTTGATGATTTAATAAATGTATAAAAAAGTTATGTGGATTTATGAGTCTGGCACTTCATGGTGATTGATATGGTCATTAATATGATATATACTATAACCCACTCTAGATATCGTATATCGTAGACATTAATATCGTATTTAAAAGTTTAGTTTCTTGGTTACTCGATTCATCCACAAATCAGTCCACTTTCAACTTGTCGTGCAATATGTTTTGTCAGAACGGGATAGTCCATATATTTCGAGGACTTTTTGTCCTTTTCTTAGTGTCCTTCGGCCAAGCAAGTCTTCGAAATCACGCCTTGCCTGCAACTTCAACTGGATCTGCTTCCGCTTCTAGTTTTAATTCGCGTATAGTTGGAGGAGAAACTGCTGACGTCAGCACTGCTCCTTATCAAGTCTCTCTGCAGAATATTTATGGGTAATTATTATAGTGATTACTGGAAGGATCATTTAAATTTCAGACTCGACTTTCCCAGTTACAAGTTGTAATAGTAAATAGATCAACTTTATTGTGTATAAATATAAAAAAAAAGCTAATCTGCAACTTAGCTGATATTTTACTTCTTTTATATTTTATTTAAATATTCTTTGCTAACAAAAAAAATAACATTTTTTTTTTTTGGTCAAAGCTAGTGAAGAAAAATTTAAAAGATTATTGCCAAAAGGAGTATCCTTATTACATGTATTACGAAATGAAACTTGTGTGCGCCCGAAATTTAAGAAATATTTCGATTCATTTTCAAAATTTACTGATCTGTAAGTTTTTTTTTGGCAGCAGCATTTATAAAGAGTCTCAAAAACTGAAATCAATTAAAATATAGAATTTTCTTAGCAATTCTAAATTGTTTTTCAAATTATTGAATTGTTTTTTCTAAATATACTTTGTAAACTCTGAAGGGATAAAAGTTATTCCTTATACATATTCTTATAAAGGACATACTAGAAAAGGCATAAGAAAGCATTTTTATATATTTTCAGGTGTAAGTAGATATTTATTTTTGCAATAAACTTTAGAAGTTGTATCGATTAAGACATGTTCACCAGACCAGATAAGTTTCTTCACAACTTTATGACGAATATTCGCTTAATCAAAAATAGAAAAACTTATTAAGAAGTTCTTATATGTCACCCTAACTTATATAGTTGAAATATATCTGATTATTTTTGCAGCATTTAAACGAAATTCTATTTTGAAATTTCAACTGATGACAATTAAAAGACTTGACTTTGACTTTATGGAATCAAAGAGCTTAAGCTATTTGTTTTACTTTAAAAAATTGATCTATTTTTCATCTCACCAATTAACTAATCAACTTTTCATTACAGAAATCATTTTTGTAGTGGTGCCATTATTGCCGATCAGTGGGTCTTAACGGCAGCCAATTGTCTAAGTGGTCTACGTAAGAGCTATATAAAAGTGGTAACAACCACTTACAATGATTGGGGCGATGCTGGCTGGGAGTATGAAGTGGAGGATATTGTTTCCCATTGCAATTTCGATCAACCACTTTACCATAATGACATTGCCCTGATCAAGTTGAAGACTCTGATTGCCTATGATGATGTCACAAAGAATATAACAATTGCTCCATTGGATGATTTGGTGGCTGGTGAAAAGCTGACAGTGACAGGATGGGGTACTTCGGAAATTGGTGGCGATATGGAATGGCAGTTGCAACAATTGGATATGACCTATGTGGCAACAGAGAACTGTAATAGCACATTTGGTGGCACCGAAGATCTAGCTGTGGGACATATCTGTGCTGTGGCCAGAGTCGGTGCTGGCGCCTGTCATGGTGATGCTGGAAATCCATTGGTCGATAGCCAGGGCAGATTGGTGGGTCTTGGCAATTGGGGTGTTCCCTGCGGCTATGGTTTTCCCGATGTGTTTGCTCGTGTTAGTTATTTCTATGATTGGATTTATGCAACGATAAATGGTTGTAATATTAAATGAGCAATAAACTGATTGAAGAAGACTTTTACTTATTTGATTTATTATATTTATAAGTAAAGTTAAGTTTAAATGTTCTAAAGTAATTGAAAATTCAGTTATTAGTTAGCCTACAATCAAT
Organism: Drosophila austrosaltans; assembly: GCA_035045865.1. Lineage (NCBI taxonomy): Eukaryota > Metazoa > Arthropoda > Insecta > Diptera > Drosophilidae > Drosophila > Drosophila austrosaltans. The sequence continues at coordinate 900,603 of JAWNOQ010000049.1, read as the reverse complement.
GTATGTTAATCAGTTGAATTTGTATAAACAATAGGATAGCTAGGTTAATTTTGTCTGTCAAAAAAATCCTCCTCAGATCGATTCTTTTGTTAAGCATTGGGTTATTTTCATTCCTCATCCCAACGGATGCTTTGCGCATGCGTGGAGATGATAAATTGCCTGGTTTGGCAGCCATCAATAAAAGAGGTTGAAATGGCTTAAAAGTTGACTTATTTACAGATTGTTACTATTATTACTATATGGTAGTTGTGTAGCCGGAAAGTTTTATTAATGTGATTGTGGGCTCAATGGATAAATAGAATAGCCTCATCGTCGATCAAATTTATGTCCATTGCGATGGATGTGGATTTGGTTCATGTGTGTCATATTAAGTGCCGACATGTCATGGAGATGCTGATGGACCACTAATCGATTCAAAGGGCAAAGTAGTGGGCCTAGGCAACTGGGGTGTTCCTTGTGCCTATGGACGGCCGGTAAGCCATAAGTATGTATATTGAAAAGTATATATAAGCCTTTTATAATGATTGGATTCGCACCATTATTATTGGCTGTGGCAGTGCCTAGTCATTCGAGACATTATCAATTCTTCGATTTGTATTTTTGCTGATTTAATAACTAAATAAAAAACTGAAATAAAGTTATGTGGAATTATGAGTCTGGTATTTCATGGTTTACCATTGTGATTGAGATTGCCTTTGCTATGGTCATTAATACGATATATACTATAATATATAGACCTACTGTAGATATCGTATATCGTTGTTTACTTTTTTGGTTACTTGATTCATCCACAAATCAGTCCACTTTCAACTTGTCGTGCAATATGTCTTGCCTTAACGGAACAGTTCACATCTTTCGAGGACTCTTTGTCCTTTTATTGGTGTCCTTTAGATAAGTCATTTTTTTCATTAAGTCTCTTGATTCGATATTTTGGGTAATTAAAATAATTACTAAAATTCTATTAACCTATAATAACCTATAACTAATTGAAACAATTTGACCGATAATAGTTAGTGGATAGATTTGTTTATTGAAGAAAAAAGATAGAAGGTCGGTTAGTTATCAAGAATATAAACAAATACACTATAGGGTAAAACATTTCTTGATTTATGCGTGTCATTCCTCAAAGTGTTTGTCTTATATTTTTCCTATTTGTTCCCAATTCAGAAATCAATTTTGATTAATTGTTCTACAAAATTTTACTCCCTCATTCTGGTCATTATTTATTACGAACTTGGTTTAAACGGATCAATATATTTTTTTGTTAATAAGTAGACCAGACGTCTGGACGATGATATCTCTAAATGGTTTGTAACCGGGTAAGATTAGCAATTGTACGAATTTTAAATTTCAAATTTGGCTTCTTTTACGAAATTGTTGTTTTACTCTATGAAATAAAAAGAAAGTGTTATAGTAATTGTTTTCCAATAGATGACTTAAAGATATTTCTAAAGAAAATCGAAAAAGATAAAGACGTTTGCTTAAATAATTCTTCACTTTTATTGCTTATTTTTTTGCCTTAACTTTAATAACTTATACAACAAATTCCCTTTCTGTAATGCAAGAGTATACAAACTTCTATTGCTTTTTCAGTAAATATTTATTATTTAAGTACATTGAGTAAAGTTCCATTCCCAGCAGGAATTACCAATTATTATTATCAAACGTCTGCAGATCTTTAACTGCCAGGGAGACTACCGCTCAAAGTTCTCCAACATTACGTATGAGTAATATTTTTGCCATCGGCGTGTGTTTTGGGCTCTAAATATGTATTATCTGTTCGCTGGTTATCAGAGCTACACCACGACGACATGTTATGGTTATGTGAGTTGTCACTATCGACGAAGCTTCCCCCGAATTGTGCTAGCCCTTATCTTAACCATATTCAAAAGAAATTCTAGACCTTGATAAGGCAAACAAAAAAAAAAAAGAATTTGCACATCGTATATAAAGGCACTTTCGTGTGACGAAAAGTAAGCAAAAGAAATTCGGAAGTCAAAGTAAACGGAACGTTAAAGAGATTATCTAAAATGAAGAGCTTTTTATTAATAAGTGTCCTGGTATTTGCTAGTGTCTTAAGTCAGTGCGAAGGACGTGGTGTTAAAATACCTCGCCGACATCAATTGAACCATCATTTGGGTACAGTTAAGCCGGAGACGAGAATTGTTGGCGGCACAGATGCTCCAGTGGCCTTTGCCCCCTATCAGGTGTCGATTATGAGCACCTTTGGCGAACATGTTTGTGGTGGAAGTATTATTGCAGATCGATGGATTTTAACTGCTGCCCATTGCCTGGAATGGCCCATACAATATCTGAAAATTGTAACTGGCAGCAATGACTATACCAAGCCAGGAGCTGAGTATCTTGTGGATGCAGCTAAAGTTCATTGTGGCCATGATAAGCCTGCATATCATAATGATATTGCCCTTATTCACACGGCCAAAGCAATTGTATATGATGAACTGACCCAACCCATAAAATTGGCCACCAAGGGCAGTCTGCCAAAGGCAGGAGATAAGCTAACTCTCACCGGTTGGGGTAGCACCAAAACTTGGGGTCGTTATGAAACTCAATTGCAAAAAATCGATCTATCCTCTATCGATCATACCAGCTGTGAGACCAAAGTGCGTAATAATAGTTGGCTTGGTGATGGACACATTTGTACTTTGACCCATGAGGGTGAAGGTTCTTGTCATGGTGACTCTGGTGGTCCCCTTGCTGATGAGAATGGCGTTCTAGTTGGTGTTGTCAATTGGGGTGAAGCCTGTGCCATTGGTTATCCAGATGTATTTGCCAATGTGGCTTACTACTCGGATTGGATAGCCGAGATGATGACAGATCAGGGAACAGCCTGTTAAAATATCACCCCACGGGGATCAAAAGCCATATTGAACAAAAATACAATAATTATACCGATATTTTTTATGTATATATATCAATTGCCATATATAAAGGCGGTTGCAAATCGATCAAATTAGCCCGTAAAATTTTTATCGTACACTTATTTCTGTATAGTTGTAAAAATATTTATAACCCAAATTGCATAAAAAAAAAGATAACATTTTTAAGCAAAATTTTTATCACCTTGTTTGTTTTTTTTAAAAGACTTAAAGTCCTATTTTCCAATAAGTATTAAGTATTGTTGATTTTGCTTCCAATTTTTTAACAAATCCCCCCAACACTTGAGTCTGTTTAGATAATAGTTTGTCATACCAAGGCCTGATTGACTTGAATTGATATATACAATTAGTGAGAATGAGTCAAATGTTAATCCCTGGAAAATTTTAGACAAGTCAACAAACAAAATGATGATAAATCAAAATGGTAAACAGGTTGAGAAAGACAACGAAAGTAAAAGTATGAGATATGGCTAAAGAGGCGTGAGCCCCAATGATTAGACAACTATAATCAAAGTCTAAAAATTAATATGAAAATTAGAAATAACGAAAACTAATCAGATTTTGTTATCTTTAATGTTGGATGGGGTTTGACTACTGTTTGAGATTGTTGGAGTTTATAGGAAGAAATAATAATAGTTACTAAATTCACAGACTGTAGGATTTTTCTTTTATTGCTTGAACATAACTACTTGAAACCTTTTTGAAATACAAAATTATGAACACTTAATTCCTGATTGACGGATAATAGACTTTTTTTCAAGGTTCTCTTTTTTAATCCAAAGTAATTAGAAGAAAAACGATATTGTTTTTAAATGAAATATTATATAAATCTTTATTTGCCTTACTTTTCTTTAACTTTTTTACCCTATGAACTCTATTTGTCTATTCAACTTCACATGAAGTGGTCAACGTTGCGTATGTGCAACTTATTCTGGTCTACATCATAGACAACATCGCAATTTTCAATAAGAACTTGATACTAAAACAATAATAAAACTAGTAATATACAAATTGTTTATACTTGTGCAAATTTCTTAAACGTTTTCCCGATTTAATCTAACCAACTTTATGCCTAACTAGTTCCCCCAAAACTTACAAAACCAAGTCTTCAGGCCCCATTTTTACCAATGGAAACCTATTAAATTTATTTATCTAACCTAGTTTTGTGTTAGACGCCCTAATGAATATGCAATTACTCAGCTGGATGTAAACACATACAAATTACATGACTGGCATACAAAAGTCTCCCCAAATAGTACACAAATCCAACTATAAGAACCAATAACAAAGGCAATTCAAGCTACAGTTGTAGAAATCAAATTCATTATGTTGTTTCTGTTAGTTCTCTCAGTTCTTTCGGTATCCTTTGCTGAACTAATGCTGCCAGTGCTATATCCTCCACAACATACCAACAATCGCATTGTGGGTGGCGAAGAAGCAACCGAAGGATTGGCCCCTTATCAAATCTCACTTCAAGGTGTCAAGCGAGGTCAACACTCTTGCGGTGGAGCCATTATAGAAGAACGTTGGATTATCACTGCCGCCCATTGTACACGTGGCAGAAAAGCAGGCGATTTTCGTATACAAACTGGAAGTCAAGTTCTCAATCAAAATAATTCAAAATTTTATTATCCGGACAAGATTATAGAGCATTGCAATTATGAGCCAAGAAAATTCCGTAATGATATTGCTCTACTCCATCTAAATGAGTCTATAGTATTCGATAATGGCACACAGAAAGTGGACTTGGATCATGAGCCACTGGTGCCGGGTTCAAAACTTTTACTAACTGGTTGGGGCACTCTATCATTGGGTGGTGAAGTGCCCGCCCGCCTGCAGAAATTGGAGGTAATGTATGTGCCTTTTGAACAGTGTCGTGCTGCCCATGAAAATAGCACTCGTGTGGATATTGGACATGTTTGTACCTTCAATGACAAGGGCAGAGGTGCCTGTCATGGTGATTCTGGTGGTCCATTAGTGCATAATGGCAAACTTGTGGCGCTGGTCAATTGGGGTTTGCCTTGTGCCAAGGGCTATCCAGGTAAGTAAATATTATATTATTTTCTTTAATTGTAATTTAATTAAATATTTTTCAGATGCTCATGCTTCCATTTCTTATTATCATGATTTTATACGCACTCATTTAAGTCTTGAAGAGACTTCGGTTGAAGATGAGGATGAGGAGGACAAGGCTAAAGGAAGTTCCGGCCATTGCAAATGAACGAGTTCCAAAAGATATAAAGAACTAATAATAAATAAAAAAGAATACGAAAATTATTATTTGCAGTTACAAATTCGTGCTAATTTGACTAATAAGTTAAAATAAATTGAAAATATTGAATAACACTCAAAATAACTGCCACATAACATAACATTAGCTTAACACATGTCTGTAACTTAACATTAGCATCGTCTGTAAGTGGCAATTTAAGCAGATGTTAACACATTAATTCAAAATGAGACTGTTAAAGTTGGTTATGTTTTGAATATTTGTCGTTCCTAAAAAAAACTTTGTTTTAAATATTTTAATTCACACACAAAGAAAAATGTGTACTGCCATATAAAGCTTAATATGTATTTCTTCTAATGCATTGTTTCATAGAAGATAAAAAAACTGTGTCACACTGCCGTTAAAAGTGTAACAAATCCTTCTGTTTTGCTTATGGAAATCTTTGGCAGTATGAAAAAAAATTTCGCCACGTTAATAAGTAAACTAGAAATATGTAAATTTTTATACTAATTTTATTGTTGTATCTAAGTTTTCTGCGTTGTAATGCGAAACATTAATATAAATTCAAAAGTGTCTCTCACTGGTTAGGACTGGAGCAAAACCAAATCCGACAAGGATCGTTTAAAAATGCAAAAAGTTTCATTGGAAATAATATCCATAATCAATGTCTCAAGGCATATAGTAAAATGGGGCTTATGGCATTTGTGTATGACGAGGCCAACAGATGAGCACTATTCCAATAAGAAATCCGGTGGTCCTGTAATCTAACTAGCTCCTGGCTGTGCCAATGGACTGCCCATTGTGGCCACAAGAATCTCCTTCTTTGCGGATTTTATAGGAACAAAATCTTTTACTTGCTCCAGATGCACTAAAGATCGAGCTATTATAGCTCGATTTTTTGAATTGTAGTTTTTCATTGAAATAAATGTAAGATTTCAAGATTTTCTTATTATATTTAATGCAACATATGGAAGGGAAAAGGGGAAGGGTATGTGTTATGACAGCTAACTAACTAAATTTCTGTTAATGTGGCGAGCTATGAAAATTATTTAAAACTGATTGGCGGGCAAATAATGATTGTTAATGCCACCTGATACACCTGATGATCCATTGCCATTCTCTTCAAAATGTCCATCGGACAATTGATGCAGCTGTTGTTGTTGCTGCTGTTGTTGTTGCTGTTGCTGTTGCTCAACTTCTTCATCCTCTTCGGGGGCATCAAGAGAACCCACCACAGAAGTAATTGGTGCCACACCCTCATCCGTAATGGTAGAAGTTCCTCCCAAAGTATCATATTGAGATTGAATCTGTCGCTGGGCATTGATGGCCTCTTCAGGTGTGCGGTACTTAATGAAGAAAACTTCAGGCTTATTAATATGCTGTGGAGCCTCAGCAATGGCATCTTGGAGATCAGCTGCCGTTGTCTTCTTGGCCAGCACATAGACGACAGTCTTCTCCTGTTTTAGTGTCTTGGCCAAATTCAAAGCGGCAGCACGATTCGTCTGAGCCGGAGTCTTTACAAAGAGAACATTGTAATGATTGCGTGGCTGTTGAGCCAATTGGGCCAGCTCATCTTGCACTTCGTCGTCGGATTCCTCGGGTGCGGAATGTATAAAGAAATTCTTGGTTACAATTGGCTTCTTGGGTATTCTGACACGTGGACGAGCACGACGATGTTGATGCTGTAGGGGAGCTGTTTGGAAATTGATTGGGAAGTTGGCAGGCATTGGGAATGATCCCGAAGCAGAAGTGGGACGTGGCTGGATTAGAGATTGTTGATATTGTCCAGCTGGAGGAAGATAGCTCAATGGCACAGGTGGCAATACAGGATGGGATGGCAATTGTTGATGTTGCTGCTGCTGCTGTTGCTGCTGAAGTTGTTGATTCAACAAATGTGCCACAACTGGTGGATGGAGCTGTGATGGCTGCTGCTGCTGTTGGACACGATAGTTATAGCCCGCCTGGGTGAGACTTATGTCAGCCTGGGCCAACGCCAAGGCGCCCATCATAATCGTCTGCAAAATATATAATAAATTTTTCAAATCACTGATAATCCTTTTTGAATACAATTTGTTAATCCTCGCCACGCACCACAAATAATTTCATGCTGTTGCTTAGTCTCTTAACTTGGCTAGTTAGTTTAGCTGCCTTTGCTTGCTCTTCTGTTTTGTCAGGTTATGATGATGGCCCAAGAGATGGTCAAGCTATTTATATGAAATTTTGACCGTCAACTAGTTTATAATCGGAAACAAATAATAAAACAGCAGCCAGAGAAGCAGCAGCAGCAGCAACCATAGAAATAGTTGCAACAGTTTTGGGCCATAAAACACTAACAACAACAACAAAAAGAAACGAAATAAACAAATTTGTTATGCATGATGACGAATATGGGAGAAATACAATAAGTGTTGGGTGGCAAGTTCATCGTGGGCTTTTGTTATCTCTCAAGATGAACTTTTGTTAGTTTTTTATTTTATTTTTTTTTTTTTTTGAATTGACCACAACAACAATGGCCAAACATGTAAAATGTATTTCAGTCATCATATTTGAAAGAGGTAGCTAAATGCATATATTTAAACCAAGTTTTTTTTAAACCAAAATCCACTCCCCAAAAAATAAAAATTGAAAGTAAGTATTTTATTTAGCCTATGTGATATAGATGCATATATTAGAAATATTAAAAAACAAATAATAAAGAAAATATAAACTTAAGATTTGTGAAGGGCTAAGTCATGGAAAACATTTTGCTAACGTATTTATATATTAAATATTAACAACAAATTTAGGGGTTTATATTCTTTAAGAAATAACAAATGATTTATTTTATATTGAGTATAAAACATAAATGTGGGTGCATATTTTTTAAAAAACAAAATAGTTTTCAGTTAGTTCTAATTTTCAGCATAAATTTGAATAAAATTTATGAAATAGTACACTGGGAATGGTAGACTAGATTTCATGGTTTGATTTTAATATTTCAGAGCTAAAATTTACACAAATTTGAACAACTGTTCATTTTACCAATTTACTTTTTTAATATAGCTTCTTTTGACGTCTTTGACTTTTAGTTCCTCTATTCCCGCCTAAATAGAGAGATTTATTACGAGTTTTTAACCGTTTATCGTATCACTTGATTTTTTTGGAATCAGATCTTTTCCAATTTGGACAAATTGGAAAATTGGAATTGATTTGATTTATATGTTATTTATCAATATATATTTCATAGACACTTTTTTCTTGGAACAGTAATCATATTTCGTAGTTTATTTTTGATTTTAATGTTTAAGTACTAAATTTTTCTTTTAATCAACTAAATTTAGAAAAAACTTCTTAATTTTCTTTTACTTATTTTGAAATGTTTTATTAGAGTTTATTATTGTATTATATTCTATTTATAGTATTTGTGTTTACCCCACTGATTCAATATCATTTTAATGATTCTTGTTATGCTTATTCTCTCTATTATACTTGGGTAGCTCATGAGTGAGTGAGCCAAAATGAATGGCTCACTGAACTGAGCCACTCAGCTTGTTCATTCAATATGGCTCAGTTTGGCTCACTAGCTCATTTTGGCACACTAGCTCAGTTTGGCTCACTAGTTCAGTTTGACACACTAGCTCAGTTTGGCACATTAGCTCATTTTGGCACACTAGTTCTTATGGTTCGCTCAACTGGCGATCGTAAAGTGAACTTATAAGCTATCTACAAGATCTACAAGTGAGCCAGTGAGCCAGTGAGCCATATGAGTGAGTTGGCTCACTTAAAAAAAAAAGAACGAATGAGCCAGTTCACCTCAATGAGCTGCTTTTACCCAAGTATACTCTCTATTATTCTTCTAGCTGAGCCACACTGCGTATGTGTTATTTAGTTGTCTGTAAAATTTTGTAAAAGAACAAACTGATATACATATGTAGGTAGGTCTTTAGTAAATATTATTAATTTTATGTTATTAACTCTTGTTTGCTAATGCTAAGTAATTTATTTATATATTAATTAGGTTTAATTTTTAATTTGATTATTGCTATTTTTATCTTATTCAAAAGCATCAACAGGCCCATCAATCTAAGCTAAAAACATACATAAATAACAACCAACAGCTACAACTATCTTAAAATTTTACAAATTAAAGCTACTAAACTCCTCAGAGGTAATTTTTTAATGCCTCATCATTCTAGTACAAATGTAAATCAATAAAATAAGAAATCTTTTTACTAAATCATTGCAGAGTATCTTAAAAATCATCAAGTCTTGTGTCTTGTCAAATATTTTGATATTTTTACATTTGTTCATAAATTAATTAATAAAAAATTTAATAATATTTTTCGCATAATTCATAGGCAAACTTTAATAATTAGTTTTTCATTTTCTTTGTTTAAACAAAAGCAGCAAGCAAAATAAAAGTGTCAAAAAAAAAAACGAGAAACAAATAATAATGAACCAAAAAACGCAAACAATATACGGATATATATTATATACTGATATATATTTTTGCAGACAGGTTGAATGACACACATAGCATATTTAAATAGCCCAAAAAGATATATATGTATATGTATTGGATATATAGACGAGGTTACAAAAATCTATCGCATTTATTAACTATGCACTTTTGTCACCCAATCCATTGTCATTCGCATTGTCACATAAAAAAAAAATATGTAAAAATGTAAATTGAAAATGGGAACTACTATATATCTATATGTATATATGTCTTGGGACAGTGGCCAAGGTCTAGGTTTTTGTATTTGCTCTTTTGACTGACTGGGCGTAAATATTGGGCGTTTGAATGTGCCAAATTGATACGAGGGTTTATTTTTTTTTTTTCTTCATTTCAAGTTGAAGCCATTAAATTATTGCGATACAAAAAAACTAAAAGTGAAGGTAAATCACTTAATAAACTTAAAAGCATTCATTTTTAGTTGGTTAGGGATGCGGTGATAAAATCATTTGATTATCACATTTGGATCAAGCAAGAGAGTAAATCGATTTTGTTTTCTTTTTCCGTTGACAATTTTAGCTACGGAAATGAGTTGTCATAACTGGGCGAAAAGAAATGAAAGGAATTGAAATTGGAAATGATGCATATAAAATCAGAAGATAATACTAATTGGTTTTTCATTCAGAAAGCTAAAATTGGTAAAAAAGATTGTAGATTTATATAGATAAACTAACTTCCCACACACACACACAAAATCTCTCTCTTTTTTTCTCCCTCCACTTCTTGGCAACTTGAGCAAGAATAATGATGCACTGGAATCCATTGCAAATGCATCTCATTATGGTTCCACCAAGCATGGTCAACCTTCAAAACTGAAATATTAGCTCACATTTCTGAAGAAGTGACCAAGTCTTTCTCCAAAACCGGTTTCTCACTTTCTCACGCCAATTTCGTTAGCCATGACGCAAAGAAATGTTATTAATGGAAATGTGTTAAACTTTTTTTCATTCCGTTTTGGTTGGAAATTTTGCATGAATAATTTGTTTATGCTAAGTGCATTTAAAATGCAAAGACTTGTCAAAGAAATCTACAACTAATGTCCAAATAATTATTTAATTAATTATAAATAACAAATTATATACCAAATGTGGCAAATGTTGCACACAAACATTTTCCTTTTCATTTCGCTTTTTGTGCGTTTTTTTTGCATAATTTATGTAAATCAAATTAGCTGCTAAAATAAATATATTTCTAACTAAACTAAAATATAAAGAAACGAAAAGTTAAACGAACAATTTTATACACTTTAAACCAAAAGTTTTTGTACCAAATTAAATAAATAGTCATTGTTATTGGATTAAAAGTTTTTAATTGGAAAAATATTCAGATTTTAAAGCTTAAATTCTATTTTAAATTTTAGTTACAAAAGGCAAAAGATACATTAAAAAGTAAATTTATATATTTAATTATAAATTTCAAAAAGTAAATATTTAATATTTAACAATCGAAGAATCTTAATCGTATATATTTATATATATATTTTTCATTTCGTTTACTTTTCTTTTAAAATGAATGTAACTTTTTAACAAGGGCATTCAGTTGACGAGAGATGAGTGAAAAAGTGAATGTATGTATTTAGCTGGCATTCACATAAACAAATATATGATTATGATTTTTCGAAATCATTTTGAGAAATATATATATGTATATATATATATATTTGTATTATTTTATAAATTTATTGACTAGCCAATGCTTCAAACCACGCGATTTTGATTTGACCTTTGTCTGCCGAGGGGGTCAAAAATGGGCCTACTTGCCAATTATAAATGCATTTTTAATTATTGGCCTAAAAACGTTTTGACTTTTTAATAATAGCACAATCTGACCAAAACTGACATATTATCTTTACCAAATACAAACAATAGATTTTGTTTTACTTCTTTTTTTTTTTGGCCAGATCAGAGAGTTCATTTTAATAGGCAAGTGGAACAAAATTGGCTTTTGTGTGTTTTTTGTCAGTTTTAAGCTGACAACTTAAACAAGCAGATAAAAGTAGTTATTATGATAAATGAATTCATAACGATAATAGATTCAAATACTATATGTAAGTATATATTATAAATGATGCATTTAACAGTTGTTTATATTAGGCAAAAAAAAAAAAACAAGCTGTCGCATTTGAATATATGTAATTATTAATGAATTAAAGAGCACTAAAAAAACGGTGACAAGGTTAACAAATATAAAGAAACAGGAAACAAATTTCACATTCGATATTTGAATGATAGATTTGAAACATAGTTATTAAGTGAAAATGCACCCACACAACAGCTTAGAGAGATTACTTTACTCTATGTAGCTTTAGGTATAGTAGAAATTAGCTCCGCTTTATTTAAGTTTACTTATAAGTCTTCAGCTTAAGTAAAAATTACTTGACTCCAATTCAGCTACGCCTTAGCTTAAGTAAAAATTAGCTTCAGTTTATAAAAGTTTAAGAGTTTATTATATAGTTTAAGCATTTAAAGGTAATCAATAGTTGAAAGTCCGAGAAACTTTAATTGAGTCAAAAGCAAGTTCCTTGATAGGAACTGGCCCATCTCTCATTCAAATTACTTAACCATTTCGTAGACTTTTCTCTTCTATTCTCTTCATCGCACTTTGTTTAGTTTTCCAGTAAACCAAAAAAAATTTTGCAAACAGCACCAAAGAAGAATTCTAAAGTTAAGAACTTAAAAAACAAACATTTCAAAGTTAAAAATCATAAAATGTTTGTGTATTTTGCATGGTAATAAACTTTTATTTTAATCTTCTCCATTCTCTTAAGATTTAATTGCTTAAGCCTAAAATATGGCATAAATAACTTTTGTTTCACAAAAAGCTTTTTTAAATTTGTTTCAACATTTAAATCAATTTCTTTTTGTGCCGCCGAAAAGTAGGCCACACTTTTTACACAAGTCTAGCCCCACACATACACGCACACATAGATACAAATATATCTTTACCCATATAAAGAAAGATATATCTGAAAAAAAACATTGCGAAATTAATTAAAACATGTTGGAATTACTTTTTTTCATTTAGTTTAGTACAAAGTTCATAATGATAATTGAAAGATTTACTAAAACTGAAAGAGTTTATCTTATCTGTCGTAGAATGATTAGCCATTTAGTGGCATATAAACATTGGTTTTGTCTAAAAGGGTTTCCCAATTATATAATTAAAGTTGATCTGTTGCTAGGGGATATAGCTTAAATGAGTGAAAATTGAGATAGTCATATGAGGAATGGAATCTACATAAACTATAAAGCATTGTAAATGAAAGATGAGTGTTTGTTTTAAAAGCATTGCAAAGAATTTTTTCCCTACAGTTAAGGAAAATCGAATATGGAATGGAATGTGGACATTTTCCTAATGTCGAATGCCACATTCATACGTTTTATAGTGAAGAAAAATATATAAAATAATGATCACTAAAGAAGGAACTTTTAGCTCTTTATCACCACTACAATTGGTGCAAATTTCACAAACAAAATCAACTTTGCATTTCTTTACTGAAATATAATTGGAAATAAATCAACTTTGTATAGAAGTTTTTCATGTTTCTAATCAAAATGGTGCTCAATCAATTGACGCAGTTCAATCGAAGAGACATTTCTCCGTCAATAATTTAACTATCAGACCATTAAAATATATTAACTGCGACGTAATTTAATCAATTTAAAGAAGAAAATAGTTAATAAACTTTACTGTTAATAAAAATATACAGAATTCTATGCAAAAGATATAAATTCGAAAAGTTAAAGAAGAAAATTTAGCTACTGGCTTTGGCATTTGTTGCTGCTGCTGCTTTTTGTATATGAAAAACATCAATTATATATCAATTTATACATTTTAAACATTGATTTATAAATTGATTCATCTATAAATTTCCATAAATATTATATATATCATATTTAATTTAATATATAATATAAATTAAATAATATTATAAATCGCATAAGCTTAGATAAATTTCAAATAATTGTCATTAATTGACAAATAAATTGTAATTGTCAAATCATAAATTAGTTATATCATTTAAGATAGTTAATATTTGTTTACTTAAAAAATCAATAAAAATAAAAATTGCAATTTCACTGACATTTAGCAAATAACTCAATTGGTCACATGCCACACGTCTCATTAGGAACGTCAAAGTGTCCATTTTGGCCATAAACAATAATAATAGAACAATGATTAAGTATCCAAAGTATACTGAAAAATCAAATTGCAATTGTGGTGCTTGTGTGGTGTGCTATAAACTTGATATAAAGTTTCTTAATGACTGTCCAATATCAATATCAATTGACATTATCAGTACGAACAATTGGTCAGTTGACTCTAATGCTTATCAGTGATTTTTTAAGAACCATATAAAGCCATTAAAATAAAGTTTATAGAGAGAATCACAAGTGACCAACTGGGTGATATTACGTATGTATATTTCTGCATATATGATTGTGGTTCACCGTTTATTTTTGGATATTATTATTACTGGATGATTGTAAATTGATATTGGCCCAAAGGAGACGAGGTTTGGTCACTCAGTTTGAACTTTCAACGGAAATAAGGCGAGTCGGGCCAATTGCTTTCAAGTTAAGTATACGCCCCGTGAAAAAAAAAACGTGCTAATAATTCAATTTTTTTTTTTGTTTTCTCTTTTTTATTACGATAATTATGTATGTATGTATGTATGTATGTATGTGTGAGCTTTCAAGGCACATTCGTTGAATTTTTACACAAATTGACTAGTTGATTTCTGTGTTCTTTTTTTTTTTTTTTTGTTTTCCTTGTGTATAAATAATGAGTATAAATTGTCTGGTTTTGTTGTTGTTGTTGTTGTTTTGTCATTGCTCTCTCATGAATAAAAATTAATAAAAAAATTCGTTGTATGCTAACACTAAATAGAAATTTAGTGCAATCTCTTTGGTATGTCCAAAATGGCAATGATTTCCATTTCTTTAGTTAAGGATTCTCTGAATCAATGGCAACATCATTAGAATCATTAATGAACTGAGTCCTGTGGCTCCTGAACGACTTCCTTCTGGCTGTTCGACCAATACCACAGCACGATTATTCTCACTCTGTAGTTCCCGATAGTTGTTATGCAATTGTTTACCCTCATCGTATTCAATTTCTTTGAATTCATTAACCTGATCCAATGTTACGGGGAATGTTTCAGTCAATACAATCCATGTGACTGCCTCGGCACATGTCGGTGTGGTTAGGGAACCGGCATAGGTGAAATAGTTCTCAACACTCGGTATCAAATCATCGACACTCAAACTATCGGCCACTCTTGTTGGCTTATTGATATTCTCATAACTTTTCACAGCTCCCAGACTTTTGATTATGCTACCAATTGCCTCATTGGCCGTATTGGAAACATGATAGAGTACTCCAATTACAACAATGCCATCGGGAAAACCAGCTGCCATAGTTATATTTGGATAAATCTTATTACGATGAACAATATGAACTTCCAAAGGATAACGTATATCATTGATTGTATGCTCAGACCACCAATGCATATGAATTTGTTCCACCACAAAGTCACTCAATAAGGCACCACCATTCACTGTCAGCTCGTGATCAAAGCCAGATAATTGAACTGTTGAAAGATTAATAAAAGATTATAACTTAATTGTCATTTAAATAAATAAATATTTATATAACTCACTGGAATGTCCATTGTTAACCATTTGTAAAGCACTCTGATGCTCATCATAGTTATCAAATTTCAATGGTTCAAATTGTCCCTTTAGCGATCCCTTAACATGCAAATTAATTGGACTCTGCTTTTTGCCACTATCACAAAGGCCACCCCATTTGGGAAATGCTGAAAATATAAAAGAAAAATAGTCAAATAAAAACTAAAAATTATATAAAACAAATTATTTTATAATGTTTAACATTGTCAAAGGGGATACAAAAAACTATATATGAATGATGATGATGTTTACTCTTTACAAAAAAAAAATAGTTCTACTTTTTACTATTCAATGTCTCATTGTCAGTGAAGATTCTAGCAAGTATTTTTAGGGGTTTGTTCGATCAAAATATCAAAGTTTATTTTAGTTTATTTTATTTTACAAAGTTTATATTACATAAGTTTTAGTTCACAGTTGTTGAAAAAGGAGAATTTGATGGGCCGTCTACATATGCCAGGGATGGATCCAGAGGCAAATTTTGGGGGGAGGGGGAACTTAATATTCAAAAGTGTCAATTGGTTAAAATGCTTCATTGAAAACATTTTATTCTTCGTGTTAGAAACCTTTTGGAGGGTAACACTCTCCCCCAGTCTCCCCTCTGCATCCAACACTGACACATTCTATAACTTTTATTCACTTTCCATTTGCTTTTTCATACTTTTTAACTTGAGAAACTCTAAAAAAGAATTTTTTATCAATAATTTCATTCTTTGCCTAATCAATTTTTCTTCCTCTGTCAGTTTTGCCCTTTTATATAATTTATTTACAATTTTTTCCTTGCATGCCAAATGACTCTTAGATAAAGGGACTCTTGCTGAAGTATTCCCTTTTCATTACTGAAAACAAAATCTTCTATATATCTTGAGAACAATCTAAAACGAAATTTGATTCAGCATTATTGCCTGCAATTTAGTACTTTGAATTTTTAAGAGCTCAGCTTTAGCAAAGAACATTTTTTCACTAGGTCAGCGAAAATGTTTATCATTTAAGCAATGATCTTCTCTCTCTCGTCACTGTATTTTGCATACGACAACAATTTGGCACAATTTAGGTAGATAAAGCACTGCCAGTTAAATGGACTATATATAGCTACGATATTCGTACATTGCCGTTGATTAACTAATTTTAGTAAATAAGCCTTAATGGTGACAATGAGAGGTCATTTTTGTATTAGTTTTTGTTTTTTTTTTCTTTTTTTTTTTGGCACTTACGTTCATCCTGATTATTATCCAAATCCGGATAACCCCATTCATTGGCCAAACTCAGTGACAAGAGGGTGGAGGCTGCAAAAGAGAGGAAATTGTAAATAAATTGTGTATTTATTATTAATTTTTAAGATATATATATAAAAAGCAGATGAGAGCAGTTCTTGTTGATGTTAAATTTGTGCCATTAAATGCAAAAGCAGTTTGATTGTTGGTCGCTCAGTCAGTCAGTCAGTCAGTGGGCCAAGCGTGCGGCCATAAAGACAACTACACAATGTTTTGTTGTTGTTGTTGCGTGTCTCTCTTTTTTTGTTTTTGTGTTTTTGGCAACGTCAATAGCCCCATAGCAGCCAGCACCTTGCACTTGACTCTTCTTTTGGGCTAAAAATAATCAGAAAATTTATGATGTCGCCAAAATCACATACAGCAAAAGTTGAACCAACGAAAAAAAAAAAAAAAAAAAACAGCTGATATATATGTATACATAATATTTCTATATAGTATATAACAAATCATAAAAAAAAACGTTTCGTTTTTAATACAAAATCACTGGACTAAAAGCATTTTGACAGCCAAAGATCAACATATCAAACTAAAATGTTATAACATTTGGCATTGTTTTAATTTGTTTTTTAATAGGGTGAAACATAATAAAAGAGAATAAACTGAACCATAAGCATAACTCTTCAATTTGCAATCAAATGGTCAAATCAGCATTAATGATTCTAATAAAAATGGCACATAAACCACGCAAGAAAAATAGATATAGATATATGTATATTCCCATTTGCTTTTTGAGTTTGTTTTGTTTAGTTAATCTTTTGCATATTTATGAGCTATTTTCTTTTTAGAAAAATGACGACAACAGCTGAGAAAGTTTTTAAATTGGAAAATTTGGTACACGTTGCGGAAATATGTATATATAGAAACATATTTCCATTAACTGACTAAAGGGAATCCAACAATAAAATCGACCATTTAATTTATGACTTTGTCTAATTTTCCTTTAATTGTATTTTTCCTTAGTCAATTTAATGAGATTTTTATATTGGATACTTGAAAAACTAATCAAGAATTTCCATTTGAAATTGATTTTTTTTTTTTACCATATTGATTAAACAATTTCATTTAATATACTTATTGCTTTTGTTTGATTATAAGTTGATCGTATTGATTATGAAAATACTCAATCAATGTCAAATAGAAATTAATCACCAAAATCAAATCAAATTTTTGTGTGTTCATTTTTGCAATCAATATGAATTTTTTTCCATTAATAAAGAACTATATAAATATATATATTTGTTTTCAATCAAAAGTTGCCATCGATCATTGAATTGCAGAAAATATTATCATAAATAATATATTAAATTATATAAAAGAAAAAATAATGGCAAATGATGAAGAATAAAACGAAATTTGTTGCTTTTTATTGGTTTGAATTGATTTATTTAAATGAGACTAAAGCAAAGGGAAAATCATATAAAATTAGGCTAAAAATTTGCATACAAATAGATAAAGTGCCTCAAATATTAATAGTGAAAAGGAATATATATATACTATATATTTCCTATAATTATACCCTTGCAAGGGTATATTAATTTTGGTCAGAAGTTTGCAACGCTTAGAAGGAAGCATTTCCGACTATATAAAGTATATATATTCTTGATCACCACGGCGAGCTGAGTTGATTAAGTCTGTCTGGATCAACAGCTTCTCCTCCGAGATCCTTAAAGCTACAGAGCTGAAATTTTGCACCCAGGCTTCTGTATTTACTGTTGGCATTGTATATTTCGGAATATAGAATATTATATAAACTATATTTTCCTTTTTGTCTATAACAATTTGGTAAACAATTGTTTAATAACAACTCTTAAGAAATTTCTAATTCATTTTCATTTTGAAACTTTAAAGTATTTTCCTATAATTATCATGTCCAGTGATCAGATAAGATTGACAAATATAAAATTCTAATTCAAGTGGTGTCTAAACCACTTAAATGATTACAGCTTTTTGATTACCTTTTTTGCAACGCTTTCATCAACTTGTACTATACCAATACATATATATTGTATATATACTGACAATGACATGCAATCACAAAATGTCGAGCAACAATTTAAATTGCAATTAAATGTTTGCATGTAAAAATGATTTAATTTTAAGAGAAATGTAAATAACAACAAAATTTTATAAATTGTTCTACAATTTTACCCCCCTCTTGCCCCCTTAACATATCCGTAGTCATCCAAGTTAACAGCATGTTAAACAAAAGTTGAAATAATCATGTGAAAAATTGCACAAAACAAGCAAAACGAAAATTTTGATGCACTTGAAAAATAAAAATGCTTTATATGACATATTACTAGAAATTCTTAATGCATATATAGACATATGTATATATGTATATATTTTTGATAAAATCTGCTTAACATATTCATTTGGTCAGTGTCTGTCTTTTGGCATTGCATTTTGTTTATGTCAGCAAGAAAATAATTGAATTTATTATTAATTTTTGCATATTCAGCAAAGACAAGATAAAGTCAAAATTGACTTCGTTTTAGTTTTCTGTCAAATCACTGAGTTGTCATTGGCATATGGTATTACCCCATCCCCCCCCCTCCTTAGATATATACATATATGTATGCTTAATTGGGTGGGGGGAGGTACTCAGTGCTTTTCCATATTGTATTTTATGAAGATTTTACGAGTCGCAATAATACACTGATAAAAAACACATTTCGGGAGTGAGCCAAAAAATTTTGATTTGATATTGTCAATTGTTTGTGTGAGATAAAAATGCTTATACAGTGCTGATCATGTGAATATATACTATATATCCAAAGGCGAGCCCCCATAAATTGTATAAGGGTTGGGCTTGGATTTCTCTTTTATGAAAATATATAAATTGATATAAGAAAAAAGCTTAGAAATTTTGGTGAACTACAAATGGAAGAATCTTCATTTTGTATAAATAAAAAAAAAAACTATAAAATTTTTTTTTAAGTATTTTTATATCATTGAAGTTGATAAATCTAAAGGAAGTTGGTATAGCCATAACTTAGATCTTGTTGATCTTATATATATGTAGAATACGGTAACTTAAAAAACTAGAGTCTGGTCTTTGTTCTGAAGATGTGGCAAGATCGGAGAGGATAAGATGTATGGCAAGGCAGGCCGAGGGAGAAGAGTTGAGTAGAGATTTAGTTTTGGTCGGTCAGAAAGTCGAAGAGTGACTTGATCAGTTGGAGAGTAAATCATATGAATCTTATATTTGAAATGAATTTGAAAAGGGGCAAGTAAAATATTTTTAATTTTATTAATTGTTTTATCATTTGAAGTGAAGCCAATAAGTCAATATCTATTGATAGGTAAATATTTATTTATATACATATATTCTATATATATATTTATATCTTTTGATCTATATCTATTTCAAGTATTATAGAATTGATCAAATATTTTATTGGGGGCAAAAAAGGGTGAGGTAAAAGATACAAATGAAATTTAAATTTATGGCAAATTAGACAAATTTATTATTGATTTCATTTGAAAGATATGTGTAAACTATATATAGAACTTTTATATGATCTACTACTATTTACTTATATGATCTATTCATATATAGATTTGCTTTTCATATTCCAATTTGTTTTTTATTAGCCTCCATTTCAATCCTCTATCGATTCCATTAACTTTACCTTTGAAACAATCCCCCAGATCTTCACCACTTTCATTACTTCAACCTTGACCGCCTATAAGCAAATATAATTCTCATTTTTATTTCCCATTCATATTAAATATTTACTATTGTGTCTTTATTATCTTGTCCCCCAGTACTGTGCCTGGGGGAAACCATGAGACAGCAGAAAAACAGAAGAAATTTCTGTCTTTAAAAAGTGCTTCTAATCAGACTTTGGCATTCTGTTTGCTGACGTTGACGGTTAACCCAGCCCCAAAGCAAATCAAATAATGGGCAAACAATTGAAGTTTACCACCACCCACCCAACTCCCTCTCTATAAGCACCTGCTATTAATTAATAACAAAATCGTAGACTATATGGTGTGAGATTTATCACTTTATAGAGTCTCTTGATCATGATCGATTATGATAAAAATGAAAATTTTCCACTTTCTTATTCGTTCATATCAGTGAAATGTAAATACAATATTAAAGTAATAAAAACAAACTGATAGTCTGTATATATATATATATATATATATAGAGAAGTTAATACAGTTCATTCCACTGTAAATGAGATTATGGCATGTAAATAACTTGCAGTACAGAGAACGGAAGCTCTGATTAAATAAGAATTAAAGTAAATGTAAATGTAAATTGAACATTTAACATTTTTGCTTTTGTAATTATCTAAAACGCTTCAATGAATTTACAGTAGGGGATTGGCTTAAATGTAAAGTTTAACCCATTCATGAATGAATCCAATCGTCATAATCATCATGATGATCGTCATCATTTGTCAGCTGACGCAAAATGAATTGAAATAGTTTATTTATATAAAATGTAATCAGCTCTCTTATGATTGCCACTGCTATATATCTTCAATAGAAATCACAGCTAATCTAATGAAAAATATAAAAAAAGAAGAAAAGGAAACCTTTTTTTTTTTTGCACTCTTACTTATCGATCGATTAACTTGTTGTCGATTAAGGCGCCTGTTCTAAGTATTTTAGTAGGCTTAATCGCATCACACATCTCAGACATTAATAAAGTTTTATGACGTATTATAATAATAATTGCCAGTTAATCGTTTAATATGCATTACAGTCCAAAAATTTGAGTTTCCTGCCTTATCAGAAAGAGATTTGTTTCATAAAAAAATCCACATGACGTGCGTCCAACTGACCACAAATATTTATTTGAGTAGTTTTATTTTCTTTGAAATGGAAAATGAATATTTGCAAATAGTTCAAAATATTTTAGGTTGACCCTTATCAAAAAAAAAAAAGGTCTTATTGATGAATGACTCACAAAAGGTTGTTGTGTTTATCATTGCCCTGTAGAGGATTTTGCCATAGTCAATTGATTGTGTTTTTGAATACCTTTCGATGATTTATAGCCCAAAATGTTTGAATTGGATGAGTTGTCGTTGACATAGATTTAATGATTACTTAAAATTACTTAATTAGCCAAAAAAAAAAAAATGATAAAGCAAAATCAAAGTCCAAAACAAGAGAAAATTCTCAGCTATTTAAATCGGTTAGAAACTGGATTCAATTGCATTTGGAAAGAGTAAAGTTTTTGGACAGTTTTTGGATATAACCAGAAATTGCTTTCAATAAAATAAAATAACTACATTTTTTTTTTTTTTTTGGAAATCTGGTTTAAAGTGCAAAGTTATGGGCACAATAATTTAATTTTCTTGATTATTAATAGGTAAATATAAATTACTTATAATCCATATACTAGCTAAAACTACTTAGGTCTTAAGCTAAGACTATTTTTAGTTGAAATCAAATCGAAACAAAATATTGAATATAAATTACTAAAAACTTTAATAGTAAAAGATATTTAATATTATATCTTTATATAGAATGTGTTATTTATTGCTTTTAATTGGAATTATCATTTTACGTTTCGATAAAAAAAAAAAAATTTTTTAAATTTCTAAAAATTTTAAATGATTTGAATGGTTGAAAATTGAAAATATCTTTTTCCATTTTGATAAGAAAAACCGAATTTTAAAAATTTCTAAAAATTTTAAATATAAAAGTTGTTAAATATTATATGTATGTATTTGTATATGAAATGTATTATTGGAAATTGAAAATATCTTTTTCCATTTTGATAAGAAAAATAAAATTTGCAATAATTTTAAATGTAAAAGTTATGAAATATAATACTTGTTGCAAATTTAATAAAAAAAAAAATTAAAATTTTCATCATTTTTTTTTAATTTTTGTATCAAATATGAAGCTTTTGTAAAGGAAGGCCTTAGTTGCCAGTGCTTGTAAAATATAGTAAGGTTGATAGTTTATAACTATATCCTATACTTCAATAATAATAATAATGTAAAGGAAATTTAGACTTTTATGGATTTAGTTTTAAATTTTATTTATGTTATATTGTTTATCTTTTTATTAAACTAATCTTTTAATATCAATAATAACTAAATAAAAAGAAAGTTTAGTTAATTAGTTTATTTAGTTAGAATTTTAATAAATTTATAAGGTTTTTGGTTAATGTATAAAGATTTGTTAAGATAAAAAGGTTACTCCAATTGATTTAGTTTAAGTTTTCATTTAAATTGTTTAATTTTTCTAATTAGTTGTCATATTATTTTGTTAATTAGTTTTCTTAAAGTTTATTCAATTTCCTAACACAAAAGAGTTTAGTTTAGATCAAATTTTTCATGAAATTTTATAGTTTATATTAATAAAATGAAGTGGCCTAATTATTAATGAAATTAGTTAAATTTTTTTAGATAAGCAAATGGTTTACTCTGTTTGCTTTTTAGTTAAACCTTTTTGCATAAACAAATGGTTTACTTTCTTTTTTGGTGGTTTTTAAATTCATTTAATAAATATGTTTAATATCGATGGAATTGCTTTTAAAACTATATAATTTTTTTTAGTTGTTGTTGTTTTGTAAGTTATTAATATTTGTATAAAGAAATGTTTTTAATGAGTTAAGAAATCATTCAAGTTATTTAACAAGAAGAAAAGGTTTACTTAGTTTTCTTCCTTAGATGTTAAATTTCCCCTAAGAATTCAAATTTAAATTCTTCATTTTAATAATCAATAAATCTTAATAGTTTGTGCTTATAAAAGTTTTA
This sequence comes from Drosophila austrosaltans, assembly GCA_035045865.1. Lineage (NCBI taxonomy): Eukaryota > Metazoa > Arthropoda > Insecta > Diptera > Drosophilidae > Drosophila > Drosophila austrosaltans. Next base: position 877,280 of record JAWNOQ010000049.1, on the reverse strand, counting down.
TTGAAAAGTTTCACTATGCATTTTTAGTATCGAAATTAAACTGTCATCTGAAAATCAACACTTCCCATTTTAGTATGGGAAACAACTGAGGCTATATATATGTATTATACTATATGTAATATAGGAAAGAAAAAAAAAACGGGCCGACATGTAATTTACAATAGCCTAAAGCATTATCATAAAATGCCCATTGTCTTGTTTCCACTGTTTTATCAATTTAAATGATCATCTTAATTGCAAACAAAATAATTATAATAATGACAGCGCGACAATTACATAAAATATTTTTCTTTAATTTTGAAAAGCAAACGGATTAGACGGATTATCGAGCGAGAGGGAGAGGGATTAGATGGAAAAGCGTTTATTAAAGCAGGTAAAAATGGTTAAAAAATTTTCTTACCTAATGTGATGAAGGTGGAAAAATGCATTTTTCTTTTATATATTTATTATTTACAATTAGCACTTGAACAATATTTTTGCACAATTTTTTTTTCTCTTTTAATTTAGAGGCTCTGGTAAAATGAAGGACACGTAACTTTTGCAGTCTCAAAGACAACTCCAACAATTTGTGGCAAGGCACAAGTCTTTTATATACAAAATATATAGAAAACCGAAACTGGCGGCAGCGGATCGACCAACAACCAACCAAACTCAACTGAAAACAGAACTGAAAAGCGAACCCCGAGTATCCGAGCAATTTCATGTACTCTCACACAGACACACACATACGCACACACAGAGATAGAGGCACGCACTCATACTGGCAAAGTCACATGCACAGAGGCTACTCAAAAGCAAATTGAATTGAATTTATGGCAAGGTTTTGTGTATATTTTTTTCGGTTTTTTCGCTCTCACCCAAAATACGAAAAGCAAAAAAAAAAAAAAACTACAAAATGGAGAAGGTTTCTAATCAAAGCAACCCCCACCCTCTCACCCACCACCCTTACACTTATGCAGGTGGAAAAATATGCTAAATAAACGTTAAATTGTAAAAGAACAAAAAAAAAACTATGCTGAAAGTAAGACAAACTGCAAAGGAATTTTGCATATTGTCTTCTATTTCTTTTCATTTCATTTTTTTTTCTTATTAAATTTATTAAATTTTGGAATTAATCATAATTTAATTCATTTGAAATGACCAATTGTTGCACCCACATATCATTTAACGAGAGGGGCAAACATAAAATGCTAATTGAACAACAACAAATAAAAGCCGACAGATGAGACAAAACTAAAGAGGGTGAGAGAGTAGTTAGAGGGTGACAGTGACAATAATGGGCGTGGCACTGTACGGATTTTGAAACATCATAAAAGCGAGGGAGAAAGAGAGAGAGGGAGCGAAAAAAGGGCAGTTAATGCAACAAAAAGTCAATGTCAAGCGGCCAGCTGCAATGCCTTTCTCTCTTCTGCCTGCTTGGTTGGTAATTTATTGCTACCCGAGAGAGAGAGAGAGAGGGAGAGGGAGAGAGCATGTATGTGTGTGTGAAATCAAAATGCATTTCCGTTGCAAATCGGTATTTGAGAGCATTTGACAGTAATTTACTGTCAACTGCTGTTGGCAATTTGTGAATATCGTATTAGAACTCGATATGCTCAGTTTAGCATTAAGCATATTGAATGACCTACAATAAAAAAATATTTAATTGAGCTTAATAAATTAAAGTTTAAGAGGGTTTTTAGCAAATTAATTATTCTTGATTTCTCTTTTAATGATAATGAGATCAAATCTAAAGGAATTGATTTAACTTATCAGACAAGTAATAAGAATGATTTTTTTAAGCTGAGTTTCTGTTTATTTAGTAAATAACATTTAACAACTATTTTTTTATAATAAACTAAACAAAATATCTAAAAACCTGAATGCTTCTTGGGTTAAACTGAGCCGTCTTTTTCTGTTTCTTTGGCCAATGAAAATTTATACTATTTAATTTAAACTTCTTTGAGGTTTCATTTCAAAATCAAATAAACATTAAAATTATTTCAAATTTAGAACTAACTATATAAATCTCTTAAATTTTCTAAATTTTTGTACAACTGACTTAGTCTATAAAGAAAAGTATAATAAATAATGCAAAGTTTATAAATAGGATCAGAAAAACAACTTTATATATAAAATAAAATAAACAGAATATTTTATTGTATACAAATTTTAATTTGTAATTGATTGTATATAGAAAAATGCTTAAAAAATAATTTCTTTTAAACAAAAACAATTTATAAATTTGTATAAAATTATTAACACATTAGATGACAAAAAGCTAACAAATCAACAGATAAGAACTTAAGCGACTATGAACACCTTTTAAAAAATGAAAACCAACTTAAGCAACTAAAAACACTTTTTAAGAAACGAATATTTCCTATGGAAAAACAAGGAAAACTCTCTTATCTAAGCAATTTTTAAGCAGTTTTTCGATTTTAAAAAATCAAACATACAAAGCATAGAAAACTCTATTATATATAAATAAAAGTTCAATATTAAATACAAAAAACAAATCTTTAAAAAGCTTTAAAAACTCTTCCATCTAAACAATTTTTCAACAATTTTGTTACAAAGTTCAAGAACGAAACTTAAAAAAACGCATTATCTTCTAAAAAAAAAACATATATAATTCTTTTATCTATAAAATTTACAACAGTTTCGATATGAAATACAGGAATAAATCTTTGAAAATCTATAAAACGAATAGAATTCTCTATTATCTAGATTATTCTAGATTCTAGAAAGTTTTTGAACAAGTTTAATATCAAATAATAAACATATTTAAAAAACGAATAATATTAGGAAAACTTAGAAAACTCTTGTATATGTATTTATATGTATATATAATATAATATGTATATATTAATACATAATAAGACAAATACAAGAACAAATCTTAAAGAAAAAACGAGTAATTTATACAAATAATAATACAAAATTCTATTATTTATCAAATTAGAAATAGTTTTGAATTACAATACAAGAATAATTTCTTATATCTTTGAAAAACGAACAAGTTACATAATGAAAATCTAGAGTAATCTATTATCTATAGAGAAATTTAACAAGTTCTACATTATACATTATTCTTCTATATAGAAATATCAAAGAAGCTAACTTTGGCCTCGCCGAAGTTTTTATAACCTTGCAGCTTTACTGTTTTATTATTTTATTCAAAAGCTCTAATTTTCAAACTTAACCTGCCTGATCGATTAAGAAACTTAACTTTTCATGTTTCAACCATTTAGCTTAAAATTTGAAATCTTCAACTTGATAGAAACCGACAGACGGACATAGCTAGATCGACTCTGCTTTTGATGCTGATCAAGAACCTTAGGGGGTCGGAAACGTATATTTTTATGCGTTACAAACATCTGACCAATTTTATAATACCCTCAGTAAGGGTATAAAAAGAAAAAGAAATACAATTTGCTTATAATTTGTTAATAGATATGCTAATTCTACTTAAAATTGTATTATATATTCCTTTTAAACAACTAACTTCTGTTTTCCTAATATAATTTATAGTTCAAAGACTATACAAATTAGCATCTTGTATACATTTATATATATGTAAATGTACATATATAATGGCTGTCATTCCGATGGTTTTTCAATTTAATTTAGCCAACTATTAAATCTTATAAAACCAAAAGAAAAATCTTCCATCCTGTAAAGTGATAAATCAATCTAAAACAGTTTTAATTAATTTTAATTTATAAGATTTTTTTAACATTTAAGATTATTAGAAATTACTTAACATTTGCTTGTTAAATCTGCTTAACAAATTTAAATATTTGTCTATGCATTAATTCTAGTAAATATTAGTAAGCAAATTGAATGCTGAGTTTGCAAAATTTATATTGAATATTACTTAACATAAGACTTGAACCTTATCAACAATCAAGGAAATTTTTGATGACATGGAATCATCATAATAGAGTCATCAAATCTCTCTTTTACTCTCTATTCCCATTTATTCTGTTTGAAATGAATTTGTAGTTTTATTACCTTTGAATTATGTGCCCCGTATGTTAATAGGTAAAGGGGATTCACCAGACAAATAGACTCAAAAACATATAAATTTGGCTATTTGAAATGTTACTTTCCACATGGTATAACGAGTGTTTGTTCAGTTAAATGAACATCATTAAATCAGTGGCCTATGAAATTGTTGCAATTTGTTGCACAAATAGCTAAATTGCATGCCAAATGAAATAGGTCCTTTAGTTCATTTCAAATCAAAAATGGAAAATTGCTGCAACTATTTTTGAGTGTTTTATCAGGCATTCGCATCTATAAAGAAAAAACAAGGGAGGGAGGGAGGTGTCGGGGGGTCGGGGCGTCGTGTGCATTTTTCATAAACCGCCGGAAAAGCAAATAGTTAGATAGATTGACAAGCGCGCTAACCTTTTGTTGCTTGTTGCTTTGTGTCGAGTGGCACGCAATGTGAGGGCGGGGTTCTGGGGGGCGGGTCAGTGCATGTGACAAATTGTGCACACTCGCTGACCCCAATAATTATTACAATTACATTAGGCGACAAATAGGGCCAAAGCAAATTTAAATAACCGGCGTGTGACTGATAAAATGTTTTTCTGTGCAAATTAAAATCGAACCAGCAATAAAATGGCAATTGAAAAGCGATGAACATGTGATTTCAATTTGATTTGTTGATCAGCGTGACAATTCAATTAATAAATTGAATCGGTGGCAGAGGGTGAATTGGCGGCAAGTGAGCAGTCTTTAATTTGTGATAAATCGTCATTTGCTTTAATATTTTGGAATGTTGGCGCCCATATTTCAAAATGTATGCCCAGTGTCGCCATCTAGTAAGCAAACCGATAACATTTACCAGAAGCGTCTAACCGAGTTGCCATTCGATATATGTAGTTTTGCAGCCCTAGTAGAATTGACAACTGTGCTACCACCCTTTTGTTTCAAATGTCATATAAGAAATAAATTCAAGTTTTTAGCAAACTTTGAATTATTTAAAGTAAATATTTTATACGATAAATTTTACTCTATTTTTTACTGTTTATTGATTTTGGACAGCGCACTTGAAGCGTCAATAAAATCATTGAATTTTATCTAAAATAAAGCGCGGCATTCACGCGAGGTGGCATCTCCTCAACTTATTTTGAATGCTGCCAATTTGCGAAGTAGTGTGCAAAAGCAAAACGAAGAGAACGTAGCCAAACTCGCGGCAAAATAGCTAAACTGGCAGCACTGGGAAAAGCAGCAGCGGCTTCCTCTTTCTCAATTTGCCTGTTCCTTTTGTATGTCAGTTGAAAAGAATCCGGAGTTTCATAAAAATTGTTTGTAAAAAGTGTAAATTGTTGCTAGAACACGTAATACACAGCAAAGGTAAGTGGGAGCGATCAATTGCTTTTCCTCGTTTTGCAGATTCCGTTTTGCATGCTCATTATATGCGTGTGTCAGTGTATGTGTGTGCAAGAACCAAAAAAAAAAAACGAAAAGAAAAAATTTTTTGCAAAGCGGCAGCGCCGGCAGAGAGGCAGCGGCAGTGGCTGCGGCGAATTTGAATGTGTGTGCAGCTGAAAGATGAAAAAGGGCTACGCAACAAATTACAAATAAATGACTTAAATGCAAATCACTTTAATGTGAAACTAATATGGGAATTAAGTTAAAAACGTATGGATTTAATTGTGTGTACATTTGATATGTTAAAGTTCGGCATGTGCCTGTCACAGTTCATGGGTGTAAATGTGTGTGTTTGTGTGTGAGTGAGTTTAAACGTGCGTGTGTGTGTGTGAGGAATTCTTATTGGAAAAGCGTGCTCTGGGCAGCAGTGTGAACGAACGAATGAAACATTTCGGCGGCCGCTGCCTAATGTTTGCATGTGTGTGTGTGTGTGAGAGAGCGCTGCTTGCACGACATACAAAAGAAAGACAAAAATCAAGAAGAAGAAGCCGGTGCTGTCACTGCTTCAGCTGACGTAAACGTCGCCGCTGCTGCGTTCTGTGTGTGTGTGTTTTATTTTTTTTTTATTTATGCCCAAAATAACTTCAAAAAAAATTGTTTCTGATTTATTCTCTTGATTGCTTCGCTGTCTGTCAATATGAAACCAAAACACATTGTTAACTTGAAATAAAATAACCAATATATTTTCCATACAATTTCTCATATTAACAGGAACAGCAAGCGAAAAGACTGATTACAAAGTAAGCAGCAGCAGCAGAAACAGAAGCAGAGGAAGGAATATTTCGCCGAAGAAGAGGAAGGCTCTCCAGAAAACTTTACTTCAATTTGTGAGTAAGAAAAATTCAAATAAATAATAATATATACAAAAAAAAAACATTGGAGAAAAGCTTATCTAATCACATTTGTTTTTTTTCTCATTCCAAAGGCAACAACAATCACATACATATAAATATATATTAATATATATATTAAATAGAATACAAAAAAGGAAAATTAATCGAGAGGGAACCGTTATACAAAAAATATCATTAAATTGCATTCGGCACATTTGATTTTGAACAACTTTCTGTGGAATATAACAGCGAAGAGGAGGACGCACCGAACGTGCACGCGGTCTTAAGGGCCAAGAAGCAGGTGGGGGGCCACATTGCAACATAAACGCAACAATCAAACACAACAACATCAACAAGAAACGACTGCAAGAACATCTGCAACTGATACTTTGGTGATAACGAACATTGAAATGGACGATCTATTGGTCGAAGTTAGGCTTGAAAATGGCGCCTACTATAAGGTATGCAAAATGCTTGAAGTAAGAGTTAGTTGGATGTGTAAGGGGGAGTGAGGAGTGGTATTCAGCAGCAGTGGTCGATTGGCGCCGCCATCTGACTGACTCTGACGCCCGCCCCAGGTTCTAATTTCGTGAATTTTAGCTTTATTTCTATAAATAGTTGCAACATTTTGTTGAGTGGAGTCTCGACATCATCCACGCACACACACACTCACACATATAGCAGAGGGCAAACGCTGACGCTGCTGCCGTAGCGCTGTCTATTTTATATGTGTGGGTGCAGCAGCAGCGACAGTTAGCTTTGACCACTTTTTAGCCGCTTTTATGTCATGGTTAGGTGATTCCCCTTTCCAAATAGGAAAAACTTTTTCCTTTCCAAGATTTATGTCTCAACTGTTATTAAATTAGTAAGAAATTTAATTTTAGCTTTAATTTATTGCTGTTAAATTGTTGTTTAATCGTGAAAAGGAGAGGAATATAATATTATAAGATTCATGAACTAGTTCTTTTATTTCTATTTGCCACCTCTACAATTAAACTTTACCTGAAACCAACCAGTTCGGAATCTCTCTTATCTGCTGTTTTACAATTGATAACTCTTAAATGGTATTATCCTTTCCAATTATTAATTGGAAATTCATTTTCTTTTGCTGTTTGAAATTGAAAAACTGAAAATTATTTGTTTTCATTTCATTTGCGGCAATTCCTCACTTGATTTCAAACATAAATAAACAAAACAAAAAGAAAACAATTCGGAATTCCATGATTTCTGCAATATCAAATGGATTGCTTTTGCTGTAGTTGTTGTTTTGTCTTTATAGACATTTTTCAAATGAATCAGCTTAAATTTTCTGTTTATTATTTTTGCTTTAGATAAGGTTTCCAAAAAGCTATCATAAAATGGTTTTCCCCTCCCCCTCTCTTTGATTGCATTTCTCAATTTCTTTTTAGGTTTTTCTTTTCTTTTTTAGAATGATCATAAAAATAAATAAATTATATATTTATATATAGATAGATATATATATGTAGCTAAAGAAGAAATTTTCATAAGGCATACAACATTAATGACACACATTTTTTTCTCTTTCTTTCTTGCTCTCTATCCCTCTCCATCCCTCACCCTCGCTCTTTATCATCATCTCTTCTATTGGTGGCTCGGTCTCTGCTCCTTCCGCACGACGACGGCGACAACAACAACAACCAACACACAGGGCCAGGTGACAGCTGTCAGTGATGATGGCATCTTTGTGGATGTGGACGGGTAAGTTATCGAGACAAACAAACAAAACACACACATACACAACATACATACATACACATACTCAAGCTAAACGTGCAAATTTTGATTTAAACAAAAACATGTAAAATCTTTTGTATACATATTTTCCAACTAATTTGCAACAATTAATATAATCAGTGTGCCTAGTGACGCCTAATGCCGACGCGACGTCTTTTGCTTCTTGGCATCAAAATTAGAAATTAGAGATGCTGGGCACGCATCATTAATGCCGGCCTCTCCGCACTATTCCTCTCCGTCTGTCGGTCGGTCCGTCGATCGGGTCCGGCTGTCTGTCTTTAATTTGACGCAATTTGTTAAAATTCTCTTCTGCAGCAAGATAGATTCTCTAGTTTTTCCCACTTTGGTGGCGTCACAAATCTCAAACTGTTGGCTGACTGACGACCAACTGACTGACCAAAGATGCGACACGCCTCCGTTTCCACACTTCTTCTCTTTCCTCATTCTGACAGCTTTTCAAAGCCAATAACTATGTATATTTGTTGTCTACCCCCTCTTCCATATACATATATTGGTGGGCAAGGGGTAACCCAGCTCCTGCCAAAGCGCTGTCAAGTGCGAACGACAAATGCCACTAAGCAGTAGCAGCAGCCGCAGCAGCAGAGCGACGACAACAGGCAAAGTTTTGCCATCTTGGTCAGCATCCAATAGTTTATTTTTAAATACCAAATGAGAAGCATTTTTAAGTACCCAATTTTATAAAAATGATCATGTCAATGGTTTTAATCAATTTGTAACATTTGCTTTATATGTAGATTAAAGATCTTATCAAATTTTTTTTTATCAATTATAATTGCATTGCATAGGCTGACGTCATATAAACTTATCATTAGCTTTATCAGACTCAATTAAAATTGAATATTTGCTTGATCTTCAAATTAGAACTCTTTTTTTTAAATTGCTACAACAACTTATTAGGAATGTTATAGATAGATAATGTCATCCCGATCGCTCATTTTTATTTGTATTAAAGTTTTATTTTATCGAAAGCTTAGCAAACAAATTTTTATTTAATCCTTGGTTTGATTTTTAGAACTCTTTGAGAATCGAAGAAGATAGTGTTTCCTCTTAGATTTATTTTAAAATTACCTATTTAAAATGTTGTCAGATATGTTACTTTATTTTTATTGCAAAAATAGAAGCTAGGGTTATGGAAAAACAATTTTTCACGATTGTTAAAGAGTATATATAAATTCTTGAATTTAAATTTTGTAACTAGGAAAACTTTAAAATACGCTCAAATATATTTATATAATTAAACTTTTATTATAAACAATAATTCAAAATTCTTGGAACTCTTCGAGATTCCTGTTTTGATGACTAAAACTACATAAAGATTTTTTCTTCGATTATCGATTTTTTTAGATCTTCAATTCAGTTCCGTTCTTATTTAGAACAGACCTTAAATTTAAACCCTAGAAGAGTATTTTAAATATTTATTTAAGCGATATAAATTTGTATTGTAGACTTATAGATTCTTTGAGAATTAGAAAGTTTTATCTAAAAGTTATTTTATAATTTTATATTTAATTTTAGTTTTCAATGGAGAAGATGATAAATAATTCGTTGGTTTAGATAATTTTCTTAAAATATTTTAGAAAACGAATACAGAAAACATAATTTTGGAAGTTATATTTCGAAAACCCAAAACTGATTTTGCATACACAAAGAGCTCGATAAAGTAATCTAACTTCGGATTTTAGATTGAACTAAAAGTATTTATATTGCATATTAAATTATCTCACAGATTTTTCTTAACTTATCAATATTCATAAAAAATATAAATTTTCATTTCATGTTAGGCAAAAGAAAAAGTGTATACACTATTCAATTTGTTGTTTAAATTTAAATTTCTTTCTTATTATTTACAAAAAGTTTTCTGTTTTTGTCTTGATCTGAGATGCTGTTTTGTGATGCTGCTGCATTTTTGTGACATTTTTGGAACGAAAGTTGTTATTTATTTTTTTTTTTTTTTGTGTTTTTGGTCTAAATTAGTTTTTCTTTCTTTTTTTTTTTGGGTGGTTCTATCCTCATTCCACATTGAATTGAGCCAAGCGGCAGCTGTGTCTAAAATTAGTTGGACCCACTGTTTATGCTCTTTCTATATGGCATTTCCGATCTATGTCTAATGGCGGGACACTGTGTTGCACCCCCACACGTTGTTTGTTTGGTTGTGCTTGGCGTTAGGCCAACAATAGCTGCCACAGACGTTGCAAGCAGCAGCAGCAGCAATAGCAATGAAAGAAGTTGCAGTTGTCGTCAACTGTTTTGGCTGGCGTTGGCAAACACCTGCCATTTGATTTGTTTTTTTTTTTCTAATACAAATTTAATGCAAAATTTGTAAAATTTTTATTGTTTTCTCTCTTTTGCAGCGTGCCCGAAGTGTTGAAATATCCGTTTATCAATGTACGCCTGCCGCCCGAGGGATCAGCCGAACCGGCGGGGGTTAGTACATCAGCTGCAACAGGCTCAGTACCAGTTACAGCGTCTGGGGGTGGCGTAGGATCAACATCATCATCATCGGCTGTCTTTGAAGAGGGCATGGAAGTGGAGGTATTTACGCGCACAAATGAGCGTGAAACCTGCGGCTGGTGGGTGGCCATTATCAAAATGCTCAAAGCAGATATTTGTGCGGTTGCCTATATTGGTTTTGAGACACCCTATACCGAAATCTGTGAATTAGGCAGATTGCGAGCCAAAAATCCAAATCCGCCAATAACACCCAAGTCATTCTATCAATTTACTCTCCCTGTGCCCGAAGAGTTGCGTGAGGAGTAAGTTTAAATATAAATTACTAGTGTTTTGTATCTTTATTAATTTTACTCTTTTCTCAAATATTTTAGAGCCCAAAAGGATGGAATACATAAGGAATTTCAGCGCACAATCGATGCCGGTGTTTGTAACTATAGTCGTGATCTGGATGCCCTGATTGTTATTTCCAAATGGGAGCACACTCAGAAACGTGCCAGTATGCTCAAGGATATGCATTTTCGTAATCTATCACAAAAGGTTAATAACTTTTCATTCATAATATTGTAAAAATCTTGAAACTAATTGAAATTTTCTTGTTGCTTAGGTTATGCTCTTGAAAAGGACTGAAGAAGCTGCACGTCAGCTCGAAACGACCAAACTGATGAATCGTGGGTTAGTAATCCAAAGAACGATCTAAGGATTATCTTATTAAGTTGGAATTCGAATAACTTGTCGATCTATCTCCTCTCTCTCTCTCTGCTTTGCTGTAGAAACTATGTTGAGGAATTTCGCGTACGCGAGGATCTCATGGGCCTGGCAATTGGTTCGCATGGCTCTAATATACAAGCGGCACGCACGCTGGTCGGCGTTACCAATATTGAGCTAGAGGAGAAATCATGCACATTTAAAATTAGTGGCGAAACTGAGGAATCTGTGCAAAGGGCACGCGCAATGCTCGAATATGCTGAGGAGTTCTTTCAAGTGCCTCGTGAATTGGTAGGCAAGGTGATTGGTAAAAATGGTCGCATTATACAAGAAATTGTGGATAAAAGTGGAGTCTTTCGAATCAAGGTGAGTGCTGTGAGTATTGTGCGCTTAAGGAGAATATTGCCTTATATATATATATATATATGTATATATATATAAAACGATATCCATTAGATCGCTGGCGATGATGAACAGGATCAAAATATACCGCGTGAATTGGCGCATGTACCATTTGTGTTCATTGGCACAGTTGAGAGCATTGCAAATGCTAAAGTGCTGCTGGAGTATCATTTGTCCCATCTAAAGGTGAGCCTGTCAAAAGGATAATCATACATTCCCCCCATGATTCGCATTGATATTTTGCTATTATTTCAGGAAGTGGAACAACTGCGCCAGGAGAAAATGGAAATTGATCAGCAACTGCGAGCCATACAAGAATCCTCGATGGGTTCCACACAAAACTTCCCAGTCTCGCGACGTTCTGAGCGTGGCTACAGCAGCGACATTGAGTCCGTTCGCTCTATGCGTGGCGGTGGCGGTGCCCAGCGCGGTCGCGGGGGGCGTGGTCGTGGTGGTGGTGGTGGCGGCGGAGGCGGCGGTGGCGGTAATGGTCTAAATCAACGTTATCAGAACAATCGACGTGATGAGGATGACTACAATTCCCGTGGCGATCATCAGCGTGATCAGCAGCGGGGCTACAGTGATCGTGGAAGTGCCGGTGACGGTGTTGGAAACTATCGCGGCGCTGGTGGCGGTGGCAATGGTGGAGGTGGTAGTGGCAGCGGCGGCGGTGGTGGTAACAACAGACGCGGTGGCGTCAATCGCCGACCACCACGCAATGAGCAGCAAAATGGCAGGGACTATCAACACCTAAATCACACCGAGGATATGCGAGAGACGCGTGAAGTGAGCAGTGTGGAGAGGGGTGAGTAAAATAAAGATTTTCCTAGACTAGAATGGGTTATAAAAAGTGTTCGCTTATTTCTGAATGGGTGTAATCTCAAAGCTATTCCAATCCTGCTCTTTATAGAGGAGGTCCCTAAGCTTATTAGTCAGTTATCCTCTGCTTTTGGAGGAGTAAAAGGAATGTGTTTGTGTCTAGCAGTTGCAGATGGGAAATAAGTCTCTAATAAGGACTCCTTAAATTTCTCTCTATGTGATCCTTTTTTAGTTACTTTAATGCTTATTTTAGTTCCTTAACAAAACTATATAATATCAGAAAGCATTTCAATATTATTGGAACAAATAGTTTCTAATTTAAATATTGATTTGTTCCTATGTAAGATTTATCTATATGAATCTTTACTTTGGATAATAAAACATTGTTAGCTCCAATAGATTTGCAATTTGCTCAAATAACTTAGTATATATATAAAAATTTGTATAATTTATAAACAATTTGATCATTGAAAGAAGAAATAGTATCACTTCATAGGTATGTGTAGGTGTTCAATTTATTACATCGAGAGATTTAAAAAGTATCAGTTTCCAAAAAAGATAATATGTAATTTATCTCGTACTCCTTGGCTCTTCCAAGAGTTCCATTAACTGCATTCGGTTTATCCCTAAGAAAAAAGTTGACACAAAGTTTTTAAAAAGTTTCATGTTATTAATTTTGCAGCGGACAGCAACTCATCGTACGAGGGCAGTTCAAGAAGGCGCAGAAGGCAAAAGAACAACAATGGCGGGGCCAGCAACAACAGTAAGTTGCTTCTAGAAATACATGTGTTTACTTCTATAATAACGAATTTAAATGAAAATTCATTAGCAAACGGAGCAATGGCAAACAACAACAAGCAGCAACAATCACAGCAGCCTCAGCAGCCGCCGGCGCAATCGAATAAGGCGCCACAGAATGCCACCGATATCAACAAACAGAATAGCGGTAATGCGAATAATGCTGGTGGTGGTGGTACGATGAAGTCCAAGGATACGGTTCGTAATAGTGAGAAACAACAGCCGAGTGGTGTTCAACAGCCGCCGCTGCCTCAGCAACAACAGCAGCAGCAACAAGCGCCGCAACAGCAACCGAAACCGCGACGCAACAACAAAAATCGCAGCAACAACCACACGGATCAACAGTCGGGACAACAACAGCAACAGCCGCAACAGTTGACGGAGAATATCAAAAAGGAAGGTCTGGTCAATGGCACGTCCTAAGTAACTGCAAAACGAGTAGCAGCAGCAGCAGATGCAGCAACTACTGAACAACAACAATAAGAGGAAAACGAATTGCACATCGTTCGAGCAACAACAACTATAACAAACAACAACCGACAGAAACAGCAACAAGGAATTTTGTTTTGCGCGCAGCGGCAACAAAACAAACAAATGAAACAAACCAGAAGCAGGCAAACAAAATAAATTTTTAATGTTAATATCGTTAAATAAGGCGCCGCCACATAACAACAAACAAACAAAGAATGAAAGAAGGCAACACCAACAAACAGCATAAAGGAAGAAGAAAAAAAAGAAGAGAGTAGGCAGCAAAATAAACAAGCAAACAAATTGTTGGATTAACTATTTCAGTAACTAAAACAAAAGAGGAAAACCACGAAAAAAAAGATATAAAAATATTTATAATATACATGAAATATGTAATAACTGTAAAAGCATATACTAACATACACATACACACACACACAGAAACAACATACAACCAACATAATATACACACACCCATTACTCATACACACACATAGGCAGACAGATAGACAGACATACTGTTCGAATTATACACAAAAAGAGAAGAAATTAAAAGAAGGACCATCCCAGCCCCCCTCTCTGCGCCTAGGCTTATAATTTACATTGAAAGTAAACCAAAATCATCTTCTATAACAATCAAAATGAATTATAATTATGTATAAAAGTTAATTAAAATGCAATTATTAGCAAACGAAACAAAAGAACTAAAAAAAAAACAAGAAAGCGAATTTAAGAACTTCAAATTCTCAGTTTCAGTTTCAACTCCACAAAACGCAGGGAAATTTTTCTAAATCTTATGCCACGAAAATCTGTGATCACTTTAAAAGTGTGTCCGCCCTTCTTTTTCGGCAACATGAAAAATTTCTAGGTTTATACATACATATATAAATAGGAAGAGTAAGGAAAATTCAATATAATTGCAAATTATTATTTAATTTTTTTTTGCTTTATTTTGCTCGTTTATTAATTTTTTTTGTTTGAATGAATTTCTGATTAGAGTTTAGAGTTTGTTTTGTGTATAATTCGTGCAACAAACTAAGAAAGTGTCGAAACAGTTTTTTTATATATAGTATATATATTAATTAATTAATTTTTTTTATTAAAAACTCCTTTTTTGTATTATTAATTGTTTAGTTTCCTTTATGCCACGGTGAAAATGAAAAGTGGTTAAAAGGAAAATGCAACAGCAAAAAAAAAAACGAAAAAACGCAAAAAAAAAAAAAAGATTATTGTTTGATTTACATGGAAAATCCTCTCTTATTTTGTATAATGTTGTATTTATTACTATTATTAACTCATATACACATACACTCGTACATCATACCGGCTCGCTCGAACACACACAAATACATACACATACACACTCATTTACACACACTTTTCTCTGGCAATTATAATTGTTTCATTTTCGTTTCTCACTTTTGCGCGTCCCTTCCCCACCCTTAAAAGGAGAAGAAAAATCATGCGTATACTAACTTTAGTATCTTCTATTAAATACTCTTAAATTATTTAAAAAACAAAAATGAAATGCCACAGCCTGCAGCAGCAACAACAACCGCAACAACAACATTGAATACAATCAACAACAAATGCAAATATAATAGAAAACTTAAAATAATTTAAATTAGTTCAAACACCAAGCGCATAAAAATTTATAAAAAAAAGAAAGGATATATATATAAAATTAAAAAAAAAAATAAAAATATAACAAAAAGAAAAGTTTAAAAAAAGCAGCAAAAACCGTTTAAAAATCAAGAACTAAAGAAAAAAAAGGAAAAGAAAATCTTCTCTCATTCAATTGAAGAACAATGTCAATAAATTGTAAACACCTTTTAACATTATACATAAAAAATCTATAAAACATAGCAAACAACAAAAAGAAAAAAAAAGGGTTAACAATAAAATAAATAATGTTGTGTAATTCAAATTAAAAGTAACAGAAAAAAAAGAAAACAAAAACCATTATTATAATATATATATATATATATATAAATTTAAAAAGAGTAAAACAAAAAATGGAAAACAATGTGCGATTTAAAATTATTATTTATATGAAGATGAACTTATAAAGAATAGAAATATAGCAAGTAAATTTTATTAATTTAAAATTTATATGTATACATAAAACAAAAACAAAAAAGAAACAAGAAAAACGGAAACAAAAAACATCAAAAAAATATTTACAACATTTTTAATATCGTTTTACTATATTACCGATGCCTGAAAATAATTAAAGTGACTAAACAAAGGCCCATTTGATGCATTGGACAAATTGATGGGATCATCAATCTGAAATCGTTTGGGAACAACTTTGTGATGAAGCTTTGAAAGAGGAAACATTTGAGCTATATATCAAATGGGATTGTAATCTTTCGTTCTTGGATTTGCTATTTTACAGATTTTCCTCGTATATAAGCTATCTGTTGACTAAAGATCGAATTCGCTTTATCTTAGAAGACTTTATGTCAATCGAAGAAGACTTCTTCCAATAATCTTTCTGTAATTCAGGAGAGTCGTTCAAGAGACTTTTTGTATATCAGAATATATTTTTGCTATTTCAGCAGTTTCAGGCACTTTTTCAACATCATCAGATAATATTGCATTTATATTAGCATTTTGCAGCAATTTTAATAAACAATTATATCCCAATGATTGCATACAGAATCTTAGAAACTAATAACGATCTTTAGACTAGTTTAGACCAAAGAAATGCGTCCTGTGGAATACCAATTAAAGTTGTTCCTAATCGATCTGTGAAGAAAATAAATTAAAGACTACGGGCAAGTATTACTGGATTCCAATAGGGTAACTATTATTAAATTTAAACAATTATAACGTCATGTATATATATAATTTTATACTCATAAAAGAACTTAATTGTTAACACTTTAATAAGTTTGCCTTAATTCTAAAATTAACGATGACTAATACATAGGTTTTGCTTAGTAACTTTAAAGATGATGTTTTAAAGCATGACGTAGATCGTTAGTAATTAAATGCTGAATAAGATGTGTAAAATGGCCGGTCACATACTGAAACCATATTACAATCTCGGTTAAAGTCAGTATGGGACCGGTTTGACACAACTCTTAAATATGGAATCCAAATAACAGAAGTTAGTAAATTTAACGTAGGATTTGGTTAGTTTTGCATATGTTGGATTAGGAAGGTTGTTAACTTTCGATAAGGAATTGTATTATTATTTCGTTTACTTTTGTTGTGATCGATCACTTCGTGAAATTCAGTTTTTAGAATGTAGATCATTTATCATTTATATTCATCATTATCGTATATATTTTTCCACATATACACATTTGATCGTTTCTTATTATCCTTTACTAAAAGTGCCACAACTTGAAGCATTTAGCGTGCGATTATATATATCAGAATTGGTTTTGTTGTTAGTAGCTTAACTATACTTAGTGATATGTATATAGAATGATTTGAGTACCTTTTGAATTGAATGATTTTTCATTTCAATTTCATAGTCAATCACTTTGCCGCTTTGTTATCCTTTCATATTGGTTATAGAGTTTTCGGCATCTTTGGAATCTGTTGGTTCCGAATGTTGTCATAGCTTGTCGCGGCGGCAGTGAAGATAGTGGCTGTGAATTATCGTTTTGGCAATTAAATTGGCTACACAACCAGCTAACCACACTGCCAAAGCGCATAGCCAATAGAAATTCAATTGCTGCAGATATTGAAACTTTAATGAAAACTCCAAAATTTTAATGTAATTTCGTTTTAAAATCACCAAAAATTTAAAATGTAATTACTTTTGCCTTACAATTACCTTGCTCTTTATATTATCTTGTGTTTTGTTTGTACCTGAAATGGAAGTTTAAAACATTATTTAAAAGTTTTTTTTTTTTTTAAATTAAAATTAATATCGTTACTTTTGCTGTAGCGCCACCTACATATCTTTTGGCATGCGTGAGCAACATAAACCACGCCAGATGGCGTTTGTCCACGGAGCCACTGGGCCGCCATTATTTTTATTTTAAACATTTTACTTGACTCGCTTTAGATCGTTTGAGTTTTCTGAAATCAAAAAGAAACACATTGCGTTTATGTGAATTTATAAGCAGATCTCTTTCGTTGATTCTAAAACTCATTCGTGTTGACATTTTCATTATTTTTTTTGTAGAGATTTCGCATCGTGTTCGCATTCGATTTCAGGTTGTTTGATCTTAAAAATTGTAGCGGGCAAACTTACAAGATTTGAAGTATAATCTTCCTTTGTGTGTCGCATTGTATTAGAATATTACTACTATTTTCGAAAACATTCTATAGTGTTGCATAGAAATCTAAGACTCTTTCTGACAATTTGTTTAATTTGATTGCTATCACTTTGAACTATAGTTGAACGGCTAAAATATAGCTTTCAATTTCCAACTCAAAATTTATGACTTTATTAGAAGATTGAATTGGAAAAATTTGTTGATGAAATTCGAATAATATATGAAAAAGAAACTTGACGTTCGAATAACATATAAATATAAATTTGAGGATTCGCGAATTTGCTTTTTTTGGATTGGATTTAAAAAATTCGTTGACGAAATTCTAACAATGTATTAATATACAATTGAAGATCTGCAAATTATTTTTTTTTTTAAAAATGATAAACAATAAAATCAATAAGGATCTAAACTTTTTATCTACACTAATGAGAACTTCTCAGAAATTCAAAGGATCTGCGAAAAAATGTTAAAAAATATACGCGAAGTTCAGGTTCTTGTTTGAGTCAATTAAAGCATAATTCTCTTCGAAATCTTAAAGAGGAATTATATAATCAAAAATCAATAGGATTATAGTTTTAGAGAGTTTTAAAATATTTCAAATTATAAAAGTATCCACAAAATTTAGAAAACTAAAGCGTTACTTTTATGACTTTTTGCTTTATAAACAGTTGTAATTGAAAGAGATACGATTCGGAATTGCTAGCAATTTCATTATATAGTATACAGTTCCGATTTTATATCTGTTCTGTTAGTGTTAAGAGAACGATAATAACCAAAACATTTAAGATATTTCCTTGAAAAAAATATGTAGATAAATAAAACCACAGATTAATTTTATTTATTGCATTTACGATTTTATTATATTTCATTAATAATTCTCTTTATTGAATTTTTGTTGTTTTTCTTTATTTTTTTCTTACAAATACAATTCTTATAATAAGCTTACTTAAATAACTAAATATATTTATTTTAAAATCAGTTTTTTTTTTTTAAGAAAAATCACACTAAAAATCACGTAAAAAATTGCATATCATTATTTTGCTTTTCTCTATATATATTTATCTATTTTGTTGATTGTATTTATATATAGTTTTTTTTATTTTTTTTCAGCATTTTCTTGCATACGAGAAGATTGTACGTTCTGGAATGTCGTACCAGATAGTGCATTTACAAGCTTTTAGAAATTTTCAGTGCAAATGCACTCCTGACACGCAGCCCAAAACCTTCAAAAAGGATGCTTGTTTTGCTCTTAAACGAAAACTGAAGGAATGTATAACTGGTTTCTCTTTTATTTTTCGTATTATATTCTTGATATATTTTGTTGTCATTGTTGTTGTTTTGTAGAACGCGGCGTTGTGTTCAGCTAGTAGTGTGGGCGTGGCAAGTTGGCAAGTGGCAGGCGGCAAAAATTTCTATACAATTCTTTTCTGTTCGTAGATTGTTGGCTATTTGTATTCATTATTGTTGATTGCAAACCAAAAAAAAAAAAAGGAAAAACGAACGAACAGGAAAAGTAAACCAAAAAGGAGAACAAGAACAAGACACAGGAAAGAAGTATCAAAACAGAAATGGTTTAAATAAAAAAAACACATGCAACAAGTACAATGAACTGGTTGCCACACAACTCTCCCTCTCTCTCTCTCTCTCTCTCTCTGATTGCAGGTGCACGCCGATTGGGTGATAAGAATTTGTCAAATTATAAGTTTGGAGTGAAAAAAAACTAGGTCGATGTGAAACGCATTGATTATCAGTGTGATCAGTGTGATCGGTGATCGGTTATCGCTTATATATGTATGTCGCTTCTATGTCACCTCCTCTCCCCTTTTCCCTTATCGATCAAGCGCTAATGGTGGGGAACTTTTTAAACAAACACGATTGTTAACCCCAAATACAAATGCCAAGTTAACGTTGGCCAAATATAAGATAAGATAAGTTTGAGGATTATAAACTGATAAAGTTCAAAGAATTCAACAAAAAAAGAAAAAAAAAAACGATAGTCACTGCTAGCCATTTGTATTTGCTTTTTAGAGCAAGACAGAACACCGATATATATATACAAATATATATATATATGAATATACAATAAATTGCCATTTGCTAAATAGGCTCAACCGTTTCTAACCTTCAATTTCGACTTGCTTGGCTGCTTTTTTTTATGAGGTGCGCCAACAACAATAACAGCAACAGAAAAAAAAAACAGACCAAAATGCATTGAAATACGCCTTTAATTTTGGAAACGAGGCCAACAACACTTTATGTTGGAAAATAATTGTATATACATCGATGTGATTAGAATTTCAAAAGCAAAGAAAGTTTTCGAACAAATTTTCAACATTTTGAAAGAAAAAAAATGTTCAATTTGAGAGAAATATACAAAGAATTAACTATTAACATTGACAATCTGAAATTTTAAGACTCTTTCCTTATTATATATCTTTCTTTTTGATATTATACATATATCTTACATGATCATATGGAAAGTGGATACTCAGAATTTTGATTCTTAATGATTTTCCTTCCCATTCCTATTAAGGCACTTCATTTCATTTGCACTTAGTAAACAAAGAATTGAAATTTAAATATTGCTTCTTTCGATATAATATATCTTTTCTGTTCATATAGAATGTTCAGATTTCTAACTTTTGATTCTCTTTTTGATTTACATTAAGGTAATTCTTTACATTTGTAAAGAATTTGAATGAAAATTTTGCTTTTTTTTATATAATGTATTTTTCCTGTTCGTGTAGAAAATTCAGAGTCTTAACTTTTGATTCTTAATGAGTCTATTTTAAATTCCTATTAAGGACTTTTTTAATCTTATTTTTAATAAATTAGCAAGTTACTCCTTTATAGTTCTCTTTCAGTTAATCCTTTTAGTAAACAAAGAAAAGATCTGATTCAAACGCAAATAGAGATAAAAGAAATTTTGATTACTTCGGAATTTTTAGCAACGAACCTTATAAAACTTTTTCAAATCTTAAAAAGATATAAACCTTTAGTACTTTTTGCCACTTGGAGTACTTTTGTTTAAGATTTGGTAATGTTTCATTGTTGTCAGAGTTAAAGTCAACTATAGATGAAAGTTCTTAACGGATGAAAACCTTTTAAGAATCGCTAATGTTTCCTTGTATCATATATTGCTTCCTGTATCGAATAGATATATTCATAATATACTCTGTAGCTAAAAGTTTTTGACAGATGTAAACCCTCTAAAAATCGTTAGTATTTCATTGTTCTATCTATGTATATAAATGGTATCCTCATCCTCTGTATATAAAAGACTAAACAACATATCCATAATCCTAATCCTACATCGAAAACCCTTTAAAAATACTTTTTCTTTATATACAAAGACTTCATATACAACATTTCACTATGTTTATAAAAACTTTTCATCAATCGTTTTGATTTTGATAATACTTTGAAGTTCTCTCAATGTGATAGTATATAAACCACTTATAATGTGATTGTAATGTGTGAACCCTTTTTTTGTTGCTTGGTTTTTTTTTTGTTTTTGACTTATGAAACTCTTGAATATGGCATTTAATCGCGTGCCTTTATATTGTTGTTGTTAGTGCGCGGTGTTCTAATTTTCGTAAAAAAAAAAAAAAAAACAACAACTAGAAATATATAATAAAGTATTGCAATAACAAGAGCGGCGGCACTGGGGCAATTAAATAAATTAATGTTCATTTATGTCAGTTGCTCACTGGACGAGTATGTGTGTGCGTGTTTAGAGGTGTATCGATATAAAACAGAAAAAAAAAAAACAGAGAAAAAAAAGCTAGCTCATGAGCTCTGAGCTTAAAAAGCGTTAACTAGAAAACTGAAAAAACAGAAACAACAACAACAACTTAACAGCGGCAACAAATTGTTCCATGTGCTTTTCTCTATACATTTTTCATTTTGTTATTCTTTTTTTTTTTTTTTTTTATGAAGAGTTAAATTGGGGTTATATGCTCGATGTGGCAATCGTAACAGAAAAATTTCTAAACCAAAAGTGAAAGAAGAAGAAAAAGGTTGACTACCAAAATTCCATAAGTTTCATCAGTTCATTTCCCTTCCTCCTCCTCCCCCCATCCTCTTATAGCGGCACTTAGAATGTGTCTGTTATAATTTCATTAGGCAAATGCTGAACATTTTTCATTAGCACCATTCTATTTGCCCCTCCCCCCGCTGCACACACTCTCTCTCTCTTTCTCCGCCTTGTTGACCAACACGTTTTACTTTTATCTGGGTCATAAAAGCCATCACTATATACATAAGTAAGTAAGGTAGTTGAATTCAAGTAGTTGCCCTACCAAAAAATAGAAAAAAAAGGTGTCGTAAAAGTTTCCAAGAAGTTTTGTTGAGCTTATCGCTTAACGGAAGTAAAATTGGAAAAAGAGTTGCAAATTCTTGCCTTAAGATCTATAGATATATATAAATATATATATTGTATATAAAGTATACAGATTTCCATTTAGCATGTCGCATGATCAGCCAGACACGTCACACAAACACACACACATACATATATAGGGCGTCACACCCTACGCGCTGGTATTATCTACGCACACGCAATGGCCAGCATTGCGTATACGTAATCTCTATACGCCATGTGAATTGGTTTTTTTTTTGTTCGTTTTTGGGGTTTGCCTTTTATCAGCAGACAACATCTACAAAAACAACAACAACAACAACTAAGCTCAACTTTTTTTTTATGAATGATTTGTTTCTGTTCTTGTTGTTGTTGCTGTTGCTGGTAGCCGCCCCGCCATTTCCTTTTTGCCTGGCAACTACATACATACGAATGTATGTATATACCTCCAGACCTTACTTGGTCTGAGGCAAAGATTCAACAACTAATGACGAACGAGCATTAACAAATTATTTGCGTTGAGTTCGGTGAATTTTTGTTTCTTCTAAAATTAACAACATCCAAAAAAAAAAAAAAAGAAAAGAGAAACAAAAAGAAATAGGCAAAACGAATAAAAAAAAATTTCTTAACTGAGTCATGCGTTTGAGGCGTGATAGACCATAACCAGCCGATCAAAGACCATGTGGACTGTGTGCTAGAAAGGGACAGAAAACAATATGGCAAATAAAAGTAGAAGATACGAGAAAAGAATCAGACGCATATGGTAATTCTTAAGAATTTGTTTGTGGATATATTGATTGATAAGAATACAAGAAAAAAAAGTTATCTGTGGTAGACGAAATTCTTAAACAAAGACAAGTTTTCAAGTGAATTTGTGATTAAGGTTCGGCAAAAAAAAAAGGTGTAAAATTGGAAATATTCTTGAATTTACAGCTAAAGTGGTAATAGCTGGATAAATTTAAGGTATTACAAGTGTTTAAGTAAAATATTAATCAAAGTTTGTCTACTAAGTTCATTGAAAATTAAAAATGTTTCAACTATTTTTACCCTGGAAGTTATATCATAACAAATATATGCCATAAAAGCTATAACAATAACAAAGTCCGCTTTCTATTCAATAACTTTTTGGAATCGTTAAAATTGTAGAATTCCGCTAGAGAACTTAAGATAGGAAAGTTATTTATTATTATTATGGGATCAAATAGTTTTATATATATTGTTTGAATATAGAATTAACTCAATTCTGATTCTTAAAATCTTTTTTTTTTCACTTTCATTTGAATTTTGTGGTTTTGAAACTATTTAGAGTTCCAATTTAGAACTGAAATTCACTTCACAGTTGGTTTAATATTCCAGATATGAAAGTATAATGGTTCTATATCTTTTAGCCAAAGTTTTCTGTTGAAATTCAACTAGTTTTCAAAATGGATTTATAAACCAAGGAAATACAATTATAGTTTAATAGTCATCCGTAAGCAGATAATACTATAATTAAACCTTTAACACTTCTGATTGACAAACAAAACTGAACAAAATCCAATAATTTCAAAAGAGGACTATAATATAGTGTGTAAAATTTGACCTTTTTAAATTAAGAAGTTTTATTAACAATATTTCATAAATTTCGAAAAGAATTTGAGAAGTTGTATTTATAATACTTTAGGTATTACAAGAGGATTTGAAAAGTTCTATTAACAATTCTCCAAGTACATATATCAAAAAGAAGTTTATAAACTTTAAGTTCTCATATATACCAGTGAGATATATATCATCTACCATATGTCCATAAAACTTTCATTTAATTTTGCAATTGTAAATGAAGTTTGTTTTGACATGAAATTGGTTAAAGTTTAAACAGACATGACTAGAACAAGGATAAACCCAACAAGAGAACAAGCCTATCAAACTCATTGGGAGGCCTTAAGTTGACCCAAATTGGAAGACCTCATGCAAGTCTATCGTAGTATCCGAGTGTAATTTTATCGCGTGTGTATGTATGAGAACATGATGTAATAAGTGGCAAAGGAAATGACACAAAAGTGTGCATTGATTTTTAGTTACAAGAGAGAGAAAGAGAGAGAGAGAGAGAAATGACAAGAAGATGCAACTTGGCTATAAATTGTTGCAAAAGTATTGCCAATTGTCAAACATTTGAATTTATTTAATATTATTTATAGCACACTTTTGACTTTAGTTTTGTCGGCCAAAATAATAAATGTCAGTATATATAGTCGATATATATACATACATATACATATTTTCCTTTTGGCCTATTCATTTTTTTGGTATGGCAACATTTCACTTTTCATTTTGGGCCCTGCAGCAAACTAACCACAACGAACCACCAATACCAATACACAATTCTCTCTATTCTAACCCCCTCTCCTCTACCCTAGTCAGTAGGCATTTCCATTTTTCACCCTCTTTGTGTTGTTGTTGTTGCTGTTGTTGTGTGTGCACATTTTGTGTGCATTTGGCTTTGAGCCAAAGAGAATTTTTATTTTTGGCTTCTTGGCTAAGCTCACCAACTGCAATGACAGCGCGGCAGCCAGGCTACTACCTATTCTATATAGATACACATATATATATATATCTGATAGATACAAAGTTATGTAGGTTGTTTATACTAGATACGCCCCTATACACAAAGATGGCAAGACAAGAAAATTAAATCAATAGCCATATGAATGAGACTCTCTGACTAGTAGTAGGACACGAATGTCCTTATACCACCAATTGTAATTATTAAAAGGTGTCAAGCCATTCCATTTGCCATTGCTTGTGGCAAAAAAAAGAAGAAAAACAGCAACAACAGCAAACGTTAATAAAATGGTAAGAGAACTAGGTCATAACACTGACCCAATTTGTTGTTTTTTAGAGAAGGACGTTAAGGCTAGAATGACCTCCATTTCGAAATGCTGCAGCAGCATCAGTTGCATATAAATCTATCCATATATATATATATATATATATACATATATATAAACATGCACATGCATATGACCTTGTGGCCCGGGCTGAAGGGCATACAATCAACATTACACACTCGAAAGGGAAAAACTTTAATGAAATTTTCAAAGAATCTAACGAAATGTTTGAAAAAAAAGCAAAAAAAAACTTCCCAAACTATTGCCCTCGTCGTCTCTTATCTGGAGGAAACACGTGATTCATATATATGTATATATACAAATAGAAAAAACGCTTAGGCCAGACATAGCTTATCAGTGGAATATATACTATATAAAAACATATCTTTGTCTAACTTTCTGTCTGTCTGCTGCATGTGTTTGTTTTTTACACTGGAAATCAGTTGAAAGAACTGACTAACTATATATGTATATATATATGTAGGTATATTTACATATAAATTAGTGTGTCTCTGTTATGCATATGGCTAATGATCCATCATATAATGATGATCGTGTTGATGATGTCATAATATATATACACAAAAATAATGAATATATATATATACATATATATATGCATACTTGTGATATCAGTCAGTCAGCTTTTTACTTTTTGTTGTTGATTAAAAGTACAAATTCCACAAAAAACCAAACAAGCAACATTTTTATTTATACAATCTGCAAACACAGACGCATAAAACAAAATTTCTATATAACGAAAAAAATAAAAAAAAGCTGAGTGAAATTTAAATACATTTCTCAGTCCAACAAACTTGTTTCCAACATTTCATGATTATACCTATAGATATATATTTATATATATATATATCTGTCTTTTAGCACTTTGTCAGCTGTGACTTAATTCCCAAAAGACAAAATTGCTTAGAAATACTCGAGTAAAACTTGGAAATTGGCAAACATTTAATCGAAATTCCATAACAGATTTCTTGAAAATTATTTAGAAATATTAATACTTGCTTGAAAATAACAAATATTTTATAAATAATTTTAACTATATATTATTTTTTTTGCTTTAGGTATTATGTCAACTTTTTTTTTCAAAGTGAAGGCTAAAATTTCGAGAGCGAGAGAGAGATATTTATTGATAGACTATGATGAATGACTTTTTTTGCTTTGAAGTGTAAACTTTTAAACTGGTTTGTGAATGTAAAATAAAGTCTTAGTTCATTTATTATATAAGAGGGAGAGAAGTTTGAACGAGAGATCTCTAGCTTGCGAGAAAAAGAAGCCCCAAGCACTCTCTGAAGGGTTTCTAAACTATTTCTTTAACTATTTAAAGGACATTTTCTTGTTTAAGGCAAAAGTTTTGAAGTTTTCTAGTTCCTTTTAAGATGTTAAAAAAACCCTTTTCTAAATCTTACCAAAGTTCATTTCTATAAAATTGCATCATAATTAAAGCCTTGAGATTATTTAAGCAATGGCCTTGGACAAGAAGCCATATAAAGGGGGAGGTTGGAGAGGTTTAATAGCAATTGCTGATTGACCACGTCTATATCAATGAATCATTTGAGGGAATTTTTGCTATGAAACTTATGAAATATTTCAATACAATCCAAAGCTCTATCTATATATATATATGTATATAGATGAAGAAATATTTGTATTTTTGTGTTGGATGTTTGCTATTTTTTTCTGTGTCAAATGCATTTTTCAGTCATCCACCCACACAAATACATATAGAAAGAGAAGTGTGTGAGAGTGTGTAAGAGAGAGAGAAAGAGAGACAAACTTTGACAGACAAGACGAAATATCGACCACATAACAGGCATTTAACGCCCACTACAACACACATACACACACATAAATATGTTTGAATGTATGCATGTGTGTGTGTATGTTTTGTTACGTTATTTTTAAACCAACAACAAAAATGCAATAGCTAAAGTATTTTGTCTTTGTATTGGCAAAAACTAGGCAAGGTCAAGCGATTACATATACTAAAGTGAGTGAGTGAGTGAGTGAGTAAGTGAGTGTGTCTGTAACCCCTTCAATGCACCGCCCTTCTACCCTCCCGCAGATACTGGGGGTTCATTTCTCGCTCTCTTTCTAGTTAATTGCCTTTGCCTGAATCTTTCAACTTTTAACTTTTGCCGCTTATTTTATAAGCTTTGCTTTAATTGAGATTTCACTTGAAAATTTAATTTCGTTGTCGTTGTTGTTGTTGCAATTGTACGTAATTAGTTGAGGCAATTAAAGTGCATGACATTGTATGACTTTTTTTCGTTGTTGTTGTAGTTGTAGCTTTTGCATCTTATATAAGATGAAAATGAATTGCCGCACAAACACACACAACACACACACACACACTGAGACATGGCAAAAAATTTAGGTTACAAATGCAGCAAAAAACTAAATTTAAAACTGTAAAACAAAAACAAGAAAAAGAGAACTAATGTGCAAGTGAAAGAGGAAGAGAGGGAAAGTCAAAAGAGGGTTAGAATGTGAAGATTTACAAGGGGTTTTAATTCAAAAATGGGGAAGAGACATGACTGAGAGATTGTTTTAAACAAATTGCCTAGGCGGCTGACACACGCACACACACTCACACACACTCACAGACAATTGCATTTGTCTCTGGGGTTGTGCGATTTAATAAACAGTTTTCCCATTGCTCTGGGGCCATTGTTTAGTTGTTGTAATAACAGGGTGCCCCTCTTCGTCAATTGCATAATGCTGCATAGAAAATTATAATGCTGCAGCAACAGCAGCAAATGTGCAATATGTTGGATGTGTTACGAAAAAAAGTTTATGCAACCTGCAGCCAAAATAATAAAAAAAAAAGTGAGAAAGAAGCACACACACACACACTGAGACACTCTATACAAAGTCAGGTATAACAACGAACGGTGTAAATGGGAGAAGGAACAGCTGTTAGTGTTGCCATTTTGCAGTTGTGCTGCACTACTTTTAAGTCCGTAAATCCAAGTGTATTTTGTCTTAATGCCTCTTCTTCTTCTTTTTTATTTTTTGGTTGTGCCTTCTTCGTCTTTTGCCGCCTTCTTAGCCACGTCCACTATTTGTGTGTGTTGCCAACTCGATGAGGAAATTAACACTGACTGGGGCCAGACCAAACCAAACGCCAAAACGCCAGCAGCAGCAGCCCACAACACACACTGAGCGACAAAGCCAACGTCAACTGCAGCGGTAGCAGCAGCAGCAGCTGCTGCAACGGTGGCAGCGGGCAGCGTTAGCAGCAGCAGCAGCACCAGCAGCATGACTGCAGCTGTGCAGTTTTAAGTTTTTTCTTTCTTTCATTTTATTTTTACTTTTTTTTTTTTTTTGTAAAAGAAAACTGTTACAATTTTAGGCCAATTTCTTTTTAGCCGAATGCAACGCGAACCGATACCGACCAAAATCGTTTTTATTATTATTGTTGTTGTTGTTATTTGATGGCCACGCGGACGTGAATGAAACTTGCAGCGCGCGTTAAGATGTGTATGAGTGTGTGTCTTCAGTTTAAGTGTGTGTGAGTGTGGCAAAGACGCCCAAAGGTGAAATATACTAAATGCAGGGCGGAATATTTGTACGTATTTATTTTTGTACTAGCTGCAAATGCAGCTGCCACAACACACACACACACACTTACACTCACACACACATCTACTTAGTCGGCAACTTTTCATTTCGTTTCGCGTGAGCGTGTGGGATAGAAAAACTTTAAAAATGAACGTCAAACTACTTTGGTCTAATGCTGAAGCGCAACTGTCAGCTGCTCGAATCGTTCAAAAGCTAACACCGCACAAAAAGTCAGCCGATAGCGTAGAAAGAGAGACAGACAGAGAGAGAGAGGGAGAGAGAGAGAGAGTGTAGAAAGAGCGTAAAGCTTGGCAAAATACAAAAACGAAGAGCTTTCTGTGTCACCCACACAAATACACTGGCCACTCTCACACAGATACTTTTTAAAGCAGGAAGCAAGTGACACTGAAGCTTTGCAGTATGCAATTGTTGTTGTTGTTTCTGCTGTACTTAACTATTCTTGCTGGTGTCGTTGTTGTTGTTATTTTAGCTAGTAGTACAGCATGACGCAGGTCCCACCACATGCCACCAGCCAAAAAAAAACCCCACTAAAACTATAGCATATCTCTCTCTCTCTCTCTCTCTCTCGTTTGCTCATACTTCTTTGCTCTCACTTGCTCTCTCTTTTGCAATCTATCTAACTGTTTGCTATCTCACTCTTACAAATTTCTCATGTCAGTTGCATTTTGCATTGGGCGTTAAATGTTCAAGGTGATGTGTCTCTCATACTGTGGGAGTGTGTGTGTATGTGTGTGTTTGTGTCTATGTGTGTGTATCTGTGAGTTTGCCATGTGTCACAGTTTTCTCAGGGAATGCGCCGCCACAATTATGCGAAATTATCGATCAAATTTTCCTGTTTTAAGGTCAACTTAAATTGAAAATTAAGTTTTTTTCCGTCGTTTTTCATATACATATATTTTTTCGAAAGGCCAACAGCTGTTTTATCTATCTTGTTAATCTTTCTATGCATTTTTAATTTATTATCAAGACAAAAAAAGTATTTACAAACTAATTGATATGAATTTATTAATTCAAACTGTTTTTCCTATGTATCAAATCAATCAAAAATCAACTTTAAAACTCTAAGAAACATATAGAATTACTTGAAAGGAAAACTATTCAATATAAGTTGGAATACATGTACATACATACATACATACTATTTATTCCAATATAAGCTATATCTTTGTGAAACTTTTATGATTTCAAATCAAAAATCTCCTTCAATAATATTATTAGTTTTTTACTATATTTTAGCTAATTTTTCAAAAATAAAAACATATGGGAATTGAAAATTTATATTTTTTCGAAAAATTATAGTCAATTAGATTTGATTTGCAAAATTAAAAATAAAAACTAATATATATCATCATTCAAATTAAATGATAGATCTACCAGAAACTTTTGGAATGAATTTGCTTCATTTTTTTAATACAAAAATTAAAAGTGATATATACATACATACATATATCAGATATGTATCTACAATGATTATACCAATGGTTCTATAACAATTTTATAGATCCATAAGCGTTCCAAGATCCATTAAGCTTCTTAAAATGTATTTATTTTTTGCATAAAATTTGTAAAAGAAATCGCCAAAAGATAGAAATTTTTTGCAGAAAAATTAGACCTGTTCTTTCTGGTTATATTTTTACTCAAACTATTATTATTCAAAGGCAAATGTCTATAAATTCTTGTTAATAATATGTCTTTATCAAGAACAAATCAGATCAAATTTAAAAGTTAAAGAGTTTCCTTCTTTTCCATAGAAAGTATCCAACACTTTAACCTAATGATTTGATATGCCAAAATCAATGTGTTTTGCTTTAAAGTTGAAGCAAAGTTATAGAAAATATTGAGAAAGTATTTAGATATGTTGAAAAGCTATGAACTGCTAAAAACAAGGGGTTGATCAGATACAGAGGGATATGTATAATTTAATATAGCCTTTTTATTATATCTCAAAGATACTAAAAAATTCTTTTTAAAGTTCTATCAAATTTAATTTTCACCAGAAAAGAACATCTTAAAAGTCTTTCTATAATAAATTTGATATTCCAAAGCTAGATTTCGACTTTAAATCGTTTCTATTTTTAATTGAATTTAATGTTATTTGATATATTGATGCATGTGTAAAAAAGTTTTTATAGATAGTCCCAGCTAACCGAGCTTATTTCATCATGAGGCGGCATAGCATGAGGTCATACGGGTTAGAATCAGCAGTGTATTGTAGTGAATATATTGCACACACAAGCTGAAAGCTGTTGGTTATAATTGCCCTTATAGATATAGATATATATACATATACACATATGTATGTACATATATAATAGGTATATAAAGTAACTGACGGATTCGCATGACAAGCAAATTGGTCTTAGAATCTAGTTAGCTGTATTAGAAAACAACAAAAAAAATGGCAAAATTGAACAACGAAAAAAAAAATACATGGCGTTGCATAAGAGGGAGAGAAAACTACTTCGATATGCATATAGTTCATATGTATAGGTATATTTTCTATGTATACATATAGAACATGTGTCGAGAGAAGAAAATCAATTTCAATTTCCTTGACCTCATGGCAACCTGCAGAAAAAGAAAAAAAAGAAACTGTTATGCAGAAATCAGTCGACAAAGGATAATTGACGGTCATTCGAAATGCAAAACAAAAGAAAGGTAACAACAACAACAACAAATGTCGAAATAATGTCAACGGATTGCCTTTGCCTTTGCAGAAACCCAGAACCAAAAAAAAAAAAAATGTAGAACCCAGATATCTAGCCAATAAACCGATTCTTTTAGCCAAAGTTGCCGTTGGCCGCTGTTGCAGCTGCCTCTGCCAGAGCGGCCCGAATCGTTGTCAGTGAGCCAAAAAGCCAAAAGCGAAACGAAATGTGGCTAACGAAAATAGAAAATGGCAAAATGGTTTTCATTTTTCATTTCTTTTTTTCTTTTTTTTTTTTTTTGTTTGTTTGTATTGCTGCAATTGCTGCTGCAGTCACCTCACGCGATTCGCAAGACGGCGTGTTTAATGTTAAAACCAAATCAATTTGCAGCATGAAAATCTGTTTAATTGTTTTTTGTTTTTTTTTTTTTCATTTTGCCAGCGAGATTTCTAAAAATGTCGATTTCACCCCCCGTACCCCCACACCCACTCACAATCGCCGCCACAATGGATTTCACTCATTACTATGGGCCGATTTAATTTTTCCTTTTTGTATAATTACAATTATTTTTTTTTTCTCTCTTTTGCTCTTTTTAAGATATAAAAATTTTTAGAGCATGGCAATTTGAGGGGCTTAACACGCCCCCTTTCATTGATGTTCTATTAAAAATGAGTTACATGTATGAGTGCGTGTGTGTGTGTGGCAAGTAAAGCAAATTGCATAGAAACCAAAACTTGATCAAAACTGAAAATCGAAAAATCGTAAAATGAAACATTTTCAAAAAGAAGAAAGTTAATCAGATAGGTAAATATGTAAATATATATGTGAGTATATGTATGTGTGTGTAGAACAAGAAAATGCTGAATATATAAATATGTATAATAATCATATGCAATTTTTTTTTTTTTTGTTTTTTTTTTTCACTGATTTTTCTTAAACGATTTTTAATTTTTCATTTTTTTTTTGTTCTTATTGCTTAAGCTTATTATTTTTTGTCAAGGAAAACTGAAGCTTATATGACTAAGGAAAAATGGTACAATGGAAGAAAATTAATTAAACAAAAATAGAAAAGAAAAACAAGAAAATTATGAAATTGGAATAAACTCATTGGAATTTGCAAAAAAAAAAAAAAAATTGAGTTATACAATATAGAGAGTTGTAGAGAAAAGGATAAAGGTATAAAAGGAAAACATAAATAGGCATAAAACTAATGGAAAATCTGTGACTCACCTTCAATAAGCATGCTCAAGGATTAGTATCGTTGTTGTTGTGGTTGCTGCTGCTGTTGCAAGGATGCAAAAACGGCCACTGGATACCACCAGCTGTGTTCACTTGTTTGCACAATATTCAAAGCGAGCACAGGGTGTATCCCAGGGGCAGTTGCATAGTGAATGCGGCGGTTTTATTGGAGAAATATTCAAAAACTCATTGCGAGAATTGTTTTGTGCGGTATGTTTGCTCTAGTCCAAGTTTATTCCGCTCAAAGTGTTTGCTCTAATCTTCAATTTGTAAGAGATTGGTTGTCAATGTTGTAAAACAAATGTCATGAACTTTACCCTCCTTTACTTCTATTTTCCCCTTAAATGCCATATTTTCTGTTGCTTTTCAATTTCCTTTGGCCCACTCTCGGACTTTCCTCTTTGAGTCTTGAAAGCTTTTCTGATGCAAGAGCTTTTAGCATAGAAATGAACCACCACTTTGCTCTTCGGTTGGTTGCTCTTCTTGTTGTTGTTGTTATTGCTGTCATTTTTATTGCCTTATCGGTTGCACTAGTTAGCTTTTTTTTCCACTATTTTCCCCCATTTTTCTTTATCTAGTATTTCAAGAATTTCACAATTTTTTTCACTAAGAAAATATGAAATGACTTTGACTATTTCATCACACAATTCAATTTGTTATATAGTAAAACAGAAAGCACAAAGAAATGGATTATTAAACGATTTAAAATGTTTAGTTTTAGAATATAAACCGTAAGAGGATCATTTTTATATTTACATATGCTTCGATTGCATTTCGATAACTTTTTGACAGATATCAAATTGAAAGCTATTTTGATATATATTTTCTTTTGGTACTTGAAAACATTTTTGATTTGATTTCACTTTTATCATTGCACTTTATCACTAAATAACCCGAACGAAGATATAGATATTTACATATACATATGTATTTCGTTTTAGTATTCGGCTCCAACAGCTGCCATATCCAAGCTACATTTATATAAGCGTGTGTGTGTGTGTGTGTTTGTGTGTGCGTGACCCACGCACTTTGGCTTTGCTTGGGCGTGGAAAGGTCAAGTGTATAATATAAATAAAAACAATGCATATGCTAAGGCGCAAAAGTGTCTCTTCATGTTTTGATGTCTATTTATGTAATATTCAGTTGACTGGATTATAAAAAATTTCATTTCCATATGCTTGCCTATTCATTTAAAGTGTTTTTGTGTGTGTGCCAAAAAGCAAAAAAAAAATTCTTCCGCTTTCACAGTTTTTCTTTTTTTTTTTTTTTGGGATATTTTTAGTGAGCGGTTAATCAATGTTTCACACCTGATTATAAATTCCGAATTTAGTTAAATCAATTTTCGTTTTTGTTTTCTTTGCTGTGTTTTTGTGTGTTGTGTGTGGGTGTATATTTTCTTTTTTTTTTTTTTTTGTTATAAGGCCTGACCTCATCGGGAGCCCGCTCGACACTAAATAACTTTCAGCTTGCAAAGGAAGTTAGACGGGCAGCATCCTCACAGCTGCAGCCCACACACAGGTGGTGGTGGTCTCCCCTCCTCTCTCATCCTGTATCCCAAATAAATATGCAACAGTATTTTTCACACACACACACACATATAAGCAGCTGGCAGCAGTTGGACGCCAAAATACGGCAACAACAAAAGCAAACAGTTGGCTGGCGTCAGCGTCGCTGCTTTAAGTCGCCCACGCAAAAGCTTTCGAGAGCAAGCTTCCACTCTCTCTCTCTCTATCTCCCGAACTTGCTCTCTTTCCAACGATTCTTTCTTTTTGAATTTCCCTTGCTGTTGCGGGAATTTTGCATATAATATTTTGTTAATCGAATCATTTTCTCCAATTACAAACATCTTAATTAAATACGTACATACCTGGCAATTATCCATTACCATAAATTTCATAACAAATTCTTTCTCTCTTTCGTTTCTTCATGTTGTTACTCTCACTGCTGTTGCTGTTGCTGCTGCTGCTTACCCGCTCTCTCTTTAACAGCAGTTTTGCCGGCTGGCTGCGCTGTTGCTGCCTCGGTCAGCGTTGTTCTTGTTGTTGTTTCGTTTTTATGTGAAATGGAACAAAACATTTTCAAGTTCAAGTTGTTCTTTTAGTGCGCATGTCTGCGCCATATTTGTTTGCCAGCAGCTCTCCTCTAAACTAACACACTCACACATACACGACATTCATCCAGAAATTGCAGTGTGTGGGTCTGTGGTGCACTTCCATTGTTGTTGTTTCGTTTTTGTGCTGCCTTTTTTTTTTTTTTTGCTGTCGTCATGCAAAAATCAACACTAAAATTTGTGCCTCTGCTTCTTGCTCCTTTTTTTGGTCTTGCATGATTTATATGTGTGTATACATATATTCCTCTGTATGTATGTGTGCCTGTATTGTATATATGTATATGCCACATGCTGTTTACTCGTTCTTCTTCTTCTTCTTCTTTATATTATTATTTATTCGCAAGCCCTTTTTTATTTTGGAGAAGGGGGGCGGTAGGTGGTGAGTAATTTTGTGGGTGTGTGCTTGCCTCAACTCAACTGTCGCTAATTAAATTTCCATGCTGACGCAGTTTGTGCCGCACTAAAAATAAACAAAAATATTTTGGTTTAAAATTCCATTGCAAAGGCATCAAATTGATAGTAGGAACTATAAGAGAAAGAGAGCACAAACAAATTGCATAACCATTGATAATATTCTTACATCTAAATTCGGTAGAAATTAGGCTAAAAGAAACAAATTTTTATATATACATATTTAACAAATATGTAAAAATCTATTTGTCCGAATTCTATAGATTGTTTGTGTAAATTATTAAAGTAAATAAACTCAGAAATCCATAATATATGTATATCAAGTTCAAAAAGCAGCAAATTAAAAAAAAAAGTTCCAAATTGTATCAAAATTATTCATTGATATAATATTTAAGCTTCAAAAGAACAGTAAAACTTTCCTATACTCAACTTTTATATTCAAAGACTCAAATAACTCATTCTAGACCTGCCAGTTAGACCTGAACGAAAAAGCTAGCCCTAATCCCTGCTAAAATAGGGACGTCACATCATCTACTTATTTTTATCCTGCAAGTTAACCAAGCGGTTAATCCTTGATTGCAATCTTTCTCATGTCATTGCTCTCTCTTCCAACACATTAAATTGTTGTTAGGAATACTTTAAATAAACGTTTATCCAAATGAAAAGAATATATAACAATCATAATTTCTGTATAATAAAGTTTCTATATAATGATTATTTTTATGAACCCTTGCGAATGTTTTACAGAGAAGTTCGACTTTATATGTATATATTAAAACTTGATCAAGAGATTTGTAAATTTTCTTCAAATTATTCCATTTGACTAAAAATAAACATATAGGTTTAAAACGAAACCTTAAAAAACTTCGATAAGTATTCTGTTAAGTTTTGATTTTTAGATTCTTGTTTACAATTTCGTGTAGTATTCGAATGCCTTAAGATCTTATGACACTAAAAATATGTACATAAATATACAGATAAAGAATTTTTGGCATTTTTCTCCTTTGTTTAAACAAAGCCATAAATAGATTTTTGCTTTTGAAAATGCATTAATTCTTTAAATATTTATGTAAACTGATGAGAGTACTTTCAGCTTTTCCTTAGCAACCGAATTGCAATGAAATATTTTCATAAGTATTTGAAAATTTATTTGATTTTTATTGCTTTGGCTGTAAGTATGTAAGTATCTACAAATAAAAGCAATAAATTTAATTTCGTCATAGTTTGAAATAGTTTTTAGTATATAGAAAAAATAAAATAGGTTACTGCAACTTCAATTGTGGATGACGACTTAAAAAGTTAGTCATCCGCAGCAATCTTAGAAATAAATCATTTCATCTATACATCTGTATATTTAGTAAATCAAAATGATCAAGAATATATATACATATATAACCAAACTGTTTAAATGTCACCAAATTAAAAGACAATTAAGAAGGTAAATATAGCTATTAAATCATTTTATTCAACTAAATTGTGCCTTGAAATGATTTTAATTTGATTATCTTTAACCTAATTTGGATTTTGATAGCTTTTCAAAAAGAATACTTCAAACGAAACTGAAACTGGCAAAATATTGAAATAATTAACGATTTAATAATCGAGTGATTCAAACTTGGCTTGTTGTTTTTGTGGTTTTTTGCACTTTAATTTTAGTATAAAACTTGACAAGAATAATTAATCACAGCTCATTCAATCTATGATTGAGTATATTATATTCCTTTAATATTTAATAATAAACTGATGATGATGATGTCATGAATGTGAAATTAATATCTATGATTAGTTTGTATTGGTTTACTTATACGCATTAGAATGATAATGAAACTTTTATCTTAGTTTTAATTGATATAATAAGCAAGGATAAAAAAAAGTTCTCCATTTGCCATTTCCTAATAATTTACACGATAAATTTATATGATCAGATTTATTTTACTCCATGGAATAGAATTTAGCTGAGGGGAAAAAACAAATTGTTTTTTTTTCATTTTTATGTATTTTTTTTCTGTTCCTTTTCCCCAAGGGAACCTTTTGGGGAAGTTTTTACTGATTGTGACTATCAATGCAAAGTATATACAAAGCAATGGCTATATGGGCAAATATTAACCCTATAAATCAAACAAATTTGAAGGAAAAATAAAGACAAATAACTTAAAACCAAAAAGCTATTAGGGCAAGGCCCTTAGATATGTTATTTTTATGAGGACCGACATTAAACTCTGTTAATATCATAAGAAATGATCTTGAACAGAAAATTAGTAATACAATTAAAGGATCTCCCATATGAATATCTTCCTTTTGAATGAACCTTTAGTTACCTACCTTAAGGCAATGCCATCATTTAATCATAATTTCCCCTTCAAAGAACTATACATCGGTGACCTAGTTTACTAATTTCTACTTTTACTATGCTCTCAGACTAATTCCTAGTTCTAATTGTAACACTTTCCGACAAACAGTTCTATAAATATATATGCACAATGTGTACACATGTTTCTATATACTTATATATATTTGTAGTCTTTCCATGCACTACACTCTCAAGGTCTATTTAGGAGTGCATTGCCGTCGGCTAGCAATGGTGCAACGAACTTGTTGCACTATTAACTACAAACGTGCATCATAAAATTTATGTAGTCATAAAATATTGCACTTATTACCCTTCCTTGATATTTGCTCTTGACAATGGAAACTTTTTTTTTTTTTGTTGTGTTTACTTGTTGTGTAATGAAATTATTGCATTTTATAGCAATATTTAAGACCCAATTGGAAGCTTTTATTTTCAAATGTTTTGGTCATAAGCTCGAAAATCCATTAAGTATAATAAAAACATTAATTAAATGGCGAGTCTTTAGGTGGAATATCTCACATTTTAGCTTTGGCAGGTGGTCGAACTAACTTGACCAGTTGAAGATCCAGTGAAAGGGGTAAGGAAGAAGTGTGCTTGGCTAGAGGGTCGGGGGAGGAAGAGAATTGATTGCACTCGCCTCATTGTAATCATCAACATCAATTCAATTAAAAGCTCTTTGTCATGTTTATGTGTATGTATGTATGTGTGTGAGCAAAATATAATCAAACCAAAAAGGCAACAAATAATTACGAATAAGTGTCACAAAGCAAATAGCAAAAATAATAACGTAACGTCAACTTTTTTTTTCTCCCTTCCTTTTTTTTGTATATTATTTTGTATTGTTTTTCTTTTTTTTTTTATCTATGTGGAAGCGGGATAACAATATGTGAAGAGCTACTCTTGAAATTGATTTCTGTTTTTGTTTTGTTTGAAGATTCCAATAATTTACAATCGTTTAGAAAGGATCTAATATCCCTTTTCCCTTATAGGAAAGTGTAAGGTTTCACATTTGAGGATAATGGTAGGAAAATTCTATAATATTTATATAAAAAATCATACTATAAGTCCCTAAATAAGTTCCCAAAAGATATAGCTTATCATTATATATAGATATCATTCGATTTTATAAGCATTACCTAAGATCTATTGCTGTTAAATGAATTTGTTTAATACTTGTACCTTATCCCACCAATGATTAAGTCAAATTTGAATAAAAACCAAAAAGTATCTCCATTCATATACATATAATCAATCTATCTAGATTTGTATATAGAGTCGATGTTTAGTCTGGTTGTCTGCTGCTTTTTTTTTTTAAATGTTTGTCGCTTTCTTTATTTTTTTCTTTTTTTTTTTGGCATTGCTTTTGGTTTTGCTTCCTCTTTGTTTGTCGCTGCTGCACATACACACACACATACATACATACATACATAGCTACAGCCTAATACAATATATAAAGAGTTATGACTATCTCGCTTGCACAGTAGAACGTGCCAAACCAGTTTGTCGCACACTAATACATATAAACAGGTACAGGGCAGCTCTATGTCAGCACCATATGTCCATCTCACTTGCTCTCACACAATCAGCTACGACTCGTGTTGGCTGGCTGGCTGAGTGCCTATGTGTGTGTACAACTAGTATCTTAACCTTGAACTTGAAACACATATAGAAGGCCCCCTACTCACCCATCCGCCCCCTCCACATAATCATCTTCTCCGCTGCTGCTGCTGCTGCCACCTCGACACACTGAACGAACGCCATGCTGACGCCGACTGCAAAGCCATAACAAACAACAACAACAACAAGAAGAAATGTGTTTCACTGCTTTCCAAACGTCCCGCCGACTCGTTCATTTTTCTGTCTGCGTGCTGTTGCTCTTGGCTCTTGGTTTTTCTGTGTTTTGACTTGACTTTTCTCTTGAAATTCTCTTTTAACTTTTACTTGTTAACCACGGACTAATAGCAACAGCAGCAGTAGCAGCAGCAGCTGACTTACATGACGCATACGTAATATTGTGGTATGGAACACCTGGATTCGATTTGAACTCATCCTCTGTGACCGTTTTTAGGCACTGACTGAATGACGCCACTTTTCTTTGCAATTAGCAAACGCTTCTAAACCGAAAGATGATTTTTCCTCTTGCCATATATGTGTGTATATATTATGTATTTGTGTATATAGAAAACAGAAAATGAATATTTTCTTGTGTGGGTTGTACGGGGGAATTGCGCTTCCGGGGGTTGCATGCCCGAGAAATGTTACGTAAAATAACCGAGTACAGTGTTTGTATATACAAACATACATATATAGAGTCGTACAACTGTAGATACATGTGTATATGTATATATTCGAAATGCCATTTAGTCGTATGTATCTTGTGCAAACAAAAGCAGCACGCAAACAAAACTCGAGTCAAGTTCAGATACAAATACAATACAGTACACAATAATACAATGTTATTTTTGTTGTAGTTGCGGTCAGGTGAGGTGAGGTTAACTTTTTAGATCTTGATTGAGTGGGCCAGCCGCCATTTGCCGCTTACCCACCCCCTTGTCGAGTGAGTGCATCACAATTTTGTGCCGTAGTTTATAATTTCACAGTATTGTTCACCGCATTCAAGTCAGACTTTTCATTATTTTGTGTATTTTGTTTTTTTTTTTCCACTGGTTTTGTTTGTCATCTGTCAGATCGTGTGTCACAGATAGTGCCGAGTTAAAAATATATGTGCACATATATTTGTATAGTTTACTATTTGATCATAGACCTGGATCATCAGAGAGTTAAGAGTCAATATACCAACAGGGAGATGCACGTGATGCGATTTATAAAGCAACTGGCTGACTCTATATACTATTGGCAAATGAATCAGGTCATCGTTAAGTTGATTTTGTCTTAAATTTACAAAATTTAGAGTTATGTGTTCAGTCTTAAATAAAGTTTAACTTTCCTAACTCAAAGTCCTGCTTAAAAGTTCGGAGACTTTGAAGACTTCTATGCAGATTTTGCTCCACTACAAAATTCGATTTAGAAATGTTCGAATTAGGAAAGTTCGAGCGTAGCTTTATATTACATTTTATCTTTTTACAATAGGCGAATCATTTGAGTCTATTTAAGTTAACTTTTTTTCAAGTCATCTTCAGTTTAAGTCCAATCTACTATTATGTACTATCTACTTTTATAGTTTCTGTCAAAAACATATCAGAATAATATTCCATATTATATTGATCAAATATTCTTTTTAGAATTCTAATCCATTCAAGGTTATAATCGTTTACAGATTTATCTAGATCGTTGACATACCGCCGACGGCAAAAAAGATACTTCTCTATATAAGATATTAAAAGATCTAGGTGATGTAGGTGGAAGATTATGAGCTTTCGCAAGAGTTTAAAAACAGATACTATAATCATACGTAGGTATGTGGATTACGCCTAAAAGTATGCAGTTAAAAATTGTATGATTTTATACAATCATTTAAAAAATTCTGCCAAATTCCGGATTCTAATCGTTGTGGAAAACGTTGAATATGTTAATAGGGCGGTTACCCAAATCAAATGGCAATATTCAACACACAGGCATACACTCACTCACACACACACACACACTCATCATAATTTCGCGCAAAGTTCCAAAGAAAAATACATTTTTTTTCTTGTTGTTTTTCTGTTTTCGTTTTATTTTCAATGTTTTTTCTTTCCCCCGCCGGCAAATGTTTTTTACGTTCTTTCTTTTTGGTTAATGGAATTGTTTATAGCTTTTTTTTTATTTTGAATTTCTTTTGTTTATTTTTGTTGTTGCGAATTTTTTTTTGCGTTCCCTTCTTTTTTTTCTGTACTTTTTGCTATTTTCGTTTGCGGGCTTAATTCGTGTTGTTTATGTTATAAATAATTTTTTTTTATATTTCTGCAAATTCCGCCGAATTGTATGTGTGTGCATGTGTGTGTGTACATGTGCCTGTGCTCGCGTATTGGTGTGTTAAACTTTGCTTTTAGCCATTGTTGACTATATTTTTCACAACAATAACAATAATGACAAATCTCGGAACGGTGCTCTACGGTGCGGTGCTTTGGGGGGAGAGGCACGGTGACAATTATCGGCATTGATGACGCCGACAAAATAATGGAAATGAAAACAAAAAAAAGAAACACACACACAAATTGTGAAGAACTTACGACGCAATTTAGTTTACTCACTCACACTTCATCTGTGGCAGAAAATTTCGCTGCCGCTTTTTCTTGGGATTGCACAAGGGTTGGCTTGTTGGTTGGCCTGTTGTACATATCCCAGTTATGTTTCTTAAGGATAATACGTCGCAAAATATTGAAAGACCGAACGCGAACTTAATTTGGGGTTCGTTTATCCTCCGGCACAAAGGGGTACTTGGAAATGGGAATTGTTTTGGGTTGGTGGTACAGGCGCCTGCGATCGCTTAAAGGTGCCGCTGTTCAATGTCAGGCCGCATGGAAAGTTCAGTTAGCTTGAGGTAGAGCTTCTATCTTCTAGTTTAGTTTAGCTTTTTTTCTTTTGCAGAGCGAGGGCGCGCTCTCTTCACACTCACTGTGTGTGTTTGTGTTTGTAGTTGCTGGCTCGGTCACTCTCTCGCTCTCGCGCGCGTTCTTTGCTTTCCTCTTACTCTCCTTGTCTATCACTCGCGCTCTCTCTCTCTTTCACACTCTCTCGCTGTGGCTTTATTTTCGTCAAGTTTTTCATTTCTTCCTGTTCCTGTTTCTTTGATTTCTGTTCATGTAGTCGCCGTTGGTGTTGTTGTTATTATTGTTGCCTTTTGGGCACAATCTTCCATTGTGGTTGTGTGGTGGCACCTCGGTACATTTTTGGTTGCCCTACTGCCCCACACACCGTTGTTGTCCGCCACCACGAAAAGCCAACAAGAACAACAACAACGCCATCATCATGTCAGCAGTTGGCCTTCAGCAATTGCTTTTACTCTCTCTCGCTCTCGCAGTGTCTTTGTAGCGCTCTCTCTCTATCTCTCTCTCTCCCTGTTTGCGTGCTCTTTCTATAGTTACCATTCTTTTTTGTTTTTTCCCTTTTTTCATTCATTATTCTACCCGTTCTTCGCTTCTATGTATGTACATACATATATCCTACATCACTGTGTGTGTGTGTGTGACGTGTAAGTGTGTTGGTGCTTGCTCACCAAAACTGAAATCTTTTCTTCCCCC
The DNA here is from genome assembly GCA_035045865.1 of Drosophila austrosaltans. Lineage (NCBI taxonomy): Eukaryota > Metazoa > Arthropoda > Insecta > Diptera > Drosophilidae > Drosophila > Drosophila austrosaltans. Next base: position 834,592 of record JAWNOQ010000049.1, on the reverse strand, counting down.
AATTATCTGTATCTGCGCACTCTTTTTATTTTCATTGCTTTTGCTTTTTTATCTTTGCGTGTGTTTGTGTTTGGGACTCACTTTTGCTTTTCGCTTAGCCATGATTCCTGTTTCGCACAGTGGTGCGAGAATAATAGTATTAGCCAGTGACATCATTACAGAGATGTATTTAATTAAAAATATAATGCCCAATTGGAGAATTTAATATAGATAGAAACATTTTAGTTAGAAATCTATCAAAAATATATATATTATATCTGTCAGATATAATACCGTACAAAAAAAAGCTTTCTTTTAACAGTTGATCATCCGAACCAACAAAAACCCTTCCCTCAGCTTTTTATATAGCAGCACGTTACGATCATATAATTCTGAACAGTTATATAAAGCTTTTGTAAGAACCTAGCGATCGAGAAATATATGTTTTGTGAAATTTTTGCGAAGATCGAAATGAACGGCTATATAAGCTTTATTTGTTTAAAGGGATTCTAGAAAAATAAGTTTTGAAATGGATTTCTAAAGCTTTTGTTATAATAAACTGTTTTTTTTTTTTCTTTGTTATAGCTGACACAGAACGATCATACGAAAACTATTTGAAATAATTCTAAAAAAATCCCCTAATCTCTTAAACGTTTACAGTTCTGATTTTGTTCTATATAAGAATAGACTTGGAACCGGTTGCGGTATCGATTCAATTTCATTAAGAGCAGATCGCTTGACATATCATTTATTTTTATTCGTTTTCTATATATTTCAAACGACTATATTTAAATTAAAAGTAAATAAAATACGTACCTTTCGTTTCTGGCTGATGCAATATTTTCCATTTGATTTTCACTTTTTAAATATTTTCTTTCTGGCTTTTGCTTTGAATTTCTTCATTTTTTTTATCTTATATAAGCAAAACTCACATGTTTTCGGGCACGTAATCAATTGTGCCATGAATTGGTAACATTTCTAACAACATTTTTTTTGTTAATGCATTTTGCAATTTTAAAATACACCAAAAAATGCACTAGAGCGATAGTTGGATTAAAAACAAGTACTTATTTTTTATACAATAATCATTTGTTTAATATAGTAATATTTTTGGAATTTTTGTAGAATTTTTCAATGACCGAATGATCAATTTCTATTGCGTTTTACTTTACGTTTTTCCCATAATTTTGTTTCTTCTTTTTTTTTTTCATTTGCTGCTTTTTGCATTGTTTTGGACAATTAATTTGCAATTTTCGTTCATTTAGATTACCGAAACAATTTGTTTGATTTGACTTTATTATTTGAAATTTTGTTTTCATACTTTTGTTTCTATTTTTTTGTTGTTTAATTCTTTTAGTTTGACTTTTAATCGTTTTTCCTGAGGGATGATGGAACTTTGGTTGTTGGCAGCTTGCTTGTCGCGATTTCAATGCCAGAGCTCTGGCCAAACAGAATATACCAGAGCCAGCCGTCGTCGCTGCTGTCGTTGTCGTCGTCGTCGTCGCAGCTGGCGTCGCAGTCGCAGAAGCTTGAGAGCTTTGCGAAAATGGAACACACAGAGATGAAATGAACAAGTGTGTGGGGCGGTTGCTTGCAACTGCAATGGGGAACGGTGGAGCGGCAACTGGGAAAGAGACTTTAACTGACTCAGAACGTATGAAGTCCTCTACTGACAGAAAAAAACCGAAAAACGCAACCAACCGACCCGAAGCTCGGCTCAAGTTCAAGGCTGTTATGTAATAAAGCGAAACAAGCGTAGTTCCATGTGTAGGCAAATTTCTCACAAATACCAAAGTAATTCTGCAACTGATCCCCCACCCCCTCTCCCCCTGTTTCCTTCTGTTTTCTCACTCGCTCTTTCTCTGTTGCTCTGCCTCTCTTTTCCTTTTATCTATATGTCTCTGTCTATCGGTCACTCCATCTTTCTCACTCATATGAATATTCCTTCTCCCTCTTTGACATGTACTTGCAGTTTAACTTGTGCAGTCTACCCTGACCGCGCCTTAGTTACTGCCACTAATACAGTGAATACTCAAAATGAAAGACCAGAAGCGAAAAGGTTTTACTATTGAATGCAGCAAAGAAAGGCTAACTAACGTGTAGAATAAGTGATATGGTTTGCCAGTTAAATATAATACTAACTTCCTTTACTGCGTCAGTTTACTGTACTTTTTGTATGTATTTATTTATTTTGTCGATGGCAAAATCCTGCATATATAATTAGTTCATTTATTGACTAACTGCCGCTTGCATCACATAGTAGCAACAACAAGAATGATTACCCAGAGAACTAACTGTCTGTTTATACTAAGTGTACAGATATTTTTTTCTATATCTGGACATGCATATGTCACGCGATTTCGATTGACAAATGTGCGTGTGCTGCAATTTTGCAAGATTCCCCTCTCCCCCGCACTCTCTCTTTCTATCGCCCACTCTCGCTGTCGGCATCATTCTTCGTTTTTATTTTACATTGCCTTTTTTTTTCTCTGTCGTTGTTCGGTTTTGCGATTTTAATTTCTTAATTGAATTTGTTTGGGGGCGCAATTGTAAGTACCTAGATGTATCTGTGTGTGTGTGTGTGTGTGTATGCCGCCATGTTTGTTTAATTGTTTAATTAAATTAAATGCTTGGCCTGCAACGTTTTGCATACTTTGACATACATTGTGAGCACATATGAGAGCTGCAGTCTTTTCGCTAACAAGAAGGTACATACATATGTATGTATATACATATATACAGTTTGATGGAAAACTCTTTGTACATAACCACAAACTCAGACACACATTTACACACAAACTTATTTACTTATCTATAGGCAACGTTTACTATATGCAACAGATGTTGTTGCATATCTTTTGGCTGGAGGATGCGTGGGAGAGAGGGGGTTTCATAATTTACCAATTTCTGCCGTTGATTTAGATTCGTGCGCCGTTTTCTTATGTCATGCGCAGCGGTACCTGAAAACTACAATATACATACATACATACATATAACTTATTATATACAGCGACATGTAGTATATAACATACCAATACAGCCAACAGAGAAGCCCACAACTACAATAAGCGCTAATTGTATATGCTCAGTTGCACAGGTTGAAGAGAATCCAATAAATACTCATAAACACGATGAAAGGAATTTCACGATTATTGCATTAAATTTGATTGGGTTTTGCATCGTTGATGATGCTGAAAAATTGTGCAATATCAAAATATATTTTTATTATAAATAAACATATTATATTCAACAAAACAAGACGTTTTATACATACATATATACAATGGCTATAGTATGGCTATTAGTCAATAGTGTAATCACTTTAAATTTTCTCAGAATGTACAAATAAATTGATAAATTATTTAGCTCTTATTTTGGCTTAAAATATTAAAAAACTATCTTTTGCCCGTTTCTTTTATATACATACAGAAGAGTAGAATATAAATTTGACATATAAGGAACGAAGTGAAATGAAATAAATCAAGCAATGTCAGCTAAAAGGGTGTAATGCAAAGCAGGGGACGGGGCAAAAGGCTGGGTATTCAAACATTTTGCAAGCACTGTTTGTACGTTTCAAAGCTGCAAATTTACCTCTCACCCTCTGCTTCAGTTCGTTGTTGCGCTCGAAGCGCATGTCAAGAGTAGGTGACCTTGACAGTGAACTTGAAATACTTGCTACAAGGATTCAGCAGAGTGTTGAAGTGTGACTGTGTGTGTATGTGTGTTTGTGTGGGAAACAAAGTGAAATGGAACATTTACCAGGAGACAGCAAGGGGGATAGAGAGGGAAAGAGAGAGTACTTGCATTTGCAACCCAGCAGCTTTGACAAAAAAGCTTTTTCGTTTATTTCTATTTGCATTGCAGCTGCTCTTTCCCTGTAGATTCGGGGGCGGACTTTCCATATAGCTGTTGTTCACCAAGCTTTCTCACTCTCTCTCTCTCTCTCTCTTTTTGTTTTGTTGCTCTCTTTGCCCCCTTTTCGATGATTCATTTTTGTATTGTCTTTGGTGTGTTGCGACGTTTTGTCTGCAGTTGCCATTTAAAATATGTGCCAGAAATTTCGCTTTCATGTTTGTCCCAGGCGAGAAAGAGAGAGTGATGAGAAGGAATTGGGATAGGGGATAAAGAGGAAGTGCGACTGGCAATATATTTAATGCAACTAACCAAGCATAAATACATACAAACATACATACATACATAAGTAAACGTTTGTATGTAAAGTGTTTGCTTATGGCAAATAATTCTCAATTTCGATTTCATTTGCTTTGCTTTTACAGTTTTGTGCATTCAACTTTGGCATTTAATGGGTTGAAAAGGAAAATGGGTTGAACCCTCAACTTGGCTATTGCACTGACATCCTGCATCTTGCGTCAGTAGATATGCTAAAGAAAAGCTTTCTTTTGAGCTTCACTTACTTCAAAAGCAAAGCTGCCATATACTTAAAATTCTTTATGGGAAGGCATGTAATTACAAAAAGTAGTTCTTTTGCAAATTCTTATATAATTTATCTTTAAAATGCACCTACAAATGATTAGCACATCATTTCTCGCCTCGTTTATTTTGTTTATTTCGATCGGAACAACGAAAAGCTTGTCAAAATATAAAGAAAATTAACGGTTTTATTTGAAATTTATAATATGAAAACTAATTTTTTATTACTGCATTATTTTAATAGTTCAATATTACTAATGATCGGGCTGAAGTATCATAACATGTGGGGGTTTTCAAGGTCATATGTCCGGAATAGTATATGAATTCTCGAACACTTTAAAGACTTTCGGTGTTCGAGTAACTATTAAATATAAAGCTAATATAGTAATATTCAACGGAAACAAAGTCGCTAAGGTGTTCATTATTTTAGCTTGTTTGTAAAGAAAAGCAATATAAAAATGCCATCCATCCCCCTAGTTTAGAATTGCCTTCAGTTTGTTCAAATTTTCCTCAAGTCCTACCGTCATTTAGATCGAACTTTGTTCGAATTACATAACACTGAGTTCCATGCTCACAACATAGGGAAACGTTTTAAACTATTTTTACGAAATATTCCCTACATTTCTCATAATTCACAGCCATAGTTCATTTAAAAGTAAATAAAAGTCAAACTGTTAAAGAAAATAAAAGATTAAAAGTTAATTTTTAAAAAAAGTGTGACCACAACTTGGTGTGGTTCAAAATAAAAATCTGGTTCTTTTTTCTAGTGGACTCCCTATTTCCGGTTGCAACTGACATTTGCTTTTGTGACAGAAATGGTGTGCGAAAATTTCAAAATTTTTCTATGAAATTTTTGTAATTAGAACTTTCAATTGTTTTACTTTAAAAGGTTTATTTTTCCATTGTAAGAAACTTTGTATCTGTTTCCTAGACAAAGAAATTTCGTTGTTTGAGCAATTATTTTATATAAAAGACTTCTAGATTTTTCTATTAAGATGGTATAAGAGAAATTCGTTTAAAACCAAAGCGGCTGAGGTGAAGGAGGTAAAGAAAATGGTTAGACAAATTTCTGACAATGTTTCTCTTCATCAAAAAAATAAATTGGCGGCACTAATGCAATTGTAGGGTTGTATATATTTACTTATTTGCCAAAAACTAAAATAGGAATGCAAAATGATAGAGAAAGAGAGAGATATAAAAAGCGAGAGGGATACACAGAAATGTGCATGTATGGGATAACCTTGAAAATGCTTTGAATTTTTAGTTAAGGCACAAAGGGTGTGCGTCACTGCACATGCAAACACACACATATACATATAAAGTTTACCTACATATATACACACACATACACACATACATATATATGTGCCTTTTCTCTCTCTCCCTCTCTCTTTCTCTTGAGTTGTATGTGTTTGCTTGAGAGCGGGAAATGCAGGCGTTGCGCATGTGTGTGCTGCTTTTGGTTGTGTGCACTTCAAACTTTTCGCTTTGGCAAAAATTTCTTTTCCATGTATGTACATATGTGCTTATGCTCTCTCTCTCTTTTATTTAATCTAAGCATCTCTATCTCTTTCCCACTTCAGATCTCTTTTAGTTTGTCTTGGCATCCATCCCGTTCTCACGAGACTGTTCTCTCTTGCAAATGCAATTCACGTTCAAGGCCAACAAAATCAAAACGCACATGTACTTTACAAATGCAACACACGTGTATATACATACATACACAAACACACTCACACATACATATGCATCGAAACTGTATAATCAATAATTTGCAGCTTCTTTTCGGCGTTATCTTCTCTCTTTCTCTCGCTCTCTCTCTCTCCCAGTTTTTCTATTCTTCCGTTCTACAACTATTTGGAATTTCCTAGCATTTGTTTTTAATCAAGAAACTTTTCTTAATTTGATATATATAAATTTGTTGGAATTTTAATAATAAGAAAATTTCGCAAATTGCCAATTAATTAATAATTTCATTATATTTCGATTTTATACATAAATTGATGCATATAAAATGAGATTAAAATGCAATGAAGCGTACAAATATAGCAATTAATATTAGAATAATATTAATTTCCATTTATGTGGGCTGTGTTTTACCTTATCTTAACCGAATGCCTAATATGTATATATGTATGTATGTATCTATATCAATGTATATATAATGTGAAATCAGTTGTTCAGTTATCTATCAATTCAAATGTTATAGAACTTTGAAATGCAATCTGCTGCAATCCTATATACTATATGTATTTTCAGTTTATTCAATGTTTGTGGGGTAAAAACTTAGTCTATAATGGGATGATATCATACAGTCTATAATCTAATATACTTTTCCAAATTTGATCACTTCACAAAAGCGATTTCTTCTTTTCTATTATGAGAAATTATTTCCAAAGTATTTAAACTTTAAGTCGGATCTAAAGTTTTTCTTTACTATATATGGTACATAAGTTAAATTTATCATGGACAATTCTAGATTTGATTGTCACTTTTAGTTCATATTAAAATTTCCTTTCAGTTAATTTCTGCTAAATGTTAAAACTACAAAAAATTCTTTTAAACATTCTTGCTCAGGATGTCAGTTCTTTATCCCCTTTTCTATATACAATACTGCCTTTCATTTGTAACTTAAAATTCTTTATAAACAAATGCCAAATTCTTCTGTTAATTTGGCAGTTAATATATAATAAATAGCAATTTTATTTTCCAATATGTCACAAAAGTAGAAGAATATTGTTGACCATATGGATAGAGGGCAAAAGCAGACGTCAATAATTTTCAAACATTTAATCAAAATGTTGATGATGATGAGGAAAAATGTCATTTATGGGGGATGCAAGGTCAGAATCAGGGCAATAAAATGAACTTACAACCAGTTGAAGCTGTGCACCATCTCTTTTTTTTTCATTTTCCCCTTTCTCTCTATCTCCGTTTGCTATCTCTTTCTTTGCATCATGTATACAGGTATGTCTTGCTCGCTTTATCCGTAATCCTGCAAAAAAAAAAAAAAAAAAAAAAACATTCATTGCCTCAATGCGTGGGTGTGGGCGTTAACATGGGTGTGGACATGGGCGTGGGTGTCGGCTGTTAGATGCAGCTAAAAGAAGAAGAAAAACGACTGTTCCTGCATCAGAGGCATTGACGTGGTCATCAGTCCTTGACAAGACCAGCATACTATGGCATAATGTTGACCATATGCGTCAATAGTCATTGTTGTTGCTTGTTGTTGACTCTTCTGCTGTTGCTGTTGCTTGGATGAGCTTGTCAAATCACTTCATGAAGAGAAGTACTTGGTCATCTCCCAAAGCAGTCTTGGCGCGAGCCTGTGGCTGCCATACGACACTAATTGCATCCCGTAATGTCAAAGGACGTGCTTGTGGTTTAAATATTCTGCATGGATCAAATAAAAGTAATTTCTGCTTCTTGATTTGAACTTTTTTAAGTGTTAAATCTTGTTTTTCTAACACTTAATAAAGAAAAGAAAACTTATAACATTGTCAAAATTAATGAATTATCTGTTTTACCCTCAACCAAAGGTCCTTTTGTAATATAATAATTTATTCACCACATTTTGATTATGTCAGTGTAAATGTACAATCATTTAACCTTTCATAAATATTGCAGTTATGAATTATTTTACTTGTTGAACCACCGTCCCAATGACCTTGGTCAATCCCATTAAAGTCTATAATTTAGGTCATTATACCATGTACCATACCATATATATATACATATATATTTATATAGCTATCAATAGTAAAAGCACTTACATGACAATAAAGTTAACTCCATACATATATGCACGTTTATATATCAAATTGAAAATCGATTGTGTCAAAAATGGAAAATGCAATTGGCTATCATTTCGAAAGGAAAAGAGAGAGGGAGAGAGAGACAGAGCGACAGCTGCTTTCTATGAGTCCTTACTAACGAACCGAGAGAATCGTTTTTTTTCTTTACAGCTTTAATATATAAAGTGCATTTGTACATATAAAAATATATTTTCGATAGGGCTTACCTGTTGATTTACTCAACACCAACAACAGATGGCGCCACTCGAGAGCTTTGCCAATCAAAAGCTTATCAAATGAACAAACCATTTGTTGCTCCAAAAGAAAAGTTCGAGAGTGGCCAAAAGGAAATTGAATAAGATTTGAATCTCACATTTAATTTAATTGCCCACAAGTAATTATAAAAAAATTGCAAAAATTAAGAAAAACATTTAAGCAATCATTAAATGTAATGACAATAAAGTAGAAGGACTGATTAACGACCGGACAACACGAATTGTCAGTACTTCTAAACACAATGAAAGATTATTATTTTAGAGGACCTAACAATACGAGGACCTGACAGAAACAATGACCAACCCATACTGGACAAGATGTACTTCAACAGAATATACAGGAAAAACATTAAGCTCGCAAGCATAAAAAAGCAAAAGTAGTAAGGCAACAATTGAAATATAAGTGCAGCATATGTGAGTTTCCCATTCCCCGTCTCAGTTTCTTACCAACGGAGAAACAATTACGCATACGCACTGTATGTGGTTTACTTTGATATGTCAAATCACAGCATGATGATTAAATTGATGTAAGCAAAAAGGTCAATTGTCCTTAAAGAAGTCGATAAAGAAGTAAGACAGAATATCTGTCATTCTCAGTCTATGGACAAATTGAAATTGTGACAGTTAAAGTTAGTTTCAAAGCGATACAATTGACCGACCACAACATGGCAACATCAAAGCGATAAAATGATGAATATAATATATATATAATGACAGGAAATTGAGCAGACAATTCTTGCATTTGTAAAACTATTCAACTAAGCAAATTTTTTAGTAAATTCATAAACTTTTATCCGATTCGAAGATGATTTTTGGAGTTAATTATGATTAACTTTTAAGTCGACGGAACTTTAGTTATGATTTTAAATTATTTAAGTAAAAGGTGGGTTATTTTTTGGTTAATGTTGTTCTGCTGTATAAACCAATAGAATATTTATTAAAAATCAATTAATATAGTTACTTATATGTAGAAAACCATTACACAACCAAAAAACACCAAAAACCTTATTATATATTTCAATATGACATAAATGAATGTTCATTTCATTTGATTTTAATTACTTTTCCATAAAATCCATTTACTTTACTCTCTGTAATTGGAATACACAATCGAACCATTTACAGAAAGTATCTTTTGTGATTTACTAAACATATTTAAGACAACTGCATATTCTCCAACTTCTATAGGAAATCGTTTACGCAATTCGTCTATATCCAATTGATAATTGTCCACAATGAATTTAGAATTTGGCTAAAATACAATAATAATAAAACATAAAAAAATGGAATAAAATTGAAATATTAAACTTACTTGTGGGCAAGTTTTGTTTAGATTTGTATAAGGTTTCAAATAAGCAAACAATATATTGGCCAAATATGGTTTACTCTTTTCAACCAGATCACAAGTATCAAATTGAATATCATAGAGAAATGGTTGCCAACCATTCGCACGTTTTAGTAAACGCAATTGTGTCTGTAATAAAGAAACAATTATAATTTATTATTAATAATAAAGGACTATAAAACTTACTGTGGTTCCTCGTACAGACCGTTTCACTAGGTAAGTAAAACTTATCAAATTACTTGAACGATTTAAAGCTTTTATTTCACATTTTTCTATCTCGCCATAGTTTTTATCAAATGCCTCACAGTTTAATGTTTTAAATTTTGCATCCACCTAAATAGAATTTGAATGGAATTTAGTTTTCCTTTTTTTTTTTTTTTTAGAGGGATTACTTACTAGACAAATGGAAATTGCAAAAAGTATTATAAAAATTGTTAAATCGTATTCCATGTTCACCTAATAAGTATATTTAACTAGTGGACCACAAATATTGTATAATAGTTACTTTTATAACATAGCACAGATGAGTTTTTAATTGATTTAATTTCACGTTAATCATTTGGACAATCTAAATGTTAGTTAATGATTTAAAGCTTTAAAGACTAAAAAATATTTCCAAAATCAATTAAGTCATATTACAAAGATATTACGCATACGCACAGGCTGGGCAAGTTGACAGTTTAACTATACAATGTTGTATTAGTTCAAAGGTCAAAGCATTTCTCTGTCTCTGGTTAAATTGAAATTGTGACAGTTAAAATGTTAGTTAAGGGAAAACTAACCACATGTCAATGCAGGGCAAATACAAAGCGACAAAATGATGGATATAGACAGCAGGTTAATGGCAAATAATTGACCAAACAACTAGCAAAATGAACAAAACGTTTAGTCTAAATGCATTCAATTGGAAATTCATAAACGCAATTTTCACCCTCTCACATGAGGAGGAGGAGGAAAAGGAGGTTCGGCTGCAGTTGAATGAGAATTGTCAATGGCAATTAGAAATATATACATACGTTTATATATATATATATTTGCTATATGCGTAAGTTGGTGAGTGTGTGGGCGTGGCTGTTAAAAGACACCCACTCAATAGGGTTGTAGGTTTTAACCTTAGACAAAGACTTCGTTGAACCTTTAAATGCTGTAATTTAACCTTCCCGGGAATTTGCAAAAATTTTAATATATAGATTTGTATATACACTGTGAAAAATATTAGATAACTTTTTAATATCAAGTTAAAATCAAATGGAGAAGTTAAGAACTCGTTAATAATAATAGTAATTTTAAAAACTTTAAGTGGCCTGGCATCAACAATTGGAAAATACAGTAGAGTCCGGTTATAACGACGCTCAAGGGACCATAATGTTCATAAGCATTATATAACAAGATTAATTTATGGTTCAGTTATTGTTCTTGATTTAAATAATCTGTAATTTTTGACAATTACGATATATTTTTTTTTCGGATCGTCGTAATAACCGGTTGAAAAGTGAAAAATGTTGAAAAAATCGTCGCTATAAGCGGTTCGTCGTAATAAACGGTTCGTTGTTTCATATAAGTTTGTATGGGGACCAACCAAGACATCGAACTTTCGTCGCTTTAACCGGACGGACGCTATAAGCGGAGTCGTTATAACCGGACTCCACTGTATAATAATTTTCTGTGAACCATTTTGTGGGAATAAAGTTTGTCATTGTTTTAGGAAATTGCAACCAGAAGAAAAATTCAAAAATATCTTATTCAGAATACATTAAAAGAAAATGTTTATTTTATGATTTGGAAAAAAACACTTAAAACGTTCAAAAATTCAAAGTTTTTAGGCTATGAAATCTAAAGGATAATTAAGAATAATCTAATTCAATGCAATCTTAAGCATCTTTTATTTCTTTATTTATTTACTTAAAGTCAATTAAATAATTGCAATTGACTTTATTTAAACTTTTGTCTTTATTAAAAATGTCGTATGAATTTATAAATATTTATGACAAATGGGCTTTTTATTTCTTCTGTTTATTCATAATAAATATCTGAATAAATTTTATCATTATAAAATTCTTTTAGTGGAAATTCTTTTAAAAAACCTCCAATAAGAAATATGAATAATATTTTGCTATAAAAATAAATAAATATAAATAACACTTTGCCATAAAACATATGAAAAATAATATACGAAATATTATATTTTTCCTTCGCAAAGACTGCCAATAACAGATCATTTCAAATGCATATATATATATATATATGTATATATGCATAAATATTTCTGATGCACAGTGGTACACACTTACTTCAATTGCATAGTGAAATGATGTAGTTATCTTAGGACCAATAAAAACTGAGTCACAGTAACTTGTTGAGTATAAATTTATTTACCTTAGATTTCTTATTTATTATTTAAATATAGAACTAAAATTCCTACAAAAAATTTTTCCTCAGTGCATTGGGCATTTATTTGCTTTTCAATTATTGCATACAATATTCATGACGTTTTGTTAATTACAAACAAATAAACTAACAAATGATAATTGTTGTTGTTCTAGGGGACTGTAAAAAAAAAAAAACCTTTTAATACTTTTATCTTTAAAGAGATAATTAAGATTTTTCTTGGGAATTTATCAGCTTGTGAGTTTCTGAATCAGTTTCGTTTAACATTTTGTTATGGCAACTACAACACCGAGACATCGTCGGATTAAACAGATATGTCAGCTGGTACATTTGAAATCAACTCAAATCTTTATATTGGCCGGATCGGTATTGTTAACCCTATTGATAACTGTGATATGTATTGGACTTACAATACGTTACGAGGTGGAGCATGAGGTGGCCAATGTGGCGGATGTGGATTATTGGAAGGATCAAGTATCGGCAGAGCAAAAATTGTGGTACGATAAGGGTATAGAAGAATTGATTACGGCCATGAAAATTCATTCGTCTGACAGTAGAGTGAAAAATGTGAGAATATTTGTTATTGAAGGTATTCAATATCAAGAATTGGCTGCAAATCGATTTCCTCATATGAACAGTAGTCAGGAGAATACAAATTATATATGGGATCAATATCCTTATGTGGCTAGTTTGAAAACAAATTGTACGAAAACATGTTCAAAGAATGAAAAACTTCAAGTTTTATGGACCGGAGTGCCAATAGAAATATTACAAAAGATGGAGAGCAACTGCACCCATCAGGAAAGTGAGAAGAATGGGCTGATGTTGAGTATCTTACGTCAGGCTCAATTGGCTGGATTACGTACAGGATTTGTGACCAATCAACGCCTCGCAGGGCCAACAGGAGCAGCTCTTTATGCTCAATTCCCTACCAATTGGACCAAGGAATGCAATGAGGAGATTACTAAAGAAAGTGAATGTGAAGACATAGCCAAGCAGTTAATCTTTAGTGAAACTGGAAAATCTCTCAATGTCATAATTGGTGGTGGCAGACAAATGTTTAATCATGAAGTTCCAATAACCGATTCAGATCCCATTGATAACCGTTTGTGCCGCGCAAGTAATGAAAGCAATTTATTACAAAATTGGCGTCTTGAAAAGCTCAGACAAATCAAGAATAAAAAACATTTAAAGTTTGAGCTTGTTCAACAATTTGATGAACTCGATGCCATTAATGGTAGTAAATATGATTATCTAATGGCTGTTCTATCTAATGGTGATTTAAGTGGAAATTTTCAAGTTTCATCATCTAAAATGATATTGAATAAGACTCTACAGGTTCTCAAAAGATCTAATAAGGGTTATCTGTTAATTGTTGAGCAGTTTGTAAAGCCAGAAATGGATAAAAGGGAGCAGCTGCAAATGTTAAATGATACATTAAACACTTTGCCAAAAGACAGGAATACCCTTAACATGGTTTTGTTTACTAATAATGAAATCAGTTTGGATATGCCTTCGGATAGTCTACTATTTGCACAAGGTAAGAACTTTATTTATATGAGAAAACTAAAGAGATTTAAAAGATGGAGTATTATAAAACTTTTTACTGTTTTTTTTTTTTAGTGTAGTTTATCTTTTCCACTCATTGTGAATGTGTAATGTTAATCTTCATTTATAGGAAATGTGTAAAACTACCTTTGTTTTTGTTAGATTAGATTGTAAAAATGGTTCATTTAGTATATATTTTATGTTAGGAGTTGCCGCCAACCGATTTCCAATCTCATATTTCCAATTTTAAGGGTTTGCAAGAAAGACTCGTTCGAAATTTAACGATCAATTGACTTACATTAGCAATTAACAGAGCAATTACAGGAATACAAAAGTTAACATAATATTTATAGCAAAATAAAAGTTAACAGCGGCATGCAAACAGAAATACCAATATGGTTTCTTGAAACTGTAGAAAATGGATCTAGAAAGGACAACTGCTACCACTATCACTGCCAATAGCTTTCTAAGTTTAGTGCATTTAACTTAGCTTTTTAGTTTCTGAATAACATACTATTCCTTTAATATACTTACCTTATTTTGCAGGTCCAAAATCATCGATATTCTATGGTGTAAGAGATACCACTTACTTGTCACAAGCTGTGTCCTTTGCTCTTAGAAACGAGGACTAATTCAATTAATAGAAAAAAATGCATAAATAATTGTGTTTTGCATAATTAATTTATTTAATAAACTTCAACTAATTAATTTTTAAGGGGAAATTGTTTTTTTTTTTGTTTCTAATTCGGTTCAGTTGGTAGAGGAGCAACCCAATTGAAGGCATGTCCAACAGATGGTAATGTCTCCACTTGACGATTCAATGTTGCCGTTGTTGCCGCTGTTGCTGTTGCCGTCGGCGGTGTTGCATTTGTCGCTGCAATTCGTGGCACAGGTCGCAGCACATTGGGATTGGGTCATTTAACGGGCAGTGGTGGCAGCAAATTATGTGCCACATTGGACAGTTGCCTCAATTGATTTGCATGTACATACTGAAATGCCGACGATTGCCGTTCCAAATGCTGTGATAGATACAATTCACCCAAAGTGTAGAAACGACGTTGATCAAAGGATGGAAATGGAAATCCAGTTGGTAAACGTTGTCCACTTGCATAATTCTTTGCTGATGACGATGCTTGGGGATACAACGGCAGACAATGCGGTGGGCGTGGCAGGGCAGCATAACCAGTTACTGTGGCAGTGCCGGCGGTCTGCAAAGGCGTCTGTTGTTGCACCTGATGATGCAATTGATGATTTTGTTGATGATGGTGATGATGATGCTGTTGTGTCTGTTGGGCCTTAAAGAAGTCAATATTCTTAAGATTCTCCAACATTTGATGTGAGGCTTGATGTTTCTTTAGATAGGCATGCCTAGAAGAGGATTTGTTATAATAAAAGTTCTGAGATTGTGGAGTGAAATTGTAAAGACTTACCGCCGGAAAGATTTGCCACACTCATGACAGGGATAAATTCCTTCACTGCTCTCATCGGTGGCTCTATTTGATTCCTGACTAACATTTTGTGTTTCATTGGAGCTACTTGGCCTCTTTTTACTATGGGTTTGAGAAGTTCCACTGGCTGACTCCGTTTTTGGTTTATGCCAACGTCGGTGGGAGGCCAAATTAGCGGGGCAATTGAAAACCTGTCAAGTTTTTTATTAATATAGAAATGTATTTTTTAATATTTTTGCTTTATTTAGTAATTTTCCATTTACTTAATTCGTTTCTGTTGAAATATTTGAATAGAGGCAACGCGCACAATTTACTGACTAACATAGCATTTGAACTAGTTCCCTACGAATAACCCTTAATGTTAACTTATAAGCATAGCTCTGTAAACAGTATGTTATGTTAAGCATTCACAAATGTTAATTTTACTTGTATAAGTAAATGTAAATAATTGTTCAAGAAAAATTGTAGGAATATCTCAAATTTGTCTTCAAATTAGTATTTTAATATGGGTATAAGGTAAAAGAACATTGAAATTATAGTTTATTTATTAAATTTTAAATCTACTAAAATATCCATTAAACTTGAGTGAAAATATACAACAAATTTATCTTTAAATACCAATTTGAGAATGGTTAATCATGGATATTCTTCTCTATTTTATATTTCAATTCAACTTGTTAAAGATATATCTATAAATTTGTCTCTTAAATTCAATTTCAATCTATAACTCGTTCAATTTCACTTGATTGAAATATCTACAAACTTAAAAATGATTAAAAAAATTGTATCGAAATTCGAAAGAATCAAACCAAATGAGAATTTGATTTTAGTTAAGTAAGAAATTCTTAAATTTTTAATATACATATAAACTTAAGATTTTGATGCTTGTTTACTTACTTTTTCGCATTCGGAACACTTGTATTCGATATGAACAATGCGGGGACAACGATGCTGGGCCAACATGAAGGCATCGTCATAGACAGTGCGACAAAGCTGACACATATAGTCGCCTATTTTATTATCAATGCTAGCCAAAATGGCTTTGGCCTCTTCAGTGATTTCGACCACATTGAAAGCCGGATCAATGTCACCTTTACGTACCACCAGTTCCTCGTCATCGCGCAGTTTTCGTATAATAGTACCAGATACAGGACTAATGGTCTCCTCATCAATAGCCGTATGTTTGCGTAATTTGGTGCGTTTCCGTTCCGAGCGTTCCTTTTGCGGACGTACAGTGACTGCTGGCTGTGACGGTGGAGGCGGAGGTGGGGGAGATAGAAATGTGGGACTTGATCTAGACTCAATTATGGCATTGCTACTTAAATCCATATAGGTTTTCTCATTCGATGATAGTTCTTCATTAGCTTCGCTCATTTCACTTAGTGGCTGACTGAAATCTCGATCGAATAACTTGTCGAAACCATCTAAGGCCTGATTGTGCAACTCTTCATTCTCATAGAGAAGCTCATTACGCTTGAGAGCTGTGACCGGTGACAGCTGGGACTGGAGGTCAGTTACTTCATCAAAGTCATCATCATCATCATTGCCAAGAACATCAACAAATACCTCCTCCTCATCATCATCATCATCAACATCGGATCCGTCATTTTCCTTATCGTTGACTTCTACCTGCAGAGTCTCATCATCTTCACCTTCCTCAATGTCCGTGTTGGCTTCATTGTAGTCATGGGAACTGACAACTGTTTCATCTTCGTCCTCGGTCAACACAATTGTCTCATCGTCCACATAGATGGGCGTGTGGGAAGCTGCTTCCGTTGCTTCTGTTCTCATCACGCTCGATTGACTTGGCGAAATTTGTTGAAAATTATTTTTCTTCTCGTGAAAATGACTTTTATTATTATTGTACGATGAAGACCCCTCAATGTTGCGCAAACTGAAGCAACTGCTCCCCATTTGGGGTTGGATTTGGTTAAGACTTTGTTGCTGTAGCTGTTGCTGCTGGAAATAGCTTGCCGTGGCTGCAGGAGGTTGCAAGACAAGCGCAGCATGAGATGCTGCTGTCATGGTGGCAGTTGCCACCGTTGGACTTGGCGTCGTGACCATGTGCGGACGCCACAGGTAATTCTCCTCGGACATTAATCTCTGACGCTTGCGGGGCGGTGAGGGTGTCGATGGCGGTGTAATTGGCACAATGTTGCTTGTGGCACGCAGTGACAAATCCAACGGTGACAGCAGCGAAATTGCTGGACGGTGTTGACTAAATTGAGGAAATGTCTCACTGATTGCTGGTAATGTCCGGCACTCGGCAAAATGTATTGAATGCGGATGTGGTTGTAGATGCTGATGCGGATGTGGTGGCAATGTTTGCGGATGCGTAAGTTGTGACAAAGTCTGCGTATGTGTTTGCGGATTCATGTTCATCCTTCTTAAAGGCAAATAATTTGCCGTTTTTTTTTTTTGTTTTATTGTTTGTTTAAGAATTGGAATTGCATTTAATCTGTTAGGGAAAACCTGTCATAAAAGCAAAGAAAATTGTTTAGCTTTTAGTAATTACTATAGTTGAGGTTTTCTTTCTATCGTTTCCTATAAGAGAATGGTTTTGTATTTAATATCTGCTCTATACTAATATAATAATACTTTGCTTTAAAATTCTGTTTTTAATCTACATAGACTGAAATATTTGAAATTAGAGCCAACAGTCTTTGGATCTCAGTTCATGAACTCTTATAGCTTCAAATCGTAAAGTTTTATATTATATATATTATAATGTTACTTCACGAACAGGAAGTTCCATATTAGTGGGAATCTGAAAATGGATAAATCTAAACGAACATATATAAATTTTATCAGAAACCTTTGTTAAAAAAGTTAGAAGAATGTTTATTTATTTAGAAATACTTTTTTTAATTTCAAAATCTATTTAATACTGAGAGTTTCCCAAGTCCTAATGACTTTATTGATCGCTTTGACTTTCTTTAACTTCTATTCGACGTGGACCTACTTTTCTTTCTCTTAAGCTTTTCAATTCAAATCAGGGAATTGTTTCTAATTTTTTTTTTTTTTTGCTTGCATTGATTTCTAATCTCAAAACTAGTTTATGTTGATTTAGTTTAACTTTTTCAAGTCGTTCTTTTATATAGCGCAGTTCAAAGAATAAATTTCATATTGGATTCACTTTATAATTTAAAAAATCACTTAACTGTTTATTTTTTTAAGTATTTAAACTTTTGCAAGAAAATTTTTTAGATTTTTATTGTTTTATTCTATTAAATTATTAATATTTGCTGCAGTACAAAATATTTTGTCTTAGTTCAGTTTGGTGATCTGATTCTACAGTGCATTTTATATATAAAAATTGTGAACATTTTATTAGAAATTTAACTTCAGGTAGTTTCAGTTGCAAAGAAATTTTTCAATATTAAATTTTTTCTGCCCTTAAAAGAATGCAATGGAAATTATTAATTCCTGGGAAAAAACTACCTTCTGGTCAGCTCTGTTCTGTGCCTGGTATTTCAGTTGTCACGAACTTTATTTTCTTTTCTTTATCTTCCTGCAATGGATATTATTAATACCTGGAAAGATCTGCCTTCTAATGAGTTCTGTATGGGTTGTATTTCAGTAATAAATTTGAATTTTTCTTGATTTTTTAGTTTTAATAAAAATTTCAGGCAAAATTTAAAAATTTCCCTACAACCAATTTTTCTATATCAATTTTTTGTGTCACAATGTACATTTTGTTTTCTTTTTCACTTGATTTCAATTTAAGTTTCAGCTATTTCTTTAATAATTAATATAATTCCTTTTATGCATTCAAATATTTTTGTAAATTTATTTTCACTTTAAAAATGTTCACTTACCTTTTGACTAACTTTTATTTTATTTATTTAAACTTTGCTCAATTTTGTTTACTATTTTTTGTACATCTTTTCATAACTTTGCTCAATTATTTAATTGAATTTCTTTCACTCTTTTAGAGTAATTTGAATTTGTTCACTTTTTCTGAAGCGACCGAGGACATAATTCAATTGGTACCGTTAGCCCGCACACGCAACTTTCTTGTGGCACGCGTCAAAGTGTACTGAACTGTATTCTCGGTCACCACCTGTCACAATGGCCAAAGGAATATGTGAAGCCGATGCATGACCCTGCATTGGCACAATCACAATCATCAGCAAATCCACCACCCCCAAACCTAACCCTCATTCACTCAAACACCAACACACACACCCACACCCACACACACACAAACACAGATGCCTTTGGCATCTATGCATGGGCTGGCTGGCAGATGGAGGTCTCTCGCTCGCTCACATCGCCAATGTGTAAGAATCCTGTGAAAAGCTGCCTTTGGATTCGTTAACTTGGCATAGCATGACTTGTCATCCCAACCCCTTTTTGACTCCCACGCAATATACGGCGCATGCGTTGCCACGCCCACATCGTTTAGGTTTTGCAACACTGTTTGAATGACATTGCATATATATATACGTTGGGTTTTGGCATTTTTAGAACGACGACGCATCAGCTTCTGGCATCTGTTGCTTTTCGTCTCTCCCATTGGCAGTGGGATATATTATGCCACGCCCATGCTATATATCTCTCATTCCGATTTCCAATAGACCGTATGAGAATGGAATGTCATTGAATTGCAAATGAAGAATTTCAATGCAATGCATTGGAGTTATTTTTCATTATTGCCATGCCCAAGCAGAGGAGGCATAGTAGGAGGAGCAGAAACAGGAACAGGATGTTGTCACCAGTGAGCAGAGGAAGTTGCTTTTTGTTCTCTCTTTCGTTGTTGTTGTTCATCTTCCTCTTCGTTGATGGGGAACGAGTGCCATCGCCAGCATCAACATTATTCGTCTTGTTCAGACATTTTAAGAACCAAAGGATTCTTTTTTGTGGTTTTGAATTTTTAATGTTGCTTCCCATAAGGTTACACACAATTTCAAAATGGCGTCAGTTTTATAAAATTTACATCAATTTTAAAGGACACAACATAAACTTAAAGTATACAAATGATAAGAAAGTATTTGATTATTTAAAATAACTTGCAGAACTGCAGAAATAACTTTGAGAAGTTCTTATAAAATTATACATAGATCAAAGGGTTTTATTTGGAAGTGAAGAAGTCGAATTTGAATAGAATTTGAATTTAAATTTAATATAAACTATATTAAATTTAAATTCAAATTCTTTTTTTGGAAACAGACTATCTTTGGTTATCTTTCGAATTTTAGAAATAAAAACGTTTAAATATGTTGCCTAAAAGCGATTTTCCTGCTTTATCTAATGCTAAAAAGATGAAAATTTAAAATCTTTTTAAATATTTGAAAAATATAATTTTCATTTCAAAATATATTTGTTCAATGTAAGTTTTGATTATTTTTTTAAAAATTGCCAAACTATAGCAAAATTTCTGTTAATTACATAAAAAAAAAACCTTTTCATTGACACGGCTTTTATATCAGTGAAAATATTATTTAATTTTCTTTTTGGCCAAAAGTATTGAATACAATTAACAGATTTCGCTCAACCAAAAGTATTTTGACTTTATGTTCTATAATTTGTCCATGATTTTGTAATTTACCGGAAGAAGTATTTCGGATTAATCTTCATGTGACATAAAAATAATTTTGGGAAATTTATGGTGAGAAGATTCTTTTGCTATTTTGTTTAATTTTATCCCAAAGTATTTTCTCTAATTTTATTCAGTCTCTTTTTTTTTCGTAGTACCTTTCATTAGCTATACAAAACATAAATAAATATAATTGAAAAGAAACTCATCTAGTTTATATTTAACTTGCGGTTCGGCCATATTTCGTATAGCAGAACTTTGAAGAACATTTGCCCCCAAAATGGTTTGCAGCCGCTGAATGCAATTAATTAGAGAGCAAAGGCCAGAGAAAAACTTGATTAAAAGTTTGCGTCGCGTCTCTGGCAGGACGAGCCAGGACAACAAGCGCGCCTAATTAACAGGAATGCAATTATGAGTTTTTTGTGCACAGCGCAAATCAAATTAAATTTTACTTTTTGTATGAAAAAAAAAAAGAAAAATGTTTTCGTATGAAAAAAAAACCATTAAGTTTTTACCTTTTTCATGACTTTTTTCTTTCTTTTTATTGCAAAGGAAGGTCAACAAGTTACACTTTGCATCGCTTTGCGGTTTTTTCTTAGTCCTTGCCTTGGCAAGGATCTAATTAGCAGGGCTTTAAAGATGTTGTTATAGGGGGAAAGAAGATTTACCTGCCTGCTACTGACACTTGCCACATAATTATACAAGAAAATTTTCTTCTAACGAGTATGAAAAACACACAGTTTTCATTGTTAGATTTGTTGTTGTTCGTTGGGGCTAATTGCATGCAGATTGCCACATCATTGGCAAGTGTCAAATTACACACGTTGCGATACTTACCTCCTTCCTTACGATTATGCTCCCCTGTTGTGCAACCGCAACATGTTGTATGCCACCGTTGAGGGTGGGTCGATTGCGGTTTATATATATTAGATATCTGTTTACATTATCATAATGCCAACCAAGGGGTGGGTAATGGGCTCTTAATTAGGCTCATGCGATTTCATTTATAATGGATTTATAATATGAGAATCATTGATTTCACGATTAACAAACAAATTTGTAGATACTATCATATATATTTTTGGTTCATTGGGTTTTCGATCTGATCGATCGATCGAAATCGAGTTATCTTTTATAATCCTTCTAGATCGTAGAACACTTGTACCTTGCCAATTGGCTTCTTGTTAAAATTTCCAATCAAATCCTGTTTATAGTTGCCACTCGGTAATGGCAACTTGGCAAACATTTCATCATTTAAAATCATTTGTGATACAATTATGTCCTCCTGTAAATTTTAAATAATCAAATGGAAAACAACAAATCATTTTCCATTACTTACATTAAGCGGACAACTGTGATTAAAATTACTAAAATTTCGTATGGCATTGTGTATCATTAGAAACCAGGGAAATCGCTTTGGATGTTTCATAAATTCACAATAATCAATTTTCATATTATATAAAAATTGTCGATAACCATTAAATTTCTTGTGCATAGTTGCAATAAACTGTAAATAGTTAATAAAATTAAAATAAACATATTTGATAGATTTATATGGCAACTTACAGTCAACTGATTCAAGGGCAATTGGAAAAATTTCAAGTAAATATTACAACCAATTATGCCACGCCCCAATACCTTTAATTCACATTTTGTAAATTCACAAAATGTTTTGTCAAGACTTTCACATTTGATATTGGTAAAGCGAACTTTTGCTTTCGATTTTATGGGTAAATTTAGAATAAATATAAAAAATGCTATATGCCAAAGAGATGTCATAGCTGTTCGACAAATAGTTTATAATAAAAAAAATAATTCATAAACATAATCTATAAACAACTAAAACGACTGCGCGTGATTAACTATTAATGGCAAAATAATTAGCCTAAACGTAGAGTCTTATTATAGCTTAACAGATTTTATGCCCTACTATTTGTTTATTATTCAATTTAAGAAAATAAATCGGTAGTAAAGAGCAAGAGATTGAAATTTAGATAAAAAAACAATTTGTTCAAACAAATTGAAAAGTTCGATCTTTAGTTTCATAAATATACCATGATTTATACGAATTTGTCTATTTTTACTAGATATTTAATTTTCTTATAATCTATCCAGATCTTTGAACACTTGTACTTTGCCAAGCTGCTTCCTTTTTGAAATTTCATGTCTAAATTATAAATAAAATATAAGAAGAAAATCTAAACAATTCCAATTCCAGGAAATTAAAATTTGATTTGTTCATGCTTTACTCAAGCTATATATTCAATATAAAATGAAACTATTAAATGATCACAGGTAATCCTTTAGTAGTTTTATGTTTGGTTTGAATTCTAGTGGATTTTAAAGCTCCGACTGTCAATTGACAAGGTTATCCTGATTTATAATTTCATTGTTTATCGAGCTTTCAAAATACTGATCTTCAGTGATCTTCCTTACAGGAAGAAATTATTTAATTTGAAAAATAGATTTAATGCGATTTTAAATCGAAAATCTATAGCAACCTACCATTCCTCTTTGCATAGCAAAACAAAATCATTGTTTATATGAAATTGACAGCATTTTTATTATATTAATACTTAATTATTTAGTATAATTATATCGTCGATTGCTTCTACCACGCTATTACTTCTTCCTCGCTAGAAAAATATTTTACCCGGAGGTTTAGTCTTTTCACCTTTTAAACCTTCCTTGGACCTCCTCAAAGAATATAAGTACAAAAGTTGGCGAATGTGCTGAGTTTTAGCGGGTCTAACAAACAGCATTTTATTTTTATACATATGTATATATTATAAAAAAAAACTCTTAATGAGAATTCTCTTAAATTAAAAAAAAAAAAAACATTTCATTCAAAAATATAGAAAAATTTCCCTTAAAACAAAAACAACAACTTTATTTCTTTTTACATGCCCCAAACGTGCCGCCTTGCCTCAGGCATTGGCTTTAAGGACATTGAATGCTTCCTGTATATCACGCATATGACAAAACGCTATTGACAAACCAGCAAAACTTCAATTGCCTTTAATTTGGCCAACGTTGATGACCTTTAATGGCCAGGACTCGACCACAAAACGCATATACGTATGTATCCTTTGGTCCTCAAGGGTCTAGTTTTAATTAGTGTGGCATGAAAGTATGCCTGCGGCTTTTCTCATATGCAATTCTTATGCAAATGCTTTTAATTACAAAACTGTGAAACAGAATTACGCAACATTGCGTTATTTAAGTAAATTATTTTCCGCTAGTTCGTGTATTTAATTGCCCAACTCAACGCCTTTTTAATTGCCACAAAAAAAAGCAAAAAAAAAAGAGAAGGAAATTCTAAGGGTAAAAGGATGAAAGAAAATCCAGCGAGCAACAACAATTTCCATTTTAAAAATTTTTCATTTCAAGACAATATAAAAAATAAATTAGATTTTCCAACAACTTTCTTGATGTGAATAAAATCGATATTGATTGATTCAATTTTTACAAATTGTATGTGATAACATGTGATGCAATGGAAAAATTGAAAATTGAAGATAAATCTATGGGGATGCTGTAGATGTAAGTAACAAAGAATATTCATACAAGTCTGTGATTTCTAGCTTTGTTATTGACCTTTCAACCGAGGTCTTTCTTACGAGGCTAATAGAAAATGTTTTTAGATAGAAAAGGCGACAAATTGAATTTGCAAAGGTCACACATAAGTGCAACGAACAGGCACAGGCACAGGCATTGCCACTTCTAACTGAGAGTTCACCCCACTTGAAGCTTTTGCTGGAATCTCTCTCCCCCCTCCTATAATTGGCATTTGGATACTTTCCAATTTTTGATTTCTTAATACACATTGGCATTATTTTTCAGCAAATTGAATTTGCAAAAAGAAAAATGATAAAAAAGAGGGAGAACAAAATGGATTTTATTGTGCGTGAAAAATTGTCGATTTGAGGGTGCGCCAGCTAAATGTTTGCCCAACCCTTCCGTAGATAAAACCGCATTATAAGGCTTTTAATTAACATCCATTAAAATATCAAATTACAATATAGATAGAGTTAAAGTTTCTTTTCCTTTAAAGAGATTTTTATGTGGCTGGTTGCCTTACAAACCGTCCAAATCAAAAAATACTTGCACATTACCCAGTTCCTTTTGATTAGAGATTCCAAGAAAATCCATCTTATAGTTGCCATTGGGTAATGGTAATCTAACAAACATTTCATCATTTAAAATCATTCGTGATATACTTATATTGTGCTGTAAATTCAAAGAATTACTTAATTGTAAAGTCAAAGGAATTAATTTCTCTTACTTACATTCAAAGGACAACTGTGATTAAAATTACTAAACTTGAGTGTTGAATTGTAGACCATTTGGAAAAAGGGATTACGTTTCGGATGTAGCATAAAATCACAAATATTAACTTTGACATTATATAAAAATGGTTTATAACCATTTAATTTCTTATGCAAACTTGCAATCATCTGAAAGTAAAAAAGATATAAATAAATAGAGATAAAAAGATATAAAGAATATATTTGTAACTCACTGTTAATTGCTTCAAGGGCAACTGTAGCATCTCTATATAAACATTGCAACCAATTATGCCACGCCCCAATACCTTTAATTCACATTTTGTAACTTTGGCAAATGTCTTGTCGTAACTTTCACATTTTATATTGGTAAAACGAACTTTAGCTTTCGATTTTATGGGTAAATTTAAAAGAAAAAATAAAATTGGCATAAGCCAAAAGAGTTGTAGTGATCTCATAGCTGTTGCTCAGACAGTTATTTTTAAAGTAAAAGTTTTAATAGAAAACTCTGTGCATGATTTTTTCTATATTAATTAAAAAACAATTTGGAGTAAATTATTATTTTTTACCCTCTAACAGGCAGAACCGCCTAATGGAGGGGTTAAGTTAAATCAATACCTTTCGATTTATTAAAATATTCTGATTCAAAATTTACCGACGACGTAATTGATAAGTCTTTGGAATCTATGAATATATATTTTTTTTAAATCTGAATTTGGATTTGTACAAAATTTTTTTATTCAAGAAAAACGTCGCCTAACCCTCTAAGTTAATTGGATGTCTCGATATTTGAATACCGTAGAAGTGGTATTTAATATATATAATTTTAAAAATTTTATTTTGGAGTTGGTTTCGCTTATTGATTGCCCTTTGAACATATTGTTTTTTCTATTAATTATATTGGAAAAGAAGAGGAGAGATCACGAACAAAGCTCACATATGGCTTCAAAGTTATAAGAGGGAAAAAACCACATACATATGTATATCCCGCGGGAAATCCACACACACACACCCACACTCAGGCACACACACACACGCAATCTTCTATAGATAATCACCATAATCGGACGCTGCACTTGGACGCTTTAAACGATTTTCAATATGTCAAGGGGATAGAAGAGCAAAACCAAACTCCATGTGAATGATGATGACGCACAATGGAAAATTGAAGGCGAACAAAAATGTGAGTATAAAATCCTCTTACAATGCTCTTCTTTGCTCTCCCCTCCCTCTACCACATTTAAGGGTGAGTGCGGTAAATAGTGTCCTTGTCCATGTAATTACATATCCATTGTGTGTGTGTTCGTTTCGATTTATTCTTGGGTTACATTTACTATTGTGGTCACCTGCATGGCAAATACTTTAGCTATCTCCCCAGTTACCTCAACAACTTCAACAAAAAACTTATATATACCATTCTGTAAATTCGGTGGATATATACTATCGACAACATCAACATTTTGTATTGAATAGTTACCCACACGAACTGGACATACAATAATATCATCCAATTGTATCGATTTACGAAATAAATAACGTAACATTTCATTATCTTTATAGGCAGTTAAAAAGCCACAAAAATCCAAACGTTTCCATTCAACTAGACATACAAAACGATCCATACCATGAGACTTGACACGTAAACGGACATTTAGGATCAAGTAATTACTACCCAATTCGTGCATTAACTTTACATTGATATCGAAATGTGTACGATCATCGTGTATATAGGCAGAGACACGCATATACTGAGGTTCTCCATATATATTGATGTGATCAATAAGAACTAAGTGCTAAAAAGAAGAAGGAAATGAAATTAATAAAAAGGCACTACGCTATCCTTTTGGTTCGTACCTTTTCGTTCTTTTCCTCTTCAGAGTCTATAAATGTTTCCTTGCCAAAGCAGCAACAGAGACTCAACAAAATCAGCAACTCTTCTCGAATGCGGCACATTTCGTAATGATTGTAGTCACAGAAAAAAAACCGTTACAGATCATTAAATAAAAAATTAAATATATTCATTTTTCGTTACACCCCATTTAGATATCATAAATGCGTATTATGGTTGTCACCTGAAATGCAAATAATTTCGGTATCTCACCGGTTTCTTCGATAATTTCGAAAAATAGTTTATATGTGCCATTTTGAAAGTTCTCCGCATGAACATTATTCACGACACTAACATGTGTAACTGAATAATTACCCACACGTACTGGACATACAATAATTTCACTTAATTGCAAGGATTTTTTAAAAAAATGCTGCATTATTGGATTTGAATTGTATTCGGTTAGGAAGCCACAAAAATCCATGCCTTTCCATTCAAATAAACGTACAAAATTATCCGTGCCCTCCAATTTGACTCTTAATTTGATATTCATGATTAAATAATTGCTACCCAATGGCTTAAAGAGTTCAGCATGTATATCGAAATGTGTACGATCATCGTATATATGGGTACGAACTTTCATATATCGCGCCTCGCCATATGCATTGATATGATGTATTTGAATTTCGGCTCTCTGGTGAAGAAATTAAAGATTGAATATTAATTTAAATTAAATTTATTATCAATTACCTTACTAGGCTCTTCTGCTTCATCTGAAAATTCATCTACTTCCATTTTGGTAGGTTGAAATAGTTGAATTTCGAGTAGGAAAACAAATAAGCAGCACTGTAGGTGCTTCATAATGAAATGGCTATGATTTAGTCATGGATAGTTGCGGATGTACCTGTATATATATGTTCTAGTTTTGACTTCAAATGGTTAACATTTAGTCAAATAACTTATCGTTTATATAAATATATCTCGTTTCAACCAAGCGTTAAGTTAACTAATGCAAATATTATGATCTGTTTACCCATTACAAATAATTAATCATAAAATTATATTTAATATTCATGATATTTCAGTTTTGTTGGAGTTTTAAGAGAGAGAGACTAGTTAAAATGTGACTAAAGACTGAAAAAGTCATTCCTACCTGACGGAATTAAAGGATTCAAGAGATAAGCATATTATAAATAGGATCCACAAGGACACCAATACTTACACGGAATCTGTTAGTATACCCAAAATGGAGGGATGCTCGCTTAACTGATTGAGGGATATCAAGAGAAAAAGGTCGCGATCGCGAGTTCAAGTATAGATCAAAATGTGAGCCCGTCAGTTGAGATTGCGTCCCGCATTTACCTATGCGTCTCTCTGTCAACAAACTCTCACATTTATGACCTTTGTTACGACCCGCGATCTTGATCCTTTTTTCTGCCCAGATTGTTGTTTGTTGTAAATGTTGTTGTCGGGCTCGCTTTGCGAAATTTTGCTGCCCACCCTTGCATTAAACTATTATAACTTAAAAGAAGTACAACCTCATTACAGATCCTTTACCAATTAATTGAAAGGAACTGCGTTGGATCCGGGTGTCCTAGGCACCTTTCTTCTTTTTATTTCTTGTGATTCTCCACTGCTGATTGGTCTTTTTCAATGGTTCAACTTTAGGTTAAACGTCCTCGTTTTTTTTTAAGAAAATGTAAAATATTTTAAGTCTTAAAGTCAACTAAAATTGTGCCTTTTTTTTAATTGGAATCAAAGTCGAAATAGACATGTCTCTAAATCAAATGTAAGTAAACCAAGTAAAAATTTGATGAACACT
The DNA here is from genome assembly GCA_035045865.1 of Drosophila austrosaltans. NCBI lineage: Eukaryota > Metazoa > Arthropoda > Insecta > Diptera > Drosophilidae > Drosophila > Drosophila austrosaltans. The sequence continues at coordinate 805,909 of JAWNOQ010000049.1, read as the reverse complement.
GGAAGTTGTTGGTCCATTAAAAAGTTTTGTAGCAACCAAATTTTTGCATAAAAATTTGATAATATAAACCTGAAATTGTCACATTATAATTACCTTTTTTATTTTTTTATATTTATTAAATTAAATATCTAAAATATTGTAAAAATGTTGGCTTTTCCGATTAACCAGTTAGCCAAAAGAAACCAAAAATCGTGATATTAAAAAAATATACAAAAATTACTAATTAAAAGAAATATATAGTAAAAAACTAACCAATGTTTAATAAATTTAATAAAATTCACAATATTGTGAAATTTTAGTAATCTGCAAGTTATTTATAATTGATAAATATGAAAGTTTATTTCGCGTTCGATCTCTTCGGCGTTACAGTTGTGAATGCTTAACATAACATATTGCTTACAGAATTCTGCTAAGGAGTTAACATACACAAACGGTTACTCGCAGGTAACTTATTCAAATGCTATGTTAGATGTCAATTGTGCGCGTTGCTATTATTCATATATTTCAACAATAATTAATCATTTACTTGACATAATAATGACTTTCTTTACTAGTAGAAATTAAAAACAGTTTTCTATTTCAATTTGCCATATTAAAATTTACTTTTAAATATAAAAATCCAGAAGTAGTGTAGAACATAATTCCTTCCTTTTTTTAAATTGAATATTCTCGTGTTAAAAAACGACCCTCATTATTTTTTTAGAACAGAGTTAAAATTTGCATTATTTTTTTTTTTTTTTAGGTAGTTTAGATCCAATTTGTAACCCTTAGTTATATGTCACCACCTAGTCAACGACTCAATTAGCTAACCGACGGATATGTGCAACAATCAGGCCTTATATTCATTAGACGACAACATCGACTATATAAGTATATACATGTATGTATATATACAAGTTGCAGTTGCGGAAGCTCCAAAGTGTTGAAAAGCCAATTAGCGTTGGCGTTGGCGTTGGCGTTGGCAGGAAGGAAGCCATAGGAGCCAATGCGCTTGCAATGTGCGTGTAAATGTTTGGGGGGGGGGGAGAGAAAAAAACATTGATGAAAAGTTGAAAATTTATGAAAAACCGCACGCAGCTAATATGAAGGAAAAGCCCCCTCAAATCTCTTGTCATTAGACTGAATGTTGCGTAAATTGTTGCGTCATTTAATTAAGCCGATTCTGGGGCGGTGCCCTAAGCCGTCTTAGCTCTCTCTCTCGTGTGTGTGTGTGTTTAGTTTATAGAAGTTAATTAATTCACATGTTTATCGAAAATTATTTATTCATAATTGCTAATAGTTGAGCTTAAGCTGCCTTACTTAATTGGCATAAACAAATGCCCCCTGCTTTCCCCTATCCCTTGAACATTGATACAATGTTTCTTATAACTTAACAGTTAAGATTAATATCTACTTTGAATTTGGCTTCTTAATGCGTGTATCGGCCAAGAAACAGGCCACTGCCTCCTTCTCCTGATCATCAATTAGTTTGATCTCTAAGCGTGTTGGTACTTCTGGTTGATTTGTGGCAATTGGCAATAATAACTGATAGGTAACATCCTCGCCAGCATCTAAAGGACAATAGGCACCATGTAGAAGATTGGAGCAAACATTGCCACGTTTAGCATCCAAATCATAGGGAATTGTAACACCCAATGAGGTAAGACGTACTTGGGCCGTCAATTGACGCATTGTATTACGGGCTAAGAATAGAAAAAAAACACATTAAATTTTATTGCTTAAATTTTGTTATTCTTTCTACTTACTGGCAACGAATTGTATGGCTATATTTGCCTCGGAATCTTTCCACAAATCACAGGGCGTTGTATCACAATCATTTATTTGCACCATCAGAGGCATGGCTATATTACTATCGGCACCTAATTGTTTAGAAATTTATATTTGAATTCATATTTATTCAAGAGTTTTCCATTCTTTTTGCAATTACTCACATTCTCTGATGGGTGTACTGGCCTGGGCAAAGGTAAAAATTAAACCAAAAATCAAAAGTAAATTCAACATATTTGCCAAAATGTTTTTCTTATAGTTCTTTTCACTGTTTAAGCTTGTTCTATTGTGTGATTTTTGTTTGCCAATCAATTGATATTTATACCAAAAATAAAAACCAAGTACTTTAGTACTCGGAATAACAAATGGCAATCTAATCACTTTGATTAAATGGCAGAACAAATGTACTAAGGAGTTTCTTTGCACTTGTTAGACTGCTTTCAAGTTATATTTTTGGCTAATTTTACTGATAAGTTAAATAAATTTTTGAAAAAATTAAACACATAGAAATATATAATATAAAAACGTTGACTCATAATAATTAGTTTTTGTTTTCTTATGAAATTGAGTTTTAACCTTTGATTTTAGATAGTTTTTGTATAAGAATTTGCTTGAGTTGTCATGTAAATTTGTTGATAGATATTTTGATAGTGGTCATCCATAATATAAAAATTAATCTTTTGAGATGCAAATATGTAATTCCAAAGTAAAAAAATCTTCTAAAATTCTTCTTCATTTATGTTCCCTTCTCTTCTCTTATAATAGAATATAGAAATCTCACTACGAATTCTTTTTTTTTATTATATAAAATAAAAAGTATATAGATGTAATAGATAAAATAGATATTTTACCATCTATATTTCTATTTCGTAGAAAAAAATGTTTATATCTATAAAATGGAAAGAGCGCTGGAAAGGTTTGGCCAGACAAAAGCGAACGCTTCCACTTGCCTGAAAGGATCTCCAGGAGAAGTAATCTTTAAGTGTCATAGTTTCACACAATTGGAAATGCCACCTGCTTTCAGCATCAATGATACGGAATCAAGCTTTCCCCTAATGGAACATCCTCTCGGACAGAAATGTTCCTGTCCAGCCCCGATGTCTATCATGAATCGGCAACTAGCTGACCTAGAATTGCCATGACAGTATCTAGCAAACCTTTACGTCGCGATGGGTGGATATATGGAAGTTCTGCTCATCTGACTCTGAGGGAGGAGAATTTGTTGTTGGCTGCACACTGGAAGTCGCCACTGTAAAACTGTTGATGCGATTCAACCGCCGTTCCCGGCATATGGGCACTAGGACACTCTCGCAATTGATCCCCCAGACAATGAGATTAAATGTATAGATAATGCTATTCAAATTAAACATAGATCAAGAGCAACTTTAATATTTTTACTTGAAATTTTATGAATTGATTTTATTTCAAAAATTTTATATACTTTATTAAATCTAATAATACTGAGTGGCTAGGCCTTTAACTTTTAGGTATAAGATTAGTTTCAACATATTTCTATTATTGGTATCTATGTAAGTTTAACTTCTTTAGCTTATAAAGGTTATTTCTTTATAAATATTTAAACATGAAAATCATTAACAAATTATGCAAAGTTTTTATTATAATATAACTAATATTTAACCATTGAAAATCGTTATTAATATATGTATTTCATAATTTGATTTAAAAGCCTCACGTTTTTGATAAGACTACTAGACTAGTTTTACATTTAAGTAGTTTGCCTCCAATTTTTTCTAGTCCTAAAAAAAAAAGAAAAAACCTGAAGGCAAAGAAGGTAAGTACATTCAACTAAACATCATATAATGCTTATCTTACATATAGAAAAACAATTTTTCAGTACAGTTGAACTTATTAAAAAGTAACTAGACGCAAATTACGCACTCATCCAAAGGAAAACACCTGTTGATATGGCCAAAGTTACTTCAGTGCAACTGAACCCAAAAAAAAAAAACTGTTGACTTATCGTCAAATTCAATGAAAATAAAATTAACAAGCGATTAGCAATGATTTATGGTACGGGCGGGGGGGAGTAGATTGGTAGCAAAAACATTTACCTTCAAGTTCAAATTTTTGTATTGCATATTTTTAGGGCTGCAACCCCGTTGAGGGAAGCCGAGCGAACGGCGACGGAAACGCATTAACATCAATTTATATGCATAGGCAATTTGTAGCAAGTTTTATACAATTTTCTTACAGACACTTGATTCGGCAAGTGGAGTCCACCAGTCAATGGGGTGACGACAAGGCACTTGCTGCGACCTTGTTCTTCTGTTTCCAAAAAAAAGAGAGAGAAAAAAAAAACAATTTCATCAATATTTTCATAAAATTTCAACTGTTTTATATGCAAATTAGCTAAGCGATTTTACACAGCTTGCAAAATAAGTTAATTTTGCTTCCTTCTTTTTTTTTCTGTTGTTGATGAAAATTGATTTTGTAATAATGAGTAAATAATGCAAGGGTGAGATATTTTTAAGCATTCAAGTGTTTCAATTTAATTTACAAAATTACAACAATAAAATTTATGTAAAATATAATGTAGAGAAGTTTGTTTAAGCTATGAAGGATTTTTATAAAAGAGTCTTTATTTGATCTATTTAGTTGCTTGAAAATTTATAAATAACTAGTGGATTCGACAGACTTTGTTCTGTCTTAACTACGAATATTCAATTCAAAGTGGCATAATTAACAAATTTATTGGCGTCATCCTCTGAAAATTGTTAGTACCAACACAGAAACCTTCACTATTTTAAGCAAATCAACTTCCCTGAAGATTACCGCAAGACGTCATACTAATCGGGGCAGAAGTTGCTACTCTGCAGCGTCACCTGGTGGCGAGTGGCGTCAATGAACATATTATATAAACATTCTTCCTGGAGAAATGCATATATATACCAATTCTCATAATAATAGATCCAGGTTCATTGATGACATACAGACAAACATTCATTTTTATATATAAAGATAAGCGTAGATTGATAATTCTTTAAACATAGAAATGATTTAAATACTTTTACGGGAAAGTCTTTATAAATTTTAAATTAAAATTTTGTTTTTAATTCTATCACTTTAACTGAAAGGCTTTATATTATTTATTTTACTTTAAATTTTCTCTAAAATTTAAGTTAAAATTTGATTGACTATTAATTCTATCAAGGCATAATTTTCTCTTCTATAACTTTAACTGAAAGGGTTTAATATATATTTTTTATCTTTAAAATATTTTTCTTTTAACAATAGATAAAGTTTTGCCATACTTCTAAAATATCTCAAATTATTTTCTTGACACCAAAGCAAATTTTTCTAGGTTTATTTTCTTCTTTTAAATTGATCTGCTGCAGTCGTTTGCATTTAAGAATTTAGTTTATTGTTTTTACAAATATGGAATATACTTCTTAAAATATAGAATATTTGTTAAAACAATAGAATACTTTTGGGCAGATCTATATAAATTTAACAAATTAGCACGAGTATATTTACATAGGTAAAGAAATGAAATAAAATGAGATCTTACATTGCCTTACCAATTTTTGATTGTTTAGTATAAGTATTTCTTATATCTTTAATTTTTTGTATATTTAAATATCCTTTGCAAGTTTATCACTTACATCGAAAGTCTTTATTTCAATGAAATTTCCCTTGAATTTCTTCTAGGAATAAAATGACTTCTCATTCATTTAAAAACTTCCTTGGAAATTGGCATTGTGTAGCAAGGAAAAATTCATCTACACAAGAAGCAATTTTCCAACTTTGACCTGTAAAGTTCAGCCCAATGCCTGTTGGAAATTATAGGGGGGGGGATAATACAAATTATGTATACCATGAAGTTTCATAGTAACATTTCTTAATTGTAAATACACCTCAAAATGTATGTTTGTTGGCCCTATGCAAATAAGGTAAAAGTACAAGCTACTTTTCGCTTGAAAATGTACTAAAGAAATTGAGTTAAGAAATGCCAACACGTCAAGGTGCAACGCATGTTCATATTCATTTTGGCTAACATGAGTTTTGCATTCATTTAATTACAGACAAAAAAAACTCTTACACACACACACACACACACACACATAAAAACTCTCAAAGGGTGGTAGCAAATTAATTAGCAAAACTTTGAGAAAGGGGCACAAAAAAATTTAATAATTTTTGCATGACGGCATATGCAAATTGCTTATGCCAATACCACATCAAAGTGTGTCCAATTGGGGACAACAGGTAAAAGAAAAAAAATTGTTCAAAGTGAAAGAAAAATAAATATTTGTCTCAAGGCCAGTTGGTCAGTTGACCGACCAATACATTGTTAAAAAACAAACACTTGAATGCACTCGAATAGTTGAAACTAACCAAAAAGACAGGAAAAAGGAAAAGCGTAACATAGAGGGAGGGGGTAAAGTCACCCCAAAGTAGAAGGAGCTCTTGTTTGATAATCAAGACACCTGTTGAGAGGGTGGGTAATATGAATTCCTTTATTAATTGACAACACATGTTGCCCAAACCCCAAAGAAAAGGACTCTATTTATGAGTGGCAAATGTGATATGGATATATATATATATATATGCTAGTACCCTGCATTTAGATTGCTTAAATTCGAATAAACAGAAATTGTATAATTTTTAATTCAATAAAAACTTTAACAGTAACAAATTAACAAAAACTTTTGTTATCATTTTGCTTACTAAATTATTCAATCTAAATTATTTATTATAAGATAAAATCACATTTCTAAATCATTCTTTTATAATTTTTGAACTTTCTCATTGCAACTTTTTTCTAATCGATGTACACAAATATCCACTATTTGTAACCCAAGCAAAAGTCTTCATTTGGGCTTATAATATCACAGAAATTTTCCTATATACCCTTTAATCCTATATTTAATAGTCATAAAAACGAAAATTTAATGAAAAATTAACAACACGAGAATCAAATTGTCAACTAATTGAGACACAATGCCCGGTCGAATATTAGGTTACATACAAACAAAAACAAAATGTCAAATTGTGAAATTGAAGCCAGTCAGGCAGGCAGGCAGGACCCCAGCCAGTTAGTCCTGGCGTGACAAATTGTTGGCATTGATTTGACAAATTAATTGAGTTTGTTGTTGACAGGAAGAGACTGGGGAGTGTCTGTTAAAGAGAAGTTGTACCAAATGTTTAGGGCAAGTAAAAATATTTGTTGATTTTAATATTCATAAGCAAACCCATATACATATATACATATATCTGCTTGATTCTCTTGTAAGTATTATCGATTTCAAAAGGTACATCAAAGTTAAGCTTATAATGCATTAGGGAATATTTTTGCTTCGATTTTTTTATATGCAAAACTCCTTTTCTCCCTTTCCTTTTGTCTCTTCCTGCAAAGTGCAGAACGGAAATGGGGAAGGTAAAAGCGGAAATGTTTATCACAGTAAAAGTATTTTATAAGTGTTGTTGTTGTTGCTCAATTCGCTGATTCTTTTTTTTTCTTCCGGATCAGATAATTGTATTAAATGACACTGAAAATAGATATCAGATATAGGAAATCAATGAAATATATCATCAGTGATGCTAATCAAATATTGTGGTTCCCCTTATTTTTTTTTTTCTGTTAAGAGCCTTTAAGTAAATACACACACACACTCACACATGCACATTGAGGTTTTCCTTTTCTCATGTTATTTTTTTTCTTTTTGTGTTGGATTTTTCTCTCCTTTGCTTTGACATATTAAATAATGTCACAACAATTACAACTGTGCAGCCTGTGACATTCGTCTCTGGGGGTTCTCTGGCATACAGTTACAGGGTTGGGAGAGGGAGAGGGGGAGGGGAGTGCACATGGCAAACGGAAGCAAGTTCAAAAGCATGTCATGGAAATCTCATGCTGTGCAGCATCCTCAGTTTGCCACCCCTCAAAAAGGTTGAGCGAGGGTTAATTTGAAAGTAATTTATATTAAATGCTAAAATATTGGGAGTTTTTATTTAATATTTTTATGATAATAGGTTTCTTGAAATGTTTAGATCATACAGATTTCGTGTTTTCTTAAACTAAAATTGGATTTACAGTTGAACAAGTTGAATTACTTCCCTCCCGTTAACCCTCTCAGCGCTAAAGTTAACTTCAGCTTGTATTTACTTCGTCTGGCATCCTTGTCAGCTGGTATCTTTGTCGTCTGGCATCTTATAAACTTCTCGTTGTCTAAAGACAACTTAACGGTTTGGGTAGTGTTACCATCTCACATAAATATGTTTATAGTGTAAATAAGTTTTTAATTTTTAAAATAATTTAAATTGCTCTATAAATATAAAGAAAATATGCATTAAAAGAATTAGTTGAAAATTCATTGACAACTCTTTAAAAATTAGTTATTTTTGCTAAAAGACATTGTTGAATATTAAACTTTAACTCAAGTTATTATAAATTAGACATTTAAGATAACAATAATGTTAAAAGGGTTAATTTTTCTTGATTTCCATGGTTTCTATTATATTATTGCTATTCTTCCTTATCCTATATACTTTATTTTCTCTCCTTGTTTTCTTAAATTTGTAGCTAATTCTTTTCCTCTATATTGTACATAATTTTTTTTTTAACTTTTGGCTTGGTTTTTTTGCCTTTTGGCTTTTTTCTTTCTTCTTAACTTTTATTAATTTGTTAGTTTTCAACACAAAACTATAAACTAAAATCCTAAATCATTTTAAGAAACACTTCAAACACCTCTCGCTGGCTTACCTTTCTCACATTTCTTGTTTGGGGGGGGTGGGCAAAATTATATTTTGCAGCTTACTTTTAGCCAGTTTCACATATTGACAATGGCTTTGGTTGACGCACAAATGTCTGTGGGTTTCCAGCTTCCTTTTTTTCCTGTTCCTGTTCCTTTCTCTTTTTTTTTTTATTCTGAGCTTAGTGACTGTCAGTTGAGTGCTCAAAGATTTATTTTTGGCATAGCCTTTGTGGTATTTTTTCCTGTTTTTTTTTTGCAAAAACATATCGGACACTGTCAATAATTTTTAGTAAATATTTTAATGGAAATAGCCAAAATATAAGTAAAGTTCTCTTTATTATTTTTATATTTAAAATGTAATCTGATCTTAACAATAATTGAATCCTTTTTTCCCAATTTCCATTAACTCATTTAATAATATAAATCTTTCACTCAATTTTCACTCAATTAATCCGAAAACTCAAAGGCTTATGATAAGATAAATCAACTCGAAAAAAGAACTGAAATGCTCTTTCGGTTTAAGCTATATAAATGTGGTCAACTTAGTTAGTCTAGCATATTAGTAAATCTAAAGAGCAAGTGACCAAACATAAAAATGCCAAACAATTTATTAATTTTTTTCGGTTTTTGCCTTTTTATGGTAGTAGCTCAAGCTAACGATGAGAATCCCCCCACTGAAGTCAGAAAATGTAAGTTCCAAAGGATATTTTTTAATAGTTTTACTTGAACTAAATAAATTTATTTTCTTTTAAATAGGCTCTGGTAATAAGCCATTTCCATTGGAAGTTCGTGTCCATGGTTGTGTAACTCCACCATGTCAAATTGTCAAGGGAACAACTCAGGATTTTGAAATTGATTTTGTGGTTGACAAATTTATCACGAAAATGACCACCTTGGTGAAGGCCACCACATTGGGCATCATAACAGTGCCCTATGAACTGCCACCAGATGTGGCTGCTGTCTGTCCCAATCTGATGTATGGAGCCTATTGTCCTTTATATCCCACAGAAGATGTGACTTATCTATTTAGTTTTCCCATTGGCGAATATCCAGAGATTGGTGTTAAAATTGAAATCTATTTGGTGGATCAAGATGGAGACACGGCCACATGTTTTGTATGTGATATTAAGGTGGTCAAGAATACTGGCAGTAAAAAGATTTATGAGCTTAACTATATTAATTAGCCAAATTAATTGTCAATTTTTTATTAAAGTTAACTGTGATAAAGTTGTTTATTATTATAAAAAAAGGCAATCAATCATTAATAATCAGAGTTTTTATAAGTAATTTAATAGATTTAATTTGTGAAATAATATATGTATATATTAACCAGAAAAGTTTGGTAGAAATATTTAAACAATTTATTTGTTAATTTAAGCTTCTAACCTACCTCTTGACATAGGCAAAGGAAAACGTCTTCAGTTAATTTATTTATTTCACATTAAGGCAAAAATAAGTAACAAGCGAATTCAAATAATAAAATTTCTTGATTTTTTAACTTTTAACTAGGTTCTTTCAGTTCAGTACTTAATTTTAACCAATTTCTTCAAGTGTTTGTTTGCACTTAAATCAAAATTTTTTGATAAGAAATTCCCACCTGAAATTGCCAACCATATGGTCAGCTCTTCTTAAGGTTTGCCAAATGATTATCACTAAATTAATAATTATAAATTATCAAGATTTCAGTGCAAAATCGCAACGTCATAAATTTAGATTATTAATATAGCTAAATGTGCGAGTGCATTGGAATTGATGACGTAGCCGAGGTAAACAAACTATTAGTTATTTTGATAATAGTTCAAACTTTATTATTCCAGATTAAGACTTGTAATTGCCAATTAGTTAGATGGCCTTGCGTACTTTAAAACTACAAATGAAACAAGTCACTGGCTCATCATCATCATCATATAAAATGGTTGTGACATCGGCTGTTATATCAGGAAATGTGGGATCCGCATAGAAATTCATTTTATAGGTAACATCTTCATCTTTGTATATGGGACAAATGGCTCCATACATTAGATTAGCACATACATTGGATATATCATCGGATAATTGATATGGTATATTCATGCCAAGTACTTTGGCAGTGGCTTTTGCTGTAATTGTGTTTATATCGTTCTTGGCTGTAAAAATAGAAAGATATAGTATATAATATATTTTTTATTTGTCAAACTTACTGCCCAAGAATAGAACCTCCATGATTGTTGTGCTTCCTTTATAAACTGTACATGGAGGATCTTCGCAGTTTTCTACTTCAACACTCAGGGGTAAGGGTATTCCATTACCTAGCAATTAAAAGTAAAATGTTTGTAAAGTTGATAATTCAATGTAGGTGGAATAACTATATACGCATGAAGCTCGGTTCAGTTTTGCATGAAAAGATAAATAGTCGCCAATATTTTAGTCTTTTACAAAAACTTTAAAATCGAATATGTACATATATGAAATTTATTATGCAAATTGCGAAAATTATACGCCCATATATATTCTTGTTAAGCAGAACGAGCGTTATTTATATAGTTTAAGCCACGTTAGATTTAAAATTTTTTAATAACTAGTTTCTACAACTAATAAAACTAATTTCATGATAAAACTTGACATTCATATTAATAAGAAAGAATTTAAAAAAAAAAATTTAGAAAAAAGAAGTAATCAATCATAATCGAAATCTATAATTTAAAAAATAAATATGTAACTTTAATTTAGAATGTAATTGTTATCTTAGTAAACTGATAAAAGGATATAAAGAAAATTAGATAACAACAACGTTTACGAATTTAGTAGTTAAGAAATTGACTGTGTATTATATACTAGAGAAAGTTACATTTCAAAATCCTTATACATACCTATTAAAAAATAATACTAAATGCTTTGGGCTACCAATTTAAATCATCAAAAATTATATCAGTATAATATTAATATACTGATCCACTTTAGTTTGTATCATAATTAATATATATATGTAATTCTTTTGATTACATAGATATTGAAACTGGAGTAGAGGAATTGCACTTGGATCATCTTCTATTTTGCGGATGAGAAAACTGTCTCTAAAGTCCTTTGGAGTTCTAATAATCGAGCACCCTAAAAGACCCTTAAGCCTTCGATTTATTCAGTAATCAACTAGGAATATAGATAACAGATAGTTCTACCTGTATAATCTGAATCTGCTTCCAGATTTTAGTGCAAATCAATACAGTTGTTAATAGTATTCATTGGTTTTCTAAAATTTGTTTTTATTCTCAAATTGGAAGCTTAATTCACACATGTTTATAATTTTTCACTTATTACTTGCATTAATTATTTTCTTTTTTGTTCTTACATGGCTGAACTTTAGTGGCTGCAGTTAAACCAAATAATGAAATTATTATTAAACCGATGACTAACATTATGTTTATAATATGTTTTCACAGTCAGTTGAGTGTATTAAATGAAACTATTTCAGGAAGTCAAAATCTTTATATAGATTTATATTCGAGTATCGATTGCCCGTATACTATCAATTTATCTGGAATTTATTAAAATCAAACTAACAATTGACACATTTAAAGAGCGCTTCATTGGAAAAGTGATAATGTCATGTTTCAAGTTTACTTAAAACGCACTAAAAACCAATCTAAATAAATATGTGATAAGGTCATATTCAAAACTATGCCGGTTGGGGGAAAAAAAAACTCATTTGAATGTATAAGTAAAAGGTGTGTCTTTCATAGGAAGGGTAAAGAGAAAGCCTATTAATTCTAACACAAGATTTTAAGATTAGGCTATATATATATTCGTATATAACTATATCAATTTGTTTTCATTGGACTCACATTTAACTATTCTTCTTGTTGATAAAAAGAAGGGGGCGTATTTTATTTAAGAGAGCTTCAGTGCCTTTCAAACCATTGGGACACATTTTGACAAGCATTGCTTAGTTTATGCTCAACAAATCAAAAACGTCGGTTCTGTCGATTAGATAAACCAACTTGGCCAAAATTCACTCAACATGGTTGGTGTTACTCTCCCTCTCTTAGCCCTAGCTATATAAATGTTGTCAACTTAGTTAGTTCAGCATATTAGTAAATCTAAAGAGCAAGTGACTAAACATAAAAATGCCAAACAATTTATTAATTTTTCTCGGATTTTGCCTTTTGGTAATGGCTCAAGCTAATGATGAAAATCCCCCCACTGATGTCAAACGATGTAAGTTTTAAGGATCTAACTAAATAAATTTACTTAAATTAATTAAATATTCTTTCTCTTTATCATATAGGCTCTGGTAATAAACCTTTTCCATTGGAGGTTCGTGTTCATGGATGTGTAACGCCACCGTGTTTGGTTACCAAGGGAACAACTCAGCAATTCGAAATTGATTTTGCCGTGGATAAATATATAACCCAATTGACCACCTTGGTGAAGGCCACCACATTGGGCATCATAACAGTGCCCTATGAACTGCCACCAGATGTGGCTGCTGTCTGTCCCAATCTTATGTATGGAGCCTATTGCCCTCTCTATCCAACCGAAGATGTGACCTATCTATTTACTTTTCCCATTGGTGAATATCCCGAGATTGGTGTAAAAATTGAAATATATTTGGCCGATCAGGATGGAGATACGGCCACTTGTTTTGTATGTGATATTAAGGTGGTTAAGAATAATGGAAGTACCAAAGTCTATGAACTTAATTATCTCAACTAAAGTCAAATGTATTGGCATTATTAACTGTGATACCAAAAATTTTTATGCAAAATCAAAGACATTGATATTAAAAGTAATTTAGTAAAGAACTGAAACTATTTCTTTTATTTGATGCTGCTGACGGATAGATAATTTCTCAGATTTTCTATGCGCGTTTTCAAGTGCATTGATCATAAATATTGCCTTCAATTATTGAACAATTGTATTTTCACTTTAAGTGGTCTTTAAGCAAAATAATTATTAATTTATGAGGTGATAAAGGGTGATTATCTACAGAGGACCTGGCACACCTGTTGAGACATGCAGTCGAAAAGAACAAGAAATATGTACCCAATTATCAATGGGTTGAAACGGTAGCTCTCCGATAGCGCCAAACAAAATACACTGTAAGAAATTTTCAATGTTTAACTAGAAGAAGTTTCTAGCAATGGAAACCAGCATTGAGATCATTGAAAATGTTCAAGCATAGTCGGAAAAAGAGAAGATTTTTATCTATTAAAGTAAATACTAAAAACTAAACGAATATTTTACTTTCAATTTATGCTCTTCGCATAGAAAAAATTTTGCAAAACTATTGAAAATTTTCTTTAATATACTCTACAATTTCTCAGAGTGTTCATTTGCACTTAAAACTGAGCAAAAAAAACAAAAGAGTGATAAGAAATCCCACAACGGAACCTATATTGACCATATGGACAATTTGTATCGCCTGCTGGCCAATAAATGATTATCGTATATAGATTTTATAAGCATTTGCTTGCTACTAAATTAATCATAATAAATTTTCAATTTCGGTGCAAAACGCAACGTCATTAAACTGCCTATCAAATTGGCCAAAAGCAAATGATATTGGCTGCACGAGTGCATTGGAATTGATGACGTCGGGCCAAACAAGGTAAACAAAATACAAAATTATCACTTTAGGTTATTGAAAGAGTTTATTAGTCAGCCAATTGTGAAAGGTAAAATCAGTCTGGAAGCAACAGCCATACGGTTTAGTTATCATTCGGAATGCTCCAATCCAAGAGTAATTCTTCGCGTTGACTGGTCGTTCCCTTGCGCAATTTACAACTGCAAATGAAACAGGTGATCGGTTCGTCCTGATCATCATTAAGTGTTACAGTGACATCGGCGGTTATTTCGGGAAAAGATGGTTCAACATAGAAATTGAATTTATAAGTAACATCCTCGTCCTTGTAGATGGGACAGATGGCGCCATACATTAGATTTGTGCATACATCGGATACCTCTTCGGGCAAATCATAAGGCAAACTCATGCCAAATACTTTGGCTGTTGTTTTGGCAGTGATATTTTTCAAATTATTTCTATCTAAAGAAAGAAGAAAATACAGTTGTTAATTAAAAGAAATCTTAAAGAAAGTGCAGGTAAAACTTACTGCCCACAAATTGAACTTCCATAATGGCTGTTGTTCCTTTATACACAATGCATGGCGGCACATCACAATTCTCCACACGGACACTCAATGGAAAAGGTTTGCCTTTGCCTGAAAGAAAAGGTTACTTTAATGGTTTTTTCAATTTCAAACAGGATTCTTTGTGTCTCGCAAAGGATAAGAACAATGGAAATTTGATTTGTTTGCTGAAAGTTTTTATAATTATTCATTGCATCTTTTAGGGGCAATATGCTGCAAAGTAGGCTATAAAATTTTTTGAATTTAAATGAGTCTTCAATTTGATTTCTAATCATAATTGATTGGTATATCTATCTCATTCAGTATATATACTATATTCTTCTTGGATCTAAAAAGAATTGGTATATCAAGTATTTTGGGTAATCTTTGTTTAGATAATTCCCACCAAAAGATGAAAAGTTTGAAAGAACTTTTCTAGTTTTTTTATTCAAACATCTCAATTTGGTATTTTCAATCTAAAATATAATATTTTAGTAATATTTAAATATATTTACAGAATTACTAGATTCGAAAAGAAAATAGGAATGGGGGAATATTTAAACAAAACCTTTTAAATATTTGATAAGAAATTATCAATGCTTGTCTTTGGTAACACTTGTCTTGGCTTTTTAATTTCCTCACTGTTTTTTTTTTTTGTTACTAATTCACTTTAACTATAAATAAAGCAAATTTCAAAGATATAACTAAACAGTTCAGTTTTATGACATTGCAGCTAATCTTGAAGGAGGTTGAAAGTCGATTTAATGAATCACAAATCATTATTTTGGTTTTGTTTTCGAGTCATGCAACTACAACAGAATAACCTAACGCTTTCTGATTTATTTTTAAATAATCTAAAGATTAATTCGATTTCACTTGGTTAAGATTATAGTTCCGATTTGTAAACTTACATTCCTGCACTGTGGTAGCATTTATTGTTGCCACACCAACAATTATTAAGATTACCAATTCAAATCGCAACATTTTGTTGATTTTATTTCGAAAATTTCCGGTTATCTCTCACTCTGTGTTCTCCGACGTACTTTAATACTGTGAATGAAACTATTGTGGCCATTGGGGGAACTTTAAATAGCCAACGGTTTTGGGCTTTACTGTGATAACTTTTGACTAGACGATGAGCAATTTCTTTTATTTTTATTTTTTTTTCGTTTTTGGTATGGAAGGTTTATCAATCCCATCGACTTTTTGATATTGACCACCTCTACCTACCTAACTAAAGGCAGGTGTTTGGTCTTACAAATGAAAACAATGCCGTTTTTGCAGGTGTTGGGGTTTTGTTAGAAGAGTAAATATGACAGAATCCAATCAGTAAATAACGTAAAATTTAATTGATAAGAATTGTATAGGAGAAGCAAGACGAAAAAGCAGCTGAGCAGCAACAATGTTGGGATACGGCAACGATTAAAGTGCCGGTATATGTACAGGGTATTACGCTCTAGAGAAATATTTAATTTTAAATTTATATATATAATCCATGTTATTTTATGGCAGTTGGAATGTAAATAACTATATAAACAACAATCAAAATTAATAGTATTCCGTTACTGGTCTGAAAAGTAATTTGATTAGAATATCATTGGAAATGAATCCCTGTGAAAATGTCTTTCAATTTGTAGTAAAGGTGAAATTATATGTATCTACATTATTTTTTATACTTAAAAACCTTACTCTAAGTAAAAATCAAAGACCACAAAGTTATATATATTTAGTAGTATAGATCAACTATCTTTTGGCATTCCAAATAAACGGTTTCATCTCCCAGACAATTCTACATATTGAAAAATATTTATCTACATAACGGTTTGTTTAGATTAAAAAGTGATTCAAAAGTTCATGTATATAAAAGCATAAGTAGATATGGTGTTATTTACATACTTATTTACATGTGTGACCAGGTATTTTGTTGTAGTGGCGCTGATTCAAAACGAGAGAGCGAAAACAAAAATACAGAACTTTTCATTATTGTGAATATTCATTATTTATCATTATTTAGAATATTATTTAAATGAACTTTCTAAATTAATTGAATAACTGGCTTTCTGAGATTCCAAACTGTTAAACTACTCGTACAGTAAATAATATTGATCTGAAATCCAAAAGCTTCAAAGTAAAAGAACTCCAAAAGTCTAATTTAAAACATATAATTTAAACATTTAGATGGACATTTATTTGTAATTATTCTTGGATTATAATTATATATTTAGTCGTTCAAAGACGTCTCTACTTATTACATTTAGGGATTATTGAAGTATAAATTGTTTTCCATTTACTTTCGTATAGAAGAACTTAAACTTAACAAAAAGGAAGACTAAGATTAAGGAAACTGATTAACAAGGAATTCTTAAACAAATTCTCATAAAATTTGTATAGTTACTAGTTACTAATCAATGCTGAATATTGCTTTAATTGAAGACAAGTATTAACAAAGTTAAACTAATAAATATAATAGTTTCCTATTCATTTTGAATATAGTTTTAGTTATTATATTTAGACATATATATTAGAAGTTGTATTCTACTCAAGTAATTCTTTGTATCTAATTAATTATTACATTTATATTGATGTAGTAAAATTTTACTTTTCCACAAAATCTCATTGATTTCACACAATTGCCTTCAATTAATATCCTATAAAATCTTCGATTACATAATCACAAATACTTACTTTTATTCATTCATTGCAATACTTTTAAAAATTCATTCATTCTTTTTTTTCTGAGTTTAATTGTCTAGTAAACCCTTTCGTCGTAGATTGACAATGGAATCAGCTATAACACGAGCCGATTTCTTAGAATAGCCACCACTGAGGAGCATTACCACTGGAATATTTAAAGCACGGAATGTGCTAAATACCAAACGATCTCTTTCCATAAGTCCTGCCGGTGTAATGGCCAAATTACCCAATGGATCACCCTCGAGTATATCGGAGCCAGCATTGTATATAACTATATTCGGTTTGAATTCGGCTAGTGAAGTATTCAGAGATTGCTTTAACTTCTTCAAATAGAATGCATCCCCAGTGCGATCCTTAAGTTCCACAGCACAGCGTATGGTACTTTTGGCCTCATGATCCTTTGGATATATGTTGGCATTATACATATCCAAAATGTAAACAGCAGCCACATTATGAAAATCACGTTCATGCCCATTACCCTGATGAGCATCCAGATCAACAATCATAATGCGTTGCACACGAAAGGGATCCAATTCAAAGAGGCGAACAACCAGCATTGATATATCTGCATAGGGGCAAAATCCTCCACCCTTTGATGTACAACAATGATGAAATCCGCCACCCAAATTGATGGACCAACCATATTCCAAGGCTAATTTACCAGCCATAATGGAGCCAGCTGCTTGAAAACGCATCGGACGCAAATAGCAGGATTGCACATATGAATTGGGTACAAAACTTAGTAATGGAACTTCGGCAATCGATGCCACATTCATGCTGCATTCCAATGATGATAAATATTTTTGGGTATGAATGCGACGCAATTGCTCCTTGGTTAGTTCTTTGGGTTCAAAAAAGTCACCGTTTCCCAACAAAAGTTCTGCGCATAATATCTATAATTTTTTTTTGGGGGTAATGGTTTATTTTTGGACATAAGCCATAGGCAAAGTAAGTGGGAGTTGCAATGCAACTCATACATACATATATATGTATGCAGGTACATACATACATACCTGTTGTATATGTTTCCCTTTTGCCGCATCAAATGGATGTAAACGTTCAAGGCCAAAAAAACGTACCGCATATTTCTTAGAGTAGACAATTGGCATTCTGGTTGAGCCAGCATCTTCTCTTCTTAACCAGACAACTTCATCGGGTTTCCTTTCCTCTTCATAAACTTTTTCGGTTAGTTTTTGCATTTTTGCACAAGAAAAATTGTTTACTGCGTAATTTAATTAAACGAATGTATGTGTAGTGCCAACACCAGTTGATTTTTAAGTGAGCCGAAAAAGTGCATTGCTACCCCTTTATGTATGCAACAAAATCCAGCAAGCGGGGGTTGTTGCACATCAATAGAAAGCTGCTTGCTACGAAACTGTGTGACCTTTGCAATTTGAAAATAAAAACCTATTTCAACTGTTAACTGATTTGAAATTGTTTAAGAATATAAATAAATTATAATTAAGCTTCTTTTCTAATTTCTATTATTTTACTATATTATTTACCTCTCTAATTTCTACATATTACAAAACTTTTAAGGTTAAAAATTTCTAAACCAATTCAATTTATAAAAAAACACAAAATTTGTCATATATAAATATATATTTATGAATTTGTTTTACACTTCATTTATCTATTTATCTGTCTATATTTTCTGCAAGGCTCTATAATAGACAGTACGTCCATTTGTATCCTGTATGTCACGATAGTTATTGATCAAAGGACGATTGCGTGAGTCTTTTAAATTCCAAAGTTTTGCTATCTGACGTTCAGGAAAATCAAGCACATCACTAAAAACAGTCCAGGTAACAGCCTCGGCACAATCAGGTGTGGTTAGAGAGCCTAAATGATAGAATGATTAAAATAAATATCGAAATACTGATAATTATATATTTGCCCCTACCATTGTAAGTATAAAACTCTCCAGTTACCACATCACCCAATAGCTGACCAACATTCAATTGTCCCGTTATAGTTGAATTTGATTGATATTCAACAATGCGTGGCACTTGATTAAAAATCTTATTCAGTCCATAGAGCTGAGAATTTGGACGTGAACGTGGAACAGCACGAAACATTATACCCAATACGGCCAAGCCATCCCATTGTTGGGTGGCCTCGTCCATAGTTTGATAACGTTTATTCTTATGGACAATATGCATTTCGACATCATAACGAACAAAATTAATGGCATGCTCTGATCCTTTGCTATTCCTTGAGCCCCAATGGAAATGAACGCTTTGAACTTCAAAATCTCCCGGCAATAGGCCACCATTTATATAAGGACGTTGTCCACCACGGGTCAAGGGTATGACCATGTTGGCTAAGTATATTAAAGTTATTTTTAATTAATAGCTGAAAATAAGGTAAACTTAGCTTACCTGTATGCCCATTGTTTGTAATTATCAAAGGTGTGCGCAATGATTGATTGTAATTGTAGAAACGTATGCGGGGAAGAGAAGTCAGTGTGGACTAGGAAAATTTCAATAAATATTAAGAAAATTCGTTGGAAATTTTCTCATATACTTACATCACTTAAAATCAAATCAATGGGCGATTGTCTCTGTCCACTATCACAAGTTCCAGTCCAATCGGCACCCTGATGATCATAATTATATTCCCCAGCTGCCGTTTCCTCTTCCTGATCACGTTTTATGGCATTCAAATAATCCTCAGGTATCTCTACAAACAAATTATGAAACACAGGATAAGGATATATAGAAACTGAAACAAACATACCAATTAAAGCTGATGAGCAAGTGACTATTGTCATTAGCCACCAAATACTTGAGATAGACATCTTTTGCAAACTAAAAATCAGTTTTGCTCCCGTTGAAGTTTTCAACTAAACTGTTTTGCATCATTGCACATGCAGGAGCATTTATACCCAAAAGGCAGAAGCTTAAACAACCAAGCCGAATGTGGAACCACTTCTTTTCTAATGACTATTCTAGAGAGGCTGATAAGCAAAAGAAAACCCTCCCTCCCAGTCCCAGTACCCTGTCCCTGGCCCTGACAAGTGTAAAATTTACATAGAGATTGGACAGCGCTGTAAAAAGAAAAAACCAGCTCGACAATTAACTTTGCCTTTAGCCACCATCCAACAGCGATTTTTCTTTCAGATGAAGAAGTAATTAAAGACTTTGTAGCTGTTGCAAATTAAACGATCTCATAAATAAGTATATCATCTAGGATTAATAAATATATATATGTGTATATATGCTCGACTATAATATTGAAATTTCTATGATTGCTCCGATGCAGAAAAAAAAAATGAGTACAAGGATAAATGGCATAATTTATTGCAATGAGCCAAGAAGGTTGAAAGAATTTGAGGCAAATACCCTAGTTATAAATTATTTCTATAAAATTACAAAAAATCAAGAAGAATGGAAAAATTTGATGCTATTCGAAACGGCAAATACCCTAACTATAAATTATCTGTAGAAAATTACAATAAGCCAAGAAGAATGAAAGAATTTGATGCAATTCGAAACGTCAAATACCCTAACTATAAATTATATTTATAATATAACAATAAGCCAAGAAGGATGGAAGAACCTAATGCAATTCGAAGCTGCAAATACCCTTACTTATAACTATTAAAGTCAAGTTCTTAAAAAAAATGAAACTAATGTAAGATTTTCTCTTCTCCAAAAGCTTTTATACTGTTGTCAATCAGTTAAAAACGAAATCCAAATAAATAATTTAATATAAATGTCATTTCATTTATTAAAAAAATTTATTAAAAAATTTTTACTGTGTAATGCGAAATCTTGAAAATCGATTACTTCAAGGAAACAGCTGTGCAAATTGATTTATATTGAAAATTTTTGACCTTGATTAAATAATCAATAATCAAGTTAATCCATATTTTAAGACTGAAAATAAAGCAAATTATATAGGGTAAATCGGACACAATAGAACTATACAAATATAGAGACAAAGTCATATTTCACTTTGTAGTTTTCTTTATGATTGATAGGTTTCTTTCTACAATTAGTTCAAAAACGTGTTTGCTCCATTTTTTTTTAAAAATTTGCATAATCATTTTTCTTTTTAGTTGATAACAAAATGTTAATTATAATACCTAAAACAAAAGTTTCTTGAAAGAATCAAAGTGGTAAAGCAATTTTTTAAAGTAATAAAAACAATCTTTGGAATTTAATTGAATTAATTTCAAGTGTACATAAATAAATAATAAATGATTAAAATACAAAATAAATATATATATAATTGTATATAATTGTAGTATCCTTATCCTTTTTGTTTAATTTGTTGCTTCCAGAGTGGAATACGATAAATTATAGGACGTCCTTTACGTGACTGAGGTAAACGATAATTATTAACTATATTATGACCCTCGGAATCACGTAGTCGCCATAGATTTGAAGCCATTAGATATGGTAGAGGTAGAATATCGGAAAATACTGTCCATGTTACAGATTCACTGCATCCCGGTGTGGTGAGGGATCCTTTGTAAGTAAAGTAATTACGTTTATCCACATCACCCAATAGTTGATTTGTGGACATGGGACCATTTAGTTTAAACTCGGAATCGTATTGTATAACATTTGGTAGGGCATTCAATATTCTATTAAGTCCAGGATACAAACGATTTGGATTCTAGATAATAATTTTTGTTAGATTTGGAATAAAAGAAAAAATAAAAGAAAGAAATGTATTACTTACCTTGACAATTCTAAATAAAATTGCTATAACAGCTATACCATCGGAATGTTTGGTTGCCTCTTTGAAATCGCTATAACGTATATTCCGATGTACAATATGCATCTCGACATCAAATTGCCTATAATCGATCCAATGTTCAGATCCTCGTGTATATGCTGAACCCCAATGGAAATGAAAATGCTCTGCGGCATAGATACCCTTAAGATACCCACCAAAAATAACTGGATGTTGACCATTCTTGGTTTTTGGTATGTCTATATGAACTGATTGATGTAAAAACAATTATATAAAAGTTTAATATGAAGATGAAACCAAAAACTTACCCGTATCACCATCATTCTTTAAGGTCATCGGTCCTGACAATATATCCTCATAATTTTTAAATACAATTCGCGGCAAGGGAAAAGATTTTGACTATATAGAGAGCATGACGGAAAGATTTAAAATTGTTTATAATATATATATATATATGTATATGCATATCAATGTTGTTAAACTATAGCAATTTGATTTAGTCACATATAATACGAAATAAATTGGCATTATTATAGTTTCAACTTGAGGCAATTCGGAAGTAATTTATACTCGTTTATCAAATTAACTGTCAATGAAAGTTTAAACATATTATGTCAAAGTCATACCGTGAAGTTGGTTAACAAACAAATTGAATAAAGGGGGCGTGGCAGCCCCAAATTGTGTGAAATTCTTCTTATTTTTTACTCAATTTTACTATGTAATGTAATGTAGAAACAGCTGAGTTCAAAAACTATTCAAATAAAGTTGAAGCAAAGACTTTTGTGTTGCCCATCTAAAAACTTTAGGTTAAACAGAAGAGTTTGAAGAAACTTTAGTCTTAGGGAATGGAAGATCTTATAAGTATGTTAAGGGTTCTATTAGTTATAATTAGGATTAATTTAAAAGTTATTTATATACATGTATATACAGCTTCGCTTTGCTTTACAAGAGAAATTTTTTAGAACGACTTTCAAAATTCTAAACTTAACAAACTTTTTGTTATAATGAGACTTTTCTCAACTCTTTTTTCGAAAACAAAATCCATTAATCTTATTAAAAAAAACCAACTTACTCTATCTGTGAATAATAGTAAAGGTGATTGCCGGTTACCCGTGGCACAAGTACCGCCCCAATCTGCTCCATGTTGTTTATAATTCCATTCTGTCTCCGTTTGTCCATCTGTGAAATGTCAAAAAAAAAAAAAAAAAAATACAATTCAAATGAAATTGATTCATTTCAACAACAACAAAAATTTTCACTTTCTTTCACGCACTAAGCAGCTGATAATCCTATTAACCGAGATAGAGAGAAAAAAAGCCAAAAACAAGCGTGGCCAATCTTTCCAAATTGGTGGTCAGTAATTTAGTATGGGGATTTTTATATTTTTTTTATATTGATGATTAATTATGGCCATCAATCGATTGTGCACCAATTATGTAAAATATATTTTTTCTTTGCCATTTCTTTTAGTAAAATTATTTGAAAACACAATTACCATTCGAGATCTGATGAAAGGCAAGAAAAGGTAATAGAAAAAGTCTTGGTAGAGCTTTCGTTTGCATTATTATTCCGATTTGAATTGTGATTTGTTATTCTAATTTCAATTGTTCTTATTGCACTGACAATTATTTTGCATAATTTGTATTTCTTGTTATTGTTATTGTGATAAACTGTGAGAAATAACGTTGGCCTCTGTGGCCCCCGACGCACAACTCAACTCTGAAACCGTTCAGAAAGAGGCACATAACTTTTATAGTTGAAGTTATGTAGGTGTAGTAGGAGCAACGTTAGCCAAGCGCGGATCGTGGCTGGCTGCTGCTACCAATTGGAATGGAAATGGGAAACGGAATTGGAATCGAACGAAACGAAATCTAAGAAGTGGGGCGTATATTATGTGGCAAGGCAAAACGTCAAACGGTAGCAATAATGTGGCACTTTAATTGCAACTTATGTGAACAATATTTCAAATCAAATGATAAATGTTCAAATCAATCAATTATTAGTGTTTCCCCAGTAATATATAATGATTATACAGAAAATACAAAGAAAAAATATTTAGAATATATATGTTAGAATGCGGAAATATTGAAAAATAGTCTGCATATCTTGTTTTTTATTTATTCTAATTATGCCTTATCTAAAAGCTAAAGTTTGAAAGCCTTGTAGAACATCATCGTTGTGATATATGGTAAGAAATTTTCTAAAAAATTCTATTACCTTGTGTTGAAATCTAATAAATCTTTAAGGAATTTCACAAGTATACTGCACCTATAACTTTTTAAAGTATTCTACATAAATCACTTTTTATATTAACTATTGTTTCGTATATAATTATATAATATTCATACTGTTTACTTTGGTAGTTCCTCTCGGAATAATTCTTCTTTGAAACAGTTGTGAATATATCAGGTATTAAATTATCAATTTGAATTAACTTTTCACATCTCTCTATAGGTTATTCAAATCATTTTTTTTTTTTCTTTCATTTCTGTTATCATTTTATCGTTACAAAATTTAAGCCAACGAACTGCAAATACGCTTTCAAAACAAGCTTTCAACTCTTTAAAAGATATTGCCAAAATAGTTAATCAGATGAAAGAATACTTAACAAAGAAATTTAATTTTAAAACTTTAAAAGTTAATAACTTATATTTTACAAAATGTTCATCTATATTTTCATAAATTTGTCAATTAATTAAATAAATCATTTGTTTTTTCACAAATTAAGTTAAGAAGCAACAAATTCTCTGCCCAAAACGAGAGCATTAACAATTTTGAATGATATAATGTGTAGACAAAAATCGCAACTGGATTTGGCGAATATGCAAATAAGCCAAATTGATATTATGTTATACAAGTTTTGTAAAGAAATAAAATCAAAACTTAAAAGAAAAGAAATATTGAACCACAAAAAGAAACAGAGCAAATCTGTGACGTTTTAAATTCTTGTGCATTAATTAAAAAGTCTGATTAATGGTTTTTTTTTCTGGCCAATTTAGTCATGGGTTAGGCCAATGATGATTGTTAACTTTTTTGGACTATTTTTTATTCATTCATAATTCGCTGATAGTTTTCTTCTTATTGGAAACTGGTTTTATTTTGTGTCATAATTACTTCTCTTGATAACCGTATCATAATTATTTAACTTCCGACATCAATTTGGGACAATCGGCATAACAATTGGTTAAACATAATGGGGAGGGGGGCAGCTGAGTAACAAGCGTTTGTTATCAATTTGTTTTTGGCTTTACAATTCAAAATAGTTTCACTTTTTAGTTTTGGCAAAATAATGAAATCTGAGCAACTTTCGTTGCTCTTGTGATACAAAATTTGGGATCAATAAGTATATAATATATATTGTATTTTGCAATCCACTTGCTATAAACTTAAAATATACATACACACACGCTTATACGTAAATTTGCATTTCGGATATACATATAGATATATATATATATATATTATATAGAGGCTTATATAATAGAAATTTAACAGTTTTGTGTTGAAATTAGTTGATAAGCACACAGCAGTTTGCAACTTGGAACACAGATGCATAACTTGTCATTTTGTAAAAGTTCTGTGTTAAGGTAAATGGATATATATTTAATGGGTCAGAAATCACCGACTGTATGGGATACGAATTCAAATTGTCGATCGATGCTATTGTTTTCCAATTCCAATGATTCATCAATGAAATGCATTTCCACATGCTCACGAAATGCCTTAAACGATATCTGACTGGAATATAACTTGCCACACATGGGGCATGTCTTTTCCATGGCATCGGCATCAGATTGGATTTTCTCTTGTATAATATTTAGTCGGGATACTGGAGGTGTTGTGGCATGTCCATTTTGAGTAGTTTCGTGCTGCTCATTGTATTGTTTCAGTTCATTGTTGAGACTCTCATCTGTTTCGAGGCTCTTATCAGCCATTTCTGGTTTGTGGGCAGCCTTTTGGGCGCACTCAGGACAAGGTTGGAGCGCTAGATAAGATAAGATAAGAAAGTCAAAGAAAATTTGCAAAGTGACTAATGTGATTTGATAATGCGGAAAAATTTTCATTACCTATGCGACTTTCCAATAGTGTTAGGGCGGAGCTGAGTTCCTGTTGCTGTTTCATGGCCTCACGGCGCAAATCTTGTAAACCATCCATACAACGTTTGGCATCCAAATTGGCATCTGAATCCGCCGACAACACTCCATTTGGTTCCTGTACTGGTACTTGCAGACCATAGGGATAGCCCAACTCTGTATCATTGGCTCCAAAATTATCGAGGGCAATCTCCTCGAGGCTAATTTCATCAGAGATCATTCTCTGACGCAAGTGCGGATTTGGTGAGTGCTGTGTAAATGTCTTGGAACGAATTAGATTTTGGCTGGCACGCATATCTGTGGTTGCCTCATCGGCAGTCTTTGTCTGTGTTGGCTCCAATTGCTGGTCCTTGGAGATCTGCGACAAACGTGACCATAAACGGCGATTCTCATTGGATACCATATTGATATGTTCCTCCAGTTGCTCCTTCTGGCGTTGCAGTTCCGTTACCTGTGCACGCAGAGATAGGCTATCACCTGCCTCAGTTTGTATGTTTGTGCCCTCGCGGAGACGTTGATTCTCCTCCTCCATTGTGCTGACTCTTCGTTGCAATTGTATGCAACGCTCTTTCATTGTCTGCAATGCAACTTGCAGTGCATAGTTCATCTTGTCCGTCGAGCTGGCCGAGTTGGTCGGTGCCATAATCATTGGTCGGCAATTTCCTTACAAGCCTTAGCATTCAAAATATATAAAATTCTCAACAGTTTCGTCAGATTTCTATGTTTTTGTGTCGATTGGTGAACAAAACCGTAAGTGAAAACAAAAAACAAAATAAATTTATCGATAAACAAGAACCGATACATAGAAGTATGAGATGGGCAAACTTAAAAAACTGTTTTTCCTGCGAGGCAAAAGCAAAGGATTAAATTTAATATATATTTAAAATGTTCTGATTAAGCACTAGTCACTATTTTGTAGGAACTCAATGTTTTTGTACCGCTATGAAAAAATTTAAACTATTGCAGTGTCATATGGCTGTTAAGTTTAGCCGTTGATTCGTATTGGCATTTTTGTATTGAACTTCTTTTGGTCACACTAGATTTACTACACACAAAGACTTAGAAACTAATAAATAAATAAAATGGGAGGCTCCAGCTATGATGGTAATTTGATTTCTATTCCAGTTTCGGCTTTCCAAATTTAGTTACACAACGCATTTCTTCTTTTTCCCCGTGGTTTCTGCTTAGTTTTACGAAAGCAGGCCCGCACACTCGAAAATGAAATCGATCTGAAACTTGTGGCATTCAGCAAGATTGGAGCTGGTGGCATTAGCAGCAATAGTAATAGTACAACTGACACATCACCGCTTTTGGGCGAACATGTCTTTGATTCCCTGTCATCGGAGATTGAGCAAATGCTGGAAAAGGTATGATTGAACCATCATTGTATAGTTACCCTTCGGTGACTCATTTCTATGCTCAACTTTCACAGTTGTCGTCGCTTAACGAGGCCATGTCCGACTTGCCTGCAACAGGTGCAGCTGCCATGCACACTCTACAGCGACATAGGGAGATACTCCAGGGATATCGACAGGAGTTTAATAAGATTTGCGCCAATCACACTACGCGCATTGAGCGAGAAGAATTGCTTCGTGGTTCCGGTCTGGCCACCACCAGTTCCAGTAGTCCATCGATTTCTGGGCTAAGTCGTCGGGAAATGTATATGAAGGAGAGCGGCCATTTGAGCAGTGCCAGCCACATGGTCAACGATCAGATTAATATTGCCATCGAAACGCGAGATAATCTCCATGCCCAGCGCCACACATTTAAACGGATGCAGACGCGTTTCAATGACATAGCGAATCGTTTTCCCTTGATTTCCAGGTGAACCTGCTGACACTTTCTTTGTCTCGACTGAAATTCTAATTAATTTTCTTTTCTTGTAGTCTTATTCAGCGGATCAACATTAAAAAGCGACGTGATTCCCTTATTCTGGGTGCCGTTATAGGATTCTGTGTTATCCTGCTGCTACTTTATGCTTTTAATTAAAACTTCCGATCAGGCCAAAGGGCACTCCAAAGATGTAACTTGACTCAACTTCTCTAATATCTGCAGTTTTCGAGTATTTCTTTTCGATTCATGGTATATATATGTGTATAATTAACTTGTGATAGAAATAAAATTTAATACTTAGGTAAACATTTATTAAAATATCAGTCATAATTAAGTACTTTTTAAGAGACATTTGAAAAATGGTATTGGGCAGTTAATTAGTGCAATTCTTTCTTTGAATGGCCAATTGAACCTTAATCAATCTAAACTGCACTTCAAAAAAAAAAATCGTACGTTTAAAACCCAACGGTTAATTGGATAAAATATTTGGGACCCCACTGTTAAACTAACATTATCATTTGCGAGCACTGTTATGTTAACGGGCTCATCTGTGAGCAGTGTTTTTTTTTTCGTTTTGGCGCCTTTCAAGCCGCTGTTAAAATAGAGAGCAGAGTTCAAGAGAGCGAAAACCGAGAGCGTAGGTGTGTGGGCGGCAGCCGAAGTGAACTCTACTCTCTCGAAATCGACTCTCTTGAACTTTACTCTCTATGAACGATCAATTTGCTGACTCCAAAAAGGGGCGGCAATTTTTCACTAATTGCGCGGGCGTTGAAGTGAACGGATGAAAATTTTCTGCTGGATCATGATCAGGTGAGTTAAAATAATAAATAAATTTTTTTTAAATTTATAATTTTTATGATACTATATCCATATACATACGTTTTCAGTTCTATACACATACGTTTTCAGTTATATTTTTTGCTGATCTATTCAAATCAAAAGAAATCCGATATATCGGCATTGGGAAATTTCAATCGATATATAGCACTCCATCGGTTCCATCGATGGTGCTATCGATGGTTTTTCCAGCTCTACTAGTGGTGCGTAAGAATGTTGGCCATTTAGCCATTAATGGTAAAAAGTACAAATTGGTAGATGATTAGACCTGCTATGGCAAACCAATTGGTATTTTGTAATGCATTCGAGTCATAACTAAAATAATGAATTGCTGCATATTATATTATTAAGGTTTTTGTTTTCATTTCTTTTATATATGTCTTATATATTTAGCTAGTTTCTGAGCAACACTGGTGCGTGAGAGTGTCACACACTAATAATAAAGGCTGTGTTGAGCAGCCCCGAAATCAGCTGTTTCAATTATGTGATAACAATTCAAGAATATTTTTTTGTAACTCTGAAACACGCTTTTTTTTGCATTTCAATTAAATTATATTTCTTTTGGATTAAAGAAACTGTGCTTGAAAACTCATAATTATGTCCGTGCTGCCTAATTCTGGGGAGCAGCCCACAGAGCAGCCCGCGAAACAGCTATTTGATAATGCCGATCTTGACAGAATGGCCATAAAATTTGTGGGTGACCTGCACAGATTTCGGGAAAACATAGTGATACCCAAGACCAATGGTCCAGTAAAGATAAAGACCAATGAAGAAAAGTTAATAGAAACGGCTGTTGAAAGTTGCGGCTTCAAGTGTGCAATGGCCTGTGTTATGGGTAAGAAAATCGTGAACGATTTGCATTTATTTGATCATCTTCATTTAAAGTTTATGTTTATCCATTGTAGGATATGGCCTGGGTGCTGCGTTGGGCTTATTCAGCGCCTCCGTTAATCCTAATATGGCTGATCCATTTGCCAATGAAAAGAAACAAACGGCTCGTGAGGTGTTCCGGGAGATGCGTGCCACAACGCATTCCTATGCCAAGAATTTTGCACTAATTGGCGCCCTTTTTTCCATAGTTGAATGTACCATAGAAAGCGTAAGTGTAATTGCTTAACCAATTAGTTAGCATAGTTTATGATGAAAACCTATTTCACTTGCCCACAGAAACGAGGAGTTACCGATTGGCGAAATGGCACTTATGCAGGTGGAATCACTGGCGGTTTAATTGGCCTGCGGGCTGGAATCAAGGCTGGCGTCATTGGTGGCCTAGGATTTGCTGCCTTCTCCACTGCTATTGATTATTATATGCATCATAGATAGGCATAGTTGTTTATTGCATAAATGTGTGTTTTCTTTTTATGACGAAAATTGGATTTTTCTTTAATGTTACCGCATCACAGGAAGTGAATATACTTACAAAATTTAACGATTTATCCACGATCAGCGTTTCCGTTGCCGTTTGCAGCAAATGCAATTGCATTTGAAAGAACCAGCTGCCAACCATTAATATTAAGTCTGCTCCGACATAAACAATATATGTATATACATTGGGAATGTGTGTGTGTGTGTGTGTGTGTGTGCGTGCAACAGTCTGAGGTCTCTCTTACACACGGTTTCAAATTCGGCCAACGACCGACCGGTTTCTTAAGCGGGCGGGGGTAGAAGCAAAGTAAAGTAAAGTAGTGTCCAGCATTGTGGGAACGGGAATCGATATGCAGCCACAAACAAATTTCCAGTTTCAGTTCAATTTAAGCAACAGTCAGGTAACGTTCGTAAAGTTCGCATTGTTCTCTCGCCTCTCACATAATATCGTTTCAATTTCAATGCGCGTTAATTTAAGACGAGGACGAGGATGTTAGGATGAGCATCGGTTTAGGTTGTTTTTTGTTTTTGTGTTTGTGGCAGCTGCAACACCACAAACGGGTTTCATTTGCAAGTTAAAAAAAAGGCTAACCGAGTCGAGATCGAAACCGAGACGCGACTGTTTTGTTTGTGCTATTTCCTATGAAATGTTTAACTTAAAAATACACTTGGCAAAAAATACAGCACAACACGATAAAGAATAATGTTTGCAAATCCACAAAGAAAAAACAAAACGCAATGAATTTCTAGTTGATTGCGGAAGTTTATATAAAACGTATACGTAATATACGATTTGTCACGTTCACTAAACAAAATTGTATGGCAAATTGTGACAAAAATTTGGAAACTCATTTTGTTTAATTTTTCCAAGTGCACTTACTTAATGTCTATAGAATGGCAAACAATTTGCAATAATTAATGTCAGAGTGCCGGCTTTGTAATACCCAATCACAAATTAGTATTAGAAAATCAGACTTTGTGCAATATACTAAAGATAAAGCTATAGTATATCTTTCATATATGTACATATAATTAAGTTCTAGTTTATATCTTGAGGCAGGTCTTTATAGTTATAGCTGTTGATGCAGATCAAGAACAAAGAATGTTTATTGTATGCCGCTCTATGTATTCGATATAACCATTTTTCCCACAAGATGCTGGGTAAGAGATGCAAGATCATGACTCACTTGTATCCACAATACACAAAAGTTTCCGTCTGGTGGCCATTTGTCTTCGGGGGCAATGTGTGTGTTTATGCAACCAATTTCCAGAGTGCCACAGACATTTTGCTTGTTTGTTTGTTTATTTTTATTTTTCCTTTTGAATAGCTCAATTTGATCTTTAAAAGTTCAATGAAACCCAATGACACTTGCCGCCATGTAATTGCCATCTGTTTCCAATTGGGGTAGACTGTCACTATCTCTCTCTCTCTCTCAACTGGAAATGAGAACGAATGCCTCCTTGCGACATGTCCCACAAATTTTCTTATCTTATCTTCTCTATGTGAGCAAAAATATCTTAATTTCTATACATTATTATATATATTTTTGTTTTTAAAACAGCTGCATTTTAGTCACCGCAGTGTCTCAGTTTATTTTTCAAGTATTATTTAAAAACCTCAACACGTTACGGCCTTGCGGCGAGTAGATTGAAGATAGAGAAGAAACAGTAGGCCGACGCCGCATAATAAATGACTCAAATGGAATTCACTTTTACTTGAAAAAAAAAGAAGACACATTGTATGTGTACGTACACAGAAATAGAGAGCAAAGAGCAGTATTTGTTTGTATACCCTATAGTAAAACAGTTAAAGGGTATATTAAGTGCATATTAAATGAAAGTATTTAGTTATATATGAAGTAATAGAAGAAGCTGGAAGAAGTTTTCCATAACTTTTCTCTCTTCTTATTTGTATAAACAAGTTCTTTAGCTAATTTACATAAATATTTATACTTTCATTGCCAATCACAGTTGACTGATTATTATATCTCATTATTCAAAAAGTAACAGATTAGTTTTTTCTATTATTCTTAGCATACTTTAGGGAACTACAAGTTGTCGTTACTTTTCTTCATTACATAATCTTAATAACTTTAACTTCATTAGAAAGATTTTTAAAAGCATTTTTAAATTCAACATTCAAGCAATTTCATATCAGTTAAACTTTTAGTTAATTTATTGTAATTTCCACCTGCTTATTACAGGGTATTACAAAGTACGTTACTTGACTTTATATACATATTTTTAATTCATTCTCTTCTTTCTCATTTACCGCCTATCTCTCGTCTCATATCTAATCAAAACAAATACATATAATGCCAACTGCGAATGGGGCTTCATGTATATAGTCAGTATCGGCTTGATTCATTAATTAAGTTCTATTTTCCACGCACTCTTTGGATCGGTCTGTTGCATTTACGCTGCTACGCTTGTGGAAAACTGCAAAAAAAAATATTGTAAACAGGAAAGAAAATTATTTGCTGACTAAAGAAAACTAAATTCAAAAAATGAAACACATATTTTTTTTGCTGGTAAGTGTAGAAAATAAATTAACTAAACTATAGAAAATATAAGTAAAGTATGCATGTATAGTGAACAAATTTTTTTCTTATCTTATCTATATATATTTTGGTTGCGGGGTCAGCGATGATATGAAAGTTTGGAAACTAAATATATGAAAAATATTATTCCTCATTATTCTACCTATTTGTAGAAAGGGGTTACTTTTGGAATGAGTTGTCCAAATGGTTTTTGAAAAACATATTGTGTGATTCTTGTATTTGATATATACCATATGATAATTTGATATACTGACTCACAACTTTAATGTTGTTTTTTCACATGAATTGAAGAACAGTCATCAATAATCTTTTTACCCTGCACACAAAGGCAAAGGTTCTCAAACTTTTTAAGAAAAATTTCGTAACTGTCAAAAAAACAATAACAAAATCAATGCCGTTGACCTATATAAAATACGCACTTAAGAAGTTGGTCCGATAACATACTTAAATATACTTTCTTTACACACAATTCAATCATTTTTATAAGTAAAATCATACATAATTATATATTAAAAAAAGTTCTCTTTAGATTATCTTTACAAAATGAACGCATTCTAAAATAATTGGTATAACATTTTGAATCTTTCAAATGTTTGCTTTAAAAGTTGAATAATTTTCTTGTTTTTAGTAATTAATTTGTTTCTCTTCACCTTTGTAGCTTCTTAGTGGCATAGCGCTGCATTATCGGATAGAGGTCCTTGCCCAGCATGAGGATATACCATATCAACCGGTGGTGCATATATGTGAGACATGCGTTTGTCTTAGCACACAGGATACAAATAATCGCATACATCAGACTCTAAATTGTGCTATGAAGAATTTTGAACATATTCTTGCACGTTGGCCCAATGCATTTGATACGAAATCCACTGGAGTAGAGATTGTTGCCTCTTATTCTGGCAATCGTATACGTCTTCTGCAACAATTGCCGGCCACAAATGCCACATTGACATTGTCGTGTCGTCATTGCGGCATGCAACAGTTGCAGGCGCCACTTTTTATGGATGTACCCAATGTGGAGGGGCTTTATCTGAGCTGGAATGAGATTTCGGATGAAGCACTAAAACCTGAACTGTTTCGTGGTCCCTTTAATAGTACCAAATACGAACCCATCTCTCTAAAGGATCTGGATCTTAGTCATAATCGCATTGCCCGTTTGGATCGTAAACTCTTTGAGCATACACCACAATTGATTAAGCTTAATCTGGCCTATAATCGACTCGATGTCTTGGATGCAGCCACCACAGCATCTATTGGAGCTGTGGCCACTTTACAGCGTCTGGATTTATCCCACAATGATATGAGGACACTGCCAAATGATCTATTTGCATCCCTTAGCAGTTTGCGTTTCTTGGATGTATCTGGAAATGCATTTGCTCAGGTTCCAAGCGGTATACAGCAGTTGGGTAAATCACTGATCCAATTGAATCTAGCGAGTAATCTGTTTGTCAGCCTGAATGCCGAAAGTTTTTCAAAATTGGAGTCATTGCGACGCCTCAATATTAGTGACAATCGTTCTTTGCGTAGCCTAGATCGAGGATCCCTTACCCTGCCCGCATTGGAGCAATTGGATTTGTCTCACAATCCTAAATTGGAACGTATAGAGTTGAATGATTTGCGGATCAGCCATAATCTTACACAATTGGATCTATCCCAGAATGCTTTAACCACTCTCACACTGAATGCAAGTAGCAGTAATGCGACTTGGCCACGTCTACGTAGCTTTGCCATTGCGGGTAATCCATGGTATTGCAGTTGTGAGCTATTCCAGGCATTGGAATTGGCCGGAAAACCAAATATTCAACAATCGTCGGATGTGGCCCGTTGCGATACACCATATCTGTTGGCTGGCACACAAATCTCCAATTTGACAGCCGATCATATATGTAGTATGGTTATTCCTAAGAAATATCGTGCTGTCGAAGAGGAACCGCCACGTTTTCTGCGACGTCGATATATAATTCTAACTGCCATCATTGCCAGTGTTGTTGTAGTCCTTGGCCTGATAATTGGCTTCATTGTGGTCTGTGTGCGTCGTCGTCTCAAAGGCAGTGACTACGGTGTCCAGCCCATAAGATATACCAGCGTAAGGGGCAGTAATTTGTCAGCCTTCTCCCAGCTTCAGCCAGCTTCGGTTACCAGCAAATTCCAAAATCCATCCAATGTTGCCGTCACAGCTGCATCGAACGCTTAAGCCATTGGCTAAAAAAAAAGAAAGTGAAAGCTGTATTAATAATTGAGCCAAAGATGTCCACGAATTGTTTCCACCCATTTGCAAAAAGCTTGAACTTTTTGCCTTGGCGTGCTATCCTGTACATATGTATGTAATTGCCAGATGAGATCGATCTGACCGATCCCATATATAACATTTAGTTTTTAGTACTTGCCATCCGAAGTTTGTATTGTACTTAAGTTCCAATAAATTAGTTTATAATCAATACTTAAAATAAATATCACTTTTATACTACTGAAAATGATAGTTAATTTTACATAATATTTAAAAACTGTTCAAATCGGCTAAACTTTAAGGACTATTTGAAATGACAACTCGATTCCAAATGGATATCGAAACGACTGCTTTATACATATGTCTCAAGTTGAATTCTTTCCTTACTCTTCGATTCATAAATATCATAAAGATAATACAAAATTCTATAATCCACTTCCTTCTTTTAATTTACAGAGATTTAGGTTATTGTTTGCAAAAGTCTTTCGTTTAATTTTTTTTTCTTATATCTACATAAGAAAAGTTTATTAATTATTTAGCATGCTTTTGTTTTTGTACAGCAATAATCAAAGAAACGAAAAAGATAGCGTTAAAAACGCAAATAAAAAGGAACAAAATCAAAGGCAAATTGGTAAAAGAAAACGCTATTTGCGCTTATCTCAAATATTTTGTGTAGATAAAACTTTAACAGAGATAGTAATAAACAATTTAGGGATGATAAAAAATGTGACTAATGCAAATGAATCTAGCACTCGCTCTCCAGCAGATCTTCTTCAATTGGAACCGGAGGTTGTACCAGTTGCGTTGCATCTAATTTAAATAAGTTCAGTGCCTGTTTTTGTGCCAGGAATTGACGCATCTCGGCAAAGTTATCACGTTCCTTGTGTTGTTTACTGCGCTCCTTAATAGCGCTTGTTTCATCTGCAGAATCTGATTCGGAATCCGAGCCTGATCCATTATAGTTGTTTAAGTTATCGGTCAAGCGATTATCTTTTTGTTCTTTTTCCATTTGGTCAAACAGCTTGTCCACATTGATACCTTTGCAGGCGAGAACTTCACGCTCCTTTTCCAACATCACTTGTCTTATGGGATCGATGCGATCTTTGAGCTGCTTCAATACAGGTTTGAATTTACCCTTAGTGATGCGTCTCTCGAAATTAAGCAATTGCTTCTCTGGGGTGGGATAGGGTGCTTGCTGTTGATCAGTATCGTACTCCTGCGCCTCCTGTTCATCATACATGTAGGCATAGAAGTCATCCTTTTGTTGCGGCTCGCTGACATTTTGTGAGAACTCCACTCGCAGAATACTTTCGGGAAATTCCCTATCCTGTGCTGCAGCAACAGGCACTGCCGATTGCTCCGCCTCGAGCTTACTATTTAGAAATTTATTGTAAACCAGCATCAGACGTTGAAAATCATCACAGCAAACGGCCAGAGCGTTCTCAATGCCATGCATATTGTTGGCCACTGCCAACAGTTGACTAGCATTATTTTTGTTGGCTGCCTCTGTGGCTGTCAATTGTTGTAGAGTAACATCCAGGGCCTGACATTCGCCAGCCACGGCTACCATACAGGCACTTAACTTCAGGGAGGAGTGCTGCAACACAGCTATGGGACCATTCTTATGTTGCTCTGTTTTATTGGCATGCAGCTCGGCTAGTTCTAGTTGCTTTTTGTTTTGCATAGCTACGGCAAGATTCTTAAAGTGTTGCTCTTCCTCCTGGACTAGTTGGCGTACCAGGGAATCGATTTTCACCAACTCTGCGCTGAGTTGGGAAATCGATGGTTGTGTGGTTATGGTCAGAGCCAAACGTAGCAGATACTGCGACTGAACATAGGCAAAGATATTGTGGAAATCCTGCAAAAAAGGGAAATCAATTAGGTTTTTGAGATAAATCAGAATATGAAAAGTAAACCTTGATATGCTTTGGACTGTAGTCCGTTACGTTGGTCTTAAAGTATTCACAATCCCGCAACTCCTCCATGGGTGCATAGTACAGACCATATTTGGTTGGCAGGGGATAGTCCGTCTCCAGTTTGCGAGTGGCATCATATAAAATTTCAGTCACCTCTTTGGCAGCTGTAATACAATCCCAGGCGCGTTCAATTTGTCGTGATCTGTAATTAATATAAAGAAACATTAGTTTTCAAAATCATTTTAAATGATTTCTATCCATACTCAATGAGTTCTGCCTGTTTCATAATAATAATCTCTTGAAAGTAAGTCATATTGCGTCGTATGCAGTTGCCAAACTCATCAATAGTTTGGACAAGTTGCTCCAATTTGCGTTCCACCATCTTGTTGCGGCACACAAACACACTTTTAACAGCAAAGAGAGCTCCAAATGTGCCAGTGATTAGCACCGAAGGCAGCATTAAGAGTCGCAGATTCTTTGGTGTGATGAAATGTTCCAGCACAGTGCAACCAAGTAAAAGGCAAGCATTTTGCGTTGTCAACAGTTGCCGGTTTTGGGCAGTAGAAGTTCCGTTTAACTGCTGCATACATTGCTCCAGGGCCTCTACATGATCCACCAGTAGACGCTTGGAATAGAGTATTTTCTGCAACAGACGATCTGTTATGACCTGCAGACCCAGACACATACATATATAAATATCAGACCATAAATTTTATTTATAGTTTATTTTTCTCTTACCTGTCGCTGCTTTAGCTCGTCCGCCAATTGCCGCTGCTCAAACCGTCGCTGTGTGAGTGCAAGGAAGTGAAAGTTATTCATTATAATTTAATACTTTCCTTTAAGTACATTGAACTATGCACCTACCTTGAGCTTATCCATATTTTCGTTGTTATGGCAGATAAACTGCTTTCGGCTTTGTTAAGACCAGGTGTAACAATATTTGTAATCTGTGTGGAAACTTTTACGGAATGCACGAATAGTCCTATTCCTATTCGTGCATCTGCAAAAAGAATACTCAAAATTATAAGCATTATTTCGGTAAAGTTTAATAACTTAGCTTACCAATTTTTAATAGTTGTAACCAAATAAGTCCAGATGGAACCATCGATAGTCGATGGTTTTTCCATCGATAGATGGATTCGCGCAACGCTGCTTACGGCGCGGGAGACAACAAAACTCTTTGAATTCAAATAAATTGATATAATTCACTTCTCCACTGCACTTGCTTAATAATTAAGAGGGAAATAAATCGACGACTCTCCGACAGCACATCCACTCAGCTTGAAAACAAAACAACACTGAGAAAAAAAAGATAGGTAAAATGAGTGTGTGGGAGTGGGACAAATGCAAAAGGTTAGTCAGTTTTCTAAAACTTTGGAAAACATTAAATAATTGAAAGATAATAGAGATGTTTATGTTAATTTATTTAATGTTACCTTATCTAATGATAAGGTAAGGATAATGGCGTAAAAATAATTTATGATCCACTCTGAATGATTTAAAAAAAAACAGAAAATTTGTAAGTGGTGAGGTTTTCATGACCGCCAGTTTTTATCTTTTCTCTTTGGAATGTAACGAAGTCCCACTAACTACTTGTAGGTTCAATATACATCGTTGGTCATGATTAAGTTGCGAGAGTATTCCAAAGTGGCGGTGGTTGCCTCCACAAAGATTTCTAACAGATTTTTGCCGGTCACTGGGCTAGAAAGTAAACAAAATGCAGAAAATTGTAACACAATTTTGATATTTGAAATCGCGCACAAAAAAAATTTGCGAGCCTTCGCCTTACTGTCGAGAGCCTTCGCCGCACTTTCGGGAGACTTCGCCGCACGTCGAAAAACAAATATTTCTTATCTGGCAACATTAAAATTAGTTTGGTGCTGCCACATGGTAGCAACTTTTACAGAACTTTCAAATGACACATGTGGCGGGGAATTTGATTATTGTATTCTGTAAGTTTTGCTATTTTGGAAACCATTTAAACATTTTTGTTTTTACTTTTTTGTATATATTTTTTATTTGTAGATTCTTAAAATAGTTTGTGTTCAAAATTATATTGAAATTATATTTATATCTATAGCATATTAACATCCCATTTAAATTGATAATATTGATAAAAGCATAGAAAGGGTTCGCCTTTTGTTAAAATTAAAATATTAAAGAGTTTGCTCTATTTCTTTTCGATTATTGGGTCACGAACAGAACGGGGGGTAAGTGAAGAAAGATACATAAATGTGGATAAGGTGGTGTTATACAATTTCACTATAAGCTAGGAAAGAAATGTGCGACATTATAAAATAAATAACATGAGTTGTTCTAGTACTGCTCATGCCCGCTGCATAACCATGGTGATATTATGTGTATAATCATGTGTATTCTGGCATGTGTGTGTTTGGGAGTACGTTTAAGTCCATTTACAAGTGATAGGTGGCAGGCACGGCACGAGGATAATCCAGATCGTACATTTGGGCCTTGATGAAGGACACTTTGTTGGCTGGCTCAGGGCGAACTGTAGCCAATTCATTCTTGTATGCATATTCCACAATTTTCTCAGCAATGGCTATCGAGCAGTTAACAATGGAGGAAAGTGGGGGATAAAGACTGCCCTTGTTCAAATCCTCTTTGGAGACAAGCTCAGCCAGACGCTCGGCGGCCACCAGGAACACCTCCTCAGGAATGGTCAACATACCAGCGGCGAGAACACCGAGAGCCACACCCGGAAAGATGTAAGAGTTGTTTCCTTGGCCCGGATAGAATTTGCGATTGTTATAGGTGACAGGTGGGAAAGGTGAGCCGGAGGCAAAGATACATTTGCCCTTGGTATGAGTGTAAGCCTCTTCCGCGGTACATTCAGCCTTGCTGGTTGGGTTGGACAGAGCAAAAATAATTGGCTGGTCATTGAATTCAGCCATTTGCTCGAGAATCTCCTGAGTGAAGGCACCACCCTGGGCAGCAGCACCGATCAGTACATTGGGACGGATGCGACGAACAGCCTCCTCCAGAGTATCGATGGGTTCATGAGTCTGAGCAAAGTGCAGCTTGTGCTCTGTAATACCACCCTTTGGGCGATCACGAACAATTACACCACGGCTAAAAAGGAAACATTTTGGTTAGTTATCTCTATCACATTTTTAAAAATTATATTTTCTTACCTATCCACCATCCAGATGCGGGACTTGGCCTCCTCTTCGCTGAGACCATCAGCCTTCATGGCCATTGTGCAGAGACTGGCAATACCTAATGCTGCCTCACCAGCACCAAGGAACAGAATAACATTATCCTTCAATTTTGTCTTATTGATCTTGAGAGATGCCAAAAGACCAGCAACAGCCACCGAAGCTGTGCCCTGAATATCATCATTGAAGGTGCAATAATTGTTGCGATATTTCGTTAGCAAACGGAATGCATTGGCATTGGCAAAGTCCTCGAATTGAATGAGAACATTCTGGCCAAAACGACGGACGCAGGCACGCATAAATTCTTCAATGAAATCATCATACAGCTGGCCAGTTGGACGTTTCTGGCGCAGACCAATATACAATGGATCATCCAAAATGGATTGAGTATTGGTGCCCACATCCAGTGTAATGGGCAAACACTGTGATGGTTTAATACCAGCTAAAGCCGTGTACAATGACAATTTGCCAACTGGAATGCCCATGCCATTGGCACCGAGATCACCTAGACCCAAAATACGTTCACCATCAGTCACAACAATGGCACGTACATCCTCCTCTGGCCAATTCTTGATCACATCATAAACATGTCCCTTATCCTTGATCGAAATGTACATGCCCTTGGGTTGCTGATAGATCAAACTATATTTTTGGCAAGCCAATCCCACAGTTGGTGTATACACCAAAGGCATCATGTGGGAAATATCTGAACTGAGGACCTTGTAGAAAAGACGCTCATTCCGTTCCGATAGACCAATCAAATACATGTACTTATCGAGATCATTTTCAAGACGATCGAGAAGTGTGCGGCAATGAGTAATTTGATCCTCCTCACTGCGTACAACAAATGGTAGCAGTCCATGGATTCCCAATTGCTGGCGTTCTTCATGGGTGAAATTCAGACCCTGAGAGATAAGAACAGAGAGAGATAGAAATTAATAATAGCTTTAAGTGAACTCGTGGAAAAGTTTGTTTTGTCTTATCGCTATGGACCATCGCCTGAACACGCGCCAAATCATTTTATGTTTGTGCCTCCCATGACATTTAGATTTGACCTTGCAAATGCTTCAGACAGAAACTATATAGTCAAACATTCAAGTTCAAAGTCAAATTCTATAATTCGCACTCTCCCTCCTTATACATATATAAAAACCGGTATTCAAATCAATGAACACGCATTTCGAAAGCTCAAATGAATTGGCATTACATGACTCAGTCAGCCGCCTGTCTGTTGGGGTATGACCTCGTTTTTTTTCACCCATATGATGCTGTTAAATTTGAAAGTATATATACTACTATACATATATGTACATATATACATAATATCTATTACGAGCATAGCTAATGTCTTAAAACCATCTTACCCACCCTTTGTCTTTGTTTGTGGCATAGATAAACTACGTGCACCTGGCTTAAAATTTCTTTTTGGATTACGTTGTGTTATGCCACATCAACAAATTATGAATGAACCTGCTAATATGCACATTAAGACATAATTATTCATAATTATTTTAAGTAAATTACAGCGTTAACATGAATCGTGACCTGACAAAAAAAAAAAAAAAAACCCGTCAAGCTTCCTACTAAAATTTTTAAGCACGAAACAATTTGAATTTGAAAAAAATATATATATGAAAAAGATTTCCGACATCCACATTTTGTTTTACTAGATAAGTATATAGTATTTAAAATCAGCAAAATATTACATATACCTTTATCAAAAATAAAAACAATTGTCATTTTATTTCAATTTAGTTAAGTTTTGTAAATGTATCCCCGTAATTTTCAGAGATTTATTATCTTAAATGAATTTTCAAACGATCATCAAATTGTTTTCTAAATTAGCTTTTCTGTCCTCAGCAATGTTTTGGTAAGTTTCATTACTAAATCATTCTTTGTAATAATAATACTACATATTTATATATCTTAGAATCAAATTAAAAACATTTTTTCCTACGAAATATATCAATTTTAATTAAACGTCATTTAATCTATTTTGGTGTAAAATTGCGTGAGGCTAATTGTAAGAAATTTTGGTTTACTCTCGACAGGTGGAAAAAGCTTGGCATTCTAAATAAAAATATAAATAACCAATTATAGTATAACTAGCTACCTTCTACATTTGTTAAAAACAATATAGTGAAAAAAAATATCAATATCGGATAGTATTTGGATTCAATTGCTTACAAACAATGAAGAAATATACATAGTATATCATTTTCTAACACATTTAACAGTCTCCGGTTTCTTTCTACCAATGAATTATTGAAAATGATGACAATCGAAATCGACTTCTTTGAAAATTATATATGTATAGTATATAAAAAGCTTTCGTGGCGTCACTCATTGATATTGATTTTTTGTATATCTGTTACTCACACGTAATCTCCACTTTGATCTAATTAAATTGAGTTCAATAAAAAAGCTAAAAGTTCAAATGCATTAACATCAATCCAATTCATTAAAAATTTCTTGAAACTTAATTTTTGATAATTAAATCACAATTTTAAAATCGTTATTGGTGACTACTAATTTACATAACAAAATATGATTGATGATATCTTTTTTTTAATTTATAAATTTAAGTTACCAAAAATGATTAAAATTTGTAAATGGATAGTTAACACAAACTTTGCTTAGTCATGATACTAAAATATAAAATTCTCACACCGTGGGATAAACCAGAATATTCTTTAATTATTCAATGTCATTGTGAGTTTTGTGTATTTTCTTTGTTTTATGCCAATTCATGATGAATTCTTATTATGATCTAACGATAAAAGTTACAACCTATTTGTGCAACATGAAAAACGAAATACAGTGGCACATAGTACTACATACGAGGAAATAGTCATGCCACTAAGTACCAGCATGATATTTAATTTAATTTAATCAATGTTCTTGCCATATTAACTAGAATTTACGTACAAATACAAATCCATGTGTCGATTACGTGCGTGAAGTGACTGAACTCTCCTCAATGGGGAAAAACAACAACAAAAATAACAAACTAACAAAAGTATCGAGCCCCATAAACACTTATTACCCGTTAACTGATATACCTAAATATGTATATATTTATGGGAGAAAAACAAAACAATGGTTTTTTTTTTGCCTACGTCATGAGAAGCAGCAGTCGTCGGCACTGGTGAAATAAAATATGAGAAAACGACACCGTTGACATTGAAAACAAAACCAAACAAAAATAAAAAACGTTCGCTACGTAATGTCCGATAAGCTTGAAAACGTTTTCGCGAACGCCTGGCAACAAGTGTTTTTTTTTTCTCATTTGTAGGAGTTGCCACATTGTGTGTGTATACGCAATAAATTCAACTGTAAATCGATTACGCATACGTATGTATATATAATTTCGCATGGAATTGCAAAAAAAGAAACCCAAAAATAAAACATAAATATACCGAAAGAGATACACAAAGCAAAATTGAAATCAAAACACGATTGGCCCGGCTCAGCTGATGTTTGATTTTGTCTGGAGCAAGTCTCGCTCGAAATTGTTGAATAAGTTGATAATCAAGTGGAAGTGTCTATCTCCCCTGGTTGGCGCATTCATCATCCGATGACGAAAGCTGCTTTTTAATCAACATGCCAAAACGGACAGACAATTTTGCTACCAAATGACATACATATACATAAAAACGTTTGCCCTCCCCTCCCCCACTCAGACAGTAGACAACGTAGGTAAAAAAGTTGAAAAGGCTCATTAGATCAAAGCAAATGACAGCTAAAATGGAACAACCGGAAAAAAGTAGAAGTTAGGGTGAGAGAGATAAAAAGCCGCAAAATTCCGGAAAATGACTAAAAGTTCTAGTACTCAGGCAGTATTATTTAGATATGGTATTTAAATCTGTCTCTTTAGTTATTTGAACTAGTTTTGTGTTATTTAAAAACTTCTCTGCTTATCCAGAGGTAGAAAAAGTTACTATAAAGTTAGTTGGAATGTCTGCTTAAGTTTAATATTAATCCTATTTTAGTTTAAGTTGGTTTTTTTT
Source organism: Drosophila austrosaltans (assembly GCA_035045865.1). Taxonomy (NCBI): domain Eukaryota; kingdom Metazoa; phylum Arthropoda; class Insecta; order Diptera; family Drosophilidae; genus Drosophila; species Drosophila austrosaltans. The sequence continues at coordinate 761,905 of JAWNOQ010000049.1, read as the reverse complement.
TTTATTTAAAATAAATTCTTTTGTTTTAGCACATTGACCGCTTGAATTATATGCAACAATTTTGTAGTTTGTTCTTTAAGGCCATAAATTAAAAAACGGAATGAAGTAAATAAAGTCACTACGAATATTCTCTGCCCTTATATTTCTTAAATAATAAACAGTTCTATTATCTTTACTATCTAAAACCAATACTAGAAAGTTTATTCTTGCAAAACTTTCATTTTAAATGTATCCTTACATTTAAAACTATTTTAAATTTTAAACTATTTAAATTTTTTAATAAACATTTTATAAAAAAAAAACACAAATCTTGTTCCAAGTATTCTACCTAATTCACTTTCATTGGTTACAAAAACCCCATTATAATTAATATACCCTCTAAGTAAGGTAATATTCAAACCAAACAAAATGTTAACAGAGCAATTTGTTAGATACATTTATCAGATATTTTCGAGCTAGACTATATATAAATATAAGAATATACATATATTTTGCTGATACAGACAAAATAAGTTATCACCATTCAGTTTCGTTTTCTTTTTTTTCTTGCTTTTTGTTAAAGCAAAAAAGTTGTATTTATTGCTAAATGTAGGTCAGTTTTTGGTTTTTGTGGTCTATATATGCGCTTGCTTTTCTTTGTTCTTTTCTTCCACAATTTACAAAAGGGGGGCCGATAAGAGAGAGAATTGTAAAACTTTCCATTGGAAATTGGTAAATGTAAATATCAGCTGTTCGAGAGGGTAGACCCCAACACATACATATACACATAGACACTTAGCTAAGAATGTGTAAAATAAGCATTATAATTGTAGAATCTAATCTCTTGTTTAATTTGATAAGGTAATCTTAAGATTGTTGTTTTTTAAGGGGGCCGGATGGTTTGTATATTATATCTTGATAAGTCGAAGGTTTATACATTCTAGAAAAACAGCAAATTAAATAATTTTAATTGGTGTAGCCCACCCCAAACCACTTGGAAACCACATGCGCAAGTTCTCTCTTTCGTTTTCTCTTCCTTATTTAATCTGTATAATTTCTCTCATTTCATTCAAATTTTTATTTCCGCTCGGTCTCTCTCTTTTTATCTCACTCTCTCTTTGGTTCAGCTCTCTTTTTAAGAGATGCCTCTAGAAAATTGGCATTGATCTTGAACTGCATTCAAACAAAAGAAAAAAATATAGAACAACAAAAATGCATAAGCATTTTGCAAATGCTTAGATAAATACTTAATACCCTTTCCATTTCTCGTAACTCTCAAACATTTTAAGATATCAACAAAAAAAAATTGATTTAATTGGTGAAATTATTTCCTCTTTGCTATCGATTTTCGTCTCTGACTCTGACATCAACCATAAAAATAAATTACAAAAACCACAACAACAACAAATAAAAAAAAAAAATAACAACAAACATGAGCTTTGGTCTTCCAGTCTGGCGCGTGTATGCCTCCAACAACTGGACGGCTACCTTTTTGTCTCTTTCTCTATGTCATCTAAAGGTCACCCACAATGCCAAAAAACCCCCAAAAAAAAAAAACCAAAAATGAGAAATGACAAAAAATAATTCTTTAAAAAAATTCTCAGCTGACTAAAATTTTTTTATAGTTTTTTTTTTTTTTGGATTTTTTAAAAATAGCAAAGATTGCTTCTTATTTTTTGTTTTGGCAGAATTCTTAAAGGGCAATCAAGTGGCTGTGGTGAAGCATCAAAGAGATACTGGAAGATACCCTTTATCAATAAGGAAGTTTTTCAATTATTAAGTTACTCTCAGTCCAGTACTTGAAATAAAGTACTTTTTGGAAAGTTCTAGTTATATACCTGGCTTGCCTATTGACACCGATCAGGATATAATTTAAAACAAATAATTTCCTTCCCTGTGACATACATTTTGACAACTTCGTGAAGCTACCCTTGCCACAGTCTGGGCATAGGGTATAGAAAACCCACCCTTTAGTGAAATTTTTGCCTTGGTACTTTTCCACTTTGAATCTACACATACATATGCAATGTTTTATGTCTGTTTGTATGCCAGTGTGTGTGTAGTTTTGTTACAAAAAAACTTACCTTTGAATAGCGTTTATCACCAAGACGATTCAATCCAGAAATTTTGCCAACAACTTCATTGTCACCGGAACCCCATAAACCGGTACGATCCCTTGGAGCATACTGTTCAATGCTAACGGCTCTGCTCATATTGTTGCTGTTGCTGCTGCTATTGTTGCTAAAAGAACGTTGTGGCTGCTGTTGCAAGCTGTTGTTGCTAATTTGTTGCTGATGTAGAGCGTGCAGAGACTGTTGCAATTGCTGCCAATGATAGGGCGAGGATGCAAAAGGTCCTGGCGGTGATGATGTTCGTATTTCTTCAACTTTCAGTTGACTGGAATTGTCAGCTGTTGGTGGTGTTGCCTGGCCGACGTCGCTTTGCGTACTGATTTGTGTTGTTAGTTTTGCAAAATTGGAAAGTTCGTATTCAAGTGTTGTTGTTGTCGTTGTAGTCGTATGATTTTTATACATACGACTACTGCGCCATTTTTGCGCCGACATCGCTCTCGCTGTCTCAGCGCTGCTACAATTACATTCACATTCAGTTGTGTGTGTGTGAGAGAGCTTATTGAGTGCTGCCACATTGTTGTTGTTGTTGGCGGTATTGCTGCCGCTGCCGCTACTATTGCTCGTTTGCTGTAGTTGTGCGCGTGAGCGAATATCAGCTGTTTGACAATGACAACAGCTGTAGCTGTCGCTGCTAGTAGTAGTGGTTGGGGCGGTGGTGGGGGCGTTGGTAGTTGTGTTATTAGCAGCTCTCCCACTGCCTACAGGAATTGTGGTCTTATAGAAGCCGTGCTGATGATATGGCGTTACTTGGCCATTGGAAGGATTTTGGGAATAAACTGGTGTTGGATAAATCGGTGTGCTGTTTGGGGGAAGAGACAGAGAGTGTGAGAGAGAACAAATACTGACAAAAGAGAGGGCAACTAGAGGGAATAAGAGTGTTATAGCGGGTAAATATTGATTATTACATGTTGGCGATACAGGTGCGGACTATGCGGGTAAGCGGCATTGTAAGTGAACAAGGGCGTATAATGAATTATATGTAGCAATCCATTGAAATTTTCAAAATAATTTCTTAGGTACTTTTTTAGAGAATATAGACAGATAAAGAAAGATATATACATATGTTTAAAAGTTTTCAAATCTAAACAATGTAATTTGATGAATTCTTGTTTATATTTGTTGATAATATGTTTTCTTAAAGGCCAAAAAACTTTAGTTAACTTTAATTACTTTCCAACTGAAGTATAATTTAATAAATAAATAAATAGTTAATTCAAAGTCTCTTTTACATGTTACATAATCTTTTCTATTAGCATTGGTGGAATTCTTGTTTTTTCCCATTGCCCTTTATAACTATTCCTCCGCTCCTGTATGCGGGCAATTCTCATTGTAATTTAATTACATCAAGTGCCACTACATCCATTTACATTGTACGAACACATGCGATAAATGAACATTTCGGTCATATTTTGTTTTGATTTCCGTTTTTTATTGGACTTTTATCACCTTTCATCATCTTCGTCTTCTGTCTGTCAGCTAAATTGGCATACGCGGAACAGGTGATGCTTGAAGTAGCTCAACTTGATAAGTCAATGGCAAAGTGCTTTGCCATTGATAAGCATGGTGACACGCCCACTTGTTTTGGCACTGTCTCTTATCAATATTAAATATTTAGAAAAAGAAAAAACAAACACCCAACTCACAGCAGCTTGAGCCGTCCAAAGGTTTTAGTAAAACGATGCAAACCAAAACAAAAACTCATATTCATCATGGAATTGGGACTCTTATATAAGAAATTTCGAACTGTCTTTACTCTCACACACTTTTGGACTGTTAAGCAAGAGCACAAGAAATGAACTGAGGACTCAACGGTTGAAAATGATTTCTGTTTTTCCCTTTTACACTTTACACTTTGCTAATTTTTGTTGATGTTTGCTTTCCACTGATTAGAAACGGCACCATAAGGAAACACGAATTGGTGGCGGGGGTGATGGAAAGCAGCTGACTACGTATGTATATTGAATTGATAAGGGGGACTCATATACATACATATAAATATATGTTTGTATTATTGTATATTACTTTTAGTACATTAAATGCCAGCCATTCGTCGCCTTTTTATGACAATCAATCAGGGCATAAATACATTTCGTCTTGGCGTGAAAACCTTTTGGCAAATATTTTATAATAGAAAAAAAAACCAGGGACGGCAACCCCTAAAAGGGGGTTTTAACATATTATTATGATAGTTGGCTAACAAAATTCTTAAACAAAGTCTTTAATAAATCTAGTTAATCACTTTACGGCACATAAAATAAATAATTTGATTATTTTTACTGTTAATGGCTATTTAAGTATTTTACTTACTATATTTTACTTTTTATGGCAGCGATAACTGACTTGTCATGATACCAAAATTTATTACTTGAAACTGATTTATACTTTTTACTTATTTGTTTATTTAAATATTATTTTTGTTAGATAATTTCTCTTGAACTAGGCAAGATAAAGTCTTAAAAAGTTCTTAAAATAAAATCAAAACTAAAACTATATACTATAAACAAAAAGATGTACAATCAGATTACCGATAATAGTTTTTACCAAAGAAATAACTAAAGGAACCTTTATGCTTTCAATTATCCAATTATCTATAGGTACTATATATGGAAAAAGATTGAATTACTGTATTGAAGAAATCTTCATTTCCTTTCACGTTAGTCTAGTGTCTTGGGCTTTGCACTTGAATCAATTACAAGTCAGTCCAATTTATTGCACGCTTTGACCGATTATTATTAAAAAAAATTGAAAGTTACTTTTGAAACATTGTACAAAATGGTGCACATGTTTGTGGCAACCTTCATAAATATTAATTGAGTTTTTTTTGTTCGAGGATTTCATGACCAAGTCCAAGGGGCTTAGACGCAACTGATGATTGGTTAATAACATTTTTTTTTTAGCCATTTGTTGTTGTTATTTGTCTATGGCAAACTAATTTAATATGAATATAATAACACGCCCTCCGTATTTCAATTGTCAAACTAAATTATAGATGGCAGCTTATGTTTTCTCTATTTATGGCTATAAATCGCTATTAAATCGCATCGTTAAATGCTAATTACAAGCCTGTAAATGTGTAAATGTATCGCAGGCAAATGATTAGAGCAGCTAAACTGGGAATGGAAATAGAGGAAGTGATGGGGTTAGTCCTAGTAACTAATTAATAAAGATTTCATTTGACACTATTTGTTAGTTACAGTTTGCTGATGGATAACTTTAAGCACTAGTTATGGACATGACAATACTAAACATACATTTACAAATAACATGGTAAACAATTTTATTGGTATATTACATTAACAATTTAGTAATGAAAGCGGTAAACTCACTATTAAATTAAGATGAGATTACCAAACTCTGTCCAATGACTAGTAGAAGTTTGTTACTTAAAAAATTAACTTAAAGACTTGAAAATCTTTTATGCTAAGAGAATTTAAAGAAGGAAGGGATAGTGCTTCTATATTCCTATAATTTAGGCAATATACATACATATATAATATGCAGAAATCAGGAACAGATCCAGTAAGAGGGCCTAGGCATTTTGCACAGAGGCTCAGAGTACTTAACTTAATGATTTGAAATTCTTTTACACGGTTAAAGCAAAGGAGTTACAGTGATTCCATACATAAAAAAATTTCTAAAGCTCAAAAAATCAGAAAAATTTCAAATCATTTTCAAAAAAAAAAAACCTTTGTATAACAAACATTTCAGTTAAATAAATTTTCTTTAAATTAATTTTAAAGTGATTGTTATTTTGCTTTAAAGTTAAGCTCTCATTTATAAAATGATTTTAAAACTGTTTTTAAATCTTTAACACTGTTAAATTGATAGTGAATCGTAAAACAATTTTTAAATCTTAAAAAAAAAACCGGAAAAAATTGAAAGACCTTTAAAAATAAATCAAAAAAATACAACAATAAAACAAGAATGTTATTTTTTATTTTGTTTTAATGAAATTGTCTTTTTGCATTAAAATTAAAGCACTCATATCTAAAATATTGTTTAAATTTTAAAACAAATAAGTAAGAAGCAACATACGATATACATTTTGGTTTAAATTGATTAATTTGTTGAAAAATAACATCATCAAGTACAGTGACCTTTGCTTTATATTTCTGACATTTACTTTCTAGCATATTCTTCTTTTTCTTACTTCCTTATCACATTAAATTTCTTATTGTTTTGCACTCTCTTACCCAGTATCATCAAAGTTGCCTATGGCATTGCGATCGGCACAAATGGAACTGGAATTACCCATTTTGAGTTTTGCTATTGCTTTTAATTGAACTTTGTTCAACTAATTTCGTTTACTAATTATAATGCAACGCAATGTGGAAGTAATGTACATACATATACACGAAATTAATTAACAATAAGGATAACTTTAAAAGTTTTATTAGTATAAATAAAACATAGAGGATTCATTCCCGCTTTGGGTCAGTAGGCACTTGTTTTATCTACTCTTATCCGAATGAAACTAAATCAAAGTTAGAAAAAACGCGGTTTTGCTTTGCCCACTTGTTTGAAGTCGTCGTCGTCGCTGCCGTCGTCGACCACTGCCAAAAGGAGAAGGTGTGCGCGAGTGAGATGGACTATGACTGGCAGGCAGGCAGCAGGCAGCACGCGACAGTTTCTCACAGTAAAGCCGGTTGGTTAAGGTTATGGTGGAAGGGGTAGGGGGAGAGAGCATTTTGGAGCATTATTTTGTGAGTCACTCATTTTGGAGTTTGGGCAGCTGTTTAATTGTAAGCTCATAAGTTGGGCAGTTGGCTAATCGCAGTGACCTCTGCATGGAGTAATTTCGCCATTGCCTAACTAATTAAAAAATAATACATTTGCAACGCACTGACTGACCATCGCGTCTCAGTTGGCTGCGCATCGACAGAAGGAAAATCTACTTCCATTGGCTTATTTGGTTTTAAGACGGGGTTAGGCTTGTGGTAACCCAAGCCAATTAGTTTTATTTTAATTAATCCATTAATCTACATATTTAAACCTTATCATATTGGACTGTGCACTATCAGACAATTTGGAATTTTATATTAATTTTTTGGATTGGCCCCTTTTTTTTGTACATATACATATATATTTTATTTGATTGAAGGGTATACCAAAGTCGTGTTGTTGTTATTAACTGCTATTCTTTTTTTTATTTTTTTGATATTTACTTTGAGAAACTGTGACAAAACTGTTGTCATTTGGTTTTTGTGTACTCAAGGTCAAATGTAACTGCAGGTGCTGCCAAATGATGTGAGTTAGTTAATTTTTCAATTCAAAAAAACAACATTGACCGGCATTCAACCGATTAAAGCGGCACTAAAACACAATTTCGAATCTACTATCTAAATATGAATCTTTACAAAATTTTGTAATCCAAAATCAACTTGAGTAAATATAAACAATCCATTAATTAGATATACATCAGAAAATAAACTTTTTGTATGATTGTGATCATTGTTTAAGCTTAGAAATTAAGTTTTGCTGGAAAGTAAATGTTGTGACTTTTAAGTATTTTAAATTGATGTGAGATAGGGACTCTAAATGAGAATTTAAAGAATAATTGTTAAACTCAAACTTGGGTAAACAAATTCACTTTCCTTTGAATATTCTCTTTTCCCATTACCTACAATTTGAAATTGTAACGGTTTCTTTAGTGCTTAACTTCAAGTTCAAAGCTTGTTTAAGCTTTGCTTGTCAGCTTTAAAACGTTTCTATGCTTACAGGAGCTTACTCTGCATTAACAGAGCTCTGTTAAGACGAAGCTTTTTTGGTGTTTCGTGTTTTAGCCGTCACAAAAAGAGCCGCCAAACTGTTTTGAAAATACTGAAAATATAATTAAGTTAATCTAGATTTTAAACAAAATTTTGTGTACAATGTCTTTTGATTAGATAAATTAGACTTATATAAACAAACTTCCTTATCTTATGAACTTTGACTTTTGACTGTAGAAGCAAAATAATCTTTGTTATTTTCATTAGAAGCAAAATTTACTTTAGCATTAATAAAGGTATAAATCAAAGGTTAGTGGCTTAAAGTTTATATATGTATGTTTATATTTTCACTCAATGTGTACTTCAAAATAAGTTTATCAAATACACATAAGTGGTTTTCTAATAAACTACATTAAGAGTAATGAATTATCATTATTATTATTTTGATTGATGTCAGCTGCTGTGTCTGTTTGTGTGTGTGTCAGCTGTGTGCAGTAACAACAATCTTCTTCACATCCTTCTTCTTATCCTTTCGTTCGGTCCAGGCTTAAATTTAATAAAAGAGGAAAACCCATTGCAGTAACAGCAGCAGCAGCAGCAGCAGCAGCGGCAGCATCAGCGTGCAACAAGCAACAAAGCAATTGAGGGGCCACTTTTATCATCAAATGATTTTCTTCAGTTAAGCTGGGCGCAATTTTCACAATGATGTGAATGGACGGAAAGGCGGACGACGATGGCTACCATGGCAAAACCATTGGACAACCAGAGTCGTGCGAGTGCCAAGGATGCCAAACAAAGTCGAGTTACGTCAATTGCATGTGTGCGGAGTGCGGCTGCGGGTGTATGTATGTGGGTATGTTTGTGTGGGTGTGTATGTGTGTGTGTGTGAGGGAGTATGCAACGGTAATCTATCATAATTTTTATATCCTAAAATCCCATTTTCGTATTAGAGCAAAAATGTCTGCGAGCAAATATAATAAAATGGCCAACACATCGATGTGGGATGAGGCCAGGGACAGAGATCAGGAGGCCGGAGGGAATAACAGGATGAAAAAGGCGAAGAAGCACAGGCCATGCTGCACATTTATGCTGCTTGTCAAAGGATAACACACACACACACATATACAGACTCACACTCACACTCGTTCACACAGAGGAATAGTGGACATGCCAACAGTATGAAATTCCAGCCAAGCGCTTGATTTTCCTCTATTTTTCGCTGAACTCTTTGCACCCTTTTTCAAAGCTCTTCCTATGAGAATGTGGATGGGTGTGTATGTGTGTGCATGTGGTGTGTGGGCAGTGTGTTTGGCTTAGCTTCACTTGCCACGTTTTATTTTTCAATGCCTTGGCTTCGGGTAGCACAAAAAAAAAAAAAAAACGTTCAAATAGCCAACAATTTTATGAGTCTCGCGCACACGATCTCACTTGCCTTGACTTGGCTCATACCGGAAATGGCAAACAAAAAGGGAGTGAATGTGCAAAGGAGCTGATGCTATAAGGGGGCATAGCATAGAAACGTGCACAATGGCCACACCATGAATGTGCAGGGAATTGAGGGGTAACAAAGACCATGAACCTGCAGTTAGAATGGGTATTTGCCAAAAGACAATAGGAATAATGTTATAGCTTATTATTAAATTTTCTCTCTCTTTTTCTACTATTTTTTTTTCGTTTTGTATTGAGAAATTTGTTGAACCGCAGTAATTGTCAATTAATATGTGATAACTATTTTTTAATAATAATAATAATAACAGCAACAGCATGAGACATGCAACAAAAGCATCATAGCCCATATTTTTAATATTTAAATTAAAAAATTTTTAACAGAAATCAGCTTATAGAAATTGTGGTACCCTTTAAACATGTTAAAATAACTCGATTATTAAAGAGCAAATGTAAATTTTCTTTCTTTTATAAAATTATATTTTCTTTTATTTAAATAGATATTAAAAAAAAGTAAAAATATATTTTTATATGATTTTCCATGCAATAAAATTTGCAAATTTATTTAATTATTAAAGAGATTATATATGATGTATATATTCTTGATATTTATGTACTTGATACTCTTATTTAGTTTTCATTCATAGGGTAAAAGTGCTTGAAGTAATGCCCCTCAAAAACCCCAAGCGAGCCAACGTGGCGTATAATTAATTTTTAAATAATAATATAAAATGCAGTCAATAAAAAACGCACCACATTGCACTCCCAAACGTACACACACATAGTTGTATATATGTATATATAAAGGTATATATACAGACACACACACATACATATATGCATGTGCATATGACGCGTTTTAAACCGCTTTCAAAAATCGCCAAGCCCATCTGCTTACGTTACTGCAGTGACTCTCTGATGTGAGTGAAGGACAACAGACGCTTCGCTCATTATGCATTAACAACTACATTAAATGAGCTGCAGTAGCAGAGAAGTTCCAGGACCAGAATGAATCTGTGGTATACCAGCAGCAGCATCCACATCCACATCAGCACCAGCAGCAGCTACTGCAACAGATGCTGTTGTTTCTGGATAACCAGCAATGTTTATGGCTATCCCTTCTCCGTATTACTTTTTTTTTCATTTTCTAGCACTTTGTGCCTTTTAATTGTCAATCAAAAAGTTAATTTTTTTTTCTGTGTGTGTTACTTTTCTTTACGGTTTAAAGTGGACAATGCCTTAATGAGCAAAGAACTGCTGAAAAGGGATATTTATTGTGTTTAAAGTTTACTGTTTGTAAGATTTCAAAAACTCAATCAGATTACCTGTGCTTTTTAGTTCAATAATTCCAAAATAATAGAAAAATCTTTTCAATTATTACCAACGAACGTAAAGAAGTGATTGTTTTATATATTGTGTTGAATATATTTTAAAAAAGAACAATACACTAATTTGGTATAATTATGGAGGATAAACAAGGACTATATGTTGCCGACTCGCAACGAAATGAAAACCGTAAGATAATATCATAAATTTGTTATCTCACGTTTACCATTAAAATAATTGTCCTTTTTAGAACAACTGCTTAATGCTTTACTTCATATAGTAAACTTATGGGATGCAGATAATGTAGAAGATCTTAAAATATTATTATTTTCAATAAAGATGGAAATGGAGAGAATGGAAGAACTTAGTGGAGAATATACCGAAGAAGATCATGATGTTTGATAATCGTCGGAAATCTATTTCGCAAGGATGGAGAAGAAATTTTAAACAATAAGACATATTAAAAATATAACCACTTTTGGTATTAGAGTGAAGTAAAATATATTAGATTATATATAAAAAAAATTCAAAATTAATATGTGGCCAAACAATAAGAATCCAAAGTTTATATATAACTAATTATGTAAAATTTTTGGATCAGATTTAAAATTAAGTTAGATTAATGTAATAGGAAAATGGAATAAAAATAATGTTTTTAAAGCTGCGAACTGTTTAAATGAGTTATCTCCCTTGTAAATATTTATTTATTTAAATGAAATTAATGCTTAAAAAAATATATATAAATATTTATTATATAAATCTTTTATCTTTTACATTCTATATCATTTTTTTCTTTACAATGTTATTGAAGGTCAATCATGTGATTTTTCTCTTTCTTTTTTTTCATTTCAATCAAAAAATGTTGTCGTTGAGTCCTGTCAGAGATTTTTATTAATTTTTTTTTCCATCGTTGTTGTTTTTTACGTTTTTTGGTTCCAGTTGATGTCAGGGCAGGCGTGACATTAGCAGCTGTTGTCGCCGCGGGCTTTTGACGCGCCCGGCTCTCGTTTCGATGGGATCCCGATCCCCTAGAAGGGTCTAGCCATCAGAGAGACACATATATGTCATGTAGAAATGAATGGATAACATGCAACTGCCATTGTGTTTGGCTTTTTCATCACATTGTGCACAGATTTTAATTTTTTTTTTGTCGCTGTCCTTTCAACTCCCTTCCCTGCCTCTCGTCAGGGCCAACAATTTGTTTTAAAGCACAAGCCAGCAATGGCGTAAACTTTTTAATTAATATCAAATATGAAACGTTGCCATAACCGAAAGCATCCCCCCAGAAACAAAAACAAAAAAAAAGGCCCAATATCAAAGCGTTAAAAGGGAATGGCGGAGACGTTGAACAAAAGTGAAATGAACCAAAGCTTGTTATAAAGTTTTAATTAAATTGATTGTTGTCATCTTTTTTTCTTATTTTTCTTCTTTTTTTCCGTTGTCGTTTGAAGGGCCATTGTTTTAGTTGTTTGTCAGCGCCTTTAAATCAATTGAATCACAATTTAAATCAATTTAAATATACATATATAAATAAGGATGATGGTAAAAAAAAACAGACTTAACTCGATCACGAGTCCCTAAATTGATTACAGAATTGGCTTTTGAATATGATTAATTCGATTACATAAATATATAAAGAGCAGAATAATCGTTTTAGTTAAGAAGGAAAGTTTAAACAATGGTCTCAATCTAAAATTAGATTTATAAAATTTCACTTATTTCAAAGCAATTTCATATAGATAATCTATCTATCAAAAGTTAAATGCAAAAATTTATTGAAATATATTTTCCCTTTTGTATACAAGAGAGAACAAGAAAATTTGTTCCCTCTTTTATTTTCAGTAATGTAATGTAAATGGAAGTTGAATCATTTATTACATTTCCCCATTACATAAACATAATACTTATATATGTAATTTTTCAATTTACATATGTAGAGAGGATACATTGTATATGTGAGTTATATATATGTATTTTTTGTGCTCTTTTCTTAAAATATTAAAATTGTTCACATAACTCATAAGTACCTTAAGATGTCGCTATGGTATAGATAGAGGAAGAGTAACACAGACACGTGTGCCTACTTATATATACAGATATTCGTATATATATATATATATAGAGTTGTATGACATTTTCAAATCAACGCTCGACAATTTGCCTTTCACTTTTACCTCATAGGTGGAGAGTGAAAAAGAGAGAGAGAGAAAGAGAGGGAGACAAACCCAAACCAAGATAACCATCCAACCATCCATCCATCCGGCATACAAACAATATCTGCATCTTCAACTGAACTCATCTCAACATTTCACAATAAACGAACGCACTTGACTGAAAATGTAAGCGATAATCCCTCGGGGGCCATCACATATATGTGTACATACATGCATACATACATACATACGTACATAGAAGGATAGGCAAAGGAAGCGTACGTAATTGAAGTCTGAGCCGGAGTCTGAGTCGTAGAAGTGTGCGTATATACATATATGGAGGAGTGTGTGTAGAGAAAGGAGGGGAACTTGCATGGCAATAGCGGATGTTGGATATTTATGCAAAAATAGCGCCTTTTTGCTATGACTTCAGTCCAAGTGGTCGTTATTAAAGGCGTCAAATATGCACAGTGATTCGCATTTGTTGAGAGATTTAGCGAAAAAAATGATGATTAATTGAAATGTTTAAGCTTAAATTTGTTAAGCAATTGTTAGGAAATTTATTCTTTCTGAGTATTGAAAGCTGGCATATATAATTGATAAAGACATCGGCTATATCGAAGGATATCTTGATCGAAAGATGACATAAATCCCAATTTGTTTTTTATATACTATGTAATATATTCTTTCTAAGTTAGATGTCTCCTATAGAGAGATAATATAAATCCCAGGTAATTTCACTCGATTTCTTCTCCATCTTCCTCTCTCTCTCTCTCTTTATATTTTGCCTTTTTTAACTAAAAAGACATATAAGTGTTTTATCCCCAGAAGTATGCAACATTTTATGGTCAAGATTGTCTCTTTAATAGAACTTATTTCAATGGTAAAGAATAAGTTGTTAGTACTTTAATTTTTGAATAGTTTAGACTACTAAATGTATAAATATATTTTTATTTAATATTTTTTGTAAATATTTCTTAACTCTACAATAATCACTTTTTGATATTTGCACAGACAAAAAACTTAAAAAAATTAGTTGAAAAACTTTATATAACAGAATCACTTGTATAAATATCTGAGAACCAATATTATTAAAATTAAAATTTTAAATGTTCAATCCAAAAACAATCAATATTTAATAACTTTTATTCAAAAAATAGTACATTTTTATTGTTTTTATTGATTTTTAAAATATTTCTTTTTGGGCAACTTTCATATTTGATTTTTATTTCCTCAACCATTCAATAAGAATCCAAGAATAGAAATTTCCTTGAGGGATTGATTTATTGTTTATTTAAAACATACCTTACAACTGTTATAATGTCAAATAAAGTCTTTCATACCACTGTATGCATAAGTTTTTGACGCCTTTATGCCATGGCTATATCCTGTATTTAATAAACTCTCATCAAGTTGCCGATTCCTTGACTCGTCTTCGACTCTGACAAGTAGCAACCAACAAACAAGTTAAGCAGAAAAGAAGAAAAAAAAAAAAACGAAACGAAGAACTTTTGCCGATATTTATCGAATTTTATAGCCGGCGGTTAAATGTTTGCCGGTTTTGCATGCAAACGGAACGCACACAGGGAAAGTTAAGTAAAGAGAAGAACGAACGAACGGCACACAGGATTTTGTGGATTCGCGTTTTGCTTTTGGTGGTTCTACAAGAACACACACAAACACATACGCACATCTTAGGGAGAGAGAGAGCGAAGAGGATGCTTTGCCAATGTTGTTGAGTTTATGGCATGTACTGGGGCATGTTTTAAGTGGTTTTACAGGACGCGCTTCATTGCGTCGTCATGCAATCAATTTACTCAGCTCGTTATGTTTACGGAACATTCGGTGAATTGTCGACACACCTCCTAAGCATACACACACGCACATACATACAGGTAGTTTGTTTGTCTCCCCCTCTTTCCCTCTCTCTCTTCTCTTGTGGTTACTGTTACTGTTGTTGTTGTTTTTGGTTCACGCAATTTATTCATATTTTAACTAATATTTTCTCAATAGAAGTAACGCTTTAGTGGTTGGTAGGTAGATGATTTACCATTTAAGAGGTTGGTCCACATTCTGCATATTTAGTGCTTATTATAGCGAAATGATTGTTTTTTCTCCTTTTTCTTTTGCTTCATATATTTATTTACATATAACAGGCATATCGAATAGATATATATATGCGCATATATTGCTTAAATAGGATGAAAATAATCTATTTTATAAACTTTAATATTTGGCAATTTTTCAAAGAATTTATCCATGTTAAAGCTGGGTGATTGGTAAGCTGGTAAAGAAATTTATATATTTTTTTCCCTATTTTATATGTATGTATATAAGTCAGGCATTTGCATTATAATTTGCTACACAGACACACACTTACAATCACACACACACACACATACATATAAAAGGTGTCACAGGCCTTTTGTCTGCCTGTCTGCCGCCTGTCAATGGCAAACCGGATAAAAGCGTGCCAAAAAAAAAGAAGTAAGAAAAAACAACCTAAAAGAGACTTTAGCTAGGCAAATGCTGAATATTGTATACCCTTTATATTTTTGTACTTTTGCTGTACCTCTGAGAATTAAAACTATATAGTCAGATAGCTCTAAAGAAGCTTTGAGTAAGCAAATGAAAATCTAAAAAACTGCTCATTCGATTTCCAATGATTAACAAGGATTTTCTTCTAAGGTCTTACAAACCTCATATCAAATTATATAGACTCTTTGCTAAAAGTTTATAATAAAGGCGAGAAAGATTTTGGTAAGCCCATTTCTCTCTCTTTCACTCTCTCTCTCTCTCTCTCGCTCACTCTTTCATGCCAAAAGAGAATATTGTGAGAAAAAATTCAAATCGGTTGCCTGGTTATGCCTGGCCATGTCTAACATAATTTAAAACCGTAAAGCCTTTGAACAACAATGCAGTCATCGTCGATATCTGGTTTAGATATTGTTAGAAATGGGGGAGATTTGGGGGGATATATGGGGGGTGTGAGGTTATAAAGCTAAGCGCTGCCAGTTGACCCTGACAAGCAATCGATTTGCCAAGGCACCTCCCTCCCCCAAAAAAAAAAAGGAAGAAAGAAAAGAGTTTTACAAGTGTGTCACTTGACTTTGTTGGGTTCAGGTTGACTTTTTATGGCAATTGCAAAATGTGAGGTAATCGGTTTTGGGCTCAATAAACTGGATTATTGACACACCCATCTACACATACACGTACACACACACATGCAGACATACAAATTCTTAGGCATGAGGGAATTTCAATTAAAAGGGTTGCGACCTCAAGCCTAATGCAAATTGTAGTGAATATAATCCAGATATGCTTAGATATGAAGAAGCTTCTGTTATTTCGTTAATTATAAACCATTCACCATTTAATGAACTAATTAAAGTGGTAAAGGACTGACTGAAAGCCGACACAAAATATACATATAAATCCGATTACTGGACATCACAACGTTTTGAGACATCTAAGCTAGCTTGAAATTTAAAGTAGTTAGTTTTAAGCTTTGTTTCAATTTAGAAACTGGCTTTTATTCTATAGATCTAGTCAAATCAAAGTAAAAAATAAGTTATTTGAGATAATTTCTGCTTGTTGTGCCTTTAATTTATAAATGTTTTATGGTCACTTTTGTAGCTTAAATTGCTGTTTTTTTGTTTCTTCAGTTTCTTTCGAAATGATTTCTTTTTTATATAAGTTTTATAAAATTTATTCAAATACTTCTTTAGCAAGAGTATAAAACTTAGCTTTGCTCTCTTTATTTGTTTCTTTTAGCAACATTTTGACATTCTTTTCTTTTTTCTTTTCACACTGTTTAAGGTAATTTTTCATAGCTATTGAAAAGGATAAAGAGCATAACATATGTATGTGACTTGTGTGTGTGTGTATATGTACATTCGCTGCACTTATCCTTTCACTTGATGTGCATAATGAAGAGCACTTTGCGCTTATAAAAGCAATGGCAAAAAAAAAAAACAGGCAACAAAATAAACAAACAAACAAACAAACGTCAACGAGTGAGCAAAATAAAAAAAGAAACCAGCAGAAAAACTAGTTGGAGATTGAGTTAAAAGGCGGGAAGGAGGGAGTGCGTGTGTGGATGTTGTATTTAGCATGCTTAAGATCACATATATATATCTCTATATATATGTATATGTATATAAATGTTATGCGTATGAGGCAGTGACTGCAAAAACTGTCAGTGGTCACAAGTTCTATGTGCGAGGGTATGCCCATAAGTAGGCTATAAATTTAGCTGATGGTTAAATGATATGATAAAAGATAATGAATTATTATAGTATTATTATTATAATTAATATATGTTGTATATTTGTTTCGTTTTGTAAAGAAACCAAACTATTATTTTTTCGTAGAAGAATTAGACGCGTGGTAAACTTGTTTATTTAGCACTGGACCAATTTATTTGCAAACACAATTTTTTCCGGGGTACTGAATAACTAACTAAGATGGAGTTTTCCTTAGCACTTGCCAGGTAGTGTCATAGTGGCAAGAGCCCTCCTTTTTTCCCTGCTGATCACCCTTTCTGGCGTGAATTCTGTGAGTTATTTTATTTTTTATGACTTCATATATTTTTGTTTGGCAATAGAAAATGTTACCATATTTTAGCTTAACGGCTTCAAATTCTAAATCCTAGATCGTCGTTGTTACCATTAATGTTTTTGCTTTTTATTAACAATTTTCGTTTTGTCGCTAATCAATCTCTTGTCCTCATGTAGGCAGATGACGTCAAAATTTATCTTAGTTAGAGACATAAATCTGTCGCTTATAATCCGATCTTCAGAGGACATTGTCTTAAAGCTAAAAAAGAAATTTATTTTCATTTACTTTATTTAGTTCTTTTATCCCTTTTAAATTTCCGATAATCGGCAAGAAGTAATTTAGTCTTCTTTTCATATTGTAAATATAATTAGACCGTATTACCTTTAATTAGAATTGCAATTAAGAAATTAAACTAATTGTTAAATACCAAGTATTTATATTACTCATTTAATAGCTGCTTTTAGTTTGGTTCTAATATTTTAAGCAGCCCTCGCTTGTGGCCTTTTTTATGCTTTTGCAAAATGGAATGCAAACAGCGAGGAGATGGGTTTGGGTTCCATGTTAATTGACGGCTATACCCTTTTTATTTTCTTTTTTTTTTTTTTTGCCCCAACTTAGTTTTAATTTCACTTTCGCAGACGCCCCGCGGTCTTATCCACAGTTTGCTCATTTAATATCACGTTGACTGCAAGGACACTCGGCATTTGCTGGCAGTCGTTTCTCTTTTTATTTTGATGTGTTTATGTATTTACAGCTATGCACACCCACATCGACACACACACCCATACACACACTCACTTACTCGCACATACACCCATACACACGCATGTTTGTTGGCATGGGCATAAGTGGCTTTAGCCAAGCGTGAGGCAATGGTGGCCAAGGGCGACCCAAGTGAAACAGTAAACAGCTGCGAGATAAATTGCTCATCTGCTCGACCTCGACCACGACCGGCGGCCCCCGCACCCGTCACCGCCTTTTGCCTTTCGTTCATTCACCCACTCTTACCCTTACTTCCGCTCTGCACGACTTGAACTCATTGCTGGCATTTTCTGGGCTGGAGCTGAAGCTGAGAAAAAAAGGAAACAGAAACTGAAGTGTTAAGTACATAAAACCCACATACATTGCGTTTATCCATAATGATGACCTAACTTATGACTCGTCTCGGCCACTCTGCGTATACGTAATGCGCATGTATAAACATAAATAAATAAACAACAACAAAAAAAAAAAAGAAAATGAAAACGAAGAAACAGAAGCACTAAAACATTGTGGGGCACTCAGATTGTTTAGAAATATATATGGGTATGATAAAAATTGAATGTGTTGGATTGGCGACTGCTTTAATAATTTGCTCAAAAATTTAAATTGATTGTTAATCCTTTTGCCTAGATTATGGTTAACTGTTGGAATTGTGAAACATGATATTTTTAGGAGATGTTGTGGTTAAATAATTTCATTGATTGGAAAGTTTATACTTTTAAATTTTGATCAGGAATATTGTAATTAATATCGAATTGGAATATTATTAAAGCTAAACTGTGGAGTCAGTTAAAATTTAAATATATACAATTAGATTAATTAAAGTAAAATTAAAGTGCTTTGGTTACCGCTTTAAGTATTTATATAACTTTTGTTTATGGACATAAAAAGTAGACACAATTATTATTAGTTACTGTTTCTTATTATTTGTTCATATATGAAGACTTAATCGATATATAGGAGAGCAATATATGTTCTTCTGTATCTATTTTGAAATCTGTGGAGGTTGTCCTTATAATTTACCATTGAACAGCCAATGGGTTTGCAAAGGACCAAAATTTTTATTCAAAAAAGAAATCTGTAATCAAAGATTTAAATGCTGTAAATGTTGTCTAACTATCAGTCAATTGAATGGATACTTTTCTTTTTCTTTTTCCTATACTTATTTTTTAAAAATCTTTAAAAATATTTAAACTAGTTTGAAAATATTTTGCTTTGTAGTATTTCTCTAAACTGTAGGTAATTATTTATGTTAAAATACATACTAGTGCAGAGAAATGTGGAAGATAGCCAACTTGTACCTCTTGAAAATAAGGCATTTAGTTCAAACCTCTTACAATTCAAAAAACTACTCGAAAAGATACTTCAACTCCATCTTATCACTTATATTTGTATGTCATATTATGTTTACTTAACTTTCATTCAAAAAATCTAGACTTTTTCTTCTCTATAAATATTTCTCTGCCAAAGGATGGATAGAGCAACATTTTCCACTTTTTTTTCTTATATTACGATTGAAAATTTAATTTCAAGTATTACCATATCAAGTTGATAGAAATTTCCATGTTGGTATCAATTTGTGACTGTATTTTCATTTACCCCTTTTTTAATTTTCCCTTTTTTTTAGTCACATTTCCATTTCCATTTGGCATTCCATTTTCATTTGGTATTTTGCTGCTCAATCATGGCCCTCACACTGGGGGCCACTTGAGTACTCTCAAGTGCCAAGGAATTTCAAAAATCAACACCAATGTCACCAGAGGGACAATATTGTTGAGATATCCTTTGGCAATAGAGACAGACAATTGGCAGAAAGAAGTAATCCAATCCTATCCATTTAAAGTTTCCTCTTCTCCGCATGTTTCTCTCCCTCTCTTTTTGGTTACTGTCATTTTGACACAATCATTCCAGTTTCCGAGTTTCGATCAATTAATTAACTTGGCCAAAAAGGTAAGACCGGGCCAACTCTAATGAATACCAAATGAGCTGATATAGTAAGTGAGTGTATATGCCTGTGTGTGTGTACGTGTGTGTGTGTGTTTGTGGCAAGGTTACACATCTCGCGATTTATTTTATGTAATAAATTCGCAGAAAAGTGTCACAAATTTATGGAGCGCCGACAGCTTCAGCACAGATGATAGATTGCTATGGATGCGAGTGAGCAGAGATTGGTCTTTGGGAACGTATGGAAGGAGGGAAGTGGGTTATGTGCGAGTTGTGGTTCAAGTGGCAGTTGACTAACCCTGAGCAATCCACATCCATATGTAGCTGTCGCAGTGGCAGTGGCAATGGTAGCTAAGTTCCAGCTCCCCGTTTAGTCATTCGTGCTAATGTACATATTTTATGCTTACCGCTGGCTAAGTAAGCCCTAACCCATGATGGTATGGGTTAGGCTGTGCTTGATGATGGTCTCCCGTCTCCCGGTTCTGGTTCCGGCAGTTTTCCCTCGTTTCAATTTACATACACGCCAGTCTCCTTTCTCTCATTCACATTTTCCTTTTTAAGGATATAAATGATGTGCCAGTTTGTGTTGCTGGCTGCGTTTTTATTTCCAAGTTGGTTTCACTCATTTTATGCTTCGTCGCCGCCGCTGCTCACTCGAGGCTACCGCTTTGATGGGTTTCTTTTTTGGCTAAACCAGGTAAAGGAAACGTAAAGGTGGGAGTTTTTTCATTTTGGTTTCTTCTTGACGCGCGAGCGCAAAAAAAAAAACAGAAAAAAACAAAACAGATTACAGTTCAGGATCATGTTTTGATAAGCAGCAATTTAAAACGTGATGCTATTTTTGGTTTACATGCTAAGGAAAGGAAAAAAAAGAGAAGGTAAGACATGAATGCCCCACAGCCAAAACTGGCTATTACAAAGTCGAATTTGTGGAGTGAAGCTTGAGCTCTATGGGAAGCTGTTAGTAATTTCATTTCCTTGCATATTTAGTAGATGAATTAGCTTTAGCAATTTGCCAAATCAAAAAATAAACAGGAAGGAGATAGAAATCGTTTAATCAAATGAATTGATTGAAATTATCTCAATTGTTATTAATACATAACTATACAAAAATCTCTTTGAAATGTTTTAAAAACTGTCAGTTTACATCTCTCTCTATAATTTTCCTTTTCAACAAATTAACCCACATTCAATACTCTCTTTCTATTATCCATTAATGCAATTTTGCACAATATCATCATTAAAAAGGACTCTATAATTAATATATATATCCTGTTATTATAAAGGACTATCCTTTGTTCATTAAACTAAACTAATTTCTATACATATATACAATTAAGTCAAAAATTTTCTATTCACATTTGAGTGAATTGAATGGAAACTCATTTAACTGCTGCCAATGTCTCTCGATTGTAAAAGCCAGAAATAATTGAAGTACTTCAGCAGTATTGCTTTTCATTTCTTATTCGTCCTTAATCTTGTGAGAGTTTTTTTTTTATATTTATTTATATATATTTTGTTTGTGCTATTGGGAAATGATCAATTCTGGCTGTCAATAATTCAATTCATTGAGTAGACATCGTAATAGCCAAACAATGTGGAACGATAAATAACAATAATAACAAATGAACAAGCGTTCAAAGATAAAAAAAAAAAAAAAATACAAAAAATGAGAACGGAAAAATGAAGAAAGACGAACAGAAAGAAAAAAAAAAATTGGAAAAGGAATCAAAATCATGTAGCTTAATGCGCCAGCAATAAACCCAACATTCAGAGAGCTAAAGAAATGATAACCAATGGATATGGCAACATAGTGAACTTTGTATACCCTTACTTAATATATTATTTATAAATAATATTGTTGTTGAAGTAAGTAACTAAGGGGTATATAGGTTGCTTTTCTTTAGGCCTTTAGCTACTAGTCAAAAATATTTTTTGGTATATAAAATAACAGAGTTCCGATTACCTATAACTTCAATAACTCAAAAATCATATGGATTCAAGATATGTCTTTGAAATATCCCTGATTAGAATATATATGTACCATTATGAAAATGTATTTAGAATTTATAGTAGAATTCCATATTTGAACTAAAATCAAGCCACTTGTCCTATATAAACAAGATTTTTAAAGACTTTCAACTGCTGTAGCAAACTTATTTTGATTTTTTTCTTAAGAAAAAATTAAAAAATTTCCTAAAATAATTTTTTTATAATGCAAAATTCAACAGAGTACTTAAGTCTAAAAATTTTACAAAAAAAATTAAAAACCAAAAATTATAAAATTCTTTTTTCAGCATTTTAGCTCCAGGACAGATGATAAGGATTCATCTTCTCAGACAAAAATTTCGAATATAAATTTTATTTTACTTACTTTAACAACAAAATATGGCATATACCCGTTTGGCAAAAGAGAGGTACTCTATAAAAATGAAATGAATGCCAATTTTTGAAAAATTAATTTACTGTCTCGAAATGTTTTCCATTTTGATATTCAATGAAAATTGCAATAGAGCCAACCAAGCGGCAACAACAATAAATATATATATGTATATATATATATATATATATGTGAAACAAAGAACAACAAAAAATATTATATAGAAAATAGACAAATCGACAAACAGACTGACACACAGACAGATAAGAAGAACAAGCTATAGAAGCTGCCAGTATAAGTCAATGTCGTTTTTGACTTTGGATTGCACTAATGTGCCTTTTTTTTTTTTGATATTTTTTGGTGCGGCAACAATCGATTCTTAAGACATCATTGGCGCAGTTCAATAGTAGGGAAGCGGATGGGTGGTCCTTACAATAACTTTTCATTTGAAGGATAAGCAGAAAGTGGCAGAAGCGTTTCTTGTTGCTGCTCATTTCAAACCAGAGCCAGAGCCAGAGCAAGAGCCAGAGAACTCTAAAGGAACAGACAACAAGAAGCATTTGTAATAACTGTCATAAGCGAAATTGGTGTTATCCTGTGCGAGCAAGGACATTGCGAATTCCAGCTTCAATCTCTCCTTGGGCGGTTGGTGGAAATTAAATGACACTTTTTTTTTCTTCTTTTTTGTGGTTCTTTTGCTCTTTTCTTGTGGTTGTTGCTGTTGTTTTGGGGGGCGTGAACGCATTGAATTTAGCACCCAATATAAAAATCAACAATGTGCACACTCACACTCACACCCACAGACAAACACACACACCCAACCCACACGCACACTTAGCAGACGATAAGCTTTAAGCATGAGTATGTGGCAAAAGAGAAAGAAAACAGAAAAAGTAACGAATTGAGAAGAATCCTTAACGCACAGATTTCATCTGGCAACTTAGGAGAAGACCAGAAAAAGAGACAAAAAAGGGGGAAAAGGAAACGAAAGTTCTCACCCTCTGGGTTTGGGTAAACCACTTGATACCTTGCAATTGGCTTACAATTATATATACTTGGCTATATATAAAGGACTTTTGATGTAAATATTATAAATATGACAATGAGTAATAATCAACAAGAACCAATATTCTTTATTTATATTTTGATTTTAATGTAAATTTTATGTGTTCGTTTTTTTTTTTAATTTAGTCATATTTAATTTAGGTTTCCAAAATTGTTTCTTTAACATGTATTTCGATTTGCAATTATTTAAATTGTGGTTTTATTTAATTGTACTGTGAGATATCTCCAAAGAAAATGTTTCAGTTCTTTTCAATTTTACTCTTCCCAATAATTTCAGAGGAATCATTGAGATATTTGTTCTAAAATTCATTGAGCAGTGATCAATAAGAACTTTTTACAAACTCTCTAAGCGCATCTCGATAAAATCTCTTCCAATTTTCTAACAAACAAACCTTTATTCCCTGAGTAAACTTAGACAAACTTTAAAAATGATAATTAGAAGAACTTTCTTAACTGAAAGATATATTTAAAAATAAGTAAATAAAAGTAAGAGCTAAAAAGAATGGAAATTCAAAAATAGTTCTGCGCATTAAATTTTTGTACAAAAATTCTTATGTTCATGCTATCCAATATGTTATTATTAAAATATTATTATGTGTGTTTTCATTCTAATCCCATTCTTCAAACTTAAACTTTTTCCTGTACCTCATTATTTAAAGGATTACTTATCAACTAATAAAATTAAACATTTGAATGTTATCAAATATACCCCATTTCACAAAACATTATTATCCAGGGTATAAAAATGAAAAGTTAAATGTCAAGCAACGCCCTGTTATAACTGTCATAGAAATAAAAAGTAATTTTGATTTATTAAACGTTAACAAACATTGCAAAAGCTGAAAGAACAGAGACAGCAAGTGCATATGTATGTAAGTATATATCCTTTAGCTCTCATTTATGTATGTATGTGTGTATGTACATGGGTGCGTATCTAAAAGGGATGAATTTACCTTTTTCTTTCCTCTACTGAACTTGCCAAATGTTTATAAAGAAGAATCTGTAACATAAACTATATGCATGATTTATTTTGATCCTTGTTACGCCCATGTGTGGGCACACACACACACACACACACACAAACACACACATTGTACCTATATAAATGTTATTCTTTTGGCCTTTTTCGTATTTCTTTTTACATCTTTACTTTTTGCGTGGAAAGGAATGGAAAAAAAACCCAAGTGCTTATCCCTTCCCCATGCCAATGGTTTGGAGTTTGCCCCCCTCCCCCCCATCCCCCCTTCCCATTGTACCCTATACCATATTCATTCCATCATCAGAGTCTTGTCTGGCGGCACGTTCGCACTTTTTGCTGTCGCTTCATTTTGTTTTTCCCCGAATCTCTTTTCCCCTGTTGTTATAAGAAACTCATTCCCATTGTCAACTTCGTTTTCATCAGCAGACAGACAAACTGACAGTCGCTTTAAGATAAAAATTCATTTTTTTCTCTCGTTTTTTATAACTACACGGCGTCGTTTCTCAGTTTAGCCCACGGGTCCCTCAACCCTCAATGAAAGTCTGTCTCTTGTGCCGCTTGTTAGGCCTATGTACTTACAGATATGTCCTTATATATATATATATATGGTATATGAGATATAAGGTTTCTTAACATTTTGCACGCCTGTTTGGTTGCCCATTTATTTTTTTTTTGGGCTGGGGCGAGAGTGTCATAAAAAAGTGAAGGAGAGAGAGGGGGAGAAAAGTTAAGCATCTTGGTTGGCATATGACATATTGCTTAAATGGTACCCATGTGAGATATTTGCCATGGTTTTCCTTTTGAAGAATGTAAGAGGAAAAGTTCCATAGTTGATATTAGAAAAGTTATAATAATTGCCAAGTGCATAGTTAAAAAAAATGTAAGCAAGTAAATTTCTTTGATTATCAATAAATACGCACACGATTAAACCAAGAAATCGTTTAATTTATAAGACCATTTAAGGCCAAAAAGGCTTTATCAACATGACAGCAACAAGGACTTTAACTGACAAGGACATAGACAAACATGGGCCAAATGCGATTGCCTTTGTGCTTGTTGGGCATCATGTGACGCGACATTTTGACATATACTTGCCTGCCTGACCGACCCCCCGTCTGCCCGCCTCCCATCTACCCCAAACTGATAGCAGCAATATGTCAATGCAATTGCAGAAACTGGACCGAATGTTGGCTAAAAAAGTAAGCCTTAGTGACTTAACTGACACAGCAAACAGTCGAGTACTCAGGCAACAAGACAACGTTAACCAATGAGAGTTTTTCTTTTTGGCAAATTGCTCTTGCACCATTCCCAGATGCCGCACACACACACAGACATACGCACACCTTTGACAATTGTGTTTTTAATTACAACAAAGCAAAAGCAATGCCTAAAAACTTGGGCCAATTACACGCTAAGCCGCCTGACATGGCCATCATCGACAAATGGAAAGGCAACTGCAACACAAATCCAGTGCATGTTTAAATTGCCATCAACGCGCGTTGAACGCATGTCATGTCCTTCCACTATGGAATGGGTGGGGGGAGAGCATGAATTTGTGCCTTGTCATGACCCACAGCACTTTGATTGACAGAACCGGCTCAAAGTGTAAAATCAATGCGTTTCTCTCTCTTTCTCTACCATCTGACATTGACTTGAATGATTTTCCAAAAAGCCAGTTGACTGAAGTTTACACGTTAGTAGATTTTAGAAATGTCACAAAACTAAATATGTCTAGGATATTATGCATAAGTTGGCTTAGACCAACAGTACTTGGTTTTAAAGTAAGAAAATAGAGACGATAGAGTAAATAAAGGTTTTGGAATATTTCTTTAGAGAGTCTTCGAACCAGAAGGACCTAAAGTATTTATAGCAATGAAAAGGACTCAATTGTATAGGGTAGCCAGTTGCTAGTTGTAAATTCATTTTAATTTTAGTTAACCATGACCAAAACATGTATTGCCAGCCATTGTAATTAAATGTTTCTGGCCAAAAACAGATTGTTATTTGCTGACAGATTGACAGTAGTCAAATATTTAATTTAAATCAGTGTCAGTATACACAGCAACCAACCAACCAATTGTAACCAGGGATGGATTAAAGTGGCAATTTTAGGCAGTTTGCCAGTTGATTGGCATCATTGTTTTCTTGATATCAAATATCATGGACCATTCCATGATATTGAAATGTGGCAAATAGAAATAAAATTAACTGCCGTCAGCATATACACTCATTTATGGCTTTAAATTAGTTTGCTTCGGGTTGAAAATATTTGTGGTAAAATCTACTTGTTTTCAATTGCTTTTATATCATTTGCCTAAAACTACATTATCCACTACAAGGGAGTTGAGTTGGTAACACAATTTTCCCCAAGACCTTTTTACCTGTTTTCATTTAATTTCAAACATTTTCTTAGACGAAATTATAAAATCACAAAAAGTCCACACTAACTAAAATGGAAATAGATTTTACTTTGCTAAAGACACAAATATAGGCAATTTTCACTGTACTGTATATATCGGCCTAAATTGTCATTCTCTCTCTCTCTTACCTAACATTATTCATGGCCTGGAGCTAAATTTGCCTTTCCGACCAAAAAATTGGGTGCAAAAATATTTGGCTTAGAGAAAATAGACCCAGCCCAATGCCCCCCTCTTGTTCTCCTCCCAAACAAAAGCAAACGAAAAAGACAAAAAAAAAAAGTGAAATAAGAAAACCAAAATAAAAGCCAGTCACATACAAAGCGTCACTTTTATTTCACACGCTTCCCAAACCCAAGGATCAGGATGAGCCAATTTACAGTTTCGCGGCCACGTGACTTACTAAATCAACTTGGACTGCCCTGATGTTGGTTGTCCTTGTCATTCTGGCTGTTGTTGTTGTTGTCTGTTGTTGGGTCTGCTGGAGGTTCGTTTGCGGCAACAAAAACTCAAAATCCAATTCCAATTCCCAGCCATGACGACGTCGTCTGGGCGATAGGGGCAGCCACACACACTGTGGGCAAACCCTATATGAAATAAGCGCAAAAATTGGTACTCCAATTTAAAAAAAAGGATTTTAAAATAAGGCTTATATCTGAATATGAGTTCTTTGTTGTAGTTTTATATAAAAATTTTGTTAATCTTGATTAATACTGAACTGCAAACTTTAGTAATTATTGTTCTGTAATTACAAAAGTTAAATATGACCTATCTAAGAGTAACGACTTACTTTACACTCTTCACATCCGTGTAAATTGCTATGTTAAGTAAGCAGTTTGTTTTCCAATTTGAAAAAAAAAAATATTCTAAAATAAGGTTTATGTCCGAATTTAAATTCTTTGTTGTAGTTTTTTATAAAAACTCTGTAAATATTGATTGATACTAAACTACAATTTTTACTAATTATTATTTTGTTATACAAATATGACTGTCTAACATATGTATATATAAGTTATCTAATAGTAACCACTTACTTTACAGTCTTTTAACGCGTATAAAATGTTCTGTTAAGTAGCTACATGGACAACGCGAATGGACAATAACATTGTAACGTAACAGCATACGACATGTAGGCTCAAACTGAGTAACAATTAAAAAGTTTAAAAGCCTTTCTCTATGTAAAGTAATCGAAATTAATAAATGGAAAATAAATCTAAATTCTTCTTCTTCTTCTAAATTCTTCTTCAAATAATTAATTTAAATCTCATATTATGTTAATTTCATATACATTAACACCGATTAAAACCACTGTACATATGGTGGCGGAAATGTCAGCTTGACAAATCGCGTGCAAAAATCTGTGAAATCTTCCTATTTTTTTTTCTCTCTCTCTGGTTTCGTTTTTGAATGTTTTAGTGGGTAAGAGAGCAGATGTATCTTGGGCAGCTTCCCCCGCAACCCATGCTCCCTTTTTTTTTTTTTGCTCTCACTCTTATCTTGGTCTCTTATCTCCTTCTCATTCTGCTCATTCGCATGCGTTGTGTTTGGCGCCTTGGCCAACATTGGCGCCTCTGTGGTAAATTTTTTTTGATTAATCAAAGGACATTTTTTTGTGTTGTTGTTGTTGTTGCTGTTGCTGCCGGTTTTTGTCGGTGTGTACGTTAAAGGAGCCAGAATTAATGCAAAAATGATGAGTGGAAATTTGTCAAGCTTATTTACTTCCGTCATTTAATGGGCCCGCGGCACATTGACAGGACAGCGGAATTTATCTTTGTTTGCTCCTTTTGTTGTTGTTGTTGCTATTGCTGTTTGTCTGTACCAAGACCCGAGGACATTTTATGCATAATTTTGTGGGCGTCGTTTGGCTTGATGTTCCTTTGTTGGTGTTCCTGTTCCTGTTCTTGTTGTTGTTTTTTTGTTTAGATATTTTTTTTTTTATACCTTGGCTGACTGTTTACCTGCGGCCATTGGCCGGCTGCATATTTTAGCCGGATTTGTCATAATGCGTTGAATATTTCACAGCAGCAAAAAGAAGGCAGCAAAGTGCTTGCCTTTACCTTTCTTTATTTTGTTTTTTTCTTCGTTTTCGTTTTTTTTTTTTTTGTGTTAGTTGTTAAATCGAATTTCTTGGCCTTTTTTTGTTGTTGTGTATCTCGTTTGCTTTTACTCTTTTATCTGTTTGCCATAAAGAAAAGGTAAACGAATTAGAGCCAACTGAGCTGTTAGCTGTTTAGTTTAGAAATTGTTTAGAAAATTGAAATTGATAAAACCAAATGGAAATTTTGTTAAAAATTTAAAATTTTATATTGCCAAAAGAAACTTATGTTAGTTGTATTTGATTAGTTATAAGACTTAGTTAGATGCCTTTTAAAAAGAATTAGTAATTATAATATGCTAGATTTAGATTTAATATTATACGTATAAATATGAGAAATTTTCCATAAATTGATTAATTTTCCACAAATTGATTCCTCTTTCTATATATTTTCTAAACCAAAAGATTAATTTCTTACTTTTGCTTTTGCAATATTGAAGTACGATTTTGATACTTTCTAATGGATTTCTTTTAGATAAATTAAGAAATAAATAAATAATATATATAATTTCCTTTTCAAAAATCCCTTGGAAAATTGTAGTATCTTTTACTTACTCATATTAAACTTAGTCAGGTCTGAACTTAGTCAGCTCCTGTCTTGTAACCTTAAAAGGGTTCATCTCATTCTTTCTTTTCTATTCCAAAAACTTCCAAACGATTGTGCAATATTTTTTTTTTTTTTTTTTTTATTTAAAATTTACTTACCCATAGATTAATTCATCCTTGAAATCTTTTTTATGCTCTTACGCCTTTAAACCCTTTTATTTTTTGTTGTTGTGTGCTTTGTTTTTGTTGTTATTTGGTTTACATACATATATTTATTACTCATACATCATTTAATACATTAACAATTCACATACAGTATAATAATTAAATTTACTTGCCATTGATTGTGTGTGTTTCAGTTTCCGTGCACAAATATTTATTTGTAAAATTGTTTTTTTTTTTTATTGATATTTTCAATTTATGTTTTTTATATGCATGTTTGTATGTATGTAGTTAGTTATGTATTTATGTATAGTATAATCAGCTTATATATAAATTTTGCATTACATTTATGGGATGATTTCCTTCTTTTTTTCGAGTGCCTAGACTAATTCGATTTGGACTATATACAAATTCAACGTTTACTTTTGTTAACTTTAGATTTTCTATTAAAGTGTGTGTGTGTGTGTGCAGAGAACTTCAATTGATTTGTCATCAGTGTGTGTGTGTGTGTGTGACAATGACCTTTAGAAGGCCAAGCACTAACTTTGCAAACAATGCGTCAAGAAGCCAAAACTTAAGAACCAGGTAACTGTAAAAATAAATCATTATATAAGATTTTAAGGGAATTTTCAGGGCTTCATTCAGGCTTACCTGCTGTGACAGCAGCCCTGGCACAGGAACCACTCTCCATGAGTCTTTGATTATAGCCAGTATCCTTCAATGCCAAAATTGTTGTGCGCACACGATTCTCACGCTTTAAACTGGCCAATCCCATGATATCGGCACTGCAACGCAATTCCAACATCTCACTCTTGCTGATGAAACGTTGGTCATCAATATGGATGCGCAATTGCAAATTGCTGGCATACACTGTAAAGCCTTGAATGTTCCGCGTGATTTCATTGATTTGCGGTTCAAGACTGGGCAACGGTGCCTGCCGACAAAAAAAGGAAACAGAGCAAACCAAGAGCATTAAAGCTATCATCACCAACAAGAACAACAACAACACCAATGGCCAGTACATGCGGGCCCACACACTCAGACCAACACCCAGAGGTCCCTAAAGCAAAGAGCTCAGTGTCAACATTTGGGTTTGACTTGGCCCTGACGCATGACACATGAGTGACTACGGCAGAGTGACTGTGGCCAGGCTGCAACAGCCTGTGTCATGCCTCACATATGAAATGCGGTTGCCACCATATATATGCAACTGTCTCTGTTAGTGTTTCCTTCGTGTGTGTATATAGATTTCACTCTTAAACAAATTTCTTGAACATTGCGTATGCTTAATTTGCAGCATTTACTTACCGTTTTATTGTTAATATACCAAGTTAGTTTGGCTGCCGGACTTGACCATTCTGAACTGCAATTGGCCAATAGTGTGTCACGATATTTATAGGCATGTCGCACACCCGTTATAAATGGGTCAAATTTGGGTAGAACTATTAAAGAAATACAAACGATAAATTGATCAGTTTACACTTCCATTTAATTGAAGAATTTTCATCGGTTTGAACTTTAAATTACTATTTTGTTCGAGCATTCGTTAGCAATATTAACTTTAAATTTTCATTTACTTTAAGCCAACTTTGTTTAGTACTTTAAGCTCACTTCTTTTTTGAGTGCCCACAAAAAGGTTGAACTAGATTATCATGCTAGAATAGACAGTTTCGTAATTTTTTAGCCCACTTAAATAAAAGCTTTAACATTTTTCTTGTCTGCAATATTGATAAGCTAAAGCTAATGGTTCTCACAATAGTTAGTGACTGAAATATTAAGCCAACTTTGGCTAGGTAAATGCATACAAAAGTTAAATTTTTATAAATTTAAACTTAAATCTGGGATGAGAAATAAAGAAAGTCCATAGATATATAAATAAAATTTCTTAAATTTAAACTTAAATTAGAGATGAAAAATTAAGATAATCTCTGGATTTGTAATTTAAATTCCTTCAAATTAAACTTAAATCAGAGAAAATAGAGATAGAATCTAGATATATAATTATAAACATTTCTTTTTATTATGTAAAGTTTTTAAAAAGTTGTTTATCTTGAAGATTCTTTAAAATGTTGAACATGTTTTTAAAATTTACTCAATTTAAGTTTATATATTGTTTTTTTTTTCTTTTATGAACTAGCGAGAACTTTTTCCAGATTCTAATATATATTTATTACTAGTTTTTTTGTGATTAATTGATTGATTTTTATATTTTTATTATAAGTTTTTCTAATCTAAGGAAAGTGCCAAAATAGATGATATCTTATGGATCTGCTAA
Source organism: Drosophila austrosaltans (assembly GCA_035045865.1). Taxonomy (NCBI): domain Eukaryota; kingdom Metazoa; phylum Arthropoda; class Insecta; order Diptera; family Drosophilidae; genus Drosophila; species Drosophila austrosaltans. The sequence continues at coordinate 729,976 of JAWNOQ010000049.1, read as the reverse complement.
AGGTAAAACTTGGCCACAGAATCTGTGAAAAGCTAAAACAAAATTAGAAAAACAAAAAATGTAAATTAAAATATATAGTTTAGTAAGTATCAGATCTAATATATGAAAATTATTTTTCATTTAAAGGCAACATGAAGAAAACAAAAGAGCATTTACCTTCTTCACTAAAATATCTTTTTCTTTTGTTCTTGTTAATGGTATAGGAAAATATTTGCATAACAAGAGTAAGAATAAAATTGTCAGGTGTATATACATATGTATATGTAAACACTTAGGTAATTATCAACTCTCCACTTGGCAAATATTTATTTGAAGTGTTAATTAATCTTTATAAATAATTGCAAGGATAAAGTTTTTTGATGAAAACAAGCGTAATTTGGTTTATTGCCTCAACACACATACACACACAATCATACACGCACAACAATTCCATTTCCCAGCAACCGCAAAACAGTGGCCAGCAGCAACAGCAACAACAACAACAACAATAACAATATGAAGAACAAAAGTCACTTTCTCTCTCTCTCACTCAATCTCTTTAGCTCACTCTATCTCTCTGTCTCAGTCAAATGAATGCCGACTGGCGCATTTGTTGTTGGAAAATTTGTGAAATATGCTAAGGACCCAAAGGCGAAGCAAGGCAAGAGACAGAGAAACAGAGACAGGGTTGGCGGGTTGGGGATAAAAACAGAGGCTGCCATCAAAAGTCAGGCAGTCGGCAGGACTATAAACTTTTTAATTGACTTAATACAAACCACTTTGGTGGAAAGTTTCTGACCTGTTTCAAGTACAACTTACTGAGGCGACTGCGGTAGGCGGAAGTTGGAGCTTGTAGACCCGGAGTTGAAGTTGATGATTGCGGCCATGTTGTGCCGGTTGTGCACCATTGGGGACCGTTACCCCAAAAACTACCCCCCTCTAGTCAGAAAACCACCACTACCCATTGGCCATGTGGTGGCCGGAACTGTGACTTGCATTGGCAAAAGCAACAACCACACACACACGAAAATTTTACGAAAACAAAGCAATCAACTCGGGTAAATAAACCAAAAATACCAAAGTACCAAAAGTACCAGTAAAACACAACGAAACAACAAAGCAACAAGATTGAAAAAAAGGAAAAAAAAAAAACAAGAACAAACAACAACAACAAAGCATTTTATATATATATATTTTTTTAAGAAGGGGAAATGGAAAATTGCGCTGCTCTCCAACTTGAATGCTAAACGAGTCCAGGAGAAGAGAGAGAAAAAAAAAACCAGGTAAGTAAAACAATTTGGAGATGGTTTTTATGCTATCTTGTTTGGCAGCCCTAACCACAAATGATAGACCATATTATAAAGTCAAAATTGGTGAGAATATACATATAAAGTAATAAACATAACAGAAAATGAATTATACTACAATGAAAACTAAACACTTGAGCAAAACAATTTCATAATAAAATGATACAAAGTGTTTGGTTTTCTTTTTCTTTTAGATGGAACAAATATTTCTACAGTTTTTATATAATATTCTAATAGAACGTCTATAACTAAAGTATTTTTCAAAAATGTATCCAGAGACTTAAATTTATATAAGTCTATAAAGTTCTCCATCTTAGAGGTGTTTTTTTTAGCCAATTGTGAGATACAAACTTTCAGAATTTTTTAAGAAATTATACAAAAAATATCAGATTTTATTTGAAAATTTAAGCAAATATAGATAAAACTTAGATATAACTGGAAAAAAGCTTCTTTTCTAATCAGCAAAATAATTAAGTTGTTAAATAAAGAAACTATTTTATATATTTTCCAGAAATGGTTTTCGTAATAAGCTATTGGATGGTTATAAACCATTTTCCTAATTGGAAAACCTTTAAAATGTATTGAGGCATTATGATATTGTAAAACTACAATATATCTCAAATTTAAATAGTTGTCGAAATGAAATAAGTATTAACATACTAACTATATTTTTTTGCTTTTAAATATTCATGAAATTTTCTTTGCTTTCTTTGCTAAAAAATAACAAGAAAAAATTCTTTATTAAGGAAATCTTTGAATAAAATGTTGAAGACAGATTAAAGTTCCTTTAAAAAAAACATTTTATTTTAAAAGGAAAGAACTAAACTTAATAAAAACAGGTCTACCCTAAAACTCCTTTTGTTGAAATGTGGACAAAAATATTATAAATGTTGTTATTTTATATATAGAGGTTTAGAAAATTTATGAAATGTAAATTCAAATGGGTTTATAATCCTATAACAACTTAGCAAGGAAAGGATGGCAACAATGTTTTTTGAAAATGAATAACTTTAATTAGTAAAAACTTTCTCTTATTTTGTTTTCCTGCATATAAAAAATGAGAGTTAAATTCCAACCAGATTGGTCTTTAAACGTTGCCAAAAATATCTAAAGTAATTAAGTGAGGGCCAGATTTCAGAGTCTTTTATATTGTGTCCCATTTACTTGTCAGTCCCTTTAGTTTTGGAGAGAACATTTTTGGCCAAGTTAATCAGTGAGTCGACATATGGCACTCAGCTAAGCGGCAAAATATTTGTTCAGGCAAAAGTTTGACCCATACCTCAAGGCTTTTGAACCAAGTCCTCATCAAAGAGGACAAGGTGTGACTTTGCTGTTTTTAGAGAAAGTCGAGCTGCAGAGATCTAACTGACTATGTCAAAGTTCTCATTTTAAGGTAGATGGTTTATGTACATGTGTGTGTGTGTGTGTGTGTGTAAGTGTGTGTATGAGAAGATGGCGATGCCGATGGCACTTCAGTGAGAAAATTCCCAAGTTGATTGTTGGTCTGTCAACAGCTTTTGCCTTCATTGAAACAAAAAACTGAACATCATGGCATTAGGGTTTGGCTTTCAACTACGTGCAGGCTACCACCATGGAGGAGCTATCTTTTTACTTGTTTTTTTTTACAGTGGACACATTGTTCTCTCTGGAAGTTTAAACTTTGCACGCTTCAGCTTGTTGATGAAGTTTGATGCCATTGGATGGTCGGTTAGTCGGTTTGATACTTGTTGTTGTTGTTATTGCTGCTTCTGGTGCTATTGTTGGCATTCAGGGATAGTCTACATACACTTACACATACATACATGTACATGTAAGTATATATATGTATAGTGGTTGACTTTTTTTGGGTATTGTATTTTTTATGGCTTATACTTTATATACATTTTATATATTCATTCTATATAAATTAAAACGACGAAATGCTGCTGGCATATGTCAAAGTGACAAACAAAAGAAGGAAATGCAGTCGTTATACATATATAAATATATTGTATAGATATATTTCTGGTGGTCAGTTTGTTATTAAGCAAAACTTTGCCAAAGATAAAAACCATTGCGGTTTAAGTAAGAGCTTAAAAAATGTCTAAAGTAACAAGTAGACAAGACTAATTCATTAAAATTTGCTTAGTACTTAAATTTAATAAGTTTATTAAGTTTATAATGCAATAGTAATAAAAAATATCTGGGCTTGCATTATTCTTGGAACAGTTTCAATCATTAAACAATAAAAAAAATTTATAACACAAAGACATATGATTTAAATATTAATAATATTAAGAGCATTTAAGGATTGGAGAGAAACCGTCGAAGAACATTATTACTCGAAAATAACTTAGAAATCTCTTTTAAGAAATAAACAAAAATTACGAAATTTGAAAATTTCGCTGTTAGCGGGCGAAATTTTAATTTATTTCAAATTTTAACATTTCTTCAAAATGATTCAGTAAACTTAACAGAGGCTTGGGTAGTTGGCATTGGCTTGAAATGTTAACTTAACAGTGCGACGATTGGCCCCCATTTTGGAGCCAAAATTTAGTCATGAATGTTCTGCTGAGTCTCATTATTAGGTGATTAAAACTAAAATTTAAATGGCATATTTTGCAGATCTGATGGAACTTGATGCCAGCATTCTTGGACCCGGAACTGAGTAGCCGACGTACTTAGTTAGATGATCACGTTCTGCACAAATTTATTTACATGAATTTCTGCCACCAAAACCGAATAATTTGAACATTGTTTAGGATAATAAACAATAATAATGATGATCAATAATAACCTTTTTTACTGCTTTATTAATTTGATATTTTTATTATACAACAATAAAATTTAAAAATTATTTTTGTGTAATAATGTTTTATGCTTAAACTAATCGACATTCGTGCATTTATTGACCCGTTTTAGAAGAGAAAGCTATGGTTTCTCTCCGCCTTTGTATTTTTCTATAAGAACTTAAAAGAATATCTTAGATAATTATCTTATTCTTATACAATACCTTTGTAAGAATAAATTTATGTTTATTTTGCCCATCAAGTTCAACAACTAACAATAGGATTAATAATGTTCTGTAGACAAATAACTATACATTTACAAAATACATACATATATTTGAATATTGTAATCCAAAACAAGTAAATGGATTCAGTTGGAGGGCAACTCATCCACAGGTATATATGTATGTACATATATACATAGCTAAAGGCAAAATCATGGGACCCCTTGTACATAATCTAGTCATTGTGATTTTGTTGTACAACAACAACTTAAGCATGGCTTACTTTGTCTATTTAAGTACGTTGAATAGATAAAAGTCAAATTGACATGCAAATAGCAAACAGGCAGGCGCACACAAACACAAAACAAGTAAAATGGCTAGTGGGAGGGAATGGGTGTAGGTGTACCAAATACTCAACCAAACATCCAATTAAAGGCGCAATACAAATGCGAAAATTTGAATTCAAATTTGATTGTTACGCGTAAACAAATGCTTAAGTGCGCATTATGCAAATCAATACTCTTAAAGTAATGTCAATAAATAAAGCCAAGCCCCAAAGTAAACGATAGAACAAAGAGAGAGAGAGAGAGGAGAGAAGTGGTTACAGGACAGAGAAAAAAGAAGGAGCCGCATCAACAAAGAGAAACAAATCGCTGAACGGCAAAATTGCGACAAATAAATCATTTTGAGCCGCATAGAACTAACATAGAACAAAAGATATAAGCAGGCCATTTCCATTTTAGCCTCAAATCGACATTGGACCAAAATCAATTGATTTGAATTTCAAAGCATACAGTTTTCCGTCTCTGCCCTGCCCAATTCTTTGGCCACAATCAACCGCAGAAGCATAGTGTATAGTATACTTTCAGGGGCAGAGATGGACATAGGGGAATGGAGAATCATCGTCATGTACGCTGCCAATCAAAGCGAAATCAAAATGGCGTCCCAAGCCTGTGGCTGTGACGCAGCGGCGGCTGCTGCGTTGACGTTAACAAACCCAACTACAAGTCCCGCAAACGAGTTGGCCTTGTTGTTGTACCTCACCGCCGCCGCCACCGCGCTTTTCGCCGCCACTGATGCTGCGGCTCCTGTTCCTGTTGTTGTTGCTGTTGCTGTTGTTGTACTGCTGCCTGTTGGTGTTGTCTGGGCGAGGACGTGACAACGCCAACGACCGCGCATTGTAGATTATAAATTGATTCGTACAAAACTCACAATTGAGTTGAATTTGTTCTGCTGCTGCTGGTGCGGCAGGTGTTAGGTAAGAAACGGTAGGGGGCTACCACGCGATAGGCTGAGTAGGTGTGGCAAGACTACGCAACCGTTGTGAGGATTTATTAACAATCATTACTCATACAAATGGCTGACGCGTGTCACAATTTTGCAGTATTTATGCGGCGCCCTTTGAACTGCCTATGGCTGTACCGCCCACCCTCCTTATACTCCTCACCATACCCGTACATCTGGTCTATATATATATTCGAGTTCCTATTTTTGCTTTACTTCAGTGTGCAGTTCAGGTTTCGGTTCAGTTTGGTTCGTTTCGTTTGGTTTCGTTTTGGTGCCTGGGCTGGCATTGATAAATGAAAAGGAGTTTTACTGCTGTTGGCCCTCGGGGTTGGTGGCCCTGCAAAGACCATTTATAATTTTATTAAGTGTTTGCAAAATTGCACATAATTTGTTGTCTTTGTGCGATAAACATAAATCATAGACGGCAAAAATTATAACCAGATACCTATGTATGTATATAACTCTATATAGATACGTACATATATAGAGAGGACAAAAGGGGACATAATATTTTCATAAATATGCTTAAAAATACAAAGCAAATTTATAATAAAAAGAAAACAATGCTTATTTTTATAGTGGAACTTTCAATATGACGGAAAATATCAGCAATTGATCAAAAAGTAAATGTTGATCTATAATAAACAATTTAACGGTCAATAACCGAAATTTTGTAAGCCAAAACTGAAGAGTTTATGAATTAGAATCTTTAAAAATGTAATTTCCCATTTAACTATTAATAATAATTATAAATAATAAAGAAGCCTGTAGCTTTAAATTAATCTATAAGCACAGCAATCTATGTTAATCTTAAAATTAATAATCTATGTATATTACGCTAACATTTTTCTCATCGAAGATTTTTCTTAAAGTTGCTAAAAAGTATTTTAGCTTTTAAAGGTTATCTTAAACATAATCTCTTTCTAATTTTATTTAAGAAGTTTTAACTTTTTTTTAGTTATTCGAAATATTTAACAAAAGAATATGTAGTTTAACTTTAAAGTATCCATTTTTAAACACTGTGCAGTAATTTATATCATTTTGAAGCAGGTTTGTTTCGGAAGAAGATCTCCTTTAAATGCGGAGAAATATTGAGAAAGCAATAACTCTTTTAAGGATCATATGGGGATATGTATATGGTTTCTAAATCTCATATTTCCCACAAAATTTTAAAATTTTATTTTATTTAATAATTTTGTAATAATTTTGTAATTGATTAGTAGGTTATAGCCCATTCGGTCGCTTTAGTGAACTACATAATTAACTGCTGTCTGAATGCTTAACATAACATAACATTTACAGGATTTTATTTAGAACTTAACATAAACTGTTATTCAAATGCTATGTTATTTAAGCACTTCTGCGCTTTGCCTTTATTCATCTATTTCAACAAAAATTGTTGCTAAAAATTTATTGATTAAACAAAAAACATATTTTTAAGGATTTGAAGTACAGACAAGCCAAAATATACAGTATAAATATATGCAAATATAATCTAGTTCATCTAGTTTTTCTTATCCATTTCTAAAATTGAAATTCTTGACATACTTTCTTATCAACGACATCATTTAATTTGAATACATCAATTTAAAAATACTTAATACTTACCACCAACTGTCATATTGGCCGTTTGATCGATCAGCTTGAACTCAGGTGCATCGCCGGACACTTCGCAACGATATTGGCCCGATGAGTGAACATTTAGTTTCTCTAGCTCCACGTTGCAGATGAATTGATTGCAATGCGACGAACCATCGGCAATGGTGACACCTTTAACGGGAAACCAATTTGTTGTTGGTGGCGTTACTGGCGAATATCTGCAAGGAAAGAGATGCAAACAGTTTGAGTGTGACTGGGAAAGGGATATATTGCGAATATCAACTTGAACTGGAGTACTGCGCCAGAGCCCAAAAACCATGAAATATTGATGAGCGTATGCAAAATAATGGACAAAAGGTAGCGGTGAGGGAAAAAAGCGAGATTTTCAGCATTTTCTTTTTCTGCATTTGCGTCAAAGTTGCGCTAACGTTGCCCCTAAAACCAACAACAACAACAACGGGAGAAACGAGGAGGGTAAAAAAGTGGCGTGCAAATAAAACGTTCATCGATTTGTAGCCGCTTTTTATTATGAATAGGAATGCCAGTTGCCAGTTTTCAATGCAGCTGCAATTTGTGGCCCTCCTGCAACTTGAAAACACAATCAAATTTGAATTCAAATTGCCACACATACATATATATACACACACACAAAAGCGTTGTGGCAAAATGTTGCATTTGATTATAGCAATTAGCGAATCAGAAGCAAAGCTAGAACATTTTGATACCCTTTAAATATGGGTTGCTTTAGTTTTGGTGGAACATCGAGTCAAATGTCTCAGGCAGTCGTATATTTTTTTAAAAATATAAAATATTTCTATTGTCTTATAAGGGAACTAATATATTTTGATCTATACTCCATTTGAATAATTATTGTCAACTGGAAATTCGTTTTTTGATTTGCTTTAGAAGCAAATTTGTTTCGAAATTGGAAATTCGTTTTTTGATTTGCTTTTGAAGCTTTTGAAACTAAAATTTCATTAAAAATTTTTAAGGTTTGGAAACTTTTGGACTTGGAAACTTTTAAATTGTAATTTTTCTTTAATACAGCATTCTTTTATCAATAAAATGCTGAAAATGTAGAGTTTTTGACTTACTAAATGGAATTGCTTAATTTTTTAAAGAGTTTCCAGAAACAAAATAAATTTTAACATTACATCGGCCACGATCGATGGTAAATGAATGTTATTCCTTTAAATGTTATTTTAACATTACATAGGCAACGATCGATGGTAAATGAATGTTATTCCTTTAAAATATTTTTTACTGATTTAAATCAATGATTTAATTTTTTAATGATTTAATTCAAAATTACTTTTTCTTTTTACTTAAACTATGGTAACATTCAAAACTATTTATCGGCTTTATCAGAACTATAACTCTTTTTTAAATGAGTAAATCATATTGAAAATAGCTCAATAAATTGAAATAAAGTATATCACAGATCCCATAGAGATAATGCGAATTAAAAAAAAATTCGAATAATTTTCTGCATTTTGGACTTCCTCTTTTCCATTTTTCACATCAAACTGATGAGTTTGAACTAATCCAAGAAACGAGTGACTAAATCCAAAAATTGATTTTATTTTAATATAGAATATATTGGGGGGAACATCTACTAAGTGGTTTAATTGTGATTCTGAAGTCCAACCAACCGCAGTGTCAAATTTATATAAATAATTGAAAATAAGTGCCGACCGCACAATCAAAATTCTCCCCCATACAAAGCGTAATTGATAAAAGCCAACTCTCTGTCCATGGCAACTCTATATACGTTATTGGTAGTAAGGCAAAAAAAAAAAAAAAAAGCAAAAAAAGGAGTCAGGTGAAGGGAAGGGGTATGATGTCAGATACAATAACTTGGCCTGGGTTTAAATTACCAATGTCATGTCGATTGTGGTCAACTAAACGCATTCAATTTACATACAAAAAAAAATTTTTTTTTTTCTTTTTCCCCCCACTCACAGATTGCAAAGTGTTGGCCCATGGGCGTGGCCAGTCCATTTGGCAAAGCCTCCGTAAACCGTTTAATGGTTTTGGCAGTTGACGTAAATAATTTTTGCTATTGTTGTTGTTGTTGTCGCCATATTTGTTCATGGATTTAAAATCAATAACTCGAATCACAGACCTCCCCTTAACACTAACAATTTACCACATTGGCAAAATAAAAGAAAATAAAAATGAAAATAATAAAAAGGAGGCCCAAAAAATTTAGTGCTCCATTAAATTCGTTCGGTGGCATAGGGTAGAGGGTGGATGCAATGTGCAACAATTAAGCCAGTTAAATGAAAAGTTCGCTTCACACATATTTGAGACCAAACTGGCAACGACACCTGTCCACAATTGTTGGCGCCCATAAAAATCCATTTCAATTAAGCATTTAAATTAGTTGCGACACTTTCGACTTGTCCCATACACACACACCTCTATGCATACTCCCCCCCCACCCCCTCAATGGGCAAAAAGCGTTTGCTTACTCCACTTTGTTGCATCATCCACTGTTGCAATTTCATGACATTTTCAATTTACGCCATAAAATCTGCATGAATGCGCCGGCACACTCTCACGTTGAAGGCATTTTATTATTTCGAGTCGTGCCAATGTAGTAAAAAAAAAAAACAAAAAAAAAAAATATAGAGGAGCAAAAATATACATATATGCATATATATATTTTTATGACAATTTTTATTTGTTTTATGGCCACAGCAGCAGTTACCTGTGAGTGTGTGTGTGTGTGGGTAACTCACCTGAAAAACTCCTGACCATCCTTATACCATTTAACCGAGTTCAGTGTCCGATTGCCCATCTCATAACTGCAGAAAAGTTTCGCCTTTTGTGCCACATCGATAATACGCGGAACGGAGAGATTGGATAGATGCAGTGCATCCACTGTAAAGGGAGGGGGAAAAAAAATGTTCAGCATTAAGTAACGATTCAAATGGGTTTTATCATACAAAGCTGCATATAATCGTCAAGTGTTAAAAGCATTGGACTTTAAAGCGATATATTTATATATGAGTGATTCTTACATATATATAAAGGAAATAAGTAAGATTAAAGACCCATTTCTTGATATTTCACACACAGGACCCATGAATGCAGGTCATGAATCAAATGGGATAGTCGGAGTCTGAGTATATGAGAATTAATTAAGTTTATTTTTACTTGAGCCTCGTAATAAAAAGTACACAAAGCGCACCCAAAAGGGCGTCCATATACATATATATATTTATATATCTGTATATATAGATGACGATGAATGGCCCTGAGATGCATTATTGTTGAGTTTTATATCTGAACTATGAACTTTGCCTTTGGACCGACAAAATAATTAGCTGGTCTTCTCTCTATCTGCCTGTAGATTTGACCTACTGCTTCTGCATTTAGCTGGCCTTTTTTTGCTCTTACACAACAAACGGACATAACAATGCTTTCTAATACTCTTTCTATATGGTTATGGTTAAAAAATAATAATAGAAAAAAGGAAAATTGGAGGGTCTTTAATATTTTAGTTATGTTAATAAGAATTTTAATATTAAATTATAATTTGGCAAAAATATTTGTGTATTTAAAAAAAAAATACTAATAGGTTGGACAGTTCTTGATATTTAGACATTTTTATAACTAAATAATGAAAACGTATTAAATAACTTTACAGAAATTTATCTGACTTTTTTCTTTGAACTATACTATTCTTTGCTTTATCTTTTATTAAATTAAGCTTATATACTTAGGGCAGAGTATTTCAAAGTTGACTATTTGTTCTGCTCATGGAAACCTTCTCTTTCTCTTCTTTTCCTATTTGTTTGTTGGTTTTTATTATTTATGTGGCCGGGTTTTCGTGGCTGGCTTCTTTAATGGCTTCAGGGGACAACGGCTTGAACGTTGTCGGCTAATTACAACAAATAACAGAACTAACAGAAATTAACTTATGTATGTATGTATGTATGTGCTATATAAATTAACACTATAATATGAGTTTTTTTCCGGTTGCTTTAATGCTTTAAATCGAGTAATTGGACTGATATAAGTTTAACTTCAAGCTGGGCTGAAAAAATGCTAACTTAAAGCTAAATTTACATATATGAAGTTATATAGTTTACTATATATATATATATATGAAAGATCAGTCAATTTTGTAATGATAATTTAATGTAACTGTATTAAATACTAACGAAGAAATGAAAAGTGCTAAGCAAAAAATTGGTTAATGAAGGAATATAACCCGATTGTATTATTGAAAAAAAAAAATTATATAGCAAATTGTATAAGATGATCTTATTTATTTGCAATTGAACTTTTTCACAGATGAATTATATCAATAAATATTAATGGCCATCAATAAAAAGGAGATATAACTACATTCCATTACATAGTAATTGGTTAATTTTTAAATATTTCTCACATTCCGACAAAGGGAAATGAACCAAAGTTAATGGAGCTGAAATGTAGTTTCATTTACTGATTCGATTAAGAGCATTCGTGTTTGACACGGTTTAAAACAGTTTTTGTGATTTCGCTTATATGTTTCTCATGTAGTTGGCTATAGTTTTTTTTTCTTCCTTTCTCCTATCATATTGTTATTGGATAATAATATTTTATTTGCATGCAAAATTAAGTCCAGATGACATGTGCGATTATGCGCTGCTGATATTTGTGTGTGTGTGTGCGTTTGTGTTTGTATTTTCGTGTTTTTTATTCAATTGACAAATTATTAACATGGCTTTGGTATTTACTCTATTATCTAGGGCATAAATCTGGTATAAATAGTTTAAATCGGTTGTGGGCTTAAAGCAATTTGCCAGAACAATAATATAATACCCGACAAATTGCTTAATGTCTAGGCTAAGGCACATTACTCATAATGACGGGCAAAAAATTCGATTAGCTTAGAAAGCAATTAACATGCTAAGCACACACACACACACACATACACATATACACCCACCCATTCACGTGGTTTCTTTTTGAAAGGATTTTCGACGGCCATGACGAGGAGACTATTGAAAAGGGCCAGCCGCAAAGTATGCTACAAGAACTAAATCTGGTCTAAGTCCCTTTTGGCCGCTTGCTTTTGGCTTCCTTTTTTTCTTAGTTACTTTCGTTTTGTGTTTTCTGCTGTTGCGTTGGTTTTGACTGATTGTCGGTCAGTTAATATCACTCAAACATGCCTTGGCGACGACGGCCCACGATGACAGAGCGACAGACAGGCAGACAGACAGAGAGACAGCTGACCATGTGAGCAGGCGATGAGTTGGCCAAATACATTTTGCTCCCTCTCTTACATGAGATAATGAATGCGTTGACGTTCAAGGATTTAATGTGCCGAAACAATGATGAATTAGTGACGAGACAGAAATTTCTCAAGCGCAAAATAATGAGGCATTTGCTTGGCCTCGAAAGCTAACAACCAATGTTGTGTGTGTGTGTGTGTGTGTATGTTTTTTTTTTTTGGGTCCATTGTGCGGACAATTTGCTTTGAATTTAGTTGATTGCCGGACGGAATTTGGCGCCATTTGCTCTATATATATGAATCTCTATGTATTTGTGTGTGTGTGCTTGTCTCGTCCTTCGTGTAACGGTGCGTTAAATTCACCACAGAAAGATTGGAATTTTCTATTAAAGAAAACAGCCCAACGACTATTTGCTAATTTAAATTTTAATACACAAAAAGCGCCATGCACATGAACTTCACACACACACATTCATACATATAAACATGGATACATATATATTTCGCCATGTTTTCCTGGTGCCTGAAGCTCGGAATAGGTAAATTTGTCTTTGTCATCGCCGTTGACATTGACATGTGGTTGGATTTTTCCTTTCTTATTTTTTTTTTTTGTTTTTGTGCTTGGCCATTCTACTTACTTTATCTGTAAGGGGCGTTATGTAAAGGGCATTAATATTCCCAGTTTCTTAAAGACAAAAGAAGAGACAGCAAGAGATTCTCAATTCTTATAGCACTATTAGGAGCTAAAAAAGATTTTCTAATTAAATTGCAAGAAAATGTTTAAATAGAAGAAAGTTATATAACATATAGCTAGAGTATTTAAGATTCGTTTTACTTAACCTTTAAGCGTATATCTAACGAAAGTTTTCTACATGTGGGCAAAAACCATAAGAATTTTCCCTTTACCACTTTAATCATTTCCTGGCCTATCTAGCCCGCCCACATGTTGTTATTGTTGGAGAAATGGAGCATCACATTTCATCATTCTGAAGATGGGAGGAGGGGGAGCACTTTCACTTTTGTCTTGGCCCAAAACATTCTTGCATTTTAGTTAACATTTACAGGAGGAAGAAGATTCATCATCTTTTTTTTCCCCCCCATGCCCTTTGTGTGTAGTTTTTTGTTAAGGTTTTATCTGTATTTTTCTTCTCTCTTTTTTTTTTCTATTTGGTTACCCAGTACAGGGATAAAATTAATGGGGTATGTTGAGATTAATAAAATCTTAATCAAGGGTTTCGAATTGAAGTCAAAGTATGTTTCAGTTTTTATGAATTTGAGTAATTAGACTTTGGAATCTGTTTATACTATTTGTCCAGTACAGGATATTTCAAAGTTTAGACTTTATTTTTGTACTTCTCTGTTTTATTCATAGTAAACCTATAATGTCAGACCATATTCTGACAGTTTTATGTTCTTGGGATTGGAGTGGTTTTTTTTTTTTCGTTCTGGTTTGGTTTAGTTGATATGTTGGATTGATGAATTGCCATGGCACGCAAAATTATTGCATATTTGAAAATTCGCTGCTTGGTATTGCAATGCATGCATTAAGTATGCCTGCTTAAAGCAAGAAAAACTAAAGTCTACAATGAAACTATTATAAAATTATGCATAAATTGCGAATAAATATGTAATCAGATGAGCAACTATCTACAGATGCTGAACAAAATATTCTGGCATAAGAGATTTATAAAGAAAAGAAAAAAAAAATATGATAAAGAAGGAGACGAAGACGACGTTGCAGTTGCTTGTCTGTTGATTGCAGAAAGAGAAGGGATTCAACATTTAGACGAAGGATCGACCAACTGAGCCGGCAACTAGGTAATAGTTTCAGGTAAAAGCCTGTAAACGGGCAAACTGGCGCAAACGAGCAGCAAGCTGCTAGTCCTGCTCCTGATGATGATGATGATGATGGCGAGACATTGAACATAACTGGAGAGAGAGGATAAAAAAATGGGGGAGGAGAGGATACCATGCTGGCTAAACTCTCTATTCTATCCTTGGCAGCTGTGGCGAATTTTATCTGGAATAGTTGTAAAAGTAGTAGCAGTAGTAGTAGTAGTAGATATAAAGCCATTGAGTTGGAAACTGTTTCCCAGTGCCAAGTCAGCTCAAGTAGCAGTCAGTTCAGCCTCTGCTGCGAAACAAAACCTCCCGTTTTCCCCTTCCCATCAAACTCCACTTCCTTTCCATGCCCTTAGTATTGTTAGCTTGTGTTTTATTTATTACATGGCGTATACGCAATGCAAATATGCTGCAATCCATTGTTCCCTTCGCTACTATATTGTTGTTGTATGTCTGACAACAACAATTTCTGTCTCTTATTTCACTCATTTTTGTTTTTATTTTTAGTTTCTTTTTTTGGGTGTGTTTTTTGTTTTGTTATTTCTAGTTTTTGCTTTTTGCAATTTTGGTGATTGTTTCTATTGTGGCAACTTTTTTAATCATTTTTAAAAAATTTTCCCAGCAGTTTCAGTTGGATTTTTTTAATACCCTTGCATAAAAGTTGTATTATTCTTGGTCAAAGTTGAAATTATTCGATATTTTTTTAGTTAAAACAACAGATCAACAGGTTGAAAAGGGTATACCGGAATCAAAATATATATATGACGTATGTATTGGAATAATTAGTGAAAGATAGGGTAAAAAAGAGTATGCTACTTTAGCATACAACTTATAGTCTTTTGCTTTATTTATGTCTTTTTTGTTATGTAGTTTTTTGAGGCTTGTGGCTAAAATTTTTGTACATAGGCAACGCCCTTTAACCGTCTTTTTTTTTGTATTTTTTTTTTTTTGTTTTTTGGGTTTCATCTTCTCTTGCTCTTGCTGTTCCTTTTGCTTTTAATTAAAACGAACTCTCAATATGCTCGGCTGAACGCGACGTTTGCTCTTTTTTTTTTTTTTTGGCTTTTCCACAGAATTTTCCCTTTTTTTCTTGTAGTTGTTGTTACTTTTTGCTGTTGGCATTGGCATGGCTTTTGTTACTAGTAGATTTCCCACGTCTCTTAGTTATTGTTCTTGTTTATTTATTCTTTTTTTTTTTATTTTTGCTGGTGGTTCTTCAGTCTCTGCAGACGCTGACGTTTATTTATTGTGTATTCCAACAACAAAAGTTGCCAAACTAAAATTAGTAAACTTGGTGTGGGTTAGTACAAATGATACATAAACTTGTATGAATTTTGTTATGTGTATGCCTTAGAGTGCCAATATATGTCATTTTAATATATAGACGGTCCCTTAAACTTATTAAGGAGAAAGCCCTAAAGATATGTAATTAACAGGATAAATCCCAGATTGATATTTAAAAGGCAGCAAATTACATTTGTACTTTGAGAATCAGAAAAAATAATACCTAATACATGATATAAGTACTTTTAATTTCAAGATAAATTTCAAGTTAAAATTAAATTAATAACATAAAGAAAATAAAATAATTTTTTTTATACTTAGAGATTACGCTTAGCGTAGCTGCATAAATATTGTAATAAATAAAGAGTAATTTACAAATTCAAATATAAAGATTTCGTTAAACTTAACGGACCAACTGTTCGGTGTTCTCAAACACAATCAAATCTAGCTTGCGGAATTTGGCCACACTAACAGTTTTGTTTTGTCGTCGTTTCGATTACTCCGCGGAAATTTTTCTATTAATTTCGTTATCGCGTTTAGCTGCAAACAAATTATTTTGGCATTTAGTTTATAAAATCGGAATACAAGTAGTGCTATTTTATATATAAAACGATTTGAAAGTTTTTGAAATTCCGAAAATTGAAAATTATGGCCGACCACTGTAAAAGAAATGTAAATGACTAACAGTTAAATAAAATATAAAGTAGTAAGGTAAGTGCATTTTGCATTCCTTCATTATCTCTAATCTGTAGCGCAGCAAATATTACAATTTACATTATCTTAAGTGTGACCATGCGTTTGCTGGACTTAAACATCTGAGCTAAGCTATAATGTGGTCAGATTTCTTGTTTTCTTCTTCTCCAAGCTCAACAGTGCATACATATTATTGTATTAATAAAAGCACATTTAAAGTTAAACCGTTCATACATATAGTGGTCGGCAAAATTTTACTAGAATTTTCGTTTAACTTTGTTTTTTCAAGTATTTCTGGTCAAGTCACCAAGTGAAAGGTGAAAGTAACTTGACCTTTTTTTTGCAACGTAAACAGTAAACGGTTAACCAAATGAAAATGATCATTAACGGCACACACTTTACCAGCAGAGTGGAAAAGGCACGGGGTAGGGGGGTAGTGACACTGTTAACGTTGAAGTTGGCCACCTTACAGGACCGAAAAAAGTGCAACCAAACACTTAACTGAAAACTTTTCTCATTTAACGTTGAGGCAAAACTGAAAAGCTACTCAAAATCTATTTGAGTTGAGATGGATAAACGTTGAGTGGGTGGCGGGGGCTGGTTGGTTGGATGGGTGGGTGAGTGTAAACGAGAAGCGAAAACAACATTGGACACTTACATCAACTAATAATAACAAAATATTAAGTTTATACAAAATTTAAAAAGTTTTCTTTTTCTGTCCACTTGTCGTAAGACATTTTATGTTGCACTTGTATAAAAAAAAAACAATTTTAATTTTCAATTTGGTAAAAAACCAATGTTGCAAATGTTAAAGCCAAACTTTGAGGCACAAGGAGAAGAATCAATAAGCTTAACTTTTTCGTAACTGAAATGCCACGACATCATGTGTGGCATGTATGCTTATGTGTGTCTGTCTGTCTCTATAAAGGAATCTATTTTACAAAAATGTTTAAAAAAATAGATATATGTACATACATATGTAGGTATATACATATACATATATGTACATGTATAGTATATACATATATATTTTTTCATTCGCTGCAATGTCTTGACGTTGTTTTTCCACATCGTCTCCTTATTTTGTGAAAGTCAAATATTAGCTGAAAAGTTGAAAAAGTTTTCTCAAGCAATTTTACGCTTACATTTTGCCACAACTTCCCAGTCTCCCTGCCTGCCTCGATGTCCTGATAGTCCTGTTGCTACGGGTATGGGTACGGGCTACGGGTCGTGGTCCTGGTCGTGGTCTATCTGTCAGCAGACTGAATGCTGCTTGTTTTCTGTCTCTCTCCCTGCCATCTCGATCTTTATCGACTTAGTTTTCCTCGTTCTTAGCATCCGCTTTTTTGCCGTCTCATTTTTCCTTCCCCCACCCCCTCCCACCAAAAAAGTGCATTAAAAAATATTGTTGCTGCATGGTCGGATACGAACACTGTGTGCCCCGCGTATCATTTTTGATCAAATTCATGGTAATTGTTTCAACTGTAAATTTATCCAAGTTTTTCCTCTGCTTTTCCTTTTTTTGTTTTTTACCTCGTCCATGCAACGCAGAAAACTTTTTGCACACACAGACAGACACACGCACACACATTTGTAGAATGGGGGGAAGGTATTGGTTTTTATGGAGCGTTGGTTGGGTTGCTTCTCCTTCAAGCTTGGTTTGAATGGTTTACGTAGATGGCTTTAACAATGACACGACTCGCTTGCCACTCAATTTTGTGTTAAACAAAAAAAGACAAAAAACCTTGGGTATATGAAAATTGATATCCATTTAATTGAATGTTATGGAATTACTTTTTAAATGTAATTTTAATTAAAGATGATGTATGTACAGAGTTTATTTTGCTAATATATTACTTATACTGCAAAGTAGTAAATTACTTTTCAGGGTTAGATTGTAAAATGCTTGTAAAATGACACGAAAAAAGCAGGGAACAAATTAAGATAGATGTATTTTTAATCCGATCTTATAAATTTATAGATTGGTAAGAAGATTTAATATTATTAATTTGTGAATGAAACCCATTTACTTTGGTCTGTTTGTTTTGTTAATTTTTGGCAAACATTTTCGAAAAATCAACTCGATATGGTTCAATTCTTTAGTTCTGAACGCTGCACAATTTCAATAAATGAATGTTTCTCTAGACTCTAGCCTATAATGTATATTCCATTGTCATTGAACTTTCTATAATTGTATATATTTACTTTATAGTATTTATTTCTATCATTGTTGAAGTGAATGAGCCATTAAAAACAAGTTGCCATTTTTAATTTAAAAAAAAAACTTCTTGGTAAAACTGTCTCAATTTCCCCAAAATAAAGCCACAACATTTACATTAACTTTTGACCTTATCACAACACACAAAAGCCAAATAGAATCAATTTTTGACTTTCAATAAAAACAAGAACAACAACAAGTGAAATTTATAAGAAGATGACGAGTGAGGGGTAAGGAGGAGGAGTAGTTAAAGTTAAAGCCCAAGCTGCAACTGTGGTTGACTTCAGTTCAATTCGTGCAGATGGCAGGACTCACACTCATACACACACACAGCGAGAGTTTCCAACAATTATATAATAAGTATTTGACAGTACGTAGAAATGCCAAAGGTCAGAGGACTTCTCTTTACTTAAAAAAAAAAAAAACAAAAATAAAAAAGTTTTATATAGATATTAGCATGTTGGTTTCTGGGTATAAATAGATAAAAATAGAAAAGTTCTTTCCGACATTATCTAAATAGCAAAAAGCCTGGGTGAATAAGTAAGACAACTAAGTGTGACACTGGATATGATGATGATGAATGAATAGTACTACTCGATGTTGTTCTAAAAGGAATTAGTATTGTTTGGTAAGTTCAGAGGGCAGTATAAATGAAAAAGAGGTGATCTGGAAAGGGATCTTCGGCTTTACGAAGTATATACACGTCTAAGTCTAAGTGGGCTAATATCTTTTGTTTTGTTTTCAGGACTTTACTTTTTATTCTCCGCAATCAAGAATTTGCAATAGGTATGACACAGCTTTATAGTTAAACCAGTTCACTAGTCTTTTTTTTTACTTTAAGAGAAAAAGGACATCTTGCTATTGTGCTACGTCTTCTTGCTACATCTATTGTTACACTCATGTTTCATGGTAAATTATTGCAAAGTTACGTGTAGTGGGGGTGGTCCTTTTGGGAGGTAGAGCTTTTGAAAATGATAATACATATACATATACCATATATAGTAGAAATGACAGTGTGAGGTGAGAACTAAAAAGCAAATTTAAACATATTTCGCTGCATATGGTTTAACTGGGCGGAGTTGCTTGATTTAAAATTATGACTGCTCAAGATGTTTTAGTACCCCTACACACACAACCATACCAATTCCCTACCCATGCGTTTCTCTCTCTCTCTTTTTTTCCCTCTCTCTTTCTCTCTCTCTCTCTCTGGTGTCGCAATGTTAAATTTATTGTTGGTTTCTATGAAAAACTGTTTTATATTTCTGCTGTCTGCAGGCAAGAAGGAAGGCTTCTTTGCCATTGTACGTGGCCCAAGCACTTGCCAAGATTATGATTAATTGTTTCTCTCTCTCTCGCCCTCTCTTCTGTGTGGGTTTTTAGATGAGCTAGTGGGCGTGACGGTCAATGACACGTGCAAGAAACTATATAATAATATGTACAGTCGCAAAAGACATAAATATCAGGTCAAATATGACAAAGTCATACGCATTAAAAATTAATTTTCGCTGCTTCCGCTAATACTTTATATCAGCATTTTTGGCTTAAATTAAAAACATCAAATATCCAATTAAACTTGCCACAAGCAAAAGCATTCATCCTCAATTTATAATAATTACAAACTAATTAACTCAGATACCTCCCACCCTCTCCCTTAGCCTCATTTTTTTTTTGCCAAGGCAACTGCCAACCGCAAGAGAAAATGCCAAAAATGTGAAAATAATTATTAACAGAAATTTAACAAAATTAATGTCCAAAAAAAAAAAAAGGAAATGAAAAACGACATTCAAATACTCTACATTTCTTTTATAAAATTTTAACACAATTTTATTATTGCCTAAATCAAGAACTTTCTTTTTATTTTTTTGGTATTAAATTTAATTATAAAATTGAAATATGAAATACAAAAACAATAAAAAAGTAGTGCAAAATATTAGTGTATTATTCTATATAAATTTATATATAATATAAAATATACTGTGTATTTCGTCATAGTTGATAAGTTAAATTTTCTTTCATTAATAAAAATTTAAAAGGAAAATTAAATTACCCAAGCATATAAAACAGACCTAACCAAAGGGAGAGAGTAAGAGATGAAGATAAAGAGCGAGAGAGAGAGAGAGGGGGTTGGGTCTGCTGTGATGACGAAAAATGAGAAAATCTGTAGACAACTACAGCTCATTAAAGATATTTTGCCTAATGCCCAAGTTCTTTCTTAAAGTGAGAAATGTGAGTTTACTGTATTTGAAAAGTCAGGCCGAGCCAACTTCTTTTCTGCCCTGGCCAAAGCTTGGACAACCGCAACAACAACATGGGCCAGAAGCTGAAGAAATTTTGGTAGAGCCTCTTGCATGTGTGTGTATGTGTGTGTGTGCGTAACGTTAATGGAATTAGAAAAGTTTTTTAAGCAAAAGCTGAATATGAATGAGTGTGATTTTGATAACCAAAAAGAAAAAAGAAAATATGAAAACGAAATATCATAGTATGAGAGAGGTTAAAGGTGCATACAAGCGCAAAAAGAAAAAAAAAATTTCGTAATGAAAAAGTTTGTTTTTTTTTTTCTTGCTTTCCATTTTTCTTTTCTTTTGGCCCGACGACTCATCCATACATACATACATACATATGTATGTATATACGTGTGGGCCGTAGTTAACAGTTTTTCTGACATTTTTTGCAACTTGCGGCTCTTTATGTCCTGGCCAAAGTTCGGTCCCATACGCCAAATCACTGTCAATGACAGACAAGCTCAGAGCTTATAATCAAAATTCACAGCTATTGACATGCAGATAAAATGAAGTGAGCCAAAAAGGACATACAAACACAGACACACACGAACAACAGCCCCTGGGAGTTTTGTAAAGATTAGGCAAAAAGAAAATGAAATTATAATCCAAATTAAAGCGATTCTGCTTGATTTAGACAAAGTTTTCAATACTATAAATAAATATGTATGTATATATTTTCAATATGATTATTAATATTTGAAATTAAAAGAATTCCTTTTCTAATCAGGATTTGTGTAGTTGTATTGGACTTCTTGAAACTGCTATCATTAGTTCTGAGAAGATCTAGGAGACTGGGAGATAACAGTTATGGTTAATGAGTTTAAATTAAAGATCCGTTTAGTATATAATCTAGCACTATATTTATATCTAGTATTATTAAGAAGACTGAAAATATAAACAAAATAGAATTTTATTTAAGCTAATTCCTTACTAACAACAGCGATGAGAGAAAGAAGAAAATCTCAGAATAGATTAGGTAATCTATTTACAATCACAAAACTAAAGCATTTGATTCTTTTTTAGTAAATCAAATAAAATATAATATTAGAAGTTTTTCTTTCAAATGTAAATAATTGATTAAGTGTAATTTGCCGCTTTGTTTAACAATATAAATTAAAAGAATATCTAAAAATTTGCATCTACTAAAACATTTTTGTTATTTAAGCAATTAGCAAAGGAAAAATACATAAGTTTATCCAATTAGCTAGTAAAGGTTATAGTATTTAAACAAAAGAGATAAATTACACAAGAATCTGTATCTTAAACTCTATAAAACACATATATCCTAGTATATATGTTTTTATTGCTGTCCAACATGATTTCCTCTTTTTTTTTTTGTTTTTGTCTCTCCCCAAAAGGCACACAAAATTAACGACATTTTAAATTAAGGCATTTGGTTTTATGGGCAAAGTTTTCACATATTTTTTATTGACACTAATGCAAATCGAAATGATTCCTTACTATAAAATAAAACTTGAGCATTTAAAGCCAGACATTTAAAGCCAGCTTAGTTTAACAGTTGTAACAAAGAGAAGGAAGGATGAGACGAAACAAGGCAATGGATATTGTAGAAGCTGCACTCACTTACACACACACACACACACATACGTACATATCAAAGCGCAATATAAAAATATCAAATTTATATTTATGGCCAAAGCCAACTGAGCCAACTGCTGGCAGCAGTCGTCTAAGTCGACATGAAGGGCAAGAAAAAAAACTTTGCCGCTTTGTCGAACGGCATTATAATTTCAAATTTCCTTAGCTGCTAATAAGAATGCTGTGAAACTACTGAAGGGCTAGAGAAAAGCACAGATAGGCAGACAGACAGACTATCCGATCTGTTCGATTGTCTCACATTGTCCTGTTGCCGCCGCCGCATCTACATCCTTCTCTCGTCTTGTAAAATTATGCGTATTGTCTGTCTGGCCCGAGGCCATTAAGACGGCATTCGATTTCGATTTTTGCTTTGGCAACACTTACAACTTTCGACAGTTTAAATGGGCGAGGTCTAAAAGGGGGGCTTCGCATTCCCCTGCCCTCTCTTCATCTTCGTGTAGTCAAGCGCCATTGGGCAAATAAATCATATTTCGTTAAAGGCGAGCTGGGAAATTTGATAAATAGATAAGAGCAAGAACTTAAAGCAGAAACAATATAAAAAGGGAGAAAGGGGATAGCAACATATGGAGCAGTTTAATATATATGAAATTTAACTATTTGAACACAGGAAAAAAACGATACGAAGTTTGATTTGCTTATTAGGAAAACAGAAAAATAAAAATCAAATAAAATTTGGTTTCAATATTTGTTTTGTAGGATAGACCGGGGTTGTTAGTCACTCTTATGGTCAAATGGTAACCGATGTGTAATTAGAATTAATAATAACACAAGTGAATACAAATTTCGATAGTGACTATCTATTCTACAAACAAATTAAATAATATAAATAGGCCCAACAATCTTCTATATAATTATAATATCACGATTTGCCCTATAACCTGATACAATTTATCCGCCATGGACTAAGTTATAATGTCTCTTTAGCTTCTAACTATGCTCGAAGACAGTCAAATAATTAATTTTTAAAATCAATTGGCAAATGTTATTTCAATTTTTGTTGGTTCAAATTCAACTTTTATGGCGAAGAAGAAAAGTTTCTTAATAACAAAATTGAACACATTAACATCTGGTTTTTATGAACCGCCACCAGCCATCAACTATTGGCAAATAATAATAGCTATTGTTATTGATATTATTATTATTGTTATTATCATAATGGTTATTTTTGGTTGTTTTCTTTTTATGGGCCAGAGGAGGGGTAAAAGTTGGCGCGCGCATAAATGAATTTAATTATCCTTGGCCCAAGAGGAAAATAAGAAAATGAAGAAAATTTCAGCGAATTCTATTCATATTAAATGATACGAAGATGATACTCGGTTAGCTGTGGGGCATAAATATTAATATAAATGGTTCTTATTTCTTCTAACCTGTTGCCACCTAATAGTCCAACAAATCGGAGAATAACAGAATTAATTATTGTATAATTACCACAACTGTTGTTGCTTCTGCTGTTGCTTGTTTCACGGGAGCAACATATGTTGCATATGAGCAGCTGCAACAGCAACAGCAACAGCAACAGTTGTGTGAACAACTTAAAGTGGCTCTCAAAAGGAAATGCCTTGGTGCTATGTTGTACAGTGCCTAAAGCATGGACGTCACATTGTTGACAGCCAAAGCCGCAGTCACACTTGCAACAAACAACAACACCAACAACAATAACCACAATGGCAACAGCAACAGCTACGGCAGCAGCAGCAGCAGCAGTTGTTGACATTTATGCCGGCGAATGTCACATGCCATGCCTAGCCAGGCCTCAAGGCAATGCGGCAGCCAACATTGCGTCAGCATTGTCTTGCGAGGGCAGGTCTATAAGTTGTTCTGAGCTACTTAAACAGAAAAACTTTTGTGAATCTATTAATTTTGTTTTTAATAATAATGAAATTATATTGGATCTTGTTATTGGTTTATACAAAACTAAAAAAAAGCCTTAGTATTTAGATCCTGCAATCAATCCAAAAATGAAAGCAAATTTTTTTACTTTCCTTATTTAAGTTTAAAATATATAGTTTGAAAATTTAGCTTTCTTACATTGAAAAGAAGCTTTATAAATATTGAAAATTATTTTGCTCATGAACAAAAAAATCAAGTTTTAAATAATAGTTATAACATCCCAATGAAATTCCGGAGATTTAACTATTATTTATTTATCCAAATGGCAAAATTTGGAAGATTATTATAAGCTTTAGTTTGCTTATCTTATCTGATGATGCATGCCGAGGTTTTTATTACGATTTTTATTTTGATTCTGTTGATTTTCAAATTGAAATTGAAAATACTTCTTAAACAACCCTCGTAAGTGACTGTTTTGGGTACTCTATTCGCATGGACGACATGTGGACTCAAGACTGTGTGAAAAATACTTACTCTTGGCAAAATGCTTAGCATAATCTAAGTGACGACAACTCGTAGAGAGCAAAAGAGGTTCTGCAGAGGCACAACAACTTACCAGCTAGCAATATATATTGGATTTAGTTAAAATTTTAATATATAACTAGCCAAGGATAATTTTTTATAGTTAAATTCTTGTGAAAAGTTTTGGATTTAAATGCGCTTTCTTGCCAAAAATTTGGTATGAAACTCTTTCTCAGCTTTGGTAAAGCTACTTAATGTGAAATTGTAATTTATTTATTAATTTAAATGAATGTTCAGTCCAGGGTAGGAATGGTGGAGAAGAGAATAAAGTGCAACTCGCAGGAGTAAGAGAATATATACATACATACATATGTTTATATGTATAAAGCACGCGGCTGCATTTATAAAGAAATTTATATTTTATAGTTGACTCTTGTTGCCGTTGCTTTTGCGTTGCTTTTATCATTGTTATTTTTCAACATTGTTTATGGACCTTTTGGCCGGCTGAAATAAATAATGAAATATTTTAATTAAATGTGCTGGCTCTTACGAAGAGAGAGCAAAGAGCGAAGAGAGAGGGAGGGAGTGAAAAAGGCAAATTGAGTTATTTAAATTTATGCCATATACTCTCAAGATATATGTATATGTAAAACCACTGAGTCAGCTATACAATCTTGATTATCTCAATGAATAAATGAATGAACGAATGACAAACTATCAGAGTCGAAATGCCAATTCCGAGTCAATTGTTAAATGACAAAGTAATTACCTGCAATCAAGCTGGTAAAACATAGTTTTTTTTCTCTCTCTTTTTTACAACCAACAACAGAAGCAACAGTCAACAGAAACGGTTAAGGACAAATGGCCAACTGCAGTTAGTTGTTGAAGCAATTTAGTTAGTGCAGGACCCAAAAAAAAGAAGAAGAGAAGAAGCTGCTACTCTGGACCGGTAAGCAATTTGCTCTGCCATTATTCATGGTACATATTGAACCAGCAAGCGATGCCAAATGGCCAGCAAAAGTGGCAAATCTTTTGGTTCACACCTTGAACGATACGGAATATTGGGCAGGCATCGGGCAAAAGGATATCTCTATGTCTGTGTGTATGTTGTTTGCAATTTTTATGGATTTCTGCGTATGTCCTTTTGGTCAACCTTAAAAGTGTTTTTCCTCTACATAAATTTGCCATAAAAACCATTTAAACGGAAACGTTGAAACATTCAAAAGGGGCATTGCACAAAACTAGTCAACAACCCCAAAGAAAACAAAAAAGCAAGAAGCAGATTCCCAGCATTATCGCACATGGGTATAGTATAGTATCTGGAACTGGTTTTCGGTTTTCGCTCCAGTTGTCAGTTGACTTGTGGACCGTTCTGCTGGCCAAAATGCTCTAACTGTTCCAATAAAGCAAATTATCGTTAAAATGCTGTTGTTGCTGTTGCTGCTGCTGCTGCACACATAAGAAGATTTACGATTGCTCAGTTCGTTGGCTGATGCTTGGTTTTTGGCAGCAACCTTTCTTTTGGACCGTTTTGCGTTTTGGCCTCGTCCTTTAGTCCTGCTTGTCCATTTGCGGTTCCCCTTTTACGTTCGTTTGTTTGTTTGTTTGCTTGTTTTCCTGTGCTCCGCTTTTTTTTTTTAAGAATCGTTTGATTTCTCCTATTCCATCCACTACTATAGCTGTGCTCAAGGATACGTTTGCTGAACCCTTTTTTTTTATTTTTGGGTACTTTTGCATTCGATTGCCTGAATGGCAAAAGGGAAAATGAGCGAATGACCAAAACAAATAACCCGCAAAGTGAGTTGTTCCAAGGGAACAGCATGAGAATTGCTTCCTATTCAGTCTCATATGCTTACATACATATATACATATTATGCATATACATATATATTTCTGTGTCTGTGTGTGGGTGGAATTGTGTGCGTTGATTTGCAATGCCATGAATGCTTCAACGCTTTGGCCACCACACACAGCTGGTGCACAAATCCTCACACAGTTGGTTATTTGACAATTGATGATGGCATCCAAGATAGGGTCACCAAAAAATACCCACATACTAACACATAGTGATGGGCACGTGACAGACAGATGGGAGGCTAGCTTATGGTATCCCATACTCACAATTGATTATATTTTGGAATATTTTGATACGAAAAATTAACATAATTGTTTGTTTTTCATAGGTGAATGGTCATGTTAGTTGTCTTAATAATAGTACAGTTCCCCTTAACTTGTAAATGGGTTTAATATAATAATCCAACTCCAAAATGAAATTTAAAATCTTTCATTTAGTATATGTACATGGAAGTTTACTAAGTTTTTAGTATCAACACGAACTCTTCTCTAATGTGTAAAAGCGATAAACGGCAAATGATTTAACTTTTGCCAACATTTTTGATTTGATATTCCCCTTTTTATTTTTGATTTTTTTTGCTTTATTGCAAAAATTGTTGCTATGGTTTCGTGGTTGTGGTTTTATATAAAATTTAAAAGCCATATTTGATTAGAATTTAATGTTTATTTTAAATTTAAATTATTTCCCTTCACTAGATGTAAAACGGCATTCTGGCAAAGTTCCGTTTTTGGCAAATATCCAGTCCCGATGGCATATGTAATATATATGTATCTATACATACATATATACATTGTGTTTCCCCCGATATGCCTGACCTCTTC
This sequence comes from Drosophila austrosaltans, assembly GCA_035045865.1. Taxonomy (NCBI): domain Eukaryota; kingdom Metazoa; phylum Arthropoda; class Insecta; order Diptera; family Drosophilidae; genus Drosophila; species Drosophila austrosaltans. Next base: position 702,615 of record JAWNOQ010000049.1, on the reverse strand, counting down.
CCTGTGGGAAATGCTCTTGATCAACGCTAATGAACTTTCCACAATGTTTCAACACTCGGCACACTCCTTTTGCTTCATTCCATCACTTACCACCTCTCACCTCCATTACGACTTCGTTTCTCGTTTGCGCCTCTTATCTGTGTTAATGCATGCGTTTTCTTTGTCTCTTTTATCAGTACTTCCTGTCATTACTTTGCCCATGCCGCATTGTCGTAGATGGTCCTGTGTCACTTCCGTGTGCGCGCATTACGTTGTCGTCGACGTTCTGGACCAGTGAGATTACAACGGCAACTTGCACCCCCAACCCCAATCCTCTGTCTTTATCTTCGTTGTCGTCTTGGTCCATTGCCCCATTGCTCCCTCTGCTCATTGCTTAATTTCGATGGCAATTATTTATTTAAACTGCCCCCCATTGGAACATGGTTGTGGACCTTAATTGTTTGACTTGGCGTCGGAAACTATGGTCTTGCTCCTCTTTTTGGTCCTTTTGTGAGTCTGTGTGTGTGTGTGTTTGCCGCTTTGACAACTCGTTGACCGTAAATTTCCAAGTTTTTCATTAGGCTGCGCCTGCCTGCTTGCCTGCCTGCCAGTCCCAGGCGACACACCGCTTTCTAATCAACTTGGCCGCAGTTTGTCGCCGTGAAAAACTTTTGCTTCCTCCCGTTCCCATTCCCTGCTGCCGCCCACAACATGGCATGTTTAATGAAAGCGTTTTCACTCCGATTTCATTTCATTTAGCTGCCTCTTTTGCTTCAGACCAACTCGTCGGCAACTGATTCATTCATTATGCGCTACCTCAGATTTGTAATTTACACCTGAGGCTGAGCTCTCCTTTAGCCTCCTAACAAGCACAAACTGAATTGAGTTCAATGTGGGTCGCCTTCCCCCCACTTTGTCCTTTTCTAAAACTTTTTATTTTCCCCCATGGTAACTTGATATTATACCAATAGGAAAAAGCCAGAAACAATTTTTAAAAAATCTTTAAATAAATGGAAAATTTATTCGTTAAAGATTTTGCAATATTTTTTTTTTTTTGATTGGAAAAACATTTCTAGGTATCTTTTTAAAATTCTATAAATTGAAGTTCTTGGAAAAAGTTAATCTAAAATAATTTTTTTTTTTGCCTTGGCAAGTATTTTTTAAACGGATCAAAGAGACAGGATGTTTAAGGATTGACCAAAAATAGATAGAGATACGATATAAAAAAACGAAATCCTTACTAAGGGCAAAAAAAAAAATGTCAACACATTAAATCTCGTTTTTTTTTCCCCTCTTTTTATTCATTTTAAATCCCTTTCAAAATTCCTGGGGCCAGACTAGCTAAAATGTGAAATGGTTGCCAGCAATTATGATGTCCCAACTGCTGGTGCTATTGCTGCTGCTGCTGCTGGGCATGAACCAGAAGGGGAGGGGGAGTAGTTGGTTGAGATGGGGGGAGGTGGAGGAGGTAGGGCACTGTTTCCGTTGCTGGTGCACTGTTTCCTGCAACAACAACTGCAAGCTGTAAAATGTTTATGAAGCTTTTATGACTGCCACCCGCGGGCCATACAGCCGACTACGATGAAAGAGAGTGACTGGGGCTGGGGCAAGTCAAAGAATTAACAATATGAATATGAATTATAAGTAGTACAACAAGAGGGAAAAAGTGCTAAATGGCCTTTTATTATTATGATTACTATAATTGTACTTGTGTTATTATGTGTTTCTCTTATTGTGTGTGTGTGTGTGAGAGAGAGTTTATATTTGTGTAAGTGTGGGTGAGTTGGCAACTTTTTCCATGTTATAAAATTTCTCTATTTACATAAACGACCCTTAGGCCTGAACCACAATAAAATTTTTTTTATAAATCTAACAGATATAAACAGTAAACGTGGGCAGTTCAATGAATTTCTTTTTAATATTATTTTTACAATAAATTTTTTAAGGAAAATCTTTAACTTAAGCAAGTATTTATATATGAATAAATTTCACTTGTTTAAGTTTGAAATTTTCATTTGTTCGTGGCTGTTTAAGTGAAACTGATTAGTAAAATATCTATATATATTCTATCTATCTATATATATTAACTTGTTAATCTTAAAAAGAATTTATGAGGAAATACGTTCTGTAGTAAGAAAAACTCCTGGGAATATTAATTGTATTCACTCTTTGTCTGTAACCGAGAATAATTGGCAACTTCTTAATTTAATTTAAAAAGTAAATAGTTAAATAACTTTTATATAAAAAAACTTACTTTCTGTGGTTTATACATCCTTGAATTTACCTATTAAAGTAACCCTCGTATATAAAAATTTAAAGTCCAAAGAAAATAAAAATATTTGTTCCCTTTTGCTGTGTGACATTTACGTCACATAGGCGGATAGACCTTCATTTAGATAAGCTCTATGCACATATTTAAATTATAAAAAGCCATTTTAATAAAATCCCTTGAACTCAAAAATAAAAAAAAGAGAGAGAAACACTTGTGCATATTCTTTAATTTAAACAAATGCCTAAAGCTAAAAATAAAACCAAAAGCAGAGAAAAACCGAAACGCACGCGGCCTAGAATACCAAAAAATAGAAAAAAAATGGACGTGCTGAGCCAGCAAATAAGCTGAAAGAGTATATAACAAGTAAGATGTTGGTAAAATATACATACTTATATATACATATATATACGAGTATTTATGTATGTTGTTTATATATACTTAAGAGCACTTTCTAATTCATTACATTTTGTCAACTTAATTTATATCCAAAATACCCGAAGCAATATTGTTTATTTAGTTCAGGTTATATTCAATATATTCTGTCAATTGTTGATTGAAAAATAATAACAATATACTATAGAAACAAATGTGATTATTGATATTATTCTGGTTTAACTTAAATTGTGTTTGCAATTCCAATTTTGTATACAATTTTCCACAATTTTCAATTTCTTGATATTGAAATTTTAATATTGGTCTTTCGATTATAATGCAAGTAACCTAAATATTAGGTCTTTGATATTTAAAATCTTTTGTCCTTACCTTAGTCACTGATTAGGGAATTATTACTGAAGGAGATGAACACAGACATGAGAATCAATTAGTGATTACAACAAAGTTTCAGTAAAAAACACGTTGAGACTTGCTAAATACATTTTCAGTTTTGGTATTCTCAGAGCTTTGTTTGTGGTACATTCCATTTGAAAGAGCAGCAACAGTGGACTACATAGCTGCAAAAATTGCATGTGCTAAAGCGGACATACATAGTATAGGACTCTCGGAAAATGGAAAGGACACAGCGACACGTGAAACACATTTTCCAAATACGCGCATTCTACGAATATTTTGCAACGCGTTGAATTTGCCATGTGAATTTCGAAACAAGAAACAACAATTTATATCTGATATCAGTGTGAAAAGCGTTAACTAAGTGGCCAAAAGTAAGAATTAACTTTATGGCTAAAACATCGTGTATGTGACAAATAAAGGCTTTAATTTAGCCTTGGTTTGGGATTCGACTTTAATTTCTATATCTTTGCGTTTGCTTTTTTGTTTATAAATTTATCAACATTGTTTGTTATATTTCCGCTACCATTCGCTTTTGTTTATTTATATACACTTTCTCATTTTTAATTTATTACAATGCCCCCCTCCTTAATCTCCTCTTGCTGCTGTCTCTTCTGCTCCCTTGACATTATGCTCTTATAAATGGTCATACCGTTGGACAATATTTCGCTTGCTGCTTTTATCATCAACATGGACTGGTCTGGGTCGGGCCGGATGCGTGCCATGGATGGCGTTTGTATTTCCGTCGGCCGCCTGGCTATTGTCCTTGACTGTTTCATTAGAAACAGCTGGCGTTTGGTCACCGTTATTCGCAGATTTTTGGTTTTGTTCAGTTCCGCATTTCTGCCCTATTAAAGTGTCATGTTATTTCTGTCACCCCGAAACAAAAGCCAAGTGTTTGGCTTCATTATCATTTTCATTTTCATTATTATTATTATTGTTATTATTATAATCATTATCAACGCGTTTCCTTTTCCGTTACCGCAACGCACACACACAAACAAAGAGCACAAAAGGCAAACGATAAGATAAAACTTTGTCATTCATTCTCTTGAGTGATTTTTAGCTTACTTTATTGGTTTGACATTTTTATAAATACAAAAAGAAATGTAAATTGAAATCAAATAGATGGCTCATTATGAAATCAAAACTAATTATCTTTGAATTCTTAATAATTTAATTGCATAAATGCGGGTATTTAATTTGAAGAAAAATTATATATACAAAAATTAAGTTATAAAAGGCTAATGAAATAAACAAATTAAATGATAAACATAAGAAAATTAATTCACTTTCTTTTACAGTGGGTCATAGCTCCCGAAGCTTTTCTTTCTTTTACAGTGGGTCTCAGTTCCCGAGGTAGACAAGTTTTAATATGTTTGATTTTTAAATGACAAAAGATATTGAAAAGGTATAAATGCAGAGTGAAGAGTTAAAGTTAAATAAATAGTTTGACTTATAATTATAATTAATAAAGTATCTCAAGTTTCGAAAAGCAAAACATAAAATTATAAAATTTATGAAAATATTCGAACTTTTAAAGTCGATCAACTTAGAGCATCGATGGGAAAAAATTGTAAACAACAATTTTAAAGATGAAATATATTTAGCCTTGCCATTCATCCAATTCATCAGAGGTTTAATGTGCTTTGGAATACATTCAAACAATTTTTGGTAGTTTTTATATGGAATTTTTAAGTCTTCAGTAATGCTTTTCGATGTGTGTGTCCTAATTTATAAACAAGTTCTTTATATCATTGATTAGTAGTGATTGATCTTAGACAGTTAAGAGTTTTACTTCTGTTTAAGAAAGTGAACTTCCCGGAAGCCAGTTATAATTGCAAATGAGTCAAAACAAAACCTATTTGCTGTGATTAATACAAACACCTTTAGGAAAAATTGTTAAATGCAGCTATCCTTCCGTCGACTTTTATAAAATTAAATATCTATCCGTTTTTTTTTTGTATATATTTAAGACCTTTCACTTACTTTCTCTCTTATAAACTGAATGTATTTAAAAATCTTAAGAAATCGTTTGCCTACAATAACAAATATTTTATATTTAATTGAAATAAATTTTCGCCCTGCCACAAAAGGTTGCAAGCAACAACAACAGCATGCATCCATTTGAACATTTGCTCATTTGAAGGCTTTCTGGATTTACGATTTCTCACATTTCGCTTTAACGATTGACTTCACATAAATATGCAATTATTTTGCATTTTTTGCAGCCCACTGCCATCACACCATTCACCATTCTTCTCATTCCCGCTGCCGCATCTGCAACTTTCACAGTATTTTTTATTTTTATTATTTATTTTTGCTGCCTTTTGGCAGCGTCTGCGGTCTCACGCACATTTCGCCATGTTTATGACACATCGCGACTTTTGGTCGGCAACTGCAAATTGACTTTTACACAAAGATGAGAGACAGAGAGAGAGAGAGAGAGAGAGAGAAAGTCAGAGGAGGCAATAGGAAGGAGTGGGATGCTATGTAAGGAGGTAGAAAGTACTACGGCTGGAGGCAGAGTCTGCGTCAGGCATGCATATCGTTTTATTTGACATATTTATTTGTTGATTCATATATACATATATATATTTATTTATATTTATGCGCATAATTTGCATTTGACATATTTTTATGGAACTTTTCGAGAGAGACGAGTGAAATCAAAATAATGCACATATCAGCGATGGAAGTAGGAAATACATTTAATAGTCAATATAAAAGGAAGTAATGCATATGTGTCATCAGCGTCTTATAAACAATTCATATGAAATATCAATCAGTTTACTGTTTCCTTAACAACATGTGCGCAATTTCATTTAAAATACATTTGTTTTACTAGAAACTTTGAGCTATTTGAAAGATATTTTCCTTGTGGAGTTTTATTTTAAGTCCTAAAGTAAGACAGATTAAAGCTCTAGTTAAAGCAATTTGTGGTTTAAATGACCTTTTAGGGTGACATAAACAATGATTTCTAGTGTTATTCTTTTTTATTTTCCGAAAGCCAGAAAGCCAGATTCAGTAAAAATAAACATGAATATTTTATTAAAAGTATTGACCTGAAATAGTTAAATATATTGGAACTCTAAATAAAACAAAAAGAAACAGTAGAAGATTCTTAATCAAGGTCTTTCTATAGGAAAATACATAAAATTGAGAACTTTCGGACCAAAAAAAATTACATTGAAAATCCACGATGTTTTGAATTATTCAGATTTTAAAACAGATTGATATATGACTAAATTTTTAAATATATAACATATTGCAAGAGAATTGAAAGATCAATTACTAAATTCGTTTTAAATTCCTGCAGAGGGCTATGCGATAGAAAAGCATTTGTATTGTTTATAAACAATGCTTTTTTTTTTACAAATTACATAGTGTAATTTATACATTTATCTGAATATATTCATTTTGTTGATATCGAAAATAAAAAACTCTTGAAATTATTATTATTTTTACATTTGCACTTGAACTGACCCTCTTTTGTATGTGTGTTTGTTTTTTTTTTAGCAAATAAAATTGAAATGCATTGTCAGTACAAAAAAGAGATAGATACATCGATATACATATATGTATTTATAGAGGGAAAGAAAGAATTTTGCAATTTCATCAACTACTATATATAGTATGAAATATATAGTATGAACTATATGTGTATGTATTGGAAGTTTTACTTATTGTTATTGCAGCCTTTTGTGGCAAACGATAAGCCTTTCGTTTTACTTTCTTTTCGTCTCTCTTTTTTTTTTTTTTTTTTTGGTTGTATGTATTATTTTATTTGCTCGGCTGACAAAGCTGCTAGCAAAATGTTTGTTCATTTCAGATAAATTTATTGTTGCTGTTGTCGGTGCAAATTGTAGCATTTATAGTATTGACTTGTTGTTGCTATTTTTACGAATTGCCAATGCCTCGTAAATAGTTCTGTAAATAAATAGCAAGCGAAAATAAATCGCGGCTCAGGCAAACCCGATACGCGAACTTTTATGACATTTATGGCCCCAATGGAGGGCTATAGTAAAATAGGGGAAATGGTAATGTGTGGCGTGCCGGGGAAAGAGAGAGAGAGAGGGGTAGTCAACAGTTTACTGTTAATCATGTGCATAAATATCAGGGTCTAAATTCAACATACTTACCATTAAATGTGACCAGAAACAGGGCACCAAACAGGCATAGCACAAGCTGCAACCGAATTGTCCTTGTCGGTATAGCGCTCATGTTAAATCCTTTCCAATTTACTTGTAATCCAGATCCCAGAGTCCTGAGTCCCTGAGTCCCTGAGTCCTCAGAGAGAGAGAGAGCTTCTAGTTTAATGTCGTTCCTTGGTTGCTGGCTGCCAGATGTGGATGTCAGGCATTAAACGGAAACGCGTTTACATTGCCGCGATAAGAAACGGAAATGCTCGCGATTCTCAAAAGAAGAAGGGTGGCTGAAAAGGAGCTAACTGAAGGGCACACGGAAGGCAGGAAGTGAGCCTGCCGCTAAATACGTCGCACTCCCTGCTGCGTTTATTTTTTCTTCCTTTTTTTCCTTTTTTTTTTTCAGCTTTGCTGATAATGTTTATGGCACGGGCTCTAGTTTCTTATGGCTGGCTCTCGGTTATCCTTTTATTTCTGGTAACATTTTATTGCCATTAAGTTGCCAAATGTTGTTGTTGTAGCTTCAAAAATTAACAATGCACTTTCGCTGTGTGCGTGTTGGATTGTAAGTGTGTGTGTGTGTAAGAGCATAAAGAGTTGGCTTATTAAATTTTCTAGCTTTGGCTCATGTATCATCACATAGCCTAGATTTCTGCTAGCTTACATGCAAAATCCACGTTAAAGATTTATCGTTGTCTGGTTCTGGTTCTGCTGGTGCTTGTCCTGGTGCTGTTGCTGCCGCTGTTATTTCTGAGAATTTATGTCTGTCTCGTCGACTTTCAGACATTGCCAAAGACCAGTTTTAGCATTGGCTTAAAGTCGAGACAGTTCAAACAGCTGGCTAACAAAAAGGAGGAGGTTAGACAGACTATAGCTCACTGTTGCACTGGCAAAATTTCTATGTCTGTGTGTGTGTGTGTTTGTGTGATGTCCTTGGCATTATGACAGAGAGTAAACAAATGGAAACAGAAAAGTTGATCAAACAAAAGACAGCACAAAACTGACTGTTATTCAGCTTGTGATTTGAATTGAGAAAGACAAAAGATTTTTCAGCAAAAAAACCAAAATAGAGATTCCAAAAGTTTAAAACTGAAGTCAAGGTAGAGTTTTTTTTTATATATGTATAAAGGTGAAAATTAAGTATTGTGTATGATAGGATGAATTCCAAGCGATAGCCAACAGATAATTTCAACGTTTATCATTGTCTAAAATAAAAAAATGTGTAGAAAATTTTATATACATATACATACATAGCAAATCTAAAATCTTCTTTGTATTTGCATCTTCTAAAGCTTATATAGGCAGCAGAAATATCAGGTATTGAAAACTCAATCTGTAATATACTGGCTGACAAATCGGCAGCCGCCACTTTCCCTCTCCTCTTGCTTCATATGACGGCTAAAGCAAAGGCGCAAATCAAATTGGCCGCCAAAACAGTAACTGACTGACTGACTAAATAAATGACTCACTGGCTGACTCCTATGGCTGGCTGGCTGGCTGGCTGGCTGGCGTCAAAAGTCATCCATCAAGTAGAAAGGAAGACAACAACATGGTGAGTTCAACTTTGCATGAAATTGGCTATGCTTAACATGGTAACAACAGTGGGAATGGGAGAGATATGGGAGAGAGGAAGGCCACTTGAGACTTAATAAACTGAAGCCAACGGGCAAGCAACAAAATGTATGTAAATAAATAAATGCTTAACTCTTTTTCAAAGCCAAGTTCGTCGAGCCATAAAAACGCGGCTCGAGTTTGTGCATTATATTTTCGTTTTTTTCTTTTTTTTTTTTTTGTTTCTTTTGCGCCAAATCCCTGGCGGCATTATCATCATCAATTCATCATCACAGAGACTGGTGCAGACTGGGAATGGGAACAGGAACAGGGAATGACGACAACGACGACGACCAGGATGTGGTACGATGTGGCGTAGTTTTAGCCGACTGCTCAGTTTATTTAATTTCGCCCAACAAAAAGGAGTTGGGCCTTAGGCCAAAAAAGAAAAAGTAAATGTGTGTGTATGCATGTGTGGAACTAGTTGCTGCGTTAGGTCCGAGCTCATGGACATCACTACTCTGCCCCTTTCCCGGCGTGCCATCATCATCACCCTAGTATAACCAAAAAGCCGCAGCTAACGCCAAATGTTTCTCTCTGTTTCTCATATATGCAAGTGCCTAAGTGTGAGTGTTTGCTTTATGTGTGTGTGTGTGTGTTAGTGTTTATTTTTTCTGCTTGGTTTTGTTTACTGCAGGACTATGTTGTTGCTGTTGCTGATGCTGCCTATGTGGCTTCTATGCTGGCAGGCCAAACTGGTTGACTGGTTGACTGGCTGACTGGCTGGATGGCTGGATGGCTGGTTGGTTGGATGGCGTTTTCTAAACAACCCAGTAAAATGCCATGAGTCAAATAAATTACCCCAACATTGTTGTTGGCAAATTTTTGATGGTTTAATTTTGTGGAAAATAAGTTGAGCCGCTGCTGTGGCGGCCATATAACACATATGAAATACAAACATACACAAACACAGACACAGATGAACAAATAAACCTACATACACACATATACATGCATATGAATATGGAAGAGAGTAGCGGGGGAAACAAAAAAAAAATTGTTGCCTACTTTTCTGCTCAGCGTATACGCAATAAAATAAACGCGTCGCGCACCAGCTACAACATTTCCGTTGTTCTCCATTGCTCCAGAGGTTTTTGTGGGCCCATTTTCTGCCGCATTGCCAGTTTTATTTATTTATTTTTATTTGCCGTTGGCTCGGGTCCTGCTCTCTCTGCGCCCTTTATTCATTCATTTATAAATTATTATTGCGAAAAATATTCACATGCCTCCCCATCTAAACGCTTATGTACATGTTTTTTGAGTGTGTGTGTGTGTGTGTGTGTGTGTGTGTGCGTTTGTGTTATTGTGTGTGGGTATGTGCCACTTGAAAATGCTTTACATTTTCAATTTGCAACACACACACAAACACATTTATCAGGACAAAAAAGAAACCTTTGGCTGTTTATTTAAAAAATTTATGAGTTAATGAGTTTTTCGACATATTTTGTAAACCTGAATCTAAAACTCGCTTGACATCACAAAAACAATTCAACAGAAAATATAGGGAAAAAAAATTCATTTGCCTTATTATTAACCATTAATTAACATTTAAAAGAGTTTTTCCACATATCATGCTTATGACCCCAAAATAAAAGCATGCGAAAAAATTATTCTCGAAAAATGCTTTCAATTGAGCCAAAACCATCATCAAGTTTGTCATCATTGCTATCATCATCTCAACATCATCATCATTATTGTTATTGTCATCATCTCAGGCATGAGTCGCCCTTCTTGACATTGTCAAAAGGGTTTAAGTGGCTACACTTGAACCTTCCCCCATCTTAATGGTAGACAAATATGAAAGGAAAAAATTGGAATATTGTTGCTATGACTCCTCGAACTTGAACATGACGAGCAACTTATACTGGTTTTCCTTTTTATTTTTAAGGGGAAAAGTTTAAAGCAACATTTGGCCCACATTCAAGAATAGGAAATCGACAGAAATTATTAAAGCAAATTTCGTTAAAAAAATATTATGCAAAATGTTAGGCAAGGAATATTTGATTTAGTCTTATTTAATATTAATTCAATTTATTAGATTCAATTTAACAGAGCTTATCCTGATAGCATCTTATCTACTTACACCACAGTCAGATTATCTTAATAATAAGTCCATTTAAGTTTTGCCTCTCCTCTTGCTAACTATTTTATGGTTTTTCTCAGAGCATAAAGGAAAGCTATTCACATTCATACCAGAGTTAAGTTTGTCATAAGCGCATTCCAGCACTAATTATTCTGTTAAGAACTTACTCCACTTATGCTCAAGTATTTCACTTAGCATCAATTGCAAATGATTAGGCCTCTGGCCCTCCTCCGATAAATCAAGAGACTTCAATCACGCACACTCAAACCACAAACAAGAGAACCCTTACCTACGACTAAATAGCCTGTTTAGTCAAGCCCCGAAAATCGCCAACAATAAACAATTAATTACAGGAAATTTTTGTGTGTTTGCCAAACAGCAATTTGTCAATACTCTGTCTACCAGTATACAGAAGGTATGGGTAACTGGCTAATTAAAAGCTTGTAAAACAAAAAAAATGTGTAAAAAATGAATAAAAATACCAGAAAAAACATACGGCAAAGGGAAGTGATTTGAAACTGGCAATTCACCTTCGTCATTGTCATGTTAATTAATTCGCCAACACTTGAAAAGACAAGTGAACACAACACAACAAATGGCTTCACTTTGACCTCTGCCCTTATTGGAGTGCGTGTGAAACTGCAAAAGAAAACAGCAACAACAACAACAGCAGCAGCAAAGAACAATATAAAACTCGGAAACTCCAAAAAACTGTCAAAAACATGCAAAGCCAGTAAAACGCTAAAGAAAGGTTTGCCTTTAGGTCCGCCTAAGACTTTTCAATGGGCATCAATCTTTAATAGGTTGCTACCCCTTCCTTAAGCCCATTCCAGTACCCAGCAGCAACAGCAACAGAAGCAGCAGCAGCAGCATGAACCGGCGTCCAGTTATGGTGTGCCACAGTTCAATGCCTTTAGCATGGTTCATTGGTGATGGTCAAAGGCAAAACACTCGACACTCACTGAGGGGCACTCCAACTTTTTGAGTTTGTTCGTGTTTACGTGTTTTGTCGTCAAAATTTTCGTCTTTTTGCTTATTTTTTTTTTTGTTTTCTATTGGTTTATAGTATTTCGTTGCGTATACGCCGCAAGTGGCACGGTCGCGCGTTAACAACCTCTGCACGAACAGAAGGCTATTCGAGACTGATGATGGTGATGCTGGGGCAAAAACATGCACGCCACTTGCCGTGGCATAGCAAAGTCGCCGCTAGCAGCGAAGCCAACGACGGCAGAAAATGGCGAAGTACTTCGCTGATGTCATGACAAGACGAAGCCTGAGACATATAGCACCAGCAACACCGCTAAAGTAGTGTCTGGCTGATGGCTTTGGAATGGCTGCTGCTGGTGCTGCTACTACAACTCCTGTCTTCGTTTTGGGTAGTCCAAATCGCAGCTGAAGGCAGTCAGTCAAGCGACTATGGTTACAGTAAGCGTAACATATTGTCGTATGGCTAAAAATTCTGCTGCCGATATCAAGGACGAAGTTGAACACTTGAACGAGCCACAATTTTACAGCTTTGTAAGAGTGTTCGGCTTCCAAGTACCATTCACTCTTAATGTCGCTTTGTCGCCCAGCTAAATTTCTCTTAGACGCGCAAGGCGCGTTTTTAGGTCAGTTATGTGTACGGTTTACAAGTTTACAGCTACAAAAGGAAAACGTAACAAAATATTGAAAAATTACTAAATTGTTTGCATTCAAAATTTTTGTTGTAAATTATATACACAACTTCTAAGCATAATCTGCAAATCGGTTTATAATTCAAACACATTTACATTGTTCTGTTAAGGTTGCCGGCTCTGTAAGCAAAAGTCTACACAAAATGTAAGCACCAAAAAATGTTGCTGTTAATCCGGCAGCACTTTAACATTACATTGAAATGTTAAATGTTTTGTTCTTGCCATAAGAAAATTAAAAAGTCTAAGAAATTCTTTTTAGGAACATATAATAGAACATATGATACAATGAACTCTTCATATATAAATGCTTGATTTTTATTTCTACAAATCCCATTTAGCCATGTTTTTCCCTTTTTACATTTATTCTGGAGTTAGTTTTCTGTACGGATATAAAATGAATTGGGTGCATTACAAGCATATAAATGTGGTACGGATGTCCTTTTAGGATGCTTAATAAAATTGCAAAATTTAATATATCAATAATAGATTATAAACAAAATTATATAAACACAAATTCTATAAATTTCGTTGCATATTACATCAGCTAAACTCCTTCCTTTATGACTAAAGCAAAGAAGATTAAATATAAATGGTTATCAATTGCCTTTTAATATAAAGTTAAATTATTATGGTTGCATAATTATTTAATTTTTGATTTTGATTCTACATTGTCGCTTGTGTATATTGACATTTACTGGAGCAAATGCTTTAACTATGTAAATTTTGTACTTTATGTACAAAAGCAATAAGAATTTCAGATTTCTTCTAGTCCAGGCCAAAACGAAGCAAGCAAAGCAATTACAGATCCCAGACAATGGCCATGGAAATCGTGCTTTTAACATTTTTTGATGGCCGGCAATAAAAGCTAACCCCCTCCTTTTCTATATGTATATATAGTATTCACTTGCAACTAGGCAAAACTAAACCAGAACAGACCAAACCAGACTAAATTCAAACTCCATGCCAAGAACTCGCTTCACTTCACGTAGCCAAGAAAGTCGCGTCAAGTACATTTGGATATTTAATGCCATTCTGGGATCGTAAAATTTTTGAGTGTATCTTTGTGATGGGACGGCCGGCGGGTGATTCACAAAAAAAACAAAAAAGAAAAGTCAAAATGGGGAAAGAGGGAACATTGCAAAGCACAAAGCACACACACAAGAAGAGTGAGTGAGACAGAGTAAGAGAGAAAGGACAAAGTAGTCCTAGCGCAATTATCTCTTGGACTTGGACATGGACTAGGGTGTTCTGCTATTAGATGACCCAACTATTTTTGCGTATATTTTACGCATATTTTATGTGCCTTGTCTCATTTTTTTTTTTTTTGCTGTTCTTTTCTGTTTTTGCTTTTGCCTTTTTGCCTTTTTATGGCCCCCTTCTCAGTGTAACGAAAAATGGCGTTGAAGGCGATTTTATGTTGTTGTCTTGCAGATACATAAATATAGATACAAAAAAGAAAAAAAAACTAAAAAGCTTTAATGGATTTCATTTTCCCATTGTTTTAACTTTAATGCGAAAGAACAAAAATTGATAAGCTGTGAGTATAAATAGACACACAGAAATCGTTGAACACACAGTTGTGGAAATTAAAGCAATTTGAGCAGAACTAGTTTGATTAGCTTAACATAAAGATGACCTCTAAAGTTCCGTTAATAAAACACAGCAATAACACTCAAATACAATCTATAGGTCTGGGCACCTACAAGGTATGTATATGTCACTTGTAGGTTATTGGCATTAACGTAGCAATCAGTGGCGTCCAAAAGAGGGGTAAAATTAACAGGAAAAGTGTTTCAATTACCTGTATTCATTAGTACTTTTTAATCGAACCTTGCCCCAAAAGATTAATCTTTGATACGCCACTGGTTTGTTTTCATTTCTATTGATAAGATAAGATCAGTGAGAAGACTGTTTGATTTCATATAGTCTAGTCATTCATTAACGTTAGCGATTCATTTGTTAACGTTAGCAATTCATTCATTAACGTTAGCAATTTGATTACAATGGTTACATTAGTTGTTAGAAATTATGATGAAATTTCTCCATCGTAGTCTTTGGGTGGAGATTGTGAACGTGCCACTTTACATGCCATCGATATCGGTTATCGTCATTTGGACTGTGCTTATTTCTATGAAAATGAAAGAGAAATTGGATCAGCTGTAAAGCAAAAAATTGCTGAAGGAATTATTAAACGGGAAGATATTTTCATTACCACAAAGGTAAGTAAGCCAGTGGCAGACTAAATTTTGAACTAATATAATCAAATTTGTTTCAGCTGTGGTGTCACTTTCATGAACCGGAAAGAGTTGAGCATGCCTGCCGAAAAAGTCTGGAGAATTTCGGTTTAGATTATATTGATCTATATTTGATACATTTTCTCTACTCCTATGTATATCGGGGAGATAATGTTATGGTACCTAAAAATGACAAGGGGGAAGTGGAATTAAAGTAAGTTTCTTAAAAGCTAAGATAAAACAATTTTTTAATATTCCTTTAATAACTGCAGCGAAATTGACTTTCTCGATACTTGGCGGGCTATGGAAAAGTTGGTTGAATTGGGCTTGACTAAAAATATTGGAGTATCCAATTTTAATTCTGTGCAATTGCAACGTTTATTGGCCAACTGCAAGATTAAGCCCATACACAATCAGGTAAGTAGAAGAATCTTTAGTTAAATAGTTTTTTAATATTTATCCAAATCCATTCCAGATTGAATGCCATCCAGCGTTTAATCAAAGGAAACTCATTGCATTCTGTCGTCAGAATGATATTGTTGTAACCGCTTACTGTCCTCTTGGACGGACAGATCCAAGCAAGAGGAAACCAGATTTTCTTTTTGATGATAAAGTGCAAGCTATAGCCGATAAATATGGCAAGTCTCGGGCCCAAGTAGTGTTACGATATCTGGTTGAAATTGGTACTATACCATTGCCCAAGTCATCCAATCCCCAACGGATTGAGGAGAACTTTAATATATTCGATTTTCAATTGGATGCTGGCGATCATAAAGTTTTGGATTCATTTAATAGTTGCGATGGTCGTTTGGTACGCTCGGAACAAGCTAAAACCAATATTAATTATCCCTTTCATATTGACTTTTAATAATGATTAAATTTTACCTTCTTATACTGTGCTAGTTTAATGGAAATTTAAGTATATTAAAGTGGGTCTAAAAGGAGAAATATACAAACACACATGCGGCTATGTGTATGTGTAGACCAAACAATGTCAACAACAATTTAGAAATTGAGCTTGACTAGAAGGGCGAAAAAAGTTTTTGCATTTCATGTGTTGGTTTCTTTTTTTTTTTGTTTTTTTTTGTCATTGGAACTCGCTAATTTCCGTGGATAATAGTTTCATCTTCGTGACGTCTCTGCGCTTTCCCGCTCTTGAACATTTGCTGGCTGTGTGCTCCCTTCATCTTCTACTAATGGCTGACATGTTGAATTTGTCGTTGTACGTTTTTCAACTTCTTCAAGTTTTTACCATGCCTCCCTATTCCTATCCCTACGTCTTACCTCTAACATGGTTGAACAATTTGTTTTTCTTGTTGCGTGCTAAGAGGATGTGCGTGAGACTTGGAAGGAAATGGTTTTTCTTTCTCTCCTGCTGCTTTAAGCTTTCACATACATACAGACAGCCTTCATGTCTTTGCATTTTGCAAAAATAAATTGAAATAGAATCTTTTGGTCGAGAGTCGTCGTTGCAAATGCAGTCGACTGGCATGAAATGAGCCGCATCCCGTGGCCATGTTTTATGGGCCCAGTTGCTGCTGCTAGTGCTGCTGCTGTTGTTGCGGGTGCGTGTCATAGCCAAATTGACCCCATTAATCCTTGCGGCCAGATAGCACTGGCAAAAAAGCAAATGTCAAGCCAAAAACAATGACAAAAGCCACTGGCCCAGACACCAAGAGCAAAAGCTCCAGAAATTTAACAAAAGACAATAAAAAACAAAACAAAAAAATGGAGATGCAACAAGGACAACACAGCAGAGTACGCGCAGCACATCCTTTTTTGGCGCTGTTCGTTTGGCTTGTTTATGGCTTGTTGATTCGTGCATGAGATAAAACATTTATTTGCGTCGCCTCTACGGAAGTGTATATAATTCAAGAGCTCCTCCAATCCCATCCCTAGTCTTGCTTTAAAGGCAAACAACAAGTAAAAAAAAAACTGATCAAAAACAAAAAAATGATATGCTTATTAAATTTAACATAAAATTAATTATAGTTAACACACATTGCTATGTAGCAAATTGAAAGGGGGAGTCCTTGAATCTTTGTTGGCATATCAATTTCCTCACTTCAAAAGGCTTAAGGGTCCACTTTTAGCAGGCCCATGTAGTAATAAATGATCAATGCTCCGAAACTGTTGCGTTTAATCTTGGACTTGGCTCAATTCCCAAGACCCATTAATCATTTTGGTCATCAAGCATGAAAGCGATTACTCATACATCCATATAGATTCCATGATTCTCATTCCATTGTGGCAGCAAAATTGCTATAGCAAACATTGCTTAATAGGCAGGCAAATGGAAAAACAAAATGGACGAGTGTGTGTTTGTGTTTATGTGTGTGTACCAAGGGGAAGACTCCTCTCTCTCTTTCTCTCTCTCTCTCTCTTTCGTTCTCTCATTCTTTCTCCTAATATTTACCTAAGTGTTATTTCTGTCGGCTTAGTTGCCCAAAATTATGCTACACACAATATTTCGTTATATTTATCACATTTGATTGTGCGTATTAACGGCGAGTTTAGTGGGGCGTGCGGCAACGGGAAGTGAAGCTAGTATGTATGTATGTATGTATGGGGTATGTGGCAAGGAATTAATAAGATAACTTTTTGTCTATATATGTATATTTGTGTGCGCTTGTGTATGTGGCAAGGACTGAGTTTGGCGGACAACCGCTGGCTTATGACTGTCAGCGGGTCGGCAAAAGTTATTTATTTAACATTTTGGCTTAATTTGTTTTTATGGCTGCTTGGACTTTATATCTGTGTAAATCAGCAGATTTATATTTCGCTCAGCTGGTTGGCTAATTTGATTTTGTGCCGCCAACTTACCACGCATACAGTAAACATACACCCACACACACACACACATACATACACATGCACATATGTGTGATACGAGAGCGAGAGTGAGAGAGGACGCATTTAAATGGAAATGGATTCAAAGTTAGGCGCACATGTTGTGCAAGTTAATTAGCACAAAGAGACTGTCGAGGAGAGTGAGAACGACGAAGGATTGGATGAATGTAACCAGTCGGTTGCATAAAATAGAGATCCATTGCCTCGCTCTTATAAACAAATTTGTAAACAAATTGTTTCAAGGCCTTGGCTTCAATTCAATTCAATTGCTTAGTGAAATGCCATTTACAATTGTTTGTTTTAAGTGGCCCTATTGCACGTGCCATGGAAATCTCTCTCTCTCTCTCTCTGTGTGTGTATGTGTGTGTGCGTGTGTTTGTATGCGTTCATTGCGGCTAATTAAAAACAAACAATGGCCACACAAAGTAGGTTACATGCAGCAGCTGCAGCGACGGTAGCAGCAACAACAAAGGCAGGCCAATCAAGTCAAAGCCACATTACATGTTACATTATATTCGAATCTTTTCTTTTCTTTCATTCTGGTCTCTCTCTCTCTCTTTCGTTTTCGTTTTTTCTCATTCTTTTAGCCGGCTTTAGCCAGGCCAGAATCGAGTCAAGTCTTTTGTTTATGCGGCGCCATAATGAAACAATTAAGTGCAGAAAATTAGGTTTCAGCTGCAGACGCGGTGCAACAAGAGCACAATGCCAATGCAAATGTTGAAAGTAAAATAAATACAGCCCGAGGACAAAAGCAACCAAAGAATGAAAACGAATAAAAAAGAAGAAAACCAAAGCTGACAGACAATTGGACAATTGGACAGGCTGGACGAGTCCCAGTCAGCAGAATAGAGAATGTGACAGGAAGACACCACAAAGGCAGTCATGATGCTGTCACTAAAGGGCCAAAAAGGAGCAGGACATGGCATAAGGGTCGGCTTGGTTCGGCTAAGCTGCAACTGTAACTGCAACTGGCTGCAGAATGTCAAGCCCTAGTCTGGTTAAAAGTAAAAAGCATTGTCCATTGTCCATTCACCATAGAATGCCCCCCACAGTTCTTGCAGACATTGCTGACGTGTGTTATCAGTGTCAAGTATTGCGCTCTAAAGTATGCTATAGGTACTGGTATTGTTATGGCCAAAACTCTCCAATGGCTGAGGGCAAGACTAAAACAATGAAGAAAAGAGGCCAGTTATGCCATCTCAAATGTACTTGGCACAAAGTGAAATGGAGCTCACACACTTGATCTACTTACCAAGTGAAAAAAGTGAACAAGTGTTAAAACTGTTTCAACTGTTTGATGGGCCAAAAAGTGTTTAAACGTTGCCCATTACATCTGTTTAAACGAAACTGGACTGTAAATACTTTCTTCAATACTTCTATGCCAAGTCTATTGTTTCTCTCCTTTATTTAGTATGATTGATTGCAGCTTAATCTAATTTGTTCCTATCCTTTTTATTGTTTTTAATATTAATTTGAATAAACGAATATTCATTCATTTTTTCTACTATTATATGACGGACTCGTCTGCAACTCTTTAACAAACAAATAAATCGTAAAGTTACAATTCTGTAATGTTCTCGCACCGATACATAAAACCACATGAATATATGTATATATATACGTATATGTATGTATGTATGTATGCAACAACAGAAGTTTGATTGTATATGTTTCTTATTTTGATGGCGCATATATGTATGATAACAAAATAATTTTGCTTCCATGTTTTTTGTTTATTTATCCTTTTGGCTGTCATGGTTATGTTATGTTTGTATTGCTTTCAGTTTCCAGAATTCAGGCCCTAGGTACATACGTATACTCATATGAACAAAAACAACAACAACAGCAGCAGCACACACATACACACACAAACACTCTTATATGTTTGCAGTAGTCTAAATGTTTTTATTAGACATTTTGTCAACATCATGCAACTTTCATGGCTAGCGAGTGAGCTACCTATTTTTATTCGTTCATATGCGAAATTTATTGCAAACGAATTACATACATTGGCATTCTCTGACCCGCAATGGGTTTGGTTGAATATGAGTTTGTGTGTGTGTGGTGTGGGTGGTTGGTTGGTTGGCTGGTTGAATGAGTGTGCATGTAAGGGGTTGCGTTATTCAAACAGACTCGACTGTAGGCTGCAGGCGGATGTTGATTTTAATGCTAGTTTTGTTGGTTTGGCATTTTATGCGCGCATGTGTCGTTTTTAGTTAAACAAAATCATAAAAGCAAAACATTTGGAGGACATCAAATTACAACAACAATTTGCAAAACAAGAAAAGAAAAAATGCCATAAGCTTAACGGATTTCAATTAAACGAAAAGCTTTCTTTGCTTAGTCTATACACACACATACACAAACACCTACACATAGATAATACACACATTCGTATGAACGTACATATTTAATTAGTCAAATGTATTCAAAGTTAATACAGCAACTTAACTGATTTATTTGAGTTGGTAGCGCAGTAGTTGTCTCTGCCATTTGCAATTTGGCCAAATTAATTTGGTAAGAAATCACGTAGATAAGCAATTAACATTGCTCCACTCAATGGACTTGTCCTACTACTGTTCTCTTCTGTTTTACCCTATTTTCAGTCTTGCCCTTTTCTATTCTGTTCGGTTCTATCTTGTCCTGTCTTGTCTTGTACAGTCGTTCTGTCGTTTTATTTCATTTACAGGCCACGTACGTGGTGTCCGTCTATTGTTAAAGAGCATAAAATACGCTTACAGCTTTCAAATGTAAACCAAACCAAACCCACCAGAGAGACAAAAGAGTGCGAGAAAAAATGAGAAAATGCGAGATAAAGAGAAAAATTGTTGAAAAGTGAAATATTCTAATTTGTTGAATAGTGTCATTTCCATATTGTTAATATTATTACAGTGGACTTGTCTGAGAAATTAAATTGAGTAATTACCAATTCTTTAACTCATTTTTCACAAAAATGGCGTCTTATGCCAGAAAGTATGCAACGTTCTTTGTTAGGTTACATTTTAATTGATTTATTTCTTCAGTTTTAAGTAACCTTTTTACAGTTAAATATGCTAATGAGAGATCTGCTGATTGATTGAGGCTAAATAAAATATGTTATAAATATATTTAAATATATATTGAATTGAATTTTGTGGTTTTAAAATATTCGTTTAGATTAACCAAAACTTCTTGCTTTCTCCGAACAAAACTGAAAAATAAAAGATTTATAATATGGCCAAAGATTGGGCTATATATATTTGTAAAATAAACAAAAATAGACCTACTCTTTGATTCAGTTTTGTTTACCTCCCAGTCACTCGCATATTAATAAGGCTAGCTGTGTAACCGAATGCTTTACCTTTGGCTCCTAAATCACAATCATTAATTACGCATTACAATGAGTATCCTCTTTTTCGCATAGATAATATAATTCCATATAATTCCGCTAAAACAGGCATTAATTGCTGCCTTTGTTTAACATAGATAGGAAAAAAAAATGAAAAAAAAATCTCATTTAAATAAAATTTAAATAAAATAACCAAAAATCAAATGAATGCAAATTAGCATATTTAAAATGTAATTCCAGCTGACAATTACACAATGCTTTTTGCCGTTGCTGCTCCTGTTCCTGCTCCTGCTGCCACCGTCGACTTGTTCAATTTTATTATTTATGGCGCATTAAACGCCAAGTTCAACAAATGCCACCAGGCAAGCGAGCGAGACCGCAATAGCATAGAAAAACCTTTTGGTAATTCTAGTTTTAAATTAAAAAAGGAAAAAAAAAACACACCTAAATAAAATAATTTAAAAAGTTGTAAAAAAAAGTATATGGTTTATAAAGGTATTCGACATTTGCATACTTATTCAAAGTTTTATGTAACAAAAGAATTAAATAAATTAAATTTGATTTTTTTACTAAACGATTCAACTTACCTAAAAACTATCAGATGGTATTTGATTTTATTGACTGCTGCTGATAATCGTGAATATTTATAGGTAAATGTAGGCAACTTTTAACAGTTTTAAATATACCCCTTTTACTTTATAGTTACAGGATATTATAGAGTAAAATCTATATATGGGAATTTATGTATATACGTTAGCTTATTGCATATTGTGTCGTATTTGGGCTTTTCTGCACTTTAATGCACATTATGCATAATAATTAATAATAATTATTTTTGGCAGCTTATTTATTGCTGAGATTTGTAATGCGATTAAATATGTATTTTCGATACTTAAAAACAGAAAATTAAATTATGTAGAAATTATTACATAATTTGTTTACAGATTTTCATAAATGATAAGTTATTAAATCTTTTTTGTTTAACAAATAAAGATTTATAAAACCTGAAGTACAGATTTTTGTAAAACATACATATATGACTTTTTATATCAAAGGTTTATATATGCATGTATGTTTCTGTGGGACATCGAGAAAACTCTTTGTGTTAAAGTCAAACAGGAAAATCATTGTTATTTTGAAGTATACGGAAATTGTTTGTATTAAATTGTTGCCATTAATTTTAAAAATAAAAATGTTTTACTTTTTCCCATCTCATAACTGTTTACATATACATATTTGTAAGTATCAAATATTCAATTGACTTTTGGCCAAAATATTTGCCCGGTCACGTTTTATTGTTAATTTCAACAAATTTTCTTTTTTTTTCGTTCTTTTTTTTTTTTTTTGGGTAAAATGCATATAAAATTTAACGGCTCTTCACAATGGCGCATACAAAATGAATGCCTCAGTGTTGTCACAATACCAAACAAATGGGTGGGCATAGAGCGAGAGAGAGAGAGAAACAGAGAGATAGAGACAAAGGGAAAAAAAGGAAGAATGGGCCAAGAGATGGGTGTCCAAATAAACATACATACACATACAAACAAACATATTGTATGGTAGTCGAGCACACATTTTGTTATAGGCCGATTTGCGCTTTGTGCCTTTGCGACATATCTTTTTTATGCTCTTACCAAAAAGAAAAAAAAAAGGGATATACACTTAAAGAACAAATTTGCAGAGAACAACTTTTAAATAAAATGTTAATCAATTAGGTAAATCTTTTAAGTATTACTATCAAAAGTGTTATGGGTGAGGCAATATATGTTGATTTAATAGAGTTTTCCAAGAGATGAAACTAGATCATGCCAACTCTTGAGGCCTTTTGGATAGTGGCCTATAAACTTTAAAAGTATTTTTAATTTATTTTATTATTATTATATGAATGGTTATGAATGTCTACTTAAGAGTACAAAAGATAATTTTAATCATGAGCATGCCATATGTAACTGCAAACTATTGATAGGGTGAAACATATCTGAGAAAGATTCTACAATCAAATACTACAGTACTGAATTTTACCAAGTTTTAAAATGTTTTTATTGTTTACATTCTTGAATTTTGGGAACACATATATAAAAAGCCAATAAAAGTTCTTTAAAAGAGTAGCAGAAGTCTACATTCGATGAAGTTTTGCAATTTTAACTTTTATTTTAAAATACAAACAAATTTGTCTAAATTCCTGATCATCATGTAAATTTGATAAGGTTACTCATTAATACGATTCAAACTTTTCAATAGAGTATATTTTAGTCACTATTTGAACTGAATGCAATTGTTTGTTGTTGGTTTAACCCATTCTCTGGCTTGTTGCATATTTAAGCGCTTTTAAAACATTTGTTACTTTTTTTTTCCCCAGTTACACTCCATGTGTTTGTGTATCTGTGTCTGAGTGTTTGTATGTGTGTGGTCCCCAGTTTTATTGTTTTGGTTATCAATGCTCAGCGCTTTTAAAAAATTCAATTGCGGTCGGAAGTCGTCGCACTCCCATAAACTGCTAGCGACCCTCTCCCTTTGGTCCCTTGCTGTTTCATTCACTCTCTCTCTTTCTCTCTCTCGTCCCTCACCCGCACCACCGTTTGTCTACACAATTTACATTTAAATGGCGATAAAAAAAAAGTGTAGAAGAAGAAGTGATACAAATGTAAAATGCTAGACTCTCAAGTATGGTCCAAGCTGGACTTGCCTTGACTTTAATGATGCGGGCTCCTTTTGTCCTCTTTTGTCCCTTTGCCTGTCTTGTCCTTGCCCTAACCGTAGCAGTCGTCTCTTGTATTTTTGCGCAAAATGCAAATTTAAATTCTTTTCAATTGTTATTATTTTTGTTATTGTTGTAGTTGTTGTTCTATTTGCACTTTGGCGCAAACGCTCAACGCCTCGACGCCTTGGTCCTAGAGGCACAACCCAACAGTAGCGACACCCAGAAACATACGTTAGCTCTCGTTTCTGTTTTGGGAATTCTCCATAGTTGTTGTCGCATTGTTGTCATTGTCATTGTTTGTCCTTTCTGCTTGTTTGTAGTTTGTTTCTTGCTCAACATTTAGTTGTTTTGTTTTTTTTTATTGATAAAGAGTTTGTTATTGGATCTATGATTTCGAGTTCGATTTTTACCATTTGACTTAACGATGTACTAAGTTAAGCAATTGTTTATTTAATCTGTTAGAAAAATTTGTTAATTGTTTTCGTCATTTATTATTACTTTACAGTAATTTATACTTAGTATTTTATACACAATACTATGTAAAGTTTTCATTATAGAAAATTGAAAGTACCAAAGTAGAAGTAAAATAGAAAGAAAATATTGAACCTTATTTGGAATTTACCATAAGAAAAATTAAAAATCAAAATAAAATAAACTTTTTTTCAGCATAATATAAATTTGAAATCGGTTCTTTATTTTAATATAAAAGAAAGATTTACTTTTGCATAAACAGTTATCAATTATACACCATAATTTATCAAGTTTTTCTAAATTATCTAACCATAAATTATCTAACAAAATTTTATTTCACTTATTTCAGGCAAATTAACTTGATTGCCCAATAACATCGGTAAGTTATTCCTGTTTGTGTTTTTTTCCTATATTAATTTTTTGTTGGCATTTTAAACAAATTATTATTATTATATGCTAAACAAAACAGTTATTTTTCTGTATAGAAATTGTCGGATCTACCTATCGGATAAGATTTGTATACTTAAACTTTTCAATTGCTTGACAAATCAATTAAGGTTTCATTTCAAGACTAAAGTTGCAAACTTCTCTCTGTTATGCAACCAAGAGCTATTTATTTGTACAATTATAAATTATTTGCTCAACATAAATATGTATTTATGTGTCCTTTTAAATATTATTTACTGTAGTTATATAATCTTGCGAGTATCGGCTTGCAAATAAGCTTCATAGCTATGCGGAAATTTTGCCAATTTCCGAAGTGACAAAATCAGTGAATTTACAACGCCGTCAATCTTTATCACTGCCATTGCACTTGGCTGGCCAAATAGCAACAAAATGCTACCCGAAGGCGTATAAAAGCCAACTCTCTCCATCTCTCTCCGTCACTCTCTCTCTCTCTCTTTTTCTCACCAACACTCTATATGGCTTGAGGGCGTGGCACGTGGCATATTTTTTTTTTCCTTTCATGGTGGGCTTGTGCCACCGAAAAAACCGATAAGCAAGTGCAAATTCAGTTGGCAAGCCGAATAGGAAGACGTAGGAAGAAAAAAAAAAATGCTGAAAACGAAAAATAATTTTTAGATTTGATTTTCAGCCGCATTTATTTGGCACTTTCTTTTTTCTTCTTCATAGATATAGTATGTATGCCGATTAACTAGTTTTAGCCAGAACTCGAGCCAAATGCCAAACGATTGCCATGACAATTTTTGGCAAAACCATTATCTTTTGCCTTGGCATTCCCAGTTCCAGTTGACTAGAAATGAACTTTTGCGACTGCTGAGTGCATAATTGACAAATTTATGTTTGGAAAAGGTTGCCATTGCCTTGATTTCTTATAAGATATATTAATAGAATGTAGAAATAGTATATATGTATATACACATAGATTGATAGATATAAGAGCATGTATATATAATTTTTAATTATGTTCTTGTAAGCATTTCGAATGCAGATGATGATAATTGTACAATGCATATTTCATGCTCCAATTGGCCTCAGAGGCAATTGGACTGGGTTTAGTTCTTGGGTGGCTGCGTCGTAGTAGAGGGGTGGTGGCGGGTGGGTGATTGTTCTTACTGTACGCATTTTAATGAAATCAAAAATTTACGACACTTTTGCCGAGTCAAGCAGAAAAATTCTGCAAATGCTGTTGCTGCTGCTGCTACTATCTTCGTTGCTTGGTGTCTCCTCCAAGTCTCTCAGCATCTCCTCCCCTTCCCTCCACCTCCTTTTGTACCCATAAAGTTTTTGCAAACAAAAATCTGTTTGCGCTTAGAATTGTGCAACGACTGGGACTGGCATTGAGAGGCGGAACAGAGACAGGGATGAGAGACAGCTTCTGCTACCCACTCCCCCTTCCCGCCATTTCATATATGCAAATGGGGCATTGAAACAATAAAATGCTGCAGTTGAGAGGGTGGAAGCGGGGTCTTTGCAAAATGCTTTCAGTTATTTATGCAACGAAGCGAAACAACTAAAATGCAAAATGCGCGAAGATTTCGTTGCTGAAGTGACGAGCCATGCAAATTGATGGGCGCTAACCATGGCATGGTATTGCCTCCAATGGCAACAGTGGCCAAAAATATTCATTTTTACACCACTGTGCCACCACAAATATGTACATATATATATATATAGCTTTATACTACTCGCAACTGCTGCCTATGAAACGGAACATTTTTGCCAATCTTGAGCGACTTCTTGGAAACTTTTAACACAAACTGTTGCGACTAGTTGAAAAAGTTAGTTAACAAATAAATAAGAAATAAATTAGCCAGTTGCAAGTGTGCAACAGCTGGAAAATAAAATTTCACATCAAAGTTTGTTTATCACTTATTTATTATAATCAACACTATGCAGTTGAGTGCTTATATCGACCAAGAATATATACCCTATAATCATATATAATGAAATAATTGTAAATTTACGATAATTAGAATGTTTTTATAATAAATCTTTTTACCATCTTAATTTAAATATTCTCAATATTGCTCATACGACATGTAGCTGAAAACTAAGTTACTTTTTATAGTTAGGAAATGAATTAAAAAAAACATGGCAGATAAAGCATATACCTTCTTGATCACGAGAAAATAATAATTGATCTTTAGGAATTGGAAAATTAATGTTATTTTATATAAATATAAAGTCATCTGAATGTAAATGAAATTTAATTCAAAATTCTTTTGCTTTTTAAAGTTTCTTTCTATGCTAATTTCAAAATCTTCGTTTAAGAACATTGAACATAATTGAAGTTAAACCTTTGTATATAAAAATACAAATACAGTCATTAATTCTCATTTTTTCTAAGAAATTAACTTTTACAGCCATTTCAAAACAAGTTAAAATTTACTTGTTTTGGCTTGCTTAGTAAATCATACATTTTGTATTTAACTGACCACATTGTAACATTCTGTCAAGATTTAGCAAGTCATTTGCAATTAATTGTAATAGTTCCAACAAATTCTTACGACAACATCCTAAGTATTGTGGGTAGACTAGGGGCCAGTCAGTTGCAATTAAAACCATAATGCTAAGTACTAACTGTCAGCATCAGGCTTCGGTTAGAGGCTTTGTTAGCCTCTAAGTATATAACAAAGATGGCTTTCACCTACCCACAGGATACCACAGAATGGAATCAACCCCATGAAGCTATTTAAGAGCTAGAGTGAGAAAAAGAGCGTGACAATGATAGAGAGACAGGCAGAGGGGAGCAGCAGTGTGAGGGGGTGTGGGTGTGCCCGTCAAATTCAAGGAAGCGCACATTTTGGTTACCAGCTAGAACAGTTTGGCATCTTTTTGGCTCTGGCTTTGATGTTGCTGCTACTTTTGTTGACACGGCTTTTACGAACGTTGTCGCAGCCGCTGTCACATGTTGTTCGCTGCACACACACACACACACACACATATAGATGTGTGCCACATGCGGCTGACATTGGCATGAAGATGCGAGTGGGCGGGTAAAATGGGAGTGTGAACGTGTGAAGCTCATGGCAATGCCGCGGCATCTGTCATTTGGCATTTAGGTGCACCTAACCGCCCCCCGTTTCCCATCCCCTAAACCTTTTTTTTCTTTTTTGATGGGGGGTATTTAGCGTCAGTTTCGTTCAGTTGCAACTTGTCGCTTAATTGAGAACATGTTGCAAGAAGGTAGCAAATTATGTCAACTACTTTTGACTACTTAGAGAAAAAGTAAAGTATTTTTTAATGATTTTTTACAATCCCAGTAATCAAATTTGTTTCTTATTTAACGGCCTTTAAAACTAATCAAAACTTGGCTAGCTATTTCTTGTTGTTTTTTGTTTTTTGTAATAACTTTAATTTGTTGAAATCAGTTCCATTTCTGCTCAGGGTTTCCCCCCTATCTCATTCTCTTGTTTTTTCTTTGGTTTTTCTTGTTGAATTCTTTTTTTAAGTTTTGAAAAAGTTTTCACTTGACAAAACCCAACAAGTGCCGATGACAATGGACTGACTGGATTCTGGTTCTGATTCATGGGATGGCTAAAAGTAAAATGGGATAAAATATTAATAGTCAAGCGAACTTTTGCAATTGACTATCATCATCAGGGAAGGAAAGGAAAAAGCCAGGAATGGAGTTGGTTTTCAGTTCAGAAGTTGAGGCTACTACAGCCATCAGGCATCAGCATCTATAATTTCTTACACTTAAACAAACTTGGCCAGAGAATGCACTGGTTGCCGGTTGTTGCCTTTTGCCCCGCGTGCGTTTTACAATTTGTTAATTACTGCAAAAATGAACTTTTCCAACGCTGATGATGGGCTTTCGAGTGGGAGTGGGAGAGAAGAGTGGCTTGAAACTGAGCAAACAGCATCTGCCGTTTCCTGTCCAACCGAATCCATTCCTAGCGGAATGCCTTGCCAAGCAATGTCCATCGAGACGCCCGGCGACACAATGTTTTCAACACTGAGCACATCAGTTGGCTGGTCACCACCACTACCACCATTCTCATCACTTTCGTTGTCATCATTGTTGGTTGACGTGATGTTCCATCAACGGAGATTCCATCGTCGGAACTGTTGTCCCTTCCTAGCCCTTTTATTCTTTGCCATTCTTCTTCTTTTTCGCTAATGCGGTTTGTTTTCGCAATTTTTGTTATGCGCTTCGTTATTCCTTGTTTTGTTTTAAGTTTCTTTGCGCTATACTGTTTTTCTCTACATATTTCCTTCTACTGGTAGCGTTCCCGTTCCCGGCTTTTTTTTTCGCAGGACAAACAACGTCACCACGCGGCCAGGATGCCAAACAAGCTTGAGTCCGAGTCGGCAATGTCGCTTGGCGTAATTTTTCATTTTCGCCCAGGACAGACATAAGGACAACGATAGACAGAGAGAGAGAGCGAGAAAGATAGAGAATGAGTTGTAGGGAATGGCCACCCATTCCCATTCATTACCAGTGCTTTGGTTGCTGCTGGCATACAGCGTCGTCATGTCCATGTTGGCGGTTGTGCTTGCAATCGCCGCCTTTACATCATCCAGTCGCTTGCTTTGTGTCCGTCTGGGTCCGCTTGTCTTTCCTTCCTTCCTTCCGTTTCATTGCCAGCCGAGCATCCTTCCGCATGATGACACTGTTTTTGGTGGCCTAGCCACCAGAGTCCCAGCTTTGGCCGCGGTCCTGGCCTCATTTAACTTGTAATTACGCTTGAGCAAAAATCAAAGTGGCTCAAGTTGCCAGCCCTGCTGTGGCAGCTACCGGGAGGTAGCTGTAAGGCGGCGCCACCAAAAACCGGGACTAAACTGGAACTGAGTGTGCGGGTGGTGTATCACTCGTTGTCAGCCTCAGTCAAACTTCAACGAGGATATCAACAAAAAAGTAAAGGCATATTGGTAGCGTCATTAATTAGATGAAAAAAAAAGTCCGCGACGAACCAAAACATAGATGGAAGCTAAGAAAAAAGCCTTGTGGCTTAAAGACAACTCATTAACGTTTGAAAAACAGATTGAAACATTAGACTTTTATAATCTTCTATTTAGTAAATCATAGACTATTTATTATTTTGTTTAAATTACCAACGGATTACTTTTTTAAGGTATCACAAAGTCTAGTTGAAGAAATTTCTGCAGTTGTTTTTTTTTTTTTTTTTTTTTTTGACTGTTTGCATTTTTGTTATTTTCTTTAGCCGGCAATTTGAGCAGCATAAAATATTTAAAGTCTCGCTTGACGCTGATTATTACCACGTACCCTTTTTGACGCTCATTCTCCTACTGCATCCCATTTGGTTCTGAAGTGATCCCTGAGCGTTGCGCGGCTTTGTCCTGGGGACATAGTCACAATGTGCCCGCCCACGACCTCAGTTTAGCTTTTGCATCTCTTTGGTGCTTTCTTTTTTTTTTGTATTTTAGCCAAATTTGTGCCAAAATAAACCTAGTCCATGTCGACCTAACCCTTTTTTCATTTGTGTTGTTTTTTTTTTTTTTTTTTTGGGTAAACTTTTTGTTTTACTGACTTCCTGTGCGCGACTTCTACGCACTTCCGTTGGGAATGCAGGCTGGCTGGAGGCCATGATGTTGTTTAAGTGTGTCCAAAATTATGTGCTGATTTGCTGCCTAGGCTTTTATTTTATAATTTATAGCAAAAGCTGCGCATAAACAGCTTAAATTATGTGCGAGGCAGCGGAGCAATAAGAGGGCGGGGGAATGGTACGAGTATAAGACGAGCGAAACGTGTCAGGAAGTCGAGTATAAAGTATTTGAAATCAACATGAACAATTGGATATCGCTTTAAGAAAAATACTTTAATTTCTGTCTTGTAAGTGAGATAATGATTAGATAATGAGTTCTAAGCTGGTATTGATGAGAACAAAATGATGTTTCAACCAAAGTACTGTATGTATATTCTTTAATATTTCAACCTTGACTTTGCAGACTCTATTTGGCTTAAGATGAATTAAGAATAGGACGACGTATGTATCCGTATGTATACTCTTAGGTAATGAAATATAACTTTAAGACTGTCTTTAACACATTTCATAATAGCTTCTCAGAGGTTTTAAATTTTTTTTTTTTTTTAAACTCTGCAAGTAAGTCAAATATTTGATACAAATCAACTTATTACAGCAGAGAATTAAGTAATGAAAAATGGGGAAATTCAAAAGAAACTGGCAAACATTCTGTAAAACGAAATGAACAATGAAGCTTAACGAAATATGACCGCAGCCAATGAGAAATTCATTTTGCTGAAATCACAAGATTGCCATACCATACCCATTCCCATTCATATCGAATGAATGAGACTGGAAGCATAGCCAACTCTTTTATCTTTTACTGCCATTATCTGCCGGTAAACATGGCTTAAGCTGCAAATAATCAGAAATGCTCATATTTGCGAACAAAAACACACACACACTCGCATAGACACACATGCATATATCCACTCATTTGGGCAAAAACCCCAACAACGAACAAGAACGACCACTTCAACCGCAATATCAACACATTTGGGGTTTTAGCCATAATGAAGTTGCTAACTTCAGAAGTACGTTGGGCCAGAACCAAAAACATAATCAAAACCGAATTATGTGCTTTAAATGCGTCGTTGTCTTCTTTTTCTCATCGTTGTCGTTGTCGTCGTCGTCGTCGTCGACGTTGACTCGTTTTGCTAGATAGGAGCATTCAAACTATCATTTTCCTACTTAGGAGAATGTGTGTCGCCAGTCGCCAAGAGTCTGTCTTGTACACACACACACACACACACATATCTCTATATGTATATAGTAATTAGAAAAGAAAAAGAGTTGGTTGGAAAAGAAAAGCAATTAGTGTCTCGCTCAATTTCTATGCGCATAGTTTCAGAATCTTTTGCTACACAAACAAACATTGCATATATACATATATATATATATATATATATAAATGTATGTGTCTGTGTGCCTTGTGTTTAGAGGAAATGAACTAGCGGGAAGGATGAGGAGAAGCTCTTGCTTTTATTTACTCGATTACTTGGAGACTGACCTGCTGACGGCTCTTTGTCCCTTACCCTACTACAGGAGCAGTGATTAAGCGCATTTGCGAATCGCATTTTGTTGGCCAGTCCGGCCTTACACTGAGAAAAAAACATATGCTGAATTCAATAACATGCAATTTTACGAAAAATTTTGATTTCCCTAAATGTTTCTATATGTTGCAGTGCATAAAGCCGGAAGTTCATCTTCGGTTTATTGCTGGCGCCAAACGAGCTAAGGCAACATGGCGTATAAGTATTGAGTGGATACTTTTCCTTTTCCCTTTTTTTTTTTTTCGTGGGTTGACCCATTAATGGTCTTTCAATATATGTTTTATGATAAAAACGAAAACAATTAACAGCAAATGATAAAACGAATCATGGTCAGGGTTTTGACAAGGAAGATGGCAAATAAGAGGCAGATAGTAACCAAAGAGAAAAAAAGCAAACCCAAAAAGAAATGGAATGGTTGTTGAGAGTTTGGGGAAACAGAAGAATAGGAAGAGACAGACAAACTACACAAAAGTTGAGAAGTGTTGAAGGCAGACAAAGTTTTTTCATCAACGAAAACATTTTCAGAACGATGCTGAGTAGTTTGCTGGTCAAGCGTACGCTCGCTCGCTCCGCTCTGGCCGGGCTGTAAGTTTGATGGACGCTGCCATGGCTAACGGAAGAGAGTCAAGAAACTTTACGCCTGATGGGTGGGTGGGTAACTAAGGCAATGTGGGTATAGGTAAACAGCAACAAAGTAAATATCAAGTTAGCGCCTGCGGCATTCCACTTGCTTTCGAGTGGTTCGGTCAGCGGACGCAAAAACTAAAAGCGGAAGCGGAAGTTTACCAGCGAACGAGCGACGGCTCATTGTGCGTGCGTTGCGTATTTCAAATTCAACTTGGTGTTTACTTTACCAGCACACCATATACCTTAAACATGTCCGTACCCGGTTTCAAGTCCAAGTCCGAGAGTTACAGTCGCAAGTCACATTTGTTCAGGGCAAAACAAATAAATTTTTAGATACGAATACGCAAAATGGTTAGCTGTAAACTGAACCCTTGGTTTCTTATTTTCCGGTTGTTTGACTTTCTCCCGTTTGACTTTTTCTTCTGCATTGTCTTCTCTATGTTGTCACTCAGCAGCGGATTTTTTCTCTTTGCTCACATGTAAACTTATATACTTTGATAGCCTTCTCTCTCTCTCTCTCTCTCTCTTCTGTCTCTATTTCTTCTTCCCTCCACCGTTTCTTTCATTTTTAAAAGAGAATTCTTCTAATTGAAAAAAAAAGTACGCAGAAACTTTAGTTTGACATTTATTGCCGTAGGCCAAGCATTTTTAGTTTCACTCTGTGTGAGCCGTGCACTGGCTTACAGCGTTTCAACAAAATTAAAGAAGTTTTACATTTGCAATTTGTCTCAGGCTCGTTGTCAGGCAAGAATAACAGAGAACAGAATATCAAAAAACAAAAATAAGAAGAAAGAGAAACACACACACACACTGAGAGACTCACACAAAACTGTTGGTATTCTTAGGCAATTTTTGTCAAGTGAAGCGGAACATCAACTAAAGTTGTGTGCAACAATATAGCCTGGCATCTTCATGCCTCATGCATATTCAATTGATGTTTGTCTTACGGTGAGACTCTGATGGGAATGCCATTAAAATAAAACCTAATAAACGAAATGGCATACCAAAGAAAGTCACTATTAAATTTCTGATATATCTGAAATTTTTTCCATTTAATTTTGCTAGATTTAGACAATTACTTAGTTAAAATGATCATTGAATATCATTTGTTCAAAATTAAAGTATGCAGTAGAGATTGTATGGTATTTGTGAATACAATTCTTTTATTTCTTTTTATGTATGAAGACATTTGATAATTTTTATATGTACAAAGTATATTTAAGTGAAGAAGTAAACCGGGAATTAAAAGGTTTCAGGCCAATCATTGTCAAAAATTTAAATACTTTCTCCCTAATTGCTCTCTTTTTCAACTCTAACAACTGCTAAGATAATAGTTACTAATATTATTCTACTTTTATGTAGTTTATTTTACGTCCTAAGTGGATCTACATATTAAATAGCAAAACAGGCAAGATATTCCCCATCAAGATTATAGATTTATTTAATATAAGTTTAAAAATTCCAATTATATCAATGATTTGTTTGTAGATTTAAAAAATTTTGTACTAAAATTCTGGTATTTATCTCTTAAGAAATGTGTTAGAAAAAAGATTTCAAATATGCATACTCCAGGATTTTAATTTCATTTCATTTATTTTTTTTTTCGTTTTGCCCACTACAAGCGGTTGTGCTGTCCACCTGGCTCCACCCTCTCTCCCTCTCTCTCTCTCTCTCTCTCTTTTCCCTCCTACTGCCTACACTTCTTGTACCCTAAGTATGCAACAATAACAATATTTAAAGGTATCTGCCAATTTATTTTAATGGCCGCAATTAAAGTTAATTACTCGCGTAGACAAAACGTGCGAAGCAAAGGCGATGCCATCGTTGGAGATGGCGTTGGAGACGGCAATGGTTAGTGGTGATATTGGTGCTTATGTTGAAACTGAAGCTGGCGACAGCTAGGAAGGTGCTCCACTCGCGAGACCTTCAGCTACAACATTCCAAGAGATGGCTGTGGTGATGGTGATGTTGGTGTAGGTGCTGGTGCTGGTGCTGGTGCTGGCAGCGCCCAATTAGGCATAATACGCTTGACTTGGTTGGGTGTCGTTGCTCGACGGCTAAAACTTTGCGGCCGTTCGTTGGTCGTGTTTAATTTTCCTAATGATATTATTGCAATTGACCCTATTAGAATTTTGACTGAGCTTAAATGAGTCAAAATGAATATATAGTTTAGACAAAGAGGAAGGGGAAAGTGGTGTTTCAGCGGGTGGCTGTGCTTGAAAATTTTAAATGCCAGTTTAATTGGCTGAAATGTGATATGGTTATTTGCTGAGCCAAAGCTGGTCGATCAATTAATTTGAAGGCTAAGCCTTAAAGTCGAAGCTTCTTCTTCTAATGCTGCTGCTGCTGCTGCTGCTGCTGGAGCTGCCACTAAGCCATCTCATCATCATGGCCGCAGTTAATTGTCGGCGCACTCGAAAAGACAAAGTGACAAAGATGCAAAGAAAACAGATGAAAATTTTCGTCTTTTTCCTTCTCATCTTCTACTCATTTGGCTGTCGTGGCTGTCGCCAATGCTGTGGCTAAATAAAACTCTGTGCCACATTAAAAAAAAAAACCAAAAAAAAAAGGGAGAAGAAAAAAACAACAAAAATAGAAAATGTTTACTTACAAAGCAAATGTCCTAAATGGAAATTGTTTTCATTCTGCTGCGGCTGCTCCGGCCATCAGCAAAATAATTTCGTCTTGCCACAGACGACGACAAAACACTTGAGAACAATAGTTGCCAGGGGATAGAAATGGCAATGCCACTAGAAATAGTGGTAGGGTTTGGGATAGGTATAAAGAGTGGGGAGAGAAAGACAGCGGGTAGATTGGCGCACCAACTGCAACCACAACAATAATGACTTTATGAAAAAATGATTATCCTGCCGTGCTGTCTGCAATGCCAGTTCCAGTTATAGCCAAGCCGTGCCGAGGCTGAGCTGTACTAAGTCTGGCCGAGTCTATTAAAGGAAATGGAATGAATTTACTATGTCAACCGGTTAGAGATGAGCAAATGAACAATCTTAAATAAAGTAATGAATGATACTACAATTAAAGTCTTAAGATTAAATAGGTGTAATAATTACAAAATTAAGTATAGTTTAGATTGCAAAAAGCAAATAGAAATATTTCGCTTAATTCCAATTGCATTTACTTTAGCTAAGAGTTTTTCTAAAGAATTTCATGTTAACTCTCGAAGATAACACTTTTGCTATAAAAAAATACTTTTTCAATCATCGTTTAAAATCATCGTATTAGTTTCCGGTTTTCCATCTCTAGTTGCTGTTGAAATCGTTTTCCATTTTGTGGAAAATAAGCAGAAAATCGGTTGCCAAAAATTTGTCAACCACGGAAATGGAAATGACCAGGCTAACATGGCCCATGTTAGCAAGTGAAAAGTGCACCTAAAGGGAGAGTGGAACTCCAAAAAAAAAAAAAAACTCCTCCTTAAACACGAATTCTGCTGTTTACGCAAGATGACAAAAGACAACGCGACAAAGGAGTCTTCATGGGGTAAAGGGGCGGTAGGAGAGCGTGACAATCGTTTGGTTTTAGCCAGGGAGCTTAAACACTACAGTCATTCTATAGCATAGTATATATAGTTCACCGTTAGATATATGGTAATGGCTCCTTCATGGCCACTGCGTAACTTTAGCTAGCCGGGGCCACTTTTCTACCGATATCTTTCGGTTGTCATCAAAAAGGCAATGACTGCCAGCAGCCGCGACGAAGACAACAAGCACAGAGAGGGTGAGGGGGCTGAGATGAATTTTTGGTTTTGAGCCAAATTACTAGAAACGATGGCAACGACGACAAAACCCCCCCCAAAAAAAAGTATGAAAGCAGAAGCAAGATTATATAAATTGTAGATTCGGAATTAAAATGAATGAAAATACGTATTTTGCTTTTGTGTTTGGCTGGCAAAAATTTTAATAAACTTCTACCGACTGAATTAAATTTCCATTTGTTTACAATATGGATGTATGTATGTATGTATGTATATATACAAATCGGCAAAACAAAACTGATAACTTGCAATGGCTATGAAAATTCTTAATTAAGGGGAGGGTGTCTAACCCCTTTTTCTGTCCCTCACTCGCTCTTCCTTCCTTTCCGTAGTGCCTATTAAAAGTTTCTTGCAATTTTCCATATTGCAGAAAACAAAAGGATTTTACTTTAAAGCAATTCAGTAAAGTGGGTATTTTAATCTCTTTGCGACAAATGCAACGATGCTACTGCCAGGGAAATTTATGGAGCATTAGGTAGTCGAGTAAGAGAGCAAACGAAGCAATGGAATGTATATATAAATATATATACATATATATAACTATATAGAAATGCCATGCATTTGACCCAAGTCCTGGTCAAAGGCATTTGAAAGAAAAAAAAAATGGGGTGGTAAATAAAATAAATAAACTAAAATTGCAAAGCAAAGAGTTTTTAGTTAGCAGAAAATCAGGCGACCAACATGAACCAGAAATGGTAGAAGAGGAGAGGATAAAGGAATGGTAAAACCATTTGCACAAAATGTGCAAAAATATAATTTCAAAATAGGATATGCCAAGATGATGATGGTGGCGCTGGGTTGGGCTGGGTGTCGTAAACGAAGCGATGACTTACATAAACATTGGTACAAGCAAACAGCAGTGGAAAGTAAACAAAAATGACACAACACATAAAAATCTATACACACTCACACACACACAGGCTTAGTACTGTAAAAAAGGCAGCGGGTCAGTATGGTGTTTATATGGCGAGAGGGAGGAGAAGGAGTACGATGGCGAAACAGTTGGGAGTTAGACTGGCAACTTAAACGAGCATCCGAAAGGATTTTGTGTACAATTTCCGTTTTATGACTCTCTAGAGTGGTAATAAATCTCACACAAAACTATTTCCGTTGCATTCGAGTTGCTGCTTAGCCCGATGCATTGCAATGGGATGCGTTCTTCACATGCAACGCTATATGGAGGCCAGATCCTGGCACTTTTATCTTGTGCGCAAATCCAAATCCATTCACTACAAATCGTGTCCGCCGTGGTTGTCTGGCAATGTCTTTGCGGCTTTTTCGTTTGGCCTCTCGCGGTCTTGGGTCATTGTCGGTTTTGGCCGCCATTTGCTGCTCTACTTATGATTCATCTGGTCCGTATGGGGCACGTACATACACTCTGATTCCCGTAGATTTGCTACCATTTCGAGCAACGATTTCCGCCAGTTGTCTTTTGAGCTGAGTGCCCTTTTAGTATGGCATCCGCTGTTCGCTCACTCAACGCAACTCAATTCAACTCAACTCAACTGGTGGCCCATGCCCTTTTTCATTCCTCCCACTATCTATGGCCATTGCAAAATTATGAAATACTTGCAATTTGGTACAATTTCAGGCCAGGCGCCTAACATTTCGTGTAAAATGTGCTCAAAAGCAATGATTTGCAAGTCAATTTGTCAAGCACTAAAAAGAAATTTGTCCCATCACTTTTTTTTTTTTTTTGTTTTTTTACCTTCAACAAAGAGGAAAAAAAAACGACTTTGGTATACTGATCATTAGCGCAAAAGTCACGATTTGACTTTATTGAAAGCACTTTAATTTAATGTGCGTGGATTTTGCTTTTTCTACATTTTATACTTTTTGCATAATTTTGCATAATCCTTTTCTATGTCGGTTTACTTCTTTGCCAGCAAGAATGCCAGCCTGCTTGGTTGCTTTGC
Source organism: Drosophila austrosaltans (assembly GCA_035045865.1). Taxonomy (NCBI): domain Eukaryota; kingdom Metazoa; phylum Arthropoda; class Insecta; order Diptera; family Drosophilidae; genus Drosophila; species Drosophila austrosaltans. The sequence continues at coordinate 664,657 of JAWNOQ010000049.1, read as the reverse complement.
TGCAACATGGGGCGTATACGTAACATGTAATTTCATTGCATTTGCATGTTTTATAAGACTTACGAATGGTCCCCGCCCACTCTAGCTCTATTCCGCCTCTTTGTACATAATCTATGCTGTTTCCATTTTTGTCTTCTCCTTTCATTTTTCCCTCTTTGTCTTTTGTTTTTGCTTTTTGTTTGTTTGGGTTTCTTTTTTTTTTTTTTTTATTCTGTATTGTATTGTATTTTCCCCAGCTCAAGCAAAGTTTTATTGACAGTAAACGTGGGTGATACGGAAACTAAAAGTTTTTACTCGCTCTGGGGATTTGTGCCCAGATACACATGTAAGGAGTTTTGCAGTGATTCCTACAAAAAGAAAAAAAAAAAAAAACCAAAGCGAAATCGTTTCAAAAATCGAAAGCAACAACAATTTTGTGTACAAGTGTTTAAAACTGAACTTTTAACACGTGTCCAGCATTATAGTTGCCGTATTAGATACGTGAGTGTGTGCGTGTGTGTGTGTGTGTGTGATTTTGTGCTTGTGTGTTTCTGCAATAAAATCTGCAACAAAATGCCATATAATAAAGAGTATGAAAATACTTGACTATGTGCATTTAATTTTATTTATTGAGGGTTCTCAACGAAATGCAAAACTTTTTCAACACGTGACACTAACCGCAAATGTGGTGCAAGTTTTAAACAAATTTTAAGAATATATTTTTACTAGATATTTGCAAAGATTACTTCTAACATAAATGCAAATTTCACTCACTATAGAAATAGCAAAGTTTATGAATGTTTTCTTAAAAATATTAAAACTTAAGTCGAAGAAGCTTTAAATCTATAGTAATAATTTGAAACAAAGTTTTAACTGTGTATTAGAGTTGGCATTTATTATTATTATACCATATAAACATATTGGAAACATATATAGGAACAATATATTATTCGTCTACTTTTTCTAGATATTTGTAAGAATTATTGCTTATGGAAGAAAATTAGCAAGAATTTAGCTACTTCTTCAAGCAATTTTTAGTTAAGTTCATTTTAATGAATGTTTCAACTAGAATGATGCCGCAACTACCAATTTATGAAAGGATATATGAGAATGTGTATATTTGCCATTATGTGATTGTAATTGTAAACCACTAACGAGTTCAATTTCGGTTTGCTTAGCTGTCAAAATATCAAACATCTAATTAAGACTTAGCTACCGACAGCGTTGGAGCATGTGAAATCCAAACTTGCAGTTGTCAAAAAAAAAAAAACACGGCGAAGAAGAAATATGCATGAGGTGGGGGAGGCGGAGAATGAAGGATATGCGGTGTTAGCCCGCAGTTTGAGTTCATTAGGCGCAGCTGCGTCAGTTGACAAACAGACTTTTTGGCCAACGTTTTCGTTTCAGTAGCGTTGGTTACCGCTGCGTATGCGTAATTTATGCCTCATACACACATACATACATACAAACTTGGCTGCGGATACGGATACCGCTACGGCTATAGATATGGCAAAAGGCTGCCATAGGCAAACATTCCATAAGGAGATGTGGATGCATAGGTGGAGAGAGTGTGGCGAAGGCGGGGTCGGGGGCAGGTGTTTGCGTAACAGCTAAACGAAATGCTAATGCGGTAAACTAAATGCAAAAACCATTTTAATTAGCACGAAAATCATTGTAACTCGTTAAGTTGCGCAGCTGCCATGGCCACAATGCTGCCTAGGCTCTTCTAAATGGAGGGGGGGGGGGGGGGATAGAGGGCAATGAGAACTACGTGAGTTTATGCCTCGGCCAGGGAAACTTTAACCTCCGACCCAAGGACATGTGTCACGAGGATGAGAAAACGGGGCAACGAGCAACAACTACACGAGCTACGTGCAAAAGGCAGTCGAACATGGACTCAACGACAAGCATAGCAAAGGAGACAGGCAGAAGAAGCCGCTGGCAGGAAAGGTATATGTTGTTCATACATACATACATAGAGCAAAGCCCATTCTCTCTACAGAATAATGTTTGCATGTCCTGCCAGGATGAGGCTTGGCGCTGATGAAGAGATAATATTGTGATCACGTTCGGCAACCTGCTGAAATGCAAATAGAGCGAAGCTGAAGCCGAAGCTGAATCACTTACGCTGCGTTCTGCTTATGCATATGTATGTGTGAATGTATGTGTTTGTGTGTGTGTGTGTGTGTGTGTAGAGGTCGGCTTAGGTTACAGTTCGAGGGGTCGAGTGGCAGTCAAACTGTAATGTGAGTTTCGCTAATGAAACGTTCATTAATCATACGCCACTTGGAAGCGGACTGATGGCGCAGGAGAAACGAAAGCAAATTGCTCATACGAACCGTTGCATACCGTGAACCAAAACAACAATCAGACAAGAAATTCATCTGCGGTCCAAGTAGAAATATGTATATAACATATATCGAGTAGATGGAGTAGACGGAGGATCAAGTTAGTTAGCGAAATGGTAAAATATGTTGGCCGGAGAATGTTGCTTTGCGCTTGCAAATCTAACAAAGCCAAGTGCCAACTGCCAACACTCTAAAAGTACACGTGTATTGCCCAACTACACTGAAAGAAATATATATGAAAATTATAATATATAAGCTACAAATTATTTGCAAAAATCTTTGCAAAATTTTTTCACGTGTAAACCAGAAGCTAGTTAATTAATATTCCTGTTGCCCCACGTCTCATGTTTGCATTAATTTGGCAGGTAACTTGTCATCGTTTTGGTTCTTGTTATTGTTCCTGATGAAGATGATGATGACGATGACGATGATGTTGGTGTTGCACGGTCCCGTGCCCTGGTGAGGATGTTGAAAGTGGCAGGCTTTGTCTAACAAGCTTTACATACAGTCAGTCACACACACACACGCACATACAAACACTTCTAACTAGTTTGCAGTTATATTGCTGTATCTTCGAGTATGTTCTTGTTCTTAGCTTGTAATTAGCAAAGATCGAAGTGATTTAATTACTTGGGCAAACTTCTAACATTGTCTACACATGACGGCATACACGTAAAAACTTTGCCTTTATAAGAATCAGTAAACCAAAGACATTTACTTTTGCCTGAGATACCGATACTATTGGGTAATATTGACTGTTTTTGGGGAACATACAAAAAAAAGAGTGTATAAAGAAAGGGGAACTACTCTAGTCTGCCGCATTCTTATCTTATTGATGTGAAATGAATGTAATTAGAGTTGTGCCAATTGCTGCCATTGGCCCTGCCTCTAATAAGCTTCTAATTAGCGTCAGCATTGGCATCAGCATTTACCAAATATATGTATACTTATATACAATTTCCACTCAAAAGACGAACCAAATGAGGACTAGATGGTGATATAAATTTTTGGCGGTGTCAGCCTAATCACTTGTCATCCCCTTCCCTCTTCCTCCTTATCACAAAAAAAAAGCCAACAAAAAACAAGCTAATCAGGCTTATTTGTTTGGCAGCAATGAGCGTCTGTGTATGTGCATGTGTGTATGCGTATGTGTGTATGTTTGTGTGTGGGTGTGGTATGACTTTTTGGCAAACATGACTTTTATTAAAAGCGACAAAAGCAACATCAACCGATTGCGCATACGCCACGTATGTTTAACTCTGTTTGCTTCACATTTTACCACCCTTTAGACCTCTCCACTCTCTGTCTCGCTCATTCCCATCTGTTTACTCCCGTTGCCCGACGCTGCTGTTTTCTGCTTTGTGGCTTCACATGTACAAGTAATCTAATTAGTTTTATGCTAATTAGTACGCGGCTTTAATTTAATAAATTATTATAGCGCATTATTTTGGGCCAAAACTACGTGAAACTATGGCCTGGAGGAGACAGACAACAAAAGACAACAGTCAGGGGGGAAGTCCGCTCAACTGACATGGAAATGTTTACGTCTGAACTGATTTGTGCATTATTACTATTCTCTTAATTGTTAATCAGCATTAAACTTATATTATTCAGATTCGCCGCACTTTTTTATGGCATCGGTCGGACATATAAAACGAGCACAAATTTTATAATTAATTTTGTAAACTTGATGAACTTGTTTATTCGAGAAACAATTTGACTTAGAAATTTTGGATTTAAACAAATTTTGAACAATCTTTGTGCAGTACCGAAAACGTTGACAAATATATATAGAATTTTATATAATTACGAAATCATTTCACTCCCGACTATATAGCAAAACTACTCGTCTGATATGCGTAACTCTTATTTATAGTTTATAGGCACGACGCATTACCAAATCAAAGTAGGCATCGTTATCGATTGAAGCACTAATTGTAGCATAATAGTTGGTAAATTCCTCTTCGGTCACAATGCCATCTGGATTGGGGGCACCGGCCTCAAAATTCTTCAAAAAGTTTGTCAAAATCTCCGATTCTGTTAATTCGCCGCTCAAATATTTGGGATGATCTCGTACCGAATAAACGGTTTTCAAGTCAGCAACGGTTATTTGATTATCTCCATTTCGATCCATTTTCTTAAATGCCTTATCAATAATATTCAAACGGCAATTGTTCATGGGAGGCTGAAAAAGGAAATTTAAGGAATTTCTGATTTTACTTCAAACTTGAAATAAACTCACGCGTAGCTTAACCAAGAACTCGGTCATATTAATGCTGCCATTGCCATCAGCATCAAAGCTGCAATAAATGAAAATCATATTGAGTTCAATTATACTTTTCATTATCAGTATGTGAATACCTGCTGAACATATTGTCAATTTCCGAGTCTTTAAGCTCCAATCCCATCTCTGTGATTCCAGTTTTGAACTCCTCCTTGTTAAGGGTTTTATTGCCATCAGTATCCATTACACGAAATGCTCTGAATGAAGGATATAAAAAAAAGTTAAAATTAATTTTGGGAAACCACATGGCAAAAAAAAAAAAGGAGATTAATAAAAGGCAATAATCAAATAAAAATGCTACTGCATTGCCACACATTCACATGTACGTATATCCATATAGATTGGTAGTATATACTTAGTATATTGGTAGATCTTTCCACCGCGTACAATTCAATGCATTGAATTTTCCAGTTGGCAAACAAACAAATTGCATAAATACAAATGAAAATGTGCGCTCACGAGGCCAATTGCAGTAGGAGGAAAAGAAGGCCTGATTCATACACAAACAACTAAGGATACATATATACATACATACATATGTATATATGTATGTATCTGTATCTGCAGATGTATGGATGGAGGATTTTGTACAAAATGTCTATATATTCAAAACGGGCAAATTGTTAACAGACAGATGGACGGACGGACGGACGGACAGATGGAAGGGCCATTCGACCGCTGTACGTAGTGTATGTGTGTGTGTGGGTGTGTGAGATGAAATTGAAATAAAAACTAACGCAGGGTTGCCTTTCACTGCTGGGTGGTTTAGTAGGTTTGCTGGTGCACTGCATCAACTAGAGAAATCCAATTATGTTTGTTTGCATTCAGTCAGCGATTTTTGCCACTACTCCCATCATAGAGCCTTATAGCCTTACAGTTCTTTTTTTTATATTCCCCGGTTTGCACACACACCCCCTACACACACACACACTTGAGGGAACCCTCGAGAATGTTAGTTCAACATGCACTCGAACTCAACATACTCATGTACTATGTTTGCATGCGCCTAGCTTAACCTGGAACTTTCATCATCATTGTTTATCATCATCATTTACATCGTTATCATCGAAACAGAGAGAGAGAGAGAGAGATAGAGAGGCTCAAATTCTTAGTTCTCTACTGGTCCTACAGGACCTCACTTTTATTCCATTGTCTACTTGTCCAACACTCGACTTTTTCATCATTTTAATACACTCAACCCAATGGAGATGCAGCATGTAGCGGTTTACAAGAGGAGCCGGCAAGCAAAACTAACGATTCTTTTTCCCTTCTTCCGTCCTCTGCATTTGTGCAGAAAGTATTATTTTCATTTATAAATCTGGTTATAAAACGGCTTAGCATGCAAAGGCAATGATACCCCTCTACTACCCTGTAAAAAGTCGCTACACAATAAAAACCCACAAACTACAGAAACCTTTTCCAATACTGAAAGCCGGGAACCCTGCAAAGTTATGCAAACATACCATTTGGAGTGGAGCCCCACATTGGCACAATGTTGCCGCCAAGCTCAAAGTTAACTAGAATGGACAAATACTCACCGGGATAGACCCAAAATGCCTGTGGCACCGCGACTGAAACACTGTAGGCGCAATTTGTAAATTGGATCTTTGTCGACACCATTTGCCAGTTCCCTTTTCGCCAGGTTCTGCAGAGTTGCCTCCTTGGTATAAGCATTCTCCCGTTGCATCTGGTTTAGGAGAAAAAGAAAACAATATTAGTCAAATTGTTAATGCACATTTAATCTTCCAGCCCCCCCTCCTACCACCTTTTGTTCATTTAGACGAGATGAAAATTTTGAGAACATTTCGATGATAATGATAACAATTAATATCTCAGTATCAAAAATAAAACTATGTGATAAAGGAGATGGTAGGAAAATTATCCGCTGGTCACACAAATTCGAAACGGATTTTCTCAAACTTATTTATAGGTTAAAAAGAATATATATAAAAAAATTTGGAGATTTCGTTTGTGCTGTGTGTGTTGTACGAACGAGTGAACGAATGACTGATGTGATATATACAAGTAAAATGTAGCCTAACAAAGTAAACTCAATCCCGCCTGCCTTGATTTATTTATTTTAATAAATTTGCCTCAAGCGAAATCTAGAGAGATTTAGGATTTCTTCTAATAACTATTTCTCTCCCTCTCTTTTTATTTTCCTACTAATTATCCACTTTGAAGTCTAATAAATGATGAGTATTGATATACTCTATAAATTAAAAATTGGTATATTCATTTTAATAAACAGAATTACACGTTACGATGAATGAAAAATAAAAATATTTATAGTAATTGAGAAGGTTATTAAAACATAATGTTACTATTAGATTTTTGCACAAAATTTAAACAAAATATAAATTAGAATAACTGAATATATTAGCAAGGGTATTAACTGGTATTGTATGACCCACAAATTTTATTTTTCTTTATTTCTGTGGTTGGCTTTGCGACTTAATTATAAACCATTCATCAATTGGCCTGCGGATAATTTTTAAGGGCATTTTGTTTAATATTTCATTTTGAATTTTCTTTATACTTGTATCTACAATAATTGTCTGTTTAATAAATAGGTGTTTGACGTTGCTAAGTGCATGGTTTAAAACCATATAGCCCTGGGGTATTAGCTCCTCGAACAAAATTTATTTGGGCCGCCTCAAAGTCAATGTGTTTAATTAAACCAATGCGTCAAAGGCAGGGCAAAAGTAAGCCATATTGCCTTTTGGGTGTGGATTTAAAACAATTTTATGTAATAAAGCTTATTTGTTTAAAATTAAAATGAATTTTGCCAAATATGTACATATATGTCAGTCATTTATTTATACACACAACGCGTCACGGTTCATTGCACCCAAGTTGACTTTAGTACTGGAAAATCTTATCTTTAATTGCTGATGATGATGACTAAAAATGAAATTACGCAATCAGCACACAGCGAGAATCAAGATAAAGTCAATATGCTAGCCACTATTGCATGAATGACTATAACCAATATTAAATATGTTGAAATTGAATACCCTTAACCATAAATAATAATATAAATTTCTTATAAAAGAGTGCAAAACTTATCAGAGTGGGGTAAAAGGTTTAAAAATAGAATTCTGTACTACTAACATTTATGTTTCTAAGTCCTTTTTTATATTTTTTACCAGATTTTAACCAAATTTGTTTAATTTTTTAGTTACCTAGTTTCCTAAATTTTTTTGAGTAAATTCAAGGGTGCAAATGTTTGATAGTTTGATAGTTTGTGTGCAGCTATCAGTGCGCCCTTGCGTTGAACTATGACCAACAGCCACTTTGCTCAATGAACTGAAACGACTTGAACTCCAACTAGTTGATTAGGTTTCGAGTCGATGTGAGATTGTGGAAATATATATGTATATGTAGTATATATATGCATAGTTATAGGTGAGCGTTCACCTCAATATTTCACGCATGACATCATAACAATAATAGCTAGACACACACACACACACACACACGGTGGAAGTTACATTTGCATGACGATGAGCTTTTGTCTGTTTGTCCAAATAAATAATAGAGCATCTAATTAGGAACGAATCGATTCAATCGATTTGAATTACTATGCCATTACTCTTTAAATTTTGCAAAAGAAAAAAGGATACCAAATATTTAACTAGATGTTATGGACTTAAAATACTCTTTACAAACATTCTAATCGCTTTTCTAAAACTATTTTAAAAAATTTATTAAAGTTTTGTTCACAACTTTAGGTGGACTCTTTTGAACCATCTTTAAGGGTATTTGGTAAAGGATAATAAACTTTGGCCTCTTTTTTTGCGTGATTTGTCAAAGTTTCATTTATTGATTGACTCTTACAGAATGACTAGCAATAAATCAAGCAGAAAACAAATGAAATCATCATAAAGCAAATAATTCGCAAATTATATAGTATAGACAGTGTATAAGCTCAACTGTGAAGGAAAAGCATTGAATTTGAACTTTTTCCTTGGCTCTTGGGGGACACCTTAAAAAGCCCCCCAATGATTGTTCTGATGACCCTATTAGATAGCTGACAGACACGCTTATTTTACTGAGGGTCTGAGTAATGAGACGGTGCTCTAATTAGTATGCCCATGTGACACTTTAGTGTCCAATCACCATCATTGTCACCAACACTGTCACAGTCGCAGTCACAGTGAGTGTGGTTTTTTTTTTTTGTAACTCTTCGCAACAGTGAGTACAAAACTGTAAAGCTTTAGAGGCTTGGCAACAAATGTTGCAGGCAACAACTGCAGCAGAATGACAATGCAAAGACTGTCAGCATCCTTGCCGGAAGTCAAGGTCGATCTCATATCGATTCAACAATATACCTATACATATACATGTACATATAACTCATACGCCACGTATGCAAAAAACGAGAAAAGAATAAAGCATGAGCTAACGATGAGGAAAACAGTGAACACAGAGAGAAGACGGACTATAACGAACTGCTATAGAACATGAAAAATAAATTATGGCTTTATTGAGGGTAAGGGTAAACAAAAAGACAATTTAACACGTCAGCAGGACGTTGAGTGCGAGTGAAGAAGAAGCAGGGATAATGGCGTCACACAGGACGACACAGTGCGACGAAATAAAGCAAATAGGTCACGTTCAAAGACAACATCGATTAACCATAAATTGCGAGTTAAGCAAAAGCCAACGAGCAGGACACACATAGCCAAAGGCTGTTCCCTGGACCAGTCCACCCCAACCCCCAAGACAGGGCAGAGTTAAAGCATGATTTGTGCGTGTCTTTATGACATGAAACACATTTGCAGTAGCGCGAATAAGTTTATGTGTGTGTCAAGGATATATGTATAGGATATAGACACAAAGATGATGACATTTTCCTCTTGTTCCACTAACAAGCAAAGTATCAGTTGGCTCCCTGTCACTGACACCGCAAGCTGTTGCCAGCAACTGAAGGAAACCCAAACGCTGTCCCAGTTTTCCCTGTCATCTCTATTCTTCCTTATGTCTGTCTAACTGTCTGTCGTTGCGTCAGTCTCAGTGGTGCGTGTGTTGGGAGGACAACTTTCACAATAATTAACAGACATGTCGATTATATCTTGACATACTTTTTTTTTACCTTTCTTTTCCTTTGGCAGCTATCCGTTCCTCGGTGTATGTGTGTCTGTATTTGTTGTATTTCAATCCTTTTTTGTTTTATATTTTCTTTTTTTTTTCTTTTCTGTATTTGATTTTCAAAAAATGTTTTCAACTCTTATTTTCTTGTTTCACAGTTTCAATGTTTAACTTGGCACGCACCTAGCACGTGTCGCGTGTGCCGAGAGTTGGCAACGAATGGGTCGTTTTGTCAGACAGAACCAGTTGGGTACCTACTCACCCATTGCAGCTGATACAATTTTATTGTTGTTGTTGTTGCTGTTGTTGTTGTTATTATTGTTGCTGGTGTTGCCTCACCCAATGCCATATGCGGCGTCCTTATGAAACTAATGCCCAAAACAGCTGCTGGGGCATAAAGGAAAAGCTTAGCAACACACAAACATTTGGCTGCCAATTGACAAAATGCATAGATACATTTTCAAGTGAGCTTTTGTGGCTTGTCGCATTTTGTTTAGCGACATTTTTCCATCTATATTTCTCTCTTTGTCACACTCATTTTGTCTCTGTCTCTTTCTGTCATTTGCCTTTGTTTTGTATGATTATTATGGCTCACCTTTTTTTGCGTAGCAGGGGAAGGGCAGTTGAAAGGGAGTACTGCCATTTTACGACACGACACGGGCATTATCATTATCGTTTTTTTTTTCCTTTTTTTTCTGTGGTGTGGAAGTGCATAAAATTTATGCTCTTGTATCGGGGTCTCGTTATATCAAATTGATGTACGCGCTTTATGATTCATATTTTTCTCTTCTTTTTTTTACATTTCCTGTTGGCGAGGTGGGGGACAATTTGATTGTTGATATTGTACGAGAATTTTATGTTTGATAATAGCGCTAACAAGATTTCAAATAAAATGCAATAAAATTGTCAACTTTTATTTTGTTTTAAAAAGGAAAAAATTCTTTTGTATTATTAATACAATATGATGCCATTTGCCATATATATACCTATATATATTGTCATTTCTCAGTTTTAAGTTTTTTCTCTGCATTTCTCAATGTCTTTAATGTGCGATTTTTTAACTACAATTTTGCATTTTTTTTTTTTTGTGCTTTTGCACTCATGCGTCCGTGCGTATAAGTAAGAGAAATTGCTTCATCATGCGGAGATTTTACGCGGCCCGTTGGCAGTTGCATTTTCACCCCCGAAAACGCCTACCCTCAAACCCCATGTCTTTGGCACATCCCTTTTCCCAACTGGCTGTCCTAGTGCCTTATCATTTTGTCGCTACCATTTCATGTGTGTGTGTGTGTGTTACTCACTGCCACTTCAACGCTTTTTACTGTCAACTACATTTTGTCAAATTACTTATGCAAATCTTTCAACTTTTACAAGCGGGAACGTTGCCACGACAGACATCAGGACCATCCCAAGATGCCTCTGCACCTCCTTTTTGCAGCTGTATGAAAAGGACAACTCAAAAAAGCTCGTTTACTCCTGCCACTCCTGATGGTTCTTTTTTTTTCTTTTTCTTCTTTTTTTCCTTCTTCCATTTTGAAGAAAAATTACGCTCAAAGCCTGACATGAAGTGGCAGAGCTGATATCATACACACACACACACACACACCTACATACTCAGCGAGATGGCTGTAGGACGCCAATTCATAACGCTGGTCGTGGGCGTGTCGCTTAATGTTAGAACCGTTTGCTGGCATTTTGCTGCATTGTCACCGGTAGTCTACTAAAAACCTATTTGAATACCATGCCCGGCACGAGCAACAAAGTGTTGGCCAAGCATCTCAGGCATTAGACAACAAAGTTGCCAGCCATCCAACGGACAGGGGACAAGAACTTGTTGTTCGAGGGATGGTGGAACGGGACGAGTTTGCAAGGCTACTTGTCGCCTGGGTGCTACCTCTTTTGCTTGGGCTACGATGACGAGAGCTTTATGCGCTTATAAAATAAATAAAATTTATGCTGCGACGCATTATTGCCATGTCCTTTGTTGCTTTGGCTCGTTGGTAATATCAAGTTGTTGTTGTTATTGTTGTTGCTATTACTGTTGTTGCTGAATTTAAAAGATGACAAATTGTTGCCCAGGTATGTCCTTGGCCATAGGGAGTCTACGGAGGGCGCTGAAAACTCATTTTGTGGTACTGATTGTGTTCCCTAATCAAAATGTTTCACAACACATTTTATTACCCTACAAAATGAAATGAAATGGAATGTTCTTTTGTCTTTTTTTTTGTAATTTAGAATTGTCTTGTCTTTAAGAATAACTAAATATGAATAGCTATGGGAATGTGGTCATTTGTTTTTCTCTTTCTCTAGGGTATTACCAATTCAGTGCAAATTATATGAAACAATCCTCTTTATTTATGATAAATACTTTGCTGCCTCCGCTTTTGTCTGTACCTGGGCCACTGGTCCACTTGAATTTGATGATGGCGATGATGATGACGATGGAAATGCCATCCACTCTCCGCTCTCTAGTCAGTTCATTATTTATGAGTGTGTTGACATGGAATTATTCTTAGTCTCTATTGTGGCCTATCCCCCTTGACTGCTTGTCCTTCCTCCTCCCTTCTATTCTCTCGAATTGTCTGCGAATGGTATTTCCAGATAACTGTGAGGCAAGTGAAGAGCACGGCTCAAATATTTGCTTAATTAGTGAAATGGTGAACTTCTACTCCACACCCCCCATCCACTTTCACCTCTTAGCTACCAAGCAACAGCTGACCAAGGACATTCATTGCTGAGCTCTAGAAGATTTTACTTTAAAGCAGCGATTTTTTGGTCACTTCAGGGTGAGGGAGGGAGGATTCAGCAGTCGGCAGTTTGTTGTTGATTGTTTGCCAATTGCTTTTTATTAATTAAGTTTGCTCTGCCTTTTGACCTTGACGCATACTTAATTGAGGATTTTTCTATTGTTATTCAGTTAATGCTTGATTTTGTGCTATTTTGGAAAATCATTTTTTGCTATTTTTCCTTTTTAATGGAGAAATCATTAATCATTGACTAGTAAATATTTGTATCATACATCATACAATGTCGGCCATTTCATATGCATGAGGTAATCGAATTTAGCAAATTGCAACACTCTCAATAAAGTTACAATAACAACAACTACAACAACAGCAAATAATATAGATGTAAACGAAAATCACTCTATATACATAGCTCGAGCTTGAACAAGCAGCAACAAAGCAATTTACTTGCAATATTTCACAGAAACATCAAACTGTCGTTGACAATTACGACAACCTAACTTTATTTTATTTAATGAATGTTCCGGCAAAGAGAAGAAACAAAAAGGATATGCTTTCATGTGTGTGTGTCCGTGTATTTTACCTTAAAATACCTGCTCAGAGTAATAAATTACAGCCATGGACAGCTTCTGTTTCAGCATCAGCTTCAGCTTTAGCTGCTAGATAATGTACGTAGACGATGTAGGTATACATCGTACATATATAGAAATCTGCCCGTTCACTGTGCATTTTAAATACCCCCGATACCCCCCGATGGCTAACATTTGCTCATTGTATAGCATAGACCCATCAAGGTTATTATCAACCCAACAGCAATTTGCAAAATATTTCAATAGAAGAACATTGCATAAAAAGGTGAAGGCAACATGCTGGTTTTCTATCCCAACATCCGGAAATTTTCTATAGGAGTAAGTAAATTGTATGAATAGACGCAGATAGATGAATGGAAAATTTAGCTACAAGTATAACTACATACAGACAAGAGATGACTGTCCTGGTCTTATTAATCATACTCTGACTCTGTGTATGGGTGGTCACATTCAAAAGCTAAGTAGAGACGGCAATGTCGTTAAAATACCCTAGAAAATAGGCACACCAAATGAATGAAGAACTTCACCTGAATCCATTTCTATGATTAACTAAGGCATGAAGAGTTGATCAATGATTGGTCAATTAGATAAAAATTCAAAAAGTGTCGTGATTGAAAGTATTTTTTTTTTGGAGGTTTGTTTACAGATGAAAGGTTTGCTTAGGCCTAATGACATTTCTCTTTGCACAAATATTACTAATTGCATTTTACATGGTCAATGATTGGTGTTAATTTTCCACTTCAATTTGATGAAATTTCAAAAGCATTTTTTGCCCTCCTGCAAGATTTTTTAAAGATGATTTAAACTTTTTCTTCATTATTTGCCTAATCACTATTTCCTTTACACAAGCTTGTGTGTATTGGCAGTCGCATTTAACATGGAGGTTGTTTCAATTAGATCGAAATTTAAAAGTTGAGCAGATTGGTAGGTTTTTTTTGCTTCTCGGAAAGATTTTTAAAGATAATTTGAACTATTTGTTAAGGTTCACTTACGTCTGTCTAATGACTATTTTCTTTGAGCAAGAATTTTTGCGTAAAACCTATCATAATATGCTTTCTCCTTTATATTTCTTTATAAAAACAGTTTTTTGGCAAATAGGAAAAGTGTAGCATACAATTGAGCGCTTGGTATTTTAGTACATGCGTGCAAGTATTCATGTATGTATATATGCCTTTGTTGTAATCATGACACATGAACTGGAGATGACGGAAGAGTTGTAACAACTACACACCTTCTCTTACACACACACACACCTGCTGCTGATTGTCCTGGTTGTGTCTGGTGCTGAAGGCTTTATTAAAGCCGGTTCTTTCTGCATGCCATTTGTGTGTGTGTGTGTGTGTGTCTGCATGTGAGAATATGTTAAAATGCAGTGTGCTTGTAGAAATACATGTACGAGTGTTGGAATGGACATTGCCAGTGGCTTCACCGTTGCTGTACCGGAAATTTGACTTGTAACAAAACTGAAATTCTCCACACAGACAAATGTAAAAAGTCGAGAAGGGAGGGGTGGGTGGTGCGGTAAACAGTGTGAGGCTGACCGGTAAAGGTTGCCATTTGTAGGCTTTTTCAAATGCAGCTGACATTTTATGTATAATGGAAGAGAAACGTTTTTGTACTACCAAAAAAGAACTATCAAAGGGGGAGATAAAATTAAAAATTCCACAAAAAATCAAATTTCCTTATGGAGCTCAGTGGGAACATAATTCACTTTTTTTTGCAATTGCATTCAATATGCAATTGCAATGCAAACATATCGATACAGACAAAACTAAAGGCAACATTGATTGGATAGATGCATAAATCCCTGGCCAATTCGATTTGATTCAATGTTGAGTCAAATTGCAGTTAATCAATATCGCAATGCCGTGATACTACTATAAATAGATGGCTAAGAGGGAAAACGGGGAACGGGAATGTGGTTATAGGAATGTAGAATATGCCATGGTACACCTAATTTGACGCGTTTAAGTGATAACAAAATGTGGCTGCCAATACTGTTGGTCCTGGGGGCACACACACACACACACAAACGCACACATTGATATAGCATTTTTAGTCAGCTATTGGAATGGCTGGGCCCAATTTGCCACACACAAAGCAATGGACTAAGCAAATTGAAGGCAATTTGCATAAATTGCAAAAACGGCGAGACCGACCAACAACAATTCCAACTGCAATTACAACACGCATCCAGGACACCGACCGTATACATTGATGTTGCATCATGGCACAGTTGCGGTGTTTCGAACAGCTGGTAGCTCGGTTTATGGTTAGATTGCATCGGTTTACCGGCTACCGATTGAGGCAGTCGAGCCTATTCCTAAACGAAATTTGCTTTTCGTATACTTTAAAATTCTTTGCTTAGATATCCTTTACTCATATGCATGCCTTTAATATAGATTTCAATAGAAATATAAAAACTATTTTATCCATTACACACACATATCCGCAGTTGCCAAAAATCATTCATTGTTTATATATCCCCTGTGTTCCAAATTGTGTTCCCACTGACGCCTTGCCCTTCCCTTGGGTCTGTCATCAAGTCGGGACAAACACCAAAATTGCATATTTGATTATGAATAATTAATAATGTTTGGCGTTCATTGAATTAATTAGCGAATCTTCCTAAACCAGCCGGCACCTGATTCTCCCCTCTACTCTTGTCCCCTCTTTCTCTGCTTCCCTTAGATATGTGTCTCTTTGTTTTGTTATGGCTTTAGCGTGTGCGCAATGTAAATTAATTAGAAAACCATTTTAAATGCAAGTATATATGTATGTATGTACGTACATATATACATAAACCCATCCAAATGTCACTATGGCAACCTCACACTTTGACGTTGAAATTGTTAACAATTAGTCAATTCAACACACAACAATGACATATAATTAATTTTAATTGTGTGGCACGCATGAAAACATAACAAATGCAATCAAATCAGCCATATTAACCGCAGGAATGGGTCTTTAATCTACAAACTGGATTAACCACATTGTCTGATCTGGCATAAACTATTAAACATATACCAAATTCGTTTATTCAAATTCATTTTTATTTAATTTAGACAATTTTTTCAATGGATTTTCCTTAAACTGTAAAAAGTTTGCTAAATTTTTAAGCTTTTTTTTAATTTTTAAAATTTTCTGCCGCTACAAAATGTTAGCTTTTGTCTACTATACAAGAAAAATATTGGAGAAAATATTCTTACGAGTCCTTAAATGACATCAATTGTGGCGTTCTAATTGAAAAAAAGAAAACATAAGGTGACCTACAGTTTAGGCTGCAAACAAAACCTTATAAAAATATGATTTCAATGATTTTATTACAGAGACTTTTTACAAACAATTCCTATTAAGAAATATGATTAATCTATATCCTTACAAAAAGAGACTCGCAACTGCATTGACATAGCATGAAAAAGCCAGACAGCTTATCCTTTGAAGATTTCAAACTATATAATCATGCTTCAACAGTTGTAAACTCTAAAACTTTCTCATTTGCAATATAATTTTAAGCTCGGATTAGCAGTTGCTTTAAAATCAGTCCAATTACATCGAGTTAAGCTTTGTTTATTTAATATGCCAGACAGTAAAAGGAAGAATGGGCAAAAGCGCGGAAGTAAACCACAGTAGAAAGCAGATTCTCTAATAGTATTAATTTTTAATTAAGCGCTCCAGCAAAATCAAAACAAAACACAAAAGAAATATTTCCGTTCCGCTTAATTCTCTTCCATTTTTTCCTTTTTTAATACCCAATGTCTAAGCCGATGTGCACACAAACACATTCATACACATGGTTGTGGCATGCCACATCTACCTATATATGTATATACCTATGAAGTTTACAGTTTGCTGCACTAAATTCTTTTCTGCAGTAATCCATCAGCTAGATTTGTAACCTTTTATAGCCAAGAGCTGAGTCTCGGACTGGAATATTATAAAAGTAATAAAAAGAATCAAACAAAGGTATTTTTAGCTTTATCCACAAAATATATTTAAAAAATTATTATTAAATAGGGCAATGAATTAAACGTATTCATTAAACAATTAACTTGAATTTAATTTGAGTTTTATTTTGTGGCTGCTTTTCTTCTGTCAGTTTTCTTTTTTTTTTGGACTTTAATCGAATATTCGATCCCGTTAGTCCACACACAGACAAGCTATGACCACCGGTGACTGGATCCATTCGTACTTTATTCTTTCATTCTTTCTATCTTTTTTCAGTGCTATCACAAATCCACATCTAGCCTTTGGGGCCAAAACTTCGACAAACAGAGCAGCTAACCAAAAAGCTCTTTCAATATCCTTCATTACCTCCAAAAATAAAAACCAACAAAAAAAACTGGAAAATGCGCAAAAATAAAATCATTGAAATCCTTGCTATCGTTTTTTTTTTTTTTTGTTTTTTCTTTCTTTCTTCGTTCGTTTTTTAGTATGTAATGCGTTTGATTCCTCAGCAAAAAAAATCTGCAGGTTGAAAAAGACTACAAGGAGAGTAGCAGCGAGTAGAAGGGGAGTTCGAGGTCTGGGAGTGGAGGGAAAGAACAGAAATGTTCTCTGTAGTTGCAAATAGATAAAAAGTTGCATAAGGAAGTTATCGAAAAGTGCTGGCCCAATCCACTATGGCAGAAGGGATTGAGGAGCCACATCAATGAAATTGCTTTCAGCAGAGCTACCGTGCTCTTTTTCGACCCCTCCCGCTCTCTATATACTCTGGCCTATGCGCTGTCTCGCTGCATGCAGAGGGGGGAAATAAGTAAGATTTTCAGCAAAATGGTAAGAATTTCCAGAACGATGACGACTTATTGGCGTAAGCATGTTTGGCGTATTAGGAGCACGTGTGTGCGTGTGAGTGAGTGAAGTAGGTGAAGTAGCATCGGAAAGGCTATATATGTATATCTATATATATATATATATTGAAGATACAGTCAATGAAGCGTGTCAATCAATTTGCGTTGCATTTGCCACAACTCACAACTGCGGCTGGCATTTTTTTTTTCTACCAAGAGGCCGAAGTAAAGTGTAACTATTATAGCCCAGACTTGAGTTACAGTTAAATGAAAGCAGCTGCTATCCTAATGACCCCTCAGCCCTGTGCTTAATGAACTTGTTGGCGCCTAATGCACTGTTGACCATTTTACCATTTGGCCGACGAGTGTGGCTTTTGACCCGACAACTTCTGCGGTCTCTTATGTTGATAATGCTGCCCCATTTGCACTGATAGAGCGACACTAATGAAGTCATCAGTAGCATCAAAGGCAATAGACGCACTGCTAGCAAGGACTAAGTAGGCGTGGTCATGTTTTTATTTGCAACATTCTGAAACCGAAAGGCAGCCAAAAATAATGCCACAGACAGGAAACTGTGGAATGGAAATCTAAAGCATTCCATAAGTGAATGATGTTAGAGAAAAATTGCAATTTTAAAAACAAAAGTATCTTATTAGTGTGTTAGAAATAAGAATTCCATTTAAATGTCTTCTTTACTTCATTTATGTCTACAATTAAAGCGTTTTGTTCCACTGTGGAAATGAAAGCGTGCCTCGGAACCATGCACTCAGCTGACGCTGATGGCGTAATGATGCCTACGTGATCTGGATGTACCGCCTCAAGCCCAACATCATGTGATTGTGTGAGTTAGTGTAGGTATGGGGTTTTTTTTTCGGGGGAGGGGCGTTAGGGGAGTGAGAAGCTAGCCAAGGGTGAAAGTTGCCGCCTAGCGAAAGTAACCAAAGGCAACATATTCTACATAGTTTGGTACGCCAACAGGAAAGACATCTTTATCAGCTGGTAGCGTCATTGGCTTCATTGTCTGGCAACGCATCTCAGCGTCATAATCAGAGCACCAACACACACAGACAACCACCCACACACCCATGCCATACACACACAAACCCACACACATCGGAGACACATATGCATAACTTGGCATACTTTGCTGGATAGTTTTGACAGGAAAGTTTTCTCGGCACTCCCCTGTAGTGGACACTACACACAGCATACACCACACCAGACACACAACCCCGCTCCCTCTTTGTCCTGTTGCTAAAACCATTTCACATCATTTCACAGAGTCAAAGTCAGAGTCACGTCGTTGTCGCCTGATGATGTTTGCTTAGTCCACTCTACGATCCTTGATTATCCAGGCAACAGTAGTGCGGCATAGTGGCAGCTTCCGCAGTCACAATAACAACAACAGCAAGGACATCAACAATCACAACAACATTGCTTTACTCCCCTTTCATTTCACTGTTTATTTTCACAAATATGCAAATGTGCTTAATTAAACAGATGTGCATGTATTTGACTTTATTGATTCGGCAATTGAAATTGAAGTGATATAAAAGTCTCTTAAAATCTTTGCACCGCGCCCTCCCTCATTTCCCCTCTTTGACCTTATGTCAGGTTGTATGTACATTAATTTCCATATGCGATGGCTTTTAGCATTAAAGTTGATGTGTTTAAGTTGTTTGGCATTATTTATTAAAACGCTTTGGGGAGTCAAGCGGCAACAATAAATGAGCCGCCTTTTATGCACCAAGCAGCAAACAGAACAGCAAAAAAGCAAGAAACCAAAGAGAGAGAAAAAAAAGGGAAAGAAACGTATTTGGTTTGGTGGGGAAGGGGACGGGAACGGGGACCCTTCATAAAATTTATTTACGCATTTTTACGTTTTGTCGTGAAATTTGCGTTGATTATTTTGGTCGCTGGGTCAGGGTCTTTGCCATTTGTGGACTACACTCAGTTCCATTTTCTCTCTCTCACTCTGCGCTCCTCTCTACATCTGCCCCTTTCGTTTTCTTTTGTGTCCTGCTCACATGTGGTCCATTTGTTCTTTGGCTACATAAACATACCAAACTCATCGTTAACTTTTTATTTGTTGGTCTCCATTTTTTTTTTTGTTCTTTTTTTCTGCTTTTTTTTTTTTTTTTTTTGTTACTAGTCACATTATTGCGCACTTCCCCCAACCCCAGAAGCAAAAGATGAAGGTAGGGGGCTAGGGATGGGATAGGAGGACGAAAGCAAACATCACTCCCTGGGCCGCGCCCACAACGCGTTACAAATAAGCGTATTATGGAGCCGCTTGTCCTATGGAATGGACAAAGCAAATCCTTGACACGCTGTGATAAGGATTTCTTCATTTTTTATCTGCCCCCAGGGAAATAAAGTGAAAAGGTTATAAAACAAGCAAAAGCAGTAGGAGCAGCAGGAGCAGCAGCCCAGGATAGCATTGCTGATGGCCTGACCCAGGACCAGTAGATACTACTGGCAGGACCAGGACTGAGACCGGGCAACGCATCCACTCAGGGTTTCAGGCTAAAACGCAAAAGAAATCAACTCGGCCAGAGTCGAAACGATGTCTCGTTCTTTTGGTATTGTGTGTATGTTGTTGTCTTCTTAACTACCTCAAAGCTTGTGTTTGAGTATGTGTGTGCGTACATGTGTGCGTGTATGTGTGTGTGTGTGTAAAAGTGAATGTCCAAGCAGCTCTCATCATTCTCTTCTAAACCCGTAACCAACCCACACACTTTGGATTTGCCATACTGCTGGTTGGTTTTTATTTGTGAAGTCGTTATTATTTTTAGACCATACACACTGACATTTTCACAGGGATGACTCGGACTGAGCTGTGATTTTCAAGCAAACAAACAACTATGTTCTTGCTTCGGATTCTCAAAACGAGATTGCTTAACATTATAATCTCTCTGCTACTTTTAGATCCAGATTCAAAAATGACAATGGCAATATCATGTTGGTCATTGTGTTTTTGGTTTTAAACAACCCCTTCCATGCTAAGCCACTGTCAATTGGGTGAACATAACAACGCACATTGTTGTTGTTTCTGTTGGTAACTGTATCTGCACATATAAACCTTCCCTCCCTCCCCCCTACTCCTACTCGGTGGTGTAATAAGAATAAAATGTTTCTGTGTTGTGTTGTGTTGTGGTCCCATAAGTCCAATTCAAATGTCCTTTTTTATACATTTTTATTTCAACTGTGATTCTCTGACTGTTTGTGTTTGCTCCTCTGCCTGTGTTTTATTTGCGAATGTAAACCAAAGACAAGCAACCGAATGATGCTGGATGGTAAAGGGAATACGGGTGTGAGGTAACCAGTGAGCCAAGTGCATGCAGCGAGTTAATGGCTAATGTCATGTTCCGGACTTAACAACAACATTACAAACGAGCCGGTCGGTCCGTCGACCGGCGGGCAAACAACAACAACAGCAACAGCCATGTCCAGTAACTGGAGCAGCAGAATCCGAATCAGAATCCGTAGCAGTAGCAGTAGCAGAAGCAGCAACAACAATACAAACATCAATTGTCCATAAGAAAAGGTTGCGTATACGCAGTCTCTGACTTCAATTCTCTGACTCTCGAACTCTCATAATGTCCCTGCCCATTCAGTGCACAATATACACAACTCACTGCGTTGCTAACCAGTAACAGAGTCCAGTTCAGTCTCCGTCTCCATTCTGTCCTCTCCACACCCATCCTCTACCATCACTTCTTTACAGTTCTGTGTTGCTTGTCCTTCGGCTGACTTTATGTTTCGGTTGTGATTTGCAGTCATAAAGCGAAATTACAGTTATTGTTGCGGCCAAACAAGGCAAGCTTGACCCGTGCTCCTTTAATGTGTAAGGTTAATAAATATAAAAAAAAAAAGAGAACCCGAAAAAAAAGATGTAAAGGCTATCCATCTGCTGACTGACCATTTCAACACATAATGGCCGGCTGCCTCTTGGCCTGCCCCAACTCTACCTCCCCTAATTCTATTTTATTATCCAAGTTAATTAAACCAGTACAACAAAGGTAGTTCTATATATATATATATATTCACCTGCCAATCTTTGTTAGCAGTTAAACCAATTCAATGAAAAACCATTCGATTAAAAGTCAAACATTTGTCATTCCTCCTACCCAAACAACAATTATGCAATAAATACGTTATTCTATTTCAATGGACTAAAGTGCTTTTTGCATTGCAGCTGATGCCAAATGAATGTAATAGGATTGCCATGACAAAAAGCATCGTAACGGTAAGGATAATGCGAAGGAGCCAAAAGAACTCAAACTATGCATAAAATTCTCAAAGTTTGAATGGAAGAAAGAAGCAGTAGGTAACCAAGAGGTGGTCTAAGTCTTACTTATGGAATACAATTTCTAGATGAATTGATGAGTAGATAATAGAATTTTCATCGTCTTCAAGTAATTATGTATATTCTTCTTGGCAGTAACTAACAAACAATCTATACTGTATTATATAAAAAGAGCTCCAGATCTGAGGAGTGCAGAATCGAAAATTAAACAAATGTAAACCACATTTATTCAATATTCGTAATACTTTTTAAACAGACCTCGCAAAGTATCAATTGTGTCTTTTTCTAATGCTACACACACAGCTACAAACTGCTTTTCTGGCATTACAACATTTCACTTTTATTATAATGGTTAGCATCTGAGCTAAATTTATCTGCAGCTGTGATTCACATCATAATAATTGAATAATTTTGCTTAAAAGGGCATCATATTCAGATATAGAATATGCAAAGATGAGCATTACGGAAACAGTTGGTTCAAGCAGCTTTGCCCCAATTGGTGTTGACCCAATCAATATTAAATTATGAGCTGTGAGCATGCCAAATAGAGGAGTAGACAGACAAATACCGAAAGAGTAAACTAACCGAGGCACATTTGGTTGAGGAAATGAAGCATTGAGTAAGTAGGCAGACCGCACTCACACACACACAAACAGGCATACGGGCAGACAGAAAGACATTGAGCCTTTCAGTATCAGCTATCAGGTGAATGTGTGCATTTTGGCCAAGTGACAAACCACAAAAGGTTCGGACGTTAACTTTAAGCATTATTTGCTTACTTAACGCACCGCAAATGTTGTTAATTCTGCGGTTATGCCTGCAACTGTTGTATAATGGGTGAGTTCGGTCTTAAGGATGTAAGGGGGTGGCTAGGGCAAGATGGCTGGGAAAAGTTTTTGGTACGGGTCTGGGTAGGGTTCTTCGAATAGCTTGGCCGGAGGCGCCCATTAATTAATAATACGCTATTTGCGGTTGCCTTTGAGCCGGTCACCGCAAATCAAAGTCATGCCTAGTGGAATTGACTTGTTGTTGTGTCAATAGATATATCATCCAGTCAATCTAGATAAACATATAAATTTACCGAAAAAAAAACAACGATAACCGATTAAAGCTCTTATTGCTAGGGAAAATAAATGTGAAATACATAATAAAAATACGAAAATTAAAAAATTGCCTTATCATATTACATTTTTCCTAAAATCCTAAGTCAGAGACTCGCTCTATATTTATAAAAAGTACAGTGGCGTTAAGAAAAAGTCCAGTAATTTTCTATATTATATTTAACTTCTACGTTCTCTCATATTATGTATGAATAAAAAATGATCGAATTAGAAATCATACAGCATATATGTATTAAGTTCTTCTCCATAACTAATGAGCTGAGACTGAATTGCCACATAATAGAAATAAACAATTTAATTATATACGCTTAATTGACAATAATTGTCTGCCAAGGTTACTTTTAGCTACCACTGTAGATTGCCTGTTCTTACCTGGACCTTTTGTGTCATAGAACCATGTCCAATGGTTGGTATTGTTTGCTTAGCCAGTGATGCATATTCTCTACGTTCATATGCGGGTTGATAATTGTAGTTGTTATTGTAACGTTATCGGAGAGTCTGCCCTGGCATTAAGTTTAACACTAAGCCCAATGCAGGGCCTGGAAAATTGCAATAATATTGTCAGAGAGCGAACCATTCTAACCAGGCATCCTTGCCACAATCTCTCTCTCCCTCTCTCACTCTCTCCTGGTATCTGTCTATCTGGCAGCTGTTTTCCATTTAACAAAGTTCAATGTTAATTTTGGACATTTACCTGTGCTAATATTGGCCACACACACGCAGACATGCACACAAACGGACACACAGAGAGATTCATATATGTGTGTGTGTGTGTGTGTGAAGCTGGCACGCGTTCCTAATACCTTTCATGCAAGCGACGATTGAGTATGGTGATGCCATAGGGGTAGTAGAGGTGGTCAGTCTGGGCTGGATGACTGGCTGGCTGATGCTGTTATTCTACTGTTACCACAGTTGTTGGTTTTCTTCTTGCTTGGTCCATTCTCGACCTCTTTTGCCAACCACACCCTCTTCTCTCTGTTAGCCTTCCCCCTCATCAGCCATGCAATGTTGCTCTTTCTGATGTCGTTTGTTTTCGTTCGAAATTGCGCCATCAGGAATATGCACAGGTGCATTTTAGCACAATAAAAACGTAATTGCTAGCAATTTAATGCTGCTGTTGTTGCATTGACCACGCCCCTACCCCAATACATGCACACAGGCGCGCACACACACACACACACACACAAATTTCCATACAGCAATGTGTCAAAGTCAAGCCAAAGTGGGCGTAAATATGCATACATTCCATCACAAAATCAGAAATCAAAATGTGTTCACTTTATGAACACAATTGAATAGTAATTTATTGAGTTTTTTCTCTGATAAAACGAATGGAAAAAAAATGGTTAAATTGTATATAGTATGGTATATTCAGGCGGTCAGATGGCAAATCGTAGGACAGTTGAAATTAGCTTAACATTTGATTAATGCCCTCTTTAAGCACATTTTTCTATTTACAAGCCAAAAAGGAGAAGAAAAAAAAGAAGTGAAACCCTTTTCAAAACGACAACCACGACGACGAAGCCCCGAAAAATAATTTGCCGCTTTTGGCAACATTTCAAATCGAAGTCGACCGCTCGTTTTTCACTCACATTCGAGTTCATGTCTGGCTTTTGCTTTGCGCCTAATTAAATTTGGCATAAAGTCCCTTTTTTTTTGTTGTGTTGCTCTTTTATTGCCCAACCCCTCTAAATAACACACCAAAGAGAAGAAAAAAAAAGTAACCAGCTAAGAAAAATTACAAATTGCCAACTTTTTCTTTTTTTTTTCTTACAATACAAAAACAAAACGAAAACTTTGGGACCAGTCAAGTAATATTGAATACAGATACGAATACATTTGGGGCGGTCGCCTTTAGACTTTTTCTTTTGGTTTTACTTTTTTTTTTTTTTTGCTGTAAATAATTTTAAAATTGAGTGGCAATTAATCACAGACAGTCGATTACAAATGAGATACAAAATGCGTTAGAGAACCGCCCATGGCGTCCAGAAAAATGACTTCTGCTGTGTTTCCAAAAGGACCGCAGAAAAAAAAAAGAAATAAAATTGTTAAAGTAAGTTCAAAAGGAATTTGGTTTCGCCAAAAGTTAAATAAACATTGAAAAGGGGCCGCAACTAAATGGGCATTTATTTATTTAACCAACTTTCATTAGTCAGTCAGCCATGAAGAGGGTAAATGGAAGATTCATTTCGTTTCATGGTTTTTATTGAGAACATGAATCCGGGTCCAGGATAAGGGGAGCAGGAAAAGAAATTTCATTTGATATTTGGTCTGGTCATAAAATGGAAAACAATTAGTTGGCCACATAAAGCACAATATACTCCCCTCCCGGCTATTGGGCCCCTAGGAGGCCAACCTCAGACAAGTTAACACCAATGAAAAGTAGTTGGCAAGGCAAAAAGAAAAAGTTATTCTATTGCTTGGACAAAGCCATAACCGGAGCCATAACCAGAGTCATGGCCGGCGCCGGTGAAGTTTCGACTGCCGGAGTTTTTAGCAATGTAAATCCAATCCGGCGTGCAGCCATCATGCGGTTAACACTTCGTATGACATAAATTACGAAAGTTTGCACATACTTTTTCGCACAGCATATAGCCACAGCAGCAGCAGTGCCCTTTTCGCCCCCATCCCCTTTTGTCTATTTTATGCAATGTGCTCTTGGCCATATTCTTTACCAAAACTCCATTTGCCAGCGTGCAAAATGGTTTTCAACAGAGTTAGAGTCGCAGTAGCAGCCACGAGGAATGGTTATGGTATGGTTAGAGAAAGGGGAAAGGGGAAATGCGTTTTGCCACTCTTTTTCTAAAACAAAGCCTGGGCAAAAAAAAAAAAAGGGTGTCTGGCATTCTTTCATTTTGGGCTTTGACGCGGCGGTAAAGAAGAAAAGTTGAAAAGTTTACTCAAGATAAACGAAATATATATGTTTGTATGTGTGTATGTATATGTATATATGCGCCTATTACGGCTATATATATGTATGTATATGTACATGAATTTATATTGCATAGAAGTACCCCTTACAAGTCTAGGCCACATTATTGCACATTGCACAGTGACTCAATGGCAATATGTGATAGATTTTCATTTACCAAATTTGAAAATAGTACCGAAACATTCGCATTTTTAAGCGTTTCTAACAATTTTCAACATAATATATGTAAATTCGTATTGTACGTAATATTGTCGTGGTATATATAAGATATTTAAACTCCTTTTAATTCCTAAGACTTATGAACGAATCGATTTTTTATTTAATTACTACCATAGAACGGTCCATTTTAGCCGTACGAACTAACTAACTGTATCATATCATTATATATACCTCCATAATTCAACATTCTTTGAATAAATCAGACTAATTTTTATCTAAACCAATTTTATCGTAGCTTGGCCTTTACTTTCATTCCAGTTTGTTCATTGAACGAACACTTTATCTACTTCAATTCAAGTTAGTTTTTTGCATACAACCAAGTTATTGTTCTAAGACTCTATTATCGCTTGAACTATCGTAAATTTTATAATACCTTTTGTAAGTAAAAACTCAAAAAAAGTCGCTTGTTGCAAGCTTTATTTTAAAAGATTTTGATTGATTTGCACAAACTTACCATTAAAATGAATATCTTCATCTATTCGTGCTTCTCCAAGATATCAAAGACAAAATGTATAATAAAAGCACTTGAATATAATTTTATTTTTTTTAAGAATAAGCATCTGTTTTTTAATGGGTTTTAACCACTGTGCGTTATTGGCATTGGTGCGTGCCTACTCAGTCTTTATAGCTTCTCTCCCGCAACAACAAAAGTTTGCCCTTTTGCATGTAGACCTCAATACTTTCGCTATCTCTTTCTCACACACACACACACACAGATACGCTTTTGGGTCGTGTGTGTGTGTGTGTGTTTGTGTGCACTTAACACTTTGCACACACGCATAAATGTCGCATAAAGTTAACTGCGCATAGAAAAATTGGAAAATTTTATTGGATTTTGAAAATTTTTGGTCTTTGTTTTGTTGCTTTTAAAAAAAAAATGTTTATAGACCCAATACATTTGTAAATGTTTGCCATAATTTTTTATATGGGAGTGAACATGTCGCATAGATGGTTATCGTAAACGATTCATTCTTATTGTTAACTATCTGTCGGTTAAAGATCGTCATATTAGCTGAATGAAAACCAAAGAAAAACACTTTAAACTAACAGTAAGAAGACGTTAAGCTTTGGTAATTGAATATCGCGACTATATCCATTTATGTAAATACGTGTATATTGTTTAGTTGAATTATTTTCCGCCCTTTTGCACATTTTTATTTTGCCAATATTATTTCCATGGTTTTCTCCTCCGGTAACCAGTTTCCACTACGTTCTCTGCTTGGCCGCACATGAGTTTTTATAGTTTTTCATTATTTGCGTAGAGCTTATCTCTTGGGGTTGAATTAGTATGGCAAGGAGCATGGCATTCAGGAGATCTACCATGGCAAAAGGGACATTGTGAGCAACAAGGGGGCACCGATTTACGCAGCGCAGGAACAAAAAAAAAAAAAAAACAGAAATAACAAACCTTCGATTGTCGCGTCGTCGTGTCCTGTCGTCCTATCGTCCTATCGTCTGTCGTCTGGCGCACAGGTGCAGATGCGTGTGCCATGGCAAAATGGAAATTTGCCACCGCTTATTTATTTTTTCTTACATTCTTTCTCTTTCGTTGTTCTTGGCTTGTGCAAACGAAGCATGAACTGGGAGCATAATTCAAGCGGAAAATTGTCGCGCAACGTAGTCTTTTTCCATTTCCCTCAGCTGCCGGCCCCGGGTCCCGGGTCCCGGGTCCCGTGTCTTCCCCCTTGCTGCCTGGTGCACTGAGCTATGTAAACGGTACAAGGTGCACGGCACACAGAGTTAACAATGTTGTTGTAATCGTTGTTAAAATTCTCATCTTGCACACCGCTTGGAAATTGAGGAACATTAGCCAAGGGTCAAGTGTGAGAGAGGGTGTAAGGGAATTGAGACCAGAAATGGTTCAGTTGTTAACCAAACGGAATGTTTGATCAGGCATTGCATTTTGCTCATCATTCCCCATCTAGTCCACAACAGAAGGAAGAAGAAGTATTCGACTCGCGGCCAGCCGCAAATCGTGTTAGCCACGCCATTAGCAAAAGCTTCTAAAGAACCTCAAACCGTTACCGAAACCAAACTCGTAACCGATACCAAAACTGAAGCACCATCGAGAACAACAAATGCGCTTGCAATCGAACAGGACTCGGACTTATACCAAAACCCCTCACAATTCTCTCTGCTTACCTCTCCCCTACCTATGTCTGTGTGTGTGCGCTTCAATGGCCGTAAACCAATTCAAAAGCATATTTGCATGCTTCGATGGGGCAATGGCCAACAGGCAAGGAAGAGACAGCCAAAGGGGCAGAGACAGGGTAACAGGGGCAGAGGCATATTACAGAGCTGCCGGCTCTGTAATATAATATTCCTTCGCACTGTGTGTTAGTCAGTTAGAAGGCGTCAAATGGTTTGTCCTCAATACCCAAAAATGCCCAAAACTAAGCTGCTGCAGGCTTTTCTCTTTCGGCAAACACCCTTTTTGGCTTGTGGCTGAATCACTTGAAATTGAACGCGATGGCTGAACTTTTCGGCTGGCGTTTTTGTAATCGAAATCGCTAGCGGCCTATGGCCGATTTCATGTTTAGTATATATGTATGTATGTACATACATTTGCCTTTGCACCATGTGCTACTTTCTCCATCCCATCCATCCCATAACAATGTGGAAAATTGTTTCCTGTATCAATTTCACACATTAAGGAAGCAATTCGATTTTATCGCTTCCTCATGACTACACGTTCAATTATTGAAGAGTTTACGTTTGCCGTTGCGTTGATGTTCTGATGCTCTCCAGCCTATTCTCCTACGTTTCTAATGCTTAAAACCAATGTTGTTGGTATTTCGAGGTAAAGAGAACTCAGTTTGCCAACAAGATACATTTCCCATTGCTGTGAGTGTGTTTGTGTATATGTGTGTTTGTATGGCTATGTGCGTAAATTGAAGGTAATTCCTTTCAATTGTTGTCTTACAAACCGTTTTACATTCCATTTTTGGTTGCCGTTTGAGTTTGTATAAATGATTTGCTTTACCATCTTATAACCCTGTAGCAACCATTGCCTTAATGGCTTTATAATAATGTCTAGAGTCTTAATCCGATTTGGCATCATTGTCAGTCTGCTTAAACATATTTTTGACATTATTCTTGTTCAGCTTATATGGTCAAGTCTTTAGGCAAAATGATTAATTTGAAAAAGAAATGGGCTTTAATTAATTACAGATTTTTATGATTTATTTATATTTTTTATTGATTTTGTGGATTGAGAACTGTAATGTTGAATCAAAACTGCAATCTCTGAACTCATAAAAAGAAAGAGAGCACTCTTCACTCTTCACTCTTTCCTTCCGTTTCTTTAGCTGATGATGATGATGCTTTTTTGCTATTTGCATATCAATTTGGCCATAACCAACTCCAAAAGTTGACAACGTCTACTGCTCTCCCTTTGCCCCTCTCTATCTCTCTCTCTCTGTGTCTGTGTCACCAAAACAACTGTTTATTATTCCTGGCATGGACAGCAACGAGGTTGAGGTTACTGCTACAGGTCACATACAAATGAACCATTGTGGGTCACGTAGCCCCTGTCAATAGGTCAACAAGCCACAACAGATTCGTGGCGATATTTATGTTTGTTTCTGATACCTTTCAATATGGTAAATGCTGTAATTAATAAACAATAAAATCAGCTTGGTCAGTCAGTTGCCGGCTTCAATTCAGCTGCCTGCAGCGAAATGCAAAACCAAAAGAATTAACAAAGAAATTAAAAACTAATTTCTGCATAATAGAAAAACAAGCGGTGGAACTGCCCGCTTGAAAATATCTCCCTCTATATGTGTGGGAGGGGGGTGACAGATTTGCAATTGTCATTTGAAAATGTTCCGGTTGCAAATGAAGAAGAGAATCCAAGATCTGGACCATGCGGGGGGGGGGCAGTAAATGCCACTGATGATGACAATGAAGCCGGCTGACTGCTTAGCTTGGAAAAAGAAGAGGCGAAGAAAAAAAAAAAAGTGAAAACTTTTAATTTGATTTGCAGCATTTTAATGGATTTTAATGAAACGCAAACAGACGACAACGACAGAGTCGAGTCGAGTCGGTGGCGGCTGCAGCTGGAAAACTTTGGGCAAAAAGGACACTTGAGCATAGCCGGGCAAAAGTTTGACAAATGCCAAAGCGCGAAAAATTCACTTCACTTTATTTTCGAAGCTATCTCTTACTCTTTTTCGCACTCCCTCTCACTCTCTCTCTCTCTCTCCTGGTGGATACCCGCTTTCTTACTGGGTAACTTAGATGCCACTCAGCAGCTTCTTTGGTCCAATGGAACTTCAAGTTGATGTGAGGCACATTCGTCCCTTTGCCGTTGCCGTTGCCGTTGCCGTTGCCTTAATTGAAAATGTTTGAAATTCCATGCCAAATGGCAGGCTAAAAAATAATGCAAAATTAATTTCAATTACGAGCACTTGCCGAAACATGAATATGACAGCTATGCGTCATAAGTCATACGCACGTGAGTGGCGGGGTGGTGGTCGGCCAGAACGACAGACGCGAGACGTTGTCCTGCTAATTAAAAGCACATAAATTACGCATACGCCATGTGGCAGGATGTCGAAATGTAGCGGCAATTTTGAAAAGTTTCGCATTCATCATCAAAAGTCTGTTGGCCAGATAATTTGATTAGCCAGGCTCATTAAAGCGTCCTTGACTAAGACGGTAAGAAAATGGCCTTTGTCAGTCGATGGCTCTTTCTTATTCTTTCTCTCCCTCCCTCTCTCTCTCTCTGAGTGTTTCATTTCCTTCTTTTTATTTAGCCTTGTATGTCATGAGCCTATCATTTCGCTTTTCTTTTGATGACTCTTAAACGGAGGAAAAGCAGCTCATGCAAAATTTAGTGGCAACTAATTGCAACAGCATTGAAATTAATTATTTAACCCTTTTTATTGTTTAAGCTGGGGCAGTCAGAGGCGCTTGCCTTTTTGAACCCTAACTACGCTTTTTTATTTTGTGTTTTTGGCCTCTGCCCAGGCTCATTAGCATAATTAATTATACAAATTTACGTAGTTAAACAAGTTATTATTTCAAATTAAACGAGTACACATTTCATTAGTGACGAAGAGCTAAATGGAAATTTAACTTGAATTAAACCATCCAACACTGTAAATTGCATATTTCAAAGTCAAACTATATAGAAGCAAATATAATCTTTTGTGAAAGTTATTTCAATCCCAATAGTTATTAAAGGCTTTCAAAATGCCAGCCACATTTTCAGCAAATACTTCATTTAACTAGTATTTGATTATATGACTAGTAAACCGCAATATATGATTTATCAAATACCATGGCCATTTTCCGCCCCTCAGCTTTCAATTAAAAGTTTTGCATTGTTTGCCCATATAAATTGAGTGGCTTTAGACAGTCTGAAATATATTGAAAGGCTTACCTGGCCCTGGCCACACATATGTATGTGTGTTTCTGTGTGAATGTGTGAGTGATGAGTGATTGTTTGCTATCTATATTGTCAATAAACGCATACAAATCCATAAATTGAATTATTTATTCATCTTATTTGTCCATATGGATCGTATGACTGGAACAAAAAATATCAATTTGTATATTAAATTGCAGTAACAATTACTATATTGGAGTTGCCAGTTCCAAAAATGAATTAATTCAATTAAAAATTGTTATTCTATATCCGTTACTTTTACAATAGCATAGGACTATACTTACTTGAAAATAAAATTATTTTATATATTATTGAAGCTGTAGTTGTGTAACATTTGCTAGAATAAATCATATCAAAGAAAGACTGATTTTAATACATTTAAAGTTACCTTGGCAAAAGTCGGCAAATTTTTGTAGTCTACTTTTGGACGTTTCCTCTAAAGGGTTTGAAAGCTTCGCGCATTGCATTCAGGTAGCATGTAGCCTAAAATGTTGTAAAAAACTAAAACGTTGTAAAAAAAAACTTAATATATCTGCATAAAAAATCTATATACATAATAAAAAAGTTTTTAAATCACAAAACCAACCCAAGGGTCAAGGCAAATCTGAGAATTAACTAATTTTCTAGTTACTTGTAGGAATCTAGATTATCTGTTAAATTTTTGAATATTTTTACTTTCAATTGATAGAATTGAAAAGTTTTCAGCTGATTTCAAGCGTAAGTTTTATATATTTACTTACCATTTTTTATATTTATTTACCTTGAATAATGCTGTTTAAATATATACCAAAGTCAGAATAATTTAAATAAGAAAATATAAGAGTATATTCTGTATATTTACTTTGCACATTTTAATGGGCATGCATAGCAAATAATAAAACAATAAAATCAAAAATATAAACATGAAAATATTTAAACAAGTTAAAAATCAAACGATATATGTGAATGAATAGGTGAATTAATTTCAACATTTTTACCATGAACTATTACAAAATTTATACCATTTTGCAATGGTTGTTTTCTCTTCTTTTTTTTTTTGCATTTTAATTGGATGTAAAAACAGAAAAAAGGCAGAAAATAATTTCCCTTTGCCCTGAGTTCCATTTTCCATTTTTTTTTTTTTTTTTTTGTTGCAATGACAAGAAAAAGCAATTGAGTTTTTCCAAGCATTTTTTTTCCATCTCTTTTATTTAGTGAATTGTTTTGTATTTTGTTTTTATTTAGTTTTATTCATCGTATTTATGGAGTGTAATTGTGAATTGCCCTTCAAATGATTTGCATTTTTAACTGTTATTAGGGCACTGACCTCGTCATATGCACCCTTGACAAACATACACATACATATATAGGTAAATACATACATACATTAATGTGGTTTATTCTATGTCATTCACGGTTTTTTCCCCCCTTTTTTTTTGTAACTTACTTTAGTTAGTTCTGCTGTGTAATTGTTTTTGTGTATTTGGATTCAGTTTTTTTTTTATTGCATGTTTTATATATTTTAGTTAGACTTAAAGTACATCCCATTACAATTAGATAGAATTTTTTTGCAGAGTTTGAGTTTTGTTGGCTTTGGCAACATGATTCATAGTTGTGTTTGCTTGTCGCCTCTGTTTATAATGTTTAAAATTGTATTTACAGCAATTGTTGTTGTTGTTGTTCTTGTTTTTTATGCTACACTTAATTGTACATATCGGCATATGACATAGAGACATCCATACACATACAAACATACATACAACAACACTTATTGTAGTTATAGTTATGCCAATAATGTTGTTTTTTTTTTGTATTTTGTTTTTTTACAGCATTTGCATACTTGTATAGTATTTCATTGATAACATCTCATGTTAATCGATTTATGTTCTCTTTGTTTTGTTTTTGTTTTTTTAATAGTAATCACTTTGCATTTGTTGTGTTTGTGGTTGTGTGAGTGTGTATATTTATATATATATTTTTTTTTTTGAAAAATGTGCACAAAAATGTCATTTTGAAAAAATGATGTATTTACATTAAAAATTCGTGGTTGGTTTTTATTTTTCCATATTTTGTTTGTTTCTTATTACAGCTAAAATCAAGCAAATTGTTTTGCTTGTGTCAAGTGCAATAATTTTGTGTGGCTGTGTGTGTGTGTGTGTGTGTGTTTAGTAAATCTAAATAAAATATAAGATAAACTATATACATACATCTTAACCATCTGCATACGAATATTATTAAGTATAAAAAAAACCTTAGCTAAATCAGAGATCCCTTTCAATCAGTATCCTTTCAATATTGCTCAATTTCGAAATAATGTTGAATTAAATTCAATTAAATTACATTTTTTTTTAGAACAAAAATAACTGTGAGATGATTTAAATGGAAGTAAAATTGCTTTCTATATAATTTGATTTATGTGTAGGTATGTTGTATAGTATCTCTACTACTTTTCACACACACTCTCTCATTCTAGTTTCCTTCACATCTTCTTATTGCTATATACATACAAATGGCAATTGTCGCGCATCATTTCAATATCTTTTTTATTGACTAATTCTCTGATTTCAAACCGAGCTGTGTGTCTGTTATCCTAACTAACTAAGCTAACTAATGTGTTGATATAGTTGGCAAAATTGCCATCCAAAGCGATTTGGATACGATTTCCTTGATTCCCCATGTCACTGTTCATGATGGCCGTTGCAAACATTTTGCTACCGAAATTATCACAAAACAAACGGAAATTAGCATTGTCCTTGCCAATATGCAGTTCCTTTGTGTGGCAGCAACCGAATCTTTGAGCGCGAAATGGATTGGGTAGAAACACAAACGCAAAAAACGAGAAAGCAGAGGAAGGAAAAGAGGCAGTGAGCCAAACCAGTTAGTTAATTGCATGATACGATATGTAAAGCACACACAAAAACAAAAAAAAGAAACCCCAAAAACGGATTCCAGTTTTGTGTTCAAAAAGGAAAAGACAATTGGTTGGCAAAACTTACTCGTGCCCGCATGTCTCAGCATTTGATTGTTGAAATTATCGAATTGCGATAACGATGCACTAAGCGACGTTTCGCGTCGCAGCTCCGGATAATTCTCAATTTCCGCCACGCACTTTAGTTCGAGTATTTTGCCAGACTGATAGAAACGTTGTCCCTGCAGATAGAAATGCACCTGTAGGCGCTGCCGACGTAGAACATAATCATGGGCCGGAATACTCGTATCAATGGTGGGCTGAAGCTCACCCAACAGTGGCTGCAAACAGAGTGTGTGAGAGAAAGAGAGAGAGAGAGAGTAACATTGATGCATATTATAGATGAAATGGCCTAGTTGAGTGCGTATCTATCCTACCTGTTCGCCATTGATGTACCAGGTAAGTCTCGTAGGCAAACTCGAATAGTCCGATGAACAGGTGGCGCTCAGAAATTCCTCCATGCGATACATCGAATTGAAGCTTTCGATTAGCGGGTCGCTTTGAGGTAAGGCTAAGGTTGAAGTGGTATGAATTGAAGGAAGAAATTAATTACGGAATGGTTCCGAGTTAAGTGGATTCTGGTTGCTATTTGTCCCACCTGCCACCGTCATGTTGTCCTCTTTGGCAGCCAACTTGAAATGAGGTGCATCACCGCTAACCTCACATCTGTATACGCCCGTTGATTTGGCTCCCTGTAAGCTTAGACCAATCCGACAACTGGATTCATTGCAAAAGTATGAGCCATCGAGTACTTGCAGTCCAACAACTGGAAACTTTATATACACAGGATGCATCAGAGGTGTATATCTTTTGGAAAGTAAAGAAAAAATGAATTTTGTTAGAGTTTTAGAAATGTTAATTACAAGTCTTAAGCCATTTACCTAAAGAACTCCAGATGATCCTTATACCATTTAACCGAATTGAGTGTGTGTCCACTCATATCATAGTTACATGTTAATGAAACATTATCACGAAAATCCACAATTTCCGGAACTGTGATATCAGTTACAAATAACGCACTAACGCCGTGTGGATCTGAAACAATTGAAAATTGCATGAAAATGAGCACGTCATATCAATTAGATACCGTATGCAAAACACCGGTCACTCGCTTCCCCCTCCCCCTACATCGACAAAGTGGCAAAAACACATTTCAAATTTTCATACGTAATTTCTAAACCGCACAGGTGAGTGACCCATTATGTGTGGACTAGCCGGGTCCATGTTGACCAGCTTTTGTAGCACAGGCGACACAACACATCGAATAAATTTGAAAATTTCCATGATATGGAAATGCAAAATAGTTAGTTTTTGGCCTAGCATGTGGAGACTGAAAAGGAGAACTAATGTAGAGAGGCAAACAGAGGAAGAAAGATATAAGTCCTGGCCATATGAAACTGACATTTGTATTTATGTTGGCTACAATCTGAATAACCTGTACTTGTTACCTAAACGAGAATTAAGAAGAAATACGTTGGAACAAAATCCTTGTCCCTTACCCACAATAAATTTAATACCAAGCACAAATGAAGCAAACAAAAATCCTTGTTTCCTTTTAATCTTCTTTAAAGTCTTGGCCTTGTGCAAATAAACCGATTAGGCCACATACATTTCAATATGAGAATCAATTGTTTAAACTCTTGGCTAGTGAATTAAAAAAGAAAAAGTTAAATATAAATAATCTAACAAAATTCTTGTTAAACCTATTTTGTGCCGCTCTTTAAATTTAGCTTGTTAAAGAAATGTGTTCAATTTTCTTTTAAATGATAATTGAAAATTAGAAAAGAACTTAATGTGAAGAAGAAATTTGAAACTGTGTAGCTTTAGTACAAGTAATTATACCAATTTATAAGAGCAACCATTCAACTAAAACGAAAGCAATATAATAAATTGAAACAAGTTCCCAGCAAATAATTTGTATCAATTGTATCATAAACAATAAAAGTATTCACTATATAACTGATTAACGATTATTCTAGAATTATTAGCTAATTGCTCAAAAAAGGGACTCGAACTATATTAGTGTTTATCAAATGTTAATTACTATTTTATAAATCAAATATTTGTGAAATTTATACATTATTTAGCCTGCATCTTCTGTATCTTGTATTCGTTACCCTTTGCCCAAATTAATCTGTAAACTAATAAAGTTATTAACTTTTCCATTAGAAGTCGGCTAACTTATATAATGTCTTACAGCCCGCTTAATAATTATGTAAAGTTTTCTTCAATTTAAAAGTGCTTTGAAGAACTCATGCTATTTAGGTAACTAAACTTAATTTCTGAATCACTTTTGTGAATTTATTTAAGCCTTCTCCTTGGTAACCGCACACTAACTGTTACCGTTTCAACATGCAAACTTTTCCTGATAATTAACCTGTACACATTTCATTTGGAAAACATTCTCTGGCATATCCTTTCCTTTTACCCCCTTATTTACTTATTTCTTGTCTCGAATATTTACATATTTATATATGCACAAAAAAGATACTAAGCTTTCGGACAAGTTTAGTGATAAATTCATTTAGAGATGTCGAGACATTTATGCAAACATTTTCCTTGTGGTATTTTTTTTTTATGTGGGTGTGAATCTGCATATGTATATGTAACCAGTTTTGGTTTTCTTTGTGGCAACACCTACATACACTTGCATTGCTCACACACACACTCACACAACTGTATATATGTGGCTAAAAATGTATTGCCTATACCATTTCATTTATACTTTATGCAAAAAGACTTCAAGCCGCCCCCTACCAAAACCCGCAAACTGTGTCGACGAAGACATTTACAACAGAATATCATATAACAATATATTTAAATCAGTTGGTTATACAAATGTTAAAATATAGTAAAATTTTATATATTGTGTTCAGACACATCTTAAATTAAATTAATTGCATTTTCCACACACACATACACACACACACACTGTCGTTTGCATCAGTCAATGTTGTGAACTAATTTTCTATGTAAATAAACACGACTAAGCCATTTGTTATATGTGTTTACTTTGTGTATTTCTGACTACCTGCGACTTTGTAAATTGAAATTGCACAATGGACAATATTTAATTCCATTAGCCAAGTTAAATTGTTGGAACTGAACTGGCCAACAAAGCAAATATACATCAAAATATGGAAACGCGTCGAGGAGCTTCCAAAACTTTTACCCTCCCTCAGACACACATACACGCACAACTCCTTTGGCACAATACTTTTGTGTGTTAGTATATGGGAGTCCACATATGTATGATTGTGTTCTCTCAAACCCATTGTAATTTCGCTGAATGAATGGATGTGGTCCTTCTCTCTGAATCCAGCTGCTACTGCTGCTGCTGCTGGTACTGTCTGAATGTGTTCAGAGGTGTGTAAGTAAAATGTGTCAGGCACAGTTCAGTAACCGCAAATATGAAATAAAACTTTTTCTATACCCTAACTATAAACAGTTTGTCCCCAATTGGAAAATATAACATTTATAACAAATAAACACATATTAAATAGTTTTGTTCTGTTATCCAAATAATTGAAGTTAAATATTGTTGCAGCATTTCTTCTTATTATTCTTAATAATATATTTAAGATTTATTATAACAGGGCAACATGTCGTATGACTGACAATATTTCATAATAGTTTCCTATTCACTTCATTTCTTTTTATTCAATTGCCCAACAATATGCCTTTTATACTACGCATAAATACATATGCACATCAAAGTTAATAAATTAATTAAGTCAAGTTAATACAAACATATTTCCGTTCACAAAATTACTCATATATTAATTAATGACTAAGTGAATTGCCATTCTGTGTGACCTTAGTTAAAATGCCAGAGGTCATCATAAATAAGTTACAACCTCTAATGTAGCAAATATCAAGTCATCAATATAAAAGTATAATTAAATGAAGAAAATTATATTATGCTTAGCATTCTCTTTAAATTTGAACTTTCTACAACAAATTTGCACTTGAATTTGTGGCTCAAGGAAAGGTCTGCGAAAGGGCAAAGAATTTTTGTCGAAATTATCTTAAATTAGCGGATTAAATGGTAGTTTTTTGATAGCAAGGTGCAAAATATGAATTATTGAAACTTAAATTGGTTTGCTTGGTCAGCTTACAGAAAGTATTACAAAAGACTACAGAAAGTTTAACCATTTCATAATTTTTCTATCATTTCCAAAATTTGTAAATAATAGTTTTTCAGTTCTTACTTTTATTTAAAAGTTAGTTCAATCTAAATCACATGTCAATAAGAACGTGCTAAAATCACGATTCAAACTATTTAGAACAAATAGTTATGACAATTTGCTAGAGTAAATTTTCTTCGTCTACTATCCTTGCCAATTTTCTCAACTGCACTTTAGTTAACTTTCTAAATATACACACACAAACAGAGTTACACGCACACACACACACACTCGTAGAAAAAATGTATATAGACCATGAGTGTAGAATCTCGCGTTTGGAAAATGCTTCTTCTAGTTCTTGTTAGAAAAGTGCCAGCTCATTTAATGCGCTGCAAATTAATTGCCCCATTGCCATTGGCAATTTATGTGCCACAAGGCAAATGCTGCAAGATGAAAAGACGTGGGAAGACGACGCAAGACGAGGGCGATGCCTTTGGCAGTCTGCCTAATTGCGAACATTTCAAAAATACAATTTAAGTTTAAACTGCACTCAAGATGTGCAGCAACAGCAAAAGTTGCGGCAGTTGAAATTACCAAGTGCCAAAAGGGATGAAATTCGTACGAAATGCAGAAAGATGAAAATGAGAGATGCGAAATGAAGGAACTTTAGTATACCCATTGCAGTTGCACTAACAGCCAGCAGCTGAAATTATGGCAAAAGTCATTAAAAGAGCAGAGAGCAGCAGAAAAACAGGCCAGCTCAAACCGCTGGCGGAAACTTTGTCAATATTGATTTGCGGTTGCTGCCGTAAAAGGCACCAGACACCAGGGTAATAACAATTATAATAATAATAATAATAATAATGAGATTGAAAAAGTACAAAATCATTTAACAAGCACAATCAAAAGTAAAGGCGATTTGTTGGAATTAGTAGATGGCGTATACGCAGCGTGGTACGCGCTTCATTAACCGAACAAATATGCATATCTCAACGAATTAATATACAGAGAACTGAATAAAAACTATATCCATAAAAAAAACATATCAATCGATGCTGCAACTGTGGAGAGGCATGTATTTATGTATGTGAGAGAAGAAGAGCAAGGGGACTTACCAATTAAAAGTGTGGAAAACAGAAACAGCAACCAGCCGTAATCCATTTTTTTTCCACTTTTTTTCCTCTGTTGTGTTAAAGTTGAAAAATGTTTGAATAAAATTAATTGCTTGGTTGCGGCAGGTCCAACAGCAGCAGATTCAGATCCTGACTTCAGCGCTCCAATACACCGACTTTTGGACTCTGTTTAAAGTTATTATTATTAAAGTTGATTTATGCTTTTCCTTTTTGTCGCTTCAGTCAAAATGTTATTATTTTTTTTTAAACTTGGCATAAAATTGACTTTTGTCTTTATTTATTCATACACACTGAGAACCGAAACTAAAATGGATCAGAGACTTCTCTTTTGAGAGAGTTGTATGTATGACAAGCACATTCAATGGCAAGCTCAATTAATTGAACATCAAACCCAGTCAAAGGGGAGCCAAACAAGCCAAAAATAAAAAGTTGTACAACAAAAGAAGAAAAAAAATATATATATGTATGTAGAAGAGAAAAGAGAAAGAACGAATGGAATATAAATAAATAAACTAAGCGACAAACTCATGCAGAAAAGTTCAAAGGATACGCTCTGGCAATGTCGTTATAAATAAATAACAAACGTTAGAGTAAAACGACAGAAAAAGAAAGGAAAGTAAAAGAAAATGGAATGAAAAGAAGGCACAACGAAGCGAAGACAGGAAGAACGTACTCGTATGAAAGGGAAATGGAAAGTAAAACATACACGCTGACATATAAACACACGCACACACACACACACACAGTGACAGACAGTGGGCACATGGTCCAACCAAAGAATTGAGAAAGAGTAACAGGAGATATGGCCAAAAACCAGACAAGTGGGCGTGGCATCATCAGTCTGTGTACGTTTGTCAACTTAAATAATTTAAATGCCAAATTCAAACGAATCCATGTGTTTAATATTTGAGTAAGCTTCTTGCACCTGCCGTTGACATACACACACACACACACACAAACGTACACCCTTAACCACCCATCCGCCAACTCATCATGCTGGTCTCTTTCCCAATTCGCTTTTAGCTTCGCCTTTTTTCTTTGGTTTGTTTTTATTGTCAATTTGGTTTTTGTCACAGTTAAGAGACAACTTGAACTGAGTTGCTCACACAACGGAAACGGAAGTTAAAAGTTCAGTTTGATCCGATTAGATTAATATTTCTCTCCGTTTTCGGTCAGATAAAAACAATATTTCAACTTATATCTTACTTTTATTCTATATACATATATATATAAATTGTTTAATGTTTGTTTATTTTCGTCCACATTTATTTGTTTAAATTTGCTCGTCTCAAAAAATGTGAATTTTTATATATTATTAATTGTTATTTATTTGGCACAACAAAAACTAAAACGAAACGCAGCTCTACTATTAAAAATGATTCCACGCGGTTTCAAGTTTACGAACTGACTGAAACTGATGCTGCAAATTCGCGAGATGCGGCCCACCGACACATCGTTATCATTCTCGTCGGTTGGTCTCTGAGCTGCGCCGTCGTCGTGTTACCATCAACATCATCATCATCGTCGTCGTCGTCGTTGTACTCCTCTTCGTTGTCGTGTAAGTTTGCTCCTGCTGGTCCTGCCACTGCCACTGCCTCTGCTGAGCATCCTTTGCCTCGGGTGCTGTGGCACTGACTCGACTCGTTTACACGACAGCTGAGCCAGTTACAACATGTTTTGTTCTGCTCCTGGGAAAGAGAATTACCAAAGTTAAAAAGAAAGAGAGGCTGCCTCTCTAAGAGAGAAAGTAAATTTTTGTAGCTTTGTGGCGCATTCTGTTATTAACAGTGACATAACATTAACATGTCCTATCCCTGTTAATGTATATGTCCGACAACTAACTCATTATGCATAATTATATGTTGGTGTTAGTCTGCAGTTTACCTGTCATAACTATTAGCATATTCATATTGGCTAACCAGTTTTCTTTTCGTCTTTCCCTTTTGTTTTGGCTTTTAAGAGGAACTTTTTGGGGGATTCTTTTGGTTTCATGCAAAGTTTGCCAATTCACTTTTTGTTGTTCAACTTTTTATAGTTAACGGATATCGTGTTGGTAGTTAAATGCAGTCAACAACAGAGCAGAAGCTGCAACTGCATGTAAAAATATTACGTGCACTAGAAGAAGATGGGCAAGAGAAGAAAAAATAGTAGTAGTAATAGAAGCTGGAAACGTTGAGCAAAAAAAAGGACCACAGAAGAGGAGGCGAAAAAACAGAGGGTGGTATGACGACGATGGCAGCACAAAGTCATCTTATCATTTCATGAATAATGCAGGGATTTGTTAGGGACACATGACTGGAATTTTACGCAAAAGTTGTGATGCTTTTGCTGCTGGTTCTTCTGCTTCTGCTGCTGTAGCTGGTACTTCTTTTCACCAGTAACCTAACCGCCAACACTCTAAGGTTATTGTTGTTGTTGGCGGCGGTGGTGGTGTTGCTGTTGTTTGTTAGTGTATAACTGCACTTTGCTGTTGCTACTCCTGCTTGGGTGCGGCAATCAACAGAAAATTGCAGATTTTAAATTCAAAGCATTTTGCCGGTCGTCCCTTTTTAAGCTAGCTTCGTTGCTTGCCCCATTCCCATCTCACTCTAGCATTCGTTTTCTTTCTCTGTCGGTTTATCTATCTCTGTCTATGTGCCTTTTTGGAATGCGTGCATAAAGCAACTTAATTTTAACGAATAATTTTTGATGCCAAAAATATGAATAAACAAAAGCTCTGAGCGCCTTTTGCATATGCTACAATTTCTTGTCTCCGGCATGGGGATGGAAGTTGTTGCTACTCTAACTCAGCCCAGGAACTTTGCTCTCTTAACACACCTACCAGTAAATGCCATTTCCGGTGCTTTTCGCACTGCCACCCAGAAGCAGCCAGGACTCGAATTCAAGCCAGGAGATGTAGAACATATGCCAAGACCATTTTATAGCAGCTACCTGCTGGCAACTTGAGAACCTTCACTCTTCTTGGCCCTTACTTTACTGATTTTGGCTTCTTCAACTCCTCCTACTATCTTGCCTGCTATTTATTTTATGTGAATTTCTCTCGTCTCCTTCTCAAGTCACGTGACAACGTACAAACTTTATACTCTTCTACTATAACAAAAAAAAAAAACCAAAAAACAACAACAAGGAAAAAAACTTGCCAAAAAATGCAAGAATAAAAATAAATAAAAAATTTCACAACTTCTCTCTGGTGTTGTACTTGCTTACATAAAAAACACACACACATACATATGTACATGTATATGTGGGTAAAAAAGTTTTTGTTACAAATAAATCAGAAATTTAAAAAATTCATAACGTTAAGTTTGCTTTATGACTTTTTCTGTTTCAACATGTTACAACACTGCGTATGCGTAATGTTTGTCCCAACTTGTCGCGGTTGCTGCTGCTTGAACATTG
This sequence comes from Drosophila austrosaltans, assembly GCA_035045865.1. NCBI lineage: Eukaryota > Metazoa > Arthropoda > Insecta > Diptera > Drosophilidae > Drosophila > Drosophila austrosaltans. The sequence goes on along the minus strand of JAWNOQ010000049.1, from coordinate 621,243 downwards.
TCAATTATTGATTAGTATTCCCATAAAATATGCCATATTAAAGCAACAAACTGTACAACTAACAAGATGCACCTTCTGTGTGTGTGTGTGTGTGACACACTAACTGGCTAACATCGTTCAATTTGGTCATAGCTTTTCCTAGATGGAGAGTAAAAAATCTTTTAGATTTGGGGCGAGTGAGTGGCATCTAGGAACCGATGTTGTCGTTGCGCTTGCCATACACCTTAATGAAAAACTAAATTGTCAATCAGCCATGAATTGAATGAAATGAAGTGTAAAATTACAATTTCATCCAATTTGCAATTAACTCAATGAAAAGATGAAGGCGGAAAAAAAAAGAATCATTTTTCCAATTTCAAATTATTCCAATGGAACGCACATGCAGTTGGGCGTATATACAATATATATATACATAGGATGGCTGTGGGAGTGCATCTCTTTTTCAATATAAGTGTGGGCGTGGTTATGTCTGTACACTTTCACTCTATGCCACTACAACAACAACAACAACCACTGGGAAAAATACTTTTGCGGTAGGGCATCATCATCATCTTTAGTTTCGCGTGCATTTCTTTTCCATTGCTATGCGATGCGTCCACCTTGTCCTCCTGCTGCTCATCGCAATGCAGCAAAATGGTAAAAGTGCAAGTTTAATTGCATTGAGTGTAACTAGTTAATGGCTAAAATTGCAAATTGAAATGGTGACAAAGTAATTGAGGTCAGCAACTCCCCAAATGCCAGAAGCAGCGCTAATTACAAAACGAACATTCCAACTACCAATGGGGTCACTTGACTGCCTGACTGGTTGCAATTTTTCGTCTTCTATCATTTTGTTTACCCCCGCAACCCCCTTTTTGTTTTTCTTTTTTGGCTTTTCAGCAATATTGGAAAACAACATACATACAACGCAAAACTATAACGACATGAGCTGGACCAATGCGTTTTCCCACGTAAAGTGTGTGAAATGTCAAAGCTGCAGTGGCGTCTCTCTCTAAAAACATTTACAAATTGATTTTTTGCTATGGAAACATATATGTATGTATTCAGCTAGTTTTTGGCATATAAAACCACAACGGGATACACGGAAAAACATACATATAAATGGACACACCTGATGTATTTAATAGCGCATAATGTCCATTATAAAATGCAACATTTTCATTTCCAATTGGACCATAAACGCATAAAAATGATATTTGAAATTAAAAACAAAAAAAAAAAAAAGAAAAAACATGCCTCTCTAGCGTATTGGAGATATTAACATTTTTGCATTTGCTTTTTGATATATTTTGATATGTCTAAATGCCCTACACAAAGTATTTCGAAATTGCACTTCAATTAAACAATTTTGAACAAATAAACAAAACTTCAATAAAAATTATATTTTTATTGTGGATTAATTCCAAAATTGGCAAGAGCTCTAAGAGTATTAATAACCTGCAATTAAGACAAGAGCTTCTATTGCATATATGTATATAAATTTTTATATGTACATACAAACGTCAACATATTCGAACAATAAAATTAAATCAGTGCAGAAGAGAAGGAAAAAAAAAAGCAGTAACGAACATGACGAACATTTCAATCAATCAAAAGAACGGTGTGAAAATCATACGGACTGCATGTAAAGGAAACGGAAATTGTAGCGCATTGTTAGTAGTCCGCAGGTGCATATGTATGTATGTGAGAGTATCTGTGTGTGTGAATGTATGTATATAAAGTTGATGGCGCTGCAAATGGCACTTGATTTCAATATTTCAATCAACGATGCGCGCAGTTTGTTAAGCATTTTGCATATTTTATGCAATTTGAGCGGCCACAAATGATGCAACAGCATAACCAGAGCCAGCATCACAATCATCATCCACCTGATCATCATCATCATCATCATCACCAGCATCCTTAGATATGAAGTCGCTTTTCGCCCACTGGCGACATTAAATCATCGAACCCAACAAGTACCTGTTAAGGGCTTTTGCCGCATAACATTTTTTTGTTTTATTTTATTTTCATTTTTCATTTTTTTTTTCGTTTTCATTTCGATTTACAGTTTGGCCAAGTGCCCAAGATCCATTCCATTGCCTCATACACTGCTTTGTCCATGTCTGGTATCCGGTCCTGGTCTCAGTTTTGGTACTCCTTCTTATGTCTGTGGTTCTGCACTGAATGCGCGCATTTCGATCACGTGATTGAGATTTTACATTTAAAACGTGACTGAAATATTTTGCAGTTTCATCACTTCCATGCCTACCTATCTACACCACCTACCCTTCAATATTCTCACTGGTCTCTTCATCTCCACTTACCATGCTTCCTTATTTTCTGCTGTTGCTGTTTCTGCCATTTTTCCTCCATTCGGCATGCAATGACTTTTATTCAATACTCCTTCTCAATGATGATGTCCCGAGGCCTGGCTCGACTGCCTGCGGCTGCCTTTTTGTTATTATTATTTTTATGTGTTGGTCTTCCATTTGTCCATTTGTCCAGTTTCCATTTTGCCTTTCGCTTCTGCTTTGGGTCCCTTTGCTTTTGCCTTTTTCAATCAGCAGCAAATGGCCAAGTGTTAACTAGATTTAAATAATGCATTAGTTCTTGCTGTTTTCTGCTTGTCTGCAGTTGTATACATATCTCTCTCTCTATATATATATATATACATATATATACGTATATATATCTTGTATTTTCGAGCAGTTAGGGACAGTTCACTAACTTAGTTGACATGCAGCTAGCTGCTGGTGACCCAAAAAGCACTTTGGCTGGCCTATTTGTAGGTTTGGCCAATTAATTTGCTATCGATGAAATATTTTTAAATGCACAACTAATTGGCAGCTAATGTGTCCGTTAATGTTGGCCATAATGATAGCCATTTGCAATTGACTAGCCACAACTAATGCATTTTGTACCAATTAAATTCGTTGAAAGGAAACCCAAAAAAATTTGCTACAAAAGTTGTCAATTTAATATAATTGTACTTAATAAATTTGAATATTTAAATACCATACAAAAAAATTGGAATTTGGCAACTTAAACCAAGTGATTTTAAACCACTAATTCTATGTTCGAAGATATGTATAAATTATTTTTCAATATTTCATTCAGCAAGTCACGAAAGTTTTCAACCCGAAAATTTAATTTCTATTTTACTGCATCTCTTTGTTTTTCAAGATATTGAAAGAGCAAAATATTAATGTAAATGTATAATTCTAGTCAGTTAAATAACAAATTTCAACTTAAATTAATGAATATATTTTATTTATTTTTAAGTATATTTATTTACTTTGCTTTACACAACAATATTTCTCTTTCCTGCTGAAAGAAATTGAATTAGTTTTTTTTTTTCCAAACACTACCAACCAATATGCAACATTTATACATATGTACATACTATATATATATGTATTTTTGTATTGCAGTAGAATAAGGATTGCTATTTCAACTATCTTGTATATTTTACTCACTTAAAAATTTATCTTTTTTTTTTAATTTTTCCTTTTTATTGATTTAAGGGCATAAATCTCTGGCATTGGCTAGGGCACAGTGTGAAAAGTGCTTGGTAAAATTCTCAATTTTTAAGCAAAAGCCAACAACTCTATGACTCAATTTAAGAGGCAATTAATTGAAAATGCCTTTTCAGAATGTCTTTTTCCTTGTTTGTTTCTGTATATGTGTGTGTGTGTGTTTGTGTGTATGTTGCATGTAAAAGTTGACAGAAAGCCCAAACAAATGGCAATTGAAAATTTTTGATTAGCAGAACATTTGGTCCAACTTTTCGGCAAATTGCAGAAATTTACAGTTGCAAAAATTCACAAAAGAAGTTTGGAGAAAAAGGCAACAAAAAAAAAAAATAAAAGAAAAGCCATAGCAGTTGTCAGGCAGTTGCCAGGCTGTAAATAAAATTTAATGAAATGATACGATAAAGTTGTGAGTGTGTGATTTACAGAGCAGACACGATGGCAAGACACGATTGCAATTGCAGATGGTTTGTTAGCCAAGTGTCTCTGTGTCTCGACAATCCCAGGCAGTCAGAATCAGAGCCAGAGCCAGAGCCAGCTCCGCCCAGTCAATGCCTCCTTCTGCTATAAGGAAGTTTCTCTCTTCTACCGACTGCGTAATTTCAACATTGGCAATTAAAATTTTGTATGAGTTGCCTGCAATCAGTGCACAGTGCCTTTGCCACGCACAAACAAACACTACTGCAGTCAGACTCATGCATAAACACACCAAATACCACACACACACACATACATACATATACATAGACGTAGGCATATAAAGGGAGTTGACTTACTTGGCTAAGAATGAAATACTATATTGCAATAGATTTGACTGAACTACATGCCTTATTTTGGATGACAATAGATGAAATACAGTTTATAGTTCAATCTTGTCATTAACTTTGAATTAGTAGTTTAAGTTTTACTCCACCTTCGCTACGCCCATGCACACACAAATATACAAACTGACACACAAACAAACACACACACGCGTGGATGTGGCGACAATCTCAGCTGGTGTCTGCATAATTTAAAGCATACATTTAGGCTGCTGCCACCGCTCAGCATTCACATCTCCGACTCTGGCTGTGTGATAAATGCCAAAATATATATACACATATACACGGACTCACACATAGACATTGAGGCGATGTTGCGCTGACAATTCCAAACAATTTGCCGAGACTGGCAGTCAAGCAAGGACACCCTGTGTATGGGTCTATGTGTTTGTCTGCAATGATTGCCGCCTTGGCCGCTTGGCTCTTACTTAAATGCATGTTAACTAGGAACAAATGTTTGAAGAAAACTTGTTACTAGTTATTTTGCATATTTAACAAGTTGAAGTTAACATTTTGGTATAAAATTTCGTATGCGTTTTATATTTATCTTTGCAATAATTTATTTTTATTAAATAGAGTTTAAATATTAGCAAAAGTAATAAAAAATTAGCAATAGTAATTGAGATTTTAAATGATTGGGAGATTTTTTGATATTATTCATTCATTATTCACATGGCATAGGCGCGTCGCATCATTAGATCGAAATACAAATCATTATCAATTGATGCACTAATAGTTGCATAATAATTGACAAATTCCTCCCGAGTTATCTTTAAGCAAAATTTAAAATGAATGAGAATTGTTTTGATTATTTTTATATACAAAACTGTGCTTACCTTTCCATCCAGATTTCCACGTCCTCCCTCAAAGTTATGCAAAAATTCTGTAAGAATTTCATCTTCACTCATTTCTCCACTTTGATACTTAGGATGCTCCTTAACCGAATAGACATTCTTTAAGTCCTCAATGGTTATAACGCCATCGCCATCCTTATCCATTTTGTCAAATGCCTGATCAATAATAGACAAGCGACATGCCGGCATTGGTGGCTAATAAAGAAAATATTTAAAAAAAAAAGAGTCAATAATAATTAAATAATCATTAGATATAATTTCTGATACTTACACGCAGCTTGAGCAAAAATTCAGTCATATTAATTGAACCGCTGCCATCTTCATCGAAACTAAGAAATCATATAGTAATAGTTAAAATTGTAATATACAGAGCATTTCAATACTCACTTGTTGAACATCTCCTTGATTTCCTCATCGGTTACATCCAAGCCCGTGTCGTGGATACCGGTAATAAATTCTTCCTCATTTAGAGCCTTGCTACCATCATCATCCATGGCCCGGAATGCTCTAAATAAATTATTGATTATTAAATGATTGTCTCTTGTTTAACTGAAATTTGTCATTTAGATTCAATACTTACCTTCCCAATCCAAGGATGCCTGTTGCTCCACGGCTAAAGCAAAGTAAACGTAGTTTAGTAATGGGATCCTTGTCAGCGCCATCTGTTAGTTCACGTAGCGATTTGTTCATTAAATTGGCTTCAAGGGTATAAAGGTCGCCATTGGGGGACTGCATACGAAAAATGAAAGAAAAAATATATATCAAGGTGCTGTCCGCTTAGAGTATCAACAATAATGTGTTTATAATTGGCTCAAATTTCGCCATCGACTAGGTACAATCAATGCATCCTATACTCGTTTGTGTGAAATGGGAAACCTATTTATCATAAGAACCACAAAAGTTTCCACTGCACTATAAACAAAGGTATTAAACAACCTCACAAGGTTTCCCATAAAAATGGTTTAATTATAAACCACTTTATTGCAATTCCACTTAATTTAAACTAATGTAAAATGACTAACATATAAAAGACCCAAATATAGTCACTTTAATTATACTTAAATTCACAAAATCTCAGACTTCAGCACCGTGACGATTCGCAAATGTATCTTAAACAATGAATCATTTCATTCGCCTCAGCTGATCTTACACATGATGCCTACAATTATACGTACATATACACATGTAACTTCTTTAGATACTTTAAGAGCATGATTTCAATTAAGTAAAATATGGCTAAGAATATAAAAGGCAAGGTTTTCATTTTGGTAAAAGCTGTTTTCCAATTTATCTAATTGAAGTGCCCAAGGTGAAGGTCGTCGAGCTAAAAATTTAACCACACAAATAAAACCCACAAAAAGTAAATGCCAAAAATACGGAAAAAAAAGTGAACTTACTTCCATTGCAACGAGTCAAAAGTTGTTAGTTTCTATGGCGCTTTTCACTATTTTATATACAACAAATTTTTTTATTTTTTATATTTCCCGTGTATTTTGTATTCTATTTTGTGTGTGTTTTTTGTACCCGTTCCACTGAATGGATAACTACAAGATACTTGTTACTTTAGCGGCTTTGAAATGCAAACTGAAAGCGAAAAAAATAAAGCGGCGGCAATGAATAAACATTCAAGTGTGCGAACGGAGAGCGAAAGAGTCAAAGATAGAGGGAGAGAGAGAGAGAGACGAAGCGAGAAAGAGATATGCAAGAGAGAGAGAGAGGTAGAGAGGAGCTTGGAATGAATGGAAATGAAATATGGGCAAGCCACCATCATCAACTGATGAGGCGGTGGGAAGAGTGAGTGAAAGAGAGTGAGAGAGAACCAGGGCAAAACTAGTTACTAGAGATAACATTTATAGTCATATGGAGCAGCAGACAGTGGGTTGCCCCACATGACTCAGGCCCCCCACTTGCCTGGTCAATGCTGAGGGAAGGGGGATGAGTCCGAACAGTGTGTAGGTAAAACATTCTATTTCAATTAAAGTGTAGAAAGTTGCGGACCTGCACATCACCGGTCTGGGCAATTTCGTGCCTGGCCTCTGACAAATGTTTACCCACGACAAACATTGTCCAACAGCAAGATAAATTGAGACTGATAAAAAATGAAAACACCTAAAAGTATGTGATTTGAAATTGTTTGCGATGACAACTTAAAAACTAAAAACAGAAAACATTTACATGACATTCGTAGACTTGGACATAGTTTTAAATATATTCATTATTCATTCAATAAGATTAATTTATACAACTGATAAAAAAATTAGGTTATTCCTTCAAACTTTACACAAAAAATTGTTAATTTATTCAATTTATTAACATTGGCCAAGTGACAGAAAATTGAATGTCCTGCATATCAAATTCTGATTAGTTTTTTAGGTAAATGCACGATATTCCCCTCATTATTACCTATTTAAAAGAACATATATTCCCCCCTTGTCATTACATACAGACATTCTTATCGATTTTCGTTATCAAAATTATTCAAATGATTCACAAAAGTATATTCATATGTTCTGATTACTATTCCACGTGTTATTTTCTAACTAATTCACACAACCTCTTTCTACATATATACATATATATATATCTATGTAGTTACAATAATAATGGTTTTACCCCTTAAGTATTGATTTTTCAGTTGATTATAATGCTTGCTTAAATATTATTGCCAGACACGCCACCTGTCTGAATCTATTTACATTCAACAAGGACATATAATTTGCTAAATTGCTTTGCCATTTTGAATTGCATTTTTAAAATTGACATCTCGGAGTAAAAGTGTTTTACCTTGCCATTTTACTTTGACCCAAATAATAATAAACTGTTTTCATTTGGCTTCACGTATTTAGTTCAGTCAGTGCGAGTCTGATTTGTCCATTTTTGTGATTTATTCATAACATTTACCATTTGATGGCGACGCCAACTTGGCCTGCGCATGGCCCTTAACAACATTACAGTGCACAAATAGAAAGAGAACTAAAATTTGGTGGGCTGTCAACTTAATTGGAACCGCCGAAACTTTGTCACAATTTCTTTTTTTTGGGGTTTGTTAAACGGTGCGAGTTGAAAATATTCGACTGCCAGTTACTCGTTAATTTGTATCTACATCTTTACAGTAAGTTACAGAACTAGCATAGATTTTTGAAAATGGATTTAGAAAAGTTATGACTATATAAACATAGGCTAAGTGATTTCTTTCTTACTAAAATAATCAACTTCATTTGACAATATCGCTTCGAATTTTTGTAAATAAACTCTAGAAATGCTTTATTTATATTCTAAAACTATTAAACTTTAAGAATTTCAAATGCATCCCTTTAATCCAAAATATAAATAAAAATTTGAATATCGTCTCTTGACAATAATATAAAATGTCCCCATAGTGAAAGCATATTTCATTGCATGTCACTTTCATTTTTTTGTCCAACTTAATAAGCTCAATTAAGTTCTAGGAAACGAGTATTATAAGTGGAACTAGGCAACTAGAACCACAACAAAAATGACCGAAGCCAATGAACTGGACTATGGAATGTGTGACAATTTCTGACTTTAATTAGAAGGTCAGGGAATAAAAAAAAAATTAAAAGCTTGTGGAATGAATTTATTTGTAAAGATAAAAATCGACAATAACTAAAGGTGAACCGTGGACTTCTTTTTTCTCTTGGTGCCAGGTTGATTAACTGCTTTACAGAAAGCAAAAATGGGAATAACGGGTAGACAGTTGACCAAATCCTGTCGTCCACCTACGACACATTTGCTCGGCTGACTGAATGTCTGCCCCCCCCAATGAACGTGTGTATGTGTGTGCCTGTGTGTATGTTTTTATGTGCCTGCGCATTGACGTTGTCAACGCATCAACTGAACCTGAACTCAATCAGTGAATCACTTCACAATTCGCTGATCAAAAGGAAAACAATCATACGCATTTGAAGTGTCAGAAATTGTCAAAGGAGAAGGAGGAGGAGATAGAGCGACAGTGTGAGAAAAAGACTGAGAGAAAGCAAAGAGATGCCAACAGAAATGGCGAAATGGGGGACAGGCGGATGAACGAATGGAAAACGGTGGGACCCTTTCGTCCCTTTATTTTTTTTTCCTTTTTTTTGCCATGTTGACACACTCAAAACTCAACTGTGAGAGTGTATGTGTGTGTGTGTATGCCATGTATTTTCTTTTTAATCAATTTATATGCAAATAAGTGAAATGCTTAACTGAATTTGAGCTGTCTTTCCCTTCGCTTGGCCCTCTTGGTTCTCCATTCTTCATTGCTGCTGCCTTTCTGCCAGTTCTTGCTTGATTGAAAACGTTAAACGCATTGATTACCGAAACGACAGATAGACCAACAAGACATACAGAAAGAAGAGAAAATCCCATTGAAGAACATTTAATTGAAGTTGTTTTTATTTTGTATTCTTTTTTCTTGGACGAATTCAAACTGATTGCAAAAACCACACCAAACATGGCTGAGAGATTTTGCATTTGCCATGACTTTTGGCTAAGGTTGCTCTATTGGGTTTTCAAATATTTGCCTGGCTAACACTTGAGCAGCCACTTGTCAACCACATTTAACTAATATGCCTTTCAGTCAGCACAAGCTCACACACACACGCACCCACACAGAGCTTGAAATCTAACCAAAAAAGGTAACCATTCCCCTTTACTAATACCATTTCCATTGAGCACCTTTATCACACCGGCGCCAGTTTTGACAGGCCAAAGCTCTGGAGACAGATCCTGGTGCACCAATCCCCTACCCTCCTTTTTTCACTCCACAACCTGCCACAACCTTTTGTCTGAGATGACTGCCAGTGTGTAAATTGATAAAATCAACTTGATAACTTCATTTCATTAAGTAAACATTAATCACATTAACTTTTATGCTGGGATCGAGTCTTGAATGAGGCTACGAAAATTAACCCTAAAGACCGTTTTTCCGTTGCTCCCCTTGCCCCACCTTCCTATAGTTCTTAGATCTATATAATTTTAATAAGAAAATCTGCTTGTGCGACTCACGCACTCAACCTTTCAACCACAAAGGCAAAAGTCTACCAAGAAAATGTCAACAGGCAAACACATGTCCATATCCCTCTTTGTATCTCTTGCTCCTTCTCTTCGTGTGTGTGTGTGTGTGAACCCCTGAGGTCAAGCCATATAAAAGTTATTACTTAATTTAAGTTGGGATCCCCACTCACACATACATACATACAACCCTGACAGGACTCTATAACAAAGAATTTATCATGTTGGCAAATTTAATAAAATGTGAAATACATTTTAATACATTTTTGTTGCTTTAACGTTTTTTGGCTTTGTCCTAATTTACCAAAACGAGCATCTGCATATTTCAATTTTCAACAGATTTGCATAAATTTCATGGGCAGAGTTATTCATGAAAAGGGTTATTTTTCTCTCTATCTATCTCTATCTCTCTATTTCTCTGATGTCCTATCTGAAAGGGTTATATACAAATTGTATAAAAAAGTTGCTTAACTGAAAAAGAAAAAACTATTTGATATTATAAATGGAACTGAGATATTTTTGCAATACTTGTTAATTGAATAAATTAGTTAAATAGTTTGTTTATATATAATTAAAATTTCTTATGATGTCACGAAAGTTGCATCTTTATATGTGAGAGCATTTACGCTGCGGCTTAACTTTTTGGTTTGGTTCATGAACTTTGCTTTTGCCGTTGAACTGTCAACTCGCCTGGGCTTGGGTGTGGCCCTGGATATGCCGGACCTAGTCCTGGTCTGACTCTTGATTAGTTCGAGTCGAGTTCAGTTCGAAATTATTAAAACTGACATGGTTGATGACCGGCCACGTGTTGGTCATACACATCCAGCCAGTCAGTCAGACAGTAGAATATTTCAAATAAATCACAAAGTTTTTTCATTAGCTTTTTGCCGTTTTCACATCGAACTTAGCTGGGCAATTAAGAATGTATGGAAGAGAAAACAAAAGCAAACAAAAAAAGAAGGGAAAATTTGTATGCAAAAAGTTGGCATATTCCCCTTTTTTTTTTTCAATTTCGCTGGCAAATACGCATGATTTGATAGTTGTAGTTGTATATATGTATACATACATATACATATATATCTTTAGGTATTTGTATGTGTGCGTGTTTTTTTTTTACACCTAACTAGTGGAGTCGCCTTCACGTTGTCAAACTTTTCAAATTAAGCGCAGATTTTGTGCAAAACTTGCACTCGCTCAACTCTCTCCCAAACACACACATTCACTCTCTCTCTCTCTCTCTCTCTCTCTCTCTCTCTCTCTCTCTCTCTCTCTCGTTCTCTAACGCTTTCTTTGTCGCACTCAATTTTTGGTATTGGGGGCCGACTATTTCCTAGTTTACTTAGTAACTAAATCACGTTTCTTATTTAAGCTTAAGAGCTCATTAACGCCAGGTTTGAACATTATCATAAAATGAGCCAGGAAACTCAAGGAAACGGAGTCTCGTTTTTGGTCTTGGTTCTGCCAAAGTTGTTGCACGATTCACTACACACACTTACATACATACATACATACATCTGCAGGGGTGGCATCATCAATCGCCATTGAAATTCAATCCGCAAATTCTAACGAGCGCCGCCAATGACGACACAGTAAGAGTTCACACGCTGAGTTTGATGTGTGCGCTCGTTCATTTTTAGGCGATGGCAATCAAGACACATCAAACGCACACACACTCACAAACACATCCAGCAAAACTCTTCACACGTTGCCATAAAAATGTAAAAGGGAAATAATATAAAAATAGAAAGTTTTCGCACTTCACGTGTCAAATCCTTTTTAATGAGTTTTTTGAAGCATCAAAAAGTTTGCCTTTTTCTTGCACACTTTTTGGACATTCCTTTTGCTATATCTATGTATGTATATATGTATGTGTGTTTGTGTGTATTAACTTTTTCATTTTCTTTGTCTCGCAATAAGGCCAAGCAGATGGCTTCTTGATGGCCTTGAAGACATTTAACGTTTAACCTCTAAATCACATTTTTCCGAGCATTACAAAAATTTTGATGAAATTTTAAGTAAAATTCCAACAATTCATTAAAGTTACATCAACAAAAAGGTCTGCGTCTGTTCTCACACATCAGCTCATGAATGATGTGGCACAATTAAAGCCAATGCCAATGCATCCGTTGTGTCTCGCCCAAAGTGTTAACCATATTGTTGGCCAAACCCCACAGACCGAATTCTGGCCGACATTGTCCACGTTCGTCATGACATCAAAATGCGTGCGTGCCTGCAGTAGTGTCCTGGCAGAAGAAACAGCATCAGCCTGGCATCCTGCCGACTTCGTGTCCATGCGGCACGTCACGCAGCAACGTTTGAAGTCAATTTAAAATGAGCATTCGAGCGTGCAGTCATGAGATGCGCTCAGTGTGCATCATTGCCCTACCAACTTTATGCCAGTCCATATGGCTTAAACATTACCATTCGCCCTTTCAACCCATTGTTGTTCTGACTGGTCTCATGATTTGCCACTTGGTTAACTTGGCCAGCTTTATGCGAACTGATAATTTAATCAGTTTTTGGCCACAACGTACAGACAAGCAGAAATCCCCAAGAAGCACTGACTAAATACTGTCTATTTAATTGATTCGTAAACTTTGACTCTATCTCTATCACTCTATCAATAGAGAGAGAGCCTTTGTCGTATGTCATATATTCCACAAAATCTAATTACTCCACAGAGCTGCGAAATATTTCAGTGTGGTGCAACTTTTGCTTTGGTTGCCTTAGTTATCTACAAATGCGGCTACGACAGTTGCATATCAGTCGCTGACCAAATTAGCTACAATCCAGGAAAAAGAAGACAAAAAGAGGATAAAACCCGCAGTCATGCTGTCGGTAGATACTATATACATACACCATACATCAATGTACGAAGCCAAGTCCAAGACCAACAACACCCACAGACACACACAGCCGCACACAAAAGTCAACCAACATTTTGTGTTACCCGTTTGCCGCATGAGGCACGCAACGAAAAGTTGCACAGAACACAAATTAATTGAATTTTAAGCAACTTTTACTTGGTCAGCGCAAAATGTTGTCAAATTTTTATAATAAAACCGAGCAACGAACAACCCAAAAACAAATATTGTACATACATATATAAAGAAAAAAAAACTTATCAGCCGTAAAAGAGTTAAAACCAGCAGCGATGAAACTAAAATTGGTAGAAACTAGCCTTAATATATTATAACCGATTACTAAATACCCTGAAACCGAAATGAAACTATTAAAACATTTAATAAAATTTACTTTAATGTATCATTAGGTAGACATTTTTTGTAGGGTATATTTGGGGTTGGCTTAAAACCAACCACAACTCAAATAGTTGCTGCTGTTGGTCTTGTAGTTTCAGTTGCCGGCAGCAACATCATGTACGAGTTGGATGCACAGGGACATCATTAGTCCTTTAATTGCCATAAATAACCACAGCCACAGCATTCCCCTGAATGATGCCCACCCACTATCCATTTGTCGAGTGGCAAGGAATGGAGAAGTACTACATAAAAGTTGTCAACGTTATATTTGCAACATGCCACTCTGCTCTACCAACGCCAGAGCAGTAATTCCCGCGTGTATAGTTCGTACGTGTGTGTGTGGGCGTGTGTGCGTGCGTGTGTGCGTGTATCCTTGTATGTAGTTTATGTGTGCGTATAGTTTACAATTTTTTGGAGCATCATGTTGAGCATATTGTCAAACGCAATGCAGGGCACAGGAGACAGGACACAGACTTGGCCACTTTTGGCTATTGCCAATGTGCTTCACTCATTCACTCACTCACTCACCCACTCACTCAGTTGGCGTCCCTGGCCAATTTCTATTGTCAGCTGCGTGCATTTCGAAAGCCAAAACCCTTTCCTACCAGCCAATGCATTCCGATCATTTTGAAAATCAGTCAACAGATGGCACACAAACGCTTGGTCCCTCCAACTGCATTTCATCTGGCCAAAATTCGTGTGGGGGATTTTTTTTTTCAGTGGGTGGCTGCCTAGCGACTTTTGTGGCAACAAATAAACGGATTCGGGTTCGGGTTCAGTGTGCATTGCTGTCCCACTTGACAATTAGTCGGTTGCCCAGGGCACAAAGAAAAAAAAATAAAAGTACGAAAAGGCAAAATGGAAAGTTTCAAATGCAGTTGCAGTTGCAATTGCAGTTGGACTAGTTGCAAACCATTTTCTATTGCTGCAAAACGTTACTGAAAAGTCCCAAGTCAACGTTGATGTTGACAGTTGCCTTTACCCTTAGCCGTAAATACTAGTGGACATTAGGGCCAAATTTTGATGTTAAAGCCAATAAACACAACTTAAAACTCCAATTGATTGGGGGGAAAAGTCTTTTTTTTTCCTTTTTTAGTGAAAATTCGTTGTTGTTATATGTATTAATTATATGGTCGGGAATTTGTTACTACTTGAAGGAGTTTTCATTTAGAGTAAACTATAATTGGCAGTTTTGCTTAAACATCGATAAGACTTTATTTAAAGTTTAGTTCCCATTCTTTAATGAAGAACCTTTTGACTTTGCTTTATGTAAACTCATCCTATCCCCTCTGCATATTGAAGCATTTTGTTTACACTTTTCTACAAAATTGAACAGTTCGATACTAAAGTCACAGCACGACAAAGCCAAAAGAAAGCCACACCCAGGAAACAATGCGATTGAGTTTCCGAGGATATCAAAGAAGACATACAAACTACTAGGACAAAATTGCCACACATAGTTATATTTAATGCATCAGCATCTAAATGAAAAATTGCCCAGAGCCAATCCTTTGCAGTGATTTTTTTTTGCTTTGGGCTAAGTAAACGTTTCTTGGCCAATCTGCATATTGAAGAATTTTGTTTACACTTTTCTAGAAAGTGCCATACTAAAATTAAAAAAAAGGCAATGCAAGAAACCTCGCCCTTAAAAAATTCAATTACCTTTCCGATTAACGCAAAAAAAAAGGAGATATCAAAGAAGGCCAACATACGCTTGCTTGACATTGCTTTTATATACATAGGTAATCGAAAGGTTGGCTATTGTTTATTTGAAAAAAAAAAAAGAAACAACTCCAATTTAAGGTTAACAAAAGCAGCAAAATTATTAACAATAACAATAGAAAAAAATTTGCCATTTCTATAATCTTGCCGCTTTTCATTTTGAAGTTGGTTGCGTTTGTAAAACTCTGTTTAGCTTCTGCCATGAAATGAAATGCAATGTGATGCATTCGAGCGCATAAAGTTTACGCTCAGACGCATCCAGTGAGTGACTTTGAAGCCGCTTGAGTGGCAGTTGGTAGACTGCCTCCTCCTCCTCCTCTCTAAGGAGATGCGGATTACAGCTAGACAATAGGGGCAAGACAGGCAGGCAGTGGGATCGAAATGTTGCAGCTTGTCTACACAGACTTGTAGTATAATTGTGAAACATTTTGATCTAAGTCTTTTGGCTTTAGATTTAAGAATATTACTTAAAATATTATATAAAAAAGGAAAAAATACTATCACCATATTCCGAGTTCTCTCCATCTTCATCGAAAGCCGCTATGCCCATGCCAGAGGCAACTTCACTGAATGCTAATTACACGCGCATTTGCCTTGTTAATTATCAATTCAGTTTAGCCAACCATCGTTGCTCCATCGCCAGTGTCGTAAAATACCAACGGAGAGAACATTAAAAATTGTATGCTTGCCTTTGAATTTCAATTGGAGTACACCCCCCACCAGCCTCCAATCCCACCATGCTTTAGTGTTACTTGTGTGTGTGTGTGTGTCTACCCGCCAGGAGGCAAGCCTCATCCTTGTACTGGTTGCTTGTACTTTTGCTTGTCCCTCATCCAATAGAAGAATTCATGCTCCCATTTGCTGTTCTGCTCTGCGCACATATTAAATATATGTATTTTTGTAATTTTGCATAAATTAAAATGCAAATCACAAACAGTTTCATTAATAAACATTGCCAGCGGATAAAGTGCTCGCTCGGCTTATGTTGGCCCATAAAAGTTTGCCAAAGACAATGATGTTAGCTCTGAGATCAATTCAAGCGAAGGCGTGGCCATAAACCTAATTTGTTTAAACTAACAATATAAACAAAGGTTTTCTAATGCTATTTCGTTTTTGGCCTTACGAATAAAATTCAAAATATACAAAGATAATTGAATTTTATTTAATAGTTACTAGTAAAGTTTTAAAATATTATAAAATTTTTGAAGTGCGGTTTAGGTATAAAGTTTTATGTCTTACAAATTATTGGAGAATATTCTCCAGAATACCATCTGAATTTTAAGATTATATATTTTAAGATACAAAGATTAAAAAGAAATTATTTATTTGTGCCATATTGATACTGAATATTGTAAAATATTGCCAAAAATTATTTTTCAATGTTTTTGAGCCTAGGAAACGTTTAAACAGTTTGTCACACTTAACGATAGTTTGAACTACAGAAACTTGTGCATACATAAATTGCATTTGGCTTGCCAATGTGCTACATATGCAATTGCCACACCCCAACACACACACACTCAGGCAACTAGACATACATACATAATCTTCTTAGTGATTGACCACGTTCATGTCCTGAACGAGGATATGACTATTAAATTTCTACCAATTGGGCACATTGATTTTCAGTTAAGCACTTTGCACTTTTCTATAGGACCATCATCATAGCCAGACGGTCTGGACTCGTCGATTCACAACCAGTATCCAGGATCCAGTTGTCCTACGTTAGTTGCAATAATATGAATCCTTCTTACTGGTTTCATTCATTGCCAGGCAAGCACGACCATCAATAGCTACAGCAATTGCAATAACAAAACCGTCTGTCTGTCTGCCGTATCGATGGACTGATGCATTGAAATGAAAAATTTAATTTTCATAATACTCGAAAACACAGTGCAATAGCCACCCCCGAACCCCTTTCCACACAAACACCCTACCCACACTTTTGTAATTGAAATTGAAAACATTTCCTCCTCTTGGTACGTTGCCATGTTTGTGCTTTGCCTGTGCCTCTGGCATGATGATTTTAAATGTACCATAGCCAACGCATTTGTATGCATTTCCATTGGCATTATTTCTGATGGATAAAATGAATAAATGCCATGATATGAGCCTCTGCCAGCATCGTCTCGTCATCGGGAACCACAGAAATGTACACATGAGTTTTGTGGCCGGTTCTATTAATTGAGTGTAAATATTGGTTAGCCGCCGTCAAGTTAAAACTGAGGCCATATCATTTCTATAGTCAATGAAAATCAATCTCAATTCAAATTGAATGTCTGTAATAATTTTAGGATGATTTGTCTTATAATTTAAAATAGTTTATTGTGGTTTTTTAAGATTACCATTAAATGTGTTACAGCTGAAAAAGTTACAGCTGAAAAGGTAATTTTGCTTATTCTAATTGTTATTGCCATTTGATTCTTTAACTCTGAGAAATGGGTCCATTTTTCTGAGAATTATTTTTTTTTTCCGAAAACAGCTGTAAAGTATTTTTTGCTTTTTTAAGTATTTCAAGTTTACTTTGATCCTAAAAATTAACATATCTTATTTTCCATTTTGATTTTTATTTTGCTAGAGAAGTTTTCAATAGGCAATTTTTATATAGAACTGTTTATTTTCTTAGATAATAGAAGGCAAATATGATACCGTATAATATGAATGTTCATTTTTAACTCACTCCAATAATGTCGTATCCTTTGTACAGATTTCTGTCATATTTTCCGCAGCTTAATAACTTATTCATATCTCTGACCCTAGAAAGTCAGAGGGATCAAGCGAAAAAAAAAGACTGAAGTAAATACGTTTTGGTCCTCCAAAAAAAAAAAACCCATAAATAAAACACATACACACACACAAATACATGTTTGTGTATTTCATTTGATGTGTTTTTATACCAATATGTTATATTATTATTTATATTTCTGTGCCGGCCCAAAACGTAAATAATTACATAGACGTGTTCGCAGGCCGCGACTTAGCGCAACGAATTAAAGGCGCAAACGTTGCGTCAAATACGTGACTATGATGCCAACAGCGGACGAATATCAAAAAGCTGGATATATGTATATAGCCATACACATATACATACATATATTTATTCATATAAACATTCTTTATATGTGTGTGTGTGTGTGCAGTCAATACAAAGCACTTAATAATTTGCTTTTTAAATTGCCTGCTAGCCATAAAGCTGCATAACAGATCTTGGCCAGGCGATTAGTTCAATTTAACTACCCGAAAAAAAAAAAAAAAAAAAATGAAAAAGAAAAGAGAAAAAAGGGAAACCCAGTGGTGCCATGTCATTCATTTGTCCACGCCCGACTACTTGCGGCACATGTATAAATTTTCTCGCCAGGACATCCACATGAAGCAGCCAGTGCGCCCCAACTAGATGTGCACTATCTTGGACTACATAAATCACGGACTAATAAAGCCGCAAGAGTGTACCAAGAAGAGAAACGACACAGAACAAAAAAAAAACATATATATGTATATATAGGAAGAAACGTGAAAAGAAAGAGAAGAAAAAAATGGCGACATGCGACATATGAAGTTTATTAAAATGGCGGCTACACCACCGAAGGAGAGAAATGGAGAAGGGGAGCAGTCAACCTAAGCAACGGCCTGTCGGTTAGTCATACGCATAGTTCAACGTCATGTGGCGCCCGTCGCCATAAATATTGTGACCCCTAACCCCTCTCGCACAACCTTTAGAATGGGTTGTGGATGAGGCCAAGGCGATTGGCATTGCTACCCACATTCGTTACCCATACCATACCAGGAGTTTAGAGTCATCTAACACTACTGTGTGGCCTAATATTTAAATTTTTATTGCTGTGGCAAACATTTGCCAAAAGTTTTGATAATAATTTCAGTTAGTCCTTTCCTTTTGTTGTTCTTGCTTTAAAAACTTGCTTACATTGTGCATTTGTGTTGTTGGTGCGTTGGCAAAACTTACAATTACGGCCAATTAACATGTGTTTGTACAAGTGCAGAAACACAAACACAACAGAGATGAAGGAGGTGCGATGAAAGAGAGAGAGGCAGGGATAAAGGGGGGAGAGGATGGCAATACTGTTTTGAGCAGGGGCACCCTACAAACAAACAAACAAACAAACAAATACAAAAATATTTTATGCGCCTCTGGCATAAAAACAAAAAACAACAGAAGCAGCAACAAAAAATAACAAAAGCAAACCGGCATCGACATCATCAGGAAGAGTCAGGACCAATCCTTTGCCAGAGCGAGAGAGTCATCATCATCGTCGTCGTCGTCGACATTCCTCGTTGCCTAATGAGAGTTGGGCATCAAAATTCATGACAGCGCCGCCTACCAAGCGACCACACCTACACATGCAGATACAGATATAGAAACAGAAGCAGAAACAGAAACAGATAGATAGAGTCAGAGTTGGTGATGCCAAATGATGGTAGAGTCCTCCTGGATGGTCTTCGAAACGTGCTGATGAGAGAACGGCACAAAAATGAAATATTTAACTAAATTAACAATCTTGTTTATTTATTCAAAATTTGCATAAACAATTTGGTTGAAAGACGAAAAACCAAAAGTCTATTTTATCCCCACCCCCTAAAAAAAAACCCGCCCCCCAAACAATTTATTTGCTGTTGGCCTTGACTGAATCTCTCAGCGTTCTGCGAGAATAGCTGAGGCAGGGTTAGCTGCTGCTGCTGCTTCTTTATACTTTCTATTTTTTTTTTATTCCCCCGATAACGAACAAAGTATAGTGTAGCATGGACTTGCTTTAACTATAGGGCATTTCTTTTCTTGGACCCGGACCTCTGCTTTTAAATATTCAAAAGTCAAATGAAAGTGAAGTTCCTTTTGAAATTTGGGTAATAAAAGCTAATAATATTATTTTGAAATATGAACTTGGATTTGGTTTAGTGGATACTTATTAAAAAAAAAATACCAAACAATTTTATCAATAACAATCTTATATAATGCAATTCTTCTCATAATTATGGTAAATATGTACTATTATTTACTTTAAAATGATTTTATTAATAAATACATTTATAATCTATTATTTTTTTAACCAGAAAATATTCTAAAAAATTTCCAATATAAATATGAAAGGAGTTCCAATATTAAATTGTCTTTATACGATCATGCTACTGGATAGAGTATATACAAGTTGTTGTTTTATTAACTTTATTTTCTGTATTCATTTTAGTTTTTGTTTTACTACTTTGTTTTTGTTTTATTTTTCTTTTGCCACTTCATCAAAAAACTTGAATGTTAAATAAGTCAGGAGACGGGAAAAGTCATCGGGTAAATATGTAGCCCGTAAATAGGCAAACAAAAACTAGGCAAATCAAAAGCAACAACAGCACGTGAGACCTTAAGAACTCTATATGTATGTATATATGTGTCCTGAGCTATAACTGTATTTATATATATGTATATGTTTCTGATTGTATCTGATGCTGTGTGCCTTTTTACTCCGTATTTGTTACTTGGAAATGCGGATGCGGTTCTTAGGTGAGTTATTGCCTCTTCGTGAATGCGGATTTTACTTGGAATTATTTCGTTTTTTTTTTCTCTTTTGTTGTGCCTTTTCTTTTGACAAATACGCGTAAGATGTTCAATATTTAAATTTAATTAGTTTTGCGTGCCACGCAGCCGCAGGACAACAAGACAACGCGCGCGGCAGAGCAATGTCTCTTCATGCCGCATTTTATAAATGGCTGGTAATAAATTATGCTTATTAATAGATGAGTCAAGACCCAAGCGGGATCTGGTCTTAATGGTTACGGGGGGGGGGGGCTACAAGGGCCATATATCAGGGCTGTTTTTCAACATTTATTTCAATTTTAAAGCGAATGGCAATTAAAGGCCATCAAATGAGCTTAGTGACAACTGACTAAGTGATGACAGCTAACTACTTATGCAAGTGTCTGCATATGTGTCTATGGGAGTGTGTGTGTGTGAGTGTGTATACGTGCATTTGACAGAGTACAAGGGAAAAGTATGTCGTCACAGTTGTCACTATCGACACACGCACATACACTCACACACCCATGTAGATAGTCACCAACCGACTGCAATGTACGTTTGTAGGGAATTGTCCGTGTTGCTGCCGCAGTCAACCCTTTTGATGTCACTTGAATTTTAATGAAAAATTCACACATGCCACAGGCGGGCGTACTGGTTGCAAGCAAAAGGAAGAAGCTGGAAAAGAAGGCGGAGGTATGGTGAGGTGAATTGGTGAGGAAAAACGAGAAACAACCGCCCACTTTATGCATTACGTGTGTCTCTGCCTGTACCTCAAACCGCCCACATTTCTATGGGGTGTGGTCAGTGTCGGGGACGTTGACACGCTTAGTCTCAGCGGAACCACATTGCCTAGCCAACATCACACATGACAGTGACCGACAAGCGGAGACATGACGGCTACACAAAACGGATGGACCCATTCCGATAGATTCCACATTCATTTCCACAACTTCTACTCAATCACAAATGAGATAATCAGCAGCTAAATGTGTTCCTCGAGCATTTATGACATATTATGCTCATTGAATTTCATCATTTGGCTTGTGGCTTATGCTAATTAGCTGTTGCCGTGGTCTCCATATATGAACAGTTAATCCGATAAGATAATATGTGATTTTTTTTCATCATTATTCTTTCCTTTCTCATTGTGGACTAAATCTTTGTCTCTTTCTCAGCTTCGCACTTAATCTCACAAATGCACTCTAATATGATTAAGCACGTTTTCAGCTCACAAATAAATCAACTGGTGTGTGCGCTTATAGAACCAACTGCCGTTACGCCAGCCAGCGAGCCAAACAATACAAACAAACAAAAGCCGTTTTTCACTAAACGCTCACATTGCACTCTCTTTCTCTCAACGCGGGCTCTAAGACTTGACTTATATCTTACAGAATGCATGTTGGAAAAACTGCAAAAGATAGATTAGAGTAGAGAAATGTGACTCATATGAATACCCTTTAACAGTTCATTCTAAGAGTATTTTCCATTTGAAAACTGTTTGAAACCCAAAAAGTATGCAATACAAATTATGATTAATCGTTTCGGCTAAAAGAATTGATAACTGAAACTATATTAGTTAGTATTTATTAATACACATTTCCCCGGATAAACCTCTATTATAAATAAATCATTTTTATATCATTAAATTACCTGGTGACCTTTTGTTAGAGTATGGATTATAGAGAAAAACAAAAGTCTAAAATCATACTGCACTCTTTTATACACATATGTATGCTTGTATGTATGTAGGAGCAGATTCGTCCTTGCCAAGTCCAAGTCGTGCTACTGTTAGCCAAACCGATTCCAACCAAACCAAACTCTTACTGCAATTTTAATGACATATATAGCATATATGTACATATATATACAGTGGTGTGTGTGTTTTGGCTACAAAAAGCGTACATGTCAAGGTGTTAGTGTTAGTTTATGAGCTCAACGTGAAGGTAACATATTTCAAGTCTCTGGCACAGAAAAAAAAACAACAGCATTGCAAGGTACCAAAAGAGAGGTAAAAGGGCTCGGTTGGTCGATGGGTTGGGTAAGGGCAGCGGCAGCGGCAACGGCAACGGCAACGGCAACGGCAACAGCAACGACAAAATGTGACACACATACCCATTATCTCATTTTCACAGCTCTTGGACGCAAGAAAGCGCAAAAGTTAAAAGCCAAAAGCAGCCCGAAGCACATACAATCCAGGGGGTAAGGGGCGTGGCTTTTGCAAAAATGGCTATATATAATGCCAACAAAAAAAAAAAATGAATATAAAAGGGGGAAGAAAAGGAAAAACAAAAAGCAACTCACCCAACCACCTATAATATACTATATCCACGAGTAAGTAAGCACAGGGCGTGCCAAGAAACAAGACATTTACAAATGATTGCAAGAAGCCAAGTGGGAATTTTTTGGGTTCCATGTGCGTATGGCAGTCATAGTTTTATACCATTTGTTGCTAACCAAAAGTGCACTAAATTTAATTATAGTAAACGATCCAGATGTATAGAAGGAGAATACTAAACGTGACTTCAAATCACAATTTGACCACACATAAATGGTAAGCCACACAAGTGGAAGAAACATTTTCAAATTATTTACAGGCTGTGAGGAATGTTGATTAGGGAGTGGATAGGGGGTAAAAACGAAGCTTGCAGCATTGACCCATCAGTAGACATAAACATCAAAATCAAATATAAATGGACTTGCAAATGCACACAACCATTGTACATACTTTTGAAAAGAATGGAGCAAAAAAAGGAGGTTACATGAAGAGCAACAGACTCAAAATACAGATAGACAGACAGACAGAGTGGCAGGCAGCAGTGTGAGAGACGAGCAGACAAACAAATAGACAGACAGACAAACAGAACGACAGACAGCCAGCTATAGAAATACCAGGAGTAACAACTTAATGTCGGCAAAAGGGGCATAACGAGCCGTAACCGTAACCTTACCCGATCCGATATCCAGTATTTTTCCCCCACCTCTCTGTTGCGGCACATATTTGCTGCAACGGAAACATCCAACATAAATGTAAGATATGCTTGGAATGCTAATCACAGACAAGAGTGTAACCAACACACACATTCACCCACACGCATACATATGAAACACACACTTGCACACACAAACAGTGGCACTAAAACATTTGTAAATGTTGCAAAGTATCATCTTAAAGAGATTTGCAGCTTAGCGGCCGCATGATGCGTTACGCATACGTAAACAACATTCCCATTCACAGGCAACACCACCCAAATACCCTTGCCACCCACTACCCCATTCTCAATAAGAATGGCCCCGATTTTATATATGTATATACATATATATGTATATGTATGCTGGGGTGGCATCACAGTCAAAGCTATTGATTTCCCTAAGACAAGAATAAAGCAACAACAACAACAAGAGGCAATTCCGCCAGAAGCACTGAGATGGATTATCTATGGCTGCAAATTTAATGTGCAATAAATCCTGGCATCATATTAAAAACGAAAAGCAAAGAACCAGTGAAACTAACTGCAATCTAAAAATTGTTTTGACCCAAATTGTAACATTTTAACGCCACCTGAAAAATAAACCGATAACAAAAGTACAGTATAGTAGAGTTACTTTAAAGCAAGATGCTACAATGAATAAACAATCTTCATATGTCTACTTTAGCTAGGCTTTATAGGGTATAGAAGGAACCAAAACAAACATTTCATTTCAACTTTATACGTTTTACACACTTTACGCTTGGCCTATGCCTTGAATTTCATGTCTGTTGCTTGTGTCTTTTTATGACTGTCTCACATAAAAATTGTTGCAACAGAAGCCAAAGAACAAACACCCAAACACATACACACACACATACCATACACCCACGCAAACCCATAGACATCTAAAGCATTACGTGCCAAGATATTTCCATCATTATGCGTGAACTAATAAAGCCATAGTCGAGCGACAAGTCACAGTGAGAAGAGGTCCCAAAACGTGATGAGCTATCTGAGGTTAGGCATTGTCTATTCCCTACTAACAAATAATCATGCTTAAGCAGTTTAAAATGTATGTTTTGTATTTGAAATTGCACTCCTTGGCGAAAAGTACAGAAAGAGAGAGAGAGAGAGAAAGAAAAAGCAATTATTTATGAAACCTAACAATGTTTGTTAAACAAAAAGAATAAAAGAAGATCTCATGTAGGTAAGCAAGGAAGATAGTTTTCCAATTTGACTCTGGGCTTCTGGGTCTGGCCTGTTCTTTTCGTCCTTTCAACCAGCTTTCTATCTGTCTCGTACATCTTCGTTTATTGTCACTTGGTGTGGATTATAACGGATTTTCGACGGTCACAATCGTTGGCAATAAAAGCATTAAAGGCCTTTTATCATTATTATTATTCACTTTGCGCACGGTGCGTATGAGTAACGGATATTACACCACCCCAAGCACACATCCACCAGCAATGTTTCTCCAAAGGATTTAAGATGAAAGGAGAAATTATTGCCACCACTCCACTTAACTTCAAATCCTTTACACCTTGGTCTGCGACTGGTATCGTAAATTAGTCGGCCCTTGGCATAAGCAAATTGTGCAAGTGTCAGTCAGTCGGTCGGTATACTTCGTACTTTCTATTTATTTCCTTTCTGTCTTTTACATGTGCAACTGACTATGAAAATCGTTGATTGTCGCTGCCAGAAAGTTGCGGAGCCCAAACCGAAACTGAAAGTCACAGACAAGACCAGACCCTAGTTGGTACTCTAGAAGGGTAAAGAAGTTACTACCAGTAAAGCTCACAGTTGCAACTTTTGCAAAGTGATATTAACTTTTAATGGACAAAAACTGTACAAAAAAAAAAAGGAAACGAAAATAAAACTGCTTCACTACTCTATGTTCTTCTGACCCTGGCCTGTCTTGGGGTACTGTCTCTGTTTCTGTTTCACTGTGCTAAGTGCTGCTGCCAAAAGTGCAGCAGAATGTGTCGTGGCCGATAAAATAAACATTATCACAACTGGCAATAGTAAAAATCATGTGCAAAAAGCACAGAACGAAACAATGCAGTTTGCCTAGCAACGAGAGTCAACTGAAATACTTTCAATTTTGCCAACCAAATCAAAACTATCCTTGATAGTTATTTCTATATTAACCCTCGCTATTT
This sequence comes from Drosophila austrosaltans, assembly GCA_035045865.1. Taxonomy (NCBI): domain Eukaryota; kingdom Metazoa; phylum Arthropoda; class Insecta; order Diptera; family Drosophilidae; genus Drosophila; species Drosophila austrosaltans. The sequence continues at coordinate 595,412 of JAWNOQ010000049.1, read as the reverse complement.
AGTTAGGACAGAGGACACACACAAAATGTTTGTCCTTGTTATTGTTTTGACTTCTTGTGCAAAAAGTTTGTTCTTAATTTTAGTATGCTTTTGCTAGTAGTAGAAAATTTTTGCGTTTATTTTACATTTATTATCATTTGCAAAAAAACATTGAAATTTATTGCATGTGATTTTGGCTCGAAATTTGCATAGCTTTAACTCTTTAATACAAGAGGATATCTTTCTCTTTTTTTTTTTTTTTGGTTTGTTTTCATAGAAACGCCTTTCATTTTCACTCACTTGTTTTGTCATCATGCTGATTAGTTTCTTTTTAGTCTGTATTGTCCCCTTATCGCGTTTACAATTGAAGTTTTTCGACTATTGTTGCCATAGAGAACTTACCGCGGAAGTTTCAAGTATATTTTCATTGTCTTCGCTGTGAAAATTACAACTGATAAAAGTGAGTGCAAGTGAGTGAGTGGTTGAGTAAGTGCGTCTGGTCCTGGGGGAGAGATTCAAGCAGCTATTGTTGCTTCTGTTCGAAATGTTTGTGCAAAGTTCTTATTGTTTGCTGACATAAACCCAACCGCTCCCACCTACGTACGGTTGGCAATTTAACGCAAGGTGAACAAAGTCAATGTCATTCATTTTTCAGCAGCTCCATTCCGACTTCTTTATGTTTTAATAAAAATAAATAAAACAAACGACGCAAAAGCAAAAAAAAAAAAAAAGAAAAAAAGCGAAAAGCCGCAATTGAAACTATTTGCACACCACTCACGTAGCTGGCGCTTAAGACTCAGCAAACCGGAAGTCACCGGCCTCACCGCATCCGTACGCCGTCTCACCCAAACTTTATTCCACACTTTAACCCCAACCAACATCCTGTTCTATATATTCATCCATCGTATAGCCAGGTACCTTACCCTAAAAGCTCATTAACATTTTAAACAGCCACGCTAAGCGGCGTTGACGTTGTTGTCCTTCTTCGTTCTCAACGCCTACACTCTGGTCTGCCTAGCTTTTGCTAAAAGGTGTTAAAACAGCCCCAACACACACACAAACATACATACATTCACAGACAGCAGTTCTATATGTTTACGTGTGCGTGTGAAGCCTTTAAAGTGCTCGAGCGCACCTCAAGTGGCTTTGTTCAGTTAGCCCTTTGTAGAGCATTGGAGTCCTTCGTCTCAAAGTCCTTGTTGCCACCGCTGTTTCTGTTGTCGCCGCCATTCTGTGCTATGCCATGCTGCGTTGCCCCATACTGAAATTAAATGCTAAATTATGGCATTTAACTGGTGAAAATCGTCTTGGCTTCAGGTAATTATCATGAGCATTAATTCTTGTTTATTCACTCTAAAAATTCGCATTTTATTTGCGCCATGAAGTTGCAAATTTACATGAAAAGCCGCAACGAAACAAAGGATTTTCAACTCCCAACAATACAATAAGATGTTGTTCTGATAAGTAAATATTACATTATACAAGAAATAGTTATAGTTAAATATTTAGATATATTCAATATAAGCACAATTTCTTGGACTAACCCAAAATCCGTTGGTTTTTAGGTTGACTTACACAGGTTTCATACAAAATGATTATTAAATAGTTATTACTTAAAATGGGTTTCATTATGAGGCCACGAAAGCCGCTCAAAGGATAAAACCAGCACATACTTGCAAGTTGCTTTTCATACACACACACACGCACTCACACTCGCTATTTATATATACACACTAAGGCACCTAATAAGCAATTTTGAGGGCAACTTTTATCAGCATCATTAAAATTCTGACACATGTAACACGAAATCAAAACTTTGACTAAAAGTGCAGAAAGTGTTGTTGCCTCTGCCTTTACCCCTGACTTTGCCTTTGCCTTACCCTAACCATCACTGTTCCTCAACACTTTGTTGTCAATGTTCGTCCTTGCCTGTTCCTGATGCTGTTGCCAGTTGCTGCTGCTGCGGCTGCCTTTGGCGCATTCTGACTCCTTATACTAATTTCCATATAAGTAGCGTTAACATATCATTTGCATAAATTTTGTTGACATCTTTTCAAAATCACACGAAAATGTTTTAAGGTGTTTCCTCACACACACACAAAGACAGTCACCCAAACACATACTCACACACACATACATATATATTTAGTTTTATATAAGGGATAGAAATGTCTGTGGATATGCCACTCCCTTTCTGCTTTAAGGACACATTTAACCAAAACTTCTTCTGTCTTTTGTGTCTGGATATTGGTGTGTGTTTGTTCTTGTCAAAGTTAAATGATTATTTGTAAGTGCATATAAACAATGCTAAATAGTTGAAAAGAATTTCAACTATTTCATTTGTAGACGAATTGAATTTGCCTTTACTAACCAGTTGCTTACTTACCGTGTCGTAACTTAAGCCGAGAAAGTATCTTAAAATGAATAATAGATAACTTGAAACTAATGATTAAAGGTTTTGTTCAGCTTAGTAACTTAGTTCTTTGTGTTGATGTTTCTAAAATTTTATTAGAATTTAAAACAGTTTTGATTTCACTTATTAGTTGATTAGTCGATTTACAAATGTTTTTCCTTTATATATTATTTAAAACGATAAAATGCTTTTCTTCTTTTTATCTTTATATTTGGTGCAAATATTTTTTTCCATAAACATAAAGAGATATTTGATTTATGCAGTATAAACTATGTATTTTACACTTATTAAACTTAAAAGGTGTCTTTTACATTTTACATTGGTGCAAGCCAATTAAAAGTTCAATTTCGTTTCATTTAATTTAAGTTATTGTAGTTAGCAGCCATTAAAAATGCATTTTGAAATATACAGAAATATTATTTAAGAGCCTTTTTATTGTGAGGCATGGAATGACATTCGAACACTTTTTACTTTGTTTTTATAATTAAAGATTGCAATTAAGTATTCAAAATGTAATAGAATAAAATGTCTATGTACTATGAATGACTATTAAAAAGATTTGATTTATTAGATACATTTCTTTGGTGTCAAATTTTGACTTTACATTTTAAAATAATTTTTTTAAATAATGGCCACCTTTATAATGATTAATGTAAATGCTAAATTGTAATTAAATGCGACATGTTACCAAATGTAGTCCCAAAAGCCGCAGCAAATTATTATAAGAAAAAACATGTTTGGACTGTAGCAGTTTTTTTTTTTAGGGAAAGCGACAGGCCTTCATTATAATTCCATTGAAGTGAAGTGAGGTAAGCTTGCCTGAAGAGTTTTTGCAAACACCAAAAGGAAAAAAAATGAAGCAAAATGAACAAAAAAGGAGAAAAAGAAAAGACAAAGAGATGAAAACATGAAAAATTACACGCGCAAACTGGCACGGCTACGTCTGAGGGGCATTTAGGCAGAGCTGATAAATTTTCATGACATGCTGCACACTGTCATGTGACAAGAATCAGTGTCAAATATGTTGTCATTTAATTTCGCACTTACACACAGACACACACACACACCGTACACACACTTTCCAAACATGTTCAAGCTCGCAATCAGATTTGTGGAAATGTTAATAAGCTTTTTGCCTTTTGTCTGTATGTCGAGAGCACTTGAATGCCTCTTTTCTTGTATGCCTCCCTTCTCGTACTGTTGGCGCTATAAGCTGACACACACACACACACACATACATTCACTCACTCACTAAATACACACACACACACATACTATATGTATGGGCTTTAATTGCTGTTTTACGCGGTGGAGACATCGCAGTATGAATTTAATATTGCTCTTTTTTTCCATTGCATACTTTTGTGCGATATCCGCTGCACCTTTAATTAATCAGAGCGTTAATTTAAATGTGGCACAACCAAAGGCCATAGCAATGACTGTAGGCATTTATCACAGCTACATGATTATGCTTTTAATGGGCAAGGTAAAGGGGCCGGAGGCAAAAGGGACGATAGTCGCGTTAGTATGTGCTTGAATAATACCAGAATACCAGGACTGTTTCTGGTTTGGGTTAGGGGTTTCGTTCTGGTTCTGGTTCTGGTATTCTGGCTTCTGGCATTAGTCTGGTGAGGATTTCGGCATATGTGACAGCGACAATGTTGGCGCAAAAACCGCAAATATGTCTCCTGGCTGATGTTGTTGGTGTTGAAACTGCTGTGTCTGCCTGCCACAAAGGACGTCGCACACACACACACACTCACATTCTCACATTAGAATCAACATTATCATGTCTAGAGCAGGCTGACTGCCGCCGCCATCGACAATGGAACTTGTCTTTTTAATTAAATGCTAAAAGAAAATGCAAAAGACAAATGAAGTTGTGCTAAATGCGTGCTGTGCTCAATTGAAAGCACATCTAGCAAAAGGGCCTGGATAAAAGAGGGATGTGAAGCAAACAGTAGGTGTGCTCAACATATGCGGCACACATACACATATACATATTTATCTCCTTTGTCTTTGCCGGATTTCAATTATTCCATACCCAAAAATTGTCAGCTTTTTTGGGGTTTCTGTTGGATGCCGCTCACACCGGCGGTATTATTATTGAATTATCCCTTTACATTCAACCCCTTCATTTTTTCCAACCACTAAGACACTTTAATGCACTGCGGGTTATGAATTTGGAATGCCATCAATTATGTGTAAGCGAAAGTGTCAGAAAATTGGATTACTAAATGCAAAATATAATGTTAAATCTTCTACCATTTTTCCAAATGAAATCCAAAGATTTATGCAGAGACAAATGGATAAATAAAGTAATATTTAAATTACATCTCTTTAAGAAAAACATATGTTCTCTCTCTCTCTCTCTTTAATAATTTATAAGCTATAAAAATCCTACAAATTTGCCAAATATCCATTTAGTTCGACGATTCCCAAAAAAAAAATCCATTCTCTATTACAGAATAATTTTCAAAATAAAAAAATTTGTTGTGACATTTGTAATCGCTGTTCAATAATTTTTGGTATTTTATGTATCCAGCTTAATGTCACACATAAATATATAGACAGACACAGACATTCACACACACACACACACACACACACACATACAGGGATACAAACATCGACATGGATTCCATTACCAGAAGCTTGCTTACAAGTGTCATGTGTCAGACAGAAACTAAACCAAGTCAAATGCTACTTACCCCCAAAAGCCCCTTTCGTTGTTTTTGTTGTTGTTGTTGTTGTGGGCGTTCTTCGTTTCTCGATTTCGGATCAAATTAGATGTATAAATAACAAAACGATTAAGCGATTGAAGAGCTAAGCCAGATACCAAAATGCCCTTACGCATAGTCCATTACAGAATCGGAATCTTGTAGTTACTATCCCATGTATATTTTTATATGGGAGAGAAGGGACAAATTTATTTTATTTTATTGGCAAGGCGGATTTTGTGGCTTCGGTCCTTGGCGGCAATTGTTGTGCGGCTCATTTGGATTATAATTGATGTCCGGCGCCTACAATTGGCTTAAACTAATCGCCCGACATTGCTGTGGTGTTCATTCCATTACAATTGTTTGGTCATTTGTTCTGTGCTGATGCCTGTCTGGGGGACCAAAACTCAATTTTCAAGTTATTTAACGCCATTTTATCGACTTGAGCCCCCAGTCGATATAAGCTAAATACAAAAAAAAAATCATTGATAAAACCATGCCAGCAATAACTATTTGTTTTTGCTGTGTTGTCAAGCCTGCCACATGGCGTATGATGAATATCGTTGGCAATGCGTAATGAACTCTAAATGAAATGGACAATTGTTGGCAAAGGTTGCAGTAGACGGACTGTGGCAATGGGAGCTTAGGTAACCACACGCATCGATACATCAAATCGACACCACACACACACACACAAACTGAGATAAACACACACAGGCACACTTTACTAGGCAGAGCCTCTGAATCGTTTGCTCTTCATTTTGCGCTTTTGGTTTTCGAAAATAAATTGCTCTGGCTGTTTGTGCCAACAAATCCGCTCATTGCCGTTTTGGGGTTGCTCATGCTCTGGGGTCGGTTGCAGCTTAATAACCATTGTCCGTCGATCTGTCGTTCCATTCATTCATTCGTCTAACGTTCTCTCGGTCTGTCGGTCCGCTTTGCTACCCAACGTGTTCAACGTGGGAGCTATAAACTGTCATTTAAGTTGTTGTCGATGTCATTCTCATGGCAGGGCAAGGTCCTTTGCCACCAGCCGCCATTGTTTCCACTTTCAGCCAAGATTTGTAGCTGCAACAAAAGGCCAAGTTTTTGTACTAGCTGCATAAAGGAGACTGGGAGAAAGAGGGAAAAACAACGAGAGAAAAAAACAGAAAAGCGAAAGTAAATATATTTATGAGCAGCGCCAGCCAGCAATGGCAAAAGTAAAAATACTCCTGAGTAAAATAAACAAACAGGGCCAACATCTTTTTCTATGTGGATGTACGCGTGTGTGTGTGTGTGTATGTGTACTTAAGAGGAGTGAGGACTTGATGGAGTGTGGGAGTATGTAATGAGCTTAGCTCGCAAATGTTTGTGTGTTTGCAACTATGCTGAATGTTGCGGCAACTTAAAGAATTTCTCACCCACCGAAAAGCAGGTAAAAATTTATTCCAATTAAAGTTTTACTGAATGAAATGAAAACTAAAGCCAGTAACAAAATTAAATAACTAGAATTAATTATGCGTCATGATGGAATTTAAATCAAACTTAAATTAACACTGACATATTTTTGCTGTTATACAATTTATACACTTTTCTATAAAAGGTATGACAAATTTATGGCAAACATTGTAAATGTTTATTAATCTATTTATTTGAGAATCAATTGTTTTTATACACATTAAAATTAGCTATAGGAAACAACTGTTGATTATAAATATTATTTTCTTAATTTAATTAATTAGCAATCAAATTTAGATTTATATGCCTGGAAAAAGAGTATACATATTTAGAAGTGAAGTGATGAACTTCCGTTTATTTTTTTTTTTATAAATATATTTTGAATATATTTCATTTTTATAAATCACTACCATATCATTTAATTATATTAGTGGCAACAACAATAATAATCTCATAAAATGTACAAAAACAAAATAAAAAAGGATTATTAATTGCAATGCCCAGTAATGGGAAAGCCATAAATAAAATTTCATTAAATTGAATTTCAAATGAAAAATGAAAAATCTTAAATCAATGAGAGACTGACAAATTAGGGAAAAAGAATAGAAATAAATGCACACACACACAATCACATGGAACTATGTATAACTAAGCTAACTTTTGGCTATTAATGGATACTATTTGTCAAAATATCACACACACTCACACACACACACAGCCACACACATTAAAAATAATCGCTTTAAACGAAAATGCCAATTTAATATACATACATATATATTTTATACATTATTTGTGAAGCAATCAGGAAGACATTTAATTGAATTGGATATTATTATTGATAGCAATTCATTTAACCTGGGTTTGTATGTGTGTGTGTGTGTGTGTGCAGTGTGAATGATTTGCATATCATATTGATTGGTTAAATATAGGAAAATTAGAATTGAATACAAAATAACCAGAATGTTGTTTCTATTCCACAATCTGTTGCAGCTTTAATATCAATTTGTTAAACAACTCTATGCCAGCTAATTAGTTATGGTTACTTTAACCGCCCACTCTCTTAACTAACTAACTAATGGTTTAATCAACAACAATTTAACCCGTTGGCAATTTGTTGCTGCTGCTGCTGTTGCTGCTGTTGTTCTGCTGTTCATTAAAATATGTTAAGCCAAATAATAGCAAATGCAAATTTGACTTTTGTGTTTTGTTGTGGCCATCTAACCGTAACCGACAGAGCTATATATGGCTATGACCACCATCACTAGCAGTAGCAGCAGCAGTGGCAGCACAAGCCGCATCAGAAGCCGCCAGACCACAAAACATGAAATGCTTTCAATAATTGTGGCTCCCTCTGTGTATGTGTGTGTGTGTGAGCCTTTTGTCGTGTTTGTTTTTTCTGAAATTTTTCACTCTTTTTTTTTTTTTGACCAGCACACGCACGAGTCAGTGCATCGCACTCGGACTAAAAATGTGAGGTTAATCTTTTAGTTTTGCCCACACATTCGGACTGTAGGTGCATATAGTGCATATGCCATAGAAGCATGTTGAAATTTTTAAAATATAAATCATACGCACCGTTGCTCGTCAAAGCATTAGTCATGGGTGATTCTCACTTGGCCCCCTTTTTCAGTTAGTTTTGTCTTTCTAAAACTTTAATTAATTTTAAGCTAGAAATATTTTAAACTATATGAAAATTTTTAAATTAACACTAATATATAAAAGGTTCTCTACTTTTATTATTATAACTGAAGCAGGCATATCATTTTGATCATCTTTTATAAGGTTGTTTTGTTACTTGTAACAAAAAATGTTATTTTATAAAATATTCATACAAAAATATAAAAATTTTTATCCTTTAGGCTGAATTACCTATATTTTAGTTCTTGCTCCTTCTTAGTGATCTGAATTAGTAGACGAATTTTATAATTTTATTAACTGCAAACTATTTTCTGATATAATTTGCTACAGTTGCGAATTGGATATCATATTTAAATGCATTAAAAGTACCTATAGTGATTCTATAAAATATTAATAAAGTAAGAGTTAAGCTTATCAGACTTCACTTTCTATGTGTTAAAAATCGTTTTACATTATGATTCTTTTAACTTGGCCTTTTCTTTCAGTTATCCAAAGTTGTTAACAATAATGTAGTAAAGTTTTTCATCATTTGTCCACTCTGTTGTCAAAGGTGGAAAAGTTCTCGCATTTGGTACTGGCTCTGACCCATATTTTCTTGTACGCGTTGCATATTACTTTTGGCATCCGTGCGGCCTCCTCCTCGGTAGGCTCGGCAAACATTTGCACACAACTCAGGCGCGCTTTGAGTATGTATTTTTACTTTTTCTTTCGTTTTTACTTCGTTTTTTCTTTCTTTTTTTTTACTACATGTGTACTTTTGTGATTACATGAATTTTTTAAAAGGCGCGCATACACACACTGACACACACACACACACACACGTATTCATGCACACTGACGCAAAGCACAGGAGTGACATGAGAACTACATTAAAATAATTTATTTTAACGCATTTTTTTGTCATAACCCGATGGGGAAAAGAAAGAAAAAAAAGGAACTCATTTCCTTTAATGATTTCATCTTGTACGCATGTTAGTGCTCGCCCATTCTGTCAGCCAGTTCACTTTACTCAACTCCATCTCCTGATTCAACTCTTGGCCCTGTTCCTGCTGCTTTTTTCCAGCACGCACACACACACACACACACATTCACATGGTTATTTCATTAAAATTGCCTTTTGTTGTTTGTAAATGTTGCTTATTATTAACGCTGCTTTATCATCAGTATTTGTATCTGTATCTGTGTATCTGACTGCCAACTGACTGTATGTATGTATATGTATCCATAACTGTAGCCTTCTCTGGGTTGCATTTTTATGGACCAGAGGACACAACATTTGCATTACTGGACAACAGTCAGCGACTGCCTTTGCTCCTGCTCCACTGCTCCTACTGCCCCAATGCTGGTTAATAAAGACTAATTGACTTTACGCTCATAACATAAACCATTGGTTAAAGAGGGACAGGATGAAACACGAGGGCGTGTCTCGTCTCTGATTGGCAATTATGGCAAAAGCTTGCATCGGATTTGCGTTGACAAAACGCGATAAACGAATTAACATTTAAATTAATTAAATTTCCAAAGTGTTTGCCTCTTGCCATCTTTGTTGACAATGTATTTTGGTCAAGGGCGTTGGGATTAGCAAAGGAAACATGACCATCGGCCCAGGACATTATGTCCCATCATAATTTATGCAAATTAACCTACCTGTCTGTATATGTATGTATGTGGGTAGACTAACACACACATACACACACATACAAAGCTGCGTATTCTAGAAGCTCCAGAAAGAATTTTAAACAAAAGTTTCTATTTTTATTTTCAATTTGAATATTTCTAATTTTTCTACGCTTCAGCTAACAAACCAAAATTTTTATTTTTACAAAAATTGTTTTTGCACACCAAAAATAGAATAAATTTTTGTAAAATAACATAAGACAGTCGGACATGAATAAAGTTATTTTTCAACTCATTGTCCTTATCTGGAATTTGTATAAATTTGTAATATAAAATATGCTTTTTTTGTGACTATGTATAGAAAGTATGTAATGTAATGTAATAAATCTGACAACAATTAAAGAAATCCTGACCAAGTCAATCAATTAAAAATTGTTGGTTACTTAAATAACATCTCGACAAGTTTTATTAGTGGCCATCGTTGATATTTGCAGAAGTTAGATAACTAAAAGTGACCTTTTTGTGTTTCTAATGATCATCAACGCAGTTAAGCAATATTATTTCAGCAAATATTTAAAATATTTTCATGTCTTGCATGGCATTATTCGTTATTACATTTGATTAATTTAATTTATAACCATTTATGTCATTTAAAGTCTTCAGTTTGTAATAGCTGTAATTTCTTACAAATTTTATAATCAATTTGCGCTGATTAGAATTACATTTACATGGCTAACATATTCAAAGTACTTAATAGATGGAAGAACAATTCGTCGTCGCATATTAACCAAAATATTTTTATGATTTGGTTAAAGTCGATTTAATTCTGTAGAAATTAAACGGGAGAAAAGATAAAGTTGGATAAATATTTGAGCATTAATTTATAGAGAATCTCATTTGTTTCGATTTAAAGAGTTCACATTTTGCTCAATGCCACAAACTATTTTTGCCAATTGTTAATTGTATTTGGTGCCATTAAGCTTAATATGCTGTGGCATCAATTTATTTACATGTCATTAAAAATGCACATTACAAGCAAATGGCAAAACGGGGGGCTCTTAAGTAAATTGTAATAAATTTGGTATAAAGTTTAATATGAAATGTTCGTATGATATTAAAAGGCATTCGCTCTTGGCAAATAATATAATTAAAAATTAAATGACAAATTAATTGGTGAAAAGCATTTTGAAACACAAAAAAAAAAAGCAGAAATTTTTAGGCAAGCCAACGAACCGACCGAGTTGTGGCATTTAAAATGTCATTAATATTGCAACGACACCTGGCAATATCTGCAATGTTGAAATCAACACAACATAAAAACCATTCGAATTTTTGCATTAACACGATATGGCCGCAAAAAAAAACAACGAAAAAAAGCAGAAAAACAACAACAACGACAACTTTTGATAAATAATGAAAGGAAATGTGGAAACAAAGCCAAAAGCAGCAGTTCCTTCTTGGATTGAATGCACTGCAAATGACATGGTAATAAATCAAGCAAGAAACTACCAAAATGGGCCCAAATATGTTGTAATGGGTTGTAAATTGGTTCATTTGCCATTTTTTAAACTAAAGTGACATATAAAACATATATCTATATGTAAATTTCATTTAACTAATTTGAATTACTATCTGTTTTAGTTAATTACTTTAAACAGTAAGTAAAAAATAGTAAAAGATTTCTGATTTGTGTTGTATAATGTAAACATGGGCTCATATAAACCAATTTGATATAAAAAGAGTATTCAAATATTTAATAACCAAATGATTATTGTTATAATGACATCAAAGTCTTAAATATTTCAACATTTTCTCGACAAATTAATAAGAACAATTGTACAGCATATTTGCAGATTTTGTATCTTCAACATTAAACATTATAATAGCTTGGCTTCCTTTTGCCACAAACTGCTTTAAAATTTATCTGCAACAGTGTTTTTACCTATATACTGCAACTGGCTGGGTCTTTTATTCTTACATTTATTTCATGGCACTCAAATTGTGTCTGTGGCGAAAACTTTCAGAAAATGTTAATAACATTCATAATTAAAAATTAAACGTTATAATTTCATGTGTGTGTGTGTGTGTGTGTGTGTGTGTGTGTGTGAGTGTGCGGTTTGCAACAAATTATTTCCACATAATGTGGCAGTAACATTTTGCATACTGAGTTGTGCTGGCAATTAATAAGGGCGTACATATATCTACATACATAGTTATTTGCATTCACATGTTGTAATTGCATAACCTTGCCCTGCCCTGACGTGCCATACAATGCCCTCAAAATGCCACACCTCCTCCCCCTCCCCCACTATACTGAATGTTATGAGGAAACTTTCACTTGCAGCTTTCGACCAGGCTATTTCAATTATGTTAAAGTACAAGAGCCTTGTATGTGTTTGCTAATCCCCAACTACAGTACAATTAATAACCAGACATGTTTCTCTGACCGTATGAAAAAAGGAGGATTTAAAGTCTCTTATATTTGTAAGTCGACTATGTAATACCCTGCAATATTATATAATTGTTAATTGACTAAATTTTTCAACTATTATCAAGATCACCTGCAATACATTTGCTCCCAAAAATTGCAAAAAAAAACTATTGCATACTTACTAGGGGCTCTTACCCCAGATCACAAACACTTTCTTCTATAGTTTATACTTTTTTTGCTACATTAACAGAGCCATAAAGAAAAAGGATAAAGCAAAAACCCTTTGAAAATAAAAATTATTGTTTCACTGAAGGCCGCCCGGAGCATTGTAATAAAAAAACAAAAAGAGTTTATAACCACTTGCCAAGTTCTTTTTACGAATGTTTGTACTTACATACAGACAGTAGTAGTTGCTGTTATTGTAGTATCTGTAGCCAAGCTGCTTAACAATATTGCATATTATGTTAATGTTTTTTTTCAACTTGAAATGGAAAAGCCAGAAAAAGTAATAAATTATTGGTGTACCTACCAATTCTGATTTCGCTAACGAATGAAACTTTAGTAAATTTTTCTGAAATGTTTATCCACAAGATTTTCACTCATTTGCCACTGTCAGTGTTAATGTTATTTCAATGCGAACGTAATTGGCATTTTCGCCAACTTTCAATTTGATTGGTGCTCATGGAGAAACTGTATTTTTCGTCCATTTTGAATAATTATTGGTTCTGTTGGCGTTTTCAATGAGAAGTCAGACCGAAAAGTCAATCTCAGTGGTGGGGAATGCATTCAGCAATTTAATACAATTGCGGTCCAAGGCGCTTATTGAATTAATTACGTAAAACAGTGCATCAAAAAGTGAGTGCGCACACAGTAGTTAAAGAGAGAAAAAAAAAAGTAGTATATATGTATCGAGTAATTATTTTACACTTCCATTCCGCTCTTCACACTGATCGAATTTGCATTGCACTTTTTTTGTTTCTTTGTAATAAAATTATATCCACCCCACCGCCGCCTTCTTTACTTTTAACAACTGTCGCATATGGATAATAAAATTTACCTTCAACTTTGTTAAATCCCTGAAAGAGGGGGCAGCTATAGCGTAAGCATGACGCATTTTGCCATTGGGGATTGTACAATTATCGGGGCCAATGTGATTAAATGAAATCGAAACGCAATCCAATCGAATACAACTTGGACTTGCAACTTCCTTTTCCACTTCGATGGCAATTGGCATTGGCTACAAAGTATATTTTCGCATAAATTTACTGAGAGCACATTTTAAAATGTCAAGTGGCATTCAATTCATCGATTTTCATGCCTCAACCGAGAGGTCATTTATCAATATGTAGATTTCTTCTCGTTTGGCAGTTAAAGTTCAATTGGGTCTGCACTCTCCCAACAAACCAACATACTATATCCATATACTTGTATAAATTGCGTAATTTTTTACACACATACACACACACACACACACACGCAATTGGAGATAAATTGACTGATGTGTTGTGTGTGTATGTAGCCCCACTGTCTGTCTATCTGTACATCTGTCTATGTGTCTGCCTGTCTCCCAGTTTGATGTATGCGTCTGGCTTCACACAAATGACCAGCCCCTGTTATCTACGCTTCATTTGCTCTCACTTTTTATCTGCCCCTAGCCACTCCCCCCTTTTAAATATAAAAAACGCCTGAGGCGACTTTCGGGCAGTGGAAAACGGTAGACAAAAAGCGTAATGGCATCAATTTCCGCTTGCCAAAAAATTCAAATTCAAATTTAGATCCGCAAAAGACATTTTCTATCTAACTTTCTATTATTAGCTGTCTATAGGGAGACTTATTTACATTTCTGTGTGTGAAATTCTATTTGAGGTCAGATCGAATATTAACGAATTTAAGGTTTTAAGCTAACGACGGATATGATTAACATATGGCAAACAAATATATTTATATTATGAGATTTGAATAACCTTTTTTGAATCTTTCTTCATATCCTAAACGTAGTACCCTTTGAAATTAAATAAACAATACTTTATGTAATAAGGACTGCCCTATTTCAATGTTCATATAAGACTATAACTGTTTAAATATTGTAACTTCCCTTACTGGTGAAATATCAAATAAAGCAAACAGAAAATTTAAAGTTCACTTAAATAATCACTTACACTTTTGTTTAATATTTTCCTCGACATATCTTCCTCGATTAGAAGTAGTTAAGATTTTGCGGAAAGTTCATTATGATTGTGATTATCCAATGAATATCTTTTCAGCACAAGTTTTTATACATTTAATATTTTTATTTATTTCGTGCTTAAACTTAAATCTTTTCACTGCTTAATGATTCTTTCTAATGCAAAAAGGAAGAACCTGCGATTATTTATTGTACTAAATTTGCTTTATTCATTGTTGCTGGGAAAACGACACATTTCATTTTTGGGCAATTTGCCATGTTTCCCTTTTTTGCAATAAATCCAACAGTCAGAAATAAATCGAAATCAATGCCAAGTAGTCGTCATTTGCCCTTTCTTACTTTAAGCGACTATGTTTGCCATTGTAGCCACTCGCAAATGTCAATGACAATGATGATGAACTGCAAAATGGAGCGCTGACAGCTGCAACCAGACACAAACTAGATAGATAGATGGATGCCAGCATATAGAATTTGTATGTCTATATATATGTATGTATGAGAGTATGGCGGCCGTGCTTCAACTTATTGGTCCCAACTCTCAAATTCTCAACTCGCAGTTTCTAGTTTCCAGCCTCAGTGACATAATTTTAAATATGGAGCTCTAGAAATATACTTTGCCATGGTTGAATGCTCTGCCGGCTAGCTGAAGCTAGTTGACAGCTTGATTTGTTGGCAGTTGGCATACAATTGACAGTTGATGGATGGTGTACTACATTGTCGGGACATTTTACGACCATTGAGCGCCCGCCAAGGCATCAAGCAACAGCAGCTGCAACTGAGACTTGCAACACGATGCGGGCCTTTTGGGTTTTCCCCTCAAAGTCTTTTGTACTAATTATTTACTTGCAGACAAGCTTTTTATTGAAATATAAACTTTATTTTAATTTATTATTGAATGCCAAAAAGACAAAATAAAATTTATAAATCCTTTAATGGTGCAATAATTAAGGCACAAACAACAATTTTGTTGAATTTTGCCCCGAATATTCAATTAAATTTTAGAGTGCAACCAGTTTATTTAATCATTTTGTATTTGTTTTAAAGTAAATTTATTGATATCAGACTAGCAAATACTTGGTACCAAGTAAAGGAATATTTCATTAAGTAGTAATCTCAATCAATTTGAAGTTTAATTCTGCATAGCCAATACTACCCTATGGACACAGGGTATAAAAACAAGTTGTATAAAATAAAGAACTTCTAATTAGTATGAAAGATGAGATACTCTTGCTTCTCATGAGTATTATTGGGTTAAATGAATATTTCAACATATATAAAAATAAATATAAATTTTCAAATGAAATAATATTTTCTCTACCCACACACATGAAGAAAAATCTTCTTTAAAAATTGGAACATGATAAGTTTTATATAGAAACAAGCATATATATAACTTAGCAAGTCTGATTCATAATTCAGCTGCTCATTGCAAATTGTGCCCATGCTATCTCCAACTTCATATGAATGCGATCTGAAATTCTCTTATATTTATGTGGCAAAAAAATTCATATGTCTTATCTGTCGTTTTTATTCTGAAGCATTGCTCATTCGTGTTTTCTTTAGTCTCAGTCTTTGCTCAACAGCTTAAAAGTTCAGTTCAAAATGTTGGAATATAATTTGATACGTTGCCTTATTTGTTGGCTATTCATTCAATATGTGCAGGGAGATGGCATGATTGAGGTTTTTAAATGGAAACAAATGGACTATTATAATGGCGGCGATGAAGTTAACCCCTCACATGGGTATGGTAGACATCGACATAGTCATAGACCGCCAATATCCAATAATACGAGTACTCCTTTTATTGCCTACAATAATGTACCAATCGGAGTTACACACTTTCGGGGCCGTCTGTTTATCACCGTGCCTAGAAGGCAGACTGGCATACCGTCGACTTTAAATTACATCTCTCTAAGGAACAACAGGAGGAACAATAGCCCAAAGCTACAGGCATATCCAAATTTTGAATTGAACCAATATAATGATAGTTTACAGAATCTTGTATCTGTCTATCGCACATCTTTGGATGAATGCCATCGATTGTGGTTCATAGACACCGGAATGTTGGAATATCCAAGTAAGATGAAATATTGTTAAAGCATTTTCAAATTTCTTACTTTAATACATTATTTTGAAAAGATAATCGGCAGCAAATCAGAAGACCCAGCATTTGGATTGTTGACCTTCACACGGACCGGGTTATCAAACGCTTTGAAATTCCAGAAACCATAGCTGAAATTGGACGTGGCATGGCCAGCATTACCATTGATATTGAGAATAAGCACGATTGTAATTGTGCCTTTGCATATATACCAGATCTGATAAATCGCCGGCTGCATGTCTATAGCTTGGCCGATGATCGCATCTGGTCTTTTGAGCACAAATATTTCAATCCTGATCCACTGACCCCTGAACTGAATATTGGTGGCCAAACATTCCGTTGGCCAGATGGCATCTTTTCCACGACCATTGGACCACGTCAGCGGGATGGTAGTCGGATTGTCTATTTTCATCCCATGGACAGCTACAATGAGTTTGCAGTCTCGAATTTGGTACTCCAGCACGAACCCAATGCAGCTCGTTCCGATCATGGTAATGATTTCCGTTTACTGGGATCCCGTGGGGAAGGTAAACAATCCACGATACATGAATATGATTCCCGGACACAAGTTCTCTTCTATAATGAGATACAAAATAATGGTGTGGGCTGCTGGAATACCAATAAGCCATTTACAGTAGAAAATCATGGCAATGTCGTATCGAATCCCATCGAAATGATTTATCCAAGTGACATGACGGTAAGTTTTCTAAAATAAAAGATTCCCTTTTTGAACAATTGTTATTATCTTTGCTTCTTTTTTCACATAGATCGATGAAGAGGGCACCATTTGGGTTATGTCCAATTCAATGCCAATTTTTGTTTATTCCAAATTAGATGTTAATGAATATAATTTTCGCATTTGGAGGCAAAATGTATTTGAAGCAAAACGTAATACGGTTTGTGAATAACTGACATCGATTGAGAATAAGCAAGATTGTGCAAAAGTAAACCATTAGTTCACTGGATCTTAAGAAAATGGAAATACTTTACTGACTTTGCAAACGAAAGTTAGTTCAACACAACTTTACAATATAAATATATTTGGTAATTTTAGAAGACATATTATATTATATTATTGTTTTTTGTTCACTTTACATTGGTAAATATAATTGCATTTAATCATTTCAAAGGTCGAATTGATTTCCGAAGCAAAATTAATTTATTATAGACAGTTAGATACCCACGGATGGTTTTCGGTGATAATTAGTTTGTATATCAATGGATTTATTTCTGTGTTAGCATCATGTATACCTTCACATCGGCACGATTAATATCATAGGCTATCCAACTAGTGTAAAGAGCATAATCCCCCGGAGGAAGTGGCAATGTATTTGTCACTTGATTGTTCACATAGCTAATTGGAAGCTTTTCCACAAGTAGGCTATCCTGCTTAAAACCATTATTCTTCAGTTTCAATAAATAGCAATAGATTTCCTTACAACACTTACAGTATATGGACACGTATGATTTATATTAGAGAACGGTGAAAATAAATCCATTAAGTACTTAGCTATAGGATTTCTGTTAGGATTCATCCAATGTCTACAGGCATCGAATGTGAGGTTATAAAAGAACGGTTTATATCCATTATACCGCTTCATAGTAGCTAAATTAATCTAAAAGTAAATGAAATTCTTAATCTACTACATATGAAACACATTTTTAAAAATCAGTGTTACCTTCACTTTAGTTATGGGTACTTGAAACAAGTTCACTTTGAGAGAAATATATTTGTAGGTCCGATTAACAGCCTTGATGTAACAATATTCAAAGTCGGCAAAACTTGTATCCAATGGGTCGCATTTAATATTTGTAAATTCCACAAGAGCCGACAACTTTGGCAAGAGATTTCCATAAACTTAAAGTTTATCATTATAAAATCATATACATACCTCAGGAATGGTAATTGCCAACAATAAGGGACACAGAATAATAAATTTGAGAGACATTGCAACTTGATGGGCAGGCTTGTTGAATGATACTGAATAAATCGATTTCAAATGAATTGAGTAATTAACTGATCAAAGTGGCTACTCTGCCAATGTGAATGATAACAACAACTCAATGATCTACATTACCTGTCATTATAATCATCATTATGACAAAAATTAAATGGCAATTAAATTTGTAATATAAACACAAACTATTCAAAAGAATTAAACAACTATAATATGAAAACTTTTAAAAGTTACCAATTTTACTTTTATTTTTATATCAATATTTTAGATTGAAAGTTTTGATTCATAAGATTTATGACAGCGTAAAATATATTTTAACATCGGCACGTTTTTTGTCATAGGCAATCCAATTAGTGCAGAAAGCATAATCACCATGGGGAAAGGGCAAAACTTTTGTAAACTGATCGTTTAAATGATCAATAGTAAGTTTTTCCATAATAAGGCTCTCCTATAAAAGCAAAATATTCTGTTGAGCTTTTAAAATTATTTTTCCTTTGTCACTTACATTGAATGGGCACTTGTGATTCATATTCGTAAATGGTAGATATAGTCCACCTAAATATTGAGCTATAGGATTTTTGTCAGGATTTTCCAAATATCTACAGGCGTCAATTGTGACATTGTAAAGAAATGGTTTATATCCATTAAATCGTTTCATTAAATACAAGTTGAGCTGAAAGTAAACTTCAATTAGTTATTTCTAGGACACACAATTTTATCCTCAATAAATACCTTTACTTTAGTTATGGGTAGTTGATATAAATTCACTTTTAGGGAAACATATTTGTAAGTCCGATTTATAGCTTTGATGTAACAATACTCAAAGTCTGCAAAATTTGTATCCAATGGATTGCATTTGATATTTGTAAACTCCACATGGCCAGCAATCTTTAAGAGGAATTTTTAGAATATCGTAAAAATAATTTGCTAACTTATTATACACAAAACTTGCCTCAGTGGTTTTAGTTGCCAAAAAAAGTAACCAAAATAGACTAAATGTAGAAAACATTGCCGGTTGCATAGTTAAATGAGAAGTAAATACATTTTGTCTGGACAAAGGCACTTAATATAAAGTCATTAAAACAATAGCTAACGATCCATATACATATAATGGGTACAATTAATAGTAGATTATTTAAATGTTATTGTTTATTTTGTCAATCATTTGAACTATGACCATTTTATGAGTTTCAAAACTTAAAAGTTATTACAAATATCAGTATTACAATTCAAATGAGTCATACATTAAATGTCTTTCTTAATCAAACAGTAATCAAACTAGTAATAGTGTTATTAGTTGGAAATAAATCAAAATTAGCTATTCAGTATGAATATTTCTAATTGCAAAACCTGTCT
The DNA here is from genome assembly GCA_035045865.1 of Drosophila austrosaltans. Lineage (NCBI taxonomy): Eukaryota > Metazoa > Arthropoda > Insecta > Diptera > Drosophilidae > Drosophila > Drosophila austrosaltans. The sequence continues at coordinate 575,571 of JAWNOQ010000049.1, read as the reverse complement.
TTATTGAAATACTATTAGCCATGTCTTTTTCTTCTTTACATATTCAACTTTTATTATACTTGAATCTCGTTGCCATATCAACTGCCAAGTTGATACCAATCACAAACCTTTGTCTAATAATATTTTATCAAACTCATTGAAATCTTAACTTTTTCTTCGGGTTAGGTAATCTCAATACATGCGTAAACGTTAAGTTAAAAAAAAAAAAACTAACTGACGAAGTTTTTGCATTCAAAAAGTTTCGTTGCTTAAATCAAAAATAGAAAAAAAAAAGTGGAAAAAATGATACAAAGTCTTTCGCATGGGACACACCGCAAAGTTGCTGGAAATGTTCAGCAGAAGAACAACAAGTTGGAATTTTTCCACTATTTTCACATTGTTATGGGGCATATTTTACGTGCCCATGACTTCATCTGTGTCGTGGATAGACGACAGAAAAGTAGTGGAAACTTTTCGGCGTTATTAAAACTTTTGTAGATTTATTATGTTATTTAAGCCACAACGTATGCCAAGACTGAAAAACCAAATTACAAAAAAAAAAATATAAAATAAAATATTGTCCTTCTTTGTCAAGATTAATTAATGCAACTTGTATCCGCAGACTGTTAGACCTAAAGTAGACATAAGACTGGAAGTGTAAATGAAAGAACATTAAATAAAAGGTTGTAGTTAGATGACAAACTAAATTGAAGATTCTATTTTGGAATGTTTTTTTCAATATTGAAGTATTCAAGGAGATATCCCAGCTGATATAGTACATCTATAAGTCTTAATATAATTTAGATTAACTGAGCCGGACTCAGTTTTATATATTTACCAGCTCAATTCACCAAAGAGGGCAGTCTAAATAATCATCAATTAATTTATTACATTATTATAAGGGTGAACTTTTAAAGACTTATTTTGGAAAATAAAAGTCATATATAAAGTCAACATACGAATGACTGATTCAAATTTGTATTGCATTGAATGAACCGACTAAAGTCAGATTTATACTAGAAAACATTTAAAACTTCCTTTTGCCGGTACTTTCTTGTTATACTTCTCAAAAAACAACCCTCGCCGAATCTTTTGCATCTCTAATTATTTATGCAAAAATTGTTGCAAACAATCTTAATTTAGTTAAATGTTTAACTTTCGGCTTGCGTACGTTGATTAACAGTCTGATGCGAGGTCATGTATGAACCTAAACATACGTTCCTGTACTCCTACTCCTACTCCTACTGCCACTGCCACTGATGCTGCCTTTGCCACGCCCTGGGGGTATGCAAATAACAATAAGGCTGAGATTCTTAAGCCTGTATACAATTCGTTTACTTTGTTGTCTTTTGGTGTTTGAGTTTTGTACTTGCGTGTAAACATGCATGATTAAGCTGGAAGTGAAAGTGAGGCATACAACAACAGAAATAAAAATTAGCATAAAGTAACATGGGGAATAAAGAATGAACTTTACACCGAAATGTCCTCATCTAGCAATTTTCCATTGTTTTTTTGAATATGTAGCTTACACTTTCAATTTTATACTGCCTGCAAATTAAATGCATACACTAACAGAGAACAAAACAACTTAAATCTATCCTAAATTAATTAAATGTATTCCAATACAAATTATTGTTCAAATCAAGTACAACAATTTATTTATATTAAAAAATATATTAATGAGGAAGTAAAGTATCAAGTTTGGTTATGCTTTTATTCTACTCTAATTATTCATATGAAACCGACAATACGAAACAAAATAACATAACCACACTATAAACTCTCAAAGTCAAAAACTTTTTGGCTAAGCCAGATGCAAGAACTAAATAACCGATAACAAATGTCAGAATAATGTTGCCAGAATGTTGGCAGATAGTCAGATGCTGCCAAGTATAGACAATATATATGTATTAAATTCTTAGAGTTTGCTATGCTCAAGCCAAAGAGATGCACACAATTGAGAGAAAAGAGATATGGGAATAACTAGCACAGAATCGAATGACGATGCTCACTTAAATGGACAAGTCAAAATGATGACTTTGAAATCCTCTTTAGCATTTCTACGGCAAATATAAATAATCAAGCTTTTAGCTGAGTTTTGTCCAGTATTAACTAAGTGGGTAACTGACAATCCCGATTAAATCTGATATTAATACTCTAAGAAAATATATATAGCTTATAGTGTACCACCTTTTTGATTCGTGATGATCCCATAGTCTAAGACTTAGGCAGTTTTACATATCTTTCAACTTCTTGAGGCTAAGTAATTATTAAGAAATTCAATGAGCTACCGCAAGTTGAAGTTGAGATGTAACTTTTGAGTTACAACTTACTCTTGGGCCTAATGAACCGTGCATTCAAGTACGTAGAGGTGTGTGCGTGTGTGTGAGTAAAGTAAATATTATTTAATGTTGTGTGGAAAAACATTTGCAGGTGGTTCGGGCTTAGTACCTTACGTTTCTCTTACTGTATGTGTTTATGCATAAAATATTTACCAAGTAATATATGTATGTGTGTGTGTGTGTGTGTGTGGCTTTGGCTGAGTCCAATTTGCCCAAATGTACAAGTGCGAGTTTGTATTTCTTGCTTTCTTCCATTTTTTTTTTTTATTACTTTTAAGTTTATTTAGGTGAAGCGCATGAAGCGAGAGAAAAAGCACCACATCAAAGCATAGCACGTGGCACGCATGAGTGGCAATGACAAAAAGTACAACAACAGCAGCAGCAACAACAACAGGATGCGGCCCCAATTGCAGTACACAGAGTTGACCACAAAACATGCGCCTGGTTAGCCAGGCACAAGGATGAAAAAAAAGCACATACACACATACACAGAACATCGACAGAGCCAGGAGCAACAACAACGAGAGTAAATCAACTGCCCTGTACAGAACGGACGTATGTGAATTCGTAATCTAAACTTTTATACTAGTTGACTCGTTGCCTCGTTTTCGTTGCTTCTATATGTTTTTTTTTTTTTACATCAACGGGTCAGTCAGGAAACGGAAATTGCTCCTGTTGGCCCGTTGACAACAAACAAGTAAAAAAAAGAGAAAAAGAAGCGATGGGGCGCAATGGATAGGGAGAGGGGGGCTAAAAAGAAAACACGACACTTGCACCTCAAGTTTTCGAGGAACTTTCAACTTGATTTTGGGTTGTGACGATGACATTATACGGATTACAATCGCTAACAGTTTTGTTTGGCCGATCCATTGAATGTGTCCATGATTGCGATGGCAACTGCAGGTGCAATTCAGTAGTTGATAGTCGTTGTTGTTGTTTGTTTGTTTATTGGGCCATTGATTAAGCGTAGCCAAGTTTGGCGAGTTGGTTAACTGCTGGTTATACAAACCTATCCTATCCCAAGGCACCGTGACTTGTTGTGAACTAAAAGTTTGTGCCAATTCAGTTTAAAAACCATTCGGTTTGCATTCTTTATGACTCATGCTCTTGCTGCTGCTTTGTGTTGCATACTTTTTGCACACATGCTTAGTGTTGCATACATTTTGGCTTTGAATGCTTAATGCAAATTGATTTGCCATTCTCATTTCTGTTCTACTTAGTTTGGCTTAAATGAAATTTGCAGCAAATTTAAATTATAATAAGAAGAAGTCCGCAAGAAAAACTATTATGCAACTTGTTACCTGATTTTACCGCAGGCAGATATACATATACACTTGCCAACCCAACCATCCGCCCACATCTGCACCATAGAATTGCCAGTTCGCTGAACATTTTCGCGCTGGCATACGAAAAATTTTTAACTTAAATTACTTTTCGTAATAACTTTATTTTGTAATTTACGTAAGTAGAAGTAGAAGTAACATTTATGCAGCTGCATAAAGCGCCATCCCAAAAAGTACCTGGCAAACTATGACAGTGCACGTAAGGGGCAAAAAAAAAAAATAAATATAAAAGAAAAAAGAAGAAAAAGTGAAGAACTTACCACCACCATTCAGCCACGTCCGTTGGAAAATCCTTTTTTGCAAATTTGCTAAGATCGCTAAAAGCAAGGTAAAAGCACAGGCGGCCTATTAGATTGGCCTTGGCCATAAAGTTTATACATAGTTACTTTGGCCCTTTGCAAATGCAAATGGCGTGCTTACCTTTAATTTCGAGCTAATAAAATGATCTTAACATTATACGTAAAGCTAATTAAGAAGAATATAAGCCAATTAAATTATTAAACTATATATAGTCAGATATCTGATAGATTCTTAATCTTTTTGATACAAATACTACAATTAACTGATTTACTATTAACTACATAAAAAATACTTAAAATTTTGGGCTATGGGTAACTTTTTATTATATGTGTGTGTTTTTTTTAATTAATTTCCCACTACTTAATTTCCCACTACTTACACTTGTCTTCAAATCATATGTACAACTTTTATACATCAAATATTTGAAGACGGAGAAATGTTCTTTATTTTATTCCCCCATGTTTTGGCCGGTTTTTCTTTCGTTTATGTAATGAGGGAAAACTTTTCTTATATGCAATTTGCTGTTTGTTCTTTTACTCGGTTTTTTCTCCATACCTCCCTCTCTCTTTCTCCCTCTCTTGCTCTCCCTTTCTCAATGTTTTGTTTTGTTTGCTGGTCTACTTGTCCTTGCAAAATACCATTTGCATTTTGGCCAAAAGCACAGCCATAACCACAGCTACAACAAAAAGAAAGCGCTACACTTTACCTCAATAGTCAAACAAAAAGTGCGGCATACTTTGTGGCGCTTAGCATGCCAAACATGTGCCTGTGCCCATTCGGCACTTCGTCTGACATACAAATCATTTTGCTGAGTGCGAAGAGAGAGAAAAGAGGGGTATGGGTGATTCAGAGAGGTAGAGTGGGGGAAAGAACCTCACAGTAATGTAAGTAAAACAAACTCGAAATGGAAAAATACATATTTTATGTATGACGAGGGAAAACTTTTAACTTACCTTTAAGTCTAAAAAATGCAAAAAAGCAACAAGAAGATGTCTGCCAAAGAACAGAATGTTGTATTTGCATTTCAATTATTTTGTGCAAATGGCATACGCTTTGACAATTAATCCCATAAATCAAAGAACTTTTTGCCCCACAAAAACTAAACTGAACTGAGATCTAAAAAGTGGATAGAACAGCACAATTATGCGTACATTGGGCCAAAACAAATGGTACAAACAGAAACCATAGAACCAAATACAAGCATCTAAGTGAAAAGTGTAAAATGCAAAAAAACAAAAAGAAAAAAGAAAACTCATTGATGATTGAATGCAACCAGAAGAGGCAGCCGCATCCACGTCAATGGCAGGATCCTCTTTTCTTATATCTTTGCTTTTTTTCCTCCTGCTTTGTCTCAGGCTCAATAACGAAATGCAAATACGACAAAAAGCGAAAGCAAACTCTCAAATACGCACAACGATGTGAAAGAGATGATGATGATGGAGAAGAAGAAGAAGAGACGAGAGCAGAGGACACCAAAAGCAAATCGAATGGCACAAAAGCGAACAGAAAACTGCCAAGTGCCCGTCGAGTCACAAGGCAGCAAGAAAGTATGCTATCAATTTGAGATGACAACCTTAATACACTTTTGAGGAAGGCACCAAAAAAAAAACGAAAGGTAAACAAGATTTACCATATCATATAAAGGGTTTCTGATATACGATACAGAAGTAAAATTTCAATAGACAACAGAACAGAACAGAAATGATATCCAACAAGAAAATCTAAGAAACTACTTCTAATTGAGAGCTAAAATTTTTGTTATTTCCTTATGCTTATTTCTGAAAATTACCTTTTTATTGCATTATTCTTTTCCAAATGGCAAGCTGATTAACATTGCCAACATTCCCATCTCTCTGCCTAGGGCAATAGAGGAGAAAGAAAAAAAGGAAAAAACAAAATTGAAATGTATGCCAGAGTTGTGCCGCACGGCAAAGAAAATGGCGTTAGCTGCAGCGCATAGAATTGCAAATTCAATTTCAATTCAATTGAGCATGTGTTTGCAGCGGCACATGCATACATATGCTTCTATATCTGTCTATCCTTCAGTGTGTGTGTGTGTGTGCGAGCGAGAGTCTAGTATGTCGATGTTGTATGTTGAATGTGTGTATGTGTGTGTGTACTGATGTATTGTATGTGCATTGTTGCGCTCTTGCTGCTTGTTGCATTGTCACTTATAGTTGGAAAACGATATAACATCAGCCATATAATACAGGCAGCGGCTTTGTCAATAAGGCAACTCGATTTCATATTAAACCCTTTTCTTTTTTTGTCACAAATGCGAAAATGCTACAATTTATATTAAATTACAACCAAAGTAAATAAATCGATCGACAGTCTGTCATTAGGAGGCCATACGCCAACTGCCATCCGCATGCAATTAATGCCAATTGAAGCTCATTAAAAATTGAAATTCTCCCACCCACAAAATGCAATCGTCGTGTATTATAAACATTTTTGCAATGAATGTTAATTAGATTTGAATTTGAAAATTTTATGCTATTTGCCAACGAAAATAAATAAAATTTGCTTATATGATGATGTGATGATGCTAAAATATAGCAAATGCATGCATAAAATGCTAACTTAAATCAACAAATATTATTTCAATGCGCCCGAGTGTGCTCTTGCCCCATCCTTCCCTTACCCATCCATTGATGCCGGCGGGCGGCAACGAAATCGCTTTTAATGATTATCATTTGGCAATGACAGAAGCAACGCGGCAGCAGCTATAATCAAATTAAAATTAACAAAAACTCGCCTGATTGCAAATTAGTTGCTAAAAATGTGCCCAAAAATTGAAAATTGTTATCGATTCGATTTGTTGATGGTTCTTTTTTTTCCCTCCCCTCTCTTTTATTTTATATTGAATGTTCGATCCAAATACGATTTTATATATGTATATGTATATGTATGTAGAGTTTAGGCAAAAAAAATTTGTTGGCTGTGTTTGACTGTTGACTTGTGCTGACTGCTTAGACAACCGGGCAAACGGATCAAAAGTTAAATTCATGTTTGACTTTTCATTCGAAAAATTGGATTTTGCATTTGGCCAACAAAAGTTTTCTCACTCAGACGGATAAGCCGCTCACAGAGAGACAACAAGAGAGAGAGAGAGAGAGAGGGAGAGTGGGAGAACGAGTGAAAAATTGAAAAGTTTTTTAGTTTTACAACTAATTTATCAAATTTCAGAGATTTGTTCTGTTTGAGTTTTCAGTGGGAAATGGCTTTGGCTTAAGTTAGATTACAGTTAGCGTTTCAGTAGCAGCAGCAGCCAGTTAAATGCCAGAACAATGGCCCATAAAAATGATTTTTCATATTTTTCAATTAGATAAGTACATAATGTTTCTGTCCAACAGCAACAACAACAACAACAACAGCAAGTACAACAGTAGCAACAATAACCAAATTGGTTGTCCTAAACCATAGTAATGCATAAACAAATCTAGTCGTCAATTTGCTAATTGCTGTGGTTTTCCCTTTAATTACAACCGCAATTCTACGAAATAACACCAGAGACCATAAGCTACCAAAATACCAAAAAAATAAAAAAGGCAAAATAAAAAAAGTGGCCAATAAAAATAAAAACCTAGGTCTCTGAATGGGCGGCAGCGGTTGGATTGCTGGTTTGATGCTACATTTTGGGTGGATTGTGAATCTACCCTCGGGTGTTGCTGGCACAATTGAAGCGTGTTATTAGCTCTAATTGTTATAAAGCCCTTTTAATTGGGTGTCTGATAAAGTTGAGCAAAACAACAAGAAGAAAAAAAAAACCAAAACAAAATAAAAGGAAAATGAAAATGAAAAAGAAAGCTAAAGTGTTAGTCTAAGCAAAGGACTCTCTCATCAAATCATCGAGAAGAAGGAGTGAGAGAGAGAGAGACGAGGCGGGTGTGTAAGTACATTCACCTTAATGAAAAAAGGGCTTTGCGAACCTTTCCCAGTTTAGGCTTAGAATTTCTTTTACTCCCCCTTTTATATATATATTCAGCAAAGGCCAAAACTTTTGCTAAAGTATTTTTCACACGCGCCACACACTGCGTATGCGTAATCGTAGGTAACCAACAAACTCGAAAAATAAAGGGGCCACAAAAGGTGGTTGGTGGTTGGCTGGATGGCAATGAATTGGTATTTGTTTTTAAATGGAACTTTTTTTTTCGTTTTTTAAGCATCTTGTTAACATGGTTTCAGCATGCGGTTTAATTAATTTTCAATGTATTTGCGTGTTGGATAAACACACATCCCACTCACGCTTTCAATCCCCCTCTCAATTCGGTTTCCCATCGAGATTGTCGTCGACGTGCACGAGCATAAAACATACTAAACTCGCCGCTAATCCATTTTCAATTAGTCGTCTACAGTCTGTAGCCTAGAGTGGACTTAGAGAGTGGACGAGGGAAACCGCTGTGCGAATGGTATTACATGTCGTTACAAAATCTTTAAATATTTGCTCTTTAAGCAGACTATTTAAAACTCTTAATCACTTATCTTTTTTTTATTTCTTCGTTATCGATAACAAAATCGATTGGAATTTTAGAGGAACAGAAAATGCCCTCATTTGAAGCATAAGAAAAATGATGGGTATAAATATTGTGTTCGTTTCGATATAATCCTATTTAAAAGCTTAAACATTTATTTAGATTTGCTTGTCGCTATCGAATATTTTTCATATACATGGAATTTTCAAAACGTTTTACTTTTGTCTTTCGTTGGTTTTGGTTTTGTTTTTGATGATTGTCTGATGGCTAATGGCTGTCGATTGGTTGGGCAAGATGAATGGCCTGGCCATTTATTATGGATGTCTGACAAACGGTTTATTAATATGCCAAAGGTGAAGGAGACGTAGTCAAGAGTTGACATAGAAAAGCATTGCCTACTTTTCAGCGATATCTGATGGCTTCACAAATCCAATCCGCATGGCGAACGGTGCTCAATAATCGTTTGCGGACGTGTAGTTGTCATCAATGCAAATACAATGGCAGCGCACTTGTCAGCATCAGAGCTTCATCGATGGCATCGTCATCGTCCTCGCACTCGCATGATTGATCAAGTGCGTGCGTGCCAGGGACAGAGGCAACACCAACAGCGGTAGCAACAGCAAAGCGATAGCGTGGCAAGGCAAGAAGCGGCTGCCAAACCATTTTTCTGACATTTAGTTGACAGCGCACATTTTTGTTTACTTTTGCTCGTAATGTGGCCTCAACATGGACATCGGTTCATGTGAGTGCTTAAAAAGCATTTCACGCCCGTCCCGGCAAGAAGGACACTCGTAACTGATTTGACATTTATCACTATGCAATGTGTCATTGAAGCAACTTTCATTTTGTTTTGCATTGCAAACTTCTTTAGATCCAAAATAAAATATAAAAGAAAAAACTATGAAACAATAACTTTAAACATTTCAAATTAAAATATGGATTTAGTCATTTGAATTATCAAAGACAAATGCTTCATTACCTAAAATTCATTGGACACAAACTTTAAAGTTATTTATCACCTCACATTATGTAGTTGTTGCCCCACAGTGCCAGTACATCTGTTCGGAATTAAACGGTAAGGGGGAGAAGGGGAGGCATTTGGCATTGATGGAGCAGTTTAAAACATGCCAAACGCACTTCTAATGAAAACTGTTAGACCGTGGTTTGGTCCTCTCATGACAAAGTCCGCTAAGTGTGCTAATCCAATTGGCAATAGCACAGGAAAACGAGAAGAACAAAAAAAAAAAAAAAAAAAAAAAAAAAAGTAAAGGAAAGGAAACCAAATCCCAGGCTTGTCTAATGTAATTCGTGATTCAGCATAAACTGCCAGAGGGAGCCGCACCCACAGCCAGGATTTATTGGCCAAGACCAGAACTGCTTCAGCTTGAGCATGATGGCTTTGGCTCTGTGTGTGAATGGGCCTGGTTCTGCTCTTGGCTCCACTATCAAACGGGCGGATAGGCCAATTGCCAATTGTCAGATACAATTTATTCCTCCCTTAGATGCTACAGCTACGGCTGCACTAAATGCGAATTGAAAATAAAATATTACACAGAGATTGCAGCAGCAATGCGAAAAACAAAAAAATGAAACCCACTGCCATGCCATGACAAAGAGCAAAAAGAAAATGGAGACAAACAAACATCCAATGCAGCAAACAGCAACACGATTACGCCGATGGCAATGCAGGGCCAGGAACAACTAGCAGCAGCAGCGGCAGCAGCAACAACGGTAACAGCAGCAGCAGCAACAACAGCAACAGCAAAAGCAAAAGCAATGGCAACGGCAGCAACGGTGACGATCATCAAGCGCAAAAGGAATCGTAAAACAAAAGCGACAGATAGTTTGCAGCGTGCCATAAAAACGGGAAAACAACAAAAGCAAAAGTAACAGCAACAACAACAACAGGATTAACCCAGAATATCCAGCCGATGTGCTGCCATTGCTTTTCCCCCTATTCCAGCACCTGCACCTCATACACCACCCCATTCACGAATGTTGATTGCGGGCACAGTTGGAGGCAGCGCCAATCGATTGTGGGTGACTTCGTTTTATTTTTTCTTGTTTGTTTTCTCGTTGGCGTTAAGTGTTGGGCTGTAAAAGGGGCGGTAGTACTTTTGCTGTCGTCGTCCTGATAGCGGCACACAGCCAGAAAGACACTGCACCAGCAGGAGCAGGAGCAGCAGCAGCAGCAACAGCATCATCAATGACTCCTTATAGAAGGTGCATTAGGCTGGAGTTAAAAATACTAAATCGAATACGTGTGAAATATTTAAATCAAATGCAAACACATAGAAATATGTAGAAAATTAGAATATAATGAAAAAGAATCAATTTTAAGAATAAAAGAGAATATAAGTATATATAAACAATAGAAATACATCGGCCATACCTAATTATAAAGTGTTTGGTTAACTTGTAACTCAGATTCAGTCTTCAAAATCAGTTCAATCAATAAGTTCCCATAACAATCATTATCTCAATACTATCAAACTCCATTATTTTGTATCCAGCTACATTTAAAAATAAAATATTTAAAATTGCCAAAGCCTGATCTCTCCTCAAAAGTGATGACTAAGAACCACTCTAGGACAAATCAGCAGACTTGCAGTAGAGAATGCAGTGCAGTGACACCTTGAGGCGGTATTGGCAAACTGCAGAAATCACATAAACGTGAATGCCCAGCCCAGGTCCGTTTCTTTCTCTGTTCCATGTCTCACAATCGGAAAAGCACATAGAATAAGTGAGTGAGTTGTATGGTTTAAAAGGGGAGTGGGAGGGGGACAGCGGAAAGATGCAATGGTGGCCACGTTGTCGATAGACAGCCCACATGCAACGGCAGCAAATGCAACGTAAAAATGCATAAATCCGTGGGATTTAAAGATTTTGTGGAATTTGTGATTTTTCGCATTTCGTTTGAGTTTTTATTTTTCACGTTTCGCTTTCGGCTATGCCAGGATTTCGTGGCTTTTTGTTTTTAGTTTCGGAACGCCCCAAAACTCGTACACACACAAACACGTACACACACACACACACATACACTTAGGGACACATATTCAAGCAGACACACATATTTATATATGTATGTATATACCCCCCTAGAGCCTGGGCGTGACTGGATTTACGCGCTATACCGCTATATTGCCGTGTCTGTGTGAAAGAGGGAGAAAGAGAGAGTGGGAGTGGGAGTAGGAGTAGGAGTTCGAGAGTGAGGAGGATTTTCTTATGGCACCACCTCTCCTGCACTCGCTGTTTAACACGCGCAATCAGCAATGCTACAAATTTTATATGACATTTTAAGTTGTTTTGCATTGCCATGCCAACCCAAATTCGCCTCCTTAGCATGTCCTGCGTCTGCTTTGATTTGCTTTCAACTGCAAAAATCCTCCATCTAGACTAGGAATACGACAGGGGGGGAGACAACCAATGTGCACGCTTCTCGCTCGGGGCCACAATATATCCACGCTTAGGTTCTATTGTTCCATTTTGTGCGTTGCAAATGCAAACTTTTTTAACACAACTCAAATGCAGATTTCATTTTAGCTGCAGGTCCTTTTTGGCATTGTGCAATAAGTGTAGATAAAACAACAGCAACAAAATATATGCATAATAGAACTACTATACCTATGTACGTACATGCATATGCACTAAGGCTAATTTGTATACACGATGTTATTTCAAATTGTATTAACTATTTGTTGATTTTAAATTGATTCTACAACTACTACTACAACAGGCCTTTGAAACAAATATCAAGATCAAAACAATAATCTATACGAAAGCATCGATAAACACATGTATAATTTAGCCTAACGAAAACATATATAGCTTACATTGTATAATGGGAAAGGGATCAATATCGAAGAACAAGACCAAAGGACGAGATGGTCATGGTCGTAAGACGACTGTGTCAACCAGAACTACACCAACAAAAAATGCAACAGCAACAAAAGCAACAGATAAAAATGCAACAAAATGTGTTAATCAAAAAAATGTGGTCAAGATTGAAAGTCAAAATCAGAAAGAAACTCAAAAAGAAACTCAAAAGAATGATGAAAAGGTAACTCTGAATGTGAGTGCGACTGAAAAGACTGAAGTAGCTTGTAGCCTACAGCAAATGATCATGGTTAGCATTGAGCCACATCGCCATAGTGGTATATTTTTGGCCCGAAGCAGAGATGATGCCATTATGCTGCTTACCCGTACTCTGACACCCAGCAACGATGATGCGGGCGAACACCGCTTTGCTGCCGATATGTTTGGCAAACGCAATCAATATCGCTCCTGGTCGCCATTTCAATCAAAACTAGGCGCCGCTATCTTGGGCGGCATTGCCAATATATATATGGCGAATGGCTCAAAAGTATTGTATCTAAGTTCAGGATTTGGTCGCACAATACCGCACATTGCCGATATTGTGGGTGAATCGGGTAAAATATATACCGTAGAACTGGGAGCCTGGTCTCAAAGAGAGTTAACGGCATTGTCACGCAAATATGCCAATATTGTGCCGATTATCGATGATGCCGCAATGCCATATAAATATCGTAAAACTATCACCGATTATGTTGATATGATCTATATTGATATGCCACAATCGGATCAAATTCGTATACTTAATTTAAATTCTCGCCACTATCTAAAGGCAGGTGGACATTTTGCCATAGTTTTGCAATCTGTTGCCAGTGAGGGAACTATTCCACGAAATGATGATACCTATGCCAATGAGATAAAGCGTCTAAAACAAGAGCAGTTGGAGCCACTGGAGCAAATAACATTGGATCCTTATATGCCGGGTAACATCTTGGTTGTTGGCGAATATAAACTTGGTCCAATACGCTCGGCTAAAAAGGAAAACCAGAAAGAAAAACTGCACCAACAGCATAGTACACAATAGTTCAGAAATCGTTTAGCAATGTTATATATAAATTTTGTTTGTTCTTTTTTTTATCCTTAGTCAATAAAGAGGTAGTATGTACATCCATTCGTTTAATTGTGAAAATATAATATTTTTTGGGTTGTATATTAACTGCCGATTGAGTTCTATATATATTCTGAGTGGAATTTATAACATTTTATATGATTTAAGCTTAAAAATTGATTTTATTGCTGAATTCAATTTCAAATTCTTAGACAAAATTAATAACCAATCAAATTTTTATTCCGCGAAGTTATAAAGTAATGCATAAAATCAACTTTATTTCATAAATCTTGATCATTTCTTTAATGGATTAAGCCGTAAAGAGACTTAATATTTTTCAAGGATACTATGTTTAGATTATCAGTGAATTCGCCATCAATTAATAGAAGCTTAAGAAATATAAAATTAAAAATTTCACAAAATAATTATTTCTAATATATTTCCCTCTCTATCTTTGGACTCATTAGTTTCATTTATGTACTTTAAGGCTCTTTTTTATAGGTAAACTTGTTATATTATCTGACATATACTTGTTAAGTCATATATTTAAGAACATATATTTATCGAGTCAAAGAAAACTTTTTTAATGAGCTCTCAAACATTATTACTCTATTTGTACTGCATTCCACATAGCATAACCAACTGTCGTCCAATAGTCGTCTGTTAAGGCATTCATTTTTTTATTATATGTATTTGTATTGTCATCCGTTCTAATACAACTCTTAATCAAACAAAGTCATCTGAAATTTAGCCTCCTTTTCAAGGGTATACAATTTTCTTTAACATTATTATTTGGCATTTCAAAGTAACGGTCATTGCCTCTTGTTTTGGCTTTCGTTCGTTGTGTTGTACGTGATTTAATGAACTGTTGATTTGGCCAAATGCGCGTGAGTAGATTATTGTCGGCACTGGCAGTTCATGTAAAATATTTACCAGCAGTAAATATTGTACAAACTCATGGTATCCAAAAGAAACTGACAAATTCAGCTCATATTTGGCTTTATGCTATGATGTTCTCTGCGTTTCAAACAGTTTTTTGATGTAGGGTCGATGAAAACTGAAAAGAAAGGAGCTGGGGGTAGCTGGCGGTGTAAATGACGCCATGGGGAAATGGGGGGAAGGCGGCTAAAAATTATTTAACATGTAAATCAAGGCAGAGCCCAAATGCGAAAAATCTAACAGAGCACAGAGTGAAAAGTTTTTTAATTTCAAAGCAAATATCAAAACGGGAGAAATGGTCGATGTGTGTTTGAGTGTGAGTATGTGTGTGTGTGTGTAGGAGAATAGAGTGGGTCAATTGGGCGATTGCGAGGCGGGGGCGTAACGGATGCCAGATTATGAGGCGGCAAAATCGCGATGATTATAGTCACGTACTTGTCATCCACCCAGGCAACTCCAACTCCTCAATTTCAGAGTTGTAATTATACACGTATGTATGTGTGTCTGTGTGTGTGTGTGTGCGTACAATGTACATAGATATATATATATATATGTATGCATGTACACATGTGTGTTTTCTAGAGTCTCTATGTGAATATGTATAAATGTGTGTGGCAAATATTGACGCTCAACTTTTATTTACGCGAACAAATGTTCAAGTTTCCAACAAAAGATAAATATGAAGTATTCTAAATCGTTGGCAAGCCACGCCCATACATACATATATGTATATATATGTATATCCACTCACGCCCTGCCCACCACTCACTCATATATGTATACACTGTGAGCCATTTACTCATTTAACTGACAGTTAAAATTACAAACGCTTATCATGTACCAGAATCATATCATACGGAATAATTTATTATGCCCAACGCTTAATGTAATTCCCGAGCAGCGAAATTTTCGCTTCACATGCCAAGAGACGACCTCCTTCTATATGGTAGATGGAGAGCATGAGAATGATGAGAAGAGTCAGAAAGAGTCAGAGTCCTGGGCTGGTTAGCTGCTGAATGGTTTGTCTTTGAGATAGATGGAATAAAGTGCGCAACATACAAAATGAATATGGGTACACACACATATACACGTAGCACACACACACACTCACACACACACACACACACTCACACACTAGTTTTATTTGCTCAGCCTTAGCTTCCTTTTATTCATTTGAAATGCTCGCGTAATAGACAACTGGTGTAAGCGGAATTGTGGATAAAGGAGTACGAAGGCAAGTGCGATTGTGTGCTCCTGCTGGTTTATGCTCTACACCCTGAGGTTAATTAAGATTTCGCCATGCATTTGTTTGAACAAATGCTTCACACAAAGTGAGATAGAGAGAGAGAGAGAGAGAGAGTGAGTGGGAGAGATAGAGAGATAGAATGAGCGAGGGAAACTTCTTAGCCGGATGCCCCTCGTCAAGTTAGCGAAATGAAAAAGTTTTATTAGTTGTAATCCCCAAATTAAATTAGAATTGTTGCTTGTAATTAAACGCTGACAAAACATACGTAAGATATGATTAATGGCCAACGACTCCATTTAAAGCAATTAGTTGAAATACATTAAAAGGAAATTCAGTCACAAGAGCAGCATACTGATGATTGTTTTTCCATTATTTTTAGATTTCTTTAAAAGTATTAAGTAAAAGTGATTCACAAAATTTATGAAAGTGTTGCAAATACTTTAACATTAGCACGATTAATATCGTAAGCGTACCAGCTAGTGAATCCAGCATAATCACCATGGGGAAAGGGTAAAACATTGGTAAACTGATGATTCAAATGATCAATGGGAAGCTTATCCAGAATGACGTCATGCTGCGGAAAAAAGAACTCCTTCAAAGTATCAATCTCACCTACACCGAATGGACACTTGTGGTTCACATTAGAAAACGGAAGAAAAAGTCCAGCTAAATAATTAGCTATAGGATTTTTTGTCGGATTCTCCAAAAATCTACAGGCATCAACAGTGACATTATACAGAAATGGTTTATATCCATTGAATCGTTTCATCAAAGTAAAATTAACCTAAAATTCACAATTAATTAGCGACTTAAATACAAATCGATATGATTTACTTTTACCTTAATTTTAGTTACGGGTACTTTAAGTAAGTTTACTTTAATGGAAATATATTTGTAGCTCCGATTTATTGCTTTGATGTGACAATATTCAAAATCTGCAAAACTTTTATCCAATGGATCGCAAATGACATTTGTAAACTCCATACGGGCTGTAATCTTTCACACGAATTTTCACCAAAGAAACATTTATGTAAGGGAAAATTTACCTCGCCAGCTTTAATTCCAAATAAAAATATCCAAAGAAAAATAATCTTGGATGTCATTGTAGTTTTGTGGAAATTGCAGACTGATAATAATGGATGATTTTAAACAAATTTTTATTTTGGAAAACTATCGATCAGTTAAGAATTTTGAAAGCTTTCCCATTCATGTGTGACATGAATCGATTTCATTTTCATGGTATATGAGTTTTAAAAACATTCAATTGATTTTAGTCTTTAGATACGCTAAACGTTTAAATAAAATTCGACAGACACTTCCGCTGGAATGTAAATGGAAAAATTAGCTAATTGTAAAATATGCTATTACGATGAACCGAAGCAACACAAACACCTTTGTGACTACCATTGTAGTCCTGAAATAACCTGAGGAAATCCTAAGGAATTCACATTCGTGTGTGACATGAATCGATTTAGTTAATAATGTTATTCAATGATAACACAGATTATTTACTATAACTAGACTTCATCACTCCATATTGATGACACATGTTTTTTAAAACTATTCACAATTTGTTTTTATCATTAGACGCGCTAAACGGGAAAATAACTTCGGTGCACGCCAATTTTGACTTCAATTAACTTCCCTTTTAGTGAAACAAAAAAATCAGCTGGTTATAGAAATAATTCTAGATTTAAAGAGCTTTAAATAATCTCAACTATAAGATTATATTAGAAAAAAAATCAATAATTTGTGATGACTTCTTGTTTCATGATTGTTTAAAATATAAATTTCATATGATCAATTTGGGTGTATCGAAATATGATAAAAAGAATTATTTCGATTAAAAAATTAAAAAAAAAGGTTTGCTGGTCAAGAAAGAAGCTTACTCAAAATAAATCAAAGCTGGAAAATATGCTGGTAATGTTATTTCATTTTTTCAGATTTATTTCAAAAAATGATTTACGAGAGTGTGATAAATATTTTGACGTTTGCACGATTGACATCGTAAGCGTACCAACTAGTGAATCCAGCATAATCCCCATGGGGAAAGGGCAAAACATTTGTAAATTGGTTGTCCAAATAATCAATGGGTAGTTTATCCAGAATAATCGGGTGCTGCGGGGAAAAAAAGCTCATTCAAAGTGATCAATCAGTGTTTCTCACTTACATCATATGGACACTTGTGATTCACATTAGTGAATGGAAGAAAAAGTCCAGCTAAATAATTAGCTATAGGATTTTTTGTCGGATTCTCCAAATATCTACAGGTATCAACTGTGACATTATACAGAAATGGTTTATATCCATTAAATCGTTTCATCAAGCAGAAATTTGTCTAAAATTTTAAATAAATTATTGCCGTAGAAATCATAAAATTTTTAGTTAATTTTTACCTTTATTTTAGTTACGGGTACCTTTAACAAATTCACTTTAATGGAAACATATTTGTAACTCCGATTTACAGCTTTAATGTAACAATATTCAAAGTCTGCAAAACTTTTATCCAATGCCTCGCAAATGACATTTGTAAACTCCACACGAGCTGCAATCTTTTAAGACAATTTTTGCTATTGATGCATTTATTTATGGAGAAAATTTACCTCTAAAGATTTAATCGCAAACAGAAATACCCAAAGGAGAACAAATTTGGAAGTCATCGTATCTTTTGTTAAAACAGTCGACTGAGAATGATGTTTTCTATCTATTTATATTGGGGAAAATTATCGATCAGTTAAGAACTTTAAAAGCATTTCCATTCGTTTGTGACATTAATCGATTTAGTTAATAATGTCATTCAATGATAACACAGATTATTAACTACAATTAGACTTTATAACTCCACATTGATGGCATTTGATTTTTAAAAGTATTCACAATCTGTTTTTGCCATTACATACGCTAAACGGGTAAATAACTTCAGCGCCAATTTTGACTTCAATTAACTTCCCTTTTAGTGAAGTGAAAAACTCACCTAATAATAGAAATGAGTCTAAATTTAAAGAGCTTTAAATAAGCTCAACTTTAAGATTGACAATTATATTTGAAAAAAATCAATAATTTGTGATGACTTCTTGCTTAATGGCTGTTTAAAATATAATTTTCATGTCATCGAAATAAGATTAAAAATTAATTATTTCGATTAAAAAATAAAAAAAAAGGTTTGCTAGACATGAAAGAAGCTTACTCAAAATAAATCAAAGCTGGAAATATGCTGTTAATTTTATTTCATTTTTTCAGATTCTTTTAAAAAAATGATTAACGAGAGTCTGAAAAATATTTAGACGTTAGCACGGTTAACATCGTAAGCGATCCAATTGGTGAAAAAGGCATAATCCCCATGGGGAATGGGCAAAACATTTGTAAATTGGTAGTTCAAACGGTTAATGGGAAGTTTATCCAGAATAACATCATGCTGCAGAACAAGAAAAATCCTTAGAATTGATCATTTAATATGAGTTTACTCTTATCACTTACATCGAAAATACACTTGTGGTTCACATTAGAAAACGGAAGACAAAGTCCAGCTAAATAATTAGCTGTTGGATTTTTCGCCGGATTTTCCAAAATTTACAGGCATCCATTGTAAGGTTATACAGAAATGGCTAATATCCATTGAATCGCTTCATCACAGCAAAATTAACCTAAATTTAAATATACATTATTGCAATATTTCATAGGAATTTTTGCTATAATTATATAGATGTACATTTGTATGAATACCTTGGTAGCATTTATCGCAAAAATAGGTATCCATAGCTGAATTATTGTTGAATTCATCCTGTCTTTGTTGAAACTAACTAACAATAACGAATGTTTTTCAAAGTATATTATTGATAAAAAATATTTAACAATTTATATTTTTTCGCGAGGATCCGGGTTCGAATCCCAGGCTAGTGCATGGATGGTAGTTTTCCGTCTAAGCCGAAGGCCTTAGTTGCCAGTGCTTGTAAAATATAGTTAGGTTGATAGTTTATAACTATATCCTACACTTTAATAATAATAATAATATATTTTTTCGGATGTGACGATAATTGCGTTGACAAATGTTATTTTAATGCAGATTGCTAATGAGCTACGACGAATTTTTTGCTTATGATATTCCAACATTAATTACTATTAAATTTATATAGAATAGACGACTATTCAATAAGAACATTGGTCGGGTAGTCTCAACAATTCCTTTAAAGTAAACATAAATATTCAAAGAACTATTAAAGACAAAAATTTACTAGGACCGAGACAGGATATAATTTATTACGTCTGATTTGTAAAACTGTTAATAAGATGTTCTTTACTTATATTTATAATCTACGAAAGTGTAAAGAAAACTTTAACATCAGCACGATTAATATCGTATGCGTACCACCTAGAAAACAGAGCATAATCACCATGGGGAAAAGGCAAAACATTGGTAAAGTGATTATTCACATAATCAATGGGAAGTTTGTCCAAAATAATGTCCTCCTGGAAATGCAAAAACTTTTTTACCAAAAATTTGAAAAAAAAATTGGCTATTTTTTTTACCTACATCAAGGGGACAATGATTCATATTAACATATGGTTGAAAGATTCCAGCTAAATATTGGGTTATCGGATTTCTTGTATTATTTTGAAAATATTTACAACCATCAAATGTCACATTATAAAGAAACGGTTTATATCCATTAAATCGTTTCATTAAGCAGAAATTTGCCTAAAATTAGAAATTAGAATATTGTCTTGCGAATAATACAATTTAGAGGTTACTCTTACCTTTATTTTGGTTATGGGTATCTTAAACAAATTCACTTTAAGCGAAATATATTTGTAACTTCGATTTACAGCTTTGATGTAACAATATTCAAAGTCCGCAAAAGCTTTATCCAGTGGCTCGCATTTGATATTTGTAAATTCTACACGGGCTTCTATCTATCAGGACAATTTTCAGAAAGTCTTTAAATTACAATAGATTTAATAGAAAAGGACTAGCCTACCTCAGTAGCTGTAATCGCAAAGAAAAGTATCCATAGCGAAATAGTTGTGGAATTCATTGTTACTTTGTTAAAGTGATTATTATAAATATATATATTTTTTTAAACAAAACCACTGAAAAGGTAATAATTTTCAGCAATTTTTCTAATTGGGTGTGACGAGAATCGCTTCAGTAACTGATGTTATGTTAATGATTAGTTTAAAGAACATTAAAAGCTAATTTTGGTTTATACTAATGTATTCTGGAGTACATACTCAAATGTAATTTATATAGTACAAACACAGAATCAATTTGTGTTTGAATTAAACAATTTAAAAAATATCAAGTTCAAAGTTTTACTAGATTAATAATAATTTAAATAAACGCTGGATCATCAAAATTTCATCAGCAGCCTTTGCTCAGATACTTGGCAAGTCAAAAGAGAAGACCTATTCTTTGGGGTCATGGTTGCCATTATATTGGATTTAAATTGTATTTAGGCACATTATAATCTTTTCACCACAACTTAAACCTTCTTTTATAAGTAGTAATATCTAATATATCTAATATAATAATTCTTACTAACTGATTCATCTAATCAGATCGGCCAATTATGGAAACTAATGATAAAGTACTTACAGTTACAGTACAAGCCATCGCTTTACTATAAAGTTCTATCCCTTGGAATGCTGCACATAATTTAACAAAGTGAGTTACAACAACAACAACATGGCCAACAAAGAATAGCTTCATTTTGTTGCGGTTTTTCTTTCCCACTCTCTGGCGAAATACATAAAACTTCTTTCATTTTTTTGTTGTTGCTTTTTTTTTTTTTGTTTTGCTTATTCTGTGTTATGGTAAGGAGGCATTGGAGTGGGCGGGCGATGGTAAAATTTTTAATGCACTCTCTGACATTGCCCGACATGGCCCAAAAACAAGCAAATGAAACTCAAGTGCATGTTGCGCTGGCCAAGTGGCACAGAAATACGTAAAAAAAAAAAAAAAAAAAAACATTGCCACAAACAACAACTGCAAAATAAGAATGAAATAAACCAGGCAACAGAAGAACAGAACAGGAATCATATACACAGAAGTGGTAACGGGGAGAGGGCAAAAAAAAAAGGGCATGAGTACAGCAAAGCAAGCTTGAAAATTTTTTAATAAACTTGCCGGACCAGCACAGGCGGGCGCCATTTTAGTTTGCGTACTCTTGGGGGCCCAGCGACAATCGCCGCCAAGTCATTGTGGTAGGTAGCCTGCCTAGCTGCTTTCGTTGTTGTATTTGAGTATTTGCCTAGAATTGTAGCAAACGGCCGACGTCTACAACTTTGCTAGCCAAGTGGCCGCGGATACCTCATCAGAGTTCCCGTCCTCATCTTCATTGCCATTCCTTTTTCTGCCTGCTTTCATTGCATAATGAGCCAACGGAAAGTCAACAACAAAGTCAAGTCAGTGGGCAATGGCAGTTCATAAAATTTGTAGGAAGGCGGTGTGAAAGTTGAAAATGCATTGCAAAATGAAACAACTTTTTGGCCAACAACTTTTGTTCGATGTAAATTTTGCCGGCTGAAAATATGAACTTTTACCAGGGTTGAGTCAGTTGTCCATGCTGGGGACCATTATACAAAAATACATACTACATGCGTTAAAGTTCTATTAGTCCGCTGAGACCCAAGATGACACCAGTACTCCCACTCGCAACTGCTCAAACATAGAATTGGGTATGGTAAAAACTATAGCATACTTATATGCGCAGCAAATGCCAAATGCTTAGTGACTCTCGCTCCTGCTACGTGCTACACCTATTGCACTCAAAATCCAAAGTTACCACGACTAAGCAACAGCAACAAAAACAAAAACTGTTGGAATAACAAAATACATTTTTAAAATACTTGCTCACATTTTCACAAAATGACAACAAACGGCGCCAAGTTTAGCAGCTTCGCGGCATTGGTCGCTGTAAAATGCAAAACCCAAGCGTTTTTTGTTGTTGTTGTTACTAGCTGACGGTATGGCTAGATGCCTGCCTGGGGTAGATGGCTGGCTTTTACATTTTTAGCATATTTGTTGTAGTCAAAACACGTGACATGTGTGTATGTGTGTGTGAGTGTGTGTATTTGAGTGCCATTAGTTCCTTAGTCATGCGCCGGTTGCACCAAAACTCACGTGCGGTGTGTTTGTTGCTTGCCAAAAACTTTGCCGCAAAAGCGTCGCAGGCGACTTTTGAAAATATATAACCCTCTAGTTGCAGTCATGCCTCAAGTAGTAAAATCCTCCTAGTCATATATAATCCACATAAAGATAGCTGATTTAGTCAATGATAGTCAGCAAGTATATAAAATTAGTTTAATTGAATCACGATGATAATAATTAATGCCTGTGAATCGTTCATCTTTTCAATTACTTCTCATAAATTTATAAAAATATTTTTCATAAATAAATTCTGAATATATATTTAAATATAAAATCAGCTTAATGCGAACAACAACTTGACACAGTCAGCTGCCATTTACTGGCGCCATCCTGAGGCTCATTAAATATCTATAAGCTTTATTGATATTTAACAAGCTAAAATGGCCATGGCATTAATTTAACAAAATAATTAACGCAGCTTCACAATCGAGTAATTAATTTACAACAAACTTTAAAAATTTAAGCAAAGGAAAAAATCAATTTTCAATAAGAGCACTGCAACAATTTGCCATCTTTTTAAGGCCATTGCCTTGTATTGTGTTTATTTTCGGGAACGTGAAAAACAAAGTAAAGTACGTGTTCTCTTCCAAATATATTGTGAATAACTATGTCCGAATAGAAGACACGTTCGAATGTCTTAAACTTACTTGTATCTCTTTCTAACTTTAAAAAAATATTTGCCAAACTACATATATGCCACAAAGTATTTATACACTTTTATTGAAAAAAATGCAGTCGATCTTGTATGAAAGTCCTTATTTATTGTACAAAATGCCATGAATAAAGTAAAAAAAAATTACTTATGAGCTAGTTTCTCCCATCAAAAAATACCTTATCAGTTATACATTTCAATAGAAATTGCTATGGATTTTTATTATATTTCAAACTACAATTTGGCATTTTATATGCATTGTCTATTGAAAAGGAAGCAAAGCAAAAATAGCTTTGTCTATAATATGGTTTCAACGTCTGCCACTGCAATGACTTGTGGCACTGACATTCGCAGTAACAACAGAAGCAACAGCAGCAACAACAGCAACATGACATGGCCACATAACAAAGCATTAACATCAACTCAGCTGTCAAGTGCAAGTGGAGAAAGGACCAAGCTTGTGCAGCTGCGTCATTGCCAACTGACTGATAAGTGCAGCCAGTTGCAATATGTAACCCAATTTTCTATTCTGCCTCTTAGCTCTGTTGTGTCTGGCCTGGGCGTGACTAGGCGAAGAGGGGCGTGGCATGGCGACAGCTTTAAAACAAAATGAAATCGATAAGAAACTAAGCGGCTTTTCAGTTCAATTTTTTTCTTATAAAAGACACATAAGAACACAAAAGATGATGCCAGGATGAAATACTTTTTGTGTATAAAATTGGATGTCAGAACTAAATGAACAAGTAAACATTCTTCTATTAAAAAAAAAATACATTTTAATTGCCTTTTTATTGTTTATGTGAAATATGTAAAATTTTAAAAGTAAATTTAAAACATAAAGTAAACTTACATACACATAAATATCAGTTAATTGTGCTAGATAAGAACATAGTTTAATATAGTCTTATTTCCTTACCTCTCTTCTTTTTCTGACCTGCAACTTTTCGCATTTTTCCACTGCACCAAAAAAACCATCGGTAGAATATTATTAACAATTTTTAATAAAGTATCGCTTTTCATTTTTATAAAAATTCTTCGCTGCACAAAAAAATTAAATTTGAAAAAATATCGACAAAACAGAATTGGCGTTTTTTTTTTATACCTTGTTGTATATGTATGTATATTGTATACACAATATAAAATCATTAAGTTAAGCTGATATATAAAGTATTTAGTTCAAGCCAAAATGTCTTTTTTTTTTTTTTTGTTTATTAATTAAGTTAATATTTAATCGATCCAAAAAAAACTGTTGGTTTTTAAACTATTAAGCATTCCAATTACATTCCAGATACACCGTGATACACCGTGGCAATATCAATATTTTACGAATAAGATTTACATTAATTTGGTCAAATAATACATTGTTCGCCTCTTTATATTCTAAAATACATTTCCCAAAAAAATTACAAATGATTTTGGTAACTAAAACTATTTTAACATAGATCATAACTTATTCAGTTTAAATAAAAATGTTTGTGCTTAACATTCTTATTAGAAAGAGTACATTATGGCATTCACTTCCTATAAACGATTAACAGTGCCTGTTAAAATCTCTACACTCTGTTACAGTTAACATCTATGCTATCGTACAGGGACCACAAAGCTACAAAACAAAGCGCTTTACATCTGAAATAATGAACAAATATTCGCTCTCGCTCTTTTGAAAAGAGAACGAAGGATAAGTAGAGTAATTTTGAAGGCGCGCCCATTCGGATCCGGTCTTTTGCTCTCCTATCATCTTCTCATCTGCCGCTCTTCGATTGGCATTCGGCCATCGGTGAGAAGGACCTCACGAAGCTGAACGGAAACGAAGCTGCTGCGCCAGCATCCGCAGCAGAGCTCTCAGCCGGCAACTCTAGTTTGGAGCAATGAAAGAGTTGCCTACTGCCTCGTACAGAGCAACGCAATCCGGGGCATGCTGCAGCAGTCAGTTAGATGGCAACTTTTGTGTGGCACGGTACAGAGAGCGGTGCGGTGTGGTGCGGTCCATTGCGATACGGTATGCTCGATGACAAAAACGACGAAAGCGTATTGAGACCAGCGACTGGCAAATAAATAAATAAAAACAAAATAATAGACCAACACAAAAACTTACATATAAACATACATGCTATAGATACATATGTATATGTATGTGTGTATATGTGTGTGTCAAATTATGCATTTATGCAAATCAAGTCCATAGAAAACAGAAAAAAAAAATAACAACAACGACAAACTGTCTGTTGCTGCTGATGCACTAAACTCGTAAATATTTAAAATCCAGCCACCGAGTGCTCAATGTAGATTTTAGAGACTCTGATTAAGTGTACTTGTGTCTGTGTGTGTGTGTGTGTACGAGAGTGTGTCATTTAAGTCAGTGAATGAAATGTTTGTTAATTATGTATGTGTATACATTACATTGCCATTAAGTAATTAACTTAGCTCAACTGTGTGTCGTGTCTATGTCTATGTCTGTGTCTGTTTCTATGTGTCAATGTATGTATGTATAGACTTTCCTCGTTCTATGGATGAGCACGTGGCGTATACGCAATGTGAATGCAATTGCCTACAAATTAATATGCCAAACAAATCAAAATCCAGTTGCCACATTACCAGAAGCGTGTTTGTTGTGTGTTAAGTCAAACAAAAGATACAAGTGTATATCGAGACATATTGCTACTTAATTAGAAAGGTCGAAGCAAACAATCATTGAATGTCCTTGGCTTTTTGTGAATAATACATTTTCTTAAAACTTTGCGACCTTTTGAATATTTTGTTTCACATTAACTGGCTTTTGAATTGTCTCTTATATTTTAGAAGAAGAAAAATTGTAAATAAATTGATGTAATTAACCATCCTTTTAATGTACTTATCTAATTTAGAAATGTCAAAAGTATTCCAAGATATTTTGGTGGAATTATATATACCTACGCTTCTACTTTGATTCTCAAACTTCTTAAATTGAACTGCCACTTTCTGTTTTGCTTCTGAAAGTCTGTTTAAATAATCTTTAAAAGTAACTAAAATTACTCATAATTATAATCCACTATATAGAGTAAAAGCAAAAAAAAAAAAATCCTTCTCTTCTTCTGTCTGTCTCGACCTTTTCGCCTCTCAACTGCCACAGACTGTTATTAAAAATAAAATGCTTTTGCCGTAACAAAACTTTACCACGGTAATTTTAATAAACGCGTCAATGAAACCAAAACAATGACGACAGCAGCAACATGAGTTCTGGGAAAGGCGGCGTGAGTCTTGAGGGGAAGGAAGGTGGACTCTCGGGGGAGTGCACAAAAAAGAAGCCACAATTTGATTAGAGCATTAAAGGACTTTGCGCCACAAAGCCCGAAGCGCCATGTCGGGGGCATCAGAGTGGAACTTGGCCTGGCCAAATGAATGTTGGCCATGGATAGACAAAGTTGTCGCAACTTACTGACTGTTGTTGTAATTTTCCATCTCGTTTTTTTTTTTTCTTCCACTTTTTGTTATTTTTGTTGTTGTTGTTGTTTGTGATGCTAACAAACGAAATTTTCGAAAACTGTCAACGTTTAAATAACGCTGACAATGACAATAAACAAATGCAGTGGCTAAGCAGAACAGAAAAGGAACAAACCAAACACACGACAAAAAAAAAAGGAAGGGAACAAAAAAATGTCAGAGAAAAACTTTGTAAAAAAAAAAAAATACAGACACGTGCTCGGAATGGGGGCGAGAAAAGTTTTTAAATTTAATAACCTTAAAACGAAGTCTAACATTTTCCCCATCAGCCAGCCCATTCAGCAAAAAAAAAATCCATCAATATTCTATTTTAGCTCATTGGCCTGTTGACCTGTCAATGGCATTTATCGATATCTCGAAACTATATTCAAACATAATCATAAGGCAGATGCCCATGCTGCCCAAGTAAAAGTTATATGTAAGAAGTTTGGACTAATAGAAAATATGGATAAGCGTTGAGCAAAAGAAAGCAAAAGAAACCGAAAAAAAGAACCAACGAAAATAAAGAGAAAAAGCAAAGTAATACTTTGGTGAAGGCAACAAAAAAAAAAACAGTGGAAGAAACTTTAAAAGGCGACTTGTTACCATGGACTATGGCAGTTGGCTGCTGCAGCTGGTTGTGCACATGCTGTTGGGTAAGTTAAAGCCCTTTACTGCCACGCCCATAATAATAATGAAAATATTTCGAAAACTTTTTATTTTATTGCCTTTTGCTTTTAATCCTTTCCGTGCGGCCGCAACCTTTTTTATGACAAAGTCGACAATGTTGGCAACTTTTGTGGTTGCCTTTGCCTCACACCATGAAAAGTCATTTAGGCATTTCCGTTTCCGCTTTGCGCTTTTGTGCACTTCCCTTTCCCCTTGTGCCCCGTATTCTCCCTTTCTATCTGTGCCTCTATGCCGTGCTGTGACCCTACAAACCGATGGCTTGTAATATGTATATATGTGACCCGAAACTCTACTCGAAATTAGCATAGCAATAAATGTGTTCCCTTTGTTGCTGTTACTGTTGTTGTTGTTGTTGTTGTTGTTGTGGCTGCTACTACTGATTCTGCTTTTTTGTTGTTGGTTTGTTTGGGTGTCGCCTACGTCTGACTGACCTCGACCGCATAAATTTATGTAAATTTTATGCCAGAAATAATTGTTTTTTAAATACACTTTTCATTATTGCCCAATGAAAGGTAAAGCGAACCAAAAAAAAAAAAAAGAAGGAAAGAATAAAAATACCGAAACAGACAAATAAAAATTATACTTTAAAATAATTGAAATTTCCTTTCCTTTTTTTTTAAATGTTTGGATTTGTAAAAACAAAAGATATATATCTTTAACGAGGTTAATGAGTTTTCTTTGTACTATGCGGCGTATGCGTTATAAAAGAAGATTTAAATGGTAAAACTAAATAAAACATCTTAAGGCTAATTATTAAACATTGTCAAATGTTTTTCACAATAAACGGAAACTGCTTTTTGTGTGGGGCACATTGCACCATGTTGCAGAAACCAATGCCACACATTTATATCTCACAATTGAAATTTGATTATAGCTTTTATTTTTATTATCATGGCATGAAATCTGCTTAGAATGAAGTATTAGAGAAATAAAGTTTGTTTTTGATTCAGTTGCAATATCATTTTCAAATAAGAAATAAACATTTAAACTAAAATACTACTTCTGGTTTTTTCCTTTTAACCCATAAATTGTGCAGTTCTCAATTTGAATGATGGATGTAGGGCAAAAGAAACAGAAACAGAAACAGACAAATGTCAGACTAATGCGCCCAACTGTCTGAAAAGAAGATGAAAATTTGCATAAACCAAACATAAATGTGACAATTCCATTTTCAGTGTAGGCCTTAAAGGATTTGCAATGCGCTATATATTATTTGCTCTCTTTTAAAATTTATAGACGCTTTCAAAAATTCACTGCCAACAGGCACTGGGATGGGCCATGGCAATTGCTGTACTAAGAAAATAAATATTTGGCTACAACTCAGAGAGCCAACAAGCAGGAATCGGGACAAGTATCTCAGTGGCATATATGTTGTCTGCCTTCCCCCCACACACTCTCTCCGTTGCCTTCGCTTAGTTCAAGTGCCATAAAGTTTATTTAAACAAATTGCCGATTTTATAAGTGTCTTCAATTTTAGTAAGTGTACGTTATGTGCTCTCCAAGGAGCACTAGCAGAGTCCTCTTTTAACTAAAGGATGTGGCTGAGTAAATTATGTGTCTCTGCCATATTTGCACATACAAGAAAATTACTCTTGTTCGAGAATATTTTGTACATGGCGTAAGATAAAAAAAAAGGGAAAGGGAAAGGGTTCGTTTAGAGAATTCACTTTTTGGCAAACTTCAAGTTCATTCAAAAAAAGAATCGAAAGCTAGCTGGATAGCAAGACTTTTCCCACTGTCGTCATCTCATGGAAGAGCAACTGACACTAATGTGATGCCAGGCTCAGTCAAATGGTAAAGTTAAAGCCAAAGTCTTATGCAAACTAAGCCAAAGTCGATGCGGCAAATCAAGTTTAAACTTCTCCAGCGTTAGCATAGTTTTTGCTTCCGCATTTTGCTTCAACATTCAGTTTTAGCTGCATACCAAATGGGATTTAAACAATAGCAAAAACAACAACAATAGAGGCAACACGAACAATAAAGGCAGCTGAAGAATCTCAGCTCAGTTCAGCATAGTTGGCCGCCATCTTTTGCAATTTTTGTAGTATTTTTTTTTTTTCTTTTTTGTTATTTTTGTCCCACTCTCGTGTTGCTCGTTTTGTGTGCCATTTAGCTGCTCAATTTTTCCATTTTTTTATACCCTGTACCCATAGGGTAAAAGGGTATATTAAAGTCGCTAAAATGTATGTAACAGGCAGAAGGAAGCATTTGCGACCCCATAAAGTATATATATATTGATCAGCATCACCAGCCGAGTTGATTGAGACATGTCTGTCTGTCCGTCCGTCTGTCCGTCTGTCCGTCTGTCCGTCCGTCCGTATGAACACCTAGATCTCGGAGACTATAAAAGCTAGAGCCACCAAATTTGGTGTGAACATGCGTCTAATACATACACAGGTCAAGTTTGTTTCAAATTTTTGCCACGCCCACTTCCGCCCCCGAAAACCGCGAAAACGTATTACTAGAGCTGTATTAAAGATATCGTATTCTTACTTGGCACACCTAATTATATACCCAAACTGGACCAGCTCACCAAATTTTGTCGAAATCGGACAGTAAATATCGGAGATATACCTATATGAGTTTTGCACTGAAATGCCAAGGCGACATTGGCTGGCAAGAGTGAGCGAGACAGCATGCGTTTGCTGTTGCTGCATGTTAAAGAGAATTTTGCATGAAATTGATGACGATTTCGAGGCTATTTTATTTTATTTAATATAACTCGTTGGTACAGGGTATACTCAATGTCGGCAGGGACGACTTGCTTGCTTCATTTTCTACTGTTGTTGTTTTTTGCTGGATGCTGCGCTTTGCCGAGATTAGCATCTTTATTTGTGTTTGTTCGCCACAGCGCAGCAGCAGCAACCAACGCAACTTGCCCCCAAAAAACGAAACCAAAACAAACTCCAAACCAAACTCAAAACCCAAACCCCAAGCCCAGTCCCCATACTGTACCATACCATACCATACCATACCATACCAAACAAAACCGAAGCCCATACCCATGCCAAAAACTCAATCCAAACAAACAGTCGCCTGGACTTCTAGGCACGGTTGTCGTTGGCCCCCGCATTTATATGCAAATTATAGACGGTTGGACGTTGATTTTTTCTTTATTTTCCTCTTCTCTTTTTGCATTCTCTTTCTTTTTCTCATTCTCGGACCAGATTTGTCTGCTGTGGCATTTATCGTAAACGGAAAATGTTTAAAGCGGATTTAAATTGAACAAGAAAATAACCAAAACATAAAAAAATAGAAAAAAAACAGCCAGCAGACAAGGGCCATTTTCGGCAAATTTGTGTGTATTGCCTGCCTATTTTAGTTCCAAAAGCCACTAAACTTATGGAATAGATAAAGTTGGCAACTAGGATAACAAAAGATTATGCCAGTAAAGTTAAATTCTAGGAAAAAATTTCACCTAAAAGGCACACATTGTAGTTTTGTAACAAGTTTTTTGATTGCTGGAAGAATCTTTGAGATGCCCAGTAAAGTAGGCAACAGTTTTTTTCCCGCACTGCTTAGTTTAAATTGTATTATGTCAGGAAGTTTTGATAAGAATGTTTTTTTTCAGGATTTTTTCAAAAGTCAAATATATGAAATCGAGTTCATAGGAAAAACAATATGATTTTAATCTTTGTATCATTCTTTTTTACTTATTGGTGCCTAAATTTAACAAAGATTAAAGAAAAAGACGATCCTTAAATAGATTATTAAGAAAACCAATTAAAAAACTAAAGATATTGATCGTCTATGAATGAAAACATTAAAAGCAATTTTATTAATAGAAACTCTAACAATATAAAAGAAAAATAACAATTAAAGCATTCTCTGAGCTGTCTAGCTTTTTGTTGTATATATCCGCTTTGAAAATGTATTTTATTAATTTCATTTTGTACGTTAATCTATTACGAGTTCGATAAACCACTCATCAAAATGCTCTTACTCCTGCCCTTGACCTGGCTGAATGCTCCTTGGCATTCATTACGAATTGCAAAGACGTTTGTTTCATCGACTTTATTGTTTGAGCGGTTTTATAGACCGCAAGCGAACAGCTGCGCAACAATCAGACAAGCAAACAACAGACAGACACAGAGTCAGGCAAGGCAAAAGAGCCGAACAGACAAAACGACAGACTAGACATACAGACAAACAGACAAGAAATTCATGTATTGCCATGATGTTCTGTTTGTTAGGCAGCAAAGTTCACTCAAGTGCGTTGATTGCCGGAGCAAAAGAAAAGCAGCGAGTAAAAGCAGAGAAAAAAAAGAATACAAAAGCAAAAAAAAATACGAAACCAAAAGTTTTGTATGCTGTATTTTATGTACTTGCCTCTTTTTTTTGTATTATTTACGTACATACATGTATTTGCTCACACACACTCACGAACACATACTATATACACACACACTCACGTGCAGGTGAAGTTTTCCATCTGCTTTGGTTCACTCCTTTCCCTTGTACTTGGTACTTACTGTCGTCAGGCCTTGTCATTAAGCTGCGGTTACCGCTGTCATTTGCAAATGTGTTTGCCATTGTTGTCGTTGAAGTTGTTGTTAATGTTGTTGTTATTGCTATAGTTCTTGATGTTAGTAGTGTTGTTGTTGCTGTTGCTGTTGCTTTTGCTGTTGTTGGTCGACAGCTTTGACATGCTTCAAAAGACTCCATGTCAGAGTCAGAATAAAAGCCCTCTAGGTACTCGGTACTCTTGTTTGTTTGTCTATTGAAACTTTAAACAAGTTTGCAGTTTGCAGTTAGTCTGTCTGTCTGTCTGCCTTTCTTCCTGTTTGCCACTGACAATGCCACTGACGATGCACAAATGCCACGAGCTCTTGCTGCTACTGTTGCAACTGCATCTACAAGTTCGAGTTATTTGCGATTCCTTTTTCTGGTACAAGGTAATCAAAATGCGCCTAGACTAGACTGCCAACAAAATTTAAACAGCCAAAAAGAAACCAAAAAATACGAGAAAAACAGAAAGTAACTGCTTTGGGCGGCGCATATATAACTTTTGACATAGTCCCCAAGTTATTTCAACTGAATGGTAAAGTGCAACAAATTAAATTCAAGACCATTTTGCTTGTTGCCGCCTCTTGGTGGTTGCAGCTTTCTGGTTACCTAATGCGATTTACCAAAAATTTATGCACAAGTTGTTGTTGTTGTTGTCCTGGCCAGAGCTGTTGCTGCCAACGCTTTAATTTTTGCCTGCTTATCATGCAACACAGTACTCGTACTTCAAGTGCAACCAAGATTATGGAAATTTTTGGCGCGCAACTTTTACGAAAGTGGAAGGGAAAAACGCGAAATGTGGTCGGCATTTAGTGCAATAAGCAGCAGCAACAACAACAACAACAACAAGAGCAAACTCATTGCAGCTAATGATATTAACCATTTTTTCCGGCATTTCCTTTTTTGTTTGCCTCGCATTCTATCTGTCTGTCTCTCTGTCTGTCTGTCTGTCTGCCTGTTTGCACTTAAAAACGTTCAGCAAATTGTAAAAACCCGAGCAAGCGTTTTTTTCCCCAGTTCCTGTTTTGTTTTCTCTGTTTTTTTTCGGACGAAACGTTTAGCACTTTTTACGTGGGTTGTCTGATAAGTATGAGTGATTCTAAAGAACATTCAAAATTAATAATCAATTTTACAAGAAAAACAAATTTACTTAGTTTACGTAATCAAAGTTGTAAAATTCAATTTGATTACCTAAAAACTTAAATTGACAATTTTTATTTACATTGCTACTTATTGTACAACCCTCGTAGCACTTTTTCTTAGCCATTTTTTCTTGTGTCTCATTTTAATGTTGAACATTTTTACAAGTTCATTCAATTAGCCGTCTGCTGTGTCTCTTTTTCCGTTTGTACTCTAATTTTTCCTCCTTATCTTGGTTCTTTTTTTTTCTTGTTTTAGTTGCTTTTTTGCGTAAAAATGCTTAAAAAGTTGAAAACGATTGTAAGATGAATTAAATTTATAATGCTGATTGAAATGAATTATAATATGACAATGTTATATTATAATTTTTATTTGGTTATTAAAAATTTGTAGCGCAGTTTTAGCTTTTGCGATTGATGAATTTAAAAAAAGAAACATTATTTATTTTTCAGTTTTTATCAGAGATTGTTTAGCTAATAATCCACCTCATTTTTGTTTCAGATTCTTTGTTAAGTAATTTTGTATACAATTTTGAAATGTTTTTAGTGCACTTTTACAATAAAAACTGTTAATCAACACCATCTTCTATATAAACAGAAATTGATATTGGTTTTATTGTATAAAGCTGTAGTGAAACATGTTTTTATTTAGTTAAAGTTGAATATCTAAAAACTAAATTCCAAGCTCTCTTTTTTTTTTGGATTAAAGTTTAATTCCGACCTTATGTTTCTATATTGTTTTTCAAAAAACCTTACTAATCTCTGTACACTCCAATTGTAAACAAGAATTAGCAAAAGTACCACAAAACATCAATAGAACCAACACATAAAGATACTTTTTGACCCATTGAAGTACTAAATCGTAATTGGCATTCAAAATAAAAATATTTTCATATGCTGGTAATTCTTTAATTTATTTACTACATTCTGTTGGTATTTAAAAGTACCAAACGATGTTTATTTATGGAATTATACAGTTTTTATATATGTGTCCCATAATAATCTGCTTGACGTGTGGCAGCAGCAGGAGTACCCTCACATTGAAAGCAAAACTGCAAATGCAAAATATTTTATATTTCGTTTTACTTTATTTTTCTGACATTTTTCATCATTTTATCTGATATTTTTTGCTCTTGGTCTTCATTCAACTTGCCTCACTCAGTCTTTCTCTTTCTCTCTCTCTCCCTCTCTTGGCAGCTATGCGGCGCATTCAGTGTCTACTTGTGACTGACATCAATGTGCCACAAATTGTTGATTTTCGTGATAACGTGACATTATCCTGCAGCTATGACATAAGTGGTCACACGTTAAATTCGGTTAAGTGGTACAAAAACGAAATGGAGTTTTTTAGGTAAGTACACACACAGCTTGAATTTTGATCTGGGTGGGTGTATGTATGTGTGTGTGCATTGGCATTATGTGTATATGGTATATATGGCAGGTCCTGTCTCCTCCATCACACTCGTATTCTTGTCTGTCTGTCTGCCTGTGTGGGCACATAATTTATGATATTTTTATTTCAGTTCGCATCTGTCGAATGCATGAAAAATCTGTGCCATGGCCATCTGACCAAAAATACGGGGTATACATAGTTAACATATATAGGGAAATGGTAGGTTATGTAAGCATCGCCACATAAATATGCTCATTGTCAGGCAGGCGACAGCTGCTGTGACTTTCTTGCTCAATTAATTATTAAATAAATTAATTTGGTTTGTGTTGGTTTATGTTTATATGCTATGGTAAATTAATTTAAATGTTGTGTCATATAAAATGTATTCGGGTCTCTCACACACACACACACATACACAGACACATTCTGTCATTTTGTTGGTTACCCCAGTTAACCTTACCAACATTTGGTTTACGGCTCTGTCTTTTGGCATTTCATCAGCAAATTTTCAAGCTTGACTATTAAGCCGCATTTATTATTCAGTCACAAATTGTTTTGCATTACACAAAGCAATTAATTGGCCCAAAATATCCTTATATATATTTAGAAAAAGGGGTAGATTTAGGAATATATATTACAGTCTATGTGCGTGCGTATGTATAAATAAAACATTTATCAATTGTTCGTCAACCATAAAAATTATATTTATATGCTACCAACCAAAATGTTTATTAGTCTTGATTTCCCCCAGTTGAAAGCCACATTGAAAATGGGAATAGGTTAGTATAGTTAGTATATATTCTTAATATAGGTTTTAAATTTTTTAAAGGATTTTGTTTGGGGAGGACATTATTGAAATATTACTAAAAGATATTTAAACTAAATTCATGAATATAAAATGTATAGTCTGGTAACTCCTTTAGCCTTACTTATCTGTACCTCTGATTCTCTCATTCTTAGACTGTAAGCTCAACTTGAACATCTTATAAAAATGTTATGAGAATGTTATCTAAAGTAGTTGTAAGAAATACTTTGTACAAGTTGGACTGACTCATGAAGATAATAAACCCAACGAGAACTTCGGCAACAGATTTTTTAAATACATGTTAATCCTTTTGTTAAGTTATAGAGGCTAGATTCTATATTGTACTTTTGGAAAAGAAATCATAATCTTCCTATATCACTTGAAGCTCTAAAATCTCTACATATATTCTGTTTGACTTGGGCTCTTGTAGATGGTTCAAAAATGATCTTTTTAGTACAGATGGCTAATGTCCAATTAAAAAATAAATTTTTTCTCTTAGTTAAGTATCTTAGTTTATATCTGATTTATTGTCATCATTTTTAATAGCGATTTAAAGTTCTTCATGGGCAATTGACAATAATCAAAGTTGATACAATGGTTTACATTTGAAAATCAGATAGAATTGGCTATATAATAATAACATCTCCCCTAACATTTTCTTTATATTAATTTGATCTATCTAATTTGTTCATTTTAATATTACAATTGTGGAATTTTAAGCGTAGACAAAGTTCATAATGTGTGATATATAAACCACCACTTTAGTTCATCATTCATATACATATGAATATATAGTTAAATACATACATACACACTCTCACATACATACATACATGCATACATCTATGTATGTGTGTAAATGTATGTCTAAAAGAGTACAACTTCAGTGTAATGAAAAATCTCAAGTGACTGCTTCGCGTTTTGCTTAATTAAAAATGAGCAACACATAGATATGCACACACTTACGTTTACACACACACACACACACACACACACACACACATACAGACACATATTCACACATTTCCATACTTAAATGTAAAATGAAGGGCAAAAAAGACCATGCCCTATGGGAAGAAGGAAAAGTTTTAATTAGACAGCAGCACGTAAAAGTCAACTAAAAGCAAATTGCAATTTGACTTGAACTTGCAATGCAAATGAAAGTAAATAAATGCAACTTAAAGTAGACAACTGAAAAATAATAATAATCAAAAGTTAAAGAAGAGAAAAAAAGAATTTATTATGTTAACTCTTGTATAATTGTTAATTTAATAAAACTTAAGTTTAAGTCTTTGGCAAAACATTTTGAATGTTGCTCCTTATTTATTTTTGTGCCCCTTTGCTTAATTTTAATAATTAGATTGGAATTTGATTATTCAAAAAAATTATATTCATAAACTTAAGCCTTGAAACCAGTTTCATTCAGGATGGGATTCTGAATTGAATACCCCATAAGAATTATAAATCAAAAGTATGGAGAAATTCTTTAAAGAATTTTATGATTCGTAAGATTTTTCAGATTCCAAGTTACAAATTACCTTTCATTTCAATATTCAATATACATATATCATTGAGTTACAAGTGCCTGGTTCTATCATCTAATAGGTTTTGATTAATTGCAGTTGATTAAGAAGGACATTACTCTACTTCAATTCGATTTCTTTTTAAGTAACTTATCTGTAAATGGATCATAATAGAGTTTATTTAGTAAACATTTTTTACAGATTCTTGTGTTTATTGTTTTGGATAAATTTTGAGGTTACATTCAAAGTTTTATAAAACAAGCGCCCCTTAAAAAAAACATTTACTTCTTTTGTAATTTTCCCAACGCGAATAGCCAACATTAAGAGTGGTGAGGGAAGTGGTGGGGGTGTACACACACTGACACAAATCCCTTGTAGCAACCGTTTATATTGCTTATCAAATTTGCTGATTTGCTGCCACAGTTGTTGGCGGACTTAAGCCGCAAATAATGCTTAAATGTCCGTCCTCATCCGATTGCCACACTCTCTCTCTCTTGGCCATTTTCTAGCCTAAACATCTATTAACAAATAGGACACACAAAGCGACTTATCAACACTGGCACAGTGTACAAAAATAGGCAACATTTTTTATTGTTGTTGTTGTCGAGGACTAAGAGGGATTCGATTGGGACAGGCATTTTATTTATGCGTGTGTGTGAGGGGTCTTTGAAAAGTGCGTGTGTGTGTGTGTGTGAGTGGACAAGTTTTCCACTTGAACACTCTTGTAGTCGATTTCTTTTTTACATGTTTTGAAGTATTTGAGGGATTAATGAGCATCAATTCGCCACACACATACAAAGAAAAGTTAAAAGGATGCTGACCCGCCTTTCTAACGCTTACCCACATTACTATTGGCAATCAGTTAAAATTGAGTGCATATAAGCCACTTGTCTGGTTACGAAAAATCTCCATTTCCTGGCCTAGTTTGAAAGCTTTTAGCTAAGTCTCCTCTAATACAAGACTAACAATAGGGAAAAAGAATAGAATAAGCAGAAGAAAACTAAAGAACAAAGAGAGAAAATTTAAAACTTGAAGTAATTTGCAGACCACTTTGTTCTATCCAATAGGGATGTGGAATCCGCTGCTATCTTTTCTTTGCGCTCATTTTTATCCATCTCTCTCTCTCTCTCTCTCTCTCTTCTACAGATACTCGCCATTGATGCAGCCCGTTTACATGAACTTTCCTGTACAGGGCGTCCAATTGATCGATGATGGCAACGAATGCAATGAATCCTCCTGTCGTGTGGAGCTTAATTTATTGGGCATCAAATCGTCGGGCATCTACAGGTGCGAAGTATCCGGCGATGCGCCACATTTCAAACTATCGGCACGCGCTGCCAACATGAGT
This sequence comes from Drosophila austrosaltans, assembly GCA_035045865.1. NCBI lineage: Eukaryota > Metazoa > Arthropoda > Insecta > Diptera > Drosophilidae > Drosophila > Drosophila austrosaltans. Next base: position 537,364 of record JAWNOQ010000049.1, on the reverse strand, counting down.
GTTGAAGGTATGTAAGTTGCGAATCAACAAAAACTAAATGTAATGCAATGCAATTTTAATTTGTTACTCTTAAATTCAAGAAATTGGATATGAATTTATGTGAGTGTATGTAAATATTTTTACTCTACAATCGAGTTGGTGTGGGTGTGTGTATTCCCTGCTGCTGCTGCTGCTGCTACTTCTGCTGTTGCCCTGCAGTGCATAAACAGAGTAAAATGTGTAATTTCCGTGATATTTTAATAGTAAACAACACAAGAGGAAAACTGCAAGAAACATGCAGAGCCGTTTGCATATATGACGAGCTGGCAAAGTGGCTGCTGCTACTGGTGTAACCAAGGATGAGAGTCGAGCAATGCCACACGCACAGGATAAGCAATGCACAACCCAGCCCAGCCCAGCCCGGCTAGCTCGGATGTTGCCGCGAATGGAACAGTGAACGTTCATAAAATGTAACCAAGAGATGCATGTGATTCACATCCGCACAGCAAGGCAGCTAGCCAACCACACACAAACACACACATACTGCTACAAGGACGCTGAAATAGCGCACAGGAATGGCGCTTACCTTCTTCTTACCCTCTTCTTTTTACCATACCCATCCATAGACGCCTCTTCTCCATCTTCTATACGAATGTATCTGTGTGCGCGCCTCTGTGATTTACGGCAGCACTTTATGCTTAAAAAGGATATCGCTAAAATGAAAAGCTTCGCTGCCGCTGCCACTGCCACAGCCATTGCCACTCCCCACTACCACCACCACGCAACGCATTGCACACCACCCCCCCACAATGCCTTCACTCTGTTTCTTACTCCACACACACATACGTGTTACCCATTTTTCCTTGTTTCTGTTTTCGCTTTTACTTTTTACCCCAACATAGAGGATGTTTCTCTGCATGTGTTTTATGATCATCTATTTTTCCGCTGATATAAAATAAATATCTGTGTGTGTAGGATGCGTATGCATGTATGTGTGAGTGTGTGTGTCGAGAAAGAAAAGTAGTCTCGTTCCTTCTGCTGCTAAAAAATTTTTTAAAAATTTATCAAAAGCAAATAAAGAAGTTGTAAAGTAAGCAACAGCTAGAACAAAAAGCAACAACATCAGCAAATAGAAAACAAACAAAGGAACGGCTTTACCAACAATAGTTTTCTTTCTAATAGTTTACCGAGAATAAAGAAAATTATTCCAAAAGTGAAGTTAAACTTTGAAAGAATAATTGTTTATACAATTTAGGTGATGAATGATGCCAAACTCTCTCTTTTACTTCATCATTTAAATAATCGGAACTTAAATTCTTATAGATAACTATTACTTAAGAAGACTTTCCTAAATATTAATTTCTTAATTTCTTCTTTTTGTAGCCTTGCCACAAAATAATCCACTCATCAGCAGCTTTCACTCAATGTATCACTTTGATGACTTTGTTCAGGTTAATTGTAGTACAGATTTCTCCAGTTTATTTACCAAAATTACTTGGTATATTAATGGCATTAAGGTAATATTTAACAATTGTTTCAATAACTATAAACATTTATATGAAATCTTTTGTTATTAGGTATTTCTTGTTGATCTACTGCCCAGCATTGAGACAACAATTACCGCCCATGAATACAATTTACGTCGCATAGTCTCTCAACTAAATTTCTATGCCAATGATCCGCGTTTCCATCAAATGCAATTAAAAGAATTACTAATCCAACGGCAGCAACAGAAACGCATTATAACACCGCCAAAACTGGGCCTAGAGCTGCGCTGTGTGGCCGAAATAGATAAATATCCGCAATTGCAACGTGAGGCTACCATGTATGCACAATTATTTCGGGATGAAATCGATTTGAAGAATCAGAAACTGATTAATTCCAAATCGGGTAAGTTGGCATTAACACACGCACACGTAATCATCTTATCACAAACCAAATTACAAACATTTTTATAGGATACCTAAGCAGTCTAGCTATATATTTGTTGAATCTTCTTTGCAATTTAAATGTAAAATATTACTAGATTATCCAATAAAGACTAACCTCTTCCATATTATAAGCTAATAATCAAGCTTTATACAATTATTATTGTTAAGTCTGTATAAAATGGATATTCAGCTTACTTAATAGCTCATGCATTGCCCATGGGAAACTTCAACATTTCGTAAATCATAGCTTCTAGAAATCTTCAAAAACGATCGATTCCTAACTGAAAAATAATGTAAACGATCCTTCTTGCTGTGAGCTAATACTTTTCGAAAAAAAATCTTTAATTATCTACTATTTTTATACAATTAAATATAGATCCATGTATATAGGCAAATGCAGGAAAAATTCCATCACTTCTTGCATATCTATAGAAAATTCGAATGCAAAATACATGCTTTTGGAAACCATTTCAAAAAATGGTCATCAATTTTTGGCCAACTGACTTTAACCTCGTTGACATATACCAAATGGCCTTTACTTTAGTTTTTTTTTTTTCTTTCTTTCTGCGGCCCTTAATGCACTCGACCGCAATTGCAGCGGCCGCTAATTAAAAATAAATACATTTTCAAACAGACTGACAGGCAAACGCGGTCACAATTATATTTGGACAATTTTTAACACAAATAAATAAAAGTGCACTCTGTATTCATTCTCACACTCTTACCTCTCTCACTCTTTCGCACATCGTTTCTCTCTGTCTCTTTCCCTTCTTTTTTTTTTTTTTGCAAAATGCTGCAGTGGCCACACCAGGCGTCGTCGCTCAGCCAGGATATGCATTGCAATTGCAGCTGCTTCTGCTGATGGCAGTCACTTTGACCGCAACGCGACTCTTGATGCCGCTGACATTTCAATACAATGGACGGAAGTCGGCACGTTATAAAATGACATCGACTGTAACCGCAGTAACGACACGTCGTTAGGTCGGCCGACTTAGTATATATACTATTTTATTTAGTTTTCTAACTCTTATTTAATGTGTATGTATATGTATTTTATGTTTTGTTAGCTCTAAGCAAACTGAAATGCACGTGAGAATTTACAACAAAATGAAATGAAAATAAAATTAAAAACGAAAAACAAAAATATAACAAATTATTATATAAGAATATCTAATAAATGTCATAGATACAAAAATAACAACAACAAGAAAACCAGCAACAAATAAAACTAAAATTCACAAGGCAAGCAAACTGTGTAAATAGCCTAAAAGTATGCAATAAAAAAAATTACGTAAAATCATCAATAAACATGCAACAAGCAAACAGTTAGTTCTACTTTTTTATACTTAGCCCATACCGATAAACCACAAAAAGTTCCCTTAAATATTTTGTTGGCATTTTGTTTTGTTTTTACAGTTTTTCTTTTTTCTTTTGTGGTTCTCCTCTGGGCCATGCCATTTGCATACACATATGTAAGTATGTATATAAGTCTATGTGTATGTGTATGTGCATGTGTCTGTGAGTACCCTACAGTTCGTCTCGTTCTCATTGTGTATGTTTTAAATCGAATTCAATGAATTCAATTGCAATTCCCTTTTGCATACACACAAGATTGTGGCTGTGAAAATGCGAGCCATGTATCGATAGCGCCTACATCATGGCACAACCCTCAATACCAATATACAATATTCTTCAAGCCATCGAGCAGGCATCTTCATCTTCTTCTTCACTACACAGACATATACACATACATATATGTATATGTTTTTTTTTTTCAATTTAAATCTTTCATTTGATCTTTTTTATGATGAAAAATTATATGACTTGAAGCATCCATAAAACTAAATGTTTCATTTGCGAAGATAACGCAAAGGCCTAAAGGAGGAAAAGTCAAGACAAAAGCTTTTAAAATTTGATTGCCAAATATTCAAAATTAATGAAACTTTAAACTAATTTAAAAATATTTATCAACTTTTTATTATTTCCCAGTTTTGCTGTCTTTAGAATGAGAATCAATTTAAAGGATTTTCAGAAGTTTTGTTAAAACTGTTTATAATCTCATCCGTAGCCATTGGATATTTTTCCCTGCCCAGTCAAAATATACAATATTCAATGTGTTAAATATATCTCACTGGCAAACAAACTGAATCATATAAAAATGAGGGATCAAGAGTGTTGCCCACCAAGTGCAAGAGAAGGAGAACGAATGGGAAAACAGGAGGCAGAGGCGGAAAAGTTAATGCTGAAAAAGGAGAAGGGACACAGAGGACGAAGGACAAAAAACAAGCACAGTGAAAAGACTATTAAGCGATAATTTATTTGTAATCTGCAACGTGGACGGGTGGGCTTGTCTGCTGGTTCTGTCTGCTGATGATGCAACTAGCAACTGTGGAAAAGGCGATGAGAACCAGCAGCGAAATGCAGTCAAACAACATGGAAGTAAGGGGAGCAGCAGTTGAAAGGATATCGCATCTCTCTAGGGGTAATAAAACGGCTGGAGAAGTTCACGGTAAAAATAGCTGAAGCAAATATTTAAAGACGGTATAAAAGGGTGTAATGGAGGAGGTAGGAGGTCAGTTGGCTCTTAGGGGGCCATTTGAGGCAGACAATGTGGACAGCTGGGCTTTAAGGGCAGAAACATTAAATGAGGCTGCATATATATATATCTGCCTATGTATGTATAGATATATATACTAAAAGATAAATAAATGATTTGGGTTTGCAGCAGCTTTAATAACAACAAATGTCAATTACAACTTTTTTAATAGCCGGTGATGCGATTAAGCAAAATTTTTAAAGGGAAGGGACAATGAGAATGCACTTGCTGCTTCAGAAAACCGCAAGGATTAAGTAATTTCTGCCAGACATGGCAGCCAACCACAATCGCCAAATGAACACAAAAACTTGAGCAAAGCATTGAGGCGAAGCCAACCATGGGAATGAGGCAATAGAAGGAGTTGGAGTAGTGAGTGAGTAAGAGCAGTAGAAGCAGGACTCGAGAATACTGGCACTCTAATGCACTCGTGTGTGCAATAAATTGGCATATCCTTGCAAACACACTCACACACACACACAGACAGACAAACAAGCACACGCACAGATAGACATGTAGGACGACAGTGAGACAGCCAGACCATACAGACAGACATACAGACAGACAGACACAATGGCAATGAGTTTTGCGTGTGCCGAGGCTGCTGTATTATGCACAGGATGCGCATAAGAATGAAAATCCTTTTGCACTTAATGGCAACACGGAAAAGGCAGCAGTAACAGCAAGGAGCAGTAGCAGCTTGTCCCATGCCAACTCCTACTACCAACTACCATTCCAAACACACACACACACACACACACACACACACATACACGCCACACTGACTGGGTAATATTATTTTGTGCAAAATTTCTTATTTTACCGTGGAAACTCATAAAATTTGCTGCTGCTCTTTGTGGACTCAATGAACTGCCGGCGTCCGGCAAAACGAGAGTCCAACGAGCTGCATCTCCTTTTTCTTCCTTTTCTTCTTAACCACTTTGAAGGCCATTAATTTGCAATGACCGTGGCAAGCAGCGGGCATACTGCCAATCCCATCCACATTGCCGCACTCCGCTGCTGGTTACCCTGGTTACCGCCACTTGCCCCGGATAGCTTCTCGTCTCACATTGCTCCACTTTACTGAAATTTCAACGCGGCAACGCGTTCTTCTTTCCACATTTATTGTTTTTAATGCATTTATATCGCTTGAACTAAGTGACAACAAAAAACCCAAGGTTCCTAAAGGCTGAATGAATGAAACAAAAGCTTCTTAAAGCCCACCCACTCCCACATGGTAAAGAAAATAAATATATTTACTCCATCAGCTGATCTGTCGTCAAACACAAAAGACATATTGGCATTATTTATTTAAGCCGCATGAGAAGCTAGCATAGAAAAATCTTACACAAAAGCATCCACCATGATGCAACATGGCTGATACTGATGCCAAAGCTGAGATTGCATATATGTAACTTGCTTTGGCAATACATTTCTTAGCCAACTAATGAAGCATTGCCAGATGAGATGAATGGATGGATGATATCAGTTGCAGTTTCATCTCGTACATGCATAAATAAGTTCCAAAGGGCACATAGCTGAAATTGAACTGAAACACTTTTGATTTGACCAAACAAATATAAAAATTTTGCTGTTATTATTGTTCTCTTTAAGTAACTAAATTTGGGAATTTATTATATGAGTTAAAAAGCATTAACTATGACTTTCAAGTAAGAGATAATTGAAATAGGATAAATGGAAATAGAAATACAATAATGCAGAAATAATTGCAACTCAACAAAGACTGAATTGAATTGCAAACTGGTTAAATTTTCAAAGTTATAACATTGCAAAAGAAGTAACAAAAGATAAACAATTTTTAGTTTATTACACTATTTTATATTTTATTAATAATTTTTCTTTTGTGAAACACAATACTACAAGAAAGTGAATGGAAAAACCAGAACATTTTGACTAAGTAGAAAAAGTAATTTTCTTACATTTATTTCCTTTTGCAGCTTAAAGAGTAATAATTGAAATATGCAACAAAACTTTAGTGCAACTTGATAGATTTCTTTATAAAATGTTGCAAGAAAAAAATGAAAGTATTTCTTTTTTTTCTTTTGTTGTCAGCAAAGGTGGCAAGCAAAAGGAAATGCTCATGATTGGGAATGACTAAAGGGCTGGGGCATGGTTGTGTTGTGCCACCTGCTGCCACAGGCAGCGGGTAAAAGATAAATAGAAACAATGCTGCAAAATAGAAAGTGCTGCAATTACAACAACAATACAAGCAACACCAGCAACAAAGAAGCAAAGCAACAACACAAACAACAATAATAATGACAATTGCAATTGCTGGCAGAATGAGAAAAGAAGAAAAAAAAAGCAGCGGAAAAAAGGGCAACAAAAAAAAAACTAAATAGAAGAATATGGAGGGAAATGAAAGCAAAGTAGAAAAGCATTTACTTGAATTGACTTTATCCGTTTTGTTTGAAACAACAACAGCAACAAGACTAGCAATAGTCCTCCTGCTAGGGTCCTGATAAAAGAGAGGAGGTAACAGGTCGGTCCTGGCAATCAGGCGAAACGTTAACTTCCGCAACGACGACGCCTGGTAACCGCAATTGAAATGTTTTCATTGCAACAACTAAAAATTGTCATCAGGATTTTCATTACCTGCGGCCAAGTTGGCTACGCCAAACGCTTTATTAAAGATTCTATGTGGACAGTTCTTATTCTCTACTATAATACCACGACAACTGATTCGGATTCGGATTCAGTTTCTGGTTAGCCCTCTTTCTCTGTCTTACTCTCTCTCTCTCTCTCTCTCTCTTTCATTACCACCGTAGGCAGTTGGCAATGGCGTTTAATTAAGTTTCTGCCTTAGCCATTCGCCTGCACTATTCACTCATTTCACTCAGAGAAAGGAAAAAAAAAAACAAAGAAAAGAAGAAATAATGGTGTGAAAAAATGCAATTAGTGTTTTTCTCGGCTCTACTCATTTCAAGGACTTGCCTTTAATTGCAAAATGCGGCAAATTAAATCATTTTCACTTGTCTTAAAGAGCTTTTAAAGCAAAAGCAACAGAAACAAAAAGCAAAATCCACCGACAAAAAAAAAAACGACAAAACCAATGAAAGAAAAAGGGCAACCAAAAGGACCGCGTGGCAACAAACCACAACGGAGCCGACCTACTACCAACATGGCACATCCATAGAAGAAACCAAACGAAAATAACCAACCAACCAACCATCCAACGAGTGAGAGGCAGAAGAGAATGTTGCAAGATTTGTAGACTGCATTTTTAATTACACTAAAAGCAAAGCAGCTGCAGCCAAGCGAGTTTCTTTCCCTTTTTCTGTCTTTCTTTCTTTTTTGCACAATGTGTCGACATTTTCTTTCTGCTCCATTTTTAAGGTGATTTTTGCTTTACCATCAGTGGAAGAAATCTAAAGGCAGCTTTTCTTCTTTGTTGGGTGACACATAACAAAAAAAAAAATTAGCATAAATATGCAGGCCGAAAAACCAATGAAAAGGAAATACATATACCCACAGACCAAACAAAACTATACGAAAATTAGAAAGTTGTAAAACCAAACACCATTAAACACATCAACTGGAAACAGAAACTCATTTCATCTATGACCCAAAACCACAAAACGGAATTCTTTGCTTATTACGTTAATGGAACGAATATGAGATACCCTAGATGAAAAGAAAGTTACACGATTCTGCAATTGTTCTTTTGGTTAAAGGCTTACTTTGGGGTCAACCCTAAAATCTACTTATAACTGATAAGTAATTCTATCATTTTCAGTTGTTACCTCTCTAAAGTCTGTTTACTTAGAGATCAACCAGTTTTGCTTAATTTTAGATATTTTAATACTAAACTTGCCAAATTCTTCTCCTTTCAACTTGAAGCCGAGAACTCCTTTCTTAGTTCTATATATTGTTTTAATATGATTGCCTTTGCATATTAACTTTTATTTAGCATACTTCTTATAAATATACCTTCGGGTTACTGGGTATAATTGAGAAAAAACAAACGACATATAGAAATCAAATTGGACACACACACAAAGAAGTAACGACAACAAGAATGTCCAGCAATTTTTGGTGACCAACTTGTAATAGAAGAAAAACAACAAGAGACAGCAACAAAATGTTGTTCTTTAAATGGCACAAAATGTTTTCAAAGCTTATTTTTCATTTGCCCAATGTGATGAAAAAAAACTAAACAAAACTAAAAAAAGGGCACCCGAGCCGAGCAACGACAACGGCAACGGCAAACGGCCAAGGAGCTAAAACAAAAAAAAATTTACAAAATATAAGAAAAATAGCTAAAGATAGTGGAAAACCCCACCCAATAGCAATAGAGCTGGAACACAACCAACCATTCGAGCAACCAAATAAAAATAAACAAACATGGCAAATAAAATGAAAACAAAACTCTATAAAAATGTTTTTCTGCTATACGGGGAAAAAGTTAAACATATAACAAGCGAATGTTTATGCACATGCGAAAATGGTCCACCTCCCTCTGACTTCCCCCCATAAACCCTGTGGCCTTTAGGTGTCCCCATTTTCTATACACTTTCACATGAAATTTATATATAATATTATTATAAAGTTTGTAACATCTATCTGAAACTATATATATACAATAAGTTAGATATTTTTAAACAGCATCGGTTATTTTTTGCTATCTACTTACATAATCGGAGGCTATTGAAAACTATTTAGCACTTGGCAAAAATCACAAATCTCGATTTGAGTAGAGATTTTAGTATAAATTTCTCCATACTAAAAACTGATTTGCTCATAAATATAGTTAAAGATTGGAAATAATATTATATATGCATACTTAAATATGTATTTATACATATATTGATATATACACATATATGTATATACATAAAGGAAGCATTGGCTTAAATAAAAACTTGAAATCATACTTTGTATATATATAAATAAGAAGCGAGATCAAATTTCACATTTTGAAAACAGATTCAGATCATATTGAAGTCGTTCCTAATTCAAATTTCTCATTTTGAAAACAGAATTAGACCAGTAAAATGTCAAATTTTCAAAACCAAAGTTTATTTTAGAGATTGAAATCATTCATAATTGAAATATTTTTAACTATTGCATCATTCTGACTATAAACTTCTAATTAATATTGATATTTAGTATATAATACATATAATTAGTCAGCTAAAGAAAAACGCTTTAATGTCCGTTATCACTTTTAAATATGTTTTCTCATCTTAACTTCTAAATAAAACAAATTTTTTTATCTTTTAAGAGTATAAATTATTCGTCACAATCAAAATTTCTAAGGAAATTCAACTTGCTTTACACTGCTTTTGCAATTTTCTATTGTTGGAAATATGTACATACATACACAGATGTATATACATATATTTTTTTTTTTTATTTCTCTGCTTTTGCATTTTACTGCAGTTTTTACAACACAAATCGAAATTGTCATCCATTCGCTCAATTTGTCGTCTTGCTCCTCCAAATGTGGTAGAGAACATTTGATTCATCTTCTATTTCTTTTCCTCCTTTTTTTGTTTATGCCAATTTAGGAGCAAAAACAAAGGGAGAAAACTATCATCAAGAAATGGCAATTGAAGAAAAGAATATGATAAAGTTCTTGGAAATGTAATGAGGCAGAAACTCGCTAGATGTGCATATGTGCATCAAAGAAACATTGAGTATGTTGGGGAAAAAAAAAAAACATACAAAAAGTAGCAAAAATGCTTGCATTTCAGATTCAGATAAAAAAAGGGAACTATATACATATCTCTAAGCCTAATTGGAAACGTTTTCTTTAACTGGTTTTGCACAATATGCTCTTAAAGTCGAAAGTTTTATTTCAATTGACACTTTTGCTTTTACTCCTCTGTCATTTGGGAATGGTAGAGAAAAGTTATCACAATTTCTTGATTATTTTGAAATATCATGATATTTAGTTTATCAACATTTATTACTTGACTGCAATTTGTAAATGATGAAAATCCTTAAAAGTTATTCCAAGTATTTCCAACTGAAACTTACAATTGAAATTTAACTTTTATTATTACAACTAATTAGTAAACGAACATGTTTCCATTGAATTGTTATTTCAATTTTCGAAAATTTGACTAGGAAAATCAGAAAACAATTACTGAAATATAGAAAGAATATATTTCACTTGATATCAGCAAAATGTTGTGCAAAGTAGTTGAGTTAACAGCAATTACAATGAAAACTTCAATAAAGTTTCAAGAACTTGTGCACAAGATAATGCAATTTCGTCGCATAATGGCAAATGTCGGTGATAATGTTAAGTTTGCGGAATTGTTATTGGCAAAAGATGCACAACGACATCATTAACGAAACGATATGATGCCATGGTAACCCGTGGCTGAAATGGCCTGGTCCTGTTCTGTCCTCGTGCACTACTTATTGTTTAATGGCCAGGCACTGGAGCTGGTAGAAGGAGCAGCAGGGATCAGCCACGCCATTGTCAAAATTATGAACGACTTTTGCCAACTCAATTAATGAAAAGTAAACAGACGGCAATGACGACGACGACGATGTGGCGACCTTTTATCGAGGCCTTTGCAAAGAGCTTGTTGAATCTACGTATATATATAGAGATGTATGTATATAGGTATATATGTGTGTGTGTGTCTTTGTATATATGTGTTTGTGCAATCAGAGAGGCAGCCAATCTAGAGTCGGCACTTAGACTGCTCATACACAATGCAAAATTAATTAGCTTACTTCACTTAATCGCTTGCAATTTGACTGCAACTATGCCGGGAGCCAAAATATCCTTTGTCATTCACTTGGCCCATCATCGTTGGGCCATCCTACACGTCTGCCATTTCAACTGCCCCGACATAAAGTAATTTGCATTTCTAGCTAATGCCATTTGCATGCATATATTCCGATTACAATTTAGTTAAATTTGTGACCCTTTGCCCCGCCTAACTCTATCTCACTCTCTGAGCTGCCATTTGTCCTTGCTAAAGTTGAAATTTTCAACAAGCAAACTATTGACAATGAACTAATTGCTATTGTTGCTGTCTGGGGACATATTTCGACTGCAAATAAACTCGTTTGTCGCTGGATCCAAAGCCATAGCCATAGCCAAAGCCAAATCTGCTGCCCAAGGCAATCCAGAGTCAGCTTTAACTGGAACTCGGTGCTGTCAACGTTTCGAACTGCCACTCAAATGTCTCAAGAGTCTCGCCAGCCTGGCTGACTGCACTAGTACTCCAGCCTTATAGCTTCTCTCTCTTTCTCTTCGATTGCTGCTGCTACTGCTGCTGCTGCTGCTGACATACGCCACACTCTCTAAATCGCAAACAATTACTTTTTGAAGTACTGCAAGGGCCGCTCCCCGCCGACTCCTTGAAACACCTCTCACCTGTGCCACATTGATCTAGCATCATTCCAAATGCCAGATAACGAACCATCGATGGAATGCCTCAAGCTCAAACATGGTAGCTGCCTTCTGTCATGGCATGGACAGTGTGTAACATGATTGCAAATAGTGCCAGTTCTACAGTAGATATTGACTATGAACGAAGCTTTTACTATTAGATAGAAATAATGAAATGTTTGACCAAGTATAAAGTACACCAAGTAGCATGACTCTTCTAGTCTTATCTATTTACTTTTGGTTCATTTTAAAAGTATTCACTGTACCACTATTGGCTAAGCCCTTTGATGGCAAACAATCTCCCCTAGCATTATATGGGTGAAACATCAGAAACAGTGGCAACTTGGTCGAAATGTTGCACAAAACCTTTTGCCAACTATATTTTATAATTAAAATTTCAAATGCTAGCCAGAAGAAAAGAGAGTAGAACATAGAGAGCAAGCGGCAACTGAGCAACAATCATATGTATCTATATAAAATAAAACGAATTGGATTTGCCGATGCCAGAGCAGCTTCTATTAATACTGATGGTATACCAGACAATGTGAAGGATGAGAAGGATGTGTAGGAGGAGCAGCAGGAGAGATGATGGTTAGTGTTGAGTGTGCAACAAATTTCACAAAGCACATTGTTGTTGTTGTTGTTGTTGGTATTGGGAAAAGAGAAATTGTGCACTGCGGGCACTGCACGGATAATATATCCCTATTCAATATGCTTGATTCTATTTAATAGCCAGGCACTTACAAAATGGTCGAAAACCATTAAAAATTGATAGTTTTAAGCGCAGTTAGCTGGCCATAAAGAGAATTGCAAATGGTCAATGAATTTTTACGATCCAACCTTGTTTTTCTTCTTTCTTTTTTTTTTTTTTCTTTCGTATAGCAAAATTGTGGCATATTGATGGTCTTGTCGACTTGTCAATCAGTTAATAATAAACAGCAAATAAATTTTCAAATATCAAGATACAAATAAAGAAAGGCATAGAATACGAAAGGATAGAATGTTGTTGTGAATGTAGTTACTGTTGCAGGACACACAAGCCAAGTCAACTTTTCTGCAAGTATTTATGAACTTTGTTAACAGGCAAAGAATTACAAACTTGTAAGCGCGAGCGGCGTACAAAAACTTCTGAATGAGAAATTGTGTGCAAAAGCGACAATGTCAGGCCGTCGAGACCGGGTTTGGTTCTGCTGGTGCAAATGAATTAAACGGCCACGCCCACCCGCACACACACACACACAGACATAGACATAGACATAGAAAGGGAGAGGAACGTTGTGAAAGGTGCACTAATTGCCAACAACTCGCCGGGACAAGTTTACGGCCAAGGTAAGCGCGGCCAAACTCCGTAGGCCAAAGTTCTACTTGGGCCAAGTTTTTCGGCCATGTAACGCCTACTTTACATGTATGTATGTGTATGTGTATGTTTGTGTGTGTTTGTTTGTGTCTGTGACACAATGAGTGTAAGTGTCCTGTGTGATTTTCGAGTTGTGTCTCAAGTTTTTTGCCTTGCACAGTTTTTACTTTTACTTTTTTTCCATTGTGTATTTATTTCTTCATCTTGTGTAAAACATAACTTTAAGTCTTTGTAATTTTAACTTTAATTTAAAGTTTTTAACTTAACCTTTTTTTTTTTTGTTTATTTTATTATTTGTTATTCACAAGTGCCTTTTTATACAACAATTTGGGTTATTAAATGAATACGTTTGTTATTTTTTTACAAGTTTTTTGCTTTAACTAACTTGTTAATTTTGTTTAGTCAACGAAATATTTTCTAAAAGTTTTGCCAGATATTAAAAAATTAATTTTTATTCATTTTATTCTTTAATAATGAGATATCAGTATGCTGTCGATATGGGGGTAAAACCTTGTGATTATATCAAATTTCATGCCCTTCTTAACGTGTGCTGTCCCCCCTGTTCCTGCTTTTGTCTTATTTACCACATTTCACAAAGTTAATCATTTTACTTTCTTAGCTTTTTATTAAAAATTTTCGTCTCTTAGGAGTGTGGGGGGAGTAGGAGAAGGTGTTGGTTGGTAGGCGCTGCCGTAAAACTACATCATCGTAATTAATAAAGTTGCCATCACATTTTATATTTTCAATTATTCTACTTTATGGTGTAATAAATTTTTCTCTTGTCATATATGCCACAACATTTTTTTTTTATTTATACATTTTCAACTTTTCTTTTTTTTTTATGTTTTCTGTTCTTCTTTTTTTATGTCATGCATCGTTTTGGCTTATTAAATTCGAATAAGCGTTAATTTTTTATGACTTTAAGAGATTTAAAGTGTGTACTTAAAGCAATATTTTATGATTAATAACTGAATTCTAATAGATAGATTTTGCAATAAATTGAATGAGTGTGTGTATATGAAAGGTTTATTTGAATTTCTATGAATTTTAATTCAATCAAATCACACAAGAAATAGCACATGGGAAATCTTTAAAATCAACCTAATTCATTTATATTTTTTATAAATATTAAGCACATATTTTTTATCAACTTGAGTGTCCAAATTTGTCATATAACATTGTAGTTCAAAAAGACTTTTTGTTTTAGGTAAATTTTTAGAATATTAACTGCAACAAAATTACAATTCTTGTGATATCGAAAACTGTGAAAAAAGAGAACTTGTTAAGACTTTTTAATACTTTTTTAATTTGCTTCGACTTATCAATTAACTAACCTAAATTGCTTACTGCTTTAGTATTATTGTTATTAGATGTAATGTTGAAGTTGTTCACTAAAGGTAAACATTATTGAAGTATGCATATTTCTCCCCTTTTTTTCTATTTGATTGAATTCATAAAGATATAACTTTCAATATCTTTGCTTAACAACTAACTTACAGTGTAGCGGCAATAACTTAAAAAAGAAATCCTTACAAGGACTGGCTAATGGTTGAGATGATGGCGTTGGCTTCAAGAAGCGCACTTGAGTGCAGCTTATTTTCTTAGGCTTGCATAATTTACGAGCATTTTCATTGATGATGTGGAACTGCAACAGCTCAAAAGGGGTATGGGACAGGTAATAGAGATAGAAAGAGAGAGGGTGCCAGTGGATTCCATTGAGACACGAACTCGGCACTCACGCAAAACAGAAGGATAGATGGATAGATAGGTATTCAGTCACTTAAATTAGCCTTAAGTTAGTACCAACGAGTGTTTTGCTTAGTTACTTTGTATATACTATGATAAGTGCAGTGAGTCTTCTGTTGTTGTTGTTGTTGCTGCTGTTGTTGTAGATGTTCCTTCGACTATCAACTTTAGAACTCCTTGCAAGGTTCATGAGCTATGCTGTGCATAAGCTGCTGCTCATGCATATCCTAGTGGCATATTTCTTTTTTGCTTCTCTTGTCCTTGCTTTTCTTTATTTTGTTTCTTTTTTTTTTTTAGTCCGACATGTCCAAGTTTGTGAAAAGTTTCCATCCAATCCACCAATCCAGGCTTGTAGTGCAAGACCGACCGACCGCCCATTGATTACAAGCTTTTTATTAGCCACCCAAAAGCAATTTGAATATGCTCATGTCAATCCTTTTGCATGTCCTTTAGTTCTTTAGCCAGTGCCAGAAAGCTCTTCTCTATGGCTCTGCAACGTATATTGAGCTGTAACATAAGTCGATGCTATTATCCGGTCAACTAGCCGAACAAAAAAAAAGAAGAAAATGAAAACTAAAAAGAAATTTCAAAGATTATTATTATGCAGTATATTTTGTCTTCCGGCTTTTCGTTGCTTGTTAGCCATTATTTGGCCAGAGATGAAACATTGCTTTAAAAATGTTTAATGAGCAAAACAAACTAAAGGATCCCTGTTGGGGGAAACTAACTCATATAGCGCTTTATTTTCATGGCTGGCTACATGCAGCTGCATTTACTGCATTTTCAATTTTTTTTTTTGCTTCTATAAAAAAGAGAAAATTGCACAAAGACTGAAGAGACAGCGCAACAGGAGCTAATGTTAAGGACACTCATTCGCCATGTGGCAAAGAAGGGGGTTATTTCACTATTAAGAAAATATTGCACTAAATAGAGTACTTTGATTTTGTTATTCAATCTGATTTTAGTTTTTTTTTATGTATATCAAAGTGAAGGTATGATTTTCATTAAACGAAGCATTTGGATTAAAGGTTTAAAATATTAGATTTCTCTCTCTTCTTTTCCAACAAAAGTTAGATCATTTGTTCTTATATTAAATGTTTTTAAAAATTTTAAATTTGCTCCATTAAATGCAGGAAAAATGCACTGCTCTTTTTTTTATCAAATTATAAAAGTTATCTTATATATGAATATTTATAAATGTATTTACCCACACTGACAATAAGATGAAATCAAGCTGCGTTCACACACACACACACTCGTACACTCCCTGACCAAATGCAAAAGTCTCGATTATGCTCCCAGCGGGTGTTTTCCCTACCAGAAGCAAAGTTTTATTATCAGTAGCAGCAACAACAACAGCGACTCATAAAATATGTTTGCCATCAGACACAGATTCACACACACACACATATACTTGTGTATATATGAAAGAGAAAGCGAGAAAGAGACTTTGTATCTGCTATTGCCTTATTCTTCATTTAACAGAACGCCCCACGGGAGGCGTGGCCACCCACGATGCCTTTTGTTTTATTTTCGCTCCTTCATATCGGACCTCACCGTACGGAAGCTGGTCCTTTTAATACCCTTTCCTAAGGTTATAAAGCAAAAATAAAACCTCCGTTTGTTCTAAAAAGAAAAATAGATATAGAAATAAACACAAATCCCTTACAAATATTTTAATATAATTCTCGTTATTAGTTCACTCCATAGCCGATCATTTTGAACTTCCAAAATAAATTTTATATAGTTTCTTTATATGGAAATGTTTAATAATTTTTCATATAAAATTTACTATTAATATTTGAAATATTTTGCATAAATAAAGTATTTATAAGGGTATATGCAATTCAGTGAGTCAAACTTACCTTATGGTGTGTTTTTCTGATTTCTTTTTTTATATGAATCGCTTGCTTTTTGGGCTTATTATATTTTGCTTTTACACTCATTTAAACCATTTCATAGTAATTTTGCTTATAGCTAATTTTAAGCTATTGCCCTGTGGCCTGCAGCCTATGCCCACATCCACTTTCCTTTCTCTTTCTTTCTTTCCTTCTCTTTAGACCAATTGTTTTGCGGTTTTGAGACAAAAGAAGAATCCACAGTGGCCTAAAACCTCTGGCTAATGCTGCTGTTGTTGTTGTTTGCCAACGCTTTCTCCCAGTTCGGTTCTTCTATTTTGGTGTTCTTTTTCTTTCCTTCTTCTTTTTATGACAGCTATTGCTCCGTTGAGAGTGTGCCTTAAGTTATGCTATGGTTTTTTTTCTTTTTTTTTTGGTGGGGAGAGGGGCTACATAATTCAGTTAATTTATTATTTATTAAACTTTTGGCATCCATTAGCTGACAAAAACTTTCACTTTATAAATTGACAATTTGGTTTTTTTTTCGCTATTGTTGTTTCTTTTTCTTTGTTTTTGCGTTACGTTGAAATTATTATCTATTTTTCATATCCCCAACTGGTTGGTGGTGCGAAATATGGCATTGAAGAGGGAAACAGTTGGTTGAATAGGGAAATCTCTGAAATTTTTGCATAATTTAAGAAGTTGCACAAAAAAAAAAAAAAAAAAAATTCAACTACTAAGCCAGATCTCTGTCACTTGAGGTGCGAAAAAGAATTATGTATCTGGACGGGATTTGTTTGAAACTTGTGAAGCTTAAATGCTGTGCTGGGGGTTAACTACCAACAGCAACAAGGATGCGGATGCCCAGGAAAACAATGAGAATGCCCACAAAAGCTGTTTGCCATAGTCGACGCTCGACGCATGGCATAGCAACAAATTCTAATATTGCTGTTTCTCTTCCTTTAGCTTGCTTGCTTTTGTCTTTCTTCTTGTTTTTGTTTTGGTTCTTGGGATTTTTATTCTAGTTGTTTTTGTTTTTGTTGCTGTTTTCAACGTCTGCCCTTCACCCTGGACACGCAATGTGGCCAGTCGGCCAGTTGACTTCAAATTGAGTTGTGTGCAAGGCTAAAGCTATCCAACATGGGCCGCTGGGGCTAAGCGCCAATGCGACAAAAGTCAAAGGCTGCCGTCCCAGGCGCAGTGTGAAGATATTTATGGCCCACTGGACACTTGACTTTAGAAGCTCTGCTCTTGTTAAACCGTTTAGACTTAAAACTTCAATGCGAATGCGGCCAATTGTTGCAGCCCAATTGATGGAAAACTGAATCAATTTGAATTTACCAATTAAACGAAGAAAATGGAAATTTCACTAGAAAAGGAAAAAAAAAATGTTGTTTTAAAATCGAAATTGTTAGCTGGAGAAGTAATGTTTGTTAAAATTGAGTACTATGCGTTTTGATTTTGGTACTTGTATTTAATCTAGTCATACTCCATATTTTGGCAGAGTCGAAAAAAAATGTCGCCAAGTTCTTTTATATCTGAAAAACATATTGTGAAAATTTAGGATATAACAAACAAAACAATATTTAGTTTAACTCACCTGATAATAATAAAAAAACATATCCGATAGGTCCTCCGCTCACGCATCAACTGTGGATACGAAAAAAAAAGCTATATAATCTTAAGTAAAAAACTTATGTACATATACCTATTTTATACAAATAATATATAATTTACATATACAAATAGCATATAATTTATATATTGCTACACAGCTGATCATGAGATCAACAAAAATCCAAGTCCGACAGCTCAGAGTCCAAGATGCTGCCGCCAAATTTTATTCGATCTGGAAAAAAATATTGCCGCTCACACACTGCTATAATATAATACAATTATATAATTGTATTATATTATATATATACATATTTATAAAATCAACAAATCACTCAGCAAAAATCCAGGTGCGCCACCTAAAAGTCCAACAATCCTGCCGCCAAATCCCATTTGATCTGGAAAAAAAAGATTTAAAAAAAATTATTTACACTCACCAGACGTCCGCTCTCCCCGCCGCCCCCGCACTCACTGAAGTTTGCCGCCCACACACCGCTCTCTTTATATAGAATTTCGAGAGAGAAAATCGGTGTTGCAAAACACTAGCACTAGCGCAGTGTTGAAAAATTCGATCAGCTAATGTTAGCGCGACTGTTAAGTTAACATTTCGAGCCCCTGTTAAGCCTTCAAGCCTCTGTTAAGTTAACAGTCATGTTAACACTACCCGCTCAAGTTTTACAACACTGTTATGGAATATTTTTCACAACACTGACATTTTCTCTCCCGAAATTCTATATAAAGAGAGTGGTGTGTGGGCGGCAAACTTCAGTCAGTGCGGGGGCGGAGGGGAGAACAGACGTCTGGTGAGTGTAAATAATTTTTTTTTAAATCTTTTCCAGATCGGATGTAATTTGGCTGCAGCATTGTTGGACTTTTAGGTGACGCACAGGATTTTTGCTAAATCATGATCATTTGGGCAGAAATACATACATTCCTTAATATCAGCGAGCAGACATGGATTTTCTGCTGTGCCATTATCAGGTGAGTGAAAATGAATATTTTAAATCTCTTATTTTTCCAGTTCGGATGGAATTTGGCGGCAGCATTCTTGGACTCTAAGCTGGCGGATCTGAATTTTTGCGGAGCAAAGATCGGCTGATCAGGAATAAGTATTGTTTTTATTATACATACATATCAAATGTTCTCACATATGTACGTATATTTTTCAGATTTGAAGGAACTTAAACAACTTTAAACGTGCAGAGTGTGTACATTGTACATATACATATGTATCTTTTGAGGATGAAAAATCAAATATCAAACAAAAGTTTTCGGTAAATCGAATATTTTCATCACGAATTGAAAACAAAAGGTAAGTGAAATCAAAATATACATACATAGCTTAAAAATATATTTTTATGTGAACTAAAAAATATAAATGGAAAATAAACTAAAAATCAATGAAGAGAAACCATAAAATAACTAAAATCAGTGTTTGTAAGAATATATATTTATGTAATTTAATACTATACACTTTTAATTTCGGAGGTTTAATTGTTAATAAAGGGAAGCGATTCGTCGATGGATTTTAGAAGTCTGTTAAACTGGAATGAGACTAGTGAGTGATCAATTGCAAAAGTGTAACTCGACCAACCCTTTAAACTTTATCGAGAAATCTCCTTAAAATTCCAAACTAATTGTACTACATCTGTCGTTTGCCATAGCTTAGCTTAGGTATTTAATGCAAATGCAATTGTTAACTTTAGCATTGTAGATAAGACCCATTTACACACACATATACACACACACACTCACATGCAACCCAGCAAGCCTTCATTCCATCTAATGCAATTGGACAATTACTTGCGCTACATTTCGAGGTTTAACAAATCACCTGCTCACTCTCTTATATAGTCTCACCTGACGCTCTGTTGTTTACAACGCTTACAAATGAAAATAAACGCATTTCAAGCTAATTAAACAATAAAAGCGCAAGAATGCGCAGCCCCAAAAGCAAATGAAATACAGTAAAAGTAAAAAGTAACGCAAATTGAAAGAAAGAAAACGAGGGTAAAAAAAGAGAACTCCACACACATATACACACACACTTGAAAAAAATAAGAAAAACATGGAAAGAGGGAAATGAAAGTGCACAATTAGGTGTGATGGTATTAGGAAAAAGGGTGTGGGCGTTGCCACGCCTCTCACTCTGATACTGACAGCTGACAAACGCCCGAGTGCCGACAATACACACCCACACATACACATATACACACAGAGGCTTACATACACAAACTCCCACGAATGTAGGCAACAAAGATGACTACAACGGCGGAGACGCGGCACAATGATGTTGCAATTTAATTTGTATTGTCGGTGTGTATTGTTGCTGCCAACACAATTGCAGTGACAGTGATGATAATGATGATGACGATGATGATGATGAATCCACTTAATTGTAAGAAGTCAGCAACAGGAGAATCCTTTAATTTAACAGCCAAGGGATGAGTGAATAGAAGAACTCTGTGCATGTGTGTATGAGTGTGAGTCGTATACTTGCCTCATCCTTCTCTTTACAATTCAATAGTCGTATAAAGAGAATTTTGAATTAATTTGCTCAAGCAATTTATTGATGAAACAAAGGCTCATTAAAGCCTTTACACTTATCTCATTGATTCAATCTTTTATTTTCTTTTTTAGTGCCTGTCGGCTAATAAAATTGGCATATATCGAACGTTGAATTAAATGCACAATGTATATGGCTAGACTTGATATAAGATCATGTTAACTATTAATCGCGGCACAGGCGCTTCGATGGTGGCTCTTCCAAAGTTGGGGCAATCGATTGGAGCAGCGTTGAGTTCGTATGATTTCCAAAAAGCGTTAGCAACAAGGCCACACCATAGCCAGTGGCACGTTCACCCTATCAACGATAAAAAGAAAAACGTAAATAGAAATTGAATAGAAAGAATATGAGATATCTATTAAAACAACACATGTGCAAATCACTTACACAATGGACTGGGGTGGCCATATCAACATGAATCCAAACGCCAGGATAATCGAAACCCAAATGAGCAGCCACAAAGAGACCAGCACATGATGACTGCGCATTTTGACGGTCCTGGAAGGAAAAAAAGAACACAAAATAACATTAAGAAGGAATTTTAGATGACCATTTACAGATTAGGTTGACGTAATTGAAGAAACATTGGACTGATAAAGGGAGCTCAAGTAAAAAACAATTATTAGCAATAGGTAGCAATAGATAGATAATAAATTTATATGAGGTTAATGCAATATATTGTTGAAATCTAGGTCAAAATAACATTACTAGAATATATTGTCTTTACAAAGAGAACTGTTACATAATAGAAGCTTACTTTTGATACATCCCTCGGATATTATATATAAATGTGTATGTATGTGTACTTTTTCATATGTGTATAGAATGTAGCATGCAACAAGCAAAAGTTGGCAACGCTTTATTAAAAAGTGTCCCGCTGAGTAGAGCAACAAAGACATATTTATTAATGTATATATATGTATGTACTTGGGTCCCCATAGAAAGGGACGTTTCTCTATAAAAGTATAAAGTAATTTTAAATATTTAATACAACAATATTTGCTAGCTAGATTTAAGGCTGATTAACAATTAATATCTATATATTCTTTATACACAGAAACTTTAATAAGTATTAGCCATTTTAAGCAAAATTTTAAAAGAAAATTAAAATTATTTTGTAATTGTTGTATAGCTCTAAAAAACTTATTACATTTTCCCTTTAAACGAACCTCGATTATATGCATGTGTGCCTAGAATATAAATATATATAAATCTGAGTGTGTTAATGCCTAAATTATATGCCCTGCAGTGTGGCAGTTGCATATAGCGGAAGCAGTCGCTCTACTAACTCGAACGGAAATTGCAGCGCTTAAATGCCAAACATAAAGTACACTTTACACAGCAACAAAGAAAGGCAAGAAGCACACAGATGCATTCATACATATATATACATTGTACACACATACCATGCGTGTTACCCCAGCTGACAGTTGGCCAAAAAAGGAGGTGATTGTCAAGCTCCATCACTAACAGCAGCAACAATCTAGAGGAGAGAGACAGAGCAGCCAGCAAGCTGTCCAAATTGCATGACAACGCGCAACGTTGCTCCCGTTGCGTTAGTTCCCAAGATGAAAATCTCACACACACACACACACACACACTCACACATATATACAAAGGGTGCAAACATCGTCCGTCGGAATAGCGGAAGTCAAATGTCCATTGACGAAACTGGTTGGCAACACAGCAGTTGTTGTTTTTCTTAGAGTTTCTTTACCCAGTTGTTGCTTCTGGCCCGTGCATTTGGCGGCTCTTTCAACTAATAACAAGAGATGCTTTTGTCGGGAAATCTTATGGCTGTCATCCCCTTCCCCCTCTTCATCATTGTCGTCGATCCCTGGAGTTAGTTTGATTGTCAAAAGTTGAAAGCACTGTGTGTACACTGTACAGTGTAACTAAATTAGTTGATGGCAGGATGTGGATAACATAGATGGATTCTATTAAAGTAAGTTTTAACTAAAAACTTCATAGGAACATATATTATGCGTTATGCAATAAAATCAAATAATACTTTCTTTCTATATAGAATCGATCATCTTTTGTCCGAGGATTGGAAGACTCGCCTCATCTTTATTAAGGCCAAATTCTAAGGATAAATTTATTCTTCACACCAAAAACGTAACAAGGAAAACTTAAATGTCAAGTCTTGTAAAATATTGAATGGTTACTCATTGAATTTGATCAAGATAGTCAAACAAACACGCACCCACAAACCGCCCACACACGCACACATACAGCCCGCACACACACCCAGCTATATAGAGAAAGGTAGCCCTATTTTCAGTGACCGAACCCAACCAAAAATTTCTCAGTCATGCCGGGCCAGCGCGTGCTTTCATCAATAATGGCAAACATTTGTCAACATAATGTCATTAACATTGATTGCATTAGGCAGCGCATTGATTTTGTCTCTCAGCCTTTTGTAAATAACCAAGCCAAAGCCTATACATATATACCATCACTATTCGTTGCCCCACAACCCCGACGACAGTCTTTCAACCACTCTCTGCACGCAACAACTAATTGCGGTTTAGAACGTGACCAAACCCAATAGAAAGGCCATGCTCCCTCAGTCCTCCTTCTCTCTCCCTTCATTTTCACGCAAATTGTCACATGTGTGACAACACAAGTGTCAGCTCGAGAGGATGAAGCGGATGGACTTTTGATGCAACACGGCACATTCATGATAGCAACTCATGCGGTTCATTTACGATTAACAAGAATTTAAATTAGCAGCCAATAATGATTCGCCCCAATTTCGATTGAAACATTATATTTAACAAATTTACGGTGCTCTTTATCCATTTGTATTAGAGTTAAATGGCTTTGACTCTTTTTCAATATCAATCCAAAAAAAATTAACTTTTCAACTAACTTTTTGTCTGAAAGGTATTCAAATCAAGGGTCTAATATGGCAAATATTATAAGGTTTAAATAGAATTCAGCGATCTTATAGCAATGGATAAATATTCACAAATAATTGAAACTCTTCTCTCTCTCTCTCTCTGTAACTGTTACTTTTAAATACTTTTAAGCAGAAATACAAATTCTCAAATCATTAAATCAACTTTTCCATTTTTTCAACAACCTTGATAAACAGTTTTTGAACTTCTTTTACTTTCGCAATTTTTGTTTTCAATCTAGAAATATTGTGCTTAAAATCAAAAGCATTATCTTATCTTAAATTGTGTATTTGAAGGCTTATTTAATAGCTTTTATAATTTTACTTTTCATTCATAAGGTATATAAAACCTTTTCCAGACATATATATACGTATATATTGTATATCTGTAGGTAAGAAGCAGTCTGCTGACAGCAAACTGTTTAAGCTTTTGTCGCGACGTGCAAAAGTTGCACGGAAACCGATACACAACAAAGCGGAAAGATTTGTGTTAACAACCAATGGCGGACGACCCGCCCCTTTCCTGCCACACCCTCCTTCAGCACCATTAGTAGGCAACGGAAGTCGCGGCTATTGAGCAAATTACGTGACCTTTGCCCAAGTTCTTACCGAGATGAGAAAGTGAAAGTTTAAAGTTTAAGCTATGAGAACTGCTAAACTGGACCTTGATTAAATGGAAATGCAACAAGGCATCAAAAAAATTTAGTAATATCATTTTAGACGCCTTGAGGTCGTGTCATAAAAACAAAACTTTGCTGCATAAAAAGTTCAATTTAATTCATTTGGCGCAAGAGAAAAAAAAAAAGGAAACCAAACAAATGCAAAAAGTCGCCGTACAATTGAATGTAAAATGTTGGCGCTTAATAAAAATTTACCAACTTTTACCAGAGTCAAAAAAAAAAACAAAATGAGAGAGAGAAACAATTACGCATATGCCATGGAGGTTGCAACACGTTGCTGTTGCCGCCTCTTCCTGGAGTTGGACTTATCTAAAATTCATGTTTGCTTCGGTTTCCCCCCCCCCCCCCCCATCCAACCACCGCACATTTTACGATTTAACATAAAAATCAATTACCAACAATGGTAAAATTTCACAGTCATAAAATTTGAGTAACTTTTGTAACTTAGTCTCGGTGGAGGAGCGGCAACACGATAGGCTGAGGCCGGCTCAAAAGCAATTGTGCGGGAAGGAGATCCAAATTGAGAAACAATTGGATGAAATGTGTTTAAACAATTTTATTGTTCTGTTTCTGTTTCTTATGTTTTACTTATGCCACCACTGCCGCCAAAATGCCCCAGCGTATCGATGCTAAACAGAAGCCAAAACATTTGATTTACAGGGGGGGAAGCAAGCGAATCAAGCGGGTACGGTCACGGTACAGCGGAGCTCGTTCAATGTCCAAAGGTTCTAGGACAACAGAAAAAAATTCGGTCATGAAGTTTAAGAAATTTTTGGTCTTTATCGTTTTTTATGTTTTGCTCGCTGAAGCGAAAGATGAAAATTCAAATAGCGGTTCAATAAAACACAACAAAAGGAAAGAAAAGAAAAGAGAGAAGAAACGAAAAACAAGAAATAAAGCGAAATAAAATCAATAAAATGATTCAATTTCTTATGAAACTAAACCAAAATAAATATTAAAAAGATTCAAGTTAAATAAAATTAAGTCAATGGATTGCAATTCAATGAGAATGCTGAAAAAATTTGCTTAGAAGTTAGCCAAGTATTCGGATTTTTCTAAAGATTAACTTAAGATCATGTTTGGCCAACATTATTTGAACTGATTAATAACAATCAAGTAAAACATTATAATCTTATTAACTCTTTCACTAGTCTTCTCTTTATATCTTTCATTGACATTCCCGTCTTAGTACATATAATTCAAAATTGTTGTCAGATGAATTGCATTCATTTTAAAACCCAGTAGTTAACCATCTATCTCCCCAGAGATTCACCAAAAGCTAGCCAAAATGAGATGTGGCTCATTCCGACAGGCAACAACAACAACAAAAGCAATAAAGTGCAGAGAGCCCCCCAGAGTTAAGCGACCACTAACTACACTCATAATCCGTCCATTTAGTGGGGAACTACGAAAAAGTGAGTGTTGCCAGGGTAGGAGAATCAAACGCCAACAAAAAAAAAAGAAAAACCTCGTGTAATTTAAACGCAACGCATGGGAATTTTCCGTGAAAAGCAGAGCAGCAAAAATAGGCATAAACTCACATTTTGTGTGTGTGTGTGTGTGTGTGTGTCTGACTTTTTTTTTTTTTTTGTTTGTCTCTGTGGAAGGCTGACAGAAAGTTTTACCTTTTTTGCATTTAACGTTGAATGCATTTGGAATTTAAAACACTTTATCAGAGCACAGCATTGACAAAGTGCGCGGCGCTGTCACATCAACTGCAGTTACTGCAGGGTTTGGGGCAACATAGAGGCAGAGGCAGTGGCAGAATCCACCAGCAGCAACAACAATGGTGTGATATTCTGACTTGTTTTTTTTTTTCTTTTTTGATATTTTGGTTTGGATAGACCAGCAACGACGAAAAATCAAACAGCCAACAGGCGGAAAGGAGAGGTAGCAGGTGAAAGAAAATGTGTGTTTGTGTTTGTATGTGTATGTGTGTGTATGTGTATGTGTGGCAGGTAGCCAAAATTGCCATGCCACTTGACCTCTCTGGCACCTCTACGCACCATTTTGGCCATCCGCCCACGGCGTGACAATGATGAATGACCATTGATCCGAAGCATTTTAGACGTTGTACAATAAAGGTAACTCGATTTGGTTTTCTGTTGTGGCCGCTTGCTTGTCTGGAGGGGTCTTGGCCGGGTGTCGTCGCTCCAAAGCGCATAGTTTCCATTTTGTAATGGCTGCAAAAGTGGCTGGCTAGCATAGATTGAACACCAAAGTTTTTTCATTCTCTGTGTTTTTTTTCCCCCCTCTTATATCGATATATGCAACATGCCATGGGGTGGGGGCTAGAGTAGTTAGTGGCCGGGGCATGTTCTTACATGGATGTGGGCATAAATCACAGTAATACTAATCAATCTTTAAACCAAACATGACGTTCATCATTTTTCGCCACATTGCGGTCGCCCGAGAAAAATCATAAAACGATGCCACAAGAGAGAATGATGTAAAAGAGAAAAAAAAGCAAGAGGGGAAAGAGAAATACGAATAATTGCTTTAGGGATAAAGTTAATTAAAAGGGAACTACAATATGAAGAAAAAACCAAACCATAATTATAAAATATGTTAAATATGTTTGGGCATTAACTTGAGCCGACAATTCCAGGATAAATTGATTAAATTTTAAGAAGAAATGGAATTTAAATCTGTTCTTTTAAGATAGATTATGT
The DNA here is from genome assembly GCA_035045865.1 of Drosophila austrosaltans. Taxonomy (NCBI): domain Eukaryota; kingdom Metazoa; phylum Arthropoda; class Insecta; order Diptera; family Drosophilidae; genus Drosophila; species Drosophila austrosaltans. The sequence continues at coordinate 510,108 of JAWNOQ010000049.1, read as the reverse complement.
GCTGAGAACTTGCGCCACTCTACTTTGCTTTTTAATGTTAAAGTTTTTTACTCACCGCCACAGAGTTTTTCATATCGGCAACGGCCGATGCAAATTCAGAGAAATGCAATTCTGGGCAATAAATAATGGGGGCCAATAAATCGCCAGATTTGCGTCCAGCCTGCAATGACTTTGACTCCCATGTCTCCGAGTTTGTCAATATGGCACCATGATATTTCCCAGTTGCTACACCCTGCAAGCAAAAAATAAAGAAAAATTAATGGAAAAATGTTGTGAAAAACAAATCAGAGACTAAATATTTAACAGTCAATACCTAGAATCAGTCTGTGATTCATATACAAATAGATTAAAATAGATAAAAAGAAACTTAAAAAGAAATAATATTAAATCTAAATATATCATAAGTCATTCATTCCGAAATCCAAAAAATTGTCTATTTTTTTAAACAAAGTTCTTGCTGCACACAAAATTAAAGTAAACCAAACTACGATTGAGACTAATTTCGCTTAACCTTCAACATTGATTACCTTCTACCAACATTTAGAGAATTAGAATTCTGGGGTCCTTCTAAGATAAGTTGAAAAAAATTATCCCTAAAGCAGTTTAAATGTTGACGCCTGGCCAACTGAGTACGAGGGGGGTTCCCGTTTGATAGAAAAACAAGCAACAATCAACAAAATGCCAGCAATAAAACTGTACACCAACTAACAATGTTAAGTTTTGCTGTAAAGGGGGGAAAAGTGATGATGGTTGGCTGAGAAGGATGGAGGGGAAAACGAAAATTTTCGAGCTTCCGACGCGACCGGCAATAAAAAGGTGCAAGGTTATTTAGCACAAGCAACACCCAAACAACAAGCACAGAGAGTCGAACCGAACAGAACAGACCAGACCAGACCAGGAACACAGCAGAGCTAGGACCAACAACGAGAGCCAAGGACTCCATGGCACGTGTTAAACTGCAGTCCGACAAATGAAGGCAGCTCACACACACACACTAAAATACATGCATACACACAAACTCAATTGAAAACAACAACAAAAGGTGTAACGAACAGCAAAAACATAAAATGTAAAAGCGAAAAAAAATGTTCTTGTTGCTGTTGCAGTGGCAGTTGCGCCAATGTTGGCAATTAATATTATTGCATGCTGTCCATGCTCTGTGTGTGTATGTGTGTCTGTGTGTGTAATGAAATTAAGCACAACAAGCGCCAAAACGAATTTCTAAACAAAATTGAAAACTGTTGAGAATGTAAATTGTACAAAAGTGTTGCCTACTTCAAGGCGTTTTTTTTTTCCCTTCAATTCAAGCAAAATGATTGAAAAACACCCAAAAAATATTAAAATGCAATGAAATTTTTGCCATCATTCTACTTGCAACTACTGGTCGTCCCTCTGCTTTACCCTTACCCAGCTATATTGGCCATAACCAGTTTCGATTTATTTCCCATCGAACCACAAATAACGTAAATTGGCATCATATTTTAAGCAAATTGCAGCCAAGATTTATGGTAATTGTGCGCCATCGCAACGCGTTGGTTTCACTGTTGCTCTCTCCTCGTTTTTGGTGCAACCAAAAGCAGTCAAGAATCATCCCCAGTCTCCCTCTCTCTCTCTCTCCTCTTCTCTCATTTCCCAAGTAACACAAAAGGCTTTGTTGTTCTTCTTGTTTAACGGGGAAGGTTTCACGAAGCAACCCAAAAATTTGCAATTTATTTTTCCAATTAACCTCGTGACTTTTGGTAAAAAGTACTTGGCATAAATTTCATTCGCATTAAAAAAAAGATGTAAGACTTTTTTTTTTTTTGAGGGGCGACACAAAAGGAGTTCCAAGAGTAGGAGTAGGGAATTGTAGATGAAATAACTCAAATATTTTTCGGGGTGCAATAAATGTATATAATGATACAATGGCCACTGAATGAATGGTGGAATTTCAAACACCAAAAGTGCAAAGATGAAATGTTTCTCTCAAAAGGGAATAAATCAATGAAAATGAGTCGTCGACTTGCTATACCCTGCGCCGATTAAATGAAATTAGATTCGGCTTTCAATTACTATCTATGATTCAATAAGAATTCGATTACTGTAGTAAGAGAGGTATGAAATTTACTAAGGCTAGATATCCTTTGCTTTAGTTCCAAAACCGACTAATCCACCAAAGATCTGTATAAATACATACTAAATTTGGTTCAACAGAATATACATATTCTAATAATAGTACAAGCAGAAGAAAAAACTATTTAAATCTTCGAGTAAAAACTCGATCACCTTTACTCTTCTTACCTGAGCTCCTGTTAATGTGGCCATATCAAGAATTATGTTAGCCTTAAGATCCTTGTTGGCAAAACAGACACCATCGGCCAGTACCAGACGACCCTCGGCATCTGTATTATTAATTTCCACAGTGCGACCCGAATATAAAGTGTGTATATCATCGGGACTAAATGATAGAAGAGAAACGTGTCTAGAGTTAATAAGAACTTAATTGAACATTTAACAAATTAACTTACCGCGTGGCATTTGGACCAACAGAATTTTCGGCCAAGCAGAAGATTGCATGGAGATTATCTTTGAATCCGCATTTGACTGCCGCAGAGAAGGCACCCAAAATGGCAGCGGCACCACCGCAATCCCTTTTCATTCCAGGCATAGCAGTTTTGCCCTTGATGCTCAAACCACCAGTATCATAGACAATGCCTTTGCCTACCAGAGCAATAGTCTCCTGGGCCCCCTTGGGCTCATGGGAGAGCACAACCAAAGCTGGTGGTACAGCGGCAGCCTTGCCAACTCCATAAATGCCGCCAAAGCCGCGATTTTGCAATTCCTCACCACGTATGATTTGTGGTTCCAGTGATAGTTCTGTGGCCAGCTCTTTAATGGCCTGCACAAAGTGATCCACATTCATTTCATTGCAGGGCATGTCCACAATGCGTGCCGTTAGGCGTATACCATGGGCAGTCTCAGTCAGGCACTTTATTTCATCTGCTGATAGTGGATCAGTCTCAATGCACCCATCCTTGTCAATCACAATAAATTCCACATTGACCACATTGCGTGACGTTTCGGCATTATCCACAGAGTCGCCGCCTGCGGGCGAGGAGGACTGTTGGCCATTACCACCACCCGTCTTGCGGGAATAGAGAGGAAAAGCACGCACCACTGCACAAGCGCTGGCAAATAGATTCTCTCGCTCACAAACTAGCACTACACTCTCCTCGGACACATTGAGAACATGGTTCTTTACCAGCCGTGTGATGGCATGGGCGCGCGACGAAGTATTGTGTCGCGAAGCCTTTAAGGGCAAGGCAGCCATGGTGGCCACATCCAAATAGAGTGATACCTTGTCCGTGGGTGCCGGATGCAGGCAAGCCAAAGCATTGCGAAAAGTCTCCTCCGTAACCCGTGGCTCCAATTTAATGGCCAATTGATTATACTTCAATAAATTCAAATGACGCAGCTGTCCAATAATCAAAACGGGATGAGCCTGAGGATCACTCTCACTCAAGGAGGAATTAAATCTTACGTCCGTAGCCATCTGTAAGGGAAGAGAATGCAGAATACAATGTGAATGAATATGGACAGCTCAAAAGTCTTATCCCACGCACTTTTCAATCTTATCAAAATGAAACAAAGATCTCTTATCAACCAATGAGTTCGTAGTACAAACACTAATCCGCCACATGACACAGATTCTCAATCTTAATCACACAGGGCCGCAATAAATAGAAATGAAGGGAGCCTAAGCAAATTAGTCCAAAAAGATAACAACAGAAACATGTAAACGTTATAGTTAAATAAAATTATTAATATTAAATTGAATATTTACTAAAGATAAATAAGATTCGATTCCATTATTTAAATTTCAGATTTATATATAACCGAGTATATTAAAAACCGGACCTGCTTAACCTATAAAAAAATGTTTTATAGTAGCAAAAAATCTACAAATTTTAAATTACGCTCATAATTCTCCCCCACTGATAAGCAGCAGCAGCACCTCCAGAAGCGATTCTTTGATAAATAATGCCGGCATAGCTACGTCATCATTGGACGCCGACTTTTTGTATGTGACCTTGAGGCCAGTCGAATGACTACAAGAACAACAAGTGGGTCGTTGAACGCTTTGCGGGGGGGATATTATATGTGGGAGTATGTGTGTGTGTGTATTTGTGTGCGTATTGCAGCTGGTGCGACCAATAAGATAGCGCTGATGACTTTGTATTTCTTATTTTTTTGCAAATTGTTCTGTGCTATTTATAGCAAAAAGAATGCCAAATTGATGCTGTTTTTGTTGTGTCGATTGGTGGCGGGGTGTCGAATAACTCAACAAGCTGGAATCGTTAATAATTCCTTGATTTTTGTCAAACTTCCTCCTCTCACCTTGCTAAAATGACGACGGCTTATTGTGTTGGTCCAAGTAACTAAGCTGCGAAAGGCCTGAGCGGTATGCAGCAGACGCATTAATAAAACAAAACAATTTTTGATAGTTTTGAGTGCTCCAAGTATCCTTTTCTCTCTTTTGTGATGCAGAAAAATGCCGGCGTGTTAGCTCGAAAAACAAAAACAAAACTGTGTAAAATATATTCGCCACAATGCGAAAAATTTCCCAACAAAATTGACATAAGCCAACACTGTGATAGCCCTTAGCACTGGTTCCAAACGAAAAACTAGCGCCAGAATCAAAATATAAGTAAATTGTTTACAGAAAATGATTTAGGAATTAAGAAAATTACAAATATTTATGTCTATTGGTAAATTAGTAAGCCTTTATTGGTCGCTTAATAATTAAACTCCTTAGCTCCAAATTAATTATAGTCGCAACGGCAATTGATCAAGTTGACTAGTTCATAACGTAAAAAAAACGTAACTTCAGCTTACGTCAATGCAAACAATAACATTGAAAACTAGAAAACAACGCGCAAATAATTTAAAATAATAAACCTAAATAAAGCAATTTGCATAGCCCAAATACGCCATGAATTTGGTTTCTGTTGCCTTGGATGAACAAAACAACTATCGTAAACGAATGAAGCTTTTGGTGAGGAATGAAACAAATATTGAAATAAGAGAAACGAATCTATGCAAAAAAAGCGCGAAGATTCACCAGAAATATAGTAAGATACTTTTGTTGCCCATTAAATATTAGAATATATTCACAATTATTTTACTTGCCCCTTAGTAAACGCCATAGAGGCTTCTCTAAAACAACAACAGGAGGTAGAAAAACTCGTTCAGGAGTTAACAGAACGCTCCCAGGAAATGGAGCAGCGTGCATCCTTCTTGCATCATGTTCGGAAGGCACTCGATGCTACGAAAGAACGCATTGCAAATAAGAGAGATCTTTTAAAACAGAGCAAGTCGACCGTGAGACAACACAATAATATGATAATGGAATGGTGAGTAGACAATTAAATGATAAAGATGCTTGACACATATATTATGCATTTATTTAAAAATTTGGCACGTGCGCTTTGTTTTTGCCCACGCACAGCATGCACACATTAAAGGAGGTAACTGGCACATACATTAATCATGGAGCATTGCCCGGACGGGAGAAAGGTGTCGTTGTGTGGCAAGACAAATGGATACCCTTTAATTATCCAGGTGGTGATCCGCATGGATTGCCAGCACTTTGGCAGAATCTATACGGTTCCAGCAATGGGAACTCAGTCAAATGGCGAAACCTCTTCTCGGGTGCCACTATTGAAGATAAGATGGAGGGTTCTCGAAATGCCAATATGCCGCCCGTAACCTCAATAATTGAAATTGATCTAACCTCGCCCACCAACACAAAACATACTTCATGATTTCTTGGCAATTTCACAATACTTTCCTGTTTAGGTAGGTCGCCCGCGCAAAGGCGGCGATAAGGAATCAAACTAAATACAATAATAATAATACAAAACCCCAAAAAACAAAAAAAAAAAAAAAATGGAAATTGAACGATGTCTAGTGTTAAGAGCGACATATTTTCAAGTGTCGTGTGATTATTACTTGTTCGCATCGCGCTTTTATTTTATTTGTTTATATGTATGCATCAGCAGCTATCGGTCAAGCGGCTCCTACAAAAACTCTCCATTCCACATCGATCGCCTCACTAAGTGTCTGGAAATTCAGCGCAACGCATTGAAAATGCTCACCGAACTGCTTTGTGGCATTTGTGCCATCGTTTTTCTATATCTATCATATAGATATGCTTTTGAAAGGCCAGCTGGCTTTCCGCCGGGTTAGTCCACCTCCCACCTCAATGCCAATCTATTGGCATTAAATAAAGGATTTGTGTGTTTCCCCAGGTCCGCCGCGCATTCCCATCTTTGGCAGTTATCTCTTCCTGATGCTGATTAATTTCAAATATCTTCATAAGGCCTCGTTGAAACTTAGCAAATGGTACAAATCGGATATTATTGGTCTGTATGTGGGTAAAATTCCCGTCGCTGTGGTCCACAGCGGTGAGGGTGTTCGTGAAGTCCTGACTAACGAGGCATTCGATGGTCGTCCAGGTCTGTTTGTAGCCGCCATGCGCGATCCCTGCTACAAGGTTAGAGGTAAGACCTCACTTGCACTTTGCTTTTTAATTGTTATTTATTGTGTTGAGAGGCAGGGTCAGCTTTAATTAATATTATCAACTAATACCAGTTTATAATCTATTAAGACGACCTCTTCTAATCACGACATGTTTTTCATTGATAAAGAATAATACAGCTGTTTGCGTATTATCAATTAAAAACTGCTTTCTCTTAAACGATCGGTTCGATAGTGATAAAGCTATCAATTTGGAGAGGTATAATTAAGAAACTTTCTTATCAATTATTAAAGTGGGTGGAACATAAAGGGGTAAAGTCTCATCTTATCAGATTTACGAAGTAAAAGTGTTTGGCCCATTTTCCATTGATGATAATTCTTTGTTTCTTAAACAGGCATCTTCTTCCAGGAGGGTTTACTTTGGAAGGAGCAACGTCGCTTTATCCTTCGTTATTTGCGCGATTTTGGTTTCGGACGTCGTTTCAATGAACTGGAATTGGTGATCAAGGAACAAATAACAGATATGCTGGATCTCATACGCAACGGACCACAATATGAGCACGAACATCATTTGGTTAAGCCAGGAGGCTATCGTGTACAGCTGCCGCTGTTATTTAATCCATTCTCGGCCAACAGCCTTTTCCATATTGTGTATAATGAACGTCAGTCGCGTGCTGATATGGCAAAACTAGTTCGCCTCATCCAGCTGGGATTGCAATTTCAGCGTAATGGCGATGATTATGGACGGCTATTGAGCATAATACCTTGGATTCGTTATTTTTGGCCCGAGTGGAGTGGATTCAGGAAACTGAACGAGTCAAATAAGTTTATTTACCAATATTTTTCGGAATTTGTTGACCGTCATATCGAAACATATGATGAGAGCTGTGAACGCAACTTTTTGGATCTCTATATAACGGAAATGAGGAAATGTCCAGGACATGGATTCAATCGTGAGCAATTTATCATGGGTCTCATTGACTTTTCATTTCCGGCTTTTACGGCTGTGGGCGTGCAGCTATCACTTTTGGTTCAATATTTGATGCTCTATCCGGATGTTACGAAACGCATTCAGAATGAAATTGATGAAGTTGTGGGATGCGGACGCCTGCCCACGCTTGAGGATCGCAAAAATATGCCATATACCGAGGCTACCATACGCGAGGGCTTGCGAATTGAGACTCTTGTCCCTTCAGATGTGCCCCACAAGGCATTGGTTGACACAGAACTGTTGGGCCATCGTATACCCAAAGTAAGAAAGAAAACTATAATTTCTAAAACCTATTAACCATTTTTATTCATTTTTAGGATACTGTAATACTACCCAGTTTGTATGCATATCATAATGATACTCGGATTTGGTCTGATCCTGAACAATTTCGTCCGGAACGTTTTCTCGATAGTCAGGGAAAACTATGCCTAAAGTTGGATGTATCATTTCCATTCGGTGCTGGCAAGCGTCTATGCGCTGGTGAAACCTTCTCCCGCAATATGCTCTTTCTCATGACAACAGCCATGTGTCAAAACTTTAATTATATTCTGGCTCCAGGTGACAAGTTACCCGATTTATCAAAAAATCTCAATGGATTAATAATCACAACTCCTGATTTTTGGGTCCAGCTTGAGGAGCGTAGTCATTAAGAAACGATATATGTATTGATTTCTCTCACAAGACCATTAATTATGGTTGTTTATAAATATATTATTCATGCATTGCAGAATTTCTTGATTGATTTATTAGTCGTCTGTCTAACAAGATGAGTTCAAATGTTTCCGTATATGAAGTATTATTTTGAAAGGTTGAAATAATCAATTTTAAATGGGATCAAAAATAAAAAGATTAGATTAAGATGAACTATAGGTGAACTGATAGACGGTAAAAAATAAAATAAATACAATTCAATGTTTTTGTTTGGCACTCTTCTTATCGTATAACACTCATACTTGATTAACAATACCCAATTTTTAGAAAAGCAAAACACAGACTGAGTTTAAAATGGGTTCGAGGGACTCTTTCTATCTTTTAAAGTACTTTACAAACCACTTAAGTTTTCCCCACTTGAGATATTTTAAACACCTAGTTACTGAATTCATGATTGGATTCCCCTGCCGGTAACAACAAAGGGATTTTATTATTGTTTTTAGTTTTATACTATATCAATTTCAGTTACAAATTTGAATTTAAATCAGCGAGAAGTCTGGCAACTCTAATCGTGGTCAATATGTTAGCTCAATTTGAGTTTATCAGTAATGCCAAATGCTTTGCCATATAAATAGCTTGCTAAAACAATGTTTACCTTAAAATGAATAATAATAGTGAATATATAATAGTTTGTTTAGTATATAAATACCAGGAGCTCATATCAGATTAAACCAAGTGGATGTAAAATGGGAAGAACATGTTAGGTACCTTGGAGTTTTACTAGACAAGATTTTCTCCCCAACTTATCTTGTATTATATGTATTAGCGTTAAGCATTAATGTAAGCAAATTGTTATATATCTAAGTTGAAAATGCCAATACAAAATGAACCCTTAACCGTAAAAATATTACTCTCACTTAAATGTATATATCAAAAATCAGTAAATAATGTAAATGTATAAAATTCCTTAAATACATCCATAGCAACATAGAAAACACGACAGTGTTACTTAAACAATTTAGCTAACTGATGTTATATCAATCAAAAAACTTGCAAAACAGGGGTCGTACGGAGAGTTTTGTCCGCAACTGTATAACCACCACCACTATCGCTCGAAAGAGAGGGAGTAACGAAATTTACGTTCTCTCATTTATCGCGCTCTTTTTTCAAATGATGAAATCAGTTTATTTGAATTCAAAGAGTTTTGTTGTCTCCCGCGCCGTAAGCAATTGTGCGAATCCATCGATGGAAAAAACATCGACTATCGATGGTTCCATCAAAATTTAAAGGAGTTATTTTATAGACTTATTTGGTTCAACTATTAAAATAACGAAAAATTTCAATTTATTTGAAAACCAAGAGTTTTGTTGCCCATTCGATATTTTGCGTGTCCATTCGATTTTTCCATCGATAGTAACAGTTCACGGTCCCACGTGGTGCACTGCTGGCGCAGTGGAAGAAGGAAAACAATAGAAAATTGAGCTAAATATTTTCTTTAAATTGTAGTACTCCTGCTTGCATTATGGCAGATCATAATTTTCATCGGCCTGGGCCGCTGAAGCAAACTAACAAAGCTCACAAAACTGGAAGGCACCGTTCCAAAGGCGCAATTGACAACGCTCTTAAAGGTAAGACTCCGAGAGACAAGTGTCGCATCAAGACTAAACATAATTTTTCGATTTTTTAACCATTGACAGGCAAGGTGGGTCTCAAAGCAATTTCTCACAGGCACCGGCAACAACAGAACAAGGATCAACGACGTAATCAACTAAATCAACTGAGAAAAAACAAACGAAATGATGTGCTGGAGCAGAAGCGTAAGCTGGGTGGCCAAAACACGGCTCCGCATTTGGTCTGTCTGCTTGCCATGCATGAGCAGATTGATCCCCGCTCTGCCTTGAACATCCTGATGGGCTGCGACAGCGAACTAGTCGTGGAGAACTCACCCAGCGGCATTGTGTATATAAATTTGCCTCGTTTTAAGCAACGTTTTGCCTTTGTTGTGCCTCCAGTGGGACGCGGTAATGAGCTCAGCGTTTTGGATTACCTCAAAGTGTGCGATACAACACTCCTTTTGACATCCGCTGCCTTTGGAGATGACGAGATATTCGATCGATGGGGTCATCGTATTTTTAATATGATAACAGCCCAGGGTATTCCCACTCCAGTTGTGGCTCTCATGGATTTGGAGTCACTAAATCCAAACAGACGGACACAGGCCAAGCAAGCGGCTCAAAAATTCATATCCAAATTATTGCCCGAAGAGAAGATAATGAAATTGGATACCTCGAGTGAGGGATTGAATGTTATGCGTCGCATTGGTGGTCAGAAGAAGCGCACTCTTCATAATGTGGCAAATCGGCCTCATCTCTTTGGTGAAATAGTGGAGTTTAAACGGAATTCAAATGACGAATTGGGCACTTTGGAAGTTACTGGTTTTCTGCGTGGTCAATCGTTAGATATCAATGGATTGGTTCATGTACCCGGCTTGGGTGATTTTCAATTGAGTCAGGTTGTGGCTCCACCAGATCCTTACAAACTGGATAAATCACGTGATGGTGAGCATGCCGAAGTTCGTCTGCTGGCGCGCAGTGATCCTGCCAAGCAAACATCGTTGCAAAGTGAAAATATTCCGGATCCCATGGATGCCGAACAAACTTGGCCAACCGAAGAAGAAATCGAGGCTTCCAAAGAAGAAACAAAGAAAATGAAACTAATTAAACGAGTGCCCAAAGGATACAGTGAATACCAAGCTGCCTGGATTCCCGAAGTGGAAGAGGTAGCAGAAGATGCTATGAGTGACGACGACGACGATGAGGAGGATGATGAAGATTTCATGTCCTGCGACAACAAATCCTTTGAAGATGAATACGAGAAACGCGATTCTGAGACTGAAGAATATCTGGATAGCGTTTCCGTGGGCTCCGAGGCTGCATTGAATGACGAAAAATACGATCAGCAAATGGATTTCCAGGAAGAGCGTGAAACCCTGCAAAAACTTCAACAGGCCCGAACCGATCAGTTGTGGCCGGATGAAATTGATACTCCCCTAGATGTGCCCGCTCGCGAGAGATTCCAGAAATATCGTGGCCTGGAATCGTTTCGCACTTCACCCTGGGATACCAAAGAAAATTTGCCCAGTGATTATGCCAGAATCTATCAATTTCAGAATTTTGATCGCACCAAACGGAGGATTCTTGCCGAGTCCAAAGAACTTGAAGGCATAGAGGTAATTAAATATAAATTATATTAAATAAGGAATAGTGCATCTAATTGAAATATCTCGATTTCAGCCTGGTCTCTATGTCACATTGCACTTGATGAATGTGCCCTTTAGTCGTTGGAGTGCCTTTCAATCTGGTAGGCTATTGGATAACATTATAGTTTATGGCATGTTACCCCATGAGCATCAAATGTGTATAATGAATGTGGTGCTCCAACGTATACCCGACTCGGAAGTGCCTCTTAAATCCAAGGAGCAATTGATTGTCCAGTGTGGCTATCGGAGATTTGTCGTAAATCCCATATACAGTCAGCACACCAATGGAGACAAGCATAAAGTAATTGAAAGTAAATTCAATCCAAACTCCAACTAATCATATTCTTTTTCAGTTTGAACGCTTTTTCCGTCCATATGAGACAATATGCGCCACTTTCTATGCCCCCATACAATTTCCACCTTCGGCTGTCTTGGCTTTCAAAGTGAATCCCGATTCAAGTTTAGCCTTGGTTGCTCGTGGACGTCTGCTGTCCTGTAATCCTGATCGTATTGTGTTGAAACGTGTTGTCCTTAGTGGTCATCCTATGCGCATTAATCGCAAATCGGCGACAATACGTTACATGTTCTTCTATAAGGAAGATGTTGAATACTTTAAGCCAGTTAAACTACGTTCAAAATGTGGACGTTTGGGACACATCAAGGAATCCCTGGGTACACATGGCCATATGAAATGCTATTTTGATGGCCAACTAAAATCATACGATACGGCATTTATGTATCTATATAAACGTGTATTTCCCAAATGGACATACGAAGAATGTCTGGTAAGGTCAGCCGAACATGAACGACAGTCTAAGGCGGCGAAATCCAGACAGAATAGTCTTACCATGGATATGGATGATGTATGATAGGACCACAAATTGGAATGTCTTTTACAAAACAAAAGTTGTCTTACCTATTTATAAAGAAATTTATATATAGTAAAATATGGGTATGATCAATAATGAAATTGTTCTGTACATGGCTGTTCTTTTATTTAATGATTGGGAATCTGTTAAATCATTTTCTTTTACACCAACGAATCCTGTTTCGATCTGTTTATGTAAAAATACAATTCATAATTTTGTAAAAGGAGAAAAATGGGGAGATTTTATGAACAATTGGACGACAAACACTGGACACTCATAAAGACAATTAACACTTAATGCTGGCATTCAATCGAGGCTTCTTTAGTTCAAATCGCTATCGGCATCTGTGGTATTTGCCGACTCCTAATGCGCCACGTCGTCATCCTCATCATCAGATTCACCAATTTCGGAATCTAAATCTGATGGAAGCGATGGCAAGAACTCATCATCGCCCTCGTCATCACCCATTTCACCTTCATCGTTATCCAAAATTGGCATATTGAGACCCGGTTGGGGCACAATTATAATTGATTTACGATTCTCTTCGTGCAGCTCATGTAAAATCTGTTGTTGCTTATTCGCAATAGTGGTAACCATATTTTCCAGATTCCTAATGGTAGCCTCATATTCCGTTAGTTTCTGCTTCAGTTGCCAATTCTCGGCACGACAAGCGGCCAATTCCAATGAAGCATATTTTGCGATTTTGGTGTCGTCACTCTCCGCTGCTCTATTTCTAATGAATCTTACTGACTTTTAGTAAAGGGAAAAAGAGTAGAAAAATTTAACCACTTACATGTTAACTACATCCGGAATCCAACCATAATTATTCCAATTGCAAGACATTTTCGAACTGCAAATTTACAAAAAACTTTTTAATTCAATAACTCTCGCTTGATTTTCCCAAAAAAAATAAATATATAAATTTAAAGTATTAATGTTTGTATTAATCTGACAATCGTCTCAGGTCTTACTTGGTTAAAACTTTTTGGTCTATATACGATTCTTGATTATAATTCAAAAGGTAATCGAAAGAGTACTGATGTGGCAATATTTGTTCTTTAGAGATTTACGAAACTTTTAAAAATATAACGGACAATGTCAATCATTTGGCCAAAGCTTATTTCGACCTAGTTCTTTCTTGGCCTTAGAAATCAATCAATGAAATAAATAAATTTTAAATCTCTTTCAAAAGTGTCTTTTAGATAATATAAAAATTGAGAATTTTTTAATTATGTAGATGCATATCAATGCCCTAAACTGTTATCAATAAATTTAAAAATATTCAACTCCAATGGCTGCACTTGACAGTGATTGATAAGAGGAAGCTATAAAAGGAGGGCACATAGATAATGAACCAGTTAGTACATAAAAAGTATTGAAATTGAAATCACAGACAATATGAGAATAATAACTCTATGTCTCTTAATCTTGGCAACTGGCAGTTGTCTACTTAGCGCAAATGTAAGTTAAAGAAACTTGTTGATAAAAACTATAAAGTCTTTAATTCATTCTCCCTCTTTCAAGGCCAACTCTGTTGCCTCCAGTGAACAGGATCTCGATTCTCTTAGTTATGATGCTTTGGAACTAGAATTGGATTTACTAACTGCTGAACTTGATGGCGATTATGCGGAGATTGAAGAGTTTGGAATTTTCAAGGGTTTTCGAAAAATTCTCAAGAAGGCTTTGAAAACTTTGCGTGGCGTCAACTGCTCCATTAAGGCTGTTGTCGAGGTTCTGAACGCAGCCACCGAATACATTGATGCCGTTGATGCCTGTGGCGGGGAAATACCCAAAAGTGTTGCCAAAATAGTCCAATCATGCCAAGATATAATCTCCACCTGCAATGATATCATTAATTTGAATTCAAATGTCTGCGACAATGCCAACTATGATGATGAAACGGATGGGGATAAGTCAACGTCCAAAAAGTGTTTTGCTCAACTGGTGAAGACAATTCTGAAACTTCGCAGACAAATCAAGTCCACACTTAAGCAAATTCAAAAATTGCCTTCAGATACAAGTCAGTGTTTTGTTATCGCCACTAATAAAGTGAAGGAAAGTTTCACGGATTTCCCCATTAACATCAAAAAGTGCACTGCAGCTATGTAAATTAAATTTGAAATATTTGAAAAGAATAAATTAAATAACTACTCGAACATTTGAAAATCGAGTTCTCTTACTTCTCTAGTTAAATTCAAAGTCGTTAAAAACAGTCAAATAAATTAGTTGTCCTTCGACAACTCAACTTAACCTTTGAGATGGACTTTTTGATTCCATTTGGACTATTTTTTTGGACTTGAGTATGATCAGAATGTCTTTCTTTCTATACCAACAAGAATTTTATATTTTCAGTTTCTCGATTTTCATTTTAAAAAATTCTTAAGTAAATTTTGCATTAGCCTTATTTATTAGCATCATTATGTCTGTATGTTTGTATGTAACTTTAGTATGTATGTATGTTTGTCTGTATATTTTACAATTTGTTCATAAACTGATTGATTGCTTTAGCTCACTAAGAAGCAATAAATGATTAAACTTAATATTTAGTTTCGTATAATTGAAAATAAGCAAATATCTCACTGATTTGTCCCCAAATATATATATATATGTATATATATTGCTTTAAATCTTATATATGAGCTTACATTTATGATTTACTATATATTCACTTTGTGTGCATGGACTTGAAATCCATGCCTGATTTAATTGGCCCGAAAAAACATCATTTCACAATTGGCTAATACTACTAGCTTCAACGATATTATTAATTATTTATATTTATATAATATGTATGGTGTATAAACAATAACTGATTGCAATCAGTTAAGACTAGGTACGTCGTGGCATCAAGAGTCATTATCAAGTGGATTGCCCCGCAGGGTGTTTCATATTAATAGTAGGCCTGCTTGATGGCAGCACTAGTGATCAAAAATGCGGAACCAATTAACGCAAAGGTGATGATTTTAAGAGCGCTGGGTCTTCCGGAAGAATCTGTAAATATTCCATATATATATATCCCATCTTCTGCTAATTTCAGATAACCGATACTTACTTTTTTTATTGGGCATAACACGTATACACGTATGCTGCTCCGTATTGGCCTGATAACCAAATTTACACTGGCAAACGGAATTTCTGCATTCCACATTCTCAGGATCCTTTTCCACAAAGCACTCGACAGCCTTGTCGCAGGATTCACCCAGTTCTAAAAGAGAATAATAATTAGAATACTTATAATGCTATGGATATAAGAATCCTACCGCGTTTCGTTTCACATCGTCCGTTCTTTTCGTGCTGCTCATCCGTGCAGGCACATTTCCCATCCTTGTTACAACTGGCTAGCAATGGCTTACACTGTTCATCCTCAATGCACTCATCTTCCAGTTCCTCAGCTGTGAATATAAATGCATGAAAAGAAATATTTTTCAAACTAAGAGTAAAAGAGGTAATCTACCTTCTTTTAGGCACTCATCCTTAAAGTGCACATAACCCTTACGACACTGGCATGAGCGTGTCGTTTCCTGATCATCCGACTCCTTGCTATTACAGACAGTGTTCTCTGCCTGACAATCTGTATCTTCTAGGCACTCTGCATCAATGCCCGGCACACAAGTCTCATCCTTCTCGAGGTAGTTCTCCCGACAGACGCACAAGCGATTTGAGCAAATTGAGTGATCCACAGGACAACCATCATTCGATTCACACTCAGCCCCCAGACCTTGCTTATATTCGCAAAGTTGTTTAATGGCATCATAGATGGCATACTCCTCACAGGTGCAGCGTCTTGGTATCTCAGGATGGCAATAGGAGGCACCAAATGGACTACATTGACTGTTTGAAGTGCAGGACAGATGATACTGAATAGCTATAGAAGATTTTCCTTTATATTTATGAACTTTTGGTATTTGTTATTGCACTTACGTTTCCTACAGTTGCGCAGATCACGCTCATAGAAATAGTTCTTTTGGCATATACAAGTCTTGGATAGATCATCAAACTCATATTCACACTCATCTGTACTCTCCGCTATCTCGCCCAGCTCTGTAAGAGAAGTCAAAGATTATAATACTAATCTTTAATTTCGATTATTGTCACTCACCTGCGAAACATTTGTCATTCCGTGCATAGTAACCCTGACGACATAGACAAACACTATTTGTACAAACGGAGTGAGGCAATCCGCTACAGGATTTACCATTCTCTGTACAACTGCTGCCATCTATGTGGACAATTCATTTAGTCATTTAGTTAGTAAGTCCCATTATATAGTAATCACTTACATTTCTTCTCATCGGCATCGTCATCATCTCGGCTAGAGCCCAATGTGGAATACGTTTTAACATCTTCATCATCGAAATGCAAGAGGGCGGGCAATCGTCGTCGATAGTTGAAATTGCGGGTTGAGGTGCGACGGCTGCTGGTGCTCGTCGAAGCGGTGGTGATGGTGCCAACATTTCTTACACTACGTGGTTCAAAATCCTTCAGTTCATAGTTCTCGATGCTAGTCTGGACGGCGATTTCATGTGAACGGCGACGTGGTGAAATTAAGCTCTCATTCTCCCCATTGATCTGTGGAAGTTGGAGCGTCAGTGAAGCCTGGGCACCCACATCAACATATCTTGGTGATGGCGGGGAATGGACAAAAGCTTTAGTTTGAAGCAATGTGGGATAGGAATTGTCGGAGCGAAGTGCTGCTCCAGCAGATGATGATGATGAGGTTGTTGTTGTCGTTGTTGTTGGTTCTTCAGTTGCTTCAGTTGTTTCTTCAGTTGCTTCAGTTGCTTCTGTTGTTTCAGCTGTTTCCGTTTCCTCAGTGTTATTGGCCTCGGTTGTGTCGGTAGCGGGTTCATCGACACCAGATTTAGTGGTTGTCTCATCATCATCATCATCATGGATACAAACTAGGCTCACGCAAGCGGCATTTGGGCCCAGTGCATCACAATCCTCATCCACGACGCAGGCATCATTTTTTTCTATTATCAAATAATAGAATAGATAATAATTATACATTTTTTCAATAGTAATCCAAACTTACCCATTGATTTGCGACGACAAATGTTGCCATATCTGTTATAATAGCCATTTGCACAGGCGCAAACGTTTTCCTGACAGCTCACCGAAGCTCGATCGTAGCCAAAATAGCAGTCCAAGTCCTAAAAGGATGCTTAGGTATATGTATATTGATTCGAAATTATTGAAATCCAAGACTAACCGTAACGCAGGAGTCGCCGAGTCCATTTAATGGCCTACACTTGCCACGCAAATAGGTTTGGCCATCGGCGCAATCGCAGAGCCCCGCTTTACAATTTGCTCCAGTTGGCATAAGATTGCATTGAACGGAATCGCTGCATGTGTCACCAATTTGGGACGTCGTCAGGCATAGCGTAAAATTCTCCGAGAATACCGTATCGAATGTGGAACACGTGCACTGGCCTGAGTCCGTATCGCAACTGGAGCCGTCAGCTGTGCAGTCCGCTTGATTTTCACATGGCCAAAATACGGCCAAAACGCCGCCGTCGCCTATAATGGTATCAAAAAACAATTTTTTTTTTTTCGTTATTCTTGAATTATCTCATTAAACATTTACCATTTGTAATCCCGAGTCAGTCAGCGTCAA
This sequence comes from Drosophila austrosaltans, assembly GCA_035045865.1. Taxonomy (NCBI): domain Eukaryota; kingdom Metazoa; phylum Arthropoda; class Insecta; order Diptera; family Drosophilidae; genus Drosophila; species Drosophila austrosaltans. Next base: position 492,202 of record JAWNOQ010000049.1, on the reverse strand, counting down.
AAACACATGCGTGTCTGCGTCAAAAAAAAAAATAGCAGCCATTTAGTCTTAATAATTAAAAAAAGTTCCGATTCCCATAATCAATTTAAAATTGATTCAATAGCTTCGACAATCTGCGTGTCCCCAACCACCATTATGCCCCCCATTCATTGGAATTAGAAAGCAAAGGGAAGGGAGATTGAGACAGAGAGAGAGAGAGAGAGTCTCAGAGTGAGAAAAAGAAAAATCCAAAAATTCCCTTCTCAGGTTGCGGTTTTGCCGCATATTTTGTACTAGCACGCAAGTGTCCGGGTAAAATTTATTACGTATACGCCAACAACTTCCGGATGAGCTATAGAAATTTCCATGCAAAACAGTTCTACCTCCGACAACAATAGTGAACAAAGAAAAAAAAAATGCGCTCTCTCCACTTTTCCACTTTAATTTCCATTTTCCGTGGCCGGGCAAAAGACCTTGGGAGTGCTTGATATTGTGGTTTGTTTTTTTTTTCTTTTCGGGCGGGTGAGTAGCTAGGAGAGGGGCTTGGGTCAATAGGACAAAGCACTTGACCTTGATTGTGTTTGCACTAATTACTTCAGTTTCTTTAATGTTATGACTGCTGCCGTTTTATACTATTTGTACACCCATTTGACCCATTTGATAGACTAACACACAATTTTCCATTGCCAGGAGTCGCCATTGACCATTGGCTTTAATTCAATTACCAGACAAATGAGTTGAGTTTGAGGGGGGGAAAACAAAAACAGTTTTCTTTTCGTTCGCATTTTCTTAGTCTTCTTAGTCTTTATGTACCTTTTGGTTTAACTATGGCACAAAGGACCACAAGGGCCAAAAGGGATTTAAATTTTGACATTTCGTTTTTTTTTTTTTTTTTTTTTCACTGAACTGCTTTGGCACCAACTCAATTGGCAACTAACCCAATATGCAGGTGGCCAAAAGCCAGTAGTTGTTCTATGTAAGTAAATGTATCAAGTGTTTGATTAGATTAATCTTATCTGCATATGCTGTGCCATGGAAATATGGCAATTTAAGTGTTTTCATAGATTGTCAGGTCCCGAAAGGAAAAAAAAAACCCTAAGCTTGGCTTGAACACATGCATTGTCGTTGTTGTTGCTACTGATTATAGCCAATAAACTGGCAAGTATACAGTATAACAAAGTCTCAATCTACACCTCTGGCAGTCTGTCCTAATCGCCACTTATAGTTAACAACAGTGAAATTTATACTTATCTATATCTAACACCTGGGCACCAACATCCACCTGTTCATTCTAGCTATATAGATATGTGTGTATGTATTTATTGTGTGTAGTAAAGAGTTAATCATTTTTGGGTTTGCCATTAGCCCATTTGACCAGTTAAGAAGCAAATATTTTTTTATGAATCAGCAGCAATTTTCCTTTAAAATAGAAGGCAAACATGTTGTCTAAAGATTATATATGAAATTGCTTGTATAAGAAAAGTAAAAGCTGCTTGGAATTGGCTTTGATAACTTTTAAACAAATATACATATATCAAATATCTCTGCATATCTATATAGACAAATTAAAGCAATCTGACGATGCAGAGATAGATCATGATATCAATTTTACTTCTAGTTAAATGGATTTTAAACTTTGTTCGTTAACCGAAACTTTTTTTCCGAAAAAAATGTGTACGTTATCCGAAATGTTGGCTATCTTTGGTGTTCCTAAACCGAGGGTCCACTGTATATTGAAATTCTTTATAGATTTTTCAATCATATACCTCAAAAGATGTAAGATTAACATCAGTGAACAATCTTCTCTTCTATAAGTGTTAATCATAAATATAAACCATATACTTTACGGACTTCTCTTTGTGCGTAACAAACATGTGGGCATTGTGATAATACCTTTTGCAAGGGTATAATTAATTGCACACTATTTAATTACTCATAGGATATAGGGAACAACTATGGCTGGCCGATGGTGTGACCTTCATTATATATTCTGACCGTTGTCAGTCCATCAGGTTTGTAAATAAATAATCGCTACATTTATAATTTAATATGAATTATGTGTTAAAAATAGTGTAACAAAATGCCAGCATTTGGCGCGACAATGAAAAACCTTGAAATTATTTCACGAGCAAGGTCGAAATATACAAAAATAATAGAATAATATTCCATATGGATTATAAATAGCTTATTGAGTAGTAGTAGTAGATTATGACCTAGAGAAGCAAAACTCTACAAGATGAATGTCACCTGCTTCCAAATATCAAATATTAGATACACAAAAAAAGAAGCAAAAACAAATTAAATTCATTTATCAGATGAAATGGATATATCTATGTAGGCATCATATCGAAATAGATAAAGGATAACTGGGAATATGGAGAAAAGTTCAGTAAAACATATAGCCACATACATATGTGTCTATGTATACATTTGTTCTATATACTTTCCTATACTTAAGAGTACATATGTTTCTTTCTTCATATACCCTTTCATGTACCCTTTTTCCAAACATATATATATTCCTGATTCACAAAGAAACAGCCAAGTCAATATTTTTTTGTATAAGTAAACATTTTAACATACTTCACCTTATGCAAAGTTCAAGTAAACTATAGATTAGAGTATATAGATTTCGTTATAATCAAAATTAGTTTCAGTTTTCATTTCATTTTTTTTAGTTTCATTTTCTTCTGTTTAGACCATTACGTTAAAGGACATTTTGTGGCTATAAAAAATGCTTTTCCACGCACGCGATGAAATTAACAAAATAAAAAGAAAAAAAAACAGACACACACACAAAAGTACAGCGACAGGTGCAAGAAATACATATGCACAGACATACGTATATGTACATATGTGTCTTTATATATGTATCTATATAATATACATAAGTATATAGCATTATGTTATAGCTAGTGCAAGGATACGCCTTTCAGCTGGTTAGAAGGACATCATTGAAGCTCTTTGATTAGTTATAAATAGTGATGGCATTAACCTCTGTCGTGGGATAACAACAAATGCTTATTTAACGGTCCAATATATTATATATTTTTTTTTATTAAATTTACTTACATTTCTCAGGTCTTTGTTATAATTGCACTTCAGTTGTAGTTGTTGTTCAAATAGTAGTAATTATATCCTTTGTAGCCTAAAGCATGATTGGATGTTGGTTGTCTTAATTTATAACTCTTTTAGTATATCTTTTGCACTTTAATTTATGATTTTTATTACAACAATTATATATTTCACTTGCTTTTCATTCAATGATAACAATTTCTATTGATTTGGTTTTATTTTAAGTATTGAAATTGATAATAATAAACAATGTAATTATATGTTAAAGTGACTTTTACTTTTAACTACTTTAGGAATTTCAAAAATAATAGACAAAGTAAATGGCAAGAGCTTTTTCTTTATAAAATAACTTCATTATTGTTTTGTTTTATTATAAACAAAATATTTCCTCTTTTAATTTTTCCATGTCACTTTTTTAATCTTCATAAGGAATCTTCAACTATCGGTCTACAAGATAATGTCTATTTAATTATACTGCATGCCATTAGCCTAATAAAATTATCCAATGACGTATTGGTTTTTCTACCACAAGGCTATATATTTGGAGGATGGGAAAATTGGGTTTTATAACCATTGAGTAGAAGAATTTACTACATACTCTATAATTCAGCCAACATGTAATCAATAGACAAGTTAGTACACTATATAAATACATTTAGATGTTTTGTTATATTAACTAAATAATAAACAGAGCATGTTTTCTACTTTTCAATATTGAGTATAGATATAGTTAATCAAAGAAACTTTCGTTTTCAATTTAAAAAAAGATAAATTAGTCTGAATTTAAGTAATTGAGCTACTTTTTTGTTTGCATTCTGCTCCTTTTTCGTTAAAGAAAAACTTCTTTAATATAGCAAAACTCTTTAATATTTGGCAATGCCAATACAATTTGTTGGAAAGCGTATTATAAACTCTATTATAAACGAATCCAATCACCTTATTGAAGAAGGGACACTCATATACTATATAAAATGTATTAAAATATTCAGGTAATTGTGAATGTTTGCGTACACAGTAGACCTTTTGTTTTATTCACAGCAAATTGCTGAGCACACACATAATCAATATTGTACAATATTTATTAAAAACAGAAATTGTGAAAATTTTCTCACATTATTTACACACACATTCCTTTTTGCACTCTCTTTTTATTTGATAATTATTGATTTTTTTTTTGTTTGGTTAATTTTTGATAAATTAATTGAATGGCTCATTAAAATATCACTGCATATTTGACGCAAAATGAAAATATATGCGAAATATTAACAAAATTATGGCCGAAACACGCCGAGGCAAAAGCTCGATCCTTGCCAAGTGAGCCAGCTAGCTCGACTGTTAGCCCGATTCCTTTTCACTTAATGCTTGCGTTGTCCTTTCGGCCATAAGAGAGAAATTTACACGAGTCTCACGTCCGATTCGTTAGCGAATCAAACTTGCAGTAAATTGATGTTGTTGTTGTGGAAAAAAGCAACAATTTTACGCCTCACGATTTCCCTGAAAAGTGTGTGAAAAACTATGCTCTGCAAGTAAAAACACGAACAAGACTAATGATAATCAACGCAAATGTACTAGGTAATCAAAAAACTTAATGTTTTGAAATGGATTTGAAATATTTAGAAAATTACCACAATAAAGGGATAAATATCATTAACTGACAGTAAGTCAGTGGTAATTAGATTTCAAATGCATGTTGCACTTTATAAACCATTTAATTTTGTTTAGAACATTGAAAACAAGTTAATTTTACCATTAAACTAAATTGGGTCAAGTGGCCGCATTAGAATTCAAGTTAGTTACAACTTACAACCTTTTCGGATAGTATTTTGTTTGCTCTCTATGTCTCGTTCTCTCTCTCTCTCTCTCTCTCTCTCTCTCTCTCTTCCTTTCTCTCTTCGCTCGGTAAAAGGATTCGGAAATGGTTTACCAAAAAAAAAAAAAAAAAGGCCAAAGTGCCAACAATAACACGGACCACTGCGTACAAGAAGCGGAGGGGGGCCAAATGGGAAATATGGGCAGTGGTCGCCGTCATACACCAATACCAGGTAATCCACTCAACTCAGCGGCACGACAAGCTAATGCCTTTGCTCCGAAAAAGTCATTTACATAAATATATACATACATATGTACATAGGTCCTACATACACACATATCTTTTGTGAATACATACAAACATACATATATAGGTACTCTTAGTTAAGTATGTGTTAGTGCATAACTCACAAGTGTCAGACATTTTTAGTGGCTTGTATCATAGACGGACCAACATTATATTATGCCATAGGTAATTCCACGTTCTTATTTCGCAGAAAATTTCTAGTTAGTATTTCATAGCATACTTTTTGGAGCAACAACACAAAAAGAGATATTTCCTTTTCGCAATACATAGAATCGAAATCACAAAACTATATATGATATATAACAAAATTGTTAATCTTTGAGTATTAGTCACTTACGATTTGTAGTAGAAAACAAAACCAGAACACGTTCGGGCATAACAAATGATGACTATGTAATACCTATACTTACAGAAAGTATATACATACATATCTATATGTACGTATGTCTGTATGTACATATATATATAGGTGGCACATGTTGTTGAATATACTTTTTGATGACGTTTGTGCCATGAAGTGCGACAGATGGCAAACGAGGGCATCACAATAATGACTTAAACAAAAGCGAAACCAATGAATACTTAAATATTAAACGTACAGAAAGTGAAGAGCCTTCCCTACATAACACACATACATACATATATATAATACATAGAAAACATTTGTACATAGAACTCTTTATTTACTTATATGTTTCGTTTTCTGTCATTTGTTCTCCACATCGTTGTTGTTGTCTTTTTAGTGATAATATTTATATTAATATTTAATTCAACTTTACGAGTGGGGCGAATAATATTTTGGAATTTCCCTATCTCATTTCAGTTGGCATACGTAACAAAGTTTCCCAATGCAGTAAGCCTAGCTATTTTTAGACCTTCTCACCCCCCCCTAAATACATTATTTTACTGGCCCAAAGCAGTTAGTGGGGAGGGGGTAATATTACCATTATGGCTGGTCTATGCAAATGTAAATAGTGAATGCATTTACCCAAGGGAGAGGCAAACTGCACTAGCATATGCTTTGAAAAAAAAAGAAATGAAAGAAAGAAAGAAAGAAAAAAACAGAAAACAAATGGAAAAACTGTAATGGCAACAAAGTAGTTTACAAAACACTGCGACATATGCGTTGTATAAATAAAAAATCAATCAAAATGCCATACCAGGTTAGGGGAGGCCGCGAGTCCGATATACATTCGAAATGAGTTGGAAATGGAAATGAATATGCCACAAATACATATCAGTAGCTTTATAAAATATTTAAAATTTTAATCGAAATATAGTGCAACAACTTTCCAGCAAAAATAGAACACAATTGTCTAGCCACCGAGCGATGTGATGGGTCAGATAGGACGAGTACATGACACCGACATATGCAGCAGGATGAGGTGCATGAACAGTGACTGCGCCTTATTAAATAAACAAATTGCAATCCCACTTTTTGCAACAAAAAAAAAATACATTTAAGAATGAATAAATAATGAGCAGAAAAAGAATGCATTAAAGAATAAATAAATAATATCGCAGACGAATATGTTTAAACAAAACAAAAAACCAAACGCTTAACACTTGTTCTATACGAAAACTTAAGTGCCTCTATTTTAAGTGTAATTTCTTTTTGATTCTTACCAATTTAAGAATATAAAAATATGAGCACAGTTCAATTAGAATTGGCAGACATCGGATAATGAATAACTAAAAGTTAAGTATAAATTGTTAAATGATTTTCTTCAACTTTAAACGACTCTTCAGAGCCACCATAAAAATGAACAATCCAAAGGCAAAGTCAAAAGATGTCAGTAGAATTAAGCCAAGTCTTTTGATTTATATACTTCACTTATATATGTTAATTGGCAACAAAAACAAAAGTAATTTATTTACTTATTTGACTTAATTGCCTTTGGAATATGAGTTATTTAAAAAGCACATTATTATTATGTTCCAAAATTAGGTGAAATTATAGGTCATTGTCAGTTTTTAAACTGAATCATTTAAAAATTATATAAATTATATAAATTTAATAGGCCTAAGTAACTACACTGAGAGAAGAGTGGTTTTGTTTTTGTCAACCTAGCAAGGTGAATTGATTGCAAGCATAGAATATTTTTATATTAATACAAGTCAATATAAGTAATTTATTTATTGGAAAACAAATGTGTAAATTATAGATCATCATACGATTTACCTTATTCAATCTGTAATATATAATCTGCATACATAGATAAAATATTAACTTTAATGTTTTTTTTTTTTCAAAACTCATTTTAACTAAGTTAGTCACCGGCAAACTAGTTAAGAATATTAATCTTTAAATTTTATGTTACTATCATCTCACATGAAAGTTCACTTAAATTTTTTTTTGTTTATGCATTTTTGGATGAACTTTTATTTTGCTTATGCTTATCGGAACTTTGTTTTTGGTATGTGTCTTATTATTGCTGTCGTTTTCACAAAATATTTATTTGCTTTACCGTTACAAGATAAATGGCCGCTTAGGTTCGCGAGAGTCGTGACAAATTGCAAATTATTTTCATTATTACATCTGGGGTTAGTCAATGTCTAGCAGTTGAGCTGGTCTGAGTGAATATTTTCTTTGTGTATAGAGAGTGTGGTGTGTTTGTGTGTGTGTGTATATGTATGTTGTCCCACCCCAAGGAAAAATAAAAACTATACAACGAAATAGAAGTTAAGAAGATAGATGATAAAGGAGAATGGTGAAAAAGTCATGGAATCTTCCAAGCCTTGTGATGGTGGCATCTCCCATCAAACCCACGCATTCTTCTCTATGGGGCTCTGTGCGTCTAACCTACACTGTGTGTGCCTTTTTGGCATTGATGTTTCACACAGCACTGCGAAATATGCTTGGACTAATAATACTTAGTATGGTCAAGCAACGGGAGTCAGATCAGTCCCCACAACTAAATCAATCGATTTCACAGTCAGTTTGTGGCTCTATTGTACTTCTGGATACTAAACCAGAGTTAATGCAGGCAAGTTTACTTGGGTCTTGAATAGTTTTTTTGGGTTTATCATTTCGTTTGCAGACTTCTACTGGAGATTTGCCATGGACCCGAAATCAGGAACTTGCCTTTCCTGGTATCTTTTACTATGGCTATGTCATAACACTGCCCGTGGCCGGTCATCTCTCGGATAGATTTGGTAGTAAACTATTGTTCATTATGTCGCTGACACTTCAGGCTCTGACATATCTACTGCTCCCAGTTATGGCTCAACATAGTTTTCTTGCCGCCGCATCCAACTTGGTGATTGCCGGCATGTTTGCGGTGAGAGACTTGTAGAAAATCCGCAAAAATTGTATATACAACTATCGTTGCATTGCATTTTAGTAGGGCTGCGGCAATCCACCGATATATCAACTCTTTGCGATATGGGCACATCCCGCAGAACGCACTGCTCTACTTTCCCTTGCATACAGTGGGATCGTTGTGGGTTCCATTGTTATATATCCGGTGGCTAGTTATTTTAGCCAATTTGGCTGGCAGATACCATTCTATGTCCTTGGCGGTGCAGTGCTTCTATATGGCATTGCGTGCTATTGGCTTATTTATGACGACCTTCATAAGCATCCGCGTCTCACCAACAAGGAGAAGCAGTATCTGCAACCAGGTGTACAATCATCCATACAAACACCATCATCGCAGGTATGTAACAAATAAAATTCAATTGAACACAAATAAGTAAATCAATACATGTCATTTATTGTTAATTTATATATAATTAACAAATGAATTGTTGGTTAAAGTGTTCTCCAGTACATTGGCGGATTTTGATAGTTTGAAAGAAGAAATAAAAAACTCGTAAGCAAGTCGACTTGGAGTTACCCAGTTCTATTATATGTTTAGGACTACACTTTATAAATTATTTACATTGACGAAAGTTCAATTTTCACGTCTTTTCAGCCCTTGTCCATTCCTTGGAGATGCCTGTTAACCTCTGTGCCTGTCTACGCATTTATATTAACGCATATTTTCCACAATTATGGTTATCTTCTCATTTCACTGGTCATGCCAAGATTTATGCGAGAGGCCATGCAATTTAGCCTAGCTGAGGTTGGCCTGCTATCATCTGCTCCATATGTGGGTAGTTTGTGCTCCAAATTGATGTGCATCCTAAGCTGTTCCTTTATTGAACGCCGACTCACCAGACATTTGGGCTGCATGCGTCGCCTGCTATATGCTGTCTGTAAGTGGACTCATTCTTTCTAACCATTTAAAAGTGGTAATGCAAATCTTATTAGGTATGATCCTGAGCATGATTTTTGTTAGCGGCATAATTCTGGCAAAATGTGACCAAAAAACTATGGTTATTATGATGTACTTTCTATTGGGCATTGTCTGTGATATGGGATTCAGTGGTGGCTACTGGCCAACTTTGTTGTATTTTGCCCCCTCGTTTGCTGGGCTTTTGTCGGGAGTTGCCAACTGTTTGGGCCATTTATCTGGTTTTCTGGCGCCTCATATTGTTGCTGCTTTGGTTTCTTCTGTAAGTTGAAAGGTACATACATGTTTATCTAACTAAAATACAATTACCCACGTATTTTACAGGGCCTGAAGACAGAATGGAATACGGTGCTGGTAACCTTGGCTGTTTTTAATGGCTTAGCCATGCTTGTGTTTTGTTTATTTAGCAGCATAAAATTGCAACATTGGGATCCGCGTAGTACTAGCCAAAGTAATAAGCCCCAAGCGCAAGCGGTATATGATAACGACGCCACTCAAAGAACGAATTAGAAATTTTCAAAAAGACGCGCCACATTTTTAAATCTATATAATGTTATACCAATTAAACCTAACAGACACTGTTGCGCCTATGTTAAGAAGTTAACAGTTATCAAAATATCTGTAATGGTAAATAAAGAGTATTTTTTACATCGCGTCGAATGGTCACATTTGTGAAATAAACATAATAAATAAATTGCGTGTATGTGTTTTGCTTTAAAAGTCAATTTCAATTCATTTGCTTGACGTTTACGGACGTGTATCCGCCGCACACAGCACATATTTAAATACGTTTCGCAATAGATATATCAAAATTTTTCGTGTGGATTATTTCTAGATGCTACATTAAATTGTCAGTGTTCCTTTCAAACACGCCAAATTCTCAGTGGATGATCTCAGCACAAAAGTAACGATTTCGAAAAAGTGACCATTGATCCTTGGCCAGCAAAATATCGGAAAGCCCGCAAAAAAAAAAAAAAAACAAACCGATTTGTAAAGTGAGTAGAAAAAAGAACGACAGTTTTTACCAGGATTAGCTTATAATTTATAATAATTATTTTGTTTTGTTGTCGCGTTTTTGAGTTGAGGAAGAAGAGGGGGAAAAGAAAGGCGGAAATTGACAGTTAAACACATACTTCCTCATTATAATTGCTTGGGCCAAAAGCATTTCCGCAAGTGTAAACTTTGAGTAGTTTCTTCTCGATAAATCAATAAAAAAAAAAGGCTACGGTAAGGGTAAGCTAGGAACTGTATGTGTATGTGAGGGATAGGGAGAAGTAAGGCAAGGTGAACAATACCCTACGTGAGTGTTTGGTATAAATGTATGTGTGTGTAACCAGATTAATTTCGTTATTGTTGCTTAAGTACAGAAAACGATGAATATTAATTCGTTTTGTCGAAAATTTAAACACTTGTTACCTTGAGAAAAGCTACGCAGTTGTTGTGGGGGCTTGGGTTGATGGAGGTTCATTCAATCGAATGTACATACATGTTTATGTATTTGTATGATTGTTTAACACCTTTATGTGTCTGTATTTTGTTTTGTTTTTTAATTGAGTCTGAGCAAATACATTTTAATTTTCGCAATTTGAACTAAAATATGGCAGCCAACAAATACATGCATACATATGTACATACATATACAAGCTGGTGTGCGTGTGTTTCTGTTTGTGAGCACGTACACACATACAACTTACAATTCAGTGGTGACCACATTTAGCCATAAAAGGCTGAAAACGCTTTTAGCTTTCATTTTCGAATTAGGTATGTTCTCTATAAATTTAAATGTTTCATATATGTACATTACAAATGTACATAAATACCTTTAACTATCTGTAAGCAACTTCAGGTTGTTTTAATACAGCAGGTGACATTTTTAAATTGTTGTCCATAAACTCGCCATGCACCAAATTGGTGAGCTAGTTTAGTGGTAATAGCGGTGTTCTTTGGTGGTGGTGCCGCCAGTGTCGATGACGTTTGCTTATTGCGTTTTTGCATAAATTTTTCAATACTTTATGTCTAATTATTTGTTATTTACACGCCCCAAACAGCTGATAAGGTTGCCGTAAAGTTCTTTTATTCTATGCCGTAAAATGTTAAGAACGTGTATCAAGTAGAATTTCTTATTGGTTTGATTAATCCTTATCATATGTACATATACATACATATTAAAAGGCGCTGGCACTTGTTTATAAACAATTCGCACTGACCTGTACGTGCATATATGTATGTGTGCATATACATACATACTTACACTTATATGGATGTATGCCTTCAAGTGTTGATGATCAACGGTTGTATGTATGATGTTGTTTGTGTGAGTTGTTTGTTAACTCTATTTATCTCTTTTGCTCTTACACTTTGAGCTTAGACATACTGTTTTAAAACATTTTTGTTTTTGTCACAACGCAAAAAATGGTCTTCAGTTGCGCAAAAAGAAAAGAGAAAATTTAATTTAAACAAATATATACATATATTTCCAAGTTTGTAGATATGTAACGTATTTGCGTCTTTGGATAAAAATATTTGTTTTAAATAAAAAAAAAAAAACAAAGAGTGTCAAACCGGTTTCTAGAAATAAACAAAAAACTAGATGACAGCCGGCGAAATTATATAAACTTAGACACATACATACATACAACTAACATATGAACATACATACACACATATGTTAAAGTATATACAGTGATCCACAGCTTTATTGATTTATTATAAATATATTAACAGTTGACCTCACATATGTAACTTTAAAGTTTAAAAAACTAGATATTAGTATTCAATATAATAACAGGTTGTTTGTTGTCTAAAAATCTGAATAATTTGATTGAATTTTAGCGCTACGATTACATATCATGTTGTTAAAAGTACCATCGGTTGACTGGACGGACCAAATAATTTATGTTGTGGAAGATGACGAATCCCTATCGGACATTGACGATGAGCCAGACTTCTCCGAATATATGTGGATGGAAAATGAGGAGGAGTTCGATAAGAACGTAAGGACTTGTTATAATAAATTTTTTTAAAATAAAATTTCTAATCTTTTCGTATATTTTGTTGTATTAAAATGCAATATAGGAACTGCAACGCCTTGAAGAGGAAGAAATTATGCAAGAGTGTTTCGAGGCCATGATTGAAGATGAGTTGGAGGAACAAATCAATGAATGGGAAAAAGCCAAGTAAGTGTTCACTCATATAACATTTTATTTTATAAATATAATTCCATAAACCATATAAATATTAATTTATAATTGAATTTTAGAACCGAAGAGCAAAACACGGCACTTTCCGCCCTGCCAAAAAGCCAATGTAATGTCGAAAAGTCAATATTAAATCCTATGGCTGATGAATTTATACCACGTAGCCATCTAATGGATTTTCCAACATCCTAAAGTCCTTCACACTCATTCACACATGCACATATATGTATGCAAAGAAAATCCTATGAAAGATACGAACCCCCATTCAATGCAGCTGGGCCAAGAACAACCTAACGAAACAAACAGACGAGGAATAACTAAATTCTACTTACCCAAAAAAGAACGCTGGCATCCGAAGAAATGTAAACGAATAATTATTTTTTTTTTTTTTACAAGAAAAAAAGAGTTATCAAAAGCATAAAACACATAAATCAATAAGACAAATACAAAAACAAATTTTTTAAAACAAGTAAATGAAACGAAAAGAATAACCAATAACAAGCATATATTCACAACTGTACTATGTATATATACATATATATATATAGAGCAGAAGTATGTCGATAGTTTTTCGAATTTCTCAACTATTCGTGAAATGAATCTAATGTAAATGCAGACGCAGGCGCTTGCTGAAGCTAGTGAAACTTTCGTATTAACGTACAAAAAAAACAAATTAAATGACAATGCAAGTTCTGTTTGTACTAAATAATATACTAAACGCCAATATCTTGTGAAATATTACAAAATTGTAAACAAGACTCGATTGTGTTAAAGAACAAACCCGGAACCTAGGAATATGTATATTTAAAAATCTATAGTCCTTTGTCACACTGTCTATCTATCGAAATTTCATTCAAAGACTTTAATTGTAATTTAGAACTTATGTTTGTATTTAATTTAATCTCCCCGCCCTGCCACTGTCGTCTATTTACAATTTTAAGTTGGTCGTGAGAGTTTAATATTATTTCCCCTGTTTTTTGATACGTTTTTTTTTTTTATAAATATATTTTGTCCCATTGTTAACTTGTTGTACGTTCTATACAAAACATACCTATGTTAATGAGAAGCGCTTGTTAACCTTTTCCTTCTGACTCGCATACTTGTAATTTACACTTGTAATTTAGTAACTAAAAACATGAGATACTAATGTTAAAACGATAAAACTCTCTTTATACAATTATATACATGCATACTTAGTGTTAATCTGAATCGCTGCAATAATAGTTTTCTCGTAATTTTAAGTCAAAATTCAATTTCACTTGTTTGCCCGCAGGAATTCAAAATGCACAATGTATTGTATACAACATTTTCGTCTAGGTCATTTATTAAGTTCTGCTTATTAATTAAAATAATATTTTGTTTTCATCCAATCAGCTTAGAATTAGTCACTTATTTAAGACAACATTAAAAAAGATCTATTACATTTAATTACGTTGTGTGTGATATAAAGATAAAAGGAAGAAAATCCAAACAAAAAAATATCAAAAAATGATTTAAAAAGTCTCAATAAAAAAAAGTATTATAGCATAATTTTTGAAACTGTTGTTTAATGTTCTAATTAGGCAGAGCCAACTTGTAATCCTTAAGATATAAGGGGTCAACGTTTAGTTTTGATGGAAATTTGAAAGCCTATTTAATTATTAATATTGTCATATATCGTAAACTTTTAAAAACAGATAAAAGATTTATGTTTAATTATATTTTTGTTAAGTGAGAGAACATAAATTTTTACAATTTCGAAACTAGTATTTTAAAATTTAAGTTTAAACAAGGTAACGGTTAACTTAACAGCATCGTCTGCGAGCAATGTTAGAGTTAACAGCAAGTATATTTATCGGGCTAACGCGTCACTCGATAAATTTTTTTTTGGTATTTGTGGCTTGGTAGAAGAAGAGGAAGAAAAGATAAAAGATAAACGCCGTGCTAATATCTAAAAAGAAAAATTTAACTAATTTGGCCATACGAGGTCTGTGTTGAGATGTGAAGTTTATGCAATGGCAGCAGCCACAGCAGCACCTACACCTGCTGCACCTGAAAGCGCAAATTCAGCTGCCATTGGAGTTGGGTCTATGGTAGTTGGCGCCCAGTTTCGTGAAATACACAAGAATACTTGGTTAAAACGTCTGACGGCTGATGGAAAAAAATTAACTGTCGGACCCAAGGTAAATCCATAATTATATTAATTCCTGGTTTGCATAGAAAGAGTATTTTGAGTTTGTTAATTCGCCTACAGAAATCGGAGTGCTGCTGGGTTGTTTTTTGCGTTCATGATGACACGGACGCCTTGCTCGAAGGTTATGCTGAACCCCGACAGGCGGCTGCCCACTTGCCCGAGTGGACGGTTTCGCTACGGGAAACTTTGCACATTTCGCACGCTTTGATACCCAATTCGCATGAGTTTGAGTTTGTTGTAACGCTAAGCAATGAAGTATTGCGTTTTCATGCAGTGTCTTGGTAAGTGGGGCAAGCTCCCCTATTGCCGCTCAGACTATGGCACGCAATAATGCATTTTTTACTTTCGTTTTCAGGGAAATTATGCAAGAATGGGTGGAAACACTGCGATCGAAGCTGCGTGAAATGAAAATTCTCTCGCCACGTGAAAACCTCTACACAAAGTTACCTGAAGTGCGGGCCCCGTTGCTGCCAACAAGAGATCCCACATCACCGTTACCAGCACCACCACCTGTGCCAGCAGCCATGGTACCTGGTGTAGAGCGCGTAGTCGCAATACCAACTACAGTCGCAACTCTAGCTTCAACGTCAGCCCCAGTTCCAGTAACAGTTCCAGCTCCGCCTTTACCAACAGCCATGTCGAATACCCTAAGCCAAAATCTGCTCAATTTGCTTTCGGATCCCATTAGCACATATAGCGAACAAATAAGCGAGGCGACAACAGCACCTGCACCCAACGAAACGCAGCTGGGAGAAAAGGTGGATGAAGAAAATGATGCCTCTATCGAACCAATTAATAGCGAAGACGACGTGAATCTATCCGATGATGAATTTCTTTCCCCATTACTTCGGAAAGCCTGCATAGCAACGGACAATGGAGTTCGCCTAGATGTAGTTGCAGGACAACGAGCTTCTGCGGGTAAAACACAATTCATTTGACCAGAATAAAAATAAATATCTAAAACACTTAATAAATTTGCAGATCCGGTGTTAAACTTGGAACACATGCTACAATGCGAACGTCTTATACCCAGGTAAACATATTATTAGCCTTTTACAAAACTTCATTCATTTCGCTGTAGCGTTCTTCCAAAAAGTTAAGTGTTGCTTCTTTTGTTGCTTTGCTCCCAATGAAAGTGTCCAGAAATAACTTGCGCAATAGGGTCAAATATCTCATGGCCATTAGCGAGAGCTCCTTCTCCTGAGCAGCCTGTTGCAAGCGCAGCACGTTTTTATAACGTTTACTGACCTTAGCCCTTAGTGTATCGTAATCCTTGCTAATCTTTCGTACCACTGGACCACGCTGTTCTCGTAAAAAGTTATTAATTTGTGAATGCACCAATTCCTCAAATTTATTATCCAGTTCCTTTACCACTTGAACATCCTCTTTAGTGTCACACAATACACTGAAAAGAGTAGCAAAATATTGAGATTTCATAGTTGGTAGTTGTATAGTATTCAGAAACTTGGTTGAGGAAGTGGCCGACCAGCAGAATATTTTCTTTATATAGCCCAGCTCCTTGTCATAATATGTGATCTTCTCTGTTAAGGAATTCCTGATTTCAAAGTTTCTTTGTTGTCGGCGTTGCAAGCACTCATATTTATGTTGATGCTTTTGCAACTCGACAGCCAAGGCGGCATTTTCCTCAATCAATTGCCGATTGGCATCCTCGATAGAAAGCTTTAAGGAGCTTATATTGGGTACCACAGCAAGTTCACCATCTGTAGTCTTGATGTTATCAATATCATCTAAATTGCTCGTCTTTGACTTGTCCATACACATTTGATGAAGTGTAAGGAGATCCCTGTGACCAAAATTGGCGTTTGTAAATGGATACCCCAATGTGTTTCGATCGTTGAGCTGTTTGTGCATTTCAAGTAACATCCAATTTCGGGCAAATTTCTCATTCGATGTGGCCCGCTGGAATGTGTGAAACCAGCGTGTGCAATTGGGCATAATCGTATCACTATCCGGCACTTTCGAAATCAATGTGATTACGCTGTCCACCTCTTTAACAAATAGCTCGTCCAACTTTTCATCGGTTAGATCAAAATAGCAGTCATCCATATTATTTTAAAATATATATTTACTTTTAATATTGTGGGAGAAGCCGCTTGCTAAGCGACCAAATCATTTTAAATGTGACTGATAATCCGTAAGCTTACCTTATTAACTTTTTCCTTATTTTTTAAAGACCACAAACATCACGTTCTATGTCCGCCGGAGCAGCCGATAAAACCAAAAGGCCAGCACGAAAACAGCCGCAGATTCAAGGAGCTACCTCAGCCGCTGTGGATGAGCCACAGGATAACATCACCATTATACAGGTGTCCAATACGACAACAAATGGTCAAACCCGACCTCCCGAATTGCCGCCCAAAAGCAATAATATAGTTGCCGATATATTTCGTTTTCCTGATATCAGTGTCAAGGGCAAGACAACTGTTCCCCAACAAAACGATTATAAGAGCAACGTTCAAATCATTCCGTCCAATGCAAGTACCATACAAGTGCTAGCCCAACAGCCTAGCAGCAGCACCAGCAATCCCTATACAATGCCAGTGAAAACAAATGCTTCCATTCCTTCAAATCTTCCACAATTATCGAATACAAATACTACAAAGGTACAAGTACTTGGTGAAGGCACTAACTGCGGCAGTGCCAACGAAGTTGCCACCACAACAGTAGCTGTCTATGGAACCTGCTATCCCCTTCAAAACGCCGCTGGACCAAGTGGTAGTAGTGGTAGTAGTGGTATTGTTGCCTCCCCAGCCAAGCCAAAGACGCCAAAACTAAGTAAAAAGATAATACTCAGCGCCAATACTTCGGGCATAACGAGCATTAGTGTCAATCATGAGCAGATCAGTGATCCTGTCATCAGCGGCAATGTGCACTATGAGAAAGTGTTTCTTTCTTCCAGCATACCCATTAGTAGTAGCCACACCAGCAGCCCAGCAAGAGTACAGGAAGAACGGAGCTTATCTAATAGTAGTCAATTAAATACGTCAGCTCCAGCTGCCAGTCCTGCATTACCAAGACGTCGCTTAGCTTCGCCCATTAACGGCCGACGTGCGCCTCCACAGTTAACCAGAGGCCTGACTGAGCTGGTCATCAGTACACGTCCGAGTCGAAGAGATTTCCATTATCTTAAGTTACCCAATACTCCCTTAAAAACCAAGTCATCATCGTCAACGCAAAAATCTTCGAGCGCTGCCAATAATAATATCGAACAACAGTCTAGCACACCTTCTCCTGCAACTACCACGCCTTTATTACGAAATAATCATTCAATACCAACCCCAGATACTGGTAGCTTGGAGCGGCGTAGACGGAGCTCCTCAACATCTGATGCACAGACACCGCTGCAGCGTTCCGCTATGCCAACGCCATCGCAGCAGCAGCCAAGCAACCAACGCAGTGCCAACAACAATGATTGCGTCGTCGCAGGACGTGGAAACGTATTTCGGATGCAACCGCCTCCTCAAATAGCTAGTAGTACAGCTCCTCCAATCCAACAGCAATCGTCGCCCAGTAAACGGCTAACACTGCGGGAACAGCAGGTCATGCAACTGCGACGAGAAATTATGCATCCAGGTGTGCGCCTAAATTTACGTCGTAAGGATTGTGTAGGTTCCATTGCCTGGGTGGACGCTTTCGGTGGCGTGTGGTAACTATAATATACATCCAAAACTATTTGATTCACTATTCAACTTAAATATTTCTCTCAGGATTGCTGGCTGGAAGCAGAAGGAGCATCCAGTGCTATACAATGCACTCCATATTGGTGACCAATTGCTCTCTATAGCCGGCGTTAGTATTAGTAGCGCAGCAGAAGCCAACAAAATTATACGCAACACTAACACGCTCTTTGTAAGTCATTATCTTTTGAGAATCCTCTTGAATAGCTTTAAATTTTCATTGATAATCTTTTATAGGTTGAAGTATTATTACGACGCGTACCATTTGGACGCGCCTATGCTATTCGTCGTGATAGGGAAGGTCAGTGCTTGGGTCTGATTCGCGATGGAAATACGTCGACAATAGTGGATGTGGTGCCTAATAGTTTAGCGGCCCGTCATGGATTGCCCCCCAAAGTGTGTATAAAATAAATAAAAAAGTAATTTAATTAAAATTTAATTCTCTTGAAGGCACAATCATGCGATGGCAGTACATTGACCTTTTGGATGCTTACCGAGATCAATGGACGAACGCTTAATTTGTACTTCAAGGATATGGAGATACGGGATCGTTTGAATTCGGTCGGACGTGATATATCGATATTGGTGCAACCTTCCGATTTAATAACCAAATTAAAAAAACAATTAAAGTCGTTGCGTGGCTATAAGGATTATCTGGTGCAATAGTAATTGCCTGCCCTTTCACTTCAAAAGTGATATTATCTGGTGAATAATTCTTACAATAAGTCCTTATAGCACTGAATTAACTCGAAACTGTTATATGCTTTGTTATACTCGAATTATATTTGTATAACTTTGGGCCAGTAATCATTCCAATACCGTCTAATTGCAACTTACTTAAGTTGAACCGACATGCTACATAGTCAACTCATTTACATACATATATAACTCTTTATATATATTACATATGTATATGTAGAAACTTTTTGCTATATGCATCCGTACTATATATTAAATGCTAACTTAAAGGAATTAGGTGTAGCATTGAGTAATCATATACAAATGAATATAAAAATCCCTATATATTTTTGCAAAATTTTTATATATACTCATATACATATATATTATATACATTAAATCTATATTGGAATAATATATATATACTTACTAGACATCACCTTGTTCCAATAGTTATGAAATGTACACCTCGAATAAGCCTGTTTTTCGATTGCGAAATTATGGAAATTTTACAAAAATAATGAAATAAGAAGTATTTAATGATTATTTGAATAACTAATTTTTCAAAACGTATTATCAAAAAAAAAAAAAAATAACTGTGCAACTTAGTATCCTTATGCAATATTAGAGTGCCTCTGATTTTGTTAATGTTTTTTTTTTTCCTTATGTTTCTTTTTTGTTTTATGTGAAAAAAATTTAATCAAAAAAAGACAATTAACAAATAGAAAAAAAACAAAATTTGATACATCTATGTAACCTTTAGGATGTGATAAAAATGAGTACTCAAATTTAGGCAATTTTTAAATGGACATTTAATTGTAAATGCTTTTTGATTTGTTTTATATACGTGTAAGTTTCAATGGGTATATTTCACCATCTTAGTATAAGAATATAATGATCATTAAAGCAATTCCATAAGAATCACTCGCAGACTGTATTGCGTTTCGCCTCGTATACATTTTGTTTCCAGATGCGGAAATTAAACACATTCGTGTCCAATGTGGAGTAAATGAAAATAGGCATGGAATTGGACATGACCCAAATGGTGCCTTCGTCATCAATCTATGGAAAAAAGTTTGATTTAATTGAAATTAATTAAAACTTTAACGTATATTGCTACTAACCGTCAAATCACTTGGATAGATCATATCCCTAGCGTCAGACGCAACAGTACCATGATTTGCAACCGAAAATGGATTAGTAGTCTTCCAGCAGCCCACACCATTGGTTTGTATCTCATCATAAAATACCACTTTAGTGCGAGGATCATAGACATGCATTGTGGACTGTTTATGCTCGCCGCGACTACCCAGGACACGAAAGTCATTTCCATGATCGGATCTTGCTGCATTGGATTCGCGTTGAAGCACTCGATTGGAAACTATAAACTCATTATTGCTGGCCATAGGATGGAAGTAAACAGAGCGGCTGCCATCGGGTTGATGGGGCCCTAATGTGATTGAAAATATACCATCATCCCAGCGAAAGGTTTGACCTCCAATGCTTAGATCACCTGCCAATGGATCAAAATTAAAGTAGTTGTGCTCAAAGGACCACATGCGATCTTGGTTCAGACTATACACATATAACCGACGATAGACAAGATCCGGTATATAAGCATATGCCCGATTACAATCTCGCTTATTCTCAATGTCAATGGTAAGGCTGGCCAAACCACGTCCAGTTTCTGCTATACTCTCGGGGATCTCAAAGCGTTTGATAACCTGATCAGTTTTTAAGTCGACGATCCAAATGCTGGGACGTCTGATTTGCTGACGATTATCTAATAAAATATATAGGCATTAAAAAAAAAGTCGAAATTAAAGTATTTGTAAGTAGTTTTCTAACTTGGATACTCTAGCATTCCGGTGTCAATAAACCATAATCGTTGGCAGTCATCCACAGTTGTCCTATAAACAGATACAAGATTCTGTTCACTGCGATTAAATTGATTCACTTCGAAATCAGGATAAGCGTATAATTTGGGACTGCTTTGCTTCCCATCACGTCGCATATCAATGTAGTTCAAAGTCGAGGGTATGCCCACCCGCCTTCTAGGCATAGTGACAAACAGTCGCCCTTGAAAATGTGTGGCACCCATTGGCACATTATTGTAGGCAATGTACGGAGCATTTTCATTGCCAACAAGAGTTCGCTGTGCAATAGTAACTGGGGTGACATCACGAGAAGTCATCACATCGCGTTTTTTACGATCGCGTCCATAACGACCCGGAAATACAATTGGCAAATCTTCAGAGGGTTTTCTTTTCATCTGACTAAGTTTTTGCCCCGTTTCATCACCGCGATTATGAAAGTCCATCTGCTTCCATTTGAAAACCTCTATCATGCCCTCGCCTTGCACAACAATTATCTGTAACCCGCAGATTAGGCACAGCACAAACAGATTTCCCGTCATTCCGAACTACTACTATACCATAAAGCTGCCGAGAAGCGACTGAGAATTAAAATTCAACGATGAGGTTTCTACAAAGTATTTATTATTGATAGGAGAAATTTTTGCCTATATAAGATTCCAATCACTAAGCCAAAACCTGTTTGCGCTCTAAGTTACGCTAGATTCGTATTGGCACTCGAAATGGGAACTGCATTTTCCGTTTTACCAACTCAGAATTAGTTAAATTTCACTTGACCTGTATTTAAAATTAGATAACGCCCGCAAATTAATTTTGACCTATCGATAACAGTGACCTCCAAAACATTTAAATTGTCAAAAACAAATTTAAAACTACTTTTAATTCAAAAAATTTTATTTTATTTACGAATTAAAAGCTGTTTTGACTAATGATTTACCCAATAAGATCATTTAAAGTTTTCCTAACTAATCAGAAAAGAACAGTTATTTTGTAACAAATCTTTAGGATAGTCAGATGCAATACATTTATTTTATAAAGAAATCAAATATAAAAATTTGGATAAATATAAAAGCTTTGCTTCATCAAAATTTTTAATTTAATGTTTTTAAATAAACATCTAGACCGCCCGAAAATTATCGATGTCATTTCAATCGACATTTTTATCAAATTTTTGTATAATTGACTATCGCTAATTCGGTGTGTATCGATTATCGATGTTTATCATTTTTCAGCATTTCAATTTTGCATATTTTAGCTTTGTTTTTGATTGTTTACTTCAATTTTGTCAGTCAAAAGGTTTAAAAACAATACTATAGAATAGTGAGAAGTTTAAAGAGTCGTTGCGCAAGGTGCCTGCGGATCACGAAAATGAAGTACGAAGAGGACAATTTTTCGTCCAACAGTTAATTAAACTCAATATTAAGTATACATATTTGTTTTTGAAATATTTAACTGCTTGTGATGTATGTAAACGGGCCAAGATTTTTTTTTTTTTATATTTATGTTATAGCATAGCACCAAAGTTTCCTTTTGTTTATTTTAGTTACAACAAATAAACTATTCATGTGTAAACTTTTAGGCACTTCTATGTAATACAAAATACATTCAATTTTCTTTTGAGCTCTCTGTTACTCATTAAATATATGTAATACCTATATATAAAAATCTAAAGTCTATTTAGAGTAAGGGAAAACAGTCATTTACATACACAGAGTAACACTCTTAAATTCTAAATAAAAAGAATAAGGTTTTTTTGTAAAAAAATGTGTAAAAATATTCGCAACTTAAATATCTATAAGCATTCGTATTCATATTCGTAAATATTGTTTGTAGTGCTACGATATATCCTCTATACCCTTCACAACTAGTTACAACTATTGATTAAAGGAAAGGCTTTCAAAAACGGTCTACAAATATTTCACTTAAGGCACAATGATATAAAAATATATTTATTTTATTTAAATGCGTTTGAAAATTTTTTAATGTTTATATAATGCATTCAAGTCTTAGGATGTTTCATTTTAATGAAGAATGCATTGAAGTAATGTTCAAAGATATTTGTTATGTAATATGTGGAAAACAAGTTCTTTGGAAAAATATTAAATTAAGAAAATGTATTATAGGTGGTTAAAAGATATAGATTGAGTTCTTTAAAAGGATGGTTTTTAATTCTAAAATGATGTGATGCAGTTATTATCTCAATTTTAATTTTTATGGTTTATAAACATGTGGGGAAATTTTAAAGTAAACGAGTTATAAAGCTTTAAGAAAAAGAACAATCTCAAGAAATTGTGCTACGGAAAAACAAGTAATTCTCAAATTTTGACTTGGCATCCCTGCCTGTACCATCGATGGTTTTCAAAAATTATCGATGGTTTCAAAAAAACTGAAACCATCGATATAATCGCCATCGATGGTTTTCCAGCTCTATAGAAAATTGCAATTGCACCGAGCACGGATGAAACGAAGTGAGGCAGAAAGAAGAAAAATCACACAAACAATTTTCTCTGAGATTGACAATAGAGCCAGCAGGCACGTCGATATTAACTCAGCAAATTCAGGAAATTAAACAAAATCAATCAAGAGTGGAGCAACGAAACGCAAAGTTTTCGCTGAAGGCGCGCGCGTTGCGTTCTTTTTCCCATTTTTGTGTGTGTGTGCGTTAGTATTGTGTGAGTGTGAAGTGAATACACACACACGCAGACGACGAAGACGAGTGAAAGTGTCTCTCTCCCTCACGGAAGTGCATCTATCTGTGATTTTGATTTTGTATAATAATAATGCGTCGCGCATACGCAAACTTTTGTTACGCTTACGCCAAAGATTAAGTGCGGTTGAAAATCGAAAGAGTGTAACAAAACAGAAACCGAGGAGGAGAGAACTGGAGTGACTGGGTGGAGAAGAAGGTAAAGGAAATTGAAAATGGCTGAACAAATGGAAAATGCAGTGACGAGGCACACCAAAGAGCACCAAAATCAACAACAAATACTTGCCACTAGCTCTGGTGGCGAACCCGATCCAGATCCCGATCCTGATGGAGGCGACACTGAAGGTGTTGAGTCGGTAGTGGTTGTTAATGGTGAGCTGGATGCCTCATGCTACCACGTAAACATGAAAGTCCATGAGAATTCAGATGCACTTATGGTGCCAGTGAAATGTGAATCGGAGGCTAGCTCCGCTTCTATTACAGATGCCGCCAATTCCAGCGCCGACGTGGCCGCCAAGCTGGCGAAGCCAGTACAAAGTAGCACGCCTCAGTGTCAGCTTTTAGAACGCCTAAATTTCCCGGAAGGCAATATAATCAATACGCTGCACACGATTTTGGCATTGCCACCATTCGATCCATATGCTCCGCCCGCCAAATCGGAGACAATATACAAGGAGGTTGTCTCACTGATGCAGTGGAGCCTGCGCGATGACAATGCCATCGAGCTGGAGTTGAGTGAAAAATTGTTGCATGAGTGCGAGCATAAAAGCACTGATCCCAACGATGAGACTCGCTCATATTTGGTAAATTCATTTAAACAGAAACTTTTGGCCTGCACGTGTTGACAACCCGATTGCTTTTGTTTTACAGATGGCCATTGAGAATATGCGCTTGTTCTCAGAGGATCCGAAGAATCCGTTACGCGATGCCGATGGACAATTGCGTGCAATTACGGTGCGTTCTTTCGCCAGCTGGCAAAAACTCTATTTCATTCAAGCCTAATCCATTACAGCTCTATTTTCAGAATCTTGCCTTTATATTTGTTAAACATCGCAAGGAGGAATTCTTTACATTTTGCTCTTGCAAAGAATGTCTCGAATATCGTGAAACTATCATGGCTATTATGATGGATCAATTTAAGGCTGCTCACATGGTTGTCATGCTCCTCGATGTGCTTATCAAGGCTTACAGTCCCATGCTGAAGTGAGATTTCGCGTTAAAACCCTTTCGTTGAAATATTTATCTTTATTGTTGTTATATTTATTATAGAAACGATGCTGCCTATAATAAATTTGAGAAGCTGCTTGAGTGTAATAAGGAAATCTATTGGATTACAAGTGGTTATCTCTATGATAAGAATGCCGAATATCTTGACTTTATTGATGATACAGCGATCTCTGATAATATGATATTAGTGCTATTCAGTGCCATGTAAGTCAGCATTTTTAACATTATTATTCATTAATAATCACTTATTGTTTATATATATGTTATAGTTTAATGGCTAATAATCCAATGCTACTGCTACAAATACTCGCCTATAATGTAGAGTGCATTGTTAAGGCTTTTTCCGAGGGTATGATCGAAATTGCTCAGAATGTGCAAGAAAATGAGAAGGTTTCCGCCGAGAGAATGCTGACATGTACGTTAAATTTAAAACTGATTGTGTATACATATATATTTTATAGACATGTAATACATAAATGAATACTAATTTTTTATTAATCCATTTGTAGATCTGTTGGACGGCTACTCTGATCTGAATTGCATTTCACAAAAAATCTCCCTGAGTCTTTTTGCGTTCGAAAATGATTTTCTGCGAAAATTTAAGTTGTCTTGGGTGCTACTATGCCAACGTTTGTTTCAGCAACATGTGTTCAGTCCCTTAGGGGACACTATGTTGGCTTGCATCCTATCGCTAAAGGAAACGGCCCCCTCAACCCAAAGCTCAGCGCTTATTAAGCGTTATATGTTATTTGATGAGCATATGCACTCAATTGAGCGCCGCTGGACGGACATTTGGATCGAGCTGAACAAGTTCAACTTGTCGCCAACGGAACATGATCGTCGCATGGGCCTACTGGATGTGTATAACATATTCGATAAGGTTGTCATGGATGCAACATCATTTTCGTTACCGGATATTAGCGACGATGAGTTTATTGATTTTCAGCGCATTGTCGATCGTCAGTTGGCATGGAAAAATATAATGGCATTCACTAAACTAAAGTGGCCCGACGGTTTTTATGACCCGCCTAATAGGCTAGTGCATGAGGATGTATGTAAGAAGTGTAACTCGCTGCTGGAACATCATGACGAGTAAGTCGTTCGAAAATATAAAGTAAATGATATAATTATAAATTCGATTTTAAATGTTTCAGGAACTGCAAATGCATCACTTGTTCCATAGCCGGTACTCCTTTACGACCGCGACAAGCAGGCCATTGTGCCAAGTGTACAACGCTCGGCATTGTTGAGAAGGATGCCAAGCTGATGAAATCAAAGATTCTCAGCACTTGCACTAGCGACGAGGCTAAACATAATGCCGCATCGGCAACAGCAGCCGCCCAGCAGCGACGAAATGAATCGCATACCGAGGCTGAACCGGAACCCAGTAATGTGGGTGGTGGTAACAACAATACCACTATATTTCGTCGTCAAGAGACCACCGAGACCCTGCGCACAACATATCACATCGCTTGGGCCGTATTCCAACATTTGACGACACGTAAACGCTATCGCCATGATACTATCGAATCGCAATTCTTTTGCGGTGAGAACTGCCGTGTATCCGCCTGCCAACTGGCCCGAAAAATTCTCGGCAATCAATTGTCGCCGCCACTGACCAAGCATCTGTTGCGTTGCTTTCAACCATTGTCCTTCACCCGCGAGGAATTGCGCTCGACACTACCATCCTTAATGTTTTTTAACCGTAAACTGGCACCCACTCCAGCCGAGTTGCATGAGCTTAAGAATCAGCATTATGTTTATAAGACCTATTGGACCTTTGTGCTCTCAATCTATGCCAATTTCTTTGTTAAATTTAATTCAAGCTCAACGGACTTTAAGCATTTAGAGTTGGTCAAGGGAGATTTGCGTTTGCGATTAAACAGCATAGTAGGTGATAAAGATGATGGGCGATTTGAGCAATTTCTGGCTCAGGTGATAGGGTAAGAGTATCAATATTCCATATTTTAAAAGATGCTAAATCTTTCCTTTAAACATTACAGATATTCGCCGTTCAAAATAACCGATGAGTAAGTTTAAGCTTTTTATTTTTTTTTAACTAAGATTAAGTAATCCAATAATAGTGCTGCAAAACGACTGAAAGTTCAAAAAACAGTTTTAAAAGTCAAAATTTCAAAAAGCCATCTAGTTGTAGCAATAGTAGGCTGTCTTATATCAAATTATTTGACAGTCATTCTCTCAATTTAATTATTGCAGTTTCACTCTGGGCGATACCAACATAGAGAAGATGCAATTTGGTGTAGATCAATTAATGATGTTACATGACTCGCAGATAATGTAAGTCCCATTTGTATGATACACACACACTCAGACACTATTTGTAACTCAATTAACTCGTCCCTTTTGGATGATGAGCAGCAAACGAACGAAGCCGGATAGCACAACAAGTATGGCGAGTGCCAAGTCCAAAACCAACGAATCTGTGCAAACCGGTGCAGGAAATAACAACGAAGCAACGAATCCTAAAAAGTGTAAGGAAAAGATGCGTAAATGTAAGTAATCTTTATGTAAAACAATATGAAATCCATTTTTCAATATTGTTTAATTTTTTATTTCTTCAGGTTGTGCCGATTATGCGGATATTGGTGAGCCATGCAAGGAGAATCATTCTAAAAAGCGTGTAAAGAAAGAGTGTAATCATGCCCGTTTTAATGAGACTCGTGATCGCCTGCGGAAAAAGCTCACCCAGATTGTCAACGATCGGAAAAGCAAAAGTGCCCAAGATGCTGCTGCAGGGGCTGCAGCAGCATCATCATCCTCATCATCTGCAACTGGGACAAGACCAAAACCTGAACTACCGCCGGGTGTGGCGTCAACGAAGCGTAGTCTGAAATCATCTGAACCATTATCAACAGCTCATAACATAACCAACAACAACAACACTAAGCAATCTCAGCCGCCCACATTAAAAGTTTTTGCTACTGCCCAACTACAATCGTCGTCTGGATCCCGCAACGTGCCAGCAGTCGCAAATGCAGCCGCTGCTGCGACAGCTGCAATGAATGATGTCGGCGAAAGCGTAGCCGAGGAATGTGACAATAGTCTCCTTTGTTTGGATAGTCTGTGCAAGAGCATACAAATGCACACGGATGCAACTGTGGCAGCCAATGCTGCAGCAGCGGCTGCTGCTATGGCTGCCAGTAGTGGCGGCAATGTCTCTCAAGAGCTGGGTAACTATAGCAAGGAGGATATGATGCAGGATTTTGCCGAATTTTTGGGTAGCTATTCGCGTGAGCAGGATCAGCAGCGTTGGATCAACGAGACTTTAAATTTTATTGAGGGTAAAGCACAGCAGCCTCAGACATCGAATCCCAAGAAGGCGGCCAAGAAAGCTAAGCAGAAGCAACGCAAAGAGGAGGAAAAGCGCATCAAGGAGTTGGAAGATTTGCGCAGTCAATTTCTTGATATATACTTCAAGGAGTTTATTGGCAAATACCAAATGAGGAATCTGACGGCTGCTGGCGGCCGTAAGCGTGAAAAGAAACGTATCGCCGAACTGGAGGCAAATATTAAGAACCTGCAACGTGCCAAGGGTAAAGTTGAAACGGTCATACTGGAGCTTATTGCAACCGTTAAGCAAACTAATACAGAGTTCAAGTTCTCCTATCTGCCCACCAAAGAACAGCAGATGGCCAAAATGTCCCAGCTGGAGGAGATGCTCAACGCCGGGAATGCTTCGGTAACGCCTCCAGTTGAAGTACCGCAACCATCAACTACTCCGGCAATGTTGCGCTATCCAGACTTTAGCAGTCCTACCTCCTTTTATCCACCAACCGTATCTCCAATATGCTATGCTCCTCCCCAGCACTTGCAGCAACAGCATCTGCCTCAGCGTGAGGTACCGACTACCGCGTCAGCCAATGCCATAACTACTGATCCTTCAAAGCGGATTGTCACCATTCGACGAATCCAAATGCCGCACGCTGGAGGCGATCAGCAGGTAACTGTGGTCGCTAAAGGCAGTTCTCCACATGAGGACAAACTGCTGTATACATTTGTCAATGGGCATATGGTGGCTTCGGCCCAACCCGAGACTGAACTATCTCCAGTCACAGAACAACCTGTCCCGGAGAAGAGTCTTAAGGCTAAGAAAAAAGAGGCTAGAAAAGCAGAAGCCGCTGCCGCTGCTGCTGCTGCTGCTGCAGCTGCAGCAGCCGCAGCCGTGACTGAATTGGAAGCAGCCAAAGCCAACAATGGGAAGAGCAAAAAACCACAAAAGAAGTCAAAGACATCCGTAATGGTAGCAAATGCTTCTAGTTCAACATCGAACACAAGTTCCAAAACACAAACTCCTCAAAGCAGCGCTGTTAACACAAGGGAAAATTCTGTGTGCAGAGTCAAGTCCAAGACAACGGCAATTGTAAAGAAGGATTCGAAACCTTTAACCAAAACTGCTGTTATAGTGCAACCGCCAAAAACGGTGTCACCGCAGCCAATTGCACCACAAAAAAGACAGAAGCGGGTAAAATCTAGGTTGGATCAGGGTCAGTTAGATAACAATCCCTTCAAATCGTTGCATATGCAAGATTCCTCAGAGGGCGAATGGGAAACAGGTAGCGAATCAGATTCGGCGGAAAGTGTTGAGCAGCCGGCACCACCGCCAATAACGGTGAAACCAAAGCCAGTGGCGCCTGCGCCGAAGTTGCCACCACCAGCACTTGGGAAGCTAAAGCCAACCCATATACCGTCTGCGCCAACCAAAAAGACCAAAGTTGAGAGTGCTCTAAAGCCGCAGAATCAACAACAGCCGCACAAGATTCAAGCACAGCTTCCACAGTCGATAAACCAGCGCAAAGCAACTGCCAAGGCCGCTCCTCAGCCACACCATCAGCAGCAACAACAACAACCATTAACTTTGGGCAAAAATCAAACCCATCGTATGGGAACAGAGTCCACACGTAAGTCGAAAAGTCAACCGGAAGAGGCATGTGGCGGCGGAAATCGAACTGGAGCGGCTCAACAACATCAGCAGTCAACTCGTGGAACTCGTGGCAACGGTAGATCAAAGCAATCCACCAGTAACCAACAACAGTCACAGCAGCAGCACCACCCCACCACCAATCACCAAGCTGTCCATGTTGCTGATTCAAAACGTTCGCAACGCAGCAAACGAGGACATAGACAAAAGCAGGGTAAGATAATTCATAAAAAAGTTACACAGATATATACTGAAATAATGGAAATAATTCACAGAGGATATGTCTGGCATACCCAATAATATGGGCTATTTCAATCCCAACGAAGTTGCCATTCCTCCTTCAATGGTCATGCCACAGCAAGCCAGTAGCTACGCCAACACTTTGACCCATCAGATGCAAAATTTGCGGATTAGCAACTCTTCAAAGCTGTCGTCCCAGCAGTCGGTCAATTGCAGCATAATGGATCAGTTAAATCGCGGCGTGCAAGTGGAACATCTTGCCCTACCTCCAGGCATCACTCTAACCAAGGTGGATCCGGCCAAAAGTGAACAGTTGCGCCAGAAAAGTGAGTCAATTCGTTTGTTGTCAAAGCCCCTGGCCGAGCAGCAGCAACTGCAACAGCAGCAAATGCCATTCCAGCCACATCATCTTATGGCTGGCTATCATGGAGCAGTGGCTGGCTCTGGCATGGATCCAAGCGGTGTGATTATGGTGGAAGCCAATCCGCGTCCGAATCGCATTAGCCAGGCGTCGTCTGCAGCCTCTGCAGTAACACCGAATGTAGCTGCAGCAGCAGCAGCGGCCAGTGGCAGTGGTAAATCTTCCCGTCGACGTCGACGTAATCGCGGCATGTCGGGCAGTGGTAGCGCAAGCAGCGGTGGAGCTGGAAACAAGCAAAGAGGAGCAGCAGGAGGAAGCAGAGCCGACAGCCAGACATCAATTTCAACGGGCGCCACAATTGAAACCAGTGCTGGGGGCAACATCATCACACTTCGAAATCCCATGTTCCACCAATGTAACGGTCCCGTGGCGGGTGGAATTATGCCACCGAATCCCAACCCTATGCCTCCAAGTGAGTTAAATAAATAAATGAGATATTTCGTCGAATGAATGTAACTAATTTTACAATTTTTGCCAACAGCACGAAGTTATGGCGGTGGTCTTCCCGTTGCTCCGCCAATGGCCATGGATCAACCGGCTGCGATTATTAAGAATGAGAACGGGATGTTTACTATCCGGAATCCTGCTTTACATCAGGCGGTGACCAATGGCCTGTCCATGGGCGGATACCGTCAGTTTGGCAGCAATGTCAACTATTATACACCCCAGGAGGCGGTGGCCGAGGCGGCACGTGCAACTCTGTTAAAGCAACAGCAGCAGGGGACTGTGCCAACCAGCAGCAATTCCACTGCTGTCCCGTCCTCTACTGCAGCAACTACAAATTTCTCGTACTTCTCCAGTGGCTCTTCGGCAAATAGTGGCGGCAGCAATGGCAGCGGCACGCACAATAATATCAGTATTAGTTGCACAAATGTTCCCAGTGCAGGTGTGTCTACCTCAAGCAACAGTCCCGGTCGACTAGTGGGCGATGCAGCTGTTATTGCCCGTCCAAAACAGACGCAAAAGTGTCTATCCGCCATTGGCAGTGAATTGAAGCTGAAGACCAAAGACAGCTATTCAGCCCCATCATCCTCGTCCAACAGTCAATGGTCCAGTTATGGCCAACCGTCAGAATATGGTCCAGGTGGTGGTGCATCATCTGGCTCTGCCTTACAGGAAAAGTATCAGCAGTCCAGCTACTATAATGGCTTTGAGGTGTTCTCGCCGTCTGCTTCGCAAGCTGCATCCGGTGGCGGCGGACCTGGTGATTGTCATATGCATCAACATCATAATTGTGGCGATGATTCCCCGCCGCCAACAATCACCGGTTTTAATTCCTATCTTGAGGGCATACCCAACACTGGCGTCATACGCTACGATGATGCGGCATTCCTTAAGAACTTGATACCGGGTCAACATCTTAACAACGAGGTGCGTGGTTACTATGGCATCTATCCCAATCAAAACTATCAAGAAATCTCCTCATCATTGTTCTCATACTTTTCTTAAATGACCACGAAGTGGATGATCGAATATTATGCAGTTTCTGCAACTATTTTCATCGAATATTATGCAGTTTCTGCAATTATTTTCATCATGTTTATGTAATTTAGTTATAATAACAAACAATATAATATATATATATATTATAATAGACATAACGTGTATGTTTCCATCGCATTATTTGCAGGTCTCCATACATAATATATCGGAGTCCAACTTTGTGCGCAACAACACCTCACCATCACCGCATCACGTTGAAATAACCAGTGTATTTGGAAATCGTGTTTGCTCCTCGAATGCCTATGACCAGCAGTCGTCGCAGTCCAGTGGCAACTACTGTGACAATGTTTCTGCTGATTATGGCAGTGGTAAGAGGCTGTCAATTAGCCTTAATAAAATCTAATCCTATGAATCAAATTGCAGATACCCACCTGTTTGTGCCGAGCAGCATGATACCACGTTTACCGCAGCCACCGCCGGCACCTGATCCCTTTGGTTACGACTTTGAGTCTGCAGGCTCTAAGCCAGCTAGCGTGGCTAGCGATCTAAATGAATTCCTACGCCGCAGCCCGCACAGCCAGCGCACTTCGCCATATAGTCCCGACGAAAATGCCGCCTTGGAGACATTTGTGCAGAATATGAGCGCCCTACAAATAGAGATAGCCACAGCCGCGAGCGATGCTGAGCAGTGTTCGCGTCTAAATGTAGCCGGAGTTTCCAATGATACGGCTGTTGCTGATGCCGCAGCCGGAGGCGCAGCCAGTTCCACCTGGTGGTAAATTACAGATTATAAGAGAGTGAGAGGCCAAGGGCGGCCGCATCGCATGACAAGATTGGCTGGTTGCATTGCCAACAAGAAACAACACACACATCCCTCATATACATCCGTGCGCCAGTCACACCCACATAACGCAGACATTTCATTGATAAGAAAAAATAAAAAAAAAAAAAAAAACTCACAAGAAATCATTAAAATGGCTTAGAAGTCAATTTCGATGTTTCAACAAAAATCCGAGGAAATAAACGAATTCATTTAAATGGAAATTAATGTTCATAATTGTTTTTATTTTTTGTGGTTTTTTGATTTCAATTCAATGCTAATAATTGTAAAAATGTGTAAATATTAAATTCCACAAAACAGATGCTCCATTGCACAACTACTTGTGGTTAAACTTCAAAGACAAGCGAACCGGAGGCATAGCTCACACTGGAGTCGTCCATGTCCAGGCACTGGCTGCTCTGTGCATATTTTAAAAATTTAAAGCTCATTTTGTTATAACCCTGATCCTGCAGAGATTTAACAGCGCCTAACATCACACCAATTGGATGACGGCCACATATTGTGTTATTATATTTACGCAGATACTCCGTAAAAGCTGTTGGAGTGAGGGTTTCGATAATGTCCATACCCTGCTTATCCAGCTGCTCAATGGACTTATGTATGGGACCGCAGGAGCGATCATAGTATGTATAACTAAAGCGTTGACCCCAATGGCAAAAATCTGAAGATATCACAAATAGATTTGTTGGATCCATCAAATATGATGACAAAAGGCTACCATATTGAGCCTCCTGTTCGGGATTAAGAGAGCCCACAAGTATGGGAACAATGGTGAACTGATCCTTGTAGCTAAAATGGAAATAATACAATATTACAACATGTTTGGATACAGGAAATCGCAGCAGGCAATCAATGTATAAGTTTTTTAAAGAAAATGTAAACAATAGGTAAAATATAAAGTTTGTGCGATAACTTAAAAGCTAACTAAAAAAGCATCTGGTTTCAAGTTTTGAAATGGATTAAAACTGAAAGATAAATTTCCACTTGAAATCTTTCTTAACAAAGTAACAAAAATTGTTCAACTCATTGCCTACATTATTTTCCTGTGTTGACTTTTTATAATTTTTAACTCACTCCTCCATAACTTTGGCTATATAAGGCAAATGCATTTCAATGGAGTGTTCATCCTCATCGGTTTTCATATCCATCCATGTAAAATGACCGGTCTTCTCCAGCTCGGCGTTGACTAAAATAAGTCAAAAATAAGATTAAAATATATCAAATAATAAACATTAAATATTATATATGTATATTAATATATAATATTTAACGCGTAGTACTCACTTTGAGTATCAATTTTGAGATCATATAATGGAGTTTTATATTTTTTCGCTACCGACAAAGCACACCCACGCAGACGAACATGATGAGATGGGCCCAAAATGAATATTCGTTTCCTAAAAAAAAAAGACGAAAAGACAGCTCGATAATGTCGAGTCGCATCCAATAGGGATATAACAAGCCAAAACTTACACAACAACTGGGCTAACTTGGCGATAGGCAAAGGCACCGCAGGCTCCGCAATACGTATAACCGGCATGTCTGAAAGGAATGCAATATATGTATATACTATTACATTACTAATACTAAGAAACAACTTTAAATTCGAACTTACGGGGCAATAATTGCACGTGCTGGGCCGTGCGATAACTCAGCAGCCGCCAGCCAGCGATCCAATTGCCTGGACAGATCCGAACCTGAGCAAAATAATAATAAATTTGAATCAATAACTACGAAAGCATTTTCAAATCTAAGTAAGCTTTGCGTTGCCTTAACAACAGTCAAAGTATATTAATTTTCACTTTTCACCATAACCCCTGTGCGGTGAAAACAACAACTGAGTTGCATTGCAATTTTAAATTATACTAATTCAATTATTTTTTACGCAAAATGGAAAAGAATAAGTTAAGCGATGATTTACTAAGTCGTATACGAAACGAGCTAACAGCCATAATAGAGGAAGAGTAAGTTACAGAACCTACATATATAAATATACGTATGTATGCACATACATATATTATTTATAACATGGTAATTTTCCAGGGCCTGTGGCGATCCAGATAGAAAGAATTCTTATGAAACGTTGATGAAACCAAATCCTCTGCCCCCTGTTAATTTGGGAAAAGAAGAAAAACAAAGTAAGCCCAAAACTAGTGTGAAGAAGACCGCCAGTTTTGTTAAGGGATCATCGTACAGACAGGCAAATAGTGGCAAGCCCATAAATATAAGGCCATCTCATCAGGGGAAGACTGAAACAGTAAACATGGTGCCATCAGCTACTGCTGCACCTGCTAGCAGCATTAATTGGGATTTGCCTAAAGATCCTGGTTTAAGAGTCGAATTTATGGACTCGCAAGCTGCAAAGAGCATAGATGATGACATGCAGAAAATGCAACTGGAGCTAAAACAAAGCTATGAGCTCTTCCAGGGCATTGGCGAGAAACTGGAATCCATTAGCTTTGGTGGCCTGAAGAATCGCATACGCGACTTGCATTTAAACAGTTCCACAAACGAGATGGGCAAGATGACTACAATGGAGCTGCAGAAAATGTTTGAGACTCGCTATTTGCAAAATCGCCTCGACAAGCTGACTTCGGATGTGAGTCAGGGATTTCGCCGCCATCCGGGTGAATTTGGTGATATACCCGAATTGAGTAGATTCTTTCAGGCTTGCACACAACTGGAACGTGGCCTAAATGCACTAAAGAAGCAGCGCAGCCGTAGCAACGACCTGGAGAAGCGTCTTTGTTGGGCTACTGAAATAGCATATGATCGTGTGGACGAGATACGAAATGCAGTAGGCTCCCAGCCTCAAACCAATTTTTAAATTCGTCAACAAGTAGGTTAAAAAAACAATTAACAATTCTGACAACGTCTCTTGTTATTAACCTGTATTAACCTTCAGTTCTTCTTTTGCAGTTTATTCTACACTGAAATTTTATCGCCCGTCTCCAAATGTGTAGTTCTTATCTCCACTATGTTGCCATTTTTAGGAAGTTTTAACAAAATTTAATCCCACAGTATTACATATTATATTAATTTTGAGAGCACCACATGTTTATTCAAATAAAATATTATTGCTGCCTTATTGGTTCTGAGATTCTTATTCGTTACCACAAGTGCCACTTGTGGCCCACTGTGCAATGCACATATGTAGTAGTACATTTGCATACAAACATCTTTATTCTTAAAGAATGTTACTTTTTATTAAAAGTAATTACTTACTGGAATCCGTGTACCAGCTACCGGCGTGGGTGGCTCTTCTAGATGACATTTATCTTTATTTTAATATATTAAAATTTTTCAAATTTCGTTAGTTCTCCCTTTTCCCTTTTTTGTGCAGCTTATCGATGACAGTGCATTGCAATATTATCGATGCCACTCAGTATATGTATCGATGCCATGGCGCAAGTAATATTCCGCAAACACGCGAATGGCAACTAGAAGATAGTGGAAAGAAAGAGAAAGAAACGAACGCAGTTTTTTGTGTAATTTTGTGCAATTCGAAAATTAATCACTAGTGATTAATAAAAAAATATATAACAATAACCAGGTGTGTTTAATTAACTTCGTACCTCAGTCAGCGACACGCTAAAGCGCGCAATGAGTAGCATCGCGGCACTCTTCAATTTTGAGTAGCATCGCGTCATGCTGTACTAAAAACTAAAAAAAAAAAATTATTTTCCGCCATTTTGAAAGCTGCGAGTGGAACTTGGACGCGTTGCTGGTAAAAAAATTGTTGCAAACTATTAAAAAAGTGTTTAAAATGTTGAAAAAACCTATACAAATAATGTATAAGACAAGTGGAGTAGTGTTTTCAATAAAATTTTGTGTTTGACACGTGAATTTTAGGCAATTATAGAATGGCAAAGACGCCGCCACAGTCGCCGCCACTGCCGCCAACTAACCAACCACAAAGAAGAAAAACGCAAAAGAAACGAGAAAAAAAATTGAAAAAATAGAAAAATTAGTGCGCCGCATTGTGTAAAATACGTTTTAGAAATTCAAATTAATAAGATACTAAGCAATCTGTGTGTACTGTGGAGTTTCTTTCAGTTCATTTTGTTTTTAACGAGTACGAACGTATATATAGGCGTATGTATGTGTGTGTATTTGCATGACTGCCAGTGTTTGCGCCTGTGTTTGAGTGTGTGTGTGTGTAAGAGCCAAAGGCCAGAAACAGAACCCATGGCTGACACATTTCAAGCAATTGCAGTCCTTTAAAGGGTGAAGTGTATGTGTATGTTCGTCGCTTGTGTGTGTGTATGTTTCCATTTTTAGCGTTTTTCTGTGGTTTCAATTGGATTTTTCATTATTTTTTTTTATTCCTACTTTGGCAAACTATAACTGTAACTGGATCGCGAGCCGCCGCTTTAACTTTAAAGAGCTTTAAAGTCGTAAGCTCTCCCACATGCCTTCATACAAATACAAGTATATATTTATATATATGCTCTGCTCATGACGTGTGCGCATTAAAGTTTCATCTTTTCCTGTTCCTGTTCCCTATCCTGGCCAGCGATGAGTGGGGGATATAAATAGCATTTGCGACTGCTGCATATTGATTGAAAATCAGCCTCTTCTTTGCCATTCGAATTACATTTGTTGTGCATTGTTGTTCAGTGGAATGGCATGCCATGGAATGGATTGAATGCATGTAAAAAAAAAAAAAGAGTTTCATAAAGTTACCGTTGTCAGTGCCCATAAATATTTTATCCACACATGCCACTCCCCTTACCCTTCGCGCTTGCCCATCTTCCCCACCCGCCCTCGCACTTAAACTCTCTTGTCTGTTTTCCCATTCAAATTGAAGCTTGTTTCTAGTTTTATTACAATTTTTTGCGCTTGTCGTGTTCGTGTTTTTGTCGTTGTTTCGCCCTTTCACTGGGCGGCGTGCCTGTACCCAACACACACACATACATAAACAGACACTTATACACATAAACACAGATATACAGACAGACACTGAAGCAGTCACCCCCCCACCCCCATTATTCCTTTTTTTGGCAATAGGATTGTTGGGGAGCTGTGTCACTTATAAACTGGCCAAAATGGATAAAAAAAAAAAAGAAATTGTACTTATAATGGAAAAGGTCGGAGTAGAATATGGGAATGGGATGTGTTATGGCTTCTTTTTTTTTTTTCAACTTTTTCAACAAATTCTTTAAATGAAATAAGTTATTCAATTAATTTTTTAAACATTTCATTCCGTAAAACTTAGTCTTGGTATACGTATAATAAATTAATAACTACAACATCCGAAGTGTCATGCAGCTGAATTTAGACATTTTATACCTCTTTCTCTTGCTTTAATTCGTATATACTTATTATCATTCGACAATTGCATTGTAAATTGTTGTTACTGTTGTTGCTGCTAAAAATACTTATACAAAAAAATTAAAGACTTGAAAAAATTTTCCTATAACCCAATTATGAGTGTGTGTGTGTGTGTGTGTGTAGGGCACAATAATAAATTTGATTGTTTTGCTGCGCTTGTTGTTGGGGCTTACTACCGCTTATTATTATCTACTACTATCACTAACCACCACCACTTTCCCCTTCCACCTAGCATTTTGTTATCATTACGTTTTTTTTTTTTTTTTTTAATTTTTTTTGTTCTGTTTGTTGCTGACTGCGCGTATGAGGGAAAAAAATGCACACCTGCCCAAAGAATTTCACACTTTCAAGCAAAAATAAAAATACAAGAGAGGGAGAAAGAAAGAGAGTGAGATAGATAGCGAAAGAAAGAGTGAGCAGCAAACATAGAAAAGGGGAAAAACTAAAAACAATGCAAACTGACTGACCGCAGCACCAAAATAGAAAGAAAACATTTATATTTAAATGGCTAAGAGATGAATTCATATAACATCAATCGCTATGGTTTGGTGGGGTGAGTCGATTGGTGGAAGCGAATGCCACCACCGCCGCCGCTGCTCCTTTTCCCTCCTTTGCGGCGCTGTATATCGATCTATGGGGCAAATTCACTGACGCGATATTCGGGTCTAAATAAAAACAGACAGCAGCAGCCACACACTTTCGGATTGTTGTGCCAAATGCCTTTTCGCAACAACAACAGCATCAACGATAAATAGCAAAATCAGCAATTTGTAAGCGTGCGGTGCACAGTGTGTGATAAATATCAGAAATAAATCCACTAACTAGTAGGATAATTCCCGAATTAAATATTCCCTAAATTTACCATAGCCCAAATCGGATAAATAGAGAGAAATAGAAAATTTGCAAAGTATTTATTTTTGTTTGAATCAACTCCTTAAACAAATTTAAGGTTTAGAACACTTGTACCAGTGTGCAAGGCCAATAAAATATATGTATGTATACAATGTATGTATATATGCATACATACATATACTTTTGTAAGCCTGTATGTGTTTACATATATTGTTGCCTTTTGCTCTGCTGACTGCTGCAGTTTTTCAATTTGCGTCATACAGACGCAAGAGACGAGAGAGCGGCAGCAGCAACGGCAACAACAAATACAATCAATATACATACATATGTGTGTGAAGAATGAATGGCAGAGAGAAAGAGATAGATAGAAGCATAATAAAAATAATACAACTTCTATAAAATGTATACACAATTTATATTATTTAATTCAATTTTACATAAAGAAAATCTTCATTGCGCAATTGAAAACAGATTTGCATAAATCTGTTGACAATTCATTCGTCGTTTACCGGCTTGAGAAAACGCGGGAAATGCAACATACACACACACGCACACAAACAGAGAGATGCACACGCGACACAACGCATCGGATCGCATCGTAAAGTTAAAGCAGAAGCCGTTAAACTGGGCAAAACAAGTTGCTGCTGCCGCCAGTTGAAAAGTTTTAAATCGTTGCAGTTACTACTTCACAGCACACCCCAATAAAAGCCGCATCCGCCCCACATCCTCACTTCCAGTCCTACAGTCTCCTATAGCTTTAAAAAGTTTTCCTTCCTTCTTCTTCTTTTTATACGTTGCCTGCCAAGCCACACACACACACATACAAACATAGATACATTTGCACACACAGATACAAACAATTCAAATGCGCATGACTTATTTAACGTGTTTTTACTGTGATGAAAGAGCTGGCGAAAAGGGAGGATGTGGGGGAACAGGGTCCCAAGCAAGCTCCCGGCGACGGCGGCATCCAATGACTGGAGTGGCATTAAGCCAACAAACAATTTAAACGAACATGGTTTTTCCTGCCTGAAATTGTGGCAAAAAAAAAAAAAAAAAAAAAATGGGGAAAGAAAAAACAAAAGAAAAGGAAATAAAATCGAAAGAAACCAAAAAAAAAACTCCACCATTGAGTTTGGACTCTGCCGCTGCCGTTGCCATTGCCGTTTCTCGTAGCTCTGTTATCGTGCCCCGTCGTCGGCGTCGTCGTCTGCTGCTTCGTGTTGATAAACCGGTTTCTCGTTTTTGTTGCTGGCCTGCCCCTTGTCCATAAAAAGATATGTACACGACCATCGGTCGCTTATGTTGTTGTCTTTGTTGTTGTCGTCATCATCACCATCATCAACAGCAACAACAACTACTACAACTCCCCCTCTTCTCTCATTCCGCGGTTTTAGCTGACTTTATGGACTTACAATTCAGTGTTTTGTCAGACAGCAGCACAGCCGGCGAAGGCAACAGCAGCGGCTCAGGTAGCCAGCCAGGCCAATCGTAGAATGTACCCATAGGTACATACATACAAATGTATGTACATACAATCATACATTCATATTTGTATATGTATGTATTCCTATCTATATATTAGATACTGTATATATGTATACACACTCACAACTCACATTTGATGATTTATAACATTTCCTTGACTGCTCTCCCCTCATCCTGTATGGATTCGATGAATGTGTGGGATATGATTCCCTTTTTTATTTATGTGTTTATGTGTGCATTTCAATATGCATCAACAGGTTTCGGTTTCTGCAGCAAATTTAAAACTTTCTTAATCAGAAACAAGAGAAGAAAAAAAAAGTAAGGGAAAATTATGTGTAGCCGGATTTCAACATACCGTGTATATTCTTAAAGCTGATAATAATTACAAAATTAAGAAAAATCTATGGATAAACATATTTTAAATATGCATATTTATTGTTACTAAATTACTATATTTGTAACAAGGAAATCGGAAAAATAGGAATTAACTGTTTATGTATACGCGGACAATTGTTCATATACTTTTTCCTTTAATTACTGGGTATACAAAACCAACAGAGACGACAGCGTGGGCGCAGACACAACACACACAAATCTATATATGTACATATACACCCATTGCATCCTGGCAACGCAACAACAAACTTGTTTTTGGCGCGCTCCGAAACCTCTTTTTAATGTTCATCTGACATTTTTCCACATTTCTGCTGGTCGCCACATAAACTTATCGACTCTTTTTCTTTCTGTCTTTTTTTTTTTTTTTCTTCTTCTTTCTTTCATTATTTTGTCTGCCTCTCGGCGAAACGTGTTTTCGAAATACATGCAAACATTGAAATTTCATTTTATTCACTTCGTTCGTCTCGCCCCCCACCCACCATCCATCCATGTGGTGGGATAGAGGGAGAGCTAATAATCTAAGCATAGAGAAAATTATTTACAAATAAACAACGCTCAGTTGGTTAATAGCGTTGGGTGGCTGAAAAAAAAAATACGTACGGGGGTGTAAGGGAAGTGAGATTGGGCGGCAACGGGCTTTTTTTTTATGAATACTCTTTAAACATTAAAGAAAATGAATCGAGGTATATGTCATTCATGCGTTGAGTTTACATTTAAATGTGTACAGTTATAGTCGATATAGTCTATAAAAATGGAAATCATTTTGCGTTATAAAATCTAAGAACCACAATATTTAACATTTATTTTATTGCTCGGAGTAAAGTCAATTTTCATTTAGTTATAGGGTATCTCTAGTGTCGGTTACTTAAAGAAAAAACAACAACAACAACTCAATCGAGAATTTTTGTTTTGTATTTCATTGCTCTATGTCATAATTGCGTTGCGTTTTTTTTTTTTTGTTTGCCATTTTATATACAACGAGTGTGTTGGCCCGATCTGGTCTCACTCTTCTCTATTCCCCTTCGGCCCCCGCAATGTTCCATTATCTGGTGAGCGGCTGTGTGTATCTGTGCAAGTTTTTGTATCATTCTATTGTTGCTATTATTATTGTCGGGTCTCGTAGCGGTTGGTTTGTGTTTTGTGTAAACGTATTTCATATTTTTGCACAATACGTGACACATGGCTGATGTGATGACTGGCAGCCGGTCTATACATAGACACAACCATTGACGGCTTATCATTAAATTCTTCTTTTTTTTTTTTTTCTTTTCTGAATATAAAGATTTGCTTTGGGTGATAAGCTTTTTAGTCAGTTGATGTGATTTTGTGAAAACGCATTAAAAAAAAAAAACTAACTTACTGCGACTGGTTTTCAAAGCCATAAATACTCTAAAAAAAAGTTTAATCTTTTGAACAAGATATTTTTTTTCGTTTTTGTTTTTGAAAGTCGGTCACATTGCCATTATGTACATAGATATATTGTATTCCACGTCAATGGGGCGATTTAAATGGTACCTTGGTGTACTAAAGTATTACTGATAAGATACGTTAACACGTAATCCAAAATTCAACTCAATGCAATATGGTCACAGTGTAGTTTATTGTGTACTATGTACCTAAGAATTCAGAGTGTTTGTCCTCTAATCAAAAGCGTGAGCCGAATGTTGAGGGGCATACATTGAGGAGAGTGAAGAAGGATGGCGGGAGGCAGGAATGAGGAGGGTAACATGATGATAAAGATGATGATTTGTATGAGTTTGATTTAGTTTTAAATATCTATGTTTATGTCCAAACACCTTCTACCCTCTTTACTTCTCCTCTGTCTGCCATCAGGTCTCTATCACACACTCGCTTTCATTACCCCCCTTCTTTGGGGTCTCTTTTTGTTAGTCTGTCTGTGGTTGAGAATTGGTGAGCACAGGAAAAAAAAATATCTTTATCGCTGATGTTTGCGAAATCCAAACGAAACTTGTCATCGGCAAATTTGTGCTGACATTGGTTGCTGTTGTTTCTGTACTTTAACGACTACATCACATTTCATGTTTTCCATTTAATTTAATTAATTTTCTTTTCGTTTTTTTTTCTCTTTGGTTGTTTGTTTGGTTCATTGCAGGATTCTCGTTTTCAATATGAAGCGCCAAAAATGATTGCAAGGTTTGCATCGTCGTCTTGAAAAGGTTTTTTTTCCATTGATTTAATCAGAGCCACCGAAAACGGTTTGGCTGACAGAAAGTGACCTATAGAGTATATATATATCAACAATTCAACAGAAAGTTGAACTGCGCTCAGCGCTTAATCAAAAAATCAATTAACCATAATCAGCGAGGCAAGGATTTAATAATAGCCAGCCAGCTAGCCGGTAAGGCAAACGCCAGATAGACCACAACCTATCGACCGACCTACCGAATCAAATAAAATGGACAAAAATTTGATGATGCCGAAGCGTTCACGCATTGATGTTAAAGGCAGCTTCGCTAATGGTCCGTTGCAGGCGAGACCACTGGTTGCCCTGCTGGATGGACGCGACTGCTCGATTGAGATGCCCATACTAAAGGATGTGGCTACGGTGGCCTTCTGTGATGCACAAAGCACATCCGAAATACACGAGAAAGTAAGCATGAGAGAGTAGAACAAGTAATTTAATGTATAAAATTTGATTAATTAATTGATTATATACTTTTGCTTAGGTGCTAAATGAGGCAGTCGGAGCTTTAATGTGGCATACCATCATCTTGACAAAGGAGGATTTGGAGAAGTTTAAAGCTTTACGCATCATTGTGCGCATTGGAAGCGGCACGGATAACATTGATGTTAAGGCAGCCGGTGAATTGGGCATTGCCGTTTGTAATGTTCCCGGATACGGCGTCGAAGAGGTGGCTGACACAACAATGTGCTTGATACTGAACCTCTACCGGCGAACGTATTGGCTGGCGAATATGGTGCGGGAAGGTAAAAAGTTCACGGGCCCGGAACAAGTGCGAGAAGCAGCACATGTAAGTGTGAATACCGAATAATAATTAATTACAATATATAATTAATTCGAAATAATTGTTTGTGTCACGCGTGTTTTTGCGCAGGGCTGTGCACGGATTCGCGGCGATACTCTAGGCTTAGTTGGACTAGGTCGCATCGGCAGCGCTGTGGCCTTGAGAGCAAAAGCGTTCGGCTTCAATGTTATCTTCTACGATCCCTACCTACCCGACGGCATTGACAAGTCCCTTGGACTCACACGCGTATATACACTGCAGGATCTGCTGTTTCAGTCCGACTGTGTCTCACTGCATTGCACACTCAACGAGCACAATCATCATTTAATCAATGAATTCACAATTAAACAGGTAAGGCATACGGCAACAAGACCGACCATGAGGTTAAGTAAAACAATATAATATTGATAACTATAAACTAATGTATTCACATACTTACACAAATAGATGAGACCCGGTGCATTTTTGGTGAACACCGCCCGCGGTGGTCTGGTCGATGACGAGACTCTGGCGTTGGCATTAAAGCAGGGACGGATAAGAGCCGCCGCACTGGACGTACATGAAAATGAACCATACAATGTATTTCAAGTAAGAGATTGTTGTAAAACGAGACATTTTACGCAATCTGAGTAGACGCCGCGCCGACGCTGGACAAAAGAAATGCTAACCTATTTACCCTTTAAACATATTACAGGGTGCACTGAAAGATGCCCCCAATCTAATTTGCACACCACATGCCGCCTTCTTCAGCGATGCGTCCGCCACGGAGCTGCGCGAAATGGCAGCCACTGAAATTCGACGAGCGATTGTCGGTAAT
Organism: Drosophila austrosaltans; assembly: GCA_035045865.1. Lineage (NCBI taxonomy): Eukaryota > Metazoa > Arthropoda > Insecta > Diptera > Drosophilidae > Drosophila > Drosophila austrosaltans. The sequence goes on along the minus strand of JAWNOQ010000049.1, from coordinate 447,482 downwards.
ATTCCAGACGTATTGAGAAATTGTGTCAACAAGGAGTACTTTATGCGTACGCCGCAAACCGCTGCTGCTGGTGGCGTAGCAGCGGCTGTTTATCCCGAAGGTAAACTACAAATGATATCAAATCAAGAAAAGTAGTGAGAGCGAGAGACAGGCGAGCGAGAAAGCGTTACAAGTGAAACAACAAAACAAAACAAAAACAACATAATTATACCAGAAATCGTTTAAACACCACAGACATACTTTATATATGTATATAATATATTTATATATGTATATATATATATACGATATGCGAATATTATATATGTATATATGCATATATGTACATTTATATATATGTATGCAGACAACCAAACAAAATCGCACAACATACCATACCACGGCACACCACAACCGCACCCTTACCACCCACAACACATACATGTATGTATGCATGTGTATGCTGCAGGCATATATATATATATATGTATATACATATATATATATATATATATAAATCTATACTATACAAACATACGTTCATTTACACTTCCCATACATGCTTCTACTCTTCTGACTCATTTTGAACATATATACATATATATATATAGGGAGATGTGACAGTCGTCTATCTATATCCAAGAAATCAAGCTATAAGAGTTGATGATAAGTTACGCAGTTTAAGCTTTTCATATGTATATGTGTATGTATATATATATACATATGTATCTGGAGGTGGCAGAAGCCGCTTCGCAAACGTAATGTTTGACGACGATGACGCCACGATGATGTTGATGATGAGGAGGAGGACTAGAGCGCGACCGATGTTGAAATGATTATTATTACTAAATAATTATATATATATATGTATGTATATGCAATCAATTTGATTAGTGATCTTTGTAGAAAAAACTGGGTGTTCACAGAAAGATTTCCATTTTCTTTATAAATGAAGCGCGCTTGTTGAGTTCAATTGTTGTTTAATTGTTTCCCCTTATTAAATTTAAAGCTAAATCTATAAATATAACGTTTTTCGATCCGACTGTGAATACTCCTACATTAAACAAAAAACAAGCGTCTTATATAGTATAAACCTTTAAGTAAAAATTGTAAAGTCCATATTCCTCTTTTAACCAAATCCAGTTTAATTTTGTTCCCCTAAATTCAAATTAAGTGTTCTTTTTGATATTTGTCCCCCTCCTTTCCAATATACATACAAATATATATACATTTATTTGATAACGTTTAAAAAAGTAAAGAAAAAAGAAAAAATTGAAAAGGTGAAAGTAAACAATATGATAGATTATTGTTAATAATGTTTCCTTCCTCACTCACTTTTGACCGGCTTAATTCAAACGAGAAATCAATCGTTATACGTATGTGTAATAACTAAAGTTCTTCATTATTTCTTCTATGTAACTCTTTTGCGAGCGAGCATATACCCTAGCATTACCTTATATGTATCTACTGTATTTACACATTGTAATAAATATTACTAACAACAGCAACAAAGAAAAACAAACAATAGCAAAGAGAAAGGGTTCTATAGTTATGTGAGAGAGTAGATAATACCGGAAAAGATATATACATATATATATTTTACGTATATAGAATCAGAATAACAGGAAAGCAAACAATTTATTCTAAGACTCCTGAATTGGTTATACTCTTTTTCATTTTACCTTAAATCAAGAAACATTAATTACAAGAATTGTGTTAAACTTATTCTAATTACCATTACAATGTCTTCTGCTCAACATACACTCTGCTCTAAAATGCATAATGATCTCATCATCCGAGTTTATTTTCGCCTTACGTCAAGATTTAACAAATATTTAAAAACAAAAGAAAATAACCTTTCAAAAACGAGACGGTTAAATATTAAAGAAATCCCCAACAACACGGCGCGTGAAAATCAGCAACCCGCATCTTCAGCAATTAACAAAGCAAAACCAACTACAATTAAAGTATATAGTCTATGTACATTTAAAAACAATATATAAAAGAAATTATATTATAGAAACACACACAAACAAAAAAGAAAAAAAAAAAAAAAACAAAAAAGAAAAAGGAAAATTATATTATGTAATATTAATGAACTTAGATTTACCCTAAAGATAAACTTTAAAGGAAGGCAGGAATGAAGTTAAATAAGTTTATCGACAACAAACAACCGAGAGTGGCACAGTAAAAATTGTTAGCGAGTAATAAAAGAAAAGAAAATTTATATATATTTACATTAAAGAAAAAAAAAAAAGGATAAACAGTAGAGAAGAGCCTAACAAATTTTTTTAGGCGGTATAATTTTGTACAAGTTTGCAATTTAAGTTAAAACTAATTAACTATTTTCAAGCAGTTAAAGTCGAGAGCTTTGTTTCTTGATTACTAATATTAGCATTTTTTTTTATTTATATTATTTAATGCTCAAGACGACCAACAACAATCAGCCAACATGCGAGAATCCAATTAAATCCTTTTTCCTTTTCTTTTTTTTTATTTTTCTATTATATATTTTTTTTTTTCGATTTTAAAAATAACTTTTGACCATTTACAAGCAAGCACAAAGCATACACCATACATATATATACACACACACACACTTAATACATAATGATATACTCAATGCGCCAAGATACGCCCACACACACACACACACATACACAACACACTCACACTCAAGATCCTATTTAGCAAGCTGCAAACAAACAAAATGAGCAAAGTAAATAAGCCTAAGCGTAAAAGTAAATGAGACAAGAAAAAAGAAAAAAAAAGAATAAAATACTGTTATTTTGTAATGTATAAAAAATATTTTTAATAACTGTGAAAGCTAAATAAAATTAAAAACACAAAGAAACGTAACAATTGACGCTGTCGACGAGCAACATTTAAAAAGTTAATTGAAAAACCAACAAGACCTTTCCAGAAAAAAAGAAGAGAACAGTGCAAAAAGAATAAGAAGGAAGAAAAAGAAAAAAGCAAAAGAAATAAAACAAAATCTTTAATGAACATTAATTATTGTTTTATCTTGCCATTTATTCGATTGTTATTATTTTAATGTGGCAGCGTTTGTAATGCATTTTTTTTTTGTTGTTGTTATGGGATGATGGCATCATTGTGTGCAGAGTAGAGCAGAGCAAGTGTGATCTATAGTTAAATGAAATATTTATGCAATAATTTACAAATATCTTTAGCACAAGTAAGCTCCGAATAGTTAGACACGGTAATGTAATCGTTTCGACTAAATCGCAATCCCTTTATAACACAGACCGACAAATTTTTACCTCTGTTACGCTAGGCAATTCTTAAATGCAGAAACCAATTCAATTGTCTTAGTCATATTTAATTAACTTTAATTTTTTTATTTATTGCAAATTGTCTGTCATTTTTGTCTACATCTAAGAACATGACAATTCATTACACATTCATTTTTCAAAAAAGAAAAATATCTGAAAGATCAGCTCGTTCTTTGTAATTTCCATTAAGAATACAAAAACATCAGAAAGAAAAGGTTTTTTATATTCTTAAACTGGATCATTGCCTTATATTATCACTATTCATAAATCAGTATAAACCATAAGGGGTTAAGAGTGATATTTTCAAAAATTATAAGGCAAAAAAATAATAATTAGTGTTAATTGAATATTTTTAAGGCCTGAAAAAATGAAATATTTGTCGGACTGTGTCATGTAGCTTAGCTCTAAGGAATTACTGGGGCATTCAGCAACATCTCAAGTTTTTCCCCAGCTGCGTGTGCATTTCATACGTTGCCTGTTTGATCTGGGACGCTCCTTCTTGTATCATCGCCACATTATTTCTTTTAACTTTGCTGTCCAAAAAGAATTACATTCATAGTCGCCTCTTCTTCTGAGAACACACGCAGCCAATCGCAAACAATATGCAGAACTCCAATTTTGTCAACAATGTTTACCACTCCTATCCCCTCACATAATATACCAACAGAACAGCAACATTTCATTATCTATACCCTAATTATCAAAAACAAAAAACAAAAACAAAAAATACAAACCAAAAATCGAAATACAAAACAGGATTAAATGGCGGCTATTATACAGGCGCACTGCATCATCGGGCACACAGTACAACACCGCACGATGGTCCCCACAGTACAACAAATCTTGGTAGCAGCAGCACTGCTCTGGCTCCACCGCCGACCAACTCCATGGCTGCCGCTGCTGCAGCCGCTGTGGCCGCAGCAGCAGCCGCACTCCTGCCATCACCGGTGCCGCCGAACGCTGTGCCAACAGTGCCGCATTTGTCGCCGCAAGTTGGTGGATTGCCGCTCGGAATTGTGAGTAGCCAATCGGTAGGTACACGTACCTCTGTTGTGTTGTGTTTGTGTGTGCGCTAGTTTGCCAGTTATCCATTCCCACTTTCCCAGCCCCCCTCTCCACCCCTACATATACCCGAGATAGACCGATATCCAGATAAATATCTAGATATCCGGTTCTTCAGTGCTGTGGTAGTCGTGTATGTGTTTGTGTGCAGTGGGCCAGCATATTTAGTTTTATGTTTCGTTATTGTTGTTGCTGCTGCTAATGCTGACAATTAGTTGTTTTGACTAGGCCTAGGATAGGGTCCTAACTAACAGAATGTGTTAATTATTTGAATGACTTGCGTAGCTCGTCAACAATTTTAAATATTATGATCTCTAATTATTCGGCATCTTGTTTTCAGCCCCTGAGTGCGCCCGACCCTAATAATCATCTGTCATCGAGCATAAAAACTGAAGTGAAGGCCGAGTCATCGGAGGCGCCGTAGGCTACTATGCTGCTGTGTCCAGCTATAACAGGATGCCGACCTGAATAAACCAGCTGGAATGACAATGGGCAGTCAAATTATGGAACTACTATATATAATATACAACAGACACGATCAACAAACCCATAGATACATACATATATGTTTGACATCAAATTATACATACTCTGTACTAGGAAGTAGTCGGCAAATTTCCACCAAACATAAATACACCTACACATTTATATATATATATATACCTATATATGTATATATAGACATGTTTATTTGTTATATATATAATGGTATACGTGAAATGATGATCTGTCCTGTGTCTTTGTAAGGATTCCATGAGGCTACTGCGCCAGCCCTTGATTTGAATTTTTCCAAGTTTCTATGTTATAATTTAAAAAAACAAAAAATACAATACATATTTGCATTACCAACCCCGAAAAAAAAGAGAGAAAACAAAATATATACAAAACATAAAGCCAACAAGAAGGAAACAACACACAAACATTTAAACAAAAAGATGAAAAAATCCCCTTAATTACACACAACACGCCTCAAATTTAATTACATATTTAGACTTTAATTTGTAACTATTTAGAATTTTACAGTTACAATATAAGATTTTTATTTGTATTGCAGCAAATTGTAAGTGAAAATATGTTATTACATATAAGTGCAAAAACAAACAAAAAATGTTGGAAAATTTTAATTAAAAAAGAAACGAAAAGAAAAAAACAATTATGGCAAACAAAAATCAACACAAAACAAGAGAGACGTTTAGTGCTTAAGATACGTTTAAAGTACATAATAAAAAAAAAACAAAAAACTAAAAAAAAAGGATAACAAATTCAAACTAAAACGAGTCGTTTCTAAAAAAACTTTTAAAAAATGAAAGGCCGGTGTTACCCACAAAGCAATGAAAACTGTTTCAAACGTTTCAAATTCTATTACTTCAGTTTTGAAACTGAAGCAAATTAACTTTGGCCAAAGTTAGGTTCCACACTGGTTTGCTTCGAATTTTAAATGCTTAGCCAGGACAATTAACTTAACAAATTGATATAATTTTAAAGCAACACTACTTCACCATACTTACTTTTATTAAATTACACAAAAAGTTTAGTTAGCAAAACCTTTAAGACAAAAAAATTTGTAGGCATAAAAACATTTATTTTTGAGTCTGTTATACACAGAGGTTTTCGTTATTTTTTTCGGGTGGTTTTACTAATTTAAATGCTACATCATCTTTAAATGAGCCAAACTACACAGCTATAAGATAGAGATACATTTATCAATATTCATGTATTTCTAGAACAGTTTTGTACGTTTCGAACGTTCACATGATATCGTTTATAAAGACGTACATACATATATATATATATATATACATATATGTGTAGGTTGGTATGTTTTGTTTCTGATTTGTTTTTGTAAAATTTCTCTTTTGTTTTTATAATAATATGTATAATGTAACACACGGTTATTGGAAGGTCCATCACGTTTGCACTCAATTATGAATAGTACTATCTAAGAAAAAATCAGAGTTTTATGTTTGGAATGAACAACAACTACAAGTAGGAATTAGAACATTTAAAGTCTGGTAACTGCTGAACTGTATGAGGACGCAATTGCGTTCACATTTAGAGCTACATTTATAAAATAAATTAATACATTTACATATTTTTAATGCTTACATTGGATCTTTGAGCTAAAACCAAAAACGGCACCAGCGCCAGCTAGGAAACCATTTGAATATACACACGTACTTGCATCTAAGCGCTGCTGCAAAAACTGTCTGTCTAATTTTAAGACTCAATTTTATATGTGGTTCCGTTTACTATTAACAATTATGCGTTAAGAACAATGTGAACAAAAGCCCATATATAATTAATTGTTTTATGTTGTCGGGATTGAGCGTATTTTGTAGTTGTACGTACATACATACATGTATGTATTAATCATCAGCTGCAGCGTCACAATCTCGATTGGGTTTTCAAAACCAGGAATATTTGTAAAGGTCTTTCCGTTCGCTTGTATATACATCAATAGTTACACATATTCATGTTGTGTATAAATGATTTCTATCAAAAACAATATTGTATGTTAATATAATTCTTTTTAAGCTGCCAACGCCCCCGAGGAAACAAATCTAATAACTTAGGATGCACTTGGCTCACACGACTATTGATTTAAAACAGGCGCGTTAAACGTGGCCGCATAAATCGGAATACGCCATAGCAACCCAGACCGATAAGCGAATATTTTAGGGTGTATGTGCAGATACGCTGACTGAGACTGGCCGGTGGAATTTCAAGTATCGAGGGTATCTTCTCTGGATCCACATGTCCCCACATCTTGGCAATGCCATTGGCGTGACCAATGCCCACCACACCAACAACACGCACGGGACGCACTTGCTGGGCACCAGGTGCCGCCTGAGGCAAGGCAGCCAATTGCAAGGAATGACACAGGAATAGATCCCGCTCTCGCACAAATACATCGGAAAAGGCTGGAAACTCTCCAGCCATTTCTTGCATAAGTTTCTCAAGCAAATCACGTTGTTTGCACTCCTCCACCTCTTCGATGCTGATGCTATCGGTAAATGTCAGACGCCACACCAACTTCATTGTTTGCCATAATGATAGTGCCCGCAGAGCACGGTATAAAGTAATTCGTATGGGTCGATCGCCCAAATGCAAAATGCAGCCCGGCAGCTTGTGTATCTCCTCGAAGGCGCGTCGAAATTCACCGCCCGGTGCCATACCCAAATCCTTGGCAATTTGTGCACTCATCTGTAGCAGTAGTATAAAAAATATGCCATTGATGTAGCCGTGGGTCTGCAGAATGCCACGTATCTGTGAAAAAGATACAGAAAGGGGTAAACAACAACTGGATCACGAATTATGCACTATTATCATTACCTTGGGTATGTTAATATTCTTGGCCTCTTCCAGCAGAGTCTTCTCATCAAGTTTTAATATGTGTATGCGGGATGGGCATAGCTCAACCATGACCACATCTGGACGGACATTGCGTATGACCTGGTGTTTGAGATTAATTAGATTTATGTGATCTTTTAATAGTGCTCAGAGTAACTTACAAAAGAAACGTCATCCTGTGACTCCTCACTGAAGTGAGCCGTGCCCACAAGGTAGACCTTGCTGCCAAATGGAGTATTCAGTACAGTCACTGTTGGCGGTAAGTGTTGTTCAAATTCTTCCAATGTATTGTAAATTTCAATCTCGCGCCTAGTCTGAGGCTGTTCATTGGCCGTCACCAAAACTCCTTCAGCACCATCGGCAGCAGCAGAAGCCTCAGCTATGGAGATATCCAATTTTTGTTTACTTGATTGCAACAATGAGTCTGCCTTGCGGCGTCGTTTGTCTGTTTGTGCTGTATCCACTGTTGTTGTTGTTGCGGCTGCTGTAGGTGTTTTGATTGGTGACTTCTTTAAAATACTCTTCACCTCCTCTCCCTCGATCAGTACCACCTCTTTTTCGAGGTCCTGCTCTTTTATTGAATTATCGTTTATCTCTATAATTGACAAATTGGGGTTATCCGTCTTGAATATTGTCTTGTTGGCCAACTGAGATTTTGGATCCACTTCCTCCTGTGAAGTATTCGTATCGGTGCTCTCTGATTGTATCAATAACATGCTGGCATTCATTGCTGGCGTTGTAGCAGGCGAATACGATTTGAAGCCATTAACTTCGCCATTATTGCCATTTGGAGCAGCAAGAGCAGTGTGTGATACCAATTGTGGGGGTTTCGTGTTTATCGAGCTATGGTTCAGTTCACTGATGGTAATATCTGTCGAGAAATTAAAACAAAACAGACTCTGTTAATAAAGCATTAATTGAACCCCATTGTCTATCAAGACAGGGCCAAAAATATAATTAGTTATAAACGAAATCGTATTTTTTTTTTTTTATAATAGAAAATATAAACTAAAGTATTTTAGTTTCCCGCTCGTATAGTGACTCCAATTCCTTTAGATAAATATCGCTTTGACTTTCATTGTTCTTTATGAAATCACTGAGCAGATCAAAACATCTACGCTTCATTGCTAAGCCATTTAATTGATGCTTTTCCTCTGATTCTTTTAGCTGATTCTTGTATTTTTCCACTAGTTTTTCCCTAAACTTCGCTAGTTTTTCTCTAACCATTTTTGTTAAGGATGGCTTTTGCATTTCATACGCCTGATCACACAGTTCCCACATTATTTTAGCCAACTCATTGTCCAAGTTGTTGAAATGTGCTTTCAATTTGTCATCACTGTTAAATATGGTAAAGATCTTAGAGAGAAATCCCAATGGGAAAGTATCAGGCGTTTGCAATTTTATTCCCTGTTGGGCAGCCGCTATCAGAGTGGTTTTCATATTACGGCTAACTTGAGCCTTGTCAACGCTCTGTATTCGTAATTTCTCTATCTGTTGCTCCATATAATCGTTTTCAATTCGAAGAGCGGACGAGCGCAGCTTTAGGATATTTATCTGCCGCTTAAGTTTCGCCTGTTCAACTTTTAGTTCCTCATTCTTACACTGAGCTATAGAATCGATGCACCCTTTATCCGCATCTTCAAGAAATTCTGCAATGTCACATTTCGGATCAGTAAAGGGGGCAACAAGATGACCAAGAGTTTTCAACTGATGTTGCATCATTTCCAGCATACGATGCTGGTCACATTTTGTTGATTTGGTGGAGTTATGCAAATCATGTAGCCATTTTTTACATAGCATATAATCTTCTGAATTGGATAGATCGCGTATTGTTTTAATTCCTTCATGGTAGATTTGGTCTAGTTGCTCCACTTGCAATACAGTTGGTGAATTTTCTCCTGAAGACCGATGGCACTTACTCATTGTGGAATTTGCTCTCTCGTTTCCTGTTAATGATAACGAATGAATACTCAAGGCCAACTCACCGTCACAGGATTTGTATGTTGTTGTCGATAGCTGATCCAGAGCGCTGTCATATAGAGTCCCGTTGCCGTCACCATCGCCAATTAATGAGCTACTCTGCTTCTGGTCGTCTGTGTCACTTGTCGATTCAAACGAACTGGAAGCTGAAGCTGACAAGTCCATGGTGCACCAAAGTATACTTAGAATGAGAGCCGCAGCAGCTTTGTGTGTACAGTTGGCTTGGAAGAATCGGTTACTAGTTGAAATTCGGTTTGAAATAATTCTCAGACTGCGTCCACGTATGTTTTAGATCTTGGCATGGCATCTGTGCTTTGCTGTGTTTGTGTATATGTATGTGTGTGTGTGTGTTGATGTCGTCTTTGGCTAAGTAACTGTGAGGTGCAAAAGTTAAAGAGCGATTAGAAGAGATATATATACATAGATAATACTCTCAATGACTTTGACTGAATGAAACAAATGTACTCTCTTTAACGGCAAATTTTAATGCTTTTGGGGTTTTGTCTACGTGTACATTGTTAGCTAAGTGCTGGATCCTAGGATTTCGGATAGGTATTTTGATTTGTGTGATGGAAAAATCAGTGCTAAATCAATTCAATTTCTTTTGGTAGGAAGGTAGGTGTAGAGCTATGTGCCCATTCTTACCTGAAAATTTGTTTTAGGCGTGGGTGTTTTTGTTCTGCTCTTGATGGTGGCGTTGTTGCTCTGGTGCTGCTGTAATCTTCTTACTTTCAAGAGGCGAAATAATTGACACAAAATAATTGTGGTTTGGTTTCAATTGTTCGGATTCGTTTTGGTGTTGTTTAAATTCGTTGAGTGCATATACATAATTGTAATAAAAACCCAAAAAACTAAAACGAAATTGTGACTGTGGCAAGTTCTTCTTTACAACGCTGACCAGTGTTGTCTAACTGCTGTGAGCGAAAACACAAAGACGTTCACTCTGCTTGACGCTTGTCACAGTAAATACCACATATGTATGACGGATTTTCCATTGAATGCTTGTGGAAAATTACTGATATGGAAAAAATGTTGGAAAAATAAATACATATGGACGAGTGAATTGTACACATGTGCTTCCCCGAAGATTTCAAAAGAATTACAGGCACAATGCCAGTATTAGTATAATTTAAATACCATTTAAATTGGATCATGCATTTGTTATTTTTGCATTAAGCATCTATTGCCAAGCTTGTGTTGTACGATTCGGCGTTTTGCAGCACTGGTGGCGCACAGCTGTTCTATCCACGGTAATTACTATTTGTTTTGATTCCGCTTATATGAAAATTTTAAATAATTAAGACTGAAACAAATATGGATGACGAATCGGCAGACCAAAACAAGGCATGTATACATGCAGATCCAACTAAACAATAATTAATTTCTCCATTTTTCTCTAACAGAGCTTCGTTATTTTTGGACGCGATGTGTCCCAAATACCATGCTTTCGTAACAGTTTTCTCTATGGTATCAGTGGCGGCATAGGCGTCGGACTTCTTACCTTTTTGGGTACCTCCCGTACTCATCTCTCTACGCACGTGGGTTTTGGCTCCTTTTTCTGTGGGACCATTGTATATTGGATGGCTTGCAGGTAAATTGATATTTTAATTATTTCCACAATATTTGTTAATGGTTTAATTATATCGAATTGCTAGGTATCAGTGGTCCGTACGCCGGTTTGAGCAACAACAATTACGAGAAGCTATGCGCCGCCAGGCAATGTACGAAGGAACGCAAAAGGAACGAGACTTAGATCTTAAGCCCGCATAACATAAGTATGTTCTCATTTTTGTACATATTGTGAACATATGTGGTAGTTGCCTATGTCCTACTCAGGTACAAAGAGTTGATCTTTTTAAACTTATTTTGTGAAGAACAATATTCCCTATATGTTTGTTAATTCACTAATATTGTTACCGCTGCCGATGATTGTGTAAACTATTAAATTATATATAAGTTAGATGGACTAGTACTTTTTTATATGAGTTAAAAAAACTCACATATGTATAGACAGGCACTTTAAAGATATAATTTCAAAGTTGATTATGGCTATTTATTATTTACGACCTGGTTGTTGTAAACCAATAATGAATTTTCAAGATAGGGGCTCGTAAACTAGTATAATAGTAACTAGATTACATTTCGCATATCGTTAAGTTCATAAAGTAAACAAGGTTTTAAAGTAGGCAGAGGAAGGCTTCAAATTTTGCTTTCAAATAAGATTTGTCAATTCAAACTATAATTGGAAAAAAAAACATTGATCATTTACTTGAACAATTTTAAAAAAGAAAGATACATATAATTCTACTGAAAAATTCAATTCATTCTCTTAAGCGAACATACGATCCTGGAGAGTTGGAATTTCTGCTGATGTTCTTATCTCAAAACGATGGGTGTCGGCAATGTTCGTTTCAATCATGTTCAGAACGTTTTCGTTAGCAAGGCGAGACGGTTGTGTCTGCGCGGGCACGCAGTTTTCAAATTTATTCCACAATCGATGTAAAAGCATTTATATAAAAAGTTGGCGCACTGAAAGATACATTGTAACCATGTCTGACAAGGTCTCGAATTCTGTACTGGTGTTTTTTGTAAATGGAAAGAAGGTAAATAACTTGAAAGGTAAATGGAGTTTAATCATTGGGGTAAATAAACTTTGCGTGTTTCTGAATAAACATTGAATATATATGTATGTATTCCTGAGTCAAGGTAAACGACCATATGAAAACATTTGCCTTAATTGATTTTCAAAGTTGCTTTCAGTTAGTTAATTGCTGTTAAACACATTGAAATTTGCGTAATTGATCAATTGAATATTTGTCTATATTTACGTATGTATATAGATATAGATACATACATACATATATAAAGCTATATGCATATATATGTATATGTGCATATATTTCACTTATTTCCATTACTTGTGACTGATAACAATTGACCCGCTATGCAGGGGATCACATATTCCAACTTATCAGCTAAAAACAATTCACGCCTTGGTCAATTTTCTTATTGAACCGCATTTTATTGTCTGTGACGTTCTGCTTGTTTATACTAGGGGCTGACATTGGGGTGAGTCCAGTATCCAATACTGTAAACACTTAAGAATGTATTACTAAAACGTTGAACAGATTTCTATTTTAAGTCGGATCTGATTGCATCTTATAGATAGCAATATTGCTCTCGTAAACTAATTTCTATTTCCAAAGCTATGTAAATGAGTTATAGTATATGATTGTTTAAAATCTATGCAATGAACAGAGTTTGTTTGTTAAAGAAATTGCATTTAAAATTCCTCTTGAAATTTATTATCAAGTTTTAGTTTATCGCATAAGACTTATAAATATAGTTTACGATAAAAACTAAACTTGATGTTTCTTATCTTTAATTAGAATCTTTAATTAGAAACAAGAAGTTCCCCCAGCAAAGGAATTTAGTGGTAGTTGTAAATGTTATCTGATCTGGTCTAATTTAACATTTTGCATCTGGTGTTAGTGATAATAAATAAAACTTGCGTTTATTGCCCAGCCCAGCAGTTGGCAAGTGACACGATGGGAATTACAATGAAGTGTTCAGTTTGTTTGTTCATTTGATAATGACAGATAGCAGCCCGTAACGTTGGGCCAGGGATAGAACGTTCCACTTACAATGTTTGCGTAGTTACGAAATTGTTTTAGTTGTAGTTCGAATTGAACTTTAAACATTTAAGTTTTACAACTTGTTATGCTTGTTTGTAGGTTACAGATGCGAAACCAGATCCGGAATGCACCCTTCTCACCTATCTGCGTGATAATCTACGCTTGTGTGGCACAAAATTGGGATGCGCCGAGGGTGGATGTGGAGCCTGTACAGTGATGGTGTCGAGATTAGATCGTGGCAAAAATAAGATTAACCATTTGGCGGTCAATGCTTGTTTAACTCCTGTCTGTGCAATGCATGGTTGTGCCGTGACTACTGTAGAAGGAATTGGTAGTACCAGAACGCGTCTGCATCCGGCGCAAGAACGTTTGGCAAAAGCTCATGGATCGCAGTGTGGTTTCTGTACACCAGGAATTGTGATGTCCATGTATGCATTGTTACGTAATGCGTCGCAGCCCTCAATGCATGACCTTGAGGTGGCATTTCAGGGGAATCTCTGCCGTTGCACCGGCTATCGACCAATTCTTGAGGGCTATAAGACATTCACCAAGGAGTTTGCCTGTGGCATGGGTGATAAATGTTGTCGCGTCAATGGGCAGGGATCGAAAAGCAACGATAAGGAGTCCACAATCACTGATGATGAACTGTTTAAGGGTAGTGAGTTTCAGCCTTTGGATGCCAGCCAGGAGCCAATCTTTCCACCAGAATTGCAGCTGACAACATCATTTGACAGCGAAAGTTTAAAGTTCAGTTCGGATCGAGTTAGCTGGTATCGCCCAACAACAATGGAGGAGTTGTTGCACCTGAAGGCTCAACATCCAGCAGCCAAGTTAATTGTAGGCAACACAGAGGTCGGAGTGGAAGTCAAATTCAAACACTTTCTCTACCCAGTTCTCATTAATCCCATTCAAGTTCCAGAACTATTGGAGATTTGTGAAACAGAGGACAGCATTTACTTTGGGGCAGCTGTAAGCTTAATGGAAATTGATAATCATCTTCGTCAGCGAATTGAGGAATTGCCGGAATGGCAGACGCGATTATTTCAATGTTCTGTGGATATGTTGCACTATTTTGCTGGCAAACAAATCCGGAATGTGGCCTGTTTGGGTGGTAACATTATGACTGGAAGTCCCATTTCCGATATGAACCCAGTCCTAACCGCTGCTGGAGCATGCCTAAAGGTAGCCGGTTTAGTGGATGGTGAACTGAAAGAACGCTTTGTTAACATGGGAACTGGATTTTTTACCGGTTATCGACGCAATGTCATTGAACCTCATGAGGTGCTCCTGGGTATATACTTTAAAAAAACATCTCCAGATCAACATGTAGTGGCTTTTAAGCAGGCTCGTCGGCGTGATGACGATATAGCCATTGTAAATGCCGCTTTTAATGTACGCTTCGCCCCCAAATCAAATGTGGTCGAGGAGATTAGCATGGCGTTTGGTGGTATGGCACCCACAACTGTATTGGCGCCACGGACGTCTTCTCTAATGGTTCAGCAAGCATGGAACCACAAATTAGTGGAGTGCGTCGTAGAGAGTCTCTGTACCGAGTTGCCTTTAGATGCCACTGCACCGGGAGGTATGATAGCCTACCGTCGTTCTTTGGTAGTAAGTCTATTTTTCAAGGCATTTCTCGCCATCAGTCGAAAACTCTGTGATGCTGGCATTATGCCTAAGGACTCATTGTCCCAGAAAGATCGCAGTGGTGCTGACACGTTTCACACTCCAGTTTTGCGAAGTGCCCAGCTCTTTGAGCGCGTTTCCAGCGAACAGAACACATGTGATCCTATAGGAAGACCCAAAATTCATTCATCGGCACTTAAGCAGGCGACGGGTGAAGCTATCTACACAGATGACATTCCGCGCATGGATGGTGAAGCATATTTGAGTCTTGTGCTTAGCACAAAAGCACGAGCCAAGATTATCAAATTGGATGCCAGCAAAGCTTTGGCCTTACCAGGAGTCCATGCGTTTTTCAGCCATAAAGACTTGACAAAGCACGAGAACGAAGTGGGTCCAGTTTTCCATGACGAGCATGTGTTTGCAGATGAAGAAGTCCATTGCGTTGGTCAGGTTGTCGGAGCCATAGTAGCAGATAATAAGGTAATTATAACTAACCGATACTTAAAACTATTAAAAAAATTTTTAATTTAAATTTGCATATTTTAGGCTCTTGCCCAGCGGGCAGCACGACTTGTTCAGGTAGAATACGAAGAGTTGTCTCCTGTAATAGTATCGATCGAACAAGCAATCGAACACAAATCATATTTTCCCGACAGTCCTCGCTATATAACCAAGGGGAATGTGGAGGAAGCCTTTGCAGTCGCCGATCATGTTTACGAGGGCAGCTGCCGAATGGGTGGTCAAGAGCACTTTTATTTGGAAACTCATGCAGCTGTGGCTATTCCACGGGACAGCGATGAATTGGAGCTGTTTTGCTCCACCCAGCATCCGTCGGAGATTCAGAAACTAGTGTCCCATGTCACTGGACTACCATCTCATCGCGTGGTTTGTCGTGCTAAGCGACTTGGCGGTGGATTTGGCGGAAAAGAGTCTCGAGGTATCTTGACAGCTTTGCCTGTTGCACTGGCTGCCTACCGTCTTCGTCGTCCAGTTCGTTGCATGCTGGATCGGGATGAGGATATGGTTATCACAGGAACTCGTCATCCCTTCCTGTTTAAGTACAAAGTAGGATTTACCAAAGAGGGATTGATTACAGCCTGCGACATTGAGTGCTATACTAATGCTGGCTGGTCAATGGATCTGTCCTTTTCAGTAAGTGAATCATTATTAAACTGGCTAATCAAACTTGGATATCAATGTGTGTATATTTCAGGTCTTGGATAGAGCAATGCTGCACTTTGAGAATTGTTACCGGATTCCAAATGTTCGTGTTGGCGGTTGGATTTGCAAAACAAACCTGGCATCTAATACAGCTTTTCGTGGATTTGGTGGCCCACAAGGAATGTTTGCCGGAGAGCACATTATACGGGATGTAGCACGCATTGTGGGCTGTGATGTGGTTGATGTGATGCGACGAAATTTCTATAAAGAAGGCGACATAACACACTACTCTCAGAAGCTGGATCGTTTTCCTATTGAACGATGCCTTCAGGATTGCCTTGAACAGTCGCGTTACGAGGAGAAACGTGCCCAGATCGCACAGTTCAATTCGGAGAATCGCTGGCGAAAGCGTGGTATTGCCTTGGTGCCCACCAAGTATGGTATTGCCTTTGGCGTGATGCACTTGAACCAGGGTGGTGCATTAACCAATATCTATGCTGATGGCTCGGTGTTGCTTTCCCATGGCGGAGTCGAAATTGGACAGGGACTTAACATCAAAATGATTCAGTGTGCTGCTCGTGCCTTGGGCATTCCAATTGAATTGATACACATTTCGGAGACATCCACGGACAAAGTGCCAAACACTTCGCCAACAGCGGCTAGTGTGGGTTCAGATCTGAATGGAATGGCCGTTCTTGATGCCTGCCAGAAGCTTAATAATCGTTTGGCTCCCATTAAGGAGGCTCTTCCAAATGGTACCTGGAAAGAGTGGGTTAACAAAGCATATTTCGATCGGGTTAGTTTGTCTGCAACAGGTTTTTATGCGATTCCCGGAATTGGCTATCATCCAGAAACCAATCCAAATGCTCGCACATACAGCTATTACACCAATGGTGTGGGCGTGAGTGTGGTAGAAATTGATTGCCTCACTGGAGATCATCAGGTGCTTAGCACGGACATTGTTATGGATATAGGATCCAGCATTAATCCGGCTATTGACATTGGCCAAATAGAAGGTGCTTTTATGCAGGGATACGGTCTGTTCACGCTCGAGGAGCTCATGTACTCTCCGCAAGGTGTTTTATATTCACGTGGCCCCGGAATGTACAAGCTGCCTGGATTTGCCGACATACCCGGTGAATTCAATGTTAGTCTTCTAACTGGTGCGCCCAATCCAAGGGCTGTATACTCATCAAAGGTACGCTCAAATGAAAATCTTCATCAATGGATGTCCTTTCTGAAACACTTTTCACTTCTAGGCTGTAGGCGAACCTCCACTTTTCATTGGATCCACTGCCTTTTTCGCCATCAAGGATGCCATATCAGCTGCTCGCAAAGATCGGGGCTTAAGTGAAGAATGCTCAATTGAGGCACCATTGACCTCGGCGAGAATTCGTATGGCCTGCGAAGATAATTTCACCGATTTGGTAAGTTTTTAGTCACAATAACTCAAGGCAAATTTAATGAAATTTTAAATTTATTGCAGATTAAAATGCCAGAGTCCGGTACCTACACTCCATGGAATATTATTCCTTAATCATTTTTTTTAAAGGCGTTTTCTTTAGTATATGTATATTAGTATGAATTTTAATAAAAAATATTAATAAAAATTAATTGGGTATCAATTTAAACATTTGCATCAAATACTAGAAAAATTTCATGATAAAAATGTTAAATCAATTTGCAATGACAAGTCAAAAGACAAAAATAATAAAAAAAATTTATATATTTATACTCGTTTGTAGTAAAAGTTCATATGTACGCCATGATTTCCGAATTAATTTTCAGTTGGCCATCAGAATCGAACGCAAGAGCATGTGTATCGGCAACAATGTTGGCCAAATATCTCTTTATATTAAGCCATGTTTTTATCTTAACACTTGTTTCATCGAGAAAGCATAAAACCGATTATAATGTGTATCCAATCTCACATCCAATTCCAATTTCAATCGATCCTTATGGTAATTGTTATGCCTATGATCGTCCATTAGTTGGTCGTTGTGTAAGATATCGGGAATGCATCAGTGCTATTCACGCAAGACATGAAGTAATCCCTTTAGAGTGTCCATCACCAACTAACAGCCATGATCGATACGTGTGTTGTCCTCATGGAGGATATGTGGTGCCAGAGCCAAGGCAATCCAAAAGTGAACGTGGTATGTATGTGTTACCCATGTCTATTGTTGTCTATTGACTTGACCTCGCCTTCAGCATTCCACAAAAATACTTTCTTTAAATAAAATCTAAAACAAACTTCGGATAATCAAACATAGAAAGTGTGATTTTATTGTTGTGTGATTTTTTACTTATTTTCATTTATATCTGTCCATATTTTTGTTAAAATAAACTATAATATAATGATTCAGCATGTTGGAAAGCTTATGTAAGAGGATCGCATAAACGTCGTAGACGTCATTCAACGAATATTGATGATGTGGAGGCAATCGAGGCACCTATCCGAAAAGTCAATTTTAGTGACACCGGAGTAGTTGGCGGCCGTCTTACACAGCCCGATGAGCATCCGTATATGGTAAGGCTTGGGTCAAAGGTGACACAAATTGATTAATATTAGTTAGTTATATGCTTCAGTGTGCACTTGGATGGCGCTCCAACAGCAAAGGGAAAGGCAAAGGC
Source organism: Drosophila austrosaltans (assembly GCA_035045865.1). NCBI lineage: Eukaryota > Metazoa > Arthropoda > Insecta > Diptera > Drosophilidae > Drosophila > Drosophila austrosaltans. The sequence continues at coordinate 428,761 of JAWNOQ010000049.1, read as the reverse complement.
AAGAGCACTGATCGATATATATACAATTGTGGCTGTGTGCTTATTGAACGTAAATTTGCTTTAACGGCAGCTCACTGTGCCAGCATTGGAGGGTGAGAGCAAATGAAGAGAGAGATAGAGGGAGAGATACAATATCTCAAAATATGTACATACTAATGAGTTTTTGGTTTAGGGAGTCCCCGGAGGTTGTGTTAATTGGCGGTGTTGACTTGAACGATACCCAGTCGAGCCAGATAATTCGTATTAAGGAGATTAAAATACATCCCAACTACGATGATGAGAACATCTACAATGATTTGGCTGTAATTAAATTGGAGAAGAGATCAAATCAGCCTATAGCTTGCCTGTGGACAAATGAAGCAGTACCAGAACATCAATTGACCGCCATGGGCTACGGACAGACGAGTTTTGGTTAGTCAACAGTTTCCAAATTGTATAAAGATTCGACTTTGACTAACTCGCAATTCACATTCAGCGGGACCACCGTCAAATCAATTACTTCAAGTCCAACTGTATCCTTTAAATAATCAACAATGTTCAGGCTTTCTACAAGGCGCTGATAAATTGAAAAACGGCATAGGACCGGGACAACTTTGCGCTGGCGATTATTCTGGTCGCATGGATACATGCCAAGTGAGTTGTTCCCATTTAAAAGTTTTATTAGTTTTTTATTCGTTTTTCTTTCAATGGACAGGGCGATTCCGGGGGTCCATTGGTAATGTATCAGAAGCACGGACACCATCGGTTACCCTATGTAGTAGGTATTACCTCTTTGGGTGGAATATGCGCTAGTGGTGCACCTGGTATTTATACACGAATTGCACATTATATTCCCTGGATCGAAAGGCGGGTTTGGAAATAAAGATATTCTTAACTGCAATAACAATTTCTTTTTAAAATCTTAAAATCAATTATTTTGGGCTAGCAACGGGATGGACTTTTTAACAATATCAATATATGTATATATAAGATGCCAATAAATTTCAATTGAATTTGGTTAAAAAAATCTACATTAATATCCTGAAACATATTCTTTGTTATTAACACCTTAAAAAGAAACTTTTCTCTTGTAATAAGAACTTCAATTACACTCTCCTTAATTTGAAATTCTGCCCTTTGCTGGGTGCGCCATTTGATATTCTTTGATAAAAAAAACGTTAATTTGCTAATTACTTATCTTAACAAGTGAAAATAAAACAGTCATGTTTCGTATTTCGAGTGAATCGGGTTTCTTTTCGCCTTGTGGCATGCTTCTTTTGATGAAGTGTTTGGGCTTGATTCCACCTTGGCCAAATCTATATTTGAAGCTACTCTACAGTTTGTCCACTTTAATCTATCTCAGCGCATTATTTTATTGGCGAATCAGTTTCAATTATGATTTGGTATATGATGTGCTACAAGATCACGTCTCTCGTTTCATTGATTTGATTAATTTTGTAATTTTAATTTGTGCTAATTTTATTATAATTATGGAATTACTTTGGCGGAATCAGAGTGCTGAGGTGGAGCAACAAATCGAGAGTATATGCCATAAACTTTCTGGTCATTTGGGCAGGAAGGTGAATTACCAAAGGATTCGACGCTATTGCACCGCTGTCTATGCCTCACTTCTTATACGATCAACTCTCTTAATATTTATAACATTAAACAGCGTCATGGCAACAACGACTTCCGATTTCTTAACCTATTCGATATACTCGGAACTTGTGTTAATGCTACGTTTTAGCCACTTTACTTTATATACAGCCGTAATTTTAGGCTTCTATAGAGATCTTATTGAAGTCAGCTCTAGCCTCATTTATGAGTTACGCCGGCCCAGATTTCAAGAGTGCCCCGAGAGTATCTTGATCCTAGATAAATTCGATGCTATACAGGAGATTCATCATTTGTTATGGGAAATGATACGCAAAATTGAACGAAATTTTGTACTGAGCTTGATTTCAATATTATTCAAATTCTTTGTGGACATTACGGTTTTACCATATTGGATATATTTTAATATTTCAGAGCCCGCATATTTGGATACTCAACTCTGTAAGATTCAATCACTAATCGATGTATTTTATATATAAGTTGCTTTCTTCTAGACTGTATTGTGGAAGAGTTCTGCAAAATAACTGAAGTTTTGGTGCCTTGTTTTATTTGCACTCGGTGCGAGCTATTGCAGAGAAAATTTCGTGCACTTTTCCACAGGATTTCATTAGATCGACAAAATCATCAGTTCAATTACCATTATCGAATCCTAAATATTACAACGCAGTTGAGACAGGAGAGTTGTCGATTTAGTGTAGGCGGATTCCTATTAATAAACAATGAAATGCTCGGCAAGGTAAGGAAAACAAAAACAAGAATCATATATGTACATAAGTCATGTATTTTAAACAAGTTTTTTCAATTTTAGTTTCTTTTTGGAGTGATCAGCTATATAGTACTCTGCATTCAAGTTCGTATAAACTTTTTGGCATCAAGAACAGGAAACAATGGAATTGTTATTAAAAATATCACTCAGATATAATAAACTTTTGGAATCCTTTTTTTTTAACTTTATCTGTAGCATAAAGATGGACATTTTGTTGTAATTAAAACTAATGTTCAACAATTAGGTGTAGAGATGTTTATAATACTTTTAAAACATCTTGAGTTTAAATCTTCATTCGTTTTTTAAAAGCAATTTTCTTAATGTCGGTTAAATGCTTCCTGTTGTAAAAGAACAACTTTAAATGCACTTTCCTTAAAGTACATTTTAATACATTTATAGCTAATTTAAAATTCTGTCACTTTGCAGGGTGCGCCATTTGATATTCTTTGATAAAAAACGTTAATTTGCTAATTACTTATCTCAATAAGTGAATATAAAACAGTCATGTTTCGTGTTTCGAGTGAATCGGGTTTCTTTTCGCCTTGTGGCATGCTTCTTTTGATGAAATGGTTGGGCTTGATTCCACCTTGGCCAAATCTTTATTTGAAGCTACTCTACAGTTTGACAACTTTATTCTATCTGAATGCATTATTTTATTGGCGCTTTAGTTTCAATTATGATTTGGTATATGATTTCCTTCACGATCACTTATCTCGTTTCATCGATTTGATCAATTTTATAGTATTAATTTGCGCAAATTTTATTATAATTATGGAATTACTTTGGAGGAATTACAGTACTGATATTGAGCAACAATTCGAAACTATGTGCCATAAGCTTTATAGCCAATTGGGCAGGCAGGTGAATTTCAAAAGGATTCGACGCTATTGCATCGCTGTCTATGCCTCACTCTTTATGCGATCAGCTCTTTTGACGGCTATGACAATATATTGTCTTTTAGTAACAACGACTTCCGAATTATTACTCTATTCATTATACTCGGAGCTGGTGTTAATGCTACGTTTTAGCCACTTTACTTTAACGAGTTACGCCGGCCCAGATTTCAAGAGTGCCCCGAGAGTTTCTTGACCTTGGATAAACTAGGTGCTATACAGGAGATTCATCGAGTGTTGTGGGAAATAATACGCAACATTGAACGAAATTTCGTCCTGAGCTTGATTTCAATCCTATTAAAGTACTTTGTGGATATTACGGTTATGCCATATTGGATGTATTTAAACTTTTCAGGATCCAACTATTCGAATACTCGACGCTGTAAGATTTAAGCACAAAACGATATAATTTATATTCAACTTTTTCTATCCCTTCTTGAAGATTGTATGGTGGAAGAGTTCTGTAAAGTGATGGAAATTCTGGTGCCTTGCTTTATTTGCACTCGTTGCGAGCTAATGCAGAGAAAATTTCGGGCACTTTTCCACCGGATTTCTTTTGATCGGCAAAGTGACCCAACGAATTCTCATTCACGAATCTTGAACATCACCATGCAATTGGGGCAGGAGAGTTGTCGATTTAGTGTGGGTGGATTCCTATCAATTAGCAATGAAATGCTCGGCAAGGTAAGGAAAACAAGAACAAGATTCATATAGGTTATGTATTTTAAATAAAAGTTTAAATTTTAGTTTCTTTTTGGTGTGATCAGCTATATAGTAATCTGCATACAAGTTCGTATAAGTTTTTTGGCCTCAAGTACAGGAAACAATGAAATTGTTATTAGAAATATCACTCAAATATAATACACGTTTGGAATACATATTTTCGATTTATGAAAAGTTGAAATGTAGAATAAAACGTGAATAACTAATTTAATCTTAAACTGGGTGTATATTCAACTTCGAGTCTTACAATATATATCAATATTTAAGTAAAGATATGGATCAAAATAAAACCATTAAAATGATGTGCTTGGAGATTAACCTGTTATTTTAAATGTTATCTTAAGCATAAATACAATATAAGTTACTCACTAGTTGCGGAATTTTAAACCATCTTATATTCCAACATCATCGTTCCTTAAAGGCTATCTTTTCAATCCAATCAAGGTAACTATATATCCTTGTGTATACACCGGGAGCATTTGGTGCTGCACAAAATTTGCCAAATGAGGTGATGCCCACGACAAAGGCTACGCAATTATATTCTGGCAGTATTGCATGGATGGGCCCACCTGAATCTCCTTGACAAGTGTCTTTGCCCCCAGGAATGTAGCCTGCACAAAATTGAGCATCAATGATGCCTCTTGGCAAACGACGTTCTCTCCGATAAATCTGTTTACAACGTTGCTGAGATATCACATCCAGATCGACTTGCCTCAATTCATTGGACTTAGCGCCTAAGAACTCAGTGCGTCCCCAGCCTGTTGCTAGAACTGATTTGATATGCAATTCAGGTAACTGCCACAGACAGGCTGGACGCACTAGCTCTGATAATTGGGCACGTTTTGTCAACTTAAGCAAGGCTATATCATGATAATACGATGACGAACGGTACTTTGGATGAAGGATGATTATCAGTATTTTTATATCCTGCTGAGCATACGTGCTGACATTTAGCTGCTGGACACCCAGACGCACCATATCTGGAGGCTTGCTATTGAAAAGATAAAAATTTAATAATCTATTACTACTCAAATTATGGAACTTACCTACCCGATGTGGCACAGTGGGCTGCCGTCAGGATATAAAACTCACTTACTAGAGTACCGCCACAGCCCCATTTGATTTCCCCGTTGCTCTGCGTCCAACCCAAAGCTGTCATATGGTGAAAGAGGCCACGCTGCGTGGGTGTACCGCCAACAATTAGGGGGACACTGGGCACACACTGCTTTCCCGAGAAACGAATGGAATCGGCCAACTGTAGGCGTCTGGCATCAGTATTATATTCCTGGCATTCTATGCGAAACAAATAATAGAATAGAGTAAGGATTGGTTTTGGTATTACCCACTTGTTGCACTGATACGCTGCTCGAGAATATGTTTGTCGGCCAGCGGGCAGCAAATCACTGGAATGTTGCTACGGTGGGTGCAAATGTCTATCCGGGTGCCATGTACCCGATATTCGCGTATAACGTGAAGGCACTGTGTGGCAAATATGCAATATCCACTTCGTCCATCAAAGCTTCGCCGACAAAACGCACCTTCATGGAGTTGTTCAGCTCCTGGAGTAATACTCAATGCTTCGGTATCATCGTCAAACTTCAAATAGCTCTCGTTCTTATCATCGGTATTTTGTCTAGCGACCCCATCATCCGCTTCAATTGACGGAACAGCATCCTGTGACCAAAATTTAGTTGTCTGATAGTTGATTATCTCAAAAGCATCAAAAGCTGGCAAAAATGCAGCTTATTAAATTATCTGAAGAATGGTCAAGTAATGATCGTTTACCTTGTGGCTGTGTCATTTGCAGAAGAACTTGTAGACCAATCAATTGAAGTTGAAAATGGCTAACTATTGGCCAATATTTCATTGTTTTTGTTTGTTAATCGTATTTGTATTGACTGTTCATACTTGTAGTGTCTTGAAACAATTTAACTAGAACGAAGATTTCTGTTTCTTTTTTCACTAAAGAACTGATCTCAGGTGTTAAATAGTTTATTTTTCTTTAAAACAATTAAATATCCATAAATTTTTTTTTCTTTTAAGTCTTTTCAAGATCTATAAATCTGTTTGTTTACAGTGCAGACTTAGTATAATGCCCAGCAATATATTCGTACATATATAGGAGGAATCATAAACAAATCTTTGTATTTGTATATTTATTTATTTAGTGTGTGAGTAGGTTTGCATGTATGTATGTACCTACGACTTTCAATGTATTTTCATTAATTAATGCGGGTGCCTAATTTAAAATTCCACTAAATATCAATAAAACAAAAAAAAAAAACAACACAGTGCGAGAGAATTAGCGTCCGCATCTAACAGTTCAAATTGGTCGGTCAAGCAATCAAGACATATCATGGGGCTAATGCCGCAACCGTTGCCCAAATTTAAAGCGATTTCTTTGTTTACTCTAATTTTAATTGGAGTGAATGTCAACGGTCAGTATTGGGACAATGGCAATGATTTCTCACAGCAGCCGGAGCCAAACAGGTGGGGCTATGGTGATAATCAATGGAATTACAATCAATGGCCACAACCCGATTTTAACCCATATTATAGGCCACCGCCGCCACCACCGTGCGGAGCGCCGCCTCCAGGACCACCTCCACCTGGGCCACCGCCGCCTGGCCCACCACCAGATTGTCCTGGTGAGGGAGGGCGACCACCACCAAGAGGTCCACCTCCTCGACGCCCACCACCAAGAGGTCCACCAAACAGACGCCCACCGCCAGAAGAATGGTTTGCACCGCGCCGACCACCAAGAGATCATTATCGTGACTTTGGTGTCATTTTCCATAACATGGAGGAAAAAATGGACACGCACGAGTACAATAAAACAGCAGAAGCTGAAGATTTGCATGACGACTTTAATGGGAGATCAATTGTAGCCCCAGGGCAATACCCGCATATGGTGAGTAAACAAAAAAATCGATCGAAAAACCGAAGAAAAAATCACACAAAACCGGAATCATGCGAATTGTTGCTATAACCTGGTTGGCAGCACAGTGGCAACTAACGCCAGACTCGATTATCATAAACGATACTTCGAACTTTTGTCTAAATAACAGTTATTAGGTTTAACTCAATTCAATGCTAATGTCTTTCTACCTTTCGCTCTCCTTTCTCTCTCTCGCTCTCCCCTTTTTTGTTTTGCCCTCTTCGTTTCGGCAGGCCGCTTTGGGATTCCACAATGAGAATGGGGAGATTGATTACAAATGTGGGGGCAGTTTGATAAGCGAAAATTTTGTATTAACTGCGGCACATTGTTTGATCACACACGGGTAAGAAAGACTATGTTCTTTTGTTTGCCGATCTTTGCTAAGATTTGTGGGATTTGTTTTTATTTGGATTTAGCACCGCTCCGGATGTTGTTAAAATCGGTGATATAAAGTTAAAGGAGTGGGAAAACGATGTTGCTCCCCAAAGGCGTCGCGTGGCTAAAATTTATCTACATCCCTTATATAATGATACATATTACTATCATGATATTGGATTAATACAGTTAAACCGACCTGTTGAATACACTTGGTTTGTAAAACCTGTACGAATTTGGGTGAGACATGAGATTCCTTACGAAAAATTGCATAGCATGGGCTATGGTTCAACAGGCTTCGCTCAGGCACAAACAAATGTCCTAACTGAGTTGGATTTGTCTGTAGTGCCGCAGGAACAGTGCAATAGTACGTTGCCACAGGACGAGAGTGCTCCACAAGGTATCCTAAGTAGCCAAATATGCGCCCATGATTATGAAAAGAATCGCGACACGTGTCAGGTAAAATTATGTGGTGTCTTAATATCTAAAAAAGTATTATATCAACGTAATTAAAACAGGGCGATTCTGGTGGACCACTGCAACTAAATTTAGAGCGTCGACGACGGCGTTCCCGTAATCGAAGACGATTTCGATACTATCTTGTGGGTATCACGTCCTACGGCACCTACTGTCGCAGCGAGTATCCGGGTAAGCTGTGCCTTAATTCCTACATTTCAAAGCCATGTCAATAATGATTAATTTAATTAACAGGCGTCTATACACGTGTTTCTTCCTATATTGACTGGATAGCATCTATAGTCTGGCCCAATTATTATCAAGAATATTCCACTCGTCGATAGTTTTAGAGTGTATCATTCATTAAAAACTCGCCTTCTTTGCCATTATGTTAAGTTGTCTACTGTTAACGTTTTCCCGTTAGTCGGTTGCCTGGCAACATCGTCTTCACTTTAATATTAAATCGATAAAAATGTATTGAAATCAATTTGGCAATTTTCATTATTTTTCCAATGGTCGTCAAGAGTAAGAAGAAACGTAATAGCAAAGATTCCACCTCCAGTAATGCTGGAAGTGGAGAAGGCGATGAAAAGAAAAAAAAAGAAGGCGGCGGAGGTGGAAAAAAGAAAGGAGGCGTGGGTAAATCTATCGGTTGTGATATTTTTAACGATGCTGCCATGGAGAATGCCTATTATGTGTGCCACAATGTTCAGGTCAGTTAAATTGTAGAACCGTTTTGCAATAGACATATTATTAATATAAAACTATGTATGTATATGTTCTAGGACGTGCTGAAATCTCGTGGATTCGCTTGGCCAGATGGTCAAAAGAAGAAAAAAAAGGGCAAACGTTAAAAGTTCTTACAGTGGTGGCCACAATTGATTTGATTAGAAACCTTCTTTTTATCTATAAAAACGAATACTAATTTCATTAAATATAAATAAAAATTGATTTATATGTAAGCACACAGCTTTCACTGATCTTAAAATTATGCTATGAAAAATATAATCAAATTTTGAAAACTCCGTTACTTTTATATTTGAAAATTTTAACAGTGTTCTAAAACGTTGCTGATAATTTAACAGTGACTTGAACTTAACGCGGACGTCAAAGTAAAAAGATCAAAAGAGTCAACGGGTAAAAAAGTTGTCTGTTTTGCTAAATAATAAACATGTATACACAAATACAAGTATAAAAATATTTATAAATACAAATGTTTATATATAATATATGTATTTATTTATTATATTCAATTGATACCATATAGAGGTGTGTTTATTATTATACATACTATTTTCTTCATCGAACACCCATTATTAAATCACCTAGTTTAGTAATACTTAACATTTCCCCATCTCACTTCTGTTAAAGTGTGCTACGAAGAAAATGTCAAGATATTAATATTAACAACATCTGAGAATTTACACAAAAGTTTTAGAACTCGTTGAAGTTGGATACATTTAATAAATGAATTATTTGTGTTGAAGAAACATTGTATTATGTGCTAAGCAAACACAAAATTTTAAAAACGTCTCTAAATATTAAAATTCCACAATTTGTAATAATTTAACAAAATGGTTAAGGCGCCAGCCGTCGGCATAGACTTGGGCACTACCTACTCCTGCGTGGGCGTTTGGCAAAATAGTAAAGTTGAGATTATAGCCAATGATCAGGGCAATCGCACAACTCCATCTTATGTGGCGTTTAATGACACAGAGCGTTTGATTGGCGATGCAGCCAAGAATCAGGTAAGTTTAAATATTATTAATAAAAAATATATATCCTCAATGTTACATTTATTTAAAAGGTCGCAATGAATGCCAGCAACACGGTCTTTGATGCCAAACGTTTGATTGGGCGAAAATTCGATGATCCAAAAATTCAGGATGATCTCAAGCACTGGCCATTTAAAGTTATTAGCGAAAAGGGGAAACCAAAAATTGAAGTGGAATTTAAAGGCGAGCGCAAGCGTTTTGCTCCAGAAGAGATTAGCTCGATGGTGTTAACCAAGATGCGTGAAATAGCCGAAGTTTATTTGGGAGGCAAAGTACAGGATGCTGTCATTACAGTGCCGGCCTATTTCAATGATTCACAGCGACAGGCTACCAAGGACGCTGGATCAATTGCTGGCTTAAATGTTTTGCGTATTATTAATGAGCCCACAGCTGCTGCTTTAGCGTATGGTTTAGATAAGAATCTGAAAGGTGAACGGAATGTGCTCATTTTCGATCTGGGCGGTGGTACCTTCGATGTATCAATTCTTACAATCGACGAAGGTTCTCTTTTCGAGGTGAAATCTACAGCGGGCGACACACATCTCGGTGGCGAGGACTTTGACAATCGTCTGGTCAACCATTTTATGGAAGAGTTTAAGCGTAAGCATAAGACTGATCTGAAGGGAAATGCCCGTGCATTGCGTCGTTTGCGAACAGCCTGTGAGCGAGCTAAACGTACATTATCCTCCAGCACTGAAGCCTCCGTTGAGATAGATGCCCTTCACGATGGGATTGACTTTTATTCAAAGATTTCTCGAGCTCGTTTCGAGGAGTTGAACATGGATCTATTTCGCTCAACTATGCAGCCAGTCGAGCGTGCCCTAAGTGACGCAAAGATGGAGAAAAAAGCCATCCACGATGTCGTTTTGGTTGGAGGATCGACTAGGATTCCTAAAATACAGCGACTTTTGCAGGACTTTTTTGGTGGCAAGCAGCTAAACTTGTCAATTAATCCGGACGAGGCAGTAGCCTATGGAGCAGCCGTACAGGCAGCCATTTTAACTGGCGTGGGCAGCTCGCAGATTCAAGACTTGTTGCTAGTCGATGTTATACCACTATCGCTGGGCATCGAGACTGCAGGCGGAGTAATGACCAAATTGGTGGAGCGCAATGCAAGGATTCCCTGCAAACAGCAGCAAATATTCACCACTTACAGTGACAATCAGAATGCTGTGACTGTCCAGGTATATGAGGGCGAACGCGTCATGACCAAGGACAATAATCTCCTGGGCACATTTAATCTGGGTGGCATTCCGCCAGCACCTCGTGGTGTTCCTCAAATTGGTGTAACATTTGACGTCAATGCTGATGGCATTTTGCATGTTAGTGCCAAAGACAATAGCACTGGCAAGTCCGAGAAGATCACCATTACCAATGACAAGGGTCGACTTTCCAAGGCTGAGATTGATCGTATGTTAGCCGATGCGGAAAAATACAAGGTTGAAGATGACCGCCAACGAGAACGGATGAAGGCACGCAATAATCTGGAGAGTTATGTTTACGGTTGTAAGCAGGCCATAGATGAAGCGCCTGCTGGAGTCCTGACCGATACTGATCGCAAAAAAGTACGCGATAAGTGTTCCACAGAGTGCTCCTGGTTGGATGCCAATATGCTAGCCGAGAAGGAGGAATACGATCACCATCTAAAAGAGAGTCAACGTATTTGCGGTCCCATTATGTCCAAGTTGCACAACGCAAGTCCTGGTGACAAACAGCAAAAAGGCACTAGCGGTGGCAATGAAGGCACTGGCCCAATTGTGGAAGAGCTTGACTAAGCTACTACCCCAAAAGTATATCACAGTCAATTATTCGGCCTTATTATTTCGTCAAATACATACATACATATGTATTTTGTATTAAATTTGCAAGTAATTAAAAAAGTACGAACCGTTTTCCATTTCTTTCATTCAGTTTAATTTTGATGTCCGTCTTGAGTAAATTGTTTGAGGAGCATTTCAGTTGGCGTAGCTGCAATGAGCTACTGCATCCACATAGCTGTAAACGGGCAGCAGTGGATAATTTTTGGCGTTTCTGCTGGTCCAATAGCAAGTACTATATACCCGTGGCTTTGCTTCATCTCATCAAACAGAGACTGCGAAACAATGCCAATTTCTGGAATATACTCGAAGATGCAATCTGGTACCATCAGCAATTGACTTTAGGCGCTTTTATCAATGGCTGGGTAATTGCCACAACAATGTGTGCCTTACGGTAGTCAAGGGTCAGGATAGTTCCTTAGAAACATTATGATCGAAAGAACAAACATTTCAGGAACCTGTTTGGAAAATTTCATCTCTATTCCTTAGTTTTTCTACCATCCATTGTCGGGGGAGCATTCACTATTTCTATGCCAGAACGTGTTAAACATCTTCAACACACGGGAATTTTTCAATCGGTGAGTAATTAGTAAAAAATAAAGCCAAGATTACTCTAATCACATGTATTTCACTATAGTTTATAGAAACTCTACTTCTCCAGAGTAAGATTCCAATGACTGGAGTTTTGACATCCTCGCGAACACTGCAGACATTGGTTTTTATGTGCTGCAGTGCCGTGATTATGGAAGGCAGGCAAAAGGGTTGGCACAAGGGCTTTTGGTTTCTCAGTCCCGAAATACTTGCTTCAGATGATTCCAGTAATACCTGCGTCCACAAGGAACTAAATTGTAATCTTTACATTGTGAAAGGAATGCGTAACTATTTTCTTATTGGATTAGCGTTGGATTTGTTTAAAGCTTTGATTAGCTGCACGAAAAGTGGCCAATGGAATCTAGCATCCTTTAGCTTAGAATCTGTATGTTGGCTAGTCTGCTATGTGGGCGTCTACAGGGTAAAGTGTAACAAAATCTATGAATTATGGCCGATTATTCTATTCCCTTTTATATCGGTATGTACATACATATATAGGCCACCCATTGCTATCTCACCCGCACTCAGAGTTTAAGGGTCAACCAAAAGCATATCTTGGCTAGCTTCCTGGCCGGTCTTAGCTATTTGTGGTATCCAAAACGAACAGTTTTGAGCTTTGGACTGTTGGAAGCCATACGATCACTTTGGGCAAGATTTAAGGGAACTTTGAAATACCGTTTTGGGTGCAGTGATTTTTTATTTCCCATTGCTCTTGCGTTTCTTATACACAACTATGTCCTGGATCCGTGCAGTGTTAGTGGATTGGGCGCTGTCATTATTAATAGTACAACAGCAAACTAGTAAGTTTAATCACACTTATTAATTTAAACTAGAATTACTAAACTTCTTTTGTTTTTCTTCCACAGCGCTGCGAAGATCAACAAGCGTCTGCTTCAACTGCAATAATGTGAAAGCAAGTTGATTATATGCATAGTGAATATGTACATATATGTATGTATATAAACTTAGTCTACAAATATACACATACATACATATATTCTCGGTCTTTTTTTCTTTGCTAATTAACCTTTGCCTTGTTTCGATTCGACCATTCATATGTGTTTTTTATTTTTTTTATTTTTGTAGCAGTCGCGCAACGCTGATTTTTCAAAATTTGTACAGTCTGGAAAGTTTAGTTGTGTTGAAATGGCCGTGGCACCTAGCAAACTATTGGAGCGGCCTTTGAATCGACTCCATTGCTCCCAGGTGTTACATAGCCGTCCAAATCAAAGCTGTACACAGGCTCTGCTTTGGAATCTTTTTCGTAATCATGTATCCGGTGCAAAGTATTATTTGCCACTGTTGCTGGTGAGATGAAAATGAACGCTGAGTAAAGATATAACATTTCGAAAAGTTAAAGCAAAAGTGTACTCCGGTTGTACTTAGTTCAAATTCTTATCTTTTCTTGCGTTCAAGAAATAATACATTTATAATCCGGGCTTTGCTTAAAGTTATCACTGTAATGTATCTCTTATGACTGCAGTTTCCTCTAATCACTAAGCGACGTCAACTGAGTATAAGTGTCCTGAAGGATATAGTCCAAAATTATGCTCAATCCACAAGCTTTGCCGCCTTCATCAATGCTTTTACATTCTATTTCATGTGTGTGGGAAGGCGCGTGAATGGGCGATTTATTTTTAGTTGTACACCTTATTTATCCTGTTGGCTATCTAGTCAAATATGTTGGTGGATGCCACCACCCGTTCTTCTCTACTATGTGACGGGTATAACCCATGCAGTGAGTATAAACACTAATTAAAATTGATTGAAAACTAAGTTATCCTTTCGTAGGCTTTGGAGTGTTTGCTGCGTCAGTTAAATGTTGGTCTAGTTCATTCCCGATACCAACAGACATTTATATTTATGATATGTTCGCTGGTGGTGTTGCATTTTCAACAAATGCGAAAGTACTCTGGTTTTTGGTTTATTAAACCGGCTGCTTTACCCAAAGATTACTGCAATTGGTCACTGACTGATCGTCTGAAACACAGTCTAGGCCAACTTCGCACTTATCTAAGTATTGGCTTGGCTTTAGATTTGCTCAACGCTCTAACGCAAAGAGACCTTAGACAACTTAGAGAGTTAAGATCAACAGGTTTTTTGGCCAGCTACATTGGAATATTTAAGGTACAAGTACTTGCTTTTAATTGCCATTTCACATCAGAACAAATAATTGCTGCTTAAAGTTGGTCCAGTGTCTGTTGCTAGGAAAGGCCTATGACCTGCGAGGAGCTAATCTTGTGGCCGGTTTTCTAAGTGGCAGTGCCTATATCTTTCTCAGTCGTTTGACGTTCATGAGTTTTGCTGTTATTATTGCAATTCAAGTGATTTGGTTACAGATCTGTGAGCTTGGCACAAATCACAGAATATTACTTGCATTGAAGAGTATACCTTGGGCCAAGTTGATGATTCCCTGTAATTTGGCTTATTTAGTGCACAATTTTTTTTTCCATGAAGAGATTGTAAATGGCCTAGCCAGGAATTTTATTGACTCCACCTGTGATCGAAAGTAAGTATGTAAATTGCTATAACAGATGTAACTCACATGTTAACATTGTGCTGGAATTAACATGTTTCTTACAATTTACAGTGGTCGACGTTTACTTAATTTAATGGGTTTAACCGATATAAATACTATATTGTCAACAGTAAATAAACATCCAATTATGCCGTTTTGGTAAGAAAAACCAACATAATCATTTACTGTAGCAAGTTTAAAACAAACAAATATAATGGTACCATCAAACGCTATCACGATTATGCAAATTAAATACAAACATTAATATTCTTTGCAAGGTCTTTAAGTTCGTTGATAGGTGATATCTCCAAATTTAAAATATTTTAAATTATTCAAAATAGCTTTGCTTGAACAGTGGGTTAGTAATTTATCGCTTAACAGTTTGTCTACATATTTCGTTGGAAAACTTTTATTATTCTGAATTTATATTGGGAAAATATATAATCAACATTTTATGTGATTTAAGCATCGTTGGCCAGCCAAATATCAGAAGTGCAGTCTCCGCCAGGATATCGCATTTCATGTGGTAAGCTTGGACCATATGGCTCATTTCCAAAATCAACGAGAAAGTTTTCATTCAATGTAATACCGCCATTAACGGTATCCACATCAATTAAACAAACATGACCTCCTTTTGAGACCATATTGGGATAGAACTAAAATATCGCAAAAAAAAAAAAAAAAAAGGAAAATTTTATTTAATTCAGTTTGTTTTAATTAAAAAAGTACGTTATTCTTACCTGTTTATCCCAGGGCGAATATAGAGAAGATGAGATATATAATCGTTTACCATCCAGTGATAATTGCATCATTTGTGGACCACCTTCCAAGCGACGACCCTTTACATAACGAGGTGGTGGTTGTTCCTGCGTATTCAAAAACAATTTAACAATCGATGACTCCAAAATTCGAATTCATGACTTACATTCAATTCCTTGTCCTCTTTAACAACTACATTGGGCAGATCGCTGCAAATGACGCCTCCCATAAAGAGTTGACCAGTTAACTTTGGATTCTCTGGGTCACTTATATCATATTGCCTAACATCGCCATGACGCCAGCAGTTGACATAAAGAAATCGATCATCCAAGGATATAATAATATCTGATATCATGCCGCCCACTGTTTCATTAGTTCCATTTCCAGTATCAACAATTTTCTCTGGTATATCAATTACTTTTTTCGCCTCAAATTCATCAGAATCGGTCTTTTTCTTAAAATAGAAAACCTTCGCAAACAAGGCACATCCAACAAAACCTTCAGCACGTTTGGGATCGTGCAGGAACCGGATCTCTAAGGGTGTTGTACCCTCAAGTCCAAGATCAATGGTTTGATAAAGTGTCTGCGTGGACCACTTGTAGAAATTAATACGGCATCCGTACTGTGTCATATCATTCAAGTCCTCTGTTTTCCAGCCACTGTAAAGAAAGATAAAGAAAATGAGTGTTCCATTTGATGCTAATAAGAAACACAAATACAGACCGTCGAAACTTATTGGGCGCTCCCCATTCGGATGCAACCATAACATCAAAGTACGGCTGATACCAAAAGTCATATCCACACAGTGCCTTTTTGTCTCCTTTGGTCCAAGTTCCAACGCAATTAAACTCAGCATCGAAAAGGATAAAATCACCCTTAGCATAACCTTCAGCATCGCCCATGACAGATATCATTATGTTGCCATTGGCCAGACAATGCGTGGTATGTGGAGCTGTTACATTGTGGCTCTTCAATACATCTCCATCGATTACCTTAACGATTTCTGGTTTCTGTGGATTTGTTGCCACATCAAGTACATAGATGAAGTCCGAATTCAATGCAGGCAACACCAAACGATCTCTCTTAGGCACCTTTTTAGCATTCTTGTCCACATAGTAACAACTGGAGCAAGCATTCCAACCCGAATGGTGCAATTCGTTGCCTTTCCGATTCGTAAAAGTGCGATGTATTATCTATTTAAGAGTATGTATATGTGGAATATACTCTCGTATAAGTTGTCTCATATCAGCTAAAAGCTAACCTGGCTGTACGTGGGGCTCTCTGGATCGACATCTATTGTTGATAAATAATCACCATGTTCTTCATCCAAATTGGGCTGAATTGTCACCGTATAGAGAAGCTTCTCCCTTGGACCATTTGTAGCATCCAGAGGAGTTGCGTAACCGGGACCAACACCATGACAGCAAGCTTAAAAGAAACAAAAATAATATCAGCATTTTATTCTAATCACGGTTGTTGTGTATTATATTCAATTATTATTCTGTAATCTCGAAGACTCACATTTATTGGACATTTTTGTCTTCAGCGAAGTGACAGCAAACTGAGTAAGATCCGCAATTGAGCGAGACTTTTATATATTGCTGCTCTCCCGGCTTCCCACTTTATTCTCATCGAAAATATTGCACAAACACTGCTCTCAGAGAAACCAAGCGTAGATAGCTCAGTATAAACAATGCCAAAGATCACATTCTGAATTTGGTTTGTGTCCGATAAAAGCACAGAATTAATCATGGAATTAGCCTTTTCTAAGATAAGAATTGTTTATTGAATAGATCTGTATTAAACAAAGCTAATGTATTAAATAAAGATTAGTGATTATTTAGAATATTCTCAATGCAGCAATTTCATCACATTTTGAAACATATTTTTATATATTTGTATATTCTTGATTGAAGGCACACGTATGCATAAAATAGGACAATTTCAATTTAACGCTATTTAGTTTTTAGGGAACAACCTAAATAGCGAAGACAGAAACCAGAAAAGTGGAGACAGAAACCTGAAGCAGGGATGCCACAATTAATAATCGACAATACGTTACGAGTTACGCCAGAAGATGCGAAAATTATTATTTTGCAATTTAATTCAACAAGTACGAAATGCCTCGGCACAGGCTTCTCGGCGGCGTGTAGTAATAACTGGAAGCGGTGCTGTCACACCCTTGGCCAATAATGCCAAGAAATCCTGGGAACGTATATTGGCTGGGGATTCAGCCATCACCCGGCTAGGACCGGAATTTAAGGGATTACCATGTCAGGTGGCTGCACAAATCTCAAGGGACACTTTGCAACTAGACAAACATCTGAGCAAAACAGATATTAAGTTAATGAGCCCTGCCACACAGCTGGCAGTTTTGGCAGCAGATGAAGCGCTAGCCACTGGACATTTAAGTCCCCGCGAATTAAGTGATGAGCAGCGGGAGCGCTTTGGCGTTTGCGTTGGCATGGGAATGTTTGATTTGTCGGAAGTCTATAACACTTGGCAACAACTGCAGAGAGGCTACAACCGTGTCAGTCCCTATTTTGTTCCTAGATTGTTGCCAAATATGGCTTGTGGGCACATCAGCATGCGTCACGGATTAAGAGGCCCCAATCATTCCGTTTCTACAGCATGTGCCACGGGAGCGCATGCCATAGGAGATGCACTACGCTTTATCCGCAATGGTGACGCAGACGTAATGTTAGCTGGCAGCGGTGAAGCTTGTATAGATCCCCTGTCGATAGCCGGTTTTTGTAGATTACGGGCACTAAGCACAACCTTTAATGATAACCCCGCTGTGGCCTCGCGACCTTTTGACAAATCACGTGATGGTTTCGTAATGGGTGAAGGAGCAGCTGTGCTGCTACTCGAGGAATTGGAACACGCTCGATCTCGTGGGGCTACCATTATTGGGGAGCTGCTTGGCTACGGCCTGTCGGGTGACGCACACCATATCACATCGCCCAGCGAAGATGGAGCTGGCGCCACTTTGGCCATGAAACGCGCAATTGCGGATGCCGGTATTGCACCTCAGGATATCACATATGTTAATGCACATGCCACATCCACGCCGACTGGCGACCACATAGAATCCCATGCAATTAGCCGTGTGTTTGGGGATCACACGCCCAACGTTCGGGTATCCTCAACTAAGGGAGCCCATGGACACCTTCTGGGATCATCCGGCAATCTTGAGGCGCTGTTTGTGGTGCATGCCTGTGCCGAAAATAAACTTCCTCCTTCAATAAATATCGAACAATTGGATGTAGATGTCAATGTAGTAACTAAAACTAGCGATTGGGGACACAACGAACGCCGCATAGCTCTTAAGAATTCCTTTGGCTTTGGTGGCACCAATGCCTCACTCTGCATAGCCAGCTACACGGGAGAGTAGATTGTTCCATATTTTTGTATACATATATAGAAAAATAAATTTGTTAACTCTTTGCATATTTTTAGGAAAAATGTTAAGTTTTAAAACTTTATTTGGAA
Source organism: Drosophila austrosaltans (assembly GCA_035045865.1). Classification (NCBI taxonomy): domain Eukaryota; kingdom Metazoa; phylum Arthropoda; class Insecta; order Diptera; family Drosophilidae; genus Drosophila; species Drosophila austrosaltans. Next base: position 410,065 of record JAWNOQ010000049.1, on the reverse strand, counting down.
AACGTTTCTTTACGGTTGTTTGTCTCACGCTAAATGTATGTTCTATCTTCGTCGTCTGTTGTTGGCTTTGTAAAAATGTTGGATGTGAATTGTATTATGCAATTCGCAATAAATTTACTGTTATATTGTATATCTGTATATAATATATATGAATATATTTATATATAGGCATATAATTATGTATATAGCTCTGTTTGATTTGCTTCTGTTGCTTGTCTCCCTATCTCTCTATCTAGCTATCTATTCGCATATGATATCGAACAGAACGATTCTAACGATTTTGAAACAATTGATTTTGAGTTGCACTTTCTTCTGCTGCTGTCTGTTATTCATTTTTGGGATATTGTTCGTTAAATGACATTAGTTGCAGCATTCTTTCCATATCTGTTTTGTTGCTTAACTAAACCTTTTAATTTAAAGAGTTCATTTATTTTACAAAATTACTTAACATATAAATTTAAAAGTATATTGGCTTACAAATACAATTTGCTTATAATAATATGCTCCTTTCCTTGCTGTTGATTTTCTTTATTCAAATTGATGCTGCTTTTGTTGTTGCTGGTTTTATGCACTTGTGTCTGGCTGATCTACATCTACACATTACATGTTATAATGCGACAGTTTTTATTAATCATACATTTTAGAATGTATTTAATGAAGTTTAGTTTCCCATGCACACAAATATATATTTATATGCGTAAATATACAATACATTATATGCGTGGGCATGTGTGTGGTTATTATGCATCGCTGTTTTTTTTATATAAATTATGAAAATACATTTTATTCGAATTATAAATTTATCCTTTGACTGTACAACAATAGTTTAGATAATTTTTTTTTTGTTTTGCTTTTCAATAAACTTGCACGTGGGAAATATTAGTAACAATTTAAGATCTTGATTTTACTTTTACATTCGTTAGGTTTTTTTTTTTAAAGCGTTTAAACAATTTAAAAATCCTTTTCGTCGATTAATAAGAAATTTTAAATTTTTGGAGAGAAAAATATTTAAAAATTGCAGAGGCCTTTAAATTTCAAATTTACGTATCTGGTTTTTCGCTAGGGTTATAGAGAGTTGGAACAAATTAAAATATATATCTAGGCAAAACTGAAACATTACATTTACAACATACACGCTGAAGAAATGAACAATGAATTTCTAAAACATAAATTGGATTTCACAAGTTTCATGCAGTGTAGTTATTTAGTTTTTTTTTTTTTTTCATTTACTTTGTGTAGGGTATATTGAGATTTTAAGTTTAAAAAAATATATAAAATATTTATAAATATTTTTGCTTCACTTTTTTCTTGCTTTTTGTTGCTTACCATTACTGTTTACTGTTACTTAACACTTATTATCTTACTATTTGTGTTTTGTTTAAAAAAGACATCTATTTAGGCGGTAGTAAAGTGGTTAATCCCTTTCATTTGCTTTAGCTGTTGCTCTTGATTGATGGTCGAATGCCACAAATACCAATGCTTTACAGTGATGCTGTATTTCAGTTGCCTACACTTAAGATAAAACGTATGTATGTATGTATGTAGTGGGTGGCTCTCTGTGTGTGTAATGCATGTGAGAGTGGGTGCTTGTGGAGGAGAGTTTATGTACATGGCAAGCCATTAAAACCAAAATTTGGTCGCTAATTAAGCAGCGCATCCATGGTGTATGGAAATGGAGGTTGCTGATTCTCGTATCTATTAGCTGAAGACAACAATTTTGTTGCTGCTGCGGCTGTTGCTTTTGTTGCATATGTATTATGTGCCGGCGACGGTCAGTCCAGTATAACGATTTGTGATTCAATAGGCCTACTACTTGGCTCGGGAAGCATAGGCTGAATAGGCAGTGTGCGCCATGGTTTACGCGCTGCGCGACGTAAATCCAAAGCTGGGAGTATTTTTCGCGTTTTCCTTTACAAGATATAAAGAGAACTTTTTTAAATAAAAGTTTAAACTTAAATATCTGCATTTCTTACTTGTGTGCATCGGTGGCTCTAAAATATACATCATCCGGTGCATCCATCCAACTGATCACCTGTTTTCTTCCATTGCCACCACGAGCCATTTGGGCAATCTTTTGCTTGCCATTGAGCTGAAAGTAGATGATATTACGTTTGATTCCTTTAAAGGAATGGAGCAGCAAACTTTGACTTACATGATGTCTGGAAAGCGGTTGACCCGATGCTGCCATCATAGCTGCAAACTGTTCGGGGCTGGGACAATGCGAGGGCATGGGATCCTTATTGGGCCGCTTCGCTGGTGGACCGCTGGGCACTATAGTTACTATAAATGGCAAATGAAAATTACAAATGTAATTGGTTCTCAAAATCGTGTTTTACATGCACGTGTAGATATAAGTTTTCTGCACATACCCTCAGTGCCATTTAGCGGTTGTTCTTCATGCGCACGCTTCCGTATCGTAGATGTTGCTTGCGTTGGAATTATGGATATTTCTTTATCGACCGTCACTGCTACAACATCGGGCGATTTGTTCGGCACACGATCGTACACTAAACTACCATCGGCTGCTTTGGGCGGCTTGGGGAATGAGACAACAAGGGGCTGAGGAATTTTATCCTTCGGCGTTAGCACCAGCCATTCGTGTGGACCGTTGCCGGGGGCACCCAAACGATTGGCAATTTTGGTAACACTTCCGCGATCCTTCGGTTTGAGCAAGAGTAATTTCTTAATCTCTGCCTGCGATTTACCGCTAATACGATTCGTAACTGGAAACCACAAACCATCACAAAATTAATAAACTATCTTAACCGTGTCCACTATCAAAGACTTCTACTTACATTCCTGTTTAACCAGCAGGCCATTGACGGCATAAGCGCTTTGCCGTGCCGCCTTTTTGGGTTTAACAATGTCGCGACATATAACACGCGCCACTCTCGTCATCGGATTCGTGTGCAAATAAAAGGCAGTGCGCGTCTTCATGATAGGCCGAGGTGAGCTAGAGCTGATGGCAATACCATGAGCTTGAGCGTAATGCCGGGCGAAATGGCTCTTTAGCTTAAATTCTTTTCCACAATTGACTATGGAACACCTTTGAAGCACAAAAGACATTATGCTGATATTGTTTCATTTGTTTATCAAAAATTTATTAACCTATCCTTACCTATGCAATTGACGGTTAGTTAGATCACTGATTTTTTCTTCATCATTAAGATCAACGACTGCGGTGGGTGTTGCGCCGGCAGCTATAATTGGTGTTGGTGTCACCGGTAGCACTCCCTTTTTCTTTGCATCACCATCACTTATATCGCCCTTGTTGGCCGATTTCATACTGCCATATTTTCTCCAGTAGTCCCAACAGTTCTGACACAGTCGACACGTCATATGTCCGCTGTTGAATGAGTTCCACTGTGAAAATGAAAACATTTAGATTCGATTTCTATTTGGTATTTGGAATCATTTGTTCTGACCTGTAGTGATTTGGTTGTTCCACACGATTCGCAAGGTTTACCACTATTCGATAAGTCAGTGCCTCCGTTAGTGGTGCCATTATAAATGTTCCCAGTACCGCCGCTGCCAACTTTAGCATTCGCTCCATTGCCTTTAACACCAGTGTTATTGTATTGCGGGATGAAGACCTGTTTAAGCTTGAGTTCCGCCTCGACGGCCTTAACACGTTTCTGTTGGACATAACGATCGGTGGTCTTCCACATATAGTAGTACTCAATTATCTGCTTTAGCGTTTTCCATGGTAGCTGTATGATAATTGGGTATGCATAAATTTATATTCTTTTTAAAATTTTAGCTCTAGTCGCTGTTGGTTTTGTTAACTTACGAAATCTTGTCGTATATCATTGAAATCTTTTCCATATTTATCTAGTGCCTCCTCAAACAGATTTGCCTCTGACGCACTCCAATCTTCGATTTCATCGCGACAGAGCACCGGTCCAGTGGAAGGAACTAATGAGGACATTGACTCCTCAATTGAATAATCGTGCTTGTGCAGAATATTCATGGCGTGAAACTACAATAAAATAAGAAAATAAAGTGATGAAGTTTTAATCTTTCTTAATTATATAATTTTCACTAACCAGTGTTATATCCCGACTTGCGGCTGCTGCCGACATATGCAACGAGGGCTGCTTAACAGAACTGCTGCAGTCCAAAGCGCGGGCGAAAGTGCCAATTGATCGCGAAACAACCAGAAATTGATCGATCTTGCGATCGGTCAAATTGTGCTCCGGTGTCCATACCAGCGACTCCAATTCCTCCAGCTTTCGCTCATCTGTGGCGATGTCTTTTAGCTTAGCGGGTATATCACACTGATAGCGACTGCCGACGCGTATTTCACCCTTGTCGGCGAGCAGCGTCTTTTGATTTGGATCAAATACCAAACAGTAGAAGAATGTGTCCTAAAACATAAATAAGGAGAAAAAAAGATTTGATTAGTATATCTTATTATTTTCTTAATTTAAGCTACAAGAATTAATTGTTGCGTCTACCAACTACGACTCACGTCTTTATTCAGATAGCTCTGCAATGACTCTGTCTCATTTAGTAAAGTCACGGAGCATTTGCCTCGTATCTGTGTGGCGGGTATGGATTCAACTTGACGCGACAGGAACAGTTCGCGGTGCTTGATCTGATAGCGTTGTTTGCTGCTTAATGTTTCACCCTTTTCTGTATCGCCGGCTCCACTGTTAGTACCACCGGTTCCTGTACCAGAGCTACTATTACTGTTATTATTATTGTTGTTGTTGGAACCGCTGCCGTTATTGTTGTTGTTATTGGCACTCGCCGAACTTCCGCTACTCGTTTGCGTTGTCGGACTGGTGCGATCCTCTTCGAGGGCAGCTGTAATTAGATCGAACAAATCAATTAAATATAAAATTATCATAACAATTAAATATCCACTACAAAAGCCAATCCAATCTACATACAACAATAAGAAGTAAAACCATCTAAATACTAATTTAGGTATATATGTTTATGTATGTATATAGAAGATAGGTTTAAAAGGATAAATTATAGGTGTACTACTACATATTTCGAGCTACTTATTTACTAAGGGAAATACTAGCATTCTCATAATTTGTGAATTGTCTTCGTGTGTGTGTACCTATTGAGGGATCAAGCACAGCTTGCGCCGCCTGCTCCTCGCTCACGGGTGTTCTAAGCCAGGTTTTCTTCAGTTTCGTCGCCAGCGGTGAGTCCTCGGCAGTTGCCACTGCATCCATTGAACATTGTTGAATGTTTTTTTTTTTTTTTGATATTGAAGGAAAATGCGTTTATTTACAAATGATTTGCAATGCTTTACAATCAAACTTAATTTATAAAAAAAAAAAAAAAAAGCGAAAATGGAAACAAAATTTTACGCAACTAAAAGTGAGGTTAAGTACGAAAAGTAATTTTACTAAAACATGTCTTGACATAAGAGTTAGGGGGAGGATGGCAGAAGTAGGACGGCCGGATGGTATAGACAAAAAGAAGCGCAAGAATTTTGCTACTCAAGAAACAGAATAAATAGAAAACTTTTGGAATTTATTTTTAATACCCAACGACAAACAGAGAGGCATGAAAATGTTGCCACCAAGGGTTAGGTTAATGGTAAGGGCAAGGGTATGAGATGGGATGGTGGGTGGGCTGATGTTTCTGCTTAGCCAGCGCCCAACCACCAACAAACAGCTACATGAGCTTTGTGGGTGCATTTGCTGAAGCTACACAGCAACTTAGGTGTGTGTATATGTGTGCGTGTGACAACATCACAAGAGGAGTTCTAGCAAGGGGTTTTTTCGGCTTGAAGTCGGGTGCTGAAGTGGTTGGCTGGCTGTTTGGTTTGGCGGCCATAGATAGGACACACACAATACGGCGTGGGGGTGTTGGTGAGGCTGGTTCGCGCATTTCAATTTTTTGTGCGCCCAGCTTCGTCGGCAAAGTCGTTGCCGTTGTGCGGCTGATATTAACTCGGTTTCTATACCCTGTTGCCCCAAGTAGACACAGAAATCTTTTATTTTTTTGCGTCCACAGGAACAAAAAAAATTTGTTTCATTCGCAAACTAAATCTATGTTTTACATATCTTGAACACTGTAAATTCATTATTTTTCAATATTTGACTATATGGACTATATTTGCGTTAGGGTATTCTGTAGTCGATTTACCATCCCGTTTACGAATTTTATCCTAGTTGTGGAGGATATTATGCTTTTTTTATGATGTTAGTTCTTCGTTTTTAAAAAGAAGTTTTTGAAAGAAGAAGAACTTGATTGTGACATACTTGCTTTTGGTTTATGTACCAAATAAACCCAGGAGAGAGGATAATAAGTACTTGTTCATATGTGCACATACTTATGTTAATTTTATTCTAATTTTTAATAAACGATTGCACGGCAAAACACTGAAAGTCAAATTCGAGCATTACGCATCGAATATTTACACATTAATGATTACCAATTGCTTCTCTTGGCATGGGGGATGCAAAAGGGGAGGTCTTAATAGCCTTTTTCAGGCACATTGTACGCCGATTTGATATGAGGGGTGGTGGTAGGAAACAGAGACAAAAAACTTTGGGGTAAGGGGCACACGGAAAACGCATTTTCGTTGGGGTCACGTATCGAATTCAAGTGGGCGGGCCTCTGCTGGTCGAAGCTCAACACAAGCCGGCTCCAGTCCTTCCTTTTTTTTGGCTGGACTGTGTCGGTGTGGCTGTGTTTTTGGTGTTCTTTTTGTTGTTGCCTTTTTGGGATACCCTCCTCTGTGTATGTATACAGAAATGCAAAAACGCTGCCTCTCTGTGTTTGCTGCCTTGTTCCACTGCCCACCCCATTTACCCACCATAGCACTCATGAAAATTTTCGTGCACACTCGTACACTCGTTCACCGAAGTAGACAGCAAGTCTACCTGCTGTTCCTACTACCTAATCCCCCCCCCCCCCCCCCCCCCCCCCCACTCCTATTCCTAATTCCAACAGTAGAGAGAGTATCACATTCAAAAAGCAGCAGCAACAACAACTGTGGGGGTACAGTGCACATTATGCTCATGTTGTTGCTAACGGATAGAACGGATGCTGCGACTCCGTTTTCTCTATCCTTTGGCCACCGTCGCCTCAGTGTGTTTTACAGTTGTTGTCATTGCGGTTGTTGTTGCTGTTCATGTTGGCTTGCGTTTTACCAAGGGGCGGGTGATGATGAGTAAAACTGGGCGGCGGGCGCATGCCTTAACACATTGCAATGCCTGTCTTTTGGGGTGGTGGTAAATGCGTATAAATGTGCATTAGACTGGTCTTTTTATGATGGCAAAATGTTATTTTAGTTTAGTTCGGTATACCTAATGGGCTAAACTTAAAGAAATGTACATGTACTATATAGTATTTGGTTTAAGTGATAATCAGCAATTAAAAATTTTAATTGTTTTATTTTTCCTTTACACATACATACACTAATCCCATGGTTCTTCAAATCATTAATCATTGTAGTTCTCATACAAAATAAAACCAGTCTAACAAAATATGTAACACACACATATACATATGTATGTACATATGTATGTATGTACATTTGTATATATGTATATAGAAGATGCCTTTTGTTTTTTGTAATATTCTTTTTGGTGAAATGTGCTTTGTGATTTAGGACCGTTGTTAGGTTGGTTGGGAGTTGGAGTTTGAAGGCCATGGTATTGGCAACAGCAACAATAACAGTATTAATTTCTAACATAACCTCACTCTGTTGGCCAAATTGAAATCAAAATGAAATGATTACCTAAATTTTATGGGTATTAACAAAGAACTTACGTTGATGCTTGTCGGCCAGCTGTACCAGTGGGTTGGGCAGATCACGACGCCGATAGAAGCACATGACCTTCGCCTCCACATTGCCGCTTTGGTTTTTATTCAATTCCTCGATACGGCGTATCAGGTAGGGACTATTCGGCGTCGTCTCTACGTAGACATAGTCTGCAAAAGAAATACAAAAAAAAAATTTTTTAAAAAGATACACAAAAGAAAAACGAAAATTGAGCTTATTACAAATCTTACAAGTGAAGTATCTTGAATGTATGTATGTATACGCCAACCGTATTTATGCCCTATGCATATGTATAAAGGGACAAGGTGGGGAAAAGTAGGGGTGCATTGGTTTACAAATCCATTCATTATAAAGCCTACGATATGTGGATGTGTGTGTTTGCGTATGTGTACCTTAATTACACACACACAAAATGTCTGCATTTAAGCAAAAGGCATGCGAGAGTTGCTCAATTAAATACAAATGTGGGCATCCATCCATCCATCCATCGTATCCAACAGCTACAACAAAACCGTTTGCTAAATTGGAACCTGTCTCACCAAACTCAAGCAAAACCCGATAGAAGAGAAAATTACTAACTAACTGGGTAAAAGGAAATCTTACTTTTGCATTTGCTTAAAATATATATACAATAACATATTACAGAGAGATATGAAAAAGAAAGTTTGAATGTATGTGTGCGCGTGGCCAATAAAAATGGGGAAAAGAAAAAAGCTAATAAAAGTTCTGTTTTAACCCACACAACATACATATACACAATATGTATGTACATATTTACATACTCTTATTATCTATCAATAATTAATTTTAAGTTTTTCGTTTTTTTTTTTGTTAATTGGCATTAAAAACCAAACAAAAGAATCGACTTACACTCACACAACGTGGACTAACATACATATACATACATACAACTAAGTAAGCAGGTGAACGTCATCATAATCATATACCCCTCCCCCTCCAATTTTAAGTTTGATGTCCAATGAGAGTGAGTGAGCACGCAACTAGCTTTATGTGCAAAGTGCGTAACAAAATTGGAGTTGACAAATATTAAAAAAAAACTAGAGTATGGAGAGGCTAGAGTGAGAAAGAATGAGAAAGAACCGTAAGATGCTATGTCGAAACTTGCAAACTCATTACCATAAGAAAACAACACAACAAGGCAGACAAAAATTAGATACACACGCACACACAGATATAAGATAGAAATCTCAAAATTGGAAAATGCAATTCCATTAATTTTTTCATCATGCTAAACAATGCTTATCGGTAGGTAAAGAAGGGAACACTTGCTGCAGCTGCGACAATTTCGTTGGACACACACACACATTAATAACCTCCACCCCTCTTCCAATCCAAAAACTCTTTTACTCTTACTGATGGCTGCGTTGTTTAAAACTCGCCTCGTTCCGGCAAGCAACCATTAAAAATATGTATGTATGTATCATAAATACATATGTATGCATGTAAATGTGATGTAGGCACTTATTAGCCAATCAGTTAAAGCATTTTCATTACAGTTTTCCGCATCATTGACAACCACATTGAGTGCGTGGGATTGAGGGAAATTTGACTACAACTTGATAAATGAAAATGCACTTTCATTATGATTTTCCTTCAAGTCTTCTCAGACAAAAACACACACACGCATACACATACACACAGGCACGGCACAGCACGGGCGCCGATAACGAAGATGATAGAAAAGCGAGTATGGAAAAAAATTTTCTCACCTCCGACTCGATACATATTTGTGGCCATTTTCACTACACCTTGCACCAAACCTTCACATGTAAAATATTCGGCACTTGTTTAGCACTGTTTTGCAATTGTTTTATTTAGGAAAAGCGCACATTTAATTAGCATTTAATATAAGTTGTTATGATTGCATTTGCATTTTTTTCACATAAGACGCGTTTTTTCTTCCGCCATCTTAGAAACAACCAAACACACACACACGCACACAACGGCGAGTAAACAGCTGACTTTGCTCGGAGGGATCAATTTGTACCAGATGGAGCCACAGTGTACTGTTAGCCGCAAAGTGTCTGTTAACAGTGTCAACTTGAGTCATATTCCCAACAATATTAAGAAACAATTACAATTTAAACTACCTTAAAAACCAGTTCATTAAGTAAAATCAACAAATATTTATTCAATTTTCATTGTAAAGTGCCACCAAATTTCTGTTCTGATTTATTTAGCGTATTCGTCATTGTGTCAGCTGTGAGTACACCGTCAAGCTGCCTGCTACACCACCAGCTGTCAATGTCCGTGACGTGGCCAGCGATTTTCCAATAAGCAGACGAAAAATATAGTTTCTGTTCTTAATCAAGTTAAAATAAGAGATAATTTAGGTGTTTGAACGATGACTACCTACGAGGAGTTCATCCAACAGAATGAGGATCGCGACGGAGTGCGTCTAACGTGGAATGTATGGCCTTCGAGTAGGATTGACGCCAGCCGACTGGTAGTGCCATTGGCGTGTCTTTACCAACCGTTGAAGGAGCGACCCGACTTGCCACCGATACAATATGAGCCAGTTCTCTGTACACGCAGCAATTGTCGAGCTATTCTGAATCCTTTGTGCCAGGTTGATTATCGAGCCAAGTTGTGGGTCTGCAACTTTTGTTTTCAGCGTAATCCTGTAAGTTAAAAATAGTTTGTTTTCATCTAGAGGCTGGATTTATGATTGTCTTTTGCTCTTAGTTTCCACCACAATATGCGGCCATTTCAGAGCAGCATCAACCAGCTGAGCTGATTCCAGGATTCAGCACCATTGAGTATACTATCGTCCGAGCACCGACAATGCCTCCGGTGTTTATTTTCCTGGTAGACACTTGCATGGATGAGGAGGAATTAGATGCCCTCAAGGATTCACTGCAAATGTCGCTAAGCCTGTTGCCTCCGAATGCTCTGGTTGGTTTAATTACGTTTGGAAAGATGATTCAGGTCCACGAACTTGGTGCTGAAGGCTGCTCAAAGAGCTATGTGTTCCGTGGTACCAAGGATTTGACGGCCAAGCAAGTGCAGGATATGTTGGGCATTGGACGCGGAGTCGCTGCAGGGCCACACCAGCCAGCTGGTGGTCAGCCAGGCCTACCGGGCCAGCAGCAGCGTCCCAATGCTCCAGCTGGAGCGCCGATGCCGCCGGCTCATCGTTTCCTGCAGCCGATCAGCCAATGCGATGCCGCACTGGGTGACCTGCTCAGTGAGCTACAGCGCGATCCTTGGCCGGTGCCGCAGGGCAAGCGCTACCTGCGTTCCACAGGCGCTGCTCTTTCCATTGCAGTTGGTCTGCTGGAATGCACCTACCCCAATACGGGTGGTCGAATTATGACTTTTGTCGGTGGCCCTTGCTCCCAGGGACCCGGCCAAGTGGTCGACGATGAGCTGAAGCATCCCATACGCTCTCATCATGATATACACAAGGATAATGTTAAGTTCATGAAGAAGGCCATCAAGCACTATGATGCCCTAGCCCTTAGGGCAGCCACAAATGGTCACAGCGTTGATATCTATTCGTGCGCCCTCGACCAGACCGGCCTTTTGGAAATGAAGCAGCTGTGCAACTCCACTGGAGGTCACATGGTCATGGGCGACTCATTTAATTCGTCGCTTTTCAAGCAGACATTCCAACGTGTCTTTGCCCGCGACAGTCGTAACGACTTGAAAATGGCCTTTAATGCTACTTTAGAGGTGAAGTGCTCGCGCGAGCTGAAAATCTCAGGCGGCATCGGCTCGTGTGTGTCGCTGAATGTGAAGAGCCCGTCGGTGTCGGATGTGGAGATCGGCATGGGGAATACGGTACAATGGAAGCTGTGCACGCTGAGTCCCAGCTCGACAGTGGCCTATTTCTTTGAGGTGGTTAATCAACATGCTGCCCCCATACCGCAGGGTGGGCGTGGCTGCATACAATTCATAACGCAATATCAGCATCCGAGTGGGCAGCGTCGCATAAGGGTCACCACACTGGCGAGGAAGTGAGTGCAAAATTGTTATATATTTTTAGTCTTTCGTGTCACTTTTCTAATTTCATCCAATAGTTGGGCGGATGCAACTTCAAATGTGCATCATATTAGCGCTGGTTTTGATCAGGAGGCAGCAGCTGTGCTTATGGCTCGAATGGTGGTCTATCGCGCCGAAACCGATGAGGGGCCAGACATTTTGCGGTGGGTGGATCGCCAACTTATTCGTTTGGTAAGAATGCCTTTTTTCTTTTTTTACCAATCTTTTCGTCTAACTTATTTATTGTTTTTATTTTTGTGCAGTGCCAAAAGTTCGGCGAGTATTCCAAGGATGATCCGAACAGCTTCCGACTGTCGCAAAACTTTAGCCTTTTCCCACAGTTCATGTACCATCTGCGACGTTCGCAGTTCCTGCAGGTCTTCAACAATTCGCCCGACGAGACCACATTTTATCGACACATGCTGATGCGCGAGGACCTCACCCAGTCGCTGATCATGATCCAACCCATTCTCTATAGCTATTCGTTTAATGGACCACCAGAGCCCGTACTGCTGGACACGGCGTCGATTCAGGCGGATCGCATCCTGCTGATGGACACCTTCTTCCAGATACTCATTTATCATGGCGAGACAATTGCCCAATGGCGTGCCCTCAAATATCAGGACATGCCAGAGTATGACAACTTTAAGCAGCTCCTGCAGGCGCCTGTGGACGATGCCCAGGAGATTTTACAGACCCGTTTCCCCATGCCGCGCTACATAGACACCGAACATGGTGGCTCCCAAGCACGTTTCCTGCTCTCCAAGGTCAATCCATCGCAGACGCACAACAATATGTATGCCTATGGGCAGGTATGTTTCATCTCAATCCCGTTTTATTTTATGGTTTTGTCATTTAATATTTATATATATTTATTGACCATTTCTCGTTTCAATTTGATTCGTAAATTCGTTTAACTCTCATTGTGTCCACCCTGTGTGCCCCCTTGTTATGGTCATGCGCAGCCGCCTATTGGTCAGACCACGGTAGTAACTTTTTTGTGTTCCATTCGAATCTACCTACTTGGTTTCTTGTTAATTTCTAAGTTGCTTACGGTTATTGGTTTTCTTTGGACATTTTTTTTTTTTGTTCTCTGGGTGTTGGTATCGCTTTTGCTCTCACATTTCCCTCTATCTACCTTATTTCCTACCCCCTGCCCGTCATCTGACTAACTTATGTTCCTCTACCCCCCTTTCATACAGGATGGTGGTGCTCCCGTTCTCACGGATGATGTGTCGCTGCAACTGTTTATGGAGCATCTCAAGAAGTTGGCCGTGTCTACTACAACATAAGATTAAATTGATGATCATGGCTAAGCAATTATATACAAACATATTCCAACAATAAACTATGCAAATTATGTTCAATAAATTACGACAATTCCGCCTCTTTTTATACTTGTCAGCAGGAATATTATTACCTGTTATTAATTATATTTGATTAAGCACCAAGGAATCAATTCGAATAGCACTGTGATTAATTTGTATTTTTGGTTTATTTCCTTTTCAAAAAACAAATGCTATGCGAAATTTACAGTAAGCGGAATGAATAAACAAGCAAATTAAATCATATGATAAATATAAGCAATTAACAAAAATCTGCTGCTCTCTAGAGATATAATCATATAAGTACTACATATTACGATGTGAATATTGTCAAATATCCGCCGCCTCGTGATTTTACACGATTTTTTATATGACCTTTCCTTTAATATATAACAACTACTAATACAATTTGAATGCCTCTGGACTCCATGTTGCTAGACTATTTGGTACACACTGACTAAGACGCAATACTCGTCCTTTGGGTTCTGGGGCTCAGTTTAAGAACCTTATTGACATTTTCTGATCGACATCTGTACGATCCAGGGCTTTGCAAAAGTCCTCGAAAGAAATTTTGCCCTGACAGCACAGATCCGCCTCCAAAATAGTCCGCTCAGCTATGCTAACCAACTGATCCTGACTAATATTCGCGCCGACCATCATATGCAAAATGGAGAGCAGCTCATCACGACTAATAACACCATCATCATCCAGATCGTACATTTTGAACGCAAATTTTAATTTCTCCTCGCGGCTATTTAGCTTGCTCTGCTTATTATCACGCAGCGGCCGGAAATGAGCCAAAACATTCATAAACTGACGAAAATTCACTCGATCATCGGAACTCTCAGCAAAAAAGGAATGAACAATTCGCTCACATAGCGGATTAATGGCCAACTCCGGTATACGCATCAGATCCTCGCGGGAGAGTGTGCCGCAGTCGTTGCGATCCAGCGAGGTGAAGCGTGAATATAAACGTTCAATTTGATTGGGAGTAACTGCGAACGTGAAAGATAAGCAAACATAATAATCATTATCGGAAAGTTTGATATTGATACTAAAGGTGGTTAAACAGCATTGGATACACCATTTCAGTTATGGGAAACATTAAATGAAATCAGTAGGCAGCTTATCGGCAATTATAAAATTACACATATTTCGGACACTAGATAATGGACTCAATTGTGATAATGATATAAGGTTGGACTTCAATCAGGTGGTGCGAACAAGACGGAAGCAAACGAATGCATATGAGTATATGTCTGGAAATTGCACCAGCAGAGTTCGTAATTATATAAAACTATATAAACTGTGCTCTGGCATTCATGTTTATTGATCACTTTAGACAACAATTAACTATGCCCTCTTAATGCCCCTTTCACCACCTACACAATGATACCGCAAATATTTGAGCAACAAATGGAAAAGATGTTAACGGACAAGTGCGAATTTATCCAATGGAATCTTTCCCTCCATCAAATTGCGTATCGTTTTAAAATTTATTTTGCTCTTGGTATTAGTTTTACAGTCTGCCATCAAGGTCGCTGGAAAACAATTATTTACTAAACTCACAGCCAGTCTCATCTTGTATTTGTGCAATTTCCTCGTTTAGTAGGAACAATGACGATTTGTTGCCCATTCTGTCTGTGTTTTCCGGTTTTGTGCACTTGGGATCCGAGAATTTTGGATAAATAAACTATGCGCGGCTACGTTTCTGCACCTTCTGCCAACAAAAAACAAACCAGGGCTGCACAATCAAATTTCATATTTATCGCAATCATTTTGTTTTTGTGAATATTTTACATGTGCTGAAAGCTTTCACATTCGAAGCTCTTCAAAAAGCTTTCTTTCCAATATTTGCAAAAGTAATCGATATAATTATTTTAAATAAAATTAAGAGCGCTAATAGATAAAGAACAAATCAAAATCAAGTTACATACAATTTAGACACATCGAAAATCATATTCACTGAACAGACCTTTAAATTATTTTCACATCATTATCAACGCTAAACTGAAAAGTTTAGGTGAAAAAATCTCAGATCTTAAAAGCCAAAATCTTGTACTGAAAACAAATAAACGGTTACAGGATTGAGGGCAGTTTGTGTTTTGTAGGCGATGCTACTTAGTGGTAACCGTTTCAGCACTTCATTTATTTTGACTTTTGTAGTAATAATTATTAATAATAAATTATTATAATTTTTATAATTAATTTATAATAATTCACGGCATATTTTATTCATGAAAAATCATTACCAAGACAGGAAAATATTAAAAATTGAAGCAAACAAATTGCGATTGTTAATTCTGCTTCTTGGCCTCGGCCTCGGTCTCCCCATCATCGTTATCGTGGAGCTTCGCTGCCGCCTCAGGAAGATCAGCACTGCTATCTGGCTGCACAAGCGCCGCCTTCTTTTTTTGGCTGGGCTCTTGGCTGTCTGGCTCGGCAATGGTTGCGATCGCAACAAAGCCATCATCAGCATCATCTTCATCATCATGAGTCGTAGATTCTGGCTGCAAGTTGACTGCAACTTCAGTGGCTACCCCATTTTTCGTCTCCTCCATGGAACTTTCCTCGGGATGTGTAATCTGGCGCTTGGCAATTCGTTCACTAAGCGCCTTATGAAGTTGTGCTATATCCGCCGGACGGCCCATGGCCAAAAATATTTTTACCGAGCCACTACTATCGATGGCCGTAAGTCGCAAAGATTTTTGACTTGCCCGTTCAGCGACCATGGCTGCCCAAACTTTCGTGTTCAGCAACAGCCGCAAATTACCCGATGTACGAAACACTACTCTGGAGCTATCGCGTCCATCTTTGCCATCATTAAGACGAAGGCTGCCACGCCCCCTCTCTTCCCAATTGCTGTTAACAAAGGCGAACAGCTTGCAATTGACGTCGACAATGTTGAGTTCGTTTTCCTCACCGGTAAAAGTTTCTACTTCCTCGTATTTGCGTTTCTGTGCGCGACTCTCCTCATACTCCCGCGCCACATCTGTTAGGCTTTTGCCCTCGGGTACATCTTTACTATTGTTATTGACGGCAGCACTGGAGCTAGAGCAAGCTCCTTCTTCGTCAGCCTTTTTAATAACGCTGGAAAATAATAGCTGTGACGTTGATGTTGCCGCTGACGACGAGGATGTGGCGGAGGAAGAGGTAGCCGCTACGGGGGCAGACTCAGCACTGTTTGGATCTGTTGAAGCCAGCTCTGTCGGTGCCACAACCCGTTCGTGTACATTTTGACCAAAGACATAGCCACTGCTTTGGACATGTGGCATGTTTGTCTTTGCTGCAGAGAACATGCTTGAACGTTCAATACCATTGCTACGTAGTTTGGTCAGCGGATCCGGCCGCTCATCTGAATCTTCCTCTTTATCTTTTTTCTCGGTTGACGACTCGGCTACTGCTACCACCTGTCCGGTTTCGTCGTCCTCTTCATCGTCTTTTAATTCACGTAAGAACGGATTGTTTGCAATGTTATCCCTATTCCCTTCCCTTTCGGTAGCCTTATCATTTCCAGTGCCGGCTGACGATGTGGAACTGGAACTACTGTTTGTGCTCGAGCCAAGTACGGATGGTGCCAGAACGGCTGGGCGCAGCACATTGCCTCCTAATCTTGAGGCCTTCAAGGTGAAGCCCCCGCGGAAACAGTTGGTTTCAACTGACGCTTCTGAAAAACGAACATAGAGCCACAACAAGAATAAAAATTAAGCAAAACTTGACAATGGTATTTTATCACACATTAAGCCAGAATTGGCTGCCGTCAGTTTACCTACCATTAGTTTCAGACATGGCCGCGGCAATTCTATGATTAACAAATTATCTGCTTTTCTTCAATTTTGCCAGCAATTGTAAAATTTACAAAAAAAAAAAGCGTTCTTTGCAAAGCCAGATAAATAGTGTTGGGAAACATAAAATGACAGCGAAAAATCATCGATACTTTAATACTACCATGGTAGTAGATAGCCAAATGGAAAATGACTTGTGAATGTGGCTTAAACAGTCCGGCAACATTAAATAATTTATTTGTTTAACAGCACTCTTTTTGCAATTTTGAACTTATCAGCACTGTTATTTCGAGTAGAGTAATTTATTTTGTAAATATAAATAATTAAAGCAAGCGAATTGTGTACGAAAAACAAAGATTAACCGAAGGGACTTTCTCAGACAAATGTAAAGTGTCTTTCAATAGATTTACCTTTCTTTAATTGTATAATCGTGGCCAGAAAATAAAGGTGTGATAGATACATATGTGTAGCACCATTCTCGTTCATTCATAAAGTGCAAAAATGACGAAAGAAATATTAAAGTTTTCCATTACAAAAATAAAAAATCCAAATATTAAATGATTATGTACATGATTATAAAAAATAATTTTATGTGAACATTCCTAAACATCTTACAAAATCAGTTAAATTTTTTTTTTTTATTGATTTTAAGTAAAAGGGCGAAAATTAGGTCCTCCAATAATAAGAAGGAAGCTTTGGGTAATTGCAGGATTCCATCTTTATCTATACCATATAATTGGAACAGGCACAACATAAGCAAATAATAATATAAATTTTTAAAGAATTCCTGTTAGAATAATGCTATTGTATAGAAATCCATTAAACTTTAATTTTTAACGATCATGCTAATGCAACGATACTACTATTCAATCAATAAACTTTGTTTTACAAATTTCAGATAACTTAAGAAAGGATGTAAATGCAAAAAGTATAACAACACCACAATGTTCAAGAAACTATGTAGTTCAGCCTACTACTGTGGGATCCTTGTTTTGTTAATAGTCCAGATATGTGTGTGTATTACAACCAATCCATATACCACACTCGGAATAAATAGTCATGCGACAACGCAGGAAATAAGAAGAGCATACAAACAGCTGGCCAAAGAATGGTAAGATTAAAAAAAAAACAAATTAAATAAACAAAACTATTGATTCGTCATATATGTTCTAGGCATCCGGATAAAAATAAACATCCCGAAGCTGAAGAAAAATTTGTGGAGATTAAAAAAGCCTACGAGCTTTTAAGTGACAATGAGCGTCGGCGTATATTCGATCGTCATGGAATAACTAATGAAGATTCACATTTTTTAAAACAAAAACACGATTATAGTGGATATAATCGATTTGGATTTGATCCAACAGATGATTTCTTTGGAAAGCATTTCTTTTTCGACCAAGATATAGGGCTCTACCATAAACTATCGGTAACATCAAAGTATTTTGAGCAAACAATTATACCAAAAAGCGCAAAGAAATTGCATATTATTATGTTTTACAATGACTGGTGTTTCCGCTGTACACGAATAGTTGGAGCGTTCAAAAAATTGATTGATACCCTGGAACCATTGGGTATGATCATTTCCTTACTAACCAATAAAAAATTAATGATTTTTTATAATTAATTGTCAAATTTGTTTATTTCAGGTATACATTTTGCAACAATAAATGCTGTGCATGAACCAAGTATACTAAGGAAAGCCGGAGTAGATGAAATTCCAAAAATGGTTCTAGTTTTAGATGGTCACAGTTATGTCTACCGAGAAAATATCTACACGCCACAAAAAGTTGTAGGTGAGTATATACATTCATATACAAGTGGGTTTCGATCATACACAACTTGATATTAATATTTATTAACTTTTTTTAAGATTTTATACGAAAGAAGATGCCTTTTAATATTGCCAAACGTATTTATGATGATAACATTGATGAGTTTCTTGGTGGTTGGATGGACAACAGAGTACGAGCATTACTTTTGGAACCGAGAATGACCCCTAGATTGCGATATTTAGTAACAGCATTTGCTTTCAATGATCGTGTAGCTTTTGGGTATGCTAACTCTATTCAATAAATTCAATCAATTATTAACAATTTACATTTTTTTTTGCAGCTTTGTTGATCTTCGAAGCAAATCTACAAAAGCGATTTTAGAACGATATAAAGTTAATCCAAATCTGGACACTCTTTTCCTTTTTAATGAGGATTCTTCAAGACCCATTGCCAGCATTTCCATATCAGAAATTCCAACACAAACCCTAACAAATGTCATAACTTCCAATCAATTTTTAACCTTACCAAGATTATCGTGCCAAGATATGCTAGAAGGTGAGAGCCAATGTTGTTTACCCGAAATCGTGTAGTTTAATATTTATGTTTTTTATATCTTATTTTAGGTGTTTGCCCAGCTGAATGGAATAGGCCAAGAAAGCGGCTTTGCGTTGTCCTAATCACTGAAAATTCTGTCGAACATGACTCCGCAAGAGGAACTTTGCGACAAATAGCTCTTCAAAGTGGATATAGTTTGGAGAGAGTTCGATTTGCTTATATGTTTAAGGTAAACTTTAAATTTCTATTTAATCTATTTGCATTTTATTCAATCATTTTGTTCTTTTAGGAAAAGCAACCTGAATTTATAAATGCAATTTCAAAGGGTTCGTTTGATGATAATCTATTACGTATTGTGATCATTTGGCGTCGGGATAATACCCATATAAAGTATGAATGGATTTATGGAACAAAATTGGATGTTAGAAATACTTCCGATAACCCAAGGGAAAATATAATAAATACAACAAAAACTGAAATTACCCATACTATACAAAGACTATTACAAACATCCGAAGCATTAAGCTATGAAGCCTTCGTGCAGGTAATCAAGTTTAACAAATATCTGTATATAGAGTTTTATATTAATCAAATATAATTTTAGAATTTACTTGATGAACACGCACAAGGAATAATAACCAAATGGATCGCTCGTTTACTCTACTTGGTCGACTATCTATCAGATAATATTGAAAACGAACACCTCTTAGCGGCAGTTTCACTTTTGGGAACCATTGCGTTTATGTTTGGTATTGGATACATAATGATGTATTTTGTACGGGCAGAGGAGGAAAATCTTAAAGCCCAGGGACATCTTAATGAAAATTCAGGTAATTTAATCAATTTTTTAACATTCGAATGAGCAAGTTAACTTGAAGACAATTTCATTTGTAGGCATTAAAGTGAATCAACAAACTCCGGAACTGAAACTTTATGAACTTCGAGCTGAGAAATATAATGGAATGATTCGTTTATTAAAGCCAGGTTGTCGAACGGTTATATTGATAACGGATTATCAAAGTCGCACAAAACTAATACCTCATTATCATAAAGCTGTTTGGCCCTATAGAAAAAACAAAACATTATTATTTGGGCATATGCTAATTGAGAAGGGTTTGTCTTGGTATTCGGAAATTCTTCGTTTATCCTTATGTACCAACAAAAATCTACAAATCAATCCAAGAAACTGTGTTGGCACTGTAATTGCATTAAATGGTCACCGGAAATACTTTTGCATGTATCATGCTAAACATCCAGAATCCGCACGTGGCACAAAGGTAAATATAGAATAGCGATCATGTGCATAGAATAGAAACTATTTTCCAGCAAATTTCGTACATATGCTAATTGACATTTAATTACGTCTTTTCAGAGAATGCTTAAAATGACCAAGCAACTGCTTAAGAGTAGTGATGACCCAGAAATCGGTACATTTCTTGAAATGAGTAACTCGGAAGAATCCGATTCGGAATCAAATGTTTTGCTAGAGGATAATCTTTTGGATGGTCTTAGCAATTGGCTTGAACGTTTATTTGAAGGAACCACACATAGATACTATATCAACTATTGGCCGGACTTTCCTACTAAATAAATACCAAAACTTAGAAATACATAGATAAAACAAACCAAAACAAACAAACACAAAAAAAAAAGAAAGAAAAACTACCCCAATTTATTGTGAATCATTCTAGTCAATAATAAACTTCGTTTCTATCAAATTCATTAGAAGCTTAGATAATAAACGTGCTCTATGCTTATACCATTAATACCTACATATTTATCCAATATGCTGGACTTAATAAGACTATCGAATGTGAATTGTTAATGACAATAGCATTCCAATTGGATGGTCTCAAATGTTTAGCCATACTTTCTTTTCTGTGGCAATAAAACAATATCGTATTTATATACAATTATTACAATTTATTGTGCTCATTAATAATAATAATATAAAATATAAATATGGCATTGGGATAATTAGTCAAAAGAATTATAATTTGAGTCAAAAGGATTGCTACTAGCGGCTATATTCTTTTCTTGAAATCTTCCTGTCCAAGGCTTAGTATTGATATTGTTACTTGAAATCATTTCGATAATTCCCGTTGCCAAACTTTTTGAAATTCCCGCAATAATATCACCCGATTCTTCGTCCATAAAAGGATTAGTATCCTGCTTGTCAACAAAGAAGTTTACATTACCACAGCAAACACTGCAAGAGGCATTAGAAACGTCTTTTGAATTATAATTAAGGCATTCTTTATGAAAGGAATGTTGACAGAGGAAATAAACGGAAGGCATATGCAACGGCTGTCTGCAAATATCACAGGCTGTGTTACGAAATTCAATCGGATTATATTTGTAACGCGATATCAGAGATGTTGATTGCTTGATTTCATCCTTGAGATCATTAATAGATTGCAGTTCGTTGTGCTCATCTAGGAATGTGTGTAAAGCTTTATCCTTAAAGAATTGTTTAAGATGCAAAGCATTCATGGCCATATTACTGCATGCACTTTTTAGTAACATTAGAAATGATCTTGAACTGGTTTCGAAGAGAACTGAATGCTCAGGATAGTTTTTGATTAGACTATTAATGCATTCCTTTAAAATGGTTTCACCACCTGTACATAGTTCAGCATCTGTTGTATTTTTTTGAATGTGTTTAATTCCATTTGAGAACAGATATAGACCACATATAATGAGTACTTTATCTTGACGTAATCGTTTGTTTTGTAAAAACTTTAAAATATCTTCTGATGAAGTTTTATTGTCGCGCCAAAGTTGAAGATAAAGGATAAGCGAATAATAATATAAGTTCTCATCACAATCTGGATTCAATTGAATAACATCCGATAAAATGTTGAGACAAAACTCAATATTCGGTGACAGAATACAAAGAAAATTCAGAATGTTGTCAATTTGCTTGTCTTGAACAAGTGCTTTTATTGTTCCTAATACAGTCTCCGAGTGCTTTGCCAACAAATCATGTCCAGATTCCAAGAAGAAATTTAGAATTTCTTGTTCCTTATAGAGCTCAGCGAGATTTTGATCTTTTCTTAAATTATGCCACACATTGGCAAAAAGCAGAAAATTGGCAGCTCGATTCGATGGATATTTAAAATCACAAAGTTGTATGTTATCCGTATTATGGGTACCATCCTCAACTGTAGACAATTGTTCAATGCCACAACTCAAGTCCTTTCGGTCCAGACAACTTTGCAGTAATCTTCTGTGCTCATCAGTTGCCGCATCGCTCTTAACTAATTCCTCTAGATACTCAATGAGCTGTTCATTGTATCTGGGAGATAAAAGTTTAGAGATAATATTAAACGGTTTTACAAAATTTATCGTTCGAATATATTCATTTGCAGCTCTGCTCGAATGTCCCTTTGCTAGCAAATGATTACCATACTGATATCTTACAAATGCCGCATCCTCCGAGTCACCATATCCTTCCCTTTCCAATAACCGCAACGTTGTATCATACATAACATTTTTAGTCAAGAGTCGTACTTTAAAGGCTAAATCATGTTCCTCTAATATCTGTATACTGTATGCATAATTATTGCCAGAAGTTTCCAATCTGGTAATGACATAAAACGAATCCTTTCTACTTATAACACAAAATAGATCTTCGATTTGCTGGTAGAAAACAATCATTTTGTTTTCAGTGTCCACCACAATAAGGGTAGTGCCTGGCTGAGGGGATAATACTGATCTCTGATTCTGTATCACAGCGATCATATAATGCCCTATCCAAGAAAGGTATTTCTTTTGTCCCTCAATGGCATAACAGGGACCCCTTCCATCACGTGTAAAGCAATAAATGGCATCATCACGACCAACAACGAAAAAAGCTTCTGAGTCAGGATAATTCAGTTCCAGACTTCTTGACTGACGCATCGTGCAGCAGCGATTAAATTTTGTTTTATCATTGTCAAGAGTAAGTTTTGAATCCGCCTGACCCTTATCATTGACCACAAAACAAAACACTCCATCAAGGCTTATTACAAAAATATTACACATTGGCTGCGTTGCATCCAAAGGCCGGTGAGAGGTTTCAAAGTAGATTCCATTTATGGGGCGTAGACCAATTGAATGCTGACGCAGACTCGAAGAAAGATCCCTAACTATTTTGCCGTAGTGCAATAGAATGTCACCTTTGTCGAATCCAATGCTCAACGCAAATAGTCTATCCGTAACAGTCTCCGCTTGCATACAGGTGACGGTACTTGTTGCGGGCAGATTTGCTGTTGCTATAATTGGAGCTCCTTGTTTCCTGTTTAATCTTTTCAAATCGTAGATGAGAATGTTGACAACAAAGCTATCGTCTTGTGTTACAGTTGCAAGTAAATCATTAAATGTTAAAGCACAAAACTTTATTCGCTGTTTATCCCCAAATTGACTCTTGAAGGCAACACACTCCCAGTTCTCCATGTAAACGTAAATATAACCATTCTGGTCACAAAACACAGTCGTATTCCTGTTAAAGCAGTGGGCTGTGATTTCGCCGCTTAAGGATTGTAAATTTGAATATGACGGGGCCACTAGATGAAATAAATCGAGCTTCTTCCACTCTAATACGCTCATTTTTGATTTTACTTTGTTTTGTTTTATCACTAAATTCAATTATTCTACAAAACGGCTATCGATTTATTTCCGTCTTAACATTTTATTTCATTACATTTTGTACTATCGATAACAGTGCACAAATTTGGAACTACAAAACTGGAACACACTGAAATTATTCAAAATTGAAAAAATAATACAGCCGTGATTTTAGCGTTTTGCAAATTATGTGAACGGAAATTCTAAAGTCTCGTTTTTAGTTACTTCCGTAAATTTTTTACTATTATTGAAGAAAAAAATAGCAGACAACCGTTTTTTTTTCAACTACCTAAATCAAATATTGCCATGAAAAATTTCAGTTTTTTACTATTCTTGTTTTCGTATTACATTTGAATGCGATATGCCCCTTTTAATCCTTAAATTTCGATTTATATTGGCGAGATAGTAGTGGTCACATCTTTTTTGATACACAATAAATTCCACAGTTTATTAGGTGAAAAGTTAAAATGTTACCGCGTCTTGCACGTTTTATTGATTCAGAACGACTTTATTTTAAGCATAAACCTCACGCTGAGCCTTCTCCCAAGCAGCCATTGGGCCGTGCTCGGGACGGTATTTCACGTTGCAACCATCGTGTTCAAAGCGATTGTCGTCACGGAGTTCCTCGTAGCGCTCCCGATCGTACTTGGTGAAGCCCCATTTCTTGGAAACGTAGATCTAAATGTGTAAATATATTCATTAATTATAAATGAAGCCGAAAGTAGTTTCTGCACAAAAGTACGTACCTTCTGACGGCCAGGGAACTTGAACTTGGCACGACGCAAAGCCTCAATAACTTGAGCCTTGTAACGGTCGCTTGAACGAACAGACATGATGGGCTGTCCAATTCGCACACGAGCCACAGTACCTTGAGGCTTGCCAAAGGCACCTCTCATTCCAGTTTGAAGCCTGTATGATTCATAAACGTGTTATGTTAGTCTTAAGTAAGAAAGTACATAGGGTAAAATGAAATTGAAGCATATTCTCATGAATCAGTTGAGATATATACATAATCATAGTAATATGTCATAACCCAGTGCTCAAATATCGGCCATCATCATGTTAAAGAATAGCTTGCGTTCTCAGTATTATTCTTTGCCAAGTAATTAAAAATAATTTGTTTGTTTTAAAAATCAAATGAAATAAAATGTACGAAAAGTACAAATTCTAAGTAGTATTGTTTGCCAAGAAATTAAAGACAATCTGTTCCTTTCAAAAATGAAATTAAATAAAAAGATGAATATTACATATTTTAAGTGGTATTCGTTGAATACAATTTTTTTGTTTCAAAAATCTAATAAAATAAAAAGGATGAAGAGAACGAATTTTAAGCTTTAAAATATTCTTTGTCAATTTGTTTAAATTTATATGGAAGAGATGATAAGCTTCAAAGTAAAGAAAAATTTACTAAAATAAACAATATGTGAACAATAAATCTACTTTGAAAAACATGGAATTTAAGTGGAGCAACAACAAAGGTCAACAGTTACTATACAGTATAGTATCTCCATTAATCAATTTCACCATTGGGAGAAAAATTCTAGACAATTCTTTAAGCGAGTCTTACCTATCAGCTCCAGCGCACGACAACATCTTGTTGATGCGAATGACGTGGAAGGGATGCAGACGCATACGAATGTGGAACTGATCCTTGCCGCAGTATTTCACCAAATACTTATTGCAACAAATGCGACCTGCCTCCAAGGCTTCGCTGCTAAGCTGTTCATATTCATCAGAAACCAAATGCACGCATAGTGGGAAATCTTCTACAGTTGCCTTCTTCCTGCCCAAATCAAAAATGCGAATTTTAGGGTCGGGTACACCACGACAGAAACGCGATTTTGGGTATGGCTTGTTTTTACAGTAACGGTAGCTATAAAAAGAAAAACAATTAAATTAGCTTTATGAGTCACAGAATGAGAAAGACACTTTTACTTACCATCTTGCTGGTCGGCGACCCATTTTGAACCTTAAATAAAAAAACAGCGAGAAAAATATTAATAAATGCTTTCTCCTTGAGAAAAACTAATCACTAATAAAATGTATACTTTCGAAAAATTGTATACTTTTGCCTAGATTACAACAGATTTTTAACTTAGGCTGCTTTACATACCTCTTCTGAGACGGTGCAAAACGAAAGGAAGAAAGGGCGACTAGAGGAAATGGAGATGGTATTACAAATCGATAACAAATTGAAAAATCAAAGATAACATTAAGTTCGGGACGATGAAATTGGTCGATAACATATATATCTTTAAAAATGAATCAAACGCAATATGTATCAGAGATATAAAGGCTAACCGAAATTAACGTTACATTTCTGTAACAGTTTACTTTTTATTTTAAGATTCTTAACTGCCTTTGCGTTTGTTTAACCTTCAAAATTTTATCGTTAACTGAACGTTCCTATTTCATCGTGTCAAAACTGTTGGCAACTGTTGAACGATTAATATATCGATGGAAAAAATATTTAAGCAACTCTGACTGTTGGTTTCCTTTTGAAACACTTTCCCAGTTTCTTTCTTTTGCAAATTGGTCGGCGTGCGAGGTAGGTCTGCTCAAACTTAATCTTAAATTTGTGGGTTCATCCCACTGTTGATAAGTTAAATTATTGGTTTATCTAATTAAACAATAATAATATATCTGGATTTTATTCTTATTTTTCAGACAGGTAAATAAAATTCTTCCATTTAATGAATTTATGTTTGTGGCAACGGTCTGGATTCAAATGATGATATTTTCCATGCACCACTCTTACACCAGTAATGGTTAAGTGACGATTATGGATATTCTGAAAGATTCGCAGGGTGGATGTTTTCATAAATAAGTTAATTGAACATGGTTTTATATTTAATATAAATATCTGTGTTTCAGTTGCAGAAATACCAAATGTTGCACACAAAGTTAACACCACTGTCCGTTGGGCTGATGATAGACCGATGATGTGACAGTTATTATAAATATAAATAACACATTCAATTTGTTACTAGGTCTATCAATAATCGAAAATGGGGGCATACCGGTATATGCAGGAGTTGTATAGAAAGAAGCAGAGCGATGTAATGCGCTACTTGCTTCGCATCCGCGTCTGGCAGTACCGTCAGTTGACTAAGCTGCACCGTTCACCCAGGCCCACTCGTCCAGACAAGGCCCGTCGTCTGGGATACCGTGCCAAGCAAGGCTACGTCATTTACAGGATTCGTGTGCGTCGTGGTGGCCGCAAGCGCCCAGTTCCCAAGGGTTGCACTTATGGGAAGCCAAAGAGTCATGGTGTCAACCAGTTGAAGCCATATCGTGGTTTGCAATCCATTGCCGAGGTGAGTTATAGAATGAAGTTGGGAGTATTATTGGTGATTTTCTGGTGATGATAACAACCTTTGGACAAAAATCATTCATGTTGACTATTTTCTACCTTCCTTAGATGTCTGACATTTCTAAAAGTAGAACTTTACCACAAAATTTGTTGTTTTGTTATATTGATGTATTCTCTATTGATTCCAGGAACGTGTTGGTCGTAGACTTGGTGGTCTGCGAGTTCTTAACTCGTACTGGGTGGCCCAGGATGCATCTTACAAATATTTTGAAGTTATTTTGGTTGACATCCACCACAATGCTATTCGTCGTGATGCCAAGATCAACTGGATCTGCAAGCACGTGCACAAGCACCGTGAACTGCGTGGTCTGACATCGGCCGGCAAGCGTTCCCGCGGCCTTGGCAAGGGATACAGGTACTCCCAGACAATTGGAGGATCCAGGCGCGCTGCCTGGAAGCGCAAGAACCGTGAACACATGCACAGGAAGCGCTAAACATTTCAGAATGTAATCAGTTTCTACAATAAAATGCTTATGTTGAGCAAACGTCTTTGCGCCTTGCTTCAATTCATATTTGTCAAAAAATGAAATTAAATTTCCAATATTATTGAGAGCGAGAAGATTTAAACACTGTACACGATTTTTATTTTTTTACAAATCTGTAATTGAAGCGACATCAGCCTACATATTAGTGCAAGTTTACAAATGACGATCAGCTGAATGATTTGATTCCCTGATCTTCATTTTTACCAGTTGATAAAGGCTTGGATTAGCAATTCCTTTTTAACTGATTCCAAGCACAAATAGTTTAATAGCAATGGAAGTTTTGATGCTCTGTTGCTTCGTCGGAGAAGCTATAAGAATTTTACCCAACTTATCATTGAAGTTTGCAGTTGCACATGTGTATTAAATTAACTTTAAAAGTAATGTTTATATATCGACATTTATTTGAATGCGTAGAAATTTAACTACAACTCTTTATGCATCTTTTGGAATTCCCAATTCGGCGTTGCTCCATTTGGATGGGTTCGGATAGTCAAATTCACCCTGCAACATATAAATGTTTGAAATAAGTAAAATATTAAAGGAACACAAAAAAACTTACCGTAATGTGGTCAGGTTCGTGCCACAGGTGCCAAATAACCCACCACCACATAGCTGCGCCCACTGCAACAGCTCCATATCTAGTTGCCTTTGAATGCGGCGGTGGTGGGGCTCGATAGGAGACTCTAAAATTTATTATGTAATTGCAATCAACTGCGGTGTTACAGAAATATGATTACTTACACATGACTTTGGCGTTGGATTACTTTGTTCTTAAGAATGCTCCCACAGATAAAGCTTCTTGTTTGTGGGCTTGAAATTAGATTTCGAGCTATGTTCATATTGGTATTATTATAGTCGTCTTATTTTTATGTTGATAAAAATCAACGCAGTGTTGATTTTAATTTCGATAATCGAAATAGTGCAAAACTATATCGACTGCAGAACTGGTTCTAGTTTTCTGAGGTTTGTATACTTTGAAATTAATTTGAAGACTGCATTTTTAGAAAAAAAAAAAAATTGATATGGTTATCATAAGTTACTTAACAACATGTGTCAGGAAAAGTTTGACTGAATTATTATAAATTTAACTAAACTTAACTCAAATTCGTTCGTTATAAAGTTCGCTTAAAATTTTGTTAGCTGGTTGGGTACATTGCCGTATTATAATTAGTGCTTACTTTTTAAATGAGTTTTAATGTTTTTAAGCGCAATCAGAGTGTTTCGTTTTCATGTTTCAAACAGATAAACTTGAAACGATATTTTTAAAGTTTTCATCAGATCATATATCGATAACAGCTAATATTACATTAAATATTGTTATCGCTTAACCACAGGCATTTTACTTCTTCAATTGGAAACAAAGCTTAATAATGACGGAGACCTGGGATAAAATAGCAGAAAACCAAGTAGTTTCAAAACTGGTACGCAAGCTGCATTAGAATGTGCATGACACTTGTTGTTTTTCATTATTATTGTTTCAATGATTACTCGTGCAGGTTGATCAACTTCATATAAAACCTACTGATACAAACAATGCGCAGAGTGCCGAAAGTTCAAATCAGCCGGCATCTAAAAGTGCTGAGGATGCTCAAGCGGACGTTGCTGAGTAAGTTTGCATATATCAGCATATATTTAATATTTGTATATAAGATTGCTGCCGCGACCAATTAAATTCCGATTGGGTGTCCTGCACGACGGCAATTTGATCCTTCTTCAAACATACATAATCAGAGTCGATTTCATACTATTGGCTAAATATGTATGTATGTATGTATATACATATGTTTAAATGTTTGCGTGAGTCAACTAATTTATGTATTTCGTTTAATTTTATGTTGGACTATATACATACATATGTATAAATATGTATGTATATTTGTATTTAGGCGCCAAAGTTAGGCGCAATTTTTTCTTCATAACTGCACTGCGATTGATCTTCAGCAAGTCCGCCATATATATAAATGCAAGTTTTCATGAACAGAAATACCCTTTCCTAATGATACAAATATCCTAATATGTTAATATCGTAGATGTTCGTTGTAAGTGAACGTAATTGACGGTACATGTGTATAACTAAAAACTTAAACTTAACTAAATTGTATATTGCTTTTCTTTTTAACATAATAATAGCCCAGCGGAAACAAGTTTATTGATTAAAATATTGGGCAAAGGATTGGTAAATACCAAATTATCTCTCGACATCCAACAGAAAAATCCGAACTCCCCCTTGCATTCGGTTAAAACATTTGAAGCCTTGCATTTGTAAGTATAACTTGAGCTGACATACTACTGTTTAAATAAAAAAAATTTTGAATATCTTTAGGAAACCAGAACTTTTAAAAGGCATTTATGCTATGGGCTTCAACACTCCATCGAAAATTCAAGAAACGGCCCTGCCGACTTTGTTGGCAGATCCGCCTCAAAATATGATTGCCCAAAGCCAGTCGGGTACAGGAAAAACGGCAGCTTTTGTATTGGCAATGCTTAGCCGGGTTAATGTTAAGCTCAATCATCCTCAGGTAAATGAATTCTAAATAAATTATATAAATATGTTTATGCAAGTTTATTAAAACTTTGCTTTTAGGTACTTTGTTTGTCTCCAACTTATGAGTTGGCAATTCAAACAGGAGAAGCTGCAGCGCGCATGGGGCAATTTTCGCCTGATATTAAGTTAAGATTTGCCGTACGCGGTGAGGAAGGTAGAGTTTGAGAGAAATGGAAACCTTACAACAGATTTTAACCGTATAAAGCTTATTTACAGTGGATCGTTCCTCAAAGATCACGGAACACATTTTGATTGGAACTCCTGGAAAAATGTTAGACTGGGGACTCAAGTTTCGTTTATTTGATATGAAGAAGATAACAGTCTTTGTCTTGGATGAAGCTGACGTAATGATTGCAACACAGGGTCACCATGATCAGTGCATTCGAATTCATAAGTAAGTATTGACAATACATTAAAGAACTCTGTATATTTAAAATGAAAAGTATATATATATATATATAAATTGAATTATTTTCAGAATGCTTAAGCCGCAATGCCAAATGTTATTTTTCTCGGCAACATACAATAAAGAAGTAATGGAATTTGCCCGCCTGATTGTAACGGATCCAACTGTTATAAGGTAAGCTCAAATTTAAATATTCATTTTAATAATCATTGAAAATGTATTAATTTGCCAGGTTAATGCGGGAGGAGGAATCGTTGGATAACATTAAACAATATTATGTTAAATGCAAAAACGAAGAGGACAAATATAATGCCATACAAAATATATATGGCTGTATAAGCATCGGTCAAGCCATTATATTTTGTCATGTAAGTGGAAAGAAATCCCAAATTATATAGCTTAAGATTCGGATTAATTATAATTTCTTCAACTTGGTTGCTCTAGACACGTAAAACTGCGTCATGGCTTGCCGGCAAAATGGCCAAGGATGGTCATTCAGTTGCTGTCCTTTCTGGTGAGTTGACCGTTGAGCAAAGGCTTGCTGTTTTGGATCGGTTCCGATCCGGTCTTGAAAAAGTACTTATCACCACAAATGTTTTATCCCGAGGTAATTATTATTATTTTACTTTTTACAAATTATGGAGCCTCATTGTCTTTTTAATATTCATACATAGGGATTGATATCGAACAAGTTACAATAGTGGTCAATTTCGATTTGCCCGTGGATCAACGTGGCAAAGCTGATTGTGAGACATATTTGCATCGCATTGGTCGAACTGGCCGATTTGGTACGTATCACTCAGTACATACGTCTCTTTATTTCTTTGTATAAATACTTTGTTTCTAATTTCGCAGGAAAAGCGGGAATTGCTATTAATCTCGTCGACAGTGAAAATAGTATGGAGGTCTGCAGATCTATTGAAAATCATTTTAAAAAGGATATCGAATTTTTGAATACTGATAATGCAGACGACATTGAGAAAATTGGAAACTAAAATAATCATTCCTCAATTCAAATTTCATATTGTCAAATCTTGATGTGACTATATTCAGGATTTAAAAATAAAGAGTTAATTCATAATCAGTAATAAAAGTAATCTCCATTTTCATAAAAATTAAACTATTGATCTTAAAGTCTGAAAGATTATGAAGAAAATTCACATTATAGGTAAGAGAAAGAAATTTTTTATTTTTAGTTTAAAATTAATACATATGAAATGCAGTATAGTTTTGTTGTATTTATTTTTAATAAACCCTGTTTATTAGTGTCCCTGTCACAATAACTTATCGATCAGTTATTCGTATAATTCTTTCTCTACCCAGCGGGGTAGCGCAAATGCAGAAGCATGAACTTCGCTTGTATAGTATTTTAAGTTTAAGGAATCAATTTCCGACTTGTCGAATTTCTTCACTGGAGTGTTGAAAGTTTGATTTTTATTGAGTGAACCTATGACAAAGCCAATATGGCCACAAGGATAGGATGGAACCGATGTCACTGCATAGGCTACTTTCGAAAAATGTTGCCCGCAACCTGTCATAGTTTTTTTTATGTGCTTAATATCTAGCCAAAAGCTACCGCCTTGAGAGCAAACAATGCCACCATCTTTTAATGCATTCTTCATCAATTCATAATAGCTTTCCTGAAATAGGGAAACAGCTGGTCCAACTGGATCTGAACTATCTGTTATAATAACGTCAAATTCATTCTTATGATTTTTCATGTACTCGAAACCATCTCCAATGGTAAGCTTCAGTTTTGGACTCTTAAAGCCACAAGCCATTGAGGGTAAATATTGCTTGGAAAGTTCCACAACGCGTTCATCAATTTCAACCTGATGTACTTCTTCAACCAATGGATGCTTTACGACTTCTCTGGCAACGCCCCCATCACCTCCGCCGACGATCAGGACCTTCTTTGGATTTGGATGCAAGCAAAGAGGCAAAAATGATATCATTTCCTGATAGGAAAATTCATCTCGTAACGTACATTGTATGATCCCATCCAGTATCAAGCACATTCCATAATTTTCGCTAAAATTCAATAAAAAAAATAAGTGATTATTTTAGGATGATCATACGTTGAGGGAACCCAAACACAGCTGCGTTGATTAAGAAACACTAAGAATTTTAAAGCAGCCTAGCATTAAAGTGATAAGCAGACAATGCCTATAAAAATTTAGAGGAATTTTATTATGTTGATCGTTTGACTTTTTGGTATAAGTCCCAAATTATAGAATATTTTCCTTCAATCGTTTACATTTGTATGTGTAATTGTTAATAAGAATAGAATCATAAACTAGGTAAACAGACATTCAATATAACGGTTCAATGTGTATTGCCGTAATTGTTTACAAAAGCCACACTTTTTATGCCATCGAGTTATTATAGATAAGAAAGGTTACCTTTTATGTGCACAATACACGTGTATATGTGCGTATATGTATAAAAACGTAATTAATTATTAGTATATGTAGAAAAATTAATATTAAGAACTTACGTTTCAACAATTTGGACGTTTTGGAATTTTGAATCTTCCTTGTGAAGTACTTTTTTAACTTTCAAAGAAAAAGATTGTCCAGGCCAGAGTTCATCCTGTATTTCACTAAACCATCCGTTTGAAATCAAATCCATTTCGAAATCAGTATCGATCTGCTGGAACAATTACACTTGGCGGGCGCGTTGATAATTAAACTGACAATTTAATCTACATGTGACTCGAAATAAAAGTAACCATATTTTTTTAACTTCAAAATATCAAAGCTTCTCTTAAAAAAATACTGAAATACTATCAACAAGTGGTATTAGACGCAATCCCTTTTTTCGCTGATAAGAAAAACCAAAAATGGGAAGCTTAAAAACATATCATAAAAAGTCTGGAGGAGAACTTTGAGATATCCTGTACTATCAGACAGGAGGAGCAAAAAGGGGAAGCTTAAAAACATATCATAAAAAAGTCTGGAGGAGAACTTTGAGATACTCTGTACTATCACTTTTCAAATAAATATGAAAAACAAACAAACTAAGTTGTCATAATAACATTCATCGTAATGATCTGATCATTTCAACCCGAATTACCGTTCGTAACTATCGTTTATAATTTTCCCCTGTATATTTTCATTGATGTGACCAGATTTAAAAAACTGATAATTGCCAGTATTTAATGAGAAAAAAATTGGGTCGTAAAGATTTCAGATCACTTACCTGAATTTATTAACAAACTATTAACCTATTCTTACCTTCAGTTTTACTATATATGAATAGTAGTACAATTTCTGAAGTAATCTCTAGATTTTATACTTTAAATTTGGTAGTTCTCCCTTTCCACAAAAGAGCCAAAAGCATATTGTTGGACTGTATCATAAAAACCAGAATTTTCATTACCAATATTAAAGAAACCATTACTTTTTCGCGAAACTGTATACTAACGAACTAAAATTAATATTGTATTTATAAAAAAGGCATAGTCAAATAGTTGCTTATCTTAAATAAAAGTGGC
This sequence comes from Drosophila austrosaltans, assembly GCA_035045865.1. Taxonomy (NCBI): domain Eukaryota; kingdom Metazoa; phylum Arthropoda; class Insecta; order Diptera; family Drosophilidae; genus Drosophila; species Drosophila austrosaltans. Next base: position 375,951 of record JAWNOQ010000049.1, on the reverse strand, counting down.
TTATCTTTTGTAGAACAAAAATCCTGGTGGGACTATAATATCTAAAGAAAGTCAGAGTTTAGAGATTTTTTAAAAGTATTATTTTTAAAATATGAAAACTAATATGTACATAGAAAATCAGAGGCCCCCGAGCTATTTATCAAACAGTTTCCATAGGAATGGTAATAGGACTCGGCTTCACAAAGAAATTTCTGTGAACATGTACATAAATTCAGTTTCTATACAATTGTAAATATACCTATGTATATGTGTCTTAATTAATTTGCAGTTTCGCATGCATCCACCCAGTCATTGTAAACATCAATTGGTTCGGATAAAAAGTTAATCCCGGTTTGAAAGTCCTCCAAACAGACGCGGCATGTTATTTTAGCAGTATTCCTTCGTTTATCCCTGAAATTTGGAAGAATGCATAAAGCAAACTAATAACATACCGGTTACAATTACTTACATTTTTACTTCACATGACTTTTCATGATTGCAAAACGGACAGTTGAATTGCTGATCAAGTGGCTCAATATTTTTCCTTTTTGGAGGCGGCTTTCTTTTGGACTTCCTTCTTCCCATTTTGAAATTAAACTATTAAAATTTTATAGCTATGATGTTTATTTTGCTCCAGGTTTGTTTTGACAAGTGTGGCCAACTTCGATTAAACCTTAAATAATTTTTGCAGCGTTTGTTGAAATTGAGTTAATGACGAATTTGAAACGTTGAAAATGAAACACTATATATTTTTTCTTTTTAATTTTGGTTTTGAAAAATATCGAAGTTGCCCGATAACAGTAGCATAAATTTTTAAATTTAATTCAAATCAAAGTACACAATGACTGTCACTTGCCATTAATGTCTATAGCTTTATTTATTCACGTTAATAAGATTATCTTAGTAGCACAATATGAATTTATTCTTCATTCGTTTTATGTTAAGTAGGTTTGAAGTTCTTCAAACGATAATGCCGGATCTTTAGTTTCCGTGTTTGGCAAATTAAATCCTTTAAAATTACTACAATGTCGGAAACCGGCATCTAACATTAAAAGTGATTGCGTTTTTGAATTTGATAAACCAAAAAACACTTCTCCCTGCACTTTTAAATGTGCTTTTGTACTATCTTTAAAAGATCGTTGAATACTGCTGATGAGTTCTTGATGACATATATCAGCCGTCTCTCCGAAAAATACCCCATCCAAATCGTTGTCGGGGATTATCTGAAACTGAGGAACACCTGCGTTGTTAAGTATTTTACACGTAAAAACGCACTTTTTCCGCGGATCATTTGGGTGTGCATAAATTCGAGTAGCTACATATCCTACTGGATATATCCAGCAAGAAGTGTGGAAATTCGGATTCCCTGGAATGATCTCACCAAGACAGTGGAGCAAAATGTTGGTAAGGTTAATTGGGAATATTGATTTCTTTTTCCGCATAGTTGAAGAATTTTTTGATTTAATGTCTGTGCTGTTTGTTGTCCTTGGTAAAGTTTGCTCCTGCGTAACAGCGCCAGGTGCTCCGTTGGATTTTTCTTTAAATTCGACTTTTTCATTTGATCCACTATTTTGTATATGGTTGTTTTTAGCAAGTCCTTCATGAAACATCAGTCGTTCAATTAAAAACAACCTTTCTGAACGAGCTGCACTGAGTTCTCCCTGAACAAAGCAAATTTCATCTGCAATAGAGCTGTTTTCCTAAAGAGTAAAAATGTTAAAGTGTTTTAATTTAAAACTGCAGCGAACTATGAACGCCTCTTCACATTTGTTTTGGTGTGTCTGATAAATAAACCTTAATATGTGCAGCTTGAAAAGTTTACATACCAGCAGGTAGTTTTTAATACTGCGTTTTAGCCTGCGATATCTCTGTTCATATTTGTTCATGATTGTGACTCTTTGATTTGTTTTATAATTAAATATATCATACAAATCTTCGAAACTATGTTGGATAGATGTTTACAAAAATTTTTTATGTGTGACCGTAAGCTGTAACAAGCAAAATACAACTTTTTTTTTAAAACAATCGAGCATTTACGTTTATCGGATATTTAAACGCAAAAAATACCAATGGAATATTAATACTTTTTCCAAAAGTACGTTGAAAATTCATTAAATACAGGACAAACTTGTAACGAACTTATTGAATCATATTATTTGTTACAGTTGCATATAAATTTAAATTCTTAATTGTAGATCTCTTTAGAACCGAATCCCAGTAGCTATTTTATAGTTAAAACTAACTATATTGATCATATTTTATCTTACCTTTAGGCTGGTAGTTTTGTTTTAAATTTAATTAAAGTTTAAACTCCGTTTTAATCCATTTAGAAAATGTTTTTTTCTGTTAAATATTTCTCATAACTGCAAAAGGATACAAATTTATCCACAACTTTGATGAAAACAGGTCTATTTTTGGACTTGCAGAAGACTTGATTTTGTCGAAGGTGCTTACAATAGTGCAAGTGTAAGACATAAAAGCGTGATTGATTTTTTTGTTTATTGCATACATTGGCCTAATTATATACACTTACTTATACATAGTCGCCATTATATTATTGAGATTTTTTGGAGTTGTATATATTTAAATTTGTTTCTATTGCTGTTATATTTAAGTTGCATACATATATTTCATTTTATGAAATTGTTATCCAATATACTTAATATTCATTTTACATTGAGAGCACCCATATAAAGAACTAGCACAAACGACATAAAATCGGCTAATTCCAGATATGCATTCATTTAAATAATGAAGCACTATATCAAAGATTTTACTGTTAGGTGACATTCGAACAAAAACTCCATCCTTTTACATGTGGTTTGTTAAGGACTGTTGCCACTTGGAAGTTTTAGTTACAAAATCTTTCAATGTAAACTGACTATAACACTAATATATTTATATATAAGCTTTATTTGCATACATACATAACTGAACTGAATCGAGTACACTGAAGCATGACCGAAAGAATGTAATTATACTTATGATATGTTTACCAAGCTCTACCTTGTAACGGCAAATAGCCCCCACACTGCTGTTGATGCCCATTAGAAATAAAATTATTTTGGTTTCTATATGCCATAGCTAAACTATTTGACATAAGTGTATTATTGCAGGGTTGCTGTAACATAGCAACATTGGAACCTCCAACTGTTCCATAACTTGCTAGCAGAGATGAGGATGTGTCAGGTGAGTGAGAATTGGGTGCGTCTCCAGTTATAAGGTTAAGTCCACCCGTCACATTGGCTGAAACGGCTGTTGATCCACTATTTGCGTTACCACTATTACTATTACTGCTATTATTACCCGACGTTGTCGAACTATTAGCATGGGGTTGCGGTTGTGTTGCATTGCTGTTTCCAGAGCACGGTTTGCCATCCTTCACCAGTACTGGAACTGCGACACGTCTTGGAGAGCTTGCCGACTGAAAATTAAACAATTAAAATTTGTTTTCTTAATGTTAGCGATAGGCGACAGTTTGAGATTTTTCCCAAAAAACAGTTTAATGTGATCTACATTTTCCACGCTTTATCTTGGTATCGAATCTGCATTCGATCGAATTGTCTGAAACATTATTCTAGCTCGTGGATATCTGGGCAAATCTATTGTCAAAGATGACAATTTATTGTTTTATCTCAAAGTAAGATTTGAGAACAAAACAGTTCAGGTATAGGCCAATCAATTGGCGCAAGATATTACAAAAATTCCTAACCCGGAACTCAAAAGAAGACAAAAACCTAAACATCAATTGGACCGAAAGACTGGCATGCAAATCTTAGAGATTGCTTTTTGATAAGAATTGGAAAGTATTTCTGCAATAGAACAACATTTAACGGAATTATTCAAATAGAATTTAGCTTTGAGCTGGTAAAATACGCCCAACATCGAAACATTTCTAGTTATCGCATCCCAAATTTTTAAAACCCGGCGGCAGGTTACCAAATCCCTTTGCCATCAGCTAACGAGACTGCTAACTGACTTATTCATATAGACTATTTGAATATTCATGAGATAGAGCGACTCTCTGTTTACCTGATTGTGTTGATTTTGTTCAGCCATTGCTTTTTCTTTCGCTTGTCGTTTGCATTTGTATCTATGGTTTTGAAACCATATTTTAACCTGGAAAAAAGGGAAAAATCTTTATTATTTAATTTACTTAAAATAAGGTAATCTTTGTTGTTTATGTTTTCCTTGAAAATATTAAATTGATGATTGATATTATATTAAGATTAGCCCATTTTTACTGTTTTCTCGATTTTATATAGATAGCTCTAAAATGCTGCCCCAAAAATGAGAAGTATTTAGCTGTTAGTAGTGAAAAAAGGGTGTAAAGATCGGAAATAATTCCTTTGTCGACAAATAAAGAAAAAAGGACACCTAAGAGTAAGACAGCAGATTGTCAGGTTTTATGGTTACTGCCTTCTGGTCTAATTGATATCCTTTTTCTACTGTTAATTTGTGGTTTTAATACAAAGACCTTTACAAGAATGACTAAACAGTATGTATATACATATGTGAATATACAAACACGTGGAATATATTTAAATATTGAGAAGAGATCTTTCTTTCGGCTTTCACCATAGAATATATTATATGATGCATGTCCTTAGAGGACCAACTAATATTTACATCAGTGAACAAATATAAGGGCGTGATGATAACAATGCCCACCACTTAACACATAATTGTCATTAGGTTAAGCAATTACTTCTGCGGTACTCACAATAGATTTAGGATGCGACGTGTTATAACAATAAAAACACTCGAATTGTGTATTGTCACCCTTCAGTTTTATTTTGTGGAAATTTTTTTTCATACAATAGCTCTACCCACATAAACAGCAGTGGTGATTACCTTTAAATAAAACAGATCCCAACCATGAACGTAAATGTGTGTGTGTGTGTGTGTGTGTGCGTATATGTGTGTTCTGAACAGTGGCTGTTTTTGAAAGATAAAAATGCATTTACAAACAATAAGAAAAATAATACATTTTAAACTCACCCCTAAAATGTATTGAAATGTGGTCATTGTTTGATCATGTTCTTTGCTATTTGAGGGCATGGCCATTGTGTTTAATATAAAGGTAACAAACCATCTAAATTAAAAAACTATCCAGAGAAGAACACACAACTAACCATACACACATACATTGTCCTGAATTTTTCCTACCTAGCTTGATATCTTCTTTATTATATTAATGAACTGTGCATGAACAATTTTATTCATTCGAAATCGCGGAAAATATTTTAGCCATACTACAAAGGCTTCAATTTTATTAGCCATGGACCCATTCTCTCTATTAAAACTAATCAGGAAATCATCAGATGAAAATGAAAATTTTATGAGCTATTGAATTGTGGTTCTGTATTTAACCCAGGGCAATGGCAAATTCACTTTTTGTCTGAGACACACATCAAGTTTCGGATTTCATGTCAGCGACCCTTAATTGGTTGAAATAAGAAAACGCGTTGAGAAATTGACAACCGGATACTCCATAGATGACTCCAATGGAGATCAAAGAGGCTTATTCCAAATGACATCTTCTAGAAAACCTAGTATGGAAAGTGTTTAGTTCCTCTTTTTGTTAGTTTGGACCTTCCTTAAAAATAAATTCACTTTTTTTCAAATGGATGATTGTAAGAAAACAACCACCAGACACTTACTATATGTATACTGTAATTTCCAACACATACGGGATGACAGGGTATAAAATTTGGGTCAAACGCAGATTTCACCCCACATTTAAACGAATTTCACAGTGATTTCACAGTATAAACATTTGTTGACATAAAAAATAATCAATTTGTTAAGAAACTAGTCTTCCGTCGGCTTATATTACCAACATCGTCGAACGTAAATATGTACAGCATCTTAGTACATTATATAATATCATTATTTTTGCGTTTATTGTGATGGTTGTCAACAACCGATGAGGTATTATATAATCTCTCGCTCACATAATATCTCAGTTAGTGGTTCAATAACATCAACCACCTGCCATTCAATATAATTGTTAGATCAATGAATAAGAATCTTACCTGTGTTGGTGTCAAGTGTATAAGACTGGCCAAGTGTTCTCGTTCAGGGGCGGATAAATACCTCTGTTGCTTAAATCTTCTTTCAAGCTCATAAACCTATAACACAATAATAAAACATATCAATGTAGATTATTGGATGGAAAAAGATCTTCGCTTAGGCTTAGTAGTTTTCACATATATTCTAAATTATATTTATTGTAATATTTCAAGAATCGTATTATTAATGGTTAAGTTCTTTGAACTTATATTCTACATATTGAGCAAAAAATAATTCATTATTGAAGCTGTATATTAACAATTTTCATATAAACGATCATTTAAAAATATTTTGACATGTCAGTAACTTAATTTTTTTTAAATTTTTAAAGGATTAGGCCTAGAGGTCCTTAGAGGACCAACTAATATTTACATCAGTGAACAAATATAAGAGCGTGATGATAACATCATCATCACCATCATTCAAAATGAGATACACTTATGTTAACTTTTCTCAATTTATAAACATCATTTATAAATATTTCTATTAATAATTACAAAACAAATGTATATAAAAGTATATAGAAATAAACAGAACAAAATCATTTTCTATCCAAAATTTGGCCAATCTACCCGATTTCATTATATTGTCATCAATTTTCGCACAAACAATAGTTAGTTGAGGGTGTGTCCCGGAAAACCTTAAGTAAGTAAGTAAACTACCCACCTATCATCCAAATGCTAACAAAATGTTATCTTCGAGTGTTTTTTTTAATATTGTCTGATCAAAATATTTAATTTAAGGCCTATTTGCGCAGAACTCTATTGCAGAAATGAATATTCAACTTGAATAAATTGTCAAATAAATTTGTTATTCTTGAGGCCAGGACGCACAATGTTGAAAATTGATGTTTGCGAAAGCCAAGGTGATTTTATCTAACTATAACAAGCATATATTTGAACTTGGCAAACTTTACTCCAGAGGTCCATTATTGTTCACTTTTAATTAATTTTTAGGTAAATGCCTCCCCTAAACCAATACGTACGTGGGATGTTGACATAACATAAAGCAGCTGCCAAAATGAAAACAAAACCGAGATGTTCACATTAAAAGCCTTGGTCCTGTAACGAATAAATCGATACGAAAGGACATTGAGAAAACAAAACTTTGTTAAAGGTCAGTAGTTATTTTTTTTCTAAGGGTTAAGAAAACGTTTCTAGAAGAGTTTCTTTTCGTATAATTCTTTGAGCATTAAAGGGAAAAATAAGAGGTAATAATTGAAAAAAAAAATAATGAATCTTTGCTTTAATAATTATAAAGTTATATAATAATAATTAAAAATTGTTAAAGAGTTATCACTTAGATTAAATTTTTAAATATTAAATTTCCACAAAAGTATTGTAGATTTTAATCTGATTAAATTTAAAAAGATTTATTGATGACGAGTTCAAACAAGACGAATCAGACGAATCTACCAGTTTGAATACTATTATATAAACTTGCTTTAGTATTATACAGAAATTGAATAAAAATGAAATCAATATAATAAATTGTATTCAAACATGTCCCAGTTTGGATATTTTCACCATGGCTTTATACATATATCTAAAATGTCTAAACAAATACCAAAAAGGGGGGATGAAAAAATTGGCGCATAAAGCTCAACAAAAAGTTTTTTTGCCTTTTATTTTGGCACTGCTCTCAAATAAAATCCATTTCGAATATTTAGAATGGTATAATGAAAAACGAATTTTATATTTACTATACACTTGAAGACTCAAGTCTTAAATAAATACAAATATCTTTATGAGTTTATGTTTACATTGTGCAAATGCATGTTTGCATACATACATACATGCCGTTTGTTGGTTACTACCGTAGAAATGTGTGTGTGTGTGTGTGTGTGCGTGTATATGTATTGTATATGTATGTAGAATGTACAAAGATATGCGTATGCGAGCATTATTTACCAACGGGCCCTTTTTTTTCGTTTTAGCCAACTTGCTTGGTAACGGTTATGCGACGGCATAACAACAATATTCGCCAAGTGGCCTTAACTTAGCGCTAACGTGTATCTGCACATGATTGGAAATATGGCCCAGGTAAAAAATATATATATATATATGTATATCTGTATCCTATGGATACGAGAGCTTTGTTTAATATGGCAGCAGTCCTTAAAACAAAAGCTCAAATATAAATAAATTTCTTTTACCAGAATTGAGAGAAAAAAAAACTGACTGATTGCTGAAACATGCTTAAGTACTTAGTTTTGTTGGAGCGGCAAAATATAAAAAACAAATTAATTCTGCACAAAATGCTTTTAAAATTTTTTTTGGATGCTGTGCCACATATAAATACAAAGATCATTGTATAAATAAAGATTGGCCTTGCTGCATTAAGGCTTTTAGTTTGTATTTAATAACTGTTGCAGAAATTATTTTACCATAAATCGTTTAAAATTTGAACAAAGATTATAAAAATTATCGAGTAATAGAAGGGCTATTTAAAAATTTTCAGTCTAAAACATTATTGACATTGTCGCTAATACGATTGGAATTAAACTTGTCACTTAAGTCGATAAAGTACTTTTTAATAATATTGACTAAATTCCACAATGTGGCAGTCCAAATACTTACTCTATGTCATTATTTACATGGAATTATTACAACGGGCGTGCCGATGTGTCATTTGTATAAAAGCTTAGATCTAGGCTTAAAGATACATACATATGTATATAGAGGCTAGACCACTTAATTTAACTTGCCAACTCTTAAATAAAATATTAAATAATTGATGCTATATTTTAGCATTGATTGCGCAATCAATATTTCTTTAGTATATAAAATTTATTGGTTATATTATATTATTAATATATTAATCTCCCACTCACCTGGGCTTGTGTAAATAGAACTCTGCGCTTTCTTCTCTGTGCCAATGGAAATTGCAGGGGTTTGGTATCACTCACACTGCATGCTGCCAGCCCACTCATGTTTCCCATATGGCCCATTGAAGATGAAGATGTGCCCATAAGACGTGATACTATAAAATAGATTTATTCATGATTTGATTAGAAGTTTAACAACTCTTGCAATTGCTTCAACTGTTTAAACTCTCTTTCTCCTCTATATATACATAAGTATACACATTTATACATATGTTCACTGCAATTATACTATACAAGTGCTTATCCTTGCCATACACAGGATGAAAAGCGCAATGTGCATCTAATTACATTGCCTTTAGAAAAGGTGTATGGATGGAAACAAAAATGGAAAGAAAGGAATAAAGAAAGGCATTTTCACCGAGTTTCTTTTTACTCTAGCCAACAAGAAGTTGATTAAATTTTGTGTAACGTTTGCATTGCAAGGATTAAATGAAAAAAATGATTAAAAATTGAGACTGATTGTATATTTAAAGTAATTAAGTTTCTATATTTTCTCCAATCTATTATTTCCCTCAGTTATTTAACCCTTGGTAAAACAGTTCTAATTCTCCATGCTTATTAGCAAAATCCAAGTGTCCTGTTAAAGTGTGTATAGCCGGTAAATGTTAGGATATGCAACCATGCAAAATATATATATATGTATATATTATTCTTAATTAGCACACAACAGACCAGTCGTTTTTCATTCTGTGCCTCATATAGACCTGGTCACATGGAGACCATAAAAGCCAGTCAAGATACATATAGAATGTAGACCTTTATAGTCGGATAATATGCATAAACGATTAATGCCGAGGCAACATAGGGCAAATAGCTTGTTGGTGGGGGTGAGTTGCTCTCGTCATTGCTGCTGTTGGCAGCAGCAGCAGCAGTAGCAGCAACAACAGCAGCAGCATGTCTAACAAAGCGGTGAAATTAGAGAGCGAGAGGAAGAGATAGAGTGTGACATTGCTGGCGTTGAACTGTTACTTTTATTGATGGTCACGAGGGATGGAGTTGAAATGAGAGTGAGTGAGAGAGAAAGATTTAATTGCGAAGCAAAAAAAAAAAACCTTTGCTTATCAAGCGGGTCGATACTATTTATTTACGGTACCAAACACCTTTGCTGCTGCTGCTGTACAGCAACATGGCTGCCGAGTAGGGTTCGTCTAGCAACACGCGGGACGCAAGCAACAACGACGGGCTTGCAATATGGATAAAAGCAGATCGGACACAAACTAAATATGCATTAAATCTTAAATTAAAAAAATTCATAGCTAAAATTGTTAAGTTATTACGTATTATAATTTAAAAACGGCCCTTTTTTTTTGAATAGCAAACAAGTTGGCTAAAAGTCTTTCTTTTTTAAAAGAAATTGGAACTTTCCAAGATTGGATAAAGAAGCAACCAATTTTGGCTGAGTAAATATACCAATTTCAGCATAACAGCCAATCAACAAAAATAAAACCGTTAACTATAGCTTGAAAAATCGTCCATTTTTGGACTGTTCAAATTTTTCCATAACTAGTTATTCGCAATATTTATAAATTCCTGTGAGGTCTAATCATTACGTGAGATAGTGGGCAAAGACAAAATACTAAAAAAATATTCAAATTTATTTAAATATGCATAAAACTAACTATGCATAAGTATGTATTTATGTAAGCACACACACATATACATACATCCATACACATAAACATATGTGCGTTGAACAGAGTTATTGAAAACGAACTGGTACCAAAAATGGAAAGGTCTTTTATGTGTGTAAAAACCTCTTAATGATCTTTCAATTTCTTAAATAAACAATGACAACAAAATAATTCAAAATCAATTATTTTCCCACATTTCTTGTTACACCAGGTACCCATTGGGCCAAAGACTAAATGCAAATGTAAGTCTGACAGAATGAGGCATCTTCGCTACTTGCCATTTGCATAAAAATATGCATAATTTGAGAAATTTTAGAGCATCTTTTTAAGGTTGAGTAACTGATATAGTAGACTCTTGATACCTACTAGTTCAATATTCGTATACAAATGCCTGAAAAACATACGATATCTTTAAGATAATAATATATATATTCCACTTTTATATTAATTTATATAATAATCATATCGCCTATGCCCTCAGTATTTTATAGTCGAGTTCGTTTTGTGTCCGACTTTTCTTGCTTATTCTTTTTTAAATAAACATAGAATTAATAAGAATCTACATTGATTGCATGACGCAGCATTTATGATTATCATGAAAATAAATCTCAAAATTTCAAGTGCTTTGTGTGAATTGTTGTTTTAGTTTGCATCGGTGAAATGACGTTTCGAGTACCAGTTTTTTTTTCTTCTCTCTCTCTTTTTCTTTAAATTTCCATATACATAAATATGTATGAAGGTTTGTATGTATGTCTACATGTTGTATTTCCACACCAACAGTTTAAAGACAGACATCAAGTTTCACCTTTCAAATTGTTTCACTGTTTATCATTTTTCCTGCTACCACATTGCAATAAATCCCATTTAAACTAGAACGGCAACGCTTAAGTAACTGTGTCTTCTGGTCCATCTATCTGACCAGGACCAGACTATTATTTATATGCATCTATACCGTTATCTGGCTGTGTGAGTGTGTGTGGGTGTGTGGTCGTCTGTTGCAGACAAGCGTTTCATGCCAATTCGGACCCAAAATAAACTTATTCAGTGGACCATTGCAAGAGGAAGGCGTTTCGCTGTCATCCCCCAAAGCGACGGTTGAAAATCATTGCGCAAGAAGAGTGTATCGGCGGAAATGCGTACTTATTTCAAATATTTCATTTAACCAGTAATATTAGATCTTTTGTGTAATCAGAGAGGCTTCTAATAGATTTATTTTTAGTATTTTGAAAGAAAGAAACTTATGCATAAGGCATAAAGTGGTAGCTTAATTTCATTTTACCTTGGCTAATTTGGGAGTATTAATTAAAAATATTCCAAAGTGAATCACTCTTTAATAATATCATGATAAAATACAAAATTATATCACAAGATCTTTGTTTCAACTACACTTTAACAATAGCAGAGAAATTGTAGAAATAAAAAATACCAGAACATTACTGTTATTGGTTTGTAAGTTTTAAGTAAAGTTGCTCACTAACAATTTGTACGAATAATTAGTACGATGAATAAGCTCTAAATTAAATGAAACAATGTGTAATTGAACTCGGTTAACAACTTAGACGAATTCCTATCAAAATTACACACTTAAATAATGATGATAATGCATCTACAACACGAAACTTATTCAATCTCAACACGAAACTTATCCAATCTCAACTCTGATCGAGTTTTAATGTTGAAAATATTAAACTTTTACAATTTCAAATCCAAAACAACTGGAAAATTGACAACTTCATACAAAATATGGCTCACACATAAATTTTAATTTGATTAACTCAAGACAATCAAAAAGAAATTAGAAAATATACAAAACTGAGTTTTAAAACTTACTTGCAAATCTCGGATCATTAGCTGTTGATCCATACCACGATGCAGAGCTTCTCATATCCGTGTAATGGCCCGCCAAGGATAAGTTATCTGTTGGTCCGCAATAGCTTTGAACGCCTGGACTATGGTACAGTGAACCCATTGCATATGGATTAGCCATAGTTGAAGTACTGAGTGTTCCTGGTGAATTAATACTACTACCACTTGAATTAGACCTAAAAAAGAAAATTAGGATTGTAATAGGTTTAGTTTGGAAGAAGGTAGATAATACGCAGATACAATGCATATTTATAACAACATTGATAAGTTTTAGTCTTGTTTTATGATGTTCCAAATGTAAAATTTTGAATTAGCAGAAGTGATGAAAACTTCAAAGAAAACCATTAAGCATTGATCGAACTTGTTCTTCTTAGAACAATCAATTTAAAACTTAATCCTTGGTATTTGGCGTTCAGATTGACTATCTATTAACTGATTGAAATTTTATTTTACTAATTCCGATTATAAACAAGAAACTAAACCAATATTTCAAACCGGTTTTCGATAATGTGTTTGTCAAGCAATTGACGGTCAATTACACTTAACAAATAAACTTCTAACAATTATTATTAGTTATAACACAGAGAGTTTTAAACGAAACTTGATTAGTAATCATCAGTACATTAAAAAGGGTTAAAATCAGAAAGAACCCTGTGTTAATCATATTGAAGATATTGAGTTAAGATTACAAAGCATTACGCAGAATATTCCCTAAGAAAAGATCATTTATTTTTTGTTAAATGTATAAAATATTGATCAAAGTTGGTAACAATATTTTCAAATTCCGTTATTTTGCCATACTAATAGTCTTTAAATGAATTATCAACTATAAATTCAATGGGTTAAGTCTCAGAAGTTGATTACTTGTTTTCATATCCTTCTGTATTTTCTATAATAATCAATAGAATGGCCTTGGCATTACTTTTATTAATAAACTTTAGATATCAAAGAGCAAAGATATATATATTATAGATCAGCTTTAATAATCGGATTATAATATTAAAATGTCCGTCTGCATAAATAGCCACTGTTTGTTTAAAATATTCTGCCATGACCCTAACCAAATTGCACAAATACAGACATACCTAACACATACGTACACACTTATGCACACATAGGCACACACATGCATGTAGCCAAATATGAATACAATCGGATACAAAATGGCGGCTTCATGTAGGCATGCATGCAAAGGCAAAAAAAGTTTGTTTCAATGGAACATTGACTGCTAGGTCAGTGGCAAATGGGGGTATCTAAGCAATAGGAAAAGTTATTATAATGAGTTTTTAACTTACTTCGCGTATAATGAATGTGCACAATTTCAAAGTTAAGTTGAGTTGCCCGGGTTTTATTTCTCTTTAGCCCTAACGAGCTTTAATTGACGTTCGGTACTATTTTTTTTTGTTAAATTAAAAGTTAAAAGTATTTCATATAGAAGTACATACTTTTTAAACAAAAATTTAGAGTTTATATTAAAGTTTTCATTATATTTAGAATATTTTTTGCTGATAACATTTCAGCATATAAAGAAACTCTGATGATTGTTCTAACCATTGCATAAGATTGTAACTGTTGTACAGAAATAAAGGATAATTGAAAAGTAAAACAATTGCAGATACATATTGTATGGAGATCCCACATGACCAAGCCGTCGGGTTCGTAAGTGTCCAACTGACATTTAACGCATGTGCCAGGCACATCACAGGAAATCAACGGGGGGAACGAGAGTTAATCAGACAAATTTCACGATTGCAATCTGCCCACGATTACAACACAATTAGAGGCAAAAATAATTCAGTTGATTACCGCTTACTGTGAAGTTGCAATTTTGTTGGCCTTGGTATTTAATTTGACTGAGAGCCGTAATTGTTTTATAATTAATTGGATTAGTTCTCAAAATGAAATTACAAATGCCACCATTATCATTTTTGTTTAATCTATAAATCTAAATAATATTTTACTATACTTAGTTATCTTGATAGTAAGACTTTAACAAAGTTTTGAAATCTTCTCATTGAAATTACTTAGGAGTGGTTGCCATTTAACTTCCAATTTAATTGCAATTGGAATGGTTACTTCTTATCTAGTTATCTATCTATATATATTGGTTATACAAGGACTTACCGAAAGGGCGATGGCGGATTTCCGTTCAATTCCAGTTTACGATATGACTCCTCTATTGGACTCAATATATCGGTCACACTGAAGGGTGTTGTATGATTGGTATTGAATAACGTATTCTGATGCTGACTATGCAGATTTTGCAAATGATGTATACTAGATAGATTATGATGGTGATGTGCAACCGCTGCGGCGGCTGCTGTAGAAACCGTGTCCTGCGTCAATGTTTCGTTTGCAGTTAATTTGGATAGTGGTTCTGGTTGATGATGTTGGGAAGCGGCTGGAGGTATAAGTATGTCCTTTGGAGATAAACTCATAACCAAATCCGCTTCATTTAGGTTAGTTAATAAATTTCCGCCTGCATCCGCAGCTAAATCGGTAAAACACCTTTTCTCATTTGCTGATGGATATAAAATTCCTTGGCCTGACATACGAAGTAATTGATCATGAATTCAAATGTCCACACAAAATGTATCAATTCTAAAATTAAACAAACACTTAAATTTTTAACAATAAAAAGAAGCCGCATTGAGTATCAAAAATTTCATGCTATTTAACTATTCTATATACTAATTTATGTTTCCGGCCATAATAATAGGGAACTCTAGACGAAATAGTACTTGTCCATGTACTTGTTTATATGGATACATACATATATATAGTTATGGAATTGTATTGTATATTAATTAAATTTCCCCTGTTCTCTTAACGCTGCATACAAATACTAAAGTGGCAAAAAAAAAAAAACTAGTGCAAAAAGTAAATAAAATTTCTAAATTGTTTCGTCCTGTTTGTTTGGGCTTCACTCTTTTGTATTTTTTGTCGTTAATAGCCAAATTTCTCATAACAACTTTTAAATATAAAATTATTACAATTTACTTTGTTTATCACTGATTTTGTTCTTTCAGTTCAAATATGTAATTTAGAAACATCAAAATGAAATATTTATAAAGTTACTTAGAAAATATTGAAATAGTTGTTGCACTAACATTCCGTCGGATCATTTTAAAGGATATTTTAATATGTTTGTATGTATGAAAACTGATATTTAAACATCAAGGAATGTTAATACAAGAAAGAAAAGTTAAATTAATACACAACTTATTCAAAATATCCTAGTAAATTACACATTTCTTCGATCCGTTACATACACAAATGGTAGATATAGGCAAAATAATAAAAGAAAAACATGTGGGAAACTTGTTTGCATTGGTCTATATTAACAAAGATGGCCGTTCCAATATGAAATTTTTAGGGAAATAAGAATATACATACATACATACACAAATGGTAGATATAGGCAAAATAATAAAAGAAAAACATGTGGGAAACTTGTTTGCATTGGTCTATATTAACAAAGATGGCCGTTCCAATATGAAATTTTTAGGGAAATAAGAATATACATATGTATATTTTAACCATTCACTTTTAGCTTTTTTTCTATCACTTGGCGGCCATTAAATATTGTGTATGAAATTGGCACCTTTTGGCGGTAATTTTTCGACAGATTTACTAAATCAACATGTTTGAAATAAAACTTGAAATGGAAATATTGTTGTAACTTTGATTACACGAATAAAATATCACAGTCAGATATAACAATTACCGATACAGTAGTTTTACTGTTGCCTTCCCATTTCGAAAATATGCACCAGAGATTAACACATTTTTTTAAACAGTTGTTTAAATTTTAACTAAGTAGCTCTCTCTTACTCTCGTTCACACAGATTTCGAGGGAGCTTAACACTTGAGTATTTACTAATTGTAGCATTTTACATAGTTGAACTTTATTTCTTTTCACAGATCGCGAGTTTTATCACCTTTTTTAATTGGTAAAAATCTACAAATATTCATAGAAATATCAAATAATATTGTACAATTTCTTTTCACTTGTTATTAATATCCTGTTTGATTGAGCATAATCCATCAGTTAAAGTTGTCTTTAGAACATTTTGTTGTTTTGTTTATTTGTTTTTATTTTAATTGCATGGCATTTCACTAATTTAAAACTTTATTTATTTATAGCACCGATACAAATTGATGGATTTAAAGTTTAGAATTGAAGCTAAAAATGTATATTGACAAACCACTCAGAGTATGTAACACCTGATTTTTGTTTCTTCAGCACAATATAAGTATGTATGTAAATTTAAACACATATAAGCCCACGTCAGTGAATTTATTATGAATATCCACTCGACACGATTCCGTCAAATGAAATAAGAGGTCTGAACAGTACTGACGAGTACTCCTCAGATGGCTTCTGGATAGCCCTCGAATAAGTTTTTCCTATTAACGATGACTTTGTACTGTGTTTCGTACTGGCTATACACTTCGTTGAACAAAACAAACATAAAATATTGCTTATTCATTTGCCGTAGCTGGCCAATAACAGAGCAGAGTGCTATAATAAATCCAGCCCTCTTCTTGGCCAGCATTTTGTTTCACTCGGCCAGCCTAACCACCATGTTGGCAAATGCGCGTTGGAAAGATACGACTAACGCTCGGGCGGCTATATACATTTAAATTGTCGGGCTGACACAAAAGAAATTCAACCAATGGCAGTTGATGTTGTTTTCAACCCCCATTTTTTCCCCCATTTGGAATTAGTTCAGCAACGCTGCAGGAATGGAATTCTTAAATTGTTGAATTTTCTTTTATTGTGTCGCTCCCTACAATAAAAATGATTTCTAAGCTTGTATTTTCACACAACCAAACAATGCATACCCGTACTCTTTCAAGTACTAACTTCAAATATATGGCTTTGATTCTCTCTCTCTCACTCTCTCTTTTTTCTTTCTTTCTTCCTTTTTTTCTGATGTACTCTAAATGCAGCACGTTAATTTATTGTAGTTAACCACGGCGTATCTAGTATACATATGTATGTATGTACTATAAGCAGATTTACATACTGCTGGACAAATTAAATTTGACATTTTCATGGATCGAGCGGTTCTTAAAACTGGCAAAAAATGCCATACATGAGAAGGGTTTGTTTAACTTGTGTCACTAATGAACCATTAAATTTGTCATTCAATCAAAATAATCATTATAAACACATATATAGTATGTAGCTAAGAATCTGAAACCCTCTATCAAAAAAAGATACATAACGCAGTCTGTCGCAGCCGCCGATTCGATATACACACATACAAGTGCGACGCTTTAATACAAAATTCGACTTTAACTAAGTAAAAAAAATTATATATTTTAAACGCTGGCTGGAATCAGACTGAAATCTATTCTACCTTTTCGATAGTTACATATCTGATTCAAATTAAATGTGTTGCATATGTGAAGGGGAATCATCGCACCATTCATCCGGCTGTTACTCACTACATACATACATACAAAACGTATTTGGATGGGGGTGATTTGATGGTCATGGATAAGGAAGCGCTAACAAAAAAGAAAAAAAGCAAACTTTTCCACAAAGTAGACAGATTTTTTATCTGCGGTAGACAATTTGCGATTTCTCCCCGTACATGGTTTGCTCTCGACAACCAAAATAGTTTGGAATTTGTGTGGCTCCGAAAAAGTGCTGAACTATCAATATAAAAACCTTTCGTGTGTTGAATAATTTTTAAATATTATTAATAATAATATGAACAGAGAAAGGAAAGTTAAAAAATTATTGGCACTTAGTATATTTAATAAAGCTAAAAACCAAAAGTAAACCCAATAAAAAAAGTGTGCTTAAAAAATATTTCAAAATGTTCAACCTCAAGTAATTTGAAATTTGTTGAAAATAAATACTAAACTGGATACATAAATAATTAAAACTAACTAAAATTGAGTCTGAAAACTAGTTTTAAACACAAATATTAAGAGTCTGTGAACGAATAGATGCTTATTCCAATCAGAAAACATTAAATTATGTAGAGGGTATATTATTTGAGTTACATCATAGAAAGGAAAGTGCTGAATGGAGCCTCGATT
The DNA here is from genome assembly GCA_035045865.1 of Drosophila austrosaltans. NCBI lineage: Eukaryota > Metazoa > Arthropoda > Insecta > Diptera > Drosophilidae > Drosophila > Drosophila austrosaltans. The sequence goes on along the minus strand of JAWNOQ010000049.1, from coordinate 357,453 downwards.
CTAGGAAAGATAACTGACGAGGATTTCCAAGACGATGCTGTCTACGTTTGTGCCCTTGTTTGCTTTGCTTTTGTTGTTTCAAGTGTTGGTCGACTGCCATTGTGTTTTGTTTTTCCTATTATTATACCCTGTAAGAGAGCATTAAATGGGTATGCTATATTTCTGTCCAAATGTTTATAAGATGCAGTTGGTATGTCAGTTTTTCTAAGCATTGGGCATATTGAGTTTTAATTATATTAATTATAGCACAATTCAACGATATCTTTGCATCTCTCCCTTCAAGTATAGCAACAACAAGGTAAATGCAACATGGGGGACACCAGCAACATTTCTCGGCTTAGCAACATTCCGCCTAATAGTCCATTAGGTTTAAATTTTAGTACAAACTGAAATGTTTTTCCGGTAATTCTTATTCTTGAAATTGTTTATAACGATTGTTAGATTACAGACGGAATGCTTCGAAACGGAAGTTTGTTTCTGCTCACGTTTTTTGAAGTAATTTTTTTGATCCACTCGAACTACTCATGTCGATCTTGATGAAGTTTCACTCACCCCTATTTCAAAATTAAGGGCCAGCATTTTATTCATATTCGAAAACCTTTCCTTCAATACATTATTAAAGTCACCCTAGCTGAAAGTATTTAATAAAACCATTAACTAAAATTTAGTATACTTTTTAGCGAATTGGTTAACTTAGATGTTAATCCCCTATCTGCAAGAGATACTTATGTTGCACAGATTTCAAGAGTTCGTTTTGAATAGACAAATGAAAGAGGGTTTCTGTAAAAGTGATTTGAATTTGTTTTACCACAAGCTCTTTAATCGGCCACTGCCTGGACTACATATTTCATGGTAAAGTGGAAGGAACTGCCCAGCAAATTGGCCTTTAACTTGAATTCTAAAAACTAACAACAACAAATTTAATTATTAGGAAGTACATTTGTATGTAGGTGTAGCATGTATGCTTATATGTATGTATTAGATTTATCTCGGGCGCCATGAAAGTTGTATTTTCTTTGTTCATTCTATACATTGATTCTGACACAGACTAAATGAACCGAACCCAAAATCAATGGGCGTTACTTCAACACGTTGATGGGGGTGGAGCAGAAAACACCATATGTTCGCGTTCTCTGATTGGTTGGTATCAAGAACCGCCCCCATTATAATTTACTACATTGAGGCCACACACAAGTATAAAAGAGAAACGTAATCATGAGTATAAAATATGGTTATCAGGGACACAACAACAACAAAAAAAAAAAAGAGGAAAGAAAAGAAACTCATTAAACACATCTACAGACTATATGTGTATGTATATAGATAAATTCTATATATGTATGTATATACTAACTATAATCTTTAAAATAGAGCAAATTAATGCGTCACACCGAAACGCACAAGAGGATTATTTGTGGAGCGACAGAATGAAACTAATATCGATTAAATAATTGAAAACTATTGAAATTGCTATAAAATTCAGACAATTTTCCATCAAATAGAAAGTAAAGATACAACAAGATGACTCTATGTGCGTATCTGTAATAAATGTTGTTTATATTTAACTATTTCTTATTTTTTAATTATTATTAGCAAAGAAAATTTAGCAGCAGCTCATTGGAAAACGCATCATCAGGGTGAGTTTTGCTATTCTATGCCAATGCTTTTACAAGTACCTCGTCAATCAATGATGAATTCGGCGGCTGCAGAAATGCAGTCACTCGAAATTTATATCAAACGGTCTTAGTTCTGCTAAAGCAGCTTCATGCTGTTAAGATATTGCCCTCCCCTACCTCCCTGCGGTTGCATTGAAGTCATTGGAACTTTAATCGCAATAAATATATTAAAAACTAATCTTTGCCATAATATATTAAGAATTACTCCCTGGCTTCTTTCTGTCTAATAAAAATTTGTTTTCCTTTCATATTTGAATATATAAACAATAGATTGTTTGTTTGATGATCAATTTATTATAAAAATAGACAGATCTCATTATATTTTTAGTGCATATATCTGAATCAATTCAATAAATCGACGTTCGACTGTATTTACATATACACAAATGCTGACTAATTTGCATTACAAAAGACAGACTGGCATAAACAGCTAAAGCAAATCAATTTATTAAATTTATTTAAACTTGCATTTTATACATTAAGCCAAAATGAATTAAGCCTTTGTAAGCCCTTCAAAATATTAAGCTAGTGCTAAGATGACACCCAAGTCTTGTTGCAACAGTCCAAAATGAAAGCCAATAATTCGACTTTTGTTAAAGGCCAAAGGCTATAAATACTTATTACAATACAATTACTTTTCACAATTGAGAAACGGAAGCCTGATCTGTGCCAATGAAAATAATAAAGACATTACAAGTATCTTTTATTATGAATCAATCAATCAATGGGATCAATAAATCTTTTGTTAGTCACTCAAATTAATAGAAGGCTTTGCCATGTTGAAGCTTTAAAGTAAGGATCTTTGAAATGATTCGTAGATATATACATTTTAGTAGAAAAATAATCATGGTATCCTATTTAAACTCATATAAATATATATATATATATATATATGTATATATATATGTATATATATATATATATATTATTATTACCGGTCTGCTCTCCTCTTGTCATTCATTCAGGTATAATTTATTGTCGGCAACGGGCCACATGTCAGCACAATTATTTTGTACTGGCATTCTGTCTATCAACCCTAAAAATTTTGGCCCTCCACAATGACGATATTTCAGAATTAAAACTTTGTATATGTACGTTAACCGAGCCCTTGGCGCTACATGAATATAGTAATATACACATATATATATTTTTGAAGCCTATGTTCTCTCTCTCAAACTCTTGAAATGTGCTGGTACTGGAACTGGTACTTAAACTCAGTTCAGTTCTCTGAAGCTGCCTATTGTTTGTAAGCTTCATCGCGTTCAACGACGGCGTTTTTAATGCCTTTCACAGGAAGGGTTTCGGGCTTACATTTTATAATACATGTACTTAAGTAGCATTCATTGCAATTGCTTCTTGAAAGTAAACCAAATGCAGTGGGAGAATTTAGCTACCGAGAACGAACATGCCTGTAGTTTTCCTAAATTTTATAGTAGATCCTTTTAAAGGTTATATAAGGTTCATAAGTTAGTTAATAATTTGGAAGGAAGGCTTAAACAAAGAATGATCGTATGATCTATCTTTACACTCAATCAATCTTGTTTGTTACTTAGAGACTGTTTCACTATTTGATGCGATCAATTTTCAAACTTAAAAAGTCAACAAACGCAATTCCTATAGAACTGGACTTTAGTGGGAAAAAAAAAATACTTCTTAGCGGGCATTCGTTTAAAAAAGAATTCTTTTACCTTAAGAAATAAGAAATACAATGAAATAAATGTACCACAAATCTGAACACCCTTATTGTCACAATTTATCCATTCAATTCATTTCAGATTTTTCTTTTCTTTTTTTTTTTTTGCATCTTGTTGTTCACTTTCTTTAAAAGGGGATGATTATTTTTATTCTCTTGGTTGCTCTTTCTGCATGTTTTAATTTGCCAGCATCTTTTATAATGTAATTTAACTTTTGAGGATCGAACTTATATAATCGCTCAACTGAAAACGCATGTCCTGCTGAGATCATGAAATTAATTTCATACAGGCGACAGGGTGGGAAAATTTTTATACATAGGCACTTATACTATATACACAGAACATTGAAATAGTCCTCGATCGTACTTACTATTTCATTTCAACTACATGCATGAGCAATATGCAAAAGTACTTGAAAATCATTACATATAAACTTAAAAAGTTATCACAGACTATATATATGCCAGATTTTGAAAAAAAGATATACTCATACCTAATGCGAGAAAAACCCACTGACCTGGAAAACATACCCTAATGAAATGGCAAATGGAAACCAATTTGGCTTTAAGGTAAACTAAATTGATGCAAGTACAAGAAGAAAATTTATGCAATTAATCCGTTGCATTCCCATTATGCAATTTTTTTAAGGAACTTCAATGATGTATATATGATTTACAAATGGAAATCAAAAGAAAATTTAACTTATTTCAGATGCTTAAAGAAATGAGGGCATTAACCTTGCTAATTAGTTTCTATTTTATAGAGGTAATTGCATTATTAATATAATTATGGTTATTGGAGAATTTTTACTGGTTTACAAATTACGTTATCTGGACCTTGCCACTACAATTAATTTTCAAAAACTACAAGCGTGTTGATGCGCATTCAAAAATTGGTTATGCACCCTAGTGTAAAGGACTTTCAGAGCACTTGATCCTGCTGGTTCGGTTATTCTTTTCCGGCAATTTGAAATCATACAAAAAAAAAGGGGGATGAAAGGTCACCACAACAATGAGAGGAAGACAACAGCCATCAATGCGATCTTAGATTCTAGAAACCTGCAATAACTAAAATCGATTTACTAATAACTATTTGGAACCCTTTGGTGTCCTATCCCCAAAACTATTCTTCACAGATTGTACAGCCAAAGCTATAGCGAAAGATGTACTTGAAACCAGGATATTAAAACTCTACAGAGAACGGGTTGCTATCAAGTTAACATTAACTGGTACAAATGAAAACCAACAACTTCTGTGTGTGTAACCACAATCATGTGGTGTACCGGCGTAACCTAACCTCACCCACTACATACAATCCTTTAAGAATGTCTCTTTCCTGTGTCATATCAAATTGCGAATCCAAAGTGACGAGACTTCTTTCTGGACTTTTGTTATTGTCACAGCTGGAATTGCTTTTATTATTATAGTTTTTAGCAAACGTAAACAATTCATAAATGTACTAAAATGATTACTATATCCATTATATCTGCTAACAAACAAAAAAACACTCCCCTATTCAACATTGTTTTTGCAATCCCCAGGATATTTTTTCACCCACAAAGAAAGCGTTGCCCAGGCGCTTGCATGGAATTTAATACCAGGTTTTAAATTTTTGTTCTCTTTGTAAAAATTAATTTGACAAAACAATACAAAAAAAAAAAAAAAAAACGTTAATCAAACAAATCAACCGTTCCTGTAAACGGGTTAAAATTTCAAGCTGAATTTTGTGTAACTCGTATTTACAATTTTATTTTGGGGTAAGGAATAAACTTTTTCTTTCAATTCATACGAATTGCCGCCATTTTCAAAATTTAATCCAACAGCCCATGAAAAGTTAAAAAGCTTAAAAATTTGTTTGCTTTTTTATTCTAATTGATTTAAAAGGCAGTGATATTTGTACAGGGAAATGGGTAAATAACTTACCATTCTACCAATTTTGGAAATAGAACTTTTATAGAGAGCAAAAAGTTTATAGAATTGTGCTTTGTCATGTTGGGGAATATATGTACATATTATAATTTTAAAAATATTTTAAAGATGCTGGTGTTTTTTATTGAGCCTTTTATATTTCCTTTGTAATATTGTCCGTAACTAATCAGCGATTAATTTAATCGTGGGCTTAACCTGAATTGTGTGCACGTGTCTTTTGCCACGTGCATCAAATTTGGGGGTAAGTTTATTTATTTAAGTTGAACGTAGCGTTGCCAACGTTTGTGATTTTTCTGGATATCTGAATGTATGTATATCCGTAGGTGTATTCACGTATGATTGTTGTTGCTGTCCAATCATTTCACTTAGTGCTTAACGACACCACCAGACGTCAAGAATAAATTTTACTCCAGGGGATGATAATGTGTGAACAAAATATTTGCTTAATATTTCGATGCATTATTATTGAGAGCAAGAGAAAAGAAAGTCCGGCAAAATACACGTGTACGTAAATCAACATTTTACCAAAAGGTGCGACAGATTAAATTCTCATCTGTGATATTTTATATAAACACCTATTGTATGTCCTTGCTGCCGATATATACATACATATGCGCATCTATTGATTATATTTTTGCCCCTTCGACTTCCCTTTTTCCTTTCTGAATCACAGAATCAACGTTCATATGTAGCTGTGATCTACACAGGATTCCGGAATATGGACACGTGCTGGCTATCAAGAGCCAATCCAAACTAGTTGGTAATAGCTATTGCAATTAAAATTTGAAAAACCTTATAGGAATTTGATTTGTTTGATTTTTATGTTCACAATTTGAAAATAGAATGATTAATTAAGTATTGTTTAGCCTAAAATAGTGATATTAAAAATGGAGTTGACCTAAGTTTAATAAATAACAATAATTTTAACAAATAAAGTGTGAAGTTTATTTACTATAAAGACTAAATGATTTAAGCTATCGATAAAATTAATCCACAAGGTCACGCCGCAGCGTCAATAATATACATACATACATACACTGTAGTTAGAGCTTTTTGTGTTCCAATCTTATTGTTTCTTTAGTTTAAGAATTCTACCAGTTCCGCTTAACTTAAGTTAGCTTGATCCGAGCAATTATGTTAAGTATATCTAAAATACGTATGTCTCTTTAAATATTTGGACAACTCTCTGGATTCATGTTCGCAATATATAGAGTAATTATATAGTTTATTCAATATTTGGTACAATCAAATTATATTTAACTGAATAAAATAAAATATCAAAGAGTATTTTTAAAAATCTGCCAATTTAGAAATCGAATAAAAAAAAAATAAAATTAAAATACAATTAAATCATGCCTGAATTGACTTTATTTCTTTTAGTGAGGTTACTATTGCCATTTATTTTAATTCTTGGTAAGTTTTGATCAACTCTGATCTTAAAAAGCAGTTTTCATGCTTGTACTTAGTTATCCTAGTTCGACCCGTGGCCATATCTTTGATCTACCTATGCATGTTCTTCTTAACGCCATGGCTATTACAAACGAAGAGCAAAATACAACGAACAATGCTGATGGTTTATTTGATTATCCTTTGTATTTGGAGTGTTCTTTTTACTATTGGCCATATAACTATCAACATTGTTGATATGTTTTTATTAGGCGCCAAATCGGAAACAAAAATTCACTATATATTACGACAAATTGGCTTTGTTAGTTTTTTGAACCTACGGTGCGGATAGATTTTTTTGATTTTTATTCATTTAACAAGTTTAAATTTCAGATTGCCCTTCATTTTCCAGTGGATACTACCAGATATATTTGTTTTCGCAACAGCTTTAGGTATTATTATATTTTCTAAAATTTCCAGGAAACGAAAGAAAAAGTACAAACAAAGGGAGGATGATGACGATTTTAAAGAAGACAGCGAACCACCACCAGCTGGCTTAAAAGTAGCTGAAGTTAATCGCTTACTGATCATTGTCTATATAAGATCTGTATTAAAGACATGTAATTATAGGGCCACCGCCATAATGAGCTGTTAAACAAAATCTTATCTTTGACAGCACCTATATTTTCGCTTATTGTACTTTATTTCGCTGCCACCTTAAGACCATCTTTACCTGGTAGTTTATATTTCATTGTCTTTATTGTGTTTGGAACTCATTGGGCTCTTTATCGACCATTGTATCGGTAAATACTATTAATGACAACTTTACAAATTCTTTATTAATGAAACCAATCTCTTTTGCAAGTGGAATGTACTATGCTCTTACTTTTATGGTTATTGCCCTGACACTGAATTTAATATGTTTTGTTAGCTTCCAACTGGAAATTGTCCAGATGAATGTTGATCATAATAACATATGGACGCGGTACGTATTCATTCAATTATTTTTCTTTAACTACATTTATATTGGTTTGAGTTGGTGTAGGATAATGGGCATGGAGCATCTGTTCTCTTTTCATGATACTACAAAAGGGATAACATTAAAGTTGAATCATGAGTTAAATATGGATTCATATCTGAGTCCTGTGGCTTTAATGTTTGCCTACTTTGTAACAACACTTAGTATGATACACAGAGCTCGCTTTGAACTGACTTTCGATACTATACGAATGAATTTGGGAACCAAATCGAATGATTCTAATCTCGATAATGACAAAAGTCCTTCTGATAATAATTTCTCGGAACCGCCATCAATGCTAGAGCAGTTTTTCTATATGGTTTTTGACATAACATCGTTCGTTTACAAGAACAGCTATCTACTGCTAAATATCATAATGATGGTAAGCTAAACTTAAACTTTTTGTTCCATAACATTCGTTATTTAATAACTTTTAGATCTGGTCAATTGTCTATCATAGTTGGCTAACATTTGTATTGCTCATTTGGGCCAATGTTCTATGGATGATACCCAACCATCGCCGATCAATGATGGGATCCAGCTTTTTTGTCGTTCTATATGCCGAATTTCTTGTAATATCGCAATATATTTATGGCATGAACTTTAATGAATCCGAATTGCCTACTAAAGTCAAGGTCGGTGCCATTGTTACAAAAGCTTATACTTAAATTTCTTATTAGTAATCATTTTTGCAATAGAGCTGTGCCGTAAATCTAGAGCAAATCGGTTTTGTCCATCCCCAATATAATGGGAGCCAACCATGGCTGCCTTTGGCAGTGAAAACAGGATTCCTTTTCATTTTCTGGATAACATCTCGGCAGTATTTTAAAGAAAAGGCTGAAAATCAAATGCAAAGTGATTTACTTCGATTAATTTTTGGCCCTCAACACTTTCGTTCTGAGCGCTCTCTCTTTGAAAAATCACAGGCCCCACATTTTGTGATATTCATATTTGAGAGTGTTTCAAATTTTGTGGCAAGAGTTTGGATGTGGCTGTTGATATTCTTAATATTTCTCTGCGCAATGCTTGATCGTGTTATGACTGGTTTTCGTATCTGTTATATGTCACTGTTTCTTCTCTTTCTGATGGTATTTCAAATGTCACTGCAACTCTGGATCAAGTTTCTTTATGGTTATTGGATGTTTCTTATATTTTACGCCATGTCCATATTGACTGTCATTTACACATATCAGTTTGACAATTTTGACTACTATTGGGAACACTATTTGAATGTGCAACCCACTTTGTAAGTAAGCCCTGTAACTATACTTTAAAAATTTGCATATAAATTCAACTAACTTTGACTTAGACAACATGACATTGGATTGCGACGCTACAAAACGAAGGATCTGTTCTTACATCTACTCATACCCACATTAACAGTTATATTTACAGTGATTCAATTGCATTATTTTCATCAGAGATTTATGGATTCGGTGCGCCGTCCAATGCCATTGAAACGAAAAAGTCAAGGCTCTATGTTCGCATTCAACATTGGTGGCAGCCAACATAATGTTTTCGATTCGAACAAACAATCGTGGAAAGTGTACTTTTATGCAGGATATCGAAGACTAAGATCAAGAAGTCGTCGCTGGTTTCGCCCTGGAAAGATAATTGTTTGGGGATTCCTTGAGAGGCATATGATAAAAGCTGTCCTGTTAACCTCATTTTATTGTGCCGTTTCCGAAATTTGCTTTTTTAACTTCTTTATAGCTGTTCTCACATTGATGAGTGTGTCCGTAAATCGACTTCTAAGACGTGTCCTATTTCGTTTGGTGACATTTTGGGTATCTGTGTTGGTGCTTATGAAAATGATATATCAAATCAAATATCTGGACAAAACCCAATACGATTATTTATGTGTAATTCTTTGAAAAGATCAAATATTTAATATTTTATCTAATTTTATGAATTCATAGAGAAATGTCACAGCAAATTTTGCCGAATGGATGGGTCTGCGGAAAACGCAACAGGTTTGGGGTGCATTGTTGCGCTATATATCGCCCTATATAGTTTATATGATTGTGACGTCATTGCATGCAGTGGTAAAACTTCGAGTCCATTTAATACGCTTCTCATCATTCGATTACAAGGAGCATAAGGTACTCTTTCCAAACGCTACACGACAAGTTGCTGAACGGGATCTGCCGGGCCTCTTAAAATATATCTTCAATTATGGTTATTTCAAATTTGGACTAGAAATTACACTAATCGCATTGGTTACATCCATTGTCCATCGTCGTGATATCTTAAGTTTGACCTATATTGCTTGGCTTATACTAATACTTTGCCTGAACCGTCTACAATGTGCTCGAATTTGGGGTATATTTCATTTATATTTTGTGATTTCTGTTTTGCTGCAATATTTGCATTTGTTAAACTTCCCTCCGAGCCTTTGTATGGGTATGTACACATTATCCTATAACAAATTTATGTTTTATATGAGCAAATTGTTTCAGCTGCTCTTGAACATACACAGAGAGTTGGATATCGAAACATGTGGAATGTGCTGGATGATTCAGCAAAATCATTTATTAAATCTAAACTTATGCTTGACTTCATAGTCCTTCTATTTATATCACGACAGCGTAAAGCCTTCAATCTTGAAATACGTCATTTAAATGACCCTTCGTTTGCTGGTGGCGACAACAAGAATGTTATCCACAATATAGCCCAACTAGGTCATGTCTATTTTGATAATCCCACACACGATTTCTGCTCCTATGTGCGCAACTACTCGGATGTCTTTAAAACTGCTGTATTTTGCGGATTCTTCTGGGTTACACTTGCCATCGTGTTTATGGGCGGAGTGTGTAGCATGGATATGCTCTCATTGGGTTATCTTATATTTGCTCTAGTATTCTTGCTTCAAGGTTCAGAAGTTTACCTACAAAATATTCACTATATTATCTGTCGTTGGGATTTTCTGATTGCATTCAATGTTTTGAATATTTTTCTCAAAGTCTGCATTGTTGCTCTAGCAGGAACATTTAATACTGATAACCCGATCTTCCAAAGTCTAATTTTAGTTTTGTACCATGGCAAGTCATTGCATGAAGGTATCGAATTCAGAGAAGAACAAAATAATACGGATGATACATACGATGCCTATCACTATGGACCCGAGGGACTGATTTTTCAAAATACTCTCACATGGCACGCAATTATATTTGCATTCATTATATTTCAACATCGAATTTTTCGTTCATACTATTTTTGTCATGTAATTATGGATACGCATGCCAATTCAATATTGGCTTCAAGGTGAGTAATAAATTAAACAAAAATATTGGATGAAGAGAAGAGTATCATTCGTTAGATTCTGTAGATCCTTTTTAACTCATTTTTTTATGATTTAGTTCTAATTTTAATTTACAATTTTAATTCTTTCTTTTTTTGAAAGTTTATTGCTTTATTATAGTTCAATAACTAAACGCAATATTTATTTACAGGGGCGCTGCTATAATTGAGAATTTGCACTATAAACAAATTTATGACCGTCGAGAATATGAGAAAAATGTTTTGGAAAGTGTTAAAGCCAAAATGGAGAAAATCCGTGACACAAATAGGAAAATCTATAGAAGTAAGTGGCTACAAATAGTCAGAGGGAAAGAATTAAGCTTCCTTAATAAGCATTTGAGTTTCCAATTCAATAAGCCTTCAAATGGCTATGTAATACCTTTAATTAGATAAAATCTTTTTGTACGTGCTGAGAATTTAAAACACCACAAATTCACTTAGGATAAGGTATTCTACTCAGTCAGTCAGGACGCAAGCAATTCAATTGACCAAAAAGTACATAACACAATTTCCAAAAACTAAATCATTGAAAACTATTCTTTATATAATTTAAAACATTCATCAGCTTTTATCTAACACATATAATTTTTATTAAAGTTTGAAGTGAAACGATCAAATGTTTCCTCTGCTTATTTTATTAACTGATGTGAAGACTCAGTTGTCTCAGTGCGTTCCATGAAATGAGGACGTGTCATGGCATACAGAGATGGCTCAGTATGTTCAATCGAGATGAAATGCGACGTCTGCGTCAACGCCATCAACTGGGGCAGAGGCAAACAGAGCGCATGTCCACATTTAAGTACACAAACGTATGTTCATACATATGTACATACATATATACAAACATACATTAGGGGTATTCAAGGTTTTCGTCTTATGTGTAAACATCAAGTAAATAGTATAAATTAAAGCATTCAAAACATTTCAAAATAAGTAACAAGGCTTATGGAGCAATTTTCAATCGGTACCTCGTATAACTTGTTTCTTTCAAGCTTTCAGTCAATATTTGATGACTTATATATATAATTTAAAGGAATATACATTAATCAACAATTCTTAACATTAATTATACAACAAAATTCATAAGTAAGGATACAAAACTCATAACAATATGCAAAATTATGCAGCTCGCTTTTGATGGTGATCAGCCTTTAAGTCCTAAAAGCCTTTTATCCCGCCTGTTTTACATATCTTTTGCCTCATTTTTAAAGTTTTAGACTTAATTTTCAACTTAAATAGAAGTAAAGAAACATTGTTAATGGAAAGTATTTAAGAAATATTAATAATTCTTATAATATTGTAATTTACAGGGATGCGTAGTGTAGGATTAATGTCGCATGGTGCCAGTCGGGTACATTATGGGTCAGAAGTTAACGTTGAAGACGCCGACGCCAGCAACACAAGGCAACATAGGAGTACACAGTTAACGGATATGTACTATGCACGTCCATTTCATCCAAAACGTCGAGATTTGCGCCTTCATCCTCATGCCATTCGGACGGGAGATTATTATATGTTTGATGAATTCGATGATGGTGACGACGTGGATGTAAATGAGGAATATGACTTTCTGGAAAGAGAAGATCTACGTAGTCGACAAATTTTAATGACAGTAAGTCATAATGAAAATCTAAAATAAATATAATAAACTATTATTGGTTATATTTGCTTCCAGTCGAGAACTAAAATATCCCAATCTCGACGCTCCCGCAGCAGTGTGTCATTCAATGTAGAAGACGATTCCTCAACCTCTGACAATGATGACTTCAATACGCATCCAGTAATAAAACTTACCTCTGAACTAATTTTATTAATTACATTCAGATTAAATCGGCTTTCGCGAAACTATCGATTTGTCCATAGAGTCCTGTCAGCTGAAAAGAAGACTTTACAGGAAATAAGCATAATGAATCGGTTGGGACTATCTAATACAGCTGCAATGTTTGATTTCTTAAATCAATCTTTAAACGAGTAAGTTCAAGTAAATAAAAGTAATTCGGTTAATTAATCTAGGGGAACATCTATAATCGGTAATGAGAATACCTTTACCTTTTTTTAAAACAGCAAACTAACTGATGGTTCTATAAAAGGTTCTGCATTGTATCTGGTCTCTAGAGGGGATGACTTTACCACACTTGACCACAATGAATTTGTCCAAATGCTAATTGCCATGTGGTATGCAATTATTGCAAATACAGAAGTGATTTGCTATCTAATGGTTTTCATCAACCAATCGGCAAATTCATCAATAATATCCTTGCCTTTGCCGTTTTTGGTTCTTTGTTGGGGAGCACTCACCTTGCCGCGTCCAACTAAAACCTTTTGGGTCACATTAATTACATATACTCTGGCAATGATATTTTTCAAGTGCATTATGCATCAAAGAATAATCCTGGAGCAAAGACTTATAAAACGGTCAAACCAGCTCACCTTTGAGCTTATAATGAAACATGGCAACGCTGTCTACGATTTGTTGCTACTTGTGGTTCTCTTTTGGCATAGATATATGTTAAAGAAACAGGGAATATGGTCTGTACAAAGACCCAATACAGATATTATGTTATTAGAAACAAATCGTATGTTAATTAATTTCCTTGCTGTTATAGTAAATCATTCCGAAACATCTTATTTCCAGAATCCAAAATGAAGCGAACATACAGCAAAGAGGGACCCAGTAACATATTGCAACGTTTAAGGTATACAAGAAGTTTTACATTAGTTATTAAAACATTTCGAATAGCTTATAATATCTGACTTTTATTTAAGGGAGGAAGCCGGTTCCGACTCACGGCGTAGTAGCGTTTTTGATCGTGATTTGGATGATGTCTTGCGACCCGGTATGGAAAATAAATATGTTTATCAAAATATTGAAACTGAATATTACCGTCGGGCAACGCAGCGTTTAGCGTATGTATAACGTTATTTTAGCTTTAAATATATAGTAATATAAATTGTTATTACCCATACAGAAATAAAGGTGGCTTTTTGTCCTGTTTTTACAAATTCTTCTTAGCTTTACGTCACAAGGCTCGTCTATCAACCGATGTTTATTCCTTACTGTTTTTATGCGATTTTATCAATTTCTTTGTCTTGCTTTTTGGATTCCCCAAATTTGCGGTAAGTATATCTTATATATATAGATTAACCGATTTTTAATATTTACTAATGAATATATTATTGCAGTACCGATATAAATATAGTACTAGTGTCTTAGAAACATATATTCAAGGAAACAAAGTTCCATTCAGTTTTCTGCTTATGTTGATTGTACAATTCCTTACAATTGTAACCGAACGTGCCATATATTTGCGAAAAGCTCTGGTTTATAAAATAGTCTTTCATTTCATTACGGTGGTTGGCATACACATTTGGATGTTTTTCCTGGTACCGTATGTTACGGCGCATAGTTTTGGAGCAACAGCTCCAGTGACATTCTATCTTATAAAATGTTGTCACATGGTTTTATCGGCATATCAAATACGTTGCGGCTATCCGAAACGTATTTTGGGCAACGTATTTATAAAAGGATATTCGTTGGTCAATTATATTGCCTTTAAAATGTAAGTTTCATGTCGGAATAATATTACAGAGATTTATTAACTATTTCCATAGCTATATGGAAATACCATTTCTTTACATATTGAGAACTTTATTGGACTGGGTATGCATTGATACTACTCTCACCGTAATGGAATGGATAAAAATGGAGGATATTTTCCAATCCGTTTTCGTAGTGAGATGCTACAGGCAACTGGAAACAGATTTTCCAGTTCTAAGGGGAGAACCAAAACCATTATATATAAAACTTTTAATAGGTGGAACAATTATATTAATTTTAATAGCTCTCATTTGGAGCCCTTTGTTTCTATTTGCTCTTGTTGGCACTGTGGGGAAGCCCAATGTGCCTCATAAGGCTGAAATCGATGTTAAGATCGGTCAATATGAAGCTATATATTTATCACAAAGCTATCAGATTCATCAATTTACCGAAAATGATTTTCAAAAATTAATTAACAGCTTCTCGGCGGATAATTATGCTTCTGATCATATTATGATATACGATGCTGTCGATATTTCAGCAATCAAATTTGATGCGAACTCCGTATCTGTGTGGAATATGTCACCACCCGATAAAGAGCGCTTACTGGATGACCTAAAAATGGGTGAGTTAAAATTATAATTCTTAATTATATGATAATAACCCTTCTCCCCATATAATTCTATAGGCAGAAAGGTAATTATTCGAGTTACTTTAACATTGAGAAATGGTGATACATTGGAGTACACTAACTATGAGACCACATATACGTTAACAAAGAACAAAGAATTGACACGGGAAATGCTAATAAAGGTCTTGTCAGACAATAACAGTCAAGAGAAGATATTGGTCCCTGATATTTTGCCAAAATTTGTAACAGTTCAAAAAGAGCAGGTTAATGTCAAATTTATACGAGATTGCGACGGTAAGTATGTAACATTAATAAACTCAATTACGACAAGTCATATGACCAGTGGCATGGCAAACACTTTTCTCTTATCTGATTAAGAAATTTTTTTTGCACTTGTCAACTTCTCCATAATATGTAATATTTAAACTTTTAGAATTTCATAAACAAGTCATATACATTGATAATATGGGCTTTAAAATTCATAAACAAAAATAAACACCCTTGAATTTGCCACCAATTATTCTAATTAAATTGTGTTCATCTGCCGCAATGACAATCCCGTACCGCCTCTCTCACCCCAAATAACAAACTTAGGCCCTTACACCACCAAACGTTGCTTTTATGAAATATATATACATAGAAATAATTTTACAAATATACTTTAAAGCAATAATGGAGAACAATTTAAGGTAGTATAACAGACATATTTTACATAGAGTTTTTAGACTAATTATACAAGAAACACCTGTTACAAATCGGGAAATTTAATTAACATTTATCTCTGTTGTTTATAAAATGGGTTTCTATATATAGGATTAACTCCTAACTATTATTTTTATTATATATTAGGAAAATATACTCGTCCGATGATATTGGATAAAAAGCAAGCTGATGGGAAAACGTGGTGGGAGATGCACGACTATTGCGAGGATAGATTCTATAATAATATTCTTTCTACATTGCCTCTAAGTGATTGTGAAAGTGGTGTCGCAATATATGTTTTTTACGATAAATCATTTCCGACTACTATGAGCTATATAGAGAAAACCGGGTATGATAAACTTCAAAAGAGTATTAGGCATATCAAAGTAACAATTTACCCCTTTTGATATAGTATTATTGGACTTTATACGACATTTGTATTTGTAGTATCACGTATAATCCGCTCGCTTATTGCCAATAATCATAGGCGAATTATGTTTGAAGACTTACCGTATGTCGACCGTATACTAAAGCTATGCAATGATATATATTTAGTTCGAGAGACGCAGGAATATCGGCTTGAGGAGGATTTATATGCAAAACTTATCTTCCTGTATCGATCACCAGAAACTTTAATTAAATGGACCCGATATAAAGACGACATTTTAGATGAGCCAACTGGTTCAATGATTAGTACTAGGTCCCGACATCGTCCCTCTGAGGACGATGATGAGAATGCTCCACCACCTCCGGGACCCAATCAGCCGCCACCATAAAAACATAAATATTAAATTAAATTGGTACATTGTCGTTACAAAATAAAAATGTATTGAAAAGCTGAAGAAAATTTGTCAAGTTACTTGTCCAACTACAACTTTGGTTTAGTTGTTTACCTTTTCGAAAAAGAGTACATACCTTTTTGAAAACAGGGAACAGATTTAAATAAGTATAATAACTATTTCAAAGTACTGTACTGATTTTGCTTTATTTGTGGTTTTCATGCGCGATTACATTTATTTTAAGTTTAAGTCTTTTTCGCATGTTCTATAGGCTACACCTACGCCAAATCCGGTACCCACCCATGCAGGCCACGCTCGTCGTTTAAAGAATAATAAAGAAACAGCAGATCCAATAAGCAGACCACCAACTGTAATAGAAATAATAATTATTTTTTACAACAATATGGTTATTATCTTAACACAAACAGCTCAAAAATTCCAAATGAATTGTAATAAGGATGCCGGCTACATTCCAAATGTGTAAATGTGTGTGTATATAAACATATACATAGTGACGTTGTCGTCATCTACATACATACATACATATGTATGTACATGTAAATTTTAAAACCAAGAATAAAAAAGGGTGATGAAGTTATGTTATTTAAACAAAGGTGGGAGACTTAAGCATACCCGTCAAAAGTGTATATTTTTCATCCAATAAGCAAGACAGTTGGCTATTACATAAGTCTAAGTTTAGCTACTTACATCCTTTAACAATGGTGTCTGTTACACAACGGTCCAACTTCTTGCCAAATTGGTCCTCGGAAAAGGACGCGCCACCAGCAGTCATTTTAGTATGTGTTTTTAAAATTTATATTAAAATAAATATTTCGTCTAAACAAAACCAATCATTACTTTCTGATTAGAGATAGCAGTGTGCCTATTCGATAACGATTATTGCCTTATTAAATACCGAATACTAAAAAAAAATACATCAAAATCGTATTAGTTTCTCAATCAGCAAATTTTGGTTCTTACGGTTCGGTCACACCGAGTACATGTGCTTCTTGTATTAAAGCCTAATTACTTCATTTGTCTGTAAAAAATCTTTAAAATGGAGGAATATGCAAGAGAACCGTGTCCGTTTCGAATTGTAGATGATTGTGGTGGTGCCTTTGCTATGGGCTGCATAGGTGGGGGTGTTTTTCAAGCAATTAAAGGATTCCGAAATGCTCCATCCGGCATGAATAGACGACTGGTATGTAAACATTTATATAACAAAAACAGTCATGCTATATTCTAAGTCGTTTCTAAGGACGTTCCGAGTTTCTGTTTATGTAGCTAGAGACATTACTTAAAAGAGCCAAATGAGTGATTGTGTGTAACTGTGCCTACATTTGATCATATAAACATTTAGATCGACTTGTCTGAGATACAATTACTATTCAAGCGCAGTAATGATGAAATAAAATAAAACTTAATCCAGGCTTTTTAAGTATATGAGAAGGTCATCAAATATTTTCAAGTTTTAAAATCTTAATTAAAGAACTTTTTTATAAAGAATATATATAATAATGTATTTAATTTATCTTCAGCTTGGAAGTTTAATTGCAATTAAAACCCGCTCACCGGTTATCGCAGGAAATTTTGCAATTTGGGGCGGTATGTTCAGTACAATTGATTGCACTCTCGTCCACTTTCGAAAAAAGGAAGATCCATGGAATTCTATTATAAGCGGTGCTGCAACTGGTGGAATTTTGGCTGCAAGAAATGGTAAGTTCATTTCGCTGTTAAAGTGATCGTTTTTTCAAAATGTTTTTTTTTTTACTTTCCTTATAGGTGTTCCCGCGATGGCTGGAAGTGCAATAATTGGGGGAGTTCTTCTGGCACTTATTGAAGGTGTTGGAATCTTATTCACACGAATTTCTGCTGATCAATTCCGAAATCCTAGCCCGCCTACAGAAGATCCAGCTGCTCTGGGTGATCCAGGGAATAACTTTTCCTTTGGCGGTACATCAAACCAAAATCAATACCAGTGAACTATGTTAATTGTTAATAAATCTAAATACAATTTAAGAAACTGAAAACTGTGTTGTGATTTACTTTTATAATAAAAGACATGTGTCTTATAAAGTGGCTTACTGTTTATGGAAAACTTAAGCAAAAAGTAATTTATTTTCGGTTCGATAAAAACAAAGTTAACGTTTCATTGAAACAATGAGGAACGATAGCCGATATATTTCCATCGTTCCAAAGCCTTCGCTATGAATGTTTGCTGAGTCTTATTTATCAGTTATCGATAGTAGCAAAACGAAATAGTTATCAAAAATAAACGTAAACATTGGATCCAGCGCACGTGTTCAGATAAATTTTAAAAAATGCTCAGAAAACAAGCCAGACAGCGAAGAGAATATTTATACAACAAAGCCCGAGATGAGCGGGTGCAATCGAAAAAGAAGCTTCAAGAAAGCATTGAAAATAATATAAAAAATAACAAGCCGGTTAGTTCTAAAATGATAACCAAAGGCTTCAATGTGTATAATTCGCTTAAGTATGATATTAAAGGTATGTTTATAAATGTCAATGTGGGTTCATCAACATATATGAATAAATTTATACTTCTAGGTGGGGAAAACTCTGCTGTTAATGATGAATATACTTATGCCGGTTGCGAAGATCCCAAAATCATGTTGACCACATCACACGATCCCTCATCGCGCTTGAAAATATTTATGAAAGAACTCCGCTTGATTTTTCCTAATGCACAGCAGATGAACAGAGGAAAATACAAGTTGAGCACCCTGATGCATGCCTGTCGTGCCAACAATGTCACCGATTTTATGATTGTTCACGAGCATCGCGGTGTTCCTGATGGTCTCGTGGTTTGCCATCTTCCATATGGCCCAACTGCCTTTTTTAATATATCTGACGTTGTAATGAGGCACGATATTCCCGATATTGGTCCTCTAAGTGAGCAGAAACCTCACTTAATATTCAACAATTTCAAAACTCCCATTGGCTTAAGAACAGTCCAAATCCTAAAGCACTTATTTCCAGTGCCAAAGGAAACGTCCCAGAGGGTAATCACATTCTTAAACCACGACGATTCGATTATATTCCGACATCATCAATATAAATACGTAAATAGAGAATTGGAGCTAAAAGAAGTTGGACCCAGATTTCAGCTAAAGTTGTATCAGATTAAACTAGGAACATTGGAAAATATAAAAGCAGCCGATACCGAATGGGTTCATCGTCCATATTTGAATACATCAGCAAAGAACAAAATATTTTCCAACGATTCGGGTTTTCCAAATAACGAAACTACGAACTGAAAGTAAATTGTACAATAAATTTTAAAACTTTAAAACCTTTTTGTTTATTTTTGGGATTACAAACGGTAATGAAAGCTGATTCTGGGCTCCAAGTATTGATAATTTCATGAGCTTGATTTACTAAAAGAGTCAGCCGTCTCGAAGAAAATTTATTCATCTTACTTGGTATATATTATATGTACATTATTATCAAAAATTAGTCGCTTATGCATTGGTAACTCTAATTTTCTTAAGTTTTTCTTCTTAAATTTCTGTTTTTTTGTGAAACATTTGTGCCTTTTTTTTAAATAATATCAGATCTGTTAAACTGAAAAAGAATGTATTTTGTTAGAGAATGTTTTTTTTTTTGTTATGTCTGAGCCGCTTATATTGAATGATCCGATAAGAAGTTGAACGTTTAAAATAAAAATGTATTGAAAATGAGAATCTAGTAGACGGCTATATTCACATTAATCACAATATTTTCATGCTTTTCTCCTTGATGTTTAGTTTTATTTGCAACTTTTATGTGTCTTGTTTTGATTCCAAGTAGACTTATTTTAAGTTTCATCCGATTGAAGTATTGTTTAAGCTTGCCTTTTTGTTTTTATTTCATTCTGCAATGAAACTGATATCCAGTGATCACCGAAAAATGTTGAGTCTGTTTTACATTTACGAACTAAAAAATATCAATAAGGTATTATAGAACATATACATTGAAATTAATATTTATTTATTTTCACTTTTTTCACACTTACCCAGCAGAAAAAATAAGTCCGCTCACTCCGACGCCCGCGCAATTCTATATTATGGCGCGGTGCTGTCTGCGTTTTACATAGCTTTTATTCATCCATTAATATATTACAAGCGATATATATACGATCAGAAACAATTTTTTAATTATTTTCACTTTCTTCACATTGATCCAGCAGAAAAAACAGGTCCGCTCACTCCGCCGCCCGCGCAATTACTAAATTGCCGCCCACGTACCGCTCTCTTCTCCAAATTTTCTGCCGCCCACGCACCGCTCTCTTCTCTACATAAGAGTGAGAGAGAAAAGTATGTTACCCGACTGTTCAGTTAACAGAAAAAATTCTCTCAGGTCATGTTATCCGACTGTTAAGTTAACATAAGCCTCTGTTAAGTTAACATAAGCCTCTGTTAAGTTAACATAAGCCTCTGTTAAGTTAACATAAGCCTCTGTTAACTCCCAAGGCTCTGTTAAGTTTACAGATCGTTGCAACAGAGCTTCAGGGAGTTAACAGAGGCTTATGTTCACTTAACATTCGAGTAACATGACCCGAGAGAATTTTTTTCAGCTCTCACTCTTATGTAGAGAAGAGAGCGGTACGTGGGCGGCAATTTAGTAATTGCGCGGGCGTCGGAGTGAGCGGACCTGTTTTTTATGCTGGGTCAATGTGAAGAAAGTGAAAATAAATAAATATTAATTTCAATGTATGCATATGTTCTATAATACATTATTGCTATTTTCTAGTTCGCAAATGTAAAACATACTCAACATTGTTCGGTGATCACTGGATTGTACTTTCATGAAATAATAACAAAAAGGCAAGCTTAAACAATATTTCAATCAGATGAAACTTAAAATAAGTCTACTTGGAATCAAAACAAAACACAGAAAAGTTAAAAACAAAACTAAACATCAAGGAGAAAAGCATGAAAGTATTGTGATTAATGTGAACATAGGTCAGTTACCTGTAACTTATGTTTTTCAGTTCCTTGATGAAAGCATATTTTAAATTCTAAGAAAACTGTTTGATGATGATTTTCCGGGCACTGTAACATGGTAAAACTCCATTAGTCTGAATCTTGTCGTAGATTTATCTATTTCTTCTTCAACAAATGTATATATTTATGTACATACGTACGACCAGAAAACTTTTATTCGATTGTAATAAAAATGTTTTATTTGTGTGGCAATTGTTTACAAAAAGGGTGTACATAACTTTTACTATGTTTTTTAAAACTAGGGGCTTGTTCAGTTTCTGACAAAACCGATGTTATAATATGTATGTTGCTAAGTACGATTATGTCTGTAGCGTATCATCTAGTTCTTCTTCCTTAACTGGTGTCTGAGCTGCAACCTTTTTCAAAACTTTTGTCACAACTTCACTCAATGACTCTTTGGCTCCAGATTCTAAAATTTCGGATGTTTTTGAATAGGTTGTGTCATCAGTTCTTAATCTCAAGATAGATATTAGAGCCAATTCTGAGTTTGATTTTACATAACCATTTTTTTCCTTTGTACCATTCACCAACATGGGCACCAAGTATCTCATCACCTCTAAATTAATTTCATCAGCAGTTAGACTTTTTGATAGATGAGTACAGCTTTTAGCAACTAATTGCTTGACATCGTTGCTACTATGATTCATTGCCCTAGATAGTGCCACAACAATATTAGTTGGAATATCATTTCTATTAAGAAGGACATGCTGCAAAAGATAGGTGGCTGCTCTAATTGCATTGCTCGCAATGGGTACTTTGTCTGATGAAATGTTAGCTAAAATATATCCTATAATTCCTTCATACAGTTTACCGGTCAACACTTCAGTTGGACATTCTTTTAAAGCAACAAATAGAACAATTGTGTATCCATGTTTAAGCAATGGATCATCGGCATTGTCAGCAAGTATATAATTATTTAACAAATCGCTAATTTGGGCCGATGGCATATACTTAAGCATAGCACCCAAACACCCCCCAACAGCATTTCGGGTAATATCCTCTGGGTGTCCAATCATACTTAACAATGTAGCATATACTTGTTTTCTTATCGGCTCCGACATTTTATCACCCGAGGGAGTAAGTATGCTCCGAAGGGCATGCAACATGGTTTCTCTAACAGCAGAGTCATCTGAACTCTTAATGCCAGTGTGAATTTCATTGAACAGGGGATCAGCTCTTGAATGAATTGCCACCAATTCAGAAAGTGCTTTGCCAGCTTTCATGCGTACATTTCGATTTTGGTCATGTAATGCTTTAAGGAAAGTTGTCTGCAGTTGTGGTAAGAATTGTTTTAGTATAACACCAACTTTATGTAGTAGAATGGCTAATGTTTCCAATACAGCTGCTTTAACTCCAGAGTTAAATCGATCGCCCAATATACGAATCAGTGGACCAGTAATATGAACCACTGATGGTTGTAAAGATTGTGCACTGGTTAAGAAGATAACTTCGCCAAGACCTTGGGCGGCATTCTCTTTTTCCTCTGGCAAACCATTTAAAATCGCTTCGCGGAAAACTGGTAACAATGGTGTTATGCCTTTAGGTAAACAAAATCCGGGCAACTCCTTCTCCTTTAGATCACTGGCAGCGAATCTTACTGCTTGCCGCACATCACTTACATGAGCAATTTGTTGAGTGGAATTTAGACCCTTAATTACAGCATTTAGAGCCTCCCATGACTTTTGTAGTATTTCCTTATCGTGATCAGCCATTAATCTTAGCAGGCAACGCAGAAGCTGAGGAATGTATTGTGAATAATCTCCAGGTGAATGAATGCAAAATGCCGACAGCAAACTTGCAGAAGATTTTCGTGTACACAAATCTTCAGATTTGGCAGAAACCATTAAGGTATCCATTATTGTTCTAATGCCAACTTCATCAGTTACCGATAAAATTACAGTTTGACAATATTCCAGCTCTTGAGCCTCATTGACAGTGCCATGAGATTGGGATAATGCCTCCAATAGTGCAGATAATATTTTGGGCAAATATTTGGTTAGAGCATCACCAGCCACAGACACAAGAATGGATAAAGCCTTTGTATTAACAGGTGGAGCAGTTAACTGTGGAACAAGATAAGGAAGTACTACTCTTGATTTAATCGACATCACTTGACGCAATCCATCTAAAGTATTTTCAGCAACTAATGGATCTGGATCTGACAGACCTTCCAACATGAATGGAAGTATATCATCTAGAGCTCGGGAACCCACTGTGCTGTGCAAGGATTCAAATGTTTTTGCAGCTGCTTCTCGGACTTCTGGCAAGGGATCTGACAGAGCTTTCCGCACAGTTGGAACCAAACTATTTACAAATGACAAAACCATTTCCTTTGATGTTGACGCCATTATTTCCGACAATCCGATGCATACTCCTTGCCTTTGGTCTGGATGATCAGAGTTTAAGCCACTTTCCAGTATAGGTATTATTTCTGGAAGAACTCTTTCGCCAAGTTTACGTACCAAGTCACCCAAAGTACGTGCTGCAACTTGCCGTTTATCATAACTGGTACTAGCCAAGCATCCAAGCAATAGGCCAAATAATGTTGGTAGAATCTCACGCAGAGTTCGGGGTGTATTTGTAACGACCACTTTCCAGACATGCAATGCAGCTTGACGTACCATTAGGGACACATCACTGCGTCCCATATATAAACCAGATAGTACTCGATTACGCCTTTCATCGCCTAGGAAACGTATTATAGCTGTATGAGATTGTTCAGTGCCAAAGTTATCATCTTCGCTAGCCGTTTCTGTTGTCATTTTTCCAGATACTCCAGATATGCGATATAGTAGATCGCCAAGTAATTGAACTGAACTATATCGTATACGCCAATTGTCATCAAATAGTCCCTTTTCTAGTTCAGGAAGTAAGAGTGCTACAGCAGTTTCAGCATATAAGTTAACAATGCGCTGTCCTGCTTTCAATGCGGTGTCACGTACGTATTCACTTTCATCAGCTAAAGCTTTAAGAATTGGATTAATAATTTGTCCAATGTATGGGGTAAATTCCTTAGGGAATGCTCCTGGCATATAAATGAACATCATAATGTAACCATCTTTAACGTGTGGAGCAATGTCAACTCTTTCTGCAGTAGCAATTATTTCTGGCATCAGCTTGTGCATTTTTTCCACACCAAGTCCACCAACAACCTCAGAGAGTCCTTGTGCAGCACCGCTGCGATCAACACTACTCGATTCAGATGTTAACGTTTGCATTAACCATGGCAGCAAATCTTCAAATGAAGATTCTCCCATTCCCTTTACCATAGCACCAAGAGCACGGGCGGATACTGCTCTCACTTCTGGCACTGGATCCAGCAAAGATGATTTCAGTCCAGGTATTATACTTGGCAGGTAAGGTGCCAAATCCTTTTGATCGGTAAGCGAATACATATTTCCAATGATTTGTGCAGCCATTTTTCTTGTTTCAGTTGATCGATCCATAAATGCTCTTTGGACAACCGGCATAATGAGGGCCAATGAAGGTGCATCAATAAAGTGTACAAATTTGGTTTTTAATAAGCTTTGCAGACATGCTGATGTATTATTCGAAGGATCCTCTAGTGCCTTTAATAAAATGGGAACAATAGCTTGAATTTCTGGATTTTTTATGACTGATCCAATCACTTTGAGGGCATCGGCTCCTGCCTCTTGGACTTTTGTGTGAGAGTCTCCAAGGACTTCAATTAATTTAGGAACTATACTGGGCAAGCAGGATGATAGTTGTTTTGGAGCACAAAATGCCATAGCACCCAGAAGTTCAACAGATGCTGTCTTTGTTCTCCACGAATCCTCGTCTAGAGCGTCTAATAGTGACGGAAGAATCAGTTTAACACCATGTGCAGACAGCTTTCCCATTACAACCTTAGCTGTGTCATCAGCAGCTTGTCGAACATATTGCGAGGGATCGCCAAAGCATTGTAGTAAATGGGGCAGCACATGGACAATGTATGGCTCAAAGAGACGTCCAAGTGTTGTGCATAATACTTCGAATGCAAACAAAGCACCTTCACGCGATTTGTAGTTCTTCTTCTCCTGTATATATGTGGTCAACTTTGACATAATATCCAATTGTTTCAATGAAAGAATTCCAAGTCCTTTAACAATTCCGGCTATGCCATAAGCAGCGCCACGTCTTTCGCCATATTTCTCCGACTTTGCCAATGAATGTAAAAGTTTCTTAATCATAGCCGGAGCTTCATCTTTCACAGAAGGCATTAGATGGGGCAAACAATTGGATACTGCTTCCTGTACTTGCTGAGAGGGTGTAGACAGTGCCATTAATAATCGCTTAACAATTGGATCAATACGTTTGTCATCTTTTTCCAAATGTCGAGCCAACGAACCCATCAATATAACAACTGCCTGGCGAATATTATCATAACTCTGCGATTTCGGAGCTTTATCGAGGAATTCCTCAAACACAGGCAATAAGCTAACTATTGTCTCCTTGCCATGTATATCGACAATTTTTAATGCAGCTGCTAGCATTTCCTTGTGTACTATTTCCTCACGATCGCCCAATCCTTGTGATACCATAAATTGCATAATATAATTAATATCTTCCACAGACAAAAATTGAGCAATTCGTGAGAAGGCAATGGCAACGCCTCTTCTGGGCTTCCATTCATCCATAGCTGGTTCTATTTCACGATCAAATTGATCCAAGATTGGTGGTATTAACGTAAGTTTCTCATTGTAAATTTCCAAAAGCTTCTTAATTCCATATTTGATCAATGTTTTGTCACGTTGTATAAGAGGTATTAGGGCCTCTGCAGATGCTTTTTGGATGCACAGTTCTGGATGTGTGATATCACAAAGAATATCATCGAATTCTGGAAAGGGAAGGTTGGCACTATCCCAAAGGGTAATGGCCAAATCTTCATTTTCAGGTGAAACATCAAATTTAGCAATCCAGAATCTAGCAATTATTTCCTTCTTCAGTTCGGCATTCGTATTTAAATAGTCGACAATAGCTTCAACCATAATTTGCAATGTACGTAATGCGACATCTCTAACCGAGTCTATATTACTTTGCAACGATTTTAGGAATAATTGAATTATTTTATTATCGGGGCAAGCGTTTGAAGTACCGCCGGATGAAGATTTTGCAACTTCCAATATTGCGCAAATTGCCTGCACTTGAACTTTATTATTTTTCTTGATTAGATAAAGTAATATTTCAAACATACCCAATCTTGGCAAGTATTTGGGATGATTACGATGACTTTCCTTTGGTTGTGCATGAACTTCTATCAGTTGTATAATTGTTAATATAAGTTCTTCATTTGATTCAACACTGAGAAACAAAATAGCACGTTTCAGAAATTCGAAAGTA
Organism: Drosophila austrosaltans; assembly: GCA_035045865.1. NCBI lineage: Eukaryota > Metazoa > Arthropoda > Insecta > Diptera > Drosophilidae > Drosophila > Drosophila austrosaltans. The sequence goes on along the minus strand of JAWNOQ010000049.1, from coordinate 330,455 downwards.
TATGAAAATGACGGAGCATCCAAACAATTGTCATTCACGAGAGTTAGTTTCTTTAGCTTTGATATAATACTATCAATTTTCTCATTCAAATTGAATGCGGTCCATTCATCATTTAAGACGAATGAAGGTTTTTGAAGCTTTATTGTGGCAATCGCAATGTCACGGCAAAGATCTTGGTGCTCCTTCAGGCACATCTCATGCAAATAAAAGTACAAGTCGGTGAGTGGTTCAGCACTTAATGGGCTATCAGTTGCCTTGAGAATATCGTCCAATATGGTATGGAAATATAATGCAACATATTCACAGTTTCCAGCACATGATGCTTTAAATAAACATATTTTCGACGTTAATTTCTCACACAATTGTTGAAGACGGATTTTAATACGCAATTCTTTTTCCGTTTGATTTTTGATTAGCTCTTCTTGCTTCTGCGTTAGCTTTATGGTCTTCGACTTGCCTTCCTTTTGTCGTTTTTCATCAATCTCGCGCCGCAATTGAATCTCTTCCAACTGCTCCTTATAGCTGTAGACCTTGTTTTCACGTTTAACCCCAACTGTTGCATACTGTGCGTCTATATGAGGTATAACACTTTTATCATAAAGCTCTCCATCCGGAGTTAAATATGTTTGGTATTCATCGCTTGTGACGGATACATTTTGTCGATCCTGTAGATATACTTTGAATTTTGAAACAACAATTGGTACAATTATCTCAGGACTTATCCGAACTAATGTAGAAATTATATTCTCATATGTTGGGCATACTTTAAAGTTGTCAATAAACTCAGTAATGATTTCCTGTTTCTTTGTTGTAATAAAGTATTCAGGACTTAACTGAAAATGCTGTTGGATGGTGGTTTCCCAAAACTGCGGATTGTTAGTTACGATTGCCGGATGATGTGAAATACCTAGAAGTTGTAAAGCTAATTCAATAGATTCTTCATTGGTAATGTTTTCCAAATAGCTCAAAACTTCCAAAGCCTCGACAAAGGACTGAGATGGTGTGCCAGTTTGATCATTACTATCGTTATCATACTGAATTTTAGCTATATTTATACGTCTACCAAATTCACCTAAAGCAGTCCTAACAAATTCAAGTGCCCCTCCTGAAGCTTTGGTAATTTCCTTTACTTGTCGTATTGTGAATGTACGAACTTTGAGCGAACTGTTGCACAAATTATATACTATGGCACGATACAATTGGTCTATTGGGCCCTTAATTTTATCAGGATATTGTTTAAGGAATATCTTAGCAAGCAGTGAAATATGACATAATGTCTCAGGAGTAGCTGTTGTTAAGAACTTTTCACTGAAGAAGCACAATTTGTTCATGTCAAAAATAGAGTTCCAGAACGAGGCATAGTTATCGGACGGTTTTTCCAATATTAATAAAATGGAAGCAATGCAAGCTGCTTCTGCTGTGTTGGACAATTGCGAAACATTTTGCATTGCTGTACCGTATAAGCTTATAAGGGTTGGTACAATATTACTTGGATTATTAATTTCCGTGTTTTGTATCGACGAAAGCAACCAATCAAGATAACTCTGTCTGATGGCCTGACTCGTATTCTTTTGCTCCACACCAGTTTTGAATATATTTATAATGACGCTGGGCAACTCATTTCGAAACTTTTCAGTCCACAAACCAAACATATCCAAGGTACTGCAGATCACTTTTTCCTGGGTTTCAGCTTCCAGAGCCTTCCAGAATAGGTTAACTGCTTCATCCAATATATTATGCAAATTGTCCTGAGATACGTTATTATAGCTCAAGTAACCAGCACCCTGAAATAGAAATTCTATTAAATAAAATTAATAAATAAAAGGATGTATGAAAATATCTTGCCTGAATCAAATTAATTCTGTATTCGACCACACTTATTTTGCCATCAGATCCGTTTAGGACTGCAAAAATATGCTGCAATAACTCCTTTACAACGAGAACATCTGAACATTTCCGTGCTAAACATTTTAAGGATTCCAGTGACTCGCGTCGCGCTACATCGCCCTTGCTGTATAGGTTTTTAATCAATACCTTTCCAATTTGAGATGCATATCGACTACAGTCAATGTTAACTATATCAAATATTAGACCAACACTTTCTAATGTATTTTCAGGACTTCGTAATATCGCCCTCTGGAGGGGAGGATGTATATGTGAATCAAATTCAGACTCCACAAGTGAATCCAAAAATGGCTGACAACATATTATAAATGATTTATCAGGTTTGGTTTTACAAGATATCATACTTTTCACAAAGTATTCGGCAATTTTGTCTTTGTGTGTTTTCAATAAAGCCGATTCATTGTTTTTACTCTCAAACCGTATCAACATCATTATCATAATTGTTACATTTGAAGTTGGTTCCATTTGAAATAGTGTAGCCAGTGTGTCATCGAATATGCAATTATTATCCCATAACTCAAATATGATTTTCGTAGCGGCATCTGTTATTCGAGTGTTTGGAGCTATTAATGCAATTTGATATAGCAACGATTGATATTCAATTAAGCGTTGCTTTTCCGTTTTAAATATGTTGGAGTTGCAGTCCGCTTGCTTTAGAATTAAAGCTATCCATCCTAGGGCGACAACAGCTGGCTTTGATGACTTTTGAGGCGATGTGGATGGAAACTCTTTGAACAATAGCGTTTTAAAAACATTTAGCATATGCTCTATTGTTAAATCATGATGAACTTTAATCAGATCGGATATTAGCTTTCGAACCAAGAGCTGAGATGGTGGATCCTTATATTTAGCAATCGTTGTACCAATCACTTTACATATACCTCTAACTATTGAAGAGTTTATGCCTGTAAAATAAAGAAAAGTATAGAAAACATATATATATTCAGTATATTTGCTCTTAACGTGATTAACTATTTATATCTCTATAATTTGCTAAATATAAAAATAAAGGATTACAAATTTTTAATTCAACAAATTAGTTTTCTTTACAAGTCGAATAAAAAACGCCACGTTTGTTAAAAATTAAACTACATAAAGCTATTATATACAGTTCATCAGATTACGATACGATTATTTAAATAACATCGCGTGCTTGCTATCACTTATGACAGGATTGGAAAATCCTTTTTATGAACCGCCCCAGTTTCGTACAAAAATCAATAATTTAATATATCAATAGTTTAACAATTATGACTTCTATAAATTTTGCAACTTGTGCATATACATAAATAACGGAATATATCCAATTAAACAAATATTATTTTATAACTTATTGTTTAAAATTTAAAAGAGTCCTACGTGTAAGCAGACATCCGGATTACATACATACACACATACACATGTATGTAAGAAATTATTCATATGGAGTTAAATTTGCAAAATTGTATGCATGTACAAAATGTAAGTGCACGGATTGATGGCATTTCCCAAATTCTTCACAGTTGGTTACTTGGGCGTACATATTAAACATTTTAATCTATAGTCTACTTAAATTTGTTCCACATGCATTTAAATTTCACTGTGTACATACATACATATACATACGTGCATTTTGCAAAGATTCTTACATATGTATGTATGTATTTGTGCTTATTATGACTTACCGGGATTTGTCAGCACGGCGCAAACATTTTGAAATAAGGTGGGTCGCTCTTCCACAGCCACATTTAGTACCCTGTTGGGTAAGTCCCGCAAAGCATTTGCCAACTACAATTCGTTTTAATTAGGTTTTCTGTTCTTTTCATTCATTTTTAAAAAATTACCTGTCCATCAGCCATATTCACAAAACGTGTGATTAAAGTTAAAGATGAACTGAAACTCTGATTTAATTATCGATGAAGCTATCGATAAGACCTGGGAAGTTTAAATTTTCAAACAGTTCTTGAGAATTGTAAAAGATATTCTTTCATTATAAATTGTTAAGTATATTTAAACTACTTATAATATAAAAAAATAAAAACTTTAAATACCTGAATTTAAACAAAAGCAGAAAATTAGACTATTATTAGTGTTTCATATTCCACGGTCTTACGAGCGATGCTACCTTGACCAGTGTTTACATTTTTCCTGTACATAAATAAATTTCATTCTGGAGAAGTAGACGTTTTGGCCGGTCTCTTGATATTTGTTGAATTAATAGCAATAACAATAAAAATACTAATCATTAACGATGAGTTTGCCACCAATGCTATTAAAACGTCTAAAAAATAGAGGACTTGTGCAAAAGCAAAGTGGTAAGTGTGCATTTTTACAAAACCACATATGTATGTGCAAAAGTGTGGATGTTTAAATGTACATACAAGTAAGGCATATTTAAAATCATTTATTTTTCCTCTTGCAGCCTCTGGATCAGCTCCTGAAGCAATAGAAGAAATAATTGCTGAAAACTATGATGATGATGAAAAGAGTCGACCGCACGTTTACAAGGAAAACTCAGCAACCAAACGCAGCGGCACCGACGAACATATGTGGACAGATCGGATCAAGGAGCGAATCGGCGTTACAGAATCATTTCATGGATATAAATTGTGTCCTAACAAATACAATGTTTGGCATAAATGCAACCTCTATTGCGTTAACAAGTGGACCAATGTGCGCTCTAAGCCAACTGAAAAATACCTAAGACGTTACAAGAGATTGCTTCGCAAATACCCTTTAGAAGCTGGATGGAAAGATGTTTATGATAGTGGATGTGGATCTTATTACTTTTATAACTCAATAACCCAAAGAGTATCTTGGTTACCGCCATCGCATCCAAAAGCTCGTGTTTCTTTCAGTGCCGCAATGTTTCGTAGGCAATTGGCTAACTCTAATGATGAATACAATTTTGATACTTCAGAATTAATTTTGTGTAAGACAAGAAATAGCTCTTCTCTAGACAATTTAGAATCTGACATAAGTCCATCAGTACATCTACCAAGCAAGAAACAAAAAACTCGAGATCTGGACCGAATGCTTTCAAGAAAACGTCAATACGAAACATAATTACAATTTTATAAACGTTTATACAAAGATGGTAATGTAAAAATAAATAAAACTCAAATCGTAAATGCGAAACAAATATCTTTGAAAACCTTTAAATTTGTGTGAAGAACTGGTTTTTTGTTGTAAGTCGGTACCAGTACTAAGGTATTCATTTTAAACAAAAAATTTCTTTGCATTTCTCTCCAGTTTTGCGTTTAGTTTTTAGTGAGTTTGTACGCTACACTACCGGTTTTATAGGTGTTAATAAATAGTACTTTTTAAGTAACTTAATCTACTTCTCTAGACTTATATTAAAGATAAATACATTAAATGTAATTGTTTATAATCCATTTCATTGGTTATAAAGAAATAAAAGTATTTAGTATCAAAAATTAATTTAACGGCTAAAACAATGTCAACTATTTAGTAACAATGAATTTAATATATTGCTGGTTAATTTTGATGGTGACTTTGAATAGTAATATATGTTTTGCAAAATCTCAGCACTGCAATGAATATGAAACTAGAAACGATATTCGTAGTAACAACTCAAATAGAACCAGTAAATTTCTTTTTGATACAATTTTTCGAATCAGTTCTGGAGTGTCAAATGCTTTTGGACTTGATACAGAAGATGAAACGGAATACACTGAAAATGTAAATCTTAAGAATTGTGATTGCGGTAAGTAAACATCATATTTTACAAATTTCAGTGCCTTCTACTATATAGTTAATATAGATTGAAATGTAAAGAACACATAAACAGTAACATAGAAATGGACGCATTAATCTTTTGCCAATCTTTTTTGAATGGAATATTAATTCCTCTTCAAAAACAAAAACAAAACTGCGCATCTCTTGATTAAATCCATGAATCGACCCAGTTTTTGGCAGAGAAAGCAAAAGTCTTCCATTTTAGTGATTCAACAAAATTACTTTCCCGTGCCTATTTCGTGTTTGTCGTTGATTTACTCCACTTAGCATTTTCATAATACTCTCGATTGCATGCTATAATTAGATCACGGCATTTCCATATTTTTAGTAGGTGAAGCGAACCTTTGCCGAACAAATAAAAAAAAACCTTTGCCGTTGTGTTGCTAACTAAATAATTCTTATTTATGATGCGTTGGTCACTAACTATGATTGACTTATATTTTACAAAAAGTTTAAAAAAAATCCCTATTACTGAGCCGTTTTTTAACTATCAAGACAAGGCAGTTTGTATTTATGGCCACATGAAGTAAGTTTTATTTCATTTGTGAAGAAATAAATTTAAAAGCAAATGTCTTTCTTAAAATCTCAGCTCGTATTTCTTGGACTTTAGACTAATTCACACTTGCCGAGGCAGTAAACAAAGCCCAAACAAACAATTCAACGCAATATTGAAATGTATGGCACATCATATAAACCATACTTAACGTCCAGCTTTATTTTAGCTATATCATCAAACACAATTTTGGTAGTACTTAGTGCAAAATACAGACCATCTTCAGAAAGAAAAACTTTCCCCAAAAACCCGTTTAAACATATAGGTTCAATTTGTTTTAGACAGGTTTTATGCGAGCTTAAAGTATTCTAAGTAAAATCTTTTTAATACGCTGTTAAAGTACATAAATCCATTTAGAGAAAAGACTCTTGAGTTTTATTAGACCCTTCCACTTAGCGATTAAATGAAAAGCCGTATAATGTGAAATTTGAAAAGAAAACATGATGAAAAACTTTGGCTATTACCATCTTCCCAATTCGAAAATGAAGTAATAATAGTACTTTCTCCCTTTGTGGGTAATTATTTTAATTTACCGGCAAACAATGAAATATTTTACTTATCATAATTGTCTTTCTAGATTGTGGCTTTTCCAATGAGGAAATAAGAATTGTTGGAGGAAAACCAACAGGAGTGAATCAGTACCCTTGGATGGCTCGAATTATTTATGATGGCAAATTCCACTGTGGAGGTTCATTGTTAACGAAGGATTATGTCCTGTCTGCAGCTCACTGTGTTAAAAAGTTACGAAGATCGAAAATACGTATAATATTTGGAGATCATGACCAGGAAATCACTTCAGAGTCTCAAGCCATTCAGCGTGCCGTAACGGCTGTAATAAAACATAAGAGTTTCGATCCGGATACTTACAACAACGATATTGCCCTTTTAAGATTACGGAAACCTATTGCATTCTCAAAAATTATTAAACCCGTTTGTCTTCCCAGATATAATTATGATCCAGCAGGTAACTAAATGTTTTAATTGATACAATTTCATCTTCATTTTATTCAGATTGATAAACATAAAACATTTATTTGTTCATTTCTTCTTCTAAAGGACGGATAGGCACTGTTGTTGGCTGGGGTCGTACTTCTGAAGGTGGAGAACTCCCGTCCATTGTCAATCAAGTTAAAGTTCCCATAATGTCGATCACGGAATGCAGAAATCAAAAATATAAAAGTACTCGCATCACAACGACCATGTTGTGTGCTGGAAGACCCAGTATGGACTCTTGTCAAGGCGATAGTGGTGGACCATTGTTACTATCCAATGGAGTTAAATTCTTTATCGTGGGTATTGTGTCCTGGGGCGTTGGTTGTGGCCGTGAAGGATATCCGGGAGTTTATACCCGCGTAAGCAAATTTATTCCGTGGATAAAATCAAATTTAGATAATACATGTTTGTGTTCATAGTCAACGAAGTAATATGCAACAAAATAGTATAAAATCGTTTGTTTTAAAACTATTTATTTACAATACATTTCCCTCTCTGCTGTTATGTTTAAAAAAAAAGGTTCTTTTATATTATTTGGTGCAAAGATATGTGGGTGTTCCATTTAAAATATCACAGAAAGTTGTCAATATCTAAGTAGTCCATTCCAGTCAATATTTCAGGTGATACTCTATACTGTTGCTAAGTAGTTCGAAATCTGAAGTTAGATTATTAGATTATTATATTTGATTAAGTGAATTACCTTGAGTCTTATTTGATCAGTGAACTTCTGTTGGCCAATTTTTAGCATATCCTTTAATACTGCAGATCTTGTTGCAAAATGCTGCCCGCATTTGTTTTCTCAATTGGCAGATCAAGTCAACTATAAACCAAGTCGTAAAACTCTATAAAGTAAATTGAAAACTAATGTAATTTATATTATTAGTTCTTATCCATATAACTTTTATTTAGGATCATAATTTAGAGAAAAACCAATCCATTGGAAACTCATTTGAAACTCATTTGAGTCAAACATTCCGGCATTTAAAAACATTTCCCATACCTGTGCCGATTTAGATATTTTGGTTAGTCTTGACTGAAAAGAAGATTATGTATGATATACATTAGAGTTTGGATTTATTTTGATAATTTGGTTAAGATCCCATCAAAAGTGTTCTTGGTATGTTAGACAATTATGCATTTAATTCTAAGAAAAGACAATATTATTATTTACTTAATTAGGAAACTCACTTACACTAGATTGATATATCGCACTTGAATATTCATCTAAACTGTTCCTGCTCTGAGTATCGCTACTAATTGCTTTAGTATTTAATGTAGTTTTCGAGTTTCTACTTAAACCATCACTGACACAATATTCGGAAAATAGTTTTGCCTCATTATTATTATTTTTACTACTATTACATATATTATAACCATCCATTCTATCAATTTCGCTTGGGCTTGCATCAACATTCTTTTCAGCACCCGAAGCAATGTTGGAGCATTGCTGGGTACAGTTGTCACATGAATTTTTCTCAGTTCGAACACCACTGCCAGATTGACTGGAATTTGGTGACGAAGATGGCTCATATTTTCGAGGGCGACCTCGAGACAGGTGCCGCCTCTTGATAAATTCGTTATCATCGACCATCCAAAAAGAACCAAAATCATCTTCATAACGCACAAAGCATTTGTGTAAAGATAAATTTGTTCGAATGGCATTCTGATAAAATATATTATATGGAATACATTTGTTTGTTTGTTGGAAAAGTAAAGAAATGTCAGTAACCAGGCAAGCGCAAGCAATTCACATTTTAAATGAAAAAAATACAAAATATAATTTGATAAAGTTTAATATATATACATATTTTGTAGAAAAAATTGATAGTTTTTGAAAAATATTGAGAAAAATGATTATTTAATAGTATATTATATAAACTACTTCATTACTTATTAGGCATACTTAATTTTAGACTTAGGCACTCGGATCTATAACATAGATATAGACTCTCGGATATTTGTATTTAACTGGACAATGAGAAGAACAGACAAATGTACGGACAGACTGACAGTGAGACAGAGATCTCAACTTATAGTAACAGGTTTATCAAATTGTACGGACAGACAATAATATGGATAAACAAACAGACGGACAAATTAACTGTAATGACATTGCTTTTAATGAACTATAGTATAATTATTTAAATATATATATTTGTTTAGTCAAAATGTAAGCATATTTTAATAACGGGAATAAGAATTGTAGAAAGATTTAATAATCTTTGAATAAAAAGTTGAAAGTATACACAGCTTTCGAAAATTCCCACATACCCAAAGTTAAGAGCAACAAAGAAATTTGAATCCACTGAGCTCTTAGCAGCTGCCAAATTATTTGCAACAGCTGCAGTACGCTGGGGTCGTCTCTTATAAAATTCGATTTCGTCAACAGTCCAAACGGCTCCCTTCACATTCTCAACACGCATAAAGCATTTATGGAGTGACAGATTGTGACGAACTGCATTCTAAATTGAATGTGTTTTATATTAAATTTTATAAAAGTTTTCGAAAAGGAATATAAATATGATTGAGTCGATTGCAAAAGTATTCGTAGTTGAAAGTATTTTTATGCAGACGGACAGTCTATGTATGATTATATATTCGTTCTAGTTTTTATTGGTCTTCCGTACTTAAAATCGTAAGCTTAGAAACAGTTTTAGGTGAAACTTGGTACTTTCGATCCTTTGTCTTATGCCCATGGAAAACTAAACAAAAATTTAAAGATTTAGTTTAACTTTCCATAAACACTAGGTTTTAGAGACCGAAGTTTTATAAGAAGTTCGATTCAACCGAACAAGTGTATACATACAAAAGTAAATGAATGTTTATGAGATATTAAAGGGGAAAATATAGAAAACTTACCTTCCATGTGGCTGCATTACGGCGAAAGTAACAAAAGGTGTTTTGGAACCAATTGTAGATTTCATTCAAAGTTAATTGCTTGTCGGGGGAGTCTATGATGGACTTTACGAAAAATATTTATGATTATAAACATACAGATAGAAATGTATAAGTTATAAAATTATCAAAGCACTACCAATATTTTAAAAAAACTTACTTGTCTGATAAGAGACGCATAGGTGAAGGGTGGACGAACATCAGCATTTTTATAGAATTCTCTATTTCGTTGGATCTCTGTAAAGCAGTATTAACATTGCAATTTACTAATAAAAACCCGAAATAGAAGAAAAATTTTAAATGCCAAAGGTAGACAGGTAACTTTTAAATAGAAAAGTCATTAACAGTTTTTGTCTCAATTAATTCCACAGTTCCAAAAGTTTTCGTTACAAATAATTCTAAATACCGTAATATTTATGAGATCTTATAGAAAGATTATCTACCTTGTTGTACATCCAGTCCAGCTCTTTCCAACATGTACGGTAATCCTATAAAAGTTCCAAAGCAAAACAATTAAAATATAATTCAATAAAAAGTTCGGGAAAGAGCTAAAAATAGTTTATAAAAATATTTCTAAAATTTGATTTATGTACATACTCACCACCATTAATGGAAAATGTATTTTTATCATGGCTCCTTTTTTTCAATCCACATATATTGGAAGAGTTCACAATGGGCAGATTTAGGGATCCTGGAGAATTGGACTGATGGAACGGCCGACCTATACTATTTATCGTAATTGGACTAGTCAAATTACAGAATGCTCCATCTTTTGTTGGTATATCCTAAAAGTAAAATTAGACATTTTTTAAAAGTACACTGATTGAGTTTACGCACTTACTTTTCGATCCAATTTTGTTGGTGATAATAATTGTTTCGATAAGTATAAATGATGCATCATGGCCTGCAATCGGTCTCTTTCTTTCTGAAGATGCGTTTCCAGTTGGGAAACTACTTGCATTTGAACACGAGCTTGGGCAGTAGATCGTTCATCCAATCCGTGTTCTGTATTAAGATGCCTACAAATTGTACGATAGATTTGGTTTGAAATCAACTCTTAGTAAAAACGCTTTAAGGAACATCTGAAACCTTACTTCACAAATGCAGTTATATCTTCCAAATCCATCTCACATCCAGGCCAACGACAACCGTTATGGGCAAAAAGCGGATGATAATATTTTCGCATTGCAAATTCATCATGCATATGTGTATATGTATATTCATTATTGCAAATTTCATTCTCTTTTGATCTTAAGAATCTCTCCGCATCCGACATAATAATCTTCTCTTGTTCAGATATCATTTCGGGCATATTGTAGAAATTAAGATCTGGAATTGGTCCCATATGTTGGCCTTGCGGCAGATGCATGTGGGAATTTGTTGGGAATTGTCCAGTAGATTGGGATTCACCTATACTTGATGCTGGAGAGCTACATTTGACGATATGCGATGCATAGGATATTGTATTATGCAAAAATCCGCTCTGTTGAAAACAATTATTTTTTGTATTGTCGGGACAAATATCTGATGGCAGGGATAGTTGAAATCTCGATTTAATTGCTAATTCTTTTTGATGAGAACTTTCTTCTGGATCAGATTCCTTTACATCTTCAGAATACTCATCATCCTGAATTCGAATCATTTCTAGAATACTGTAAACATATGAAATAGCTTATATGTTTATATGAATCAAAATATATGTATATTGTGTATTTTATTTCTCGCATTGCATTGTACACATTATCTTCTTAAAAAGTCAAACGATTTTTATATTACGTTCTAAATAGATGGCAACAAAAGTGATCAATCTTGGCTATTTCGTTTAATGAGATATTCAATCCTTTGTATTACTGTGGGATGTGTCCTATAAAATTGAAGATAAATGCTATCAAAAAATGGCCAATAAGGACAATCATAATACATTTTCAATAGACCAGCCTGTAAATCTTTTTCATATCCCAGATCTTGGGCAAAGGAGTCAGCAGAGTACTCAAAACGCCTGAGAACCCATAATAAAAGCAAATCTGCCAAACGAGTATATGGTGTAATTATAAACCACAGAGCTAATATAATTCCAACAATAATGGGACATACACCTGGTTCAAAGCCCACACCTTCATAAATGAGTTCATTTTCAAAGAATAAGCCAATTAACATAGCGCTGAAGAAAAGATGCAATTGAGTTAAAATCATTGTTATAACGAAATGACATCCGCTCCAGTGTCCCAATTCGTGTGCAACAACAGCAGCCACTTGCTTCTTGGGAAGACCTCTTCCCATCTCTGAAGTTCTTCTTTGTTGTACATTCTCTTTGTTAAAGAATAATGTGTCACTTAAAACAATACGTTTTAAGCAAGCCATGCCAAAGAAATAGGCATTTCCACATGAAAATGCATCCTTCATTTTCATTATATATATTCGGGATATGGGAAATTCAACGTATTCAGTAAGTTCGAGTATTTCATCATAAAATTTTTCAGGAATATCATTTGTAAACTTAAATATAATGGGCTCTAATAAAAGTGGCACCGCAAAAGTTATTATTATAGACATTATTCCAATTAACAGCCACATAAAAAATATCGTATATCTACCGCCAAAATGTGCAATCAAGATGAGTACATATGTAAGGGGTAACAGGTAAACTTGATTAATAATAATCCCTTTTAAACTTGATAATATAAATACTACAGAAGATCCCTCAATTTCACCGGATTCTTCTCTATCCAATATGCATTTCTCATATACAAGTGCTGGTGTTAACTTCAAAGTGACATATAAACTAAGCAAGGAAACGAAGATTAGGCTGAGAATCGTTTCATTGTCGCTTTGAGATAAGCATTGGGCAACAGTCCATAAGAAGGGGAATAGTCCGAGATATAATTCCAAAAATCCAAAAATTAGTGCACTTATAAAAACTTTCCACATATTGAATCGCATTCTATGTAGTGCAAATACTTGCAACTGGTTCAATTGTTTCAATGTTATGTATTTACTTAATAGTCTTGGCACGCTGTGCGATTTTTTGAGCACACCAATCTGTAAAATTTATATTTTATATATATTCCAATATTATTCATCTGACAAGCGTAAATTGAATCCTTAAAAAAATATTATACTAAGATCCTAAAGGAATCTTGTTATTTAAATAAACTATTAAACGACCGCAAATTTTGGTTCAATTAATTTTAACTACCTTGACTATTCATAAAATTTACCACAAAATATTTGAAACGAACTTCTTCGTTTAATAATTCAAGAAATTCGCATAACAAAACTATCAAATAATTGATACAATTATCAAAATCGGACAATTCTTTCCGCTGTTTTGCCAGTTTTCCTCACCTGCCTGTAGTACAAATAGATAAACCATATTTTATCGCAAACTAATATCACAATCATTAGAATTAGCCAAAAAGTGGATGTGTCATAAAACATTATGCAAAAATAGAAAAAAAGAAAAATATTTAACAATGTTGAAAACAAACTGTAAGTTACTGGGTAAATTGATTCCTAACTTAAGCCCTCTTTAAGGGACTTTTTCCCTATTATTAAGGCTGTAATTCATTTTAAAACCACATCTTTTTAAATTTGTTAAAATGGTTTTATCCATTCCTGTGTAAATGGTACTACCATGGTTATTAATATGCTTGTTAACTTTAAATATTTAAGCTTTCTTTTAAAACAGACACCAAACTTTTTCCATTTAATGAATGTTTTATCGGTGAACAAAAGATTTTTCTACAAAAAATACTTCGGAATAGCCGAAGTTTATACTTACTTTTCTTCCGAAAATGTAAAAGGAAAATAGATTTCTTTTACAATTGTTCTATATATTAACGCTATTCTTAACTGATTTCTTCCATTTATTAGGAAGGAATTATAAAATCGATCGGACAAAATAACATGACAATATGTTATTTGCATATTAGACTATCAGTTTATCTTTTGTTTAAAACTAAATTTAAAAGGCAAACGATCGGACTTAGTGGATAAAATATGAGCAGACTTCGGGCTTTAGGGACTTTAGTTACATTTAGTTTTGAACAGAATATATGTGGCTTATCCTCAACCCTTTATACTTAAGTCTATTGACCTTACATCTAACTATTTATTTATGTAGATAGATGTGTGCATAATATTTGAATTATGCAGACATATAGTACACAAATGTACAATACACAGTCTGACAAAATAAAATGAGTCGCAGCTTATGTTCTCCACAAAAAGGCTCTGACTCCACTTTCCCCGAAGAATCAAAGTCCTTTTTAAAAAGGATAAATGCAACTGTTTATAGTTGAAACCAGGACACATTATTCATTTGTCAGCTTGTGTTATTGATCCGTCTGCCTCTTCTTCTTCATTTTTTCACAATCTTAAAGATACCCTAAGTATTTTTTCTAGTTGCAAATGCACTTTATAATCCGCAGACATTAAATTAAATATATAATTCTGTGTGTACATCAATGCATACAGATGTATATGTACGAATAAATACATATGTATGCATACAAATGTAAAAAAAAAAAATCAATATTTGTGAAGAGAACAAACTATTAATACTAATAAATTTTTCACACCATTTTGTTATGAACAATTTAACGATTTGTAATTGCTCTGATAGAGAATAACATTTAACTATAACTATAAATTCTGTTTCACTAATGACTTCCATCATCTGTAATTCCTCCATTCGTCTGTGTCGGCTACCTACAAAAGAATGAAAATTTTTGTGTATGTATGACAGGATACATGGTGGATGGTGGATGTCTAAGGCTTATCTACACGTTACAATTTTAACATTAGGGTGGAGCGAAATTCTTAGTGATTTGAATTGCTAAAAAGATAAATGAATGATTAGCAATGCGATAATATTGGACTTTATTTTATAATAATAGAATTTTATATCCAAAACATATCCTCTTTTCTATATAACATTTGACTACAAGAGTTTCTTTATACTATCATGTAATAACATGACACATTAATTGCTATGGAAACCACCAGAATAAGTTTTAAGGATACATTCCCGGGACCTTCGCCCATCATATTAGATCTGGCACTTTAAATCTCAACTTCAAATCTAAGCTGGCGACTTTGCCAACTTTCTTTTTTTTTTTTTGAGTTTCAATTATATATACATTTATGTATATCATGCCAGGGACTAGATAGAAAGGAAATGGGTATAACAAAAACACTTATTAATTGTCTGACTCATATTTGTTTGATAAAAACAAAATTTGTTTTATGTTATTTATTGCTGTAATTCTCTTACAAATAATTATAACTTTTATTTCAATGTTCTTTTTCCCTTAACAACAGTTGGCCGGTTTCGGATGTAACCCTTGCGCCGTTTAAGGTTCTGTAAATACAAAAAAGTCGATTAGATAAAGAAAATTTGGTAAAAATGGAATGATAAATTGTTATACCTTTCTAGATATAAAGTTGGTGGGCGGGAAATGTCTCTCCTTTGCTTTCAAAGATGGTCTATTAAACTCGAAGGGCTTTTTAACCCTGTAGATGCGAACTAACCAATGCTCAGTAGTGTAAGCTTCTTCCAAATAAGTCAAGTCGAAATCTTTATTACCAATTACTGCGTTTCGAGTACGATCATATCCAGATGGTCCTCTGAATTTTAAAAACGGAGATATTATGAATATTTATAAACGCACAAAAACGTTTTGTATTCTATTATTTTACCTGTAGTCCAATTTGAGATCTCCAAAGCGATAGTAGCTTAGCTTGTACATGAGGCAATTCAGTAGGGCTGGTGCACCCTCTGCATCCACCCTGAATTCACCTCGATCGGTAAAGTAATCGCTCTCCTTTATGTCCTTGGGGTGCTCTCCTTCAGCAATTCGAACCATCCAAAGGAACTTATTAATATCATCACCAGAATATCCGATGACACCACCAAATATAACAAGAACATAATCCACATCCAATGATGTCATTATTTCATAAGATTTTTCTTCTGTAGAGGACATTGCCTTTCCAACCAAAGCTATATGACTATTATTCCAAGTATTGTTGTCCACTAAAGTTGTTCTGTTTGCCATTCCAGCTATTTGGTAACCATAATCCCACCAAGACATTATTCTAGCATCGTCCGCAGTGTTTTGGGATAGCCAATAATAAGCCTCCCTAAAGTCATCTAATATATTTCGTGATCTAAAAAAAATATTTAAAAATAATTTAATTTAAGTTAACAAATAGTAATGTAATAGTTGACACTTACCCATCCTGACTGTTGTGGAATGCGAGCACAATGGAGGGACTGGAATAAGCATTGCTAGTTACCCAGGTGCAATGTACGGCAAACATCATCAGTATCATTAAAACAGCTAATATAACAATGCTCTTCAAGTTTGAACTAATTCCATTGTCATGTGCTGGGTCGTGTTTGGTTCGGTGTTTCAATTTACCGGCCTGCATAAAGTAATGAAAACAAAATGTTAATATTTAGAGTTAAAAATAACAAAATACAAATTGATTCGCATTATTTTTTAGGTCAATGAACAAACACACTAAATAACAAAGCGAGTAACAAAGTTAGTAGTAAAATTCTACAAGTTTCAATTCTAATCGAAAATATGTTACTTTTATGCTTTCTTTTGCCTATTTTCTTCTTAATCCCCGTCAAGTTATAAAAATTCTAGATAAGGCAAGTGTTTTTTTTCTTGCTTCTTCCTTCCAATATGCTCTTTCAATACATTCAAACAATGCTTCTATTAACAATCTATGAAACATTTTTCATTTGGTTCTTATCTTTAAGGCATTGTAGAGAGTAAAAGTATTATTTTTCATTTACCTTGTCGTATAGAGTCTTCTTTTCCAGTGATTCTTCGTGATCTTCGGTTTCGGCTGGTGCATGACCGATATTACCCATACGTTTCGATGCGTCCTCTTGCAGGAAAACGTCCAATAGTCCGGAGAAGGCGACACCAGCTAGCATACACACCACAGGGGTGAGTGTCAGCATTAAACGCACCATAACACCAGCAAAATAAACTGCACTGATGGCGTACAGTACAACGAAGACGCGTTCATCGTTGACTTGCTTGATGCAGTACCAAACACCGACAGGAAAAGCGCATACCAGAATATGCAAGTCAAAGAAGAAGGAGAACCAAGTGGTTGGCTGATGTTCGGAGACGGATGCAATAATCGGAATATGAATTTTTGCATAGCCAGTGTCCCAAAGAGAGTAGAATCGTCCGCTCCATGGTGCTACCACGCCCAGCATGGTCAGTAAGACAACCGCTATGAAAACAGATACGCCAGCCAACAGACCTCCAACGATAAACAGCTTCCGGAATTCGTTCCGCGACAGCACCGACTGAAGGTGACGCAGTGTGGCCACGGCCATTAGAAGCACGAAGACGCCCATAGCTGCCATGTGCTCGCTTGTTCGGATTGGTTGGAAGCCAACAAAAGGAATTTGCATGGAGAATAGCAGACCCAGAATATAGAATGTACTGTAGCTGGTAAGCAGGCGCGGTGAGTAACGACCCATGAGCAGCAGGACAAACACATGCAACGGAATCAGATTAATGATAAAAACATAGCCACCCCAGGCGGAGACCATATAGAAGTACGAAATCGCTGCACCCGCCGACCAGAAAACAGAGCCAGTCTTCACTGAGCGCACCCACAGGAAGTAGGTGAACTGCAGTGCGAATATAGCAATTCCTTCGTTGTCATAAGATCCGGCCACCGAACGGCTAATATAGCCGGGCACTATGGCAATAAAACTGGCCGCAAACAAGCCCGCACCAGGGGACCAAAGTTCCTTTGTCAGTAAATATGTGGAAATCGATGTCAGACCACTGAACACGGGAGCCAGAAACACGCAGATGTCACGTATATGCACTGGAATATTCAGAATGTGCAGGAGATAATGGATTCCACCAGAAGTTATCATGAGACCAGGATACACGGTGCCGCCAACAATCCTGCCCAAAGGATACCAGGCACGTTCGTCAAACCAGTTTAGAAACTTATACCATCCATGTTGCACCATATACGCCGTAGCTCGGTAATTGAACCAAGGATCGAACTCGTGTATAATTGACTCGAACCGTATGACAGCAAAGAGGCGTGACGAAAAACCAGCTAGCCAGGCTATCAGCAAAACAGCAAATGTTATGAGACTGCTGTAGCCAGCGACTTTGCTATTTAAAATTTTCGGTGTCCGATTCATGATTGTGTTTTAATCTGAACCAGGACTTTACTTAAAATGAACGCCACTTTTAAGAGAACTAAAAAACCAACATTACTTTGTACACGTAGCCTGAAAATCCACCGGCTTGTGTTAGAGCTGGAACCAAAATCAATCGTACTATCGGTATATCGATGCTTTTGTATTTTTGGAAAACATGGATGTTTGGCCATCACTATTGATCTGCTGTACAATATACACGTATGTGGCTTATCGATATTGAAAAACTGCAATCGATAAAAGGGCAAATAAACGACAGAATTTCATGCTTCTGGAATAATGAAAATGAAACGTATTTAAGTTGTTCAAAAATTAATTTAATCATTTGCGAAATTATCTCTTCATAATGATTAATAACTGGTGAAGATGCCGAATTTAAATGCAATTTATGTGCGCTAATACTGAACTTTAAGAAATTTGATTTTACCATGCAAAAACTACATAACCTGCGGCATTTGATTGAATTTAATGTAATTTAAACTAATTCAATAGTTCCAATTGTTTCTTAATTAATATTCTGAATTTAACATAAATATAAGAGATAAGTGTTTTTTCTTCTTGTTGACATTATTGATTATTATTAATACAACTAACAGAACAAAACAGTGTTTTCTTAAATCCTTCCGATAAAGTGATTCTAATCTAAGATCAATAATGATTCTCAACGTACAAATCAATTGTCTCAATTTCATTTCAGCTTTTCACTGTTCCGTCGATATTTCGATAAAACTTGCTTTTATGGCTGTTTTTTTTTCTTGCTTCAGCCACACTAAAATATGTGTTTATTTAATTTTGTAAACAATTGCCGAAAAAAAACTAACAAACTTTTAGAAATGAGTACTGGACTACGCAAACATCTCCAAAAGAAAACAACACTTTCAGGGAAGGGAGTCATTAAAGTGGATTCGCCTATAGCAAAATATCCTTTTCAATAATTTTTGCACCATATATTTTGTCATTTTATATTTAATTTCAAATCCTTTAGGTGTTCAAAACATTTAATCTTGGTTTTCCATAACTTGCACTACACGTATGACTCGTCAGGTAATTTGACATGCATAATGTGCAAGATCCCCATTAAGCCGAATGTCTGGAAGGTCCACATTAATTCTAAGCAGCATAAGCAATCTGTAGAATTAGCGAAACAAAAGAGCACCGTTCCAACCATTCCAACACAAGTCAAGCTACCACCTAAAAAAGAACCACTTGTCAAAGATGCCAATGGAGGTGCGCCTGCAGTCGCTAAGGATAATACTCCACAGAATACACCGCAATTGCAAAATGCAATACCAGTCAAGGTTCCCAGTGCTGCGGAATCCACTCCAGCTACGACGGAAGCTCTTCCTGACAAGTTCTTCGATCCAGTAAAATCCAACAAATTGGAATCAACAGATCGCGCCCAAGATGAGGAATGGACTCGTTTTCAGCGTGAAATTAGAGAAGCAGCTACAGAATCTAATATCATTATAGCCGAAGAACAGGATGATGTTAACATTAAAAGACATCTTAAAGAAATTGATGAACAAATCGACAAATGGAACAGATTCATACAAATAAACGAAAAGAAGAACACTATACTACATAATCAGCGGAGAACTGTGAAGAAAGGGGATGAAATTTCAGAGTCAAGTTCAAGTGATGAAGAGGAAAGTCCTGTTGAGGATCTTTACAACTGGAGAATTAAAAGTCTACATAAGTAACATTTTCGAACGTATAAAATATGGATGTTAATTCAAATATTGTTTCGAAGTAACTGCATAAGAATAAAGCTTATATATTCAAATACTGTTCGATCGATTCGAAATTGCATAGAGTTCTGGAGCAATAATGTTAGACATAATGAAAGTTTATGAAGATTGCTTTTAATAAGATCCTTTATAAAGAATTTATTACAATCAATAAAATGTACGTACATAAAATGACATGAATACAAGTAAATAATACATTAGTACAAACGTACGTATAATGTTTGCGAATGTAATTAAATCTATAACTTAAACCCATTGCTCATTGCGTATCATTAGACATATGTATTTTACTTAATATAAATGCAAAATTACTGTAAAAAATTTACGCTTAAATTATGAACAGCTACTACAAATTAATTTATTCTTATTTTGATTCGATATATATATATATATGTATTTAGTTAATGAAGTTTCGTGTGTGTGTGTGTGTGTGCAGTATTTTTTTTATTTATATGAATTTGAATGTAGACATTGTAATATCGAAGTTGAGCTGTGTTTCATCTTTTTAGACAATGGCTTTAACAGGTGGTTTCTAGTAATGGATCAGGCTTTTGGTTAATGGTAAAGGGCATTTTATTGCTACTGCTTGCTGAATCTTTGGGGTTCTGTTTTACTGTTAAATAGTCATCCTTAAAGCTTTGACCAAGCACCGCTTTAACTGTATTATGATCCCCCTGATTTTCTTCTTGAATATTATCATCTCCATTACGTTTAGAGTTTCGCACATTGTTCACATTGCAATAGCTTAAAGACAACTGTGCAATCTTTTCCATGGGCTCCTGACGCATTTGATCTGACAATCGGCGAATATTAAGCGGTAACTCTTCTGTGGACTGTGTCGATAGAGATGAAAAACTATGTCTGGCCTGTGTTAAACTTGGGTGGCAAACACTAAGTAGATTCCGGTTTGAAGTTTCTTTTTTAAGTAATGTCTGTGACGGCGGCGGATTGTCATGACTGTTGGATACAGTTGGATTTATGATAGTGGTTTCATGTTTATGCTCTGCGAAGGGATTTTGGAACTCCTTTCGCCTACCGGGTGAAAAACTAGCTGATTTGATTTGAGAATCCGTTTTTGATATATGGTTCGTTGGCATAAATATATTATCTGGCGCGTTTAAATATTGTGGGGAAGATGGGGCAGATAGCATTGTGCTCAGTTCATTATTAGCAGCCTGTTTACGTTGCGGTTCCAAAAAGTATGATTTATCATATGATACGGAATAAAGTTCGTTTTTCCTGGAAGAAGTGGATTTAATTTGTTGAAATCGGCTTTTCCTTTGAGCGTGTAATGTTTCCGATGGTGCATCAGTTTGTCTTTTCACCCATGGATCAATATTATACGGTAAACTTATATTTTTCTCTAATTTGATGGAGCTGCTGGCTGCCATTAGCGTTTCTTTTTTCTTTATCCATGGATCTGAGGGATATGCTAAGCAGCCGGTACTTCTATTTGTTTTATCATATGAAAAGTTTGCTTTATTCACATCAATATTATTTGGTGAAGTTTGCTCCGATTTACTAATGGTAAATGTTTGTTGTTGTCGATTAATTTGATTGTCTGGATCTCTAGAAAACTGATTTATGGGCATTCCAAGAGTAACCGATGTGTTATTTTCATGTTCATCGGAAACAATAATAGCTTGCTGAAAACGATTTTTTTGATGAAATGGAGATTTAATTTTCTTTTTAACACCACTAATTGAAGCAGTTGTATCCACAGATCCCTTTACGAGTTCAGTTAGATCGTTACTTGTGCGATTAGATGGCATGGAATACATGTCGGTATCATGTTTCAAATGATGTGTTTTTGAAATCGATATATTGGTAGTATTAGTCTTTTTCGGATCGGACCCATTAGATGATGCATTTACTTTGTCACAGCTACACATTGCGTTTTTTGAATACACCTCCTTAGCATCTTTTTGTGGAAGTGGTACTTTGTTGTTTATATATCGACCGGAAAGTTTATTATTCTGATTATTCGGATGGAAATTTGGATGAATTGGCGAATGAGGGGATAGCAATGGTAGTGTGGGCGCAGCGTTTTTGTTTGGTTTAGTTCCAGTTACAATAAATCCATTTAAGTTTTCATTAATTTGATGCTTGTCTTTTCCTAACTGTTTGTTTTTACTATTTTCGCACATATTCTTTGAAATACCTATATTTGATAACTCTGAGGAGGCTTCTTGGGCTGTGGATAGAAAGCCCATGATTTTTTGCTAAAGAAATTTTTCTGCAAGAGGTTTTGTAGAAGTCGAGCTGGAATTTGAAGCACCTGTAAAAAGTAATACCGGATACCAATTTAAATTATTGCAAGTTTCAAATATTTATATATATAATACAAACCATCATTATCTCTTCGCTTGTTTGTAGAATCCAGACTTTTATTGTTTGTTGTTTCGTTACCGGTAGCTGTTGAAGTAGTCTGGGGTTTTGAATTAATTGCCACGGGATTTAAATTAGATGCTCCACTAGAACCGGTGTTATTAACTACCCCATCGACATTGTTCTTTAATTGTCATTTAATTAGTTCCACCGACAGAAACTTCCTTAAGCGTTCATAGTAATGCGGATGCAACTCAACATCATTATGTCCGGCTCCCTAGAGTTAACAAAAAAAAAAAGAATAACAATATATAAATCCAAATTGTTCTTTTAATTAAGGCTGTTTTTAAACAACCCAAGAATAAAAGAATTACCTCTACCCAGAAGGGTTCTACAGTTTTCGGACATCGCTCATATATACCAATTCCATGGGAAAAGTCAATGACTTCGTCGTCAGTTCCATGAATTACAAGCACAGGTGATTTGACTTTGGCAACTTTATCGATACTGTGTTTTTAGATAGAGGTATTAAATTAATTAAATGTGGGAAATGGCGAAAAAGTTTGAAAAAGTTACCTGGGAAATGCATCAAAGAACCATGTTCGTTTTGTGTTTCTGAACACAACTCGAAGTCCAGACATTAACGGCGAATGCAGTATTACAGCTCCAACTTCGTGACGCGATGCGAGATCAACTGTAGGGACAGTTCCAATGCTCTGACCATATAAGATTATTGTCTCTGGGCTTATATTGAATCTGTGAATACATTGCCAAGTAACAATTAATTGGTATTGACTAATTTTAAGTAAAAGAGTATTATACCTAGTCCGCATTGCCTGCCAGGCGGCTTCAATGTCTGCATATAGATTTTTTTCAGATGGTTTACCGCCACTCATTCCGTAACCGGAATAGTCATAGCCAAATATATTGCAATTGATTTGCGATCCCAAGGTGAGGTAGAAGCTACTCATTTGACCCAAATCAACGGCATTGCCGTGAGAGAAGAGAAGAGTGTACTTTGCATTCTTGCTGCACCGTACATAAATGCACGTAATCAAATTGCCACGCGATGTCCGAGTAAAAAAGGCTTCCACTTTCGATTTCTCACGTTCGGAATATTGCCTAAAATTAAAGCGAATAAGTTGATTGTTTATTTAATTTTGATAGCGCGGTTGCTGTTGCAAAAGCAATATAGTATTAACAATATTTTTTCATCTTGATAGCAATTGTGTGACATCTCACAGTGTTCAAATATTTATTTTGTTGGCATGTAACTAACCATTCTGCTCGGTCGAAGAGCTGCAAGTTATATTTGATGTTTGTGTCATCAGCTGGTGTCAATTTGTACGTTGGCTCTGGTGGCTGGAAGGCCAACTTGGCAGCTATTGGCCCGGGACATGGTGGACAGCAGAACATGCAGCACAACTCGCTAATGCTAAACATATTCCACTCTTTGTTAATTGCAACACAACGGAATGTAACTTTATTTCAACTTCGCACTACACGCTTCTTCAGGTGAACAAAGGACAAGAAAAACGTAGAATATGTAAGTTCAGACTCATTTGCTGTAGCCCGGCCCGATCGATTGAACAATTAGATCACAACACGAACATCACAATGCGTTCTTGGGCACAATTTTCGCCATAGTGAATTATCTGCAGTTAGAAAATTTAACTGTATTGTTTAATTTTAGTACTCTCAAATTTACTGTTAATAGAGATAGGGAAACAACCACAACTACCAATACCAATACACTTTGAAACGACCTAAAAAATACCATAATATGTGTGCTAGGACCAGTGTGACCGGCAACAGCCGTCTTAAATATACCTAAAACCAAAGTTAAAGTTTTGCTAGAGATGAGTGTATGAGAAATGAAGAGAATTGAAACACATCGTGTAGCAAGGCAAAGTTATAACATATTGTTGTCAAACAAATGCGGAATCCAAAAAAAGTTTGTTTTCAATGCCGGTCAGTTTGAAGTAAGTGTATGCACAGTGGGCTAGAACCTAATTTTTTTAAGCGAGGGGCAGTGTGACCAGCTGCAGCTTATAAAAACATATCTAAAACCAAAGTTAAAGTTTTGCTAGAGATGAGTTTTTTCAAAAACCGATAAAAATAAACTTAATGATTTAGATGTTTGTGTTATTACTATCTTATATATTTGTAAAGAAAATCCAATATGCAGTGGTGTAGCAAAGGGGGGGGGGGGGGGGGCGGGCCGCATCGGGTGTCACCTTTTTTGAGGTGACACCCAAAAAACAACTCTCAACTTCTCTCAACTTTAAGAACAATGTACAAACAAAAAATAAATAAATCGCAAGCACAAAAATTTCGTTTTCGGGGATTCCTCTACTAGCACTAGCTCAGCTCTATGTTTAATTCGGGGATTCCCGCAAAAGATCGTGGGGGATTCCCCAACATTTCTCATTTGTTTCGTGAAGTGTAGAGCTGGGAATCCATCGATGGTTGCACCACTCGATATTTTATCCATCGATGGAAAAAACCATCGATACTATCGATGGTTCCATCGACGAAACTGCTTCAAAAATAGAGGCACTTCGTTTTTATATCGAAGAAAAACGGGATCACATTGTGAAAGAGGTAATAGACATTGCAAAAAAGAAAAATCAGAAGACTACGATATTCCAACAGAAAAATGACTTCGGCATAAAAAACGGATGGTTGGTGAGATGGCCAGCGATGCAGGTCTCACACTGAAAGAGGAACTTCAAAAAGATGTGTTGGAATGTCTTGACAGATTCAGAGTTGAACTCCAAACAAGATCGAAGTTTCTTCAAGATGTCGCTTCATTGTTCGAGATCGTACAAACTAATGCTTTGCTTTTGGCGAACACTGAAGAACTGAAATCAGCTACATCTACATTTACTGATTTTTATGATGAGGTCTCAGAAACCGAATTACTTTTGGAGATATCAAAACTGCTAAGGCACTTAAAAGCCGCTAATGTTACGGTTACTGACTGGGTGTCTCTAGATTTTTTAAAGTTTATTGTAGAATGGGATTTTACAGAATCTCTTCCAAATCTTATGATTGCACTGAAATTGTTCATGACAATACAAAATATAAATTTCGATGAAGTTATTGCTGAGTTTGCAGCTGTCAAAGCTAGAAAGAAGATATTTTAATTGTATAACAATACCTTTTCTGTCTAAGTTATTGTTGTGTTTTGTTATTTCTTCAATATTATAAATAATAAATGATCCATGACCTTTATCATATAAAATTTATTGCTTTTTACTTTCGATGGGGTGACACCACCAACTTCAGCACCGGGTGCCACCCAAGGTAGCTACGCCACTGCCAATATGTACATATTAATATTAGTTACAATGAATGTGTAGTTTGATTTGAGCAATGCAGATTTCTTTTTTAATTTTTTCTTTGTAATTTTAAAATAGCTGTTACCCAAAAAAGGAACGTTACGGCTATTTATAATATAAACAAATCCCGTTTAACACATATAATACAAACGCTTTCAATTTGAAATATATCCGCTTAAAATTAAGTTTAGTTGGTCCTATGGGAATTATTCGACATTGTAAAAAATGACAGAGTTGCTGGACTTTACTTTCGTTCGTGGAGCAATACAAAGTTATGTATCATCATAATGACAATATCATTTAATTAAAATAACATAAATAAATTAAAGAAGGTACACAAAAGGTGTGTATTGTTATTTGCAATAGTAACTGTTGCCTAGGTACTCGTGCGGTCTTATTCTGTTGCTTTTTCTACAAATACTTTTGACTAGTTTATTACATTATAATATTGAAAATAATAAATAAATTATTGTTAATGCTGAGGTATTATTTTAACTCAGTTGCTGCAACTATATTTAACTATAATTTTACTGTGCTCAAAAATTTATTAAAAATAAAAACAATTTGTTATGGCTATGAAATCGTAATTTATTACCATTCTGTAAATATAAGGAAGCAAGTGCCGCATACACTTCTTGATCAATAAATTTAACCCACACATTTGAATAAAATTGTATTTTATTATGAAATTTATTGATCTAAAGGATAGTGGTAAAAACCTTTCAGAAAATGTCATCGGACACCTTGACTAAAACGCCAAATTCGCTTATTTGTTTGAAAATCGTTAACAGTCGTTTTTGGTTCTCCAATACATTTTTGTTAATAAACCAATTTAAATTGGTTCGCAATAACAAATACTTACATACATACTTACACTACATACTCCAACACCGTAAATCAGTTTTATAAATATGTATATAACTTATCGGTTTTGATAGCTAATGCTAGTGAATCTATTGGAAGACAAACCAGTTGAACGAGATTCCTGGTGTGGTTTGACACATTTTTGGATATATTTTCTCGATATTTCATCTGATATGATTTGGGGAATGGGTGGTAACTAAATAAAAGAAGTTCCTACCTTTATCCATTATGGGGAATCATAACTTAGAATAACGTAAAAGTTTACTAGTTGATAAATTTGTACATAGTACGAAACTTGTAAATTCCTTGTAATAAACATTTTATTAAGCTTTTCTTACTCAACATACATTAAGAAACTTAAAACAACTAAAATGATGAGATAGATTAAGTGCTTAAGTCTATATATTAACTTGTCTAATTTGCATAAATATTCACTTACTTATGTGCACTCGCACATAATTCAAAAACTAGAATATCACAAGTAATGTGCGAAGTATTACCAATTCGCTATAAATTCATATTGATGTAGTTACATATGATTTCATACACATATTACCCTATAATAGATGTACATATAGTAGTAGTTAGTTTGGTGGGAATTTGTGTTTTTAGAATACGGGTAAAGGACCATTATAGTAGTCCAGTAATTGTTCCTGAATCTGTTGGTGAGCGGATATCCCGTGTTGGACATTATATAACATATTTGTGAATGTTGGCGAACAGAACTGATATTGGCTTACTAATTGATTAAAACTAAATGGCAATATTTCCTCGCTAGCATTTCTTCGAATAACGCCTTCTTGTATTCCATAATTAACATGCTCAAATTTCTTGTCATCTGGAGCTATCAGACTCTCAATTGTAAAGTCCCGTTTGGGTCGAGTCGGTGTATTGTGATCTAATTCCCCAAACTTTGTTGGAATTAATAACTGTTGAAAATGAAATTGTGGATTCTGGTAGGTGGATGCGTTGACAAGATCGCTTGCTGTGCTCTGCTCCTTGCCGGCGTTATAGGTTTTCATAAAATTCCAATGAGGTGTCTCTGGTTCATAGACTTGTTGGGAAAACATTTTCCGATATGTCGATAAGGTTGCCATCTCGCAGTTTAGTAGATCCTTTTCCAACTGTTTTACCCGAAAGCGTTTACGCCTTCGCAACAAACTACCGTTCTCGAACATGTCAAATGCCTTGGGATGCAGAGTCCAGAAAGATCCTTTGCCTGATTTGGTTACGTTGCGAGGCACTTTAATGAAGCAATCGTTGAAACTCAAATTATGCCGCAGGGAATTTTGCCATTTTTGAGTATTTTTGCGGTAGTAGGGAAACTGCTCCATAATAAATCGATATATTTCACTAAGTGGGGCCATTCTTTGCGGCGAATGTATAATAGCCATTGCAGTCAATGAAATATAAGAATAAGGAGGCTTCTGGTCGTTGTAAGTAATTTTCAGTGGCCGTGGCATTTTAACGTTTCTTAAATGAACAAATTTCTTGCGTACACGATGTTTACTCGACGGCAGCAGCGTTTGGACTGACGCTCGAAACTGGATTGAACAGGGTCTTGCACCGGCAACAAATTTCCGACTTCTATTGAACACGATATTCTCTATGCGACTGACGTAAAAGTAAATGAAACCCCATGTTTTATTGAAGCAAGTCTTAATGGGGGAGGAGAGAGCACATTTACGTGAAAGAGATGCCAACACCTGGTTAAACATATAAAAAACTGGTTGGTGTTTTCGTGATTGGTTGCCCACGCAGCCAATACGCTTAATCCAGTCGAAGAAAATTGGGGCTGGGCTTAAATATAAAAAATTAAATATATATTTGCACATACATACATACATATGTATAAAATTACTTTTAAGGGATGCGTTCATATAAGACATTTCCTATTTATCACTACTTAATTATTGTTCTTTTTTTCCCCTATCACCCTAGATTCATCCATTATATACACAGTTATTTATATGTATATCATATTTATATTTATCTAATTATATTAAATTATATTTACTAACTAGAGCAGTTTATTTTTTTAATCCTCAATAGCTTTGTTACTAATGGATTACAAAAGACAAACGTATTTGGTATTAATAAAGCAATCTTGTAGATAAAGTGAGCCATTTTTTGTAAATAAAATAAATTCAGTACGTACTATGTCTTAAATTTAATTTAAACTTCGGACATATCTGAGTTAAATGTTAAAAGATTTTTAATTGTTAAATCAAAAAAAATTTCTACTAATCGATCATTATGAGAAATAATTTTAAGAGATCATTATTCTGAATTAATTAGAAAATGACTTACAGTAAAGAAGTCCGAATAATATTAAAACGTTCGTCTTCAAGAAAAGTTTCTGTTATTATTATATAATTACAACGAAATTGTCTACATCAATTATCAGTAATATTTTGCATTCCAAATTTAATCTGTACGCCATATTATAGAATCGGGCTTAAACCTGTTACCAAGGGTCTGCAGGCAAACGGTTCACATTCTCATTCTAGCGATTTATCCTCAGGAAAACTCCATCTTGTGATTTGAATATATTGTTTTAGTCATCAAATAATACAACGGTGTCGACTTTGGAATGAAATAGAGATTTAAATAAATTTGCTATAACAAATATTTGAACTAAATTTTCAATTTAATTTTCTACTTTACGGGAGGTCTTTATATAGGCAAATATTTCTGATTAGATAATTGATGCTTAAAAAAATATACTTTATAAATATAGTTGTATAACTTTCTTTAATACGGGTGCAAGCCAAAATTTCTGAAATTATTTCAGAATCTAGAGATTTCTTTTTATCAAATAACGATAAACATTTTTTTATTAGTTATATATTTCTATATAACTATTCTTAGTCGTTACACAAAATAACCATCAGCATTGTTAGCCATGTTTGTTTTCTTATTTTAAGTTAAATAATCCACTTAACCCAAGGAGGGTTGAAATAGTTGCTACTATTGAAATTTTTCGTTCCGGTTGGATGCGAGTTAAACAAAAATAATAATGAAAAAATAAAAAAACGTTCGAAATACGAAAGGTGCATTGCCATATAAACGATGGCGGCTTATATTGACGAGAGGATAAGCGGATAATACTTAATTAATCTTTTAAATAACGACCTACAAAATAAATGGTGTGAAGTAATAACATGTTTAACAACACGATCTCGATTTTGACTTTCAAATACAGAACGCTTCGCAAACGTTAAGCACAGACAAAATCTTTGTCTGTAGTCGTCGGGCTAATAACTATCAGTATTTATTATTTTTCATCTGGTGGGATTTTGTCTGCTTTGTATTGCTTTATACTCGTCAGGAATAAATGTTTGAAAGCAACAAGCCGCCAATTTATTGAAGGCTAACACACTAATTTGAGGAGTTGAGTTGTGTTTACCCTGAGGATGTATGTATGCTCGTATGTATTTTGGTTGAAGCCAAAGCCGCAGTGCATCTTTCATGTTTCTACCTGCAACATAAATATGCCAAAAACCTGATGCCCAGTTGGAATTTGGCTAAAATAGCCACTTTGCATTTCAACACTTTTTTTGTTTGTATGCTACTTATACTAGTAATTAAGCTGTAATTATAAAACTTATTCTAAGCTATGTATATAGCAAAAGGTGTTTTGTTTGCAAAACGTATTAATTAAGAAAAGAGTTCACAGAACTACGGGATAGTTTATAATAAATTTAAATATTTAAAAACCAATTACATAGTTACTAAAAGGGCAAAAAATACTTCACTTTACTAGTATTTACATAAAGTCTTATCCTTTCCATAAGTTTCAATACACTTTTCCGAAACTTCTGCACATTTTCTACTGTACCTTTTTTTTTGCAGGCACTGGAAGCTCTATCAAGCCTTGTTTATCGTTATAGTGTCGACGTGGACGAGGTGAGAACGAACATCGTCAACTCGTTCCTTTACCTTACATCATTCATCTTGCTGATTGTAAAGAATATTGAAAGCAGAATTCAGCATCTATGCGTTTGCTGTAGATTTCCAAATGTCTGCGTAAATGATTGAAGAGAGTTGTGGCCGAGAGTTTTTCTCGTTTCATTTCGCATTGAATCGAAATCAAATTAAAGTTAGTGGTGTTTCTTTTCTTATGTGTGTGTATGCGTAGACGAAGGCGGAACACATTGTATATTTTGCAATTTGAACAGCCTCAAGTTGCGGCATCCAGTCTTTAAAGTTTGAAAGTGTGTGTGTGGTTATGCGTATAATAAGAGGTGTGCTCAGACATCAGGCTAACAAACAGGCCGCGCACACAAGCAGCCACAGTAAAATCACTTCGATGGAAGCCATAATGGCTTGAGCGAGCTCCTTTCTACGAACCAAGAAATGACTACCAATTTGAAAATGCCGCCTTTGACTTGCGAGACAGTGTGGCGATGTGCTCCCGCTCGATCAAGAAACACCATTTGATGATGCAAAAGTGGAGAACGCTGATATTCTCAGCGAGTCCATGGGTCCAGCATTTTTACCTTGTTTTTTTTTCTCTTCTTTCCTTCTGTGCTTTGTTGTTGTTGTATTTAGTGCAACAGGGCTTTTTAAGTTTTGTGCCAACGTATTTTAGTTCACATTTGCACGAGGGGTTGATTGCATTGAAATTTTAACCAAATTAAGGTATATTAGTTTTGGCAAGTTGGTCCATATGCCAATTATAATCTTAAATGTAATCTAAAATAAACATAAAAGTGTTTATTTCTGGCCTAAATATATATGGAAAAGCTAAAACGTTTGTTGTTAACATAAATAATTTGATCATCTTATATTTTATTGCCAAAATTTATGATTTTTGTGCTGTTTATTAAGTTCAGTAATTTGCAGTCTATGTAAGTAAGAGTATTTAAAGTTCGACCCTCGGATTAATATATTAAATTCTCTTTTTTTTTTGCCAAGGTCTTTTAACTGCTTTTGATCTGAATAGCCGGATATTCAATTCTGTAAAAGAGGTATTTGCATCCCACAAAATGGATGCAAAATCTAAACTTGAATAACCATTTAAATTAAAAATCGAAAAATAACAAATAAATTATAAAATTATATATTGCAATTTGTCAAATATTTTTTTTGGTTTAATTAAGCTACAACAGTTTGCAAAACATATTGTAATCAAATATTAGCCATAATTAGTATGAACAATGGGCATTATGTAGATATATGTTTGTTTGTATATTATTTATACTTGTGGATATGCATTTGTTAACTTGCATGACAAACCCACCTCCAGATAAAAATGCCAAGTAATGCTAAGTAACTTAAATAGAATGTACACGTGACATTTGTGGTTGTAAATTATGAAGTGGCAGGCGAATGCTCAATAACAAGTGGCTCAAATGCTATTGCGGCTCATTAACTCTTCATGGCAATTTAAAAGCCACACAACCCGACTCTGTTGGTAAAATGAAACTTATTTTGTTGCATTGTCAGGACTGTTGCCTTTCTTTCTTTATTCTCAACAACACAATGCCTTTTGCCTTTTGGCATTGCCGTTACCCTTGTCGTCCGTCATCTTAACGCATTCAGCATCCCTTATTGTAAATAGGCCAATCATTTTGTTAATATTAAACTGCTACACCATGACGATCCTTTTAAGATGTTATATGTTGATATGTATTTCCTTGATTTATGGTATCATTACATTTATTAGCCTTTTCACTCTTTATTTTGGATTACATCTGATTGGATATAATCACATAATATGACGAAAGACATTTGATTTATTTATTTTCTTAAAGGGAACAATTTCTTTTAACCTGTCAAGCTTGACGAAACACTTGCAACAATTGGATACATCTCTGATTAGTTCTTTCCAACTCTCACGATCATTTACCAAGGCTATAAAAATTTTATTATTCATAACTAAAATATATGCTTTAATTTTTAATTGTGGAGCTATGAAAAAACCTTTTTTTTTAATGCCTAAAATAATTGATATTTGTAAAATAAATTGATTGTTTCCTTTTAATACAATAGAGTAAACGCAGACTTATGTCCGTCGGCAAGACTTAAAACAAACGTTTCTACAATCACACATATTGAAATTGTAATGACCAACTGATGTAAAAAAAAGAAAGTATTGCCAAAATTTACCAACTATAAACACATACAATATTGGTCAAAGGAGGTATTTCTGTTCGAGTTAGTTTTTAACTTTATTGGATTCTTCTTTGATCTGCCCCGGCTGAAAAACATTAAAAGAAAACATGGGCATTTCGATGGTTTTGTTAATGGATTTCTATAAAGGTATCCAACTGTTAAAGAAACCGCTTGCAAGAAACCCCACGGCGGTAATTTTGAAGCCATCACACCTTTTTATTTATATATGTATGTATGTATATATGTATGTACATATGTATATTTAATACATTTAAACGTTTGTGTATACAAATTGCTTAACACGCGTGAAACTACTTATCTTTTGGTTTTGGTAAAATTCAATATTTACATCATCTGAAAAACCGATGATTTTCTGATTACACATTTTGTGTCCAATTGTAATGTTTTATGTTAACTAATTAAATAAAATTGAATATTATCATTTTTGGGAAAATTTATATATTTCGAGTTATTTCAAGTTACAAAATTCGATTGCACAAGTCAACTGACCAGAGCTTCGTTAAATTTCAGACCATTAGTCGTGACCGATCGTTCCTATAGTAAACCAATTCCAATAGAAATTTGTAAATATGCTGAAAAGTATTTATACACAAAATTTCATAATATTCGATTAAAGAACAAGAAAGTTTTTAATGTTAAATCGTATTCTCGACCAACAGTTCCTTTGGGAGCTTTATGATATAGCCATTTGATGGTGATGATGATTGAGATTGTATATTGCCTGCGGCCAAAAGACGCCTTAAGACAAAATATCAGCTCTGTAGCTTTAAGGGTCTTGGAGGAGATTACATTGATCCAAACAGACAGACTGACGAAGGATAGAAGGGAGGCTCAACTCAGCTCGTCGTGCTAATTAAAAATATTTACATATATACTTTATATGTATAATCGGAGATGTTTTCTTCTGACCAAAATTTAAATACCAATTTTGCAAGGCTAAAAAAACTTTATTTTTCCAATAATATTTTAACAAAATAAAGAAGAACTGTTTGTTTTTATATATGTCTAAGTCTATGTAAATTTCAGCTCCAGAATTTCTGAAGAAAAGTTGTCAAATGAGTTTCTCTCTTATGTGGATACTCGTTTTGCTTTCAATTATTTATGCATATTAAAGGTAGTTAACATTTTAAATCCTTGTTTGGGATATTATAATTTTTATCAATTTGTATATTTTAGCCCAACATGTCTGACTGCAAAACTGGTATCTCTCCCTCTTGCTACCAGAAACCATGAAAAATAAAAACTGGTTTTAAAGGATTCTTTCACTATATGAAGTGCTTAGCCAGCATCAAACTTTTGGTAAAGGAATTTCAGAATTCTTGGTCATTTATATTGATTTTTGTAAAACAAACAATCCATTTGTCATAATGATTGTTTTGCCCTGATTTGTACATACATATATACGTATATATAAGTTAGCAACAATAAAAATCATATTTTTGTTTTGCCTGTTTTCGTTTAAGTAATTATTACAAACAAAAGAGAAACATCACTTCCATTCACAGCGGGAGGTAAAAGAGAAGCTGCGCTCAAATCTTTCAACTTGCCGCTAATTTTCTATCACAAAACTGGTTTCGATCTATAGGGATTACCACAGTGTATATCCCAAAACAAATATAATTAAATAATGAAGCGTTAAAACCAAAATTAATGTGAGAGCGGCATTTTTTCATCATTATACATACTTAAATACATATGGGAAAGCCTTAAAAAACCAAAAATATATAAAGAAAAAAAGTAAAAATAGGAAAAATAAACGATGTAAACAAAATTAAAGACTATGATTAGAGCGATATTTATGTTTTTTTTTTTTTTTTCAAATGCATGCTTAATCGATAATGAAAAATAGTTGAAATTAAAAATATTTCAATGATGAGATGCCCTTTTAAGTATTCAAAATGTTTTTGGTTCATATATTAATTACCATATTTAGTTCTCCATTCCTTTAGAAAAGGAAAACTTATTCCAGTTTATTACTCCTACCGTTTTAGCATGGCAAAATAATCACTTCTTTCTTCTGTTCCATTAAATTTTCGGCATTTTGTAATTATATAGAATATATATATGTATTTGGTCTTTACATATATGTATTGGGCATTAATCGAAAGAGAAGATAAACCTAAACAATTTGTGGTAAATGATGCAAAAATTTTGTAGTTTATATTCCCGATTATAAAGAATCATTGCATGATATATGAGAGCGAAAAATAATATGGCTAAGTCAATACATAAAAGGGAAGAACGAATCTGCCAAATTATTGATGATGGTTTGTTTACGGTACGGTCACTATTAAGCGTTAAAAATATTCTTTGCGGTGCGATGGTGTCGATGAACATACATAATTGGATGGCGGCAGTAATAATACATTTTGGCCGCAACACAGAAAAACCACTCACGCGGGCACCGAGAACTCTTTTTCCGTCCCAACATGAACATCATTGCCAGTTATTGCAAAAATTCTACACTAATGCTGGACACCCTACATATATGTGGGCACCTACATACACTATATAGGCCAACAAGTAAATTGGCCACCTTAACTAAGGAAAGATGTACTCAAGTTAAGTAGCTCGCGGAAGAGTAAGGGAATCTCTCTTTCTCTCTCTCTTTGAAACCAGTATGCTGGAGATGCTTTACCTTTTTTTTTTGTTTTTTGGTTTTTTTTTTTTTTCTTGAGTGGCGACGGAATGTCTTTTGGTTAAAGCAATTTGATGAATAATCGCTGACGGCTGCTTGAGTTCCAAGTTAAAGGAATACACTCAAAGCATCACCGAGGTGTTGGCTTCAGCTGTAATTGAGTTGGATTCGTTTTTAACCTTATTTTCTTTTACCGCTGATGCAGTGTCTAGCAAAAAAAAAAAAAAAAAGTTAAAACAAAAAACAAAAATACAATTGATCCATAAACTTACTTACAATTTAGACATTGTTTTTAAACATTTACATTGGAAAATAACTTTTTAAGGTCTTACTTAAAGTAAAAGAAAAAATTTATTTGCATCCACTTTTAAAAAATATTTTCGATATAGAAAATTTCTCTAAATTTTGTAGTGCTCTGATAATCCTTAAAGCCCATAAGATATGTCTGTTTATAGTTTGGCATAAACTGATTAGTTGGATTATTTATGTGCTTTTAATAAAAAATTTGTATTATTTTTTTAATCAGAGGAATTTATTCAAATATCTTAACATTATTCTCTATCAACGCTTTATAATTTTTTTGCATTAAGATTCTTAAGGAATCAGTTTTCAATCCCATTTAAACATTAAGGAAGAAGGACACACGAATGCAAAAAGGGTCTTCACTTCTAATGAGGGAACCAGTATAAAATTTCTAAATGTTTCTTTGCCAAAATTATTTATATACATAATATCTTTTATTTAGGAAAAAACAATTACTTCTTAATTACATTTGGTTTTTTAAATATTTCTAACATTTTCATAACCAACTTTTATTTTTGCCTTTTCCTTTTCATTATTTTTCACTTTGATCAGATTTAAATTAGTCGAGTTGGAATTTTTCTGCCCGATTTAACCTGCTATAAAAATCTTTCTCAGATTTGGCATTCAAAAGTCTGTAACAGTTGAAAAACTTTTTGAGGTATAGATCTGAAATTTAAAATGTGTATATGGACTTGGAAAACTTTATAAAGGTAAAAAACAAATAGCCGGAACATTTTAAAGAAGACCGATATTGCTTTTCAATAATTCTGTAATAAAAAGCGTAAAATGTGAATTGAAAATATACGATAATTGGTTATGATAATAGTTATATCGAACTAGTAGAGATGCATATACAATATCAAGTTGACTTTTTATCAATGGTCTAAACAAAAAAAACTTAAAATGTTATAAGGTTATGGGTTTGCTTCCTTTTTAATGGCAGGACTTCAAGAATATAAAGATACCATAGCAAAAGAATTAGTTCTGGTGATTTCTTAACTTGGGTTGATGTACCATCTGATTTCCTTTTTTTTTGTGCAGATGATTACAGTTGTTAACTACAAAATTTTTCACCTTGTTATTAATTAGTAGCCCATCAGCAAACAGTCTTAAATTCTACAAATTGCCGTTGGAAATAAATAAAATTGGTAAATATTCAAAGAGTTCATATCGGGCATTTAAGCAATTCCTGAAACTGAGATAGTAGTTATCCTTCCAGTCGCAACCCGTCGAAAAGTAGAAGTAGTAGGAGGCATATTATCGATGTTAGCAAAATAGTAAGTGAGAGCTACTACTAAAATTGATTAGTTTAGTCTCTAAAAAGGTATATCGGAATAATTCTACATTAAAGTACAAAAAGTATTTGAGTGACACTAAGTATTGCCAAACAAATTATGACATTAAAAGATCAAAGATCCATTTTAATGCCAACCAGTAAAAATCTAGATATTTGTCTATAAGAACTCTTTTGTTACATGGCTTAATAGAGACCCAAACTTTCTAGGACAGTCCTTTACCTTAAAGGTAAATCGTCGATTTAATTTAGACGAGTCAACCTGATGTATATAAGTATGTATGATTTCGTAGTCGTAAACAATTGTGATATGGAAAAAGTTCGATTTTTAAGAACGTTTTTTATAAGATATTGTAAACGGATTCTGAAGCTTTGTTGTAATCATCATATTTTAAAAATTAAAATAAAGTTTGCTTTAAACAGCATTTGTTTGGTTTACATCAACAAAAAAAGTTGAAATATTGAGCTCCCGAGCGGTAAAATAGGAATTTCATATATCTCGTAAAGCTGTGAATTTCGACAAATTGACTCTAAAATACTAACTTAGTATTTTGTCTAGGTTTTAAACGGCATTACTTGGAATGCAACGAAATGATTAAGGAAATTTCTGTTAAAAGGAGGTTAAAAAAAAGGATATACATTCATAAAGTTCTACATCTTTATTCCGCCAAATTTCAAAATATTGTAATTAGTTTCAGAATCTGTAGTTCAGTCATAAGCACTTTGTAAGTTTCCATAAAAGATCTGTATTGCCTCCTTATTCAAACCGACTCTTACTGCTTAGTAAATTTATTAAAAACTTCTATTATAACTTTATTTCTTCCTAAAAATGTTAAAAACTAAAATTATTTGTTGGATTAATATTCAATAATTTTATAAATGGCTACAGACAGTAAAATTTTGTAGATTCAGAATTTGGAAGATTTCAGTTCTTTCAAAAAAAAAAAAAGAAAATACCGACACGATACTTGAAAGTAAACTTAAGACAACAACTTCTGAAGACAATTTTTAGTAGTCCGATTAATTCAAAGAAGTATCCATATCTTTATATTATTGAAAAGTTAGAAATTTGTACAAAAACTTTACATATTTGCGCAATTTAAAATTAATTTTTAAATATCTAAATGGATATATTCAATTTACAAAAATACTGATATATTTATAGATTAAACCAAAAGGTCAATGTAAAAAAAATAGAAATTAAATCTTTTCATATAAACCGATAGAACGTTGCCCTAAGAAATTATATTGATACGCATCAGAGGCTACAGTAAATGTATAAAAGGAAGAAATTGCAATTTCTTTTTGTTGTTATTGACTTTGGTAAAACTTGGC
Source organism: Drosophila austrosaltans (assembly GCA_035045865.1). Taxonomy (NCBI): domain Eukaryota; kingdom Metazoa; phylum Arthropoda; class Insecta; order Diptera; family Drosophilidae; genus Drosophila; species Drosophila austrosaltans. The sequence goes on along the minus strand of JAWNOQ010000049.1, from coordinate 292,155 downwards.
CAATAAATAAGAATTTGCAACTTAACAAACATTTAAAATTGCTGCATTTGCTTGCTTGTATAACGTGTGTTTTTGCCTGAATTCTTTCGTGTCTAAGTGGAATTACCAAGGAACTGATATTAGATAGTCTCCCAAATTAAGCTAACTACCATTTGAAAAATCAATTGAAACACAAGTTGGAAAGACATTGCATTTGGGAGTCGACTCAAAAGTATCCAGTATGCTGATGATTACCTTTATTTACTATATGTATGTATTGGAAGGAATTGCCACAACGTTGCATTAGCTGGGCATTCCCTTTAAGTCCTTTTTCTAGTTCTTGTATCCGTGTATATAATAACAACAACAACAAAGTCTGCTATTATGTAGGTATGATTATTTATTTATTTGGTGGGTTGCGAGTCTTGTTTTTGCGCAAAGCAGAGCAACCCTCAGGTTGGCATTGCTTGGTCCTCCGGAATGTTCATTCTACCTCAACGTTCACACATTATCAATGGATGGATACAGAGATTAAACAGTGTCCTTATCGCATCACTGTTTTGTGGGAGTGATCTCTCTCTAGGTAGGCATTCTGCATTCCAAATTCACTCCAGTCGTAATATTTGTTTTTATACATTCGATATTTTTTGTATTGGAACTGTTTTAATTGTTAAACGTTTTTGCAAAGTTGAAGGAATACTAATTTACAAAATCAGTATACTTTTATAGGTAAATCAATCTATTTACATTCATTTTGTCATTGGAACTTTGATCACTTTAGATAAATAATTCTTAATTAAAATAAATAATTTATTTTTACATATAATTTACTTAGTTATGAATAACATTTCAAATTGCAATTTTCACACATTTTCTACTTACATAACTAGAACTATAGAACTATAGTATATATCTGTATGTCAAGTTGGACCTACTAACCTTAATACAAAAGGAACTACGTTTATAAGGATATACATGCCCATTAATAAGTCTACACATTGAAATTCAGTAGTTTCAAGACCAATCTACTACTATATCGTTCGCATTCCATCTTCGATTCTATTCTGAACATCCGGTGACCGATACGTTTGCGACGGTGCGGTAAGTGCAACATTATTGTAGTAGCTGTTATGCATATTAGCGATGGGTGTTGTCATCATTAGCAATGGATGCGACATGGCCAGTTCATAGGTGCTGCTAGGAATACCAGATGGTTGAAATGTTCCCGACGCAATACCGGAAACATTGACACCGGCCGCGTAGTGAAGAAACGGTAGATGAGCTGCTGCTGTTATCGTATGCAAAGGCGGGAGTGGACGTTCACGTTGATCCTCTGTGCAGATGGGTCGTGATACGGACAAAAAGTCATCGGAGGATGTTCGCGTTCGAGAATGCCTAGATATATCGGTATAAGTATTACCGCACTCCACCACATCTATATCGGCACGATCGTCCTCATCCTCTTCTTCCTCCGAGTGATGTTCTGGTTTATCGGGTGTTATCAGGCTCTCAATTGTGAAGGAACGCTTTGGTCGAAAACTTATATTTCCTTCACTATCCGAATTGGTAAGGGAGCGCAAATTTGACATTGTCATGTCGGCCAAACTTGTGCTATCAGTGCTGGACAAGGCAATCTGTGCAGGATCGGTAACAGTTGCGCTATGTCCCATGGGCGTTGGCAGGCGATTTGTTAAGTGAGGCATATGAGCAGCAGAATCAATCCTCATGGATGCATTATTGACATCCAACGGCGGTAAATGGGCGACATTATTGCCATTCCGAGCGGTAAAGAAAAATCGATTGAGATTCGCCAGAGCAGTTAGTTCCTCGTTGAGAAGGTCCTTGTCGTTTTTATGAAGTTTAAACCGCTTTCGGCGCCGCAATAAACTTCCGTTTTCAAACATATCGAATGCTTGCGGATGTAGAGCCCAATAAGCACCTTTACCCGGTCTATCCGGACGACGGGGAACCTTTATAAAGCAATCGTTAAAGCTTAAATTGTGGCGAAGGGAGTTCTGCCAGCGCTGGGTATTCTTCCGATAGTACGGAAAACGATCGGTTATAAACTTATATATGTCGCTAAGAGGTAACATCTTTTCCGGTGAGCTCCAAATGGCCATTGCAGTCAATGAAATGTATGAATATGGAGGCTTCTGATCGCCGTAGGACTCACGCGAGGGTCTTGGCATTATTTTTTGTGCGTTAGATTAATGATTTAGTTTATTATTTTAAGCAGGAGGGAGTTGTTTTTGTTGTTGTTTTTGCTTTAATTCCACATCACTGATACGTCTACATATATTTCTATTGACTTTTGAGATTTTATTTTTGTGTTGCACTTTAATTTATTTTGCGCGGTAAACTTCTTTTGCAAGATTTATTGTTAGTTTGCTTGCATTGAACATTATTATTACGATTATTATTATTATTGTGTAATATATTTTGTTGTTTATATATTTTGAATTTATGGGTTTTATGCTTATGAAATTCTCTTAGCACGACACCTCTCACTCGCCACAATGACACCGGCAATATGTGTTTGTGTGTGCAAAAATGATGTATTATCCGATTTGGGAACACAATGTTCTATAGTGCTCCGACACGACATGACGGGAGCGACGGCAAAATAAGAGCGGCGCAATAAACTCTGCCTCTGCACGACTACTACGTTTGTGATAAGCTCGCTCCAGCGACAACACCAACACCGTCCGTCGAATGTAAAAGCGCTCTCACTGAGGTTTTCCTGGCCTGGGCCCGGACCTGGCAAATTACCATCTAAAGCTGAAATCCGAATACGTGAGCGGCAGTGGCAGCGACAGCGAAGTTGAGGCGAAGATAACGATAGAGACAAAACAAACGACAACAAACGAAGAACACGGGTACACAAAAAAAAAAAGGAAGAAAAAAAAAAAATTACTGTTTCAGCAGACTAACAGACGACGTGCCGGTTATTGTACTAAGTACTAAAGTGAGCAATGCAGTACAACCAACCACAGTGAGCAATGCAATCAAAATATAATCACTCACATCGTTGCCCCCGTGCTCTCTCCCAACGACCATGCATCATCCCTCCAAAACGGCGAAACTTCAAAGAAGAGAGCCAAAGTAAAGAGTCTGAGATTTACTAAGCGGACGAAAAACAAAACCAGTCTGGTCAGAGCCCAAACCACACTACTACCCAATGCGAACTATGGTAAAGAGGCAAATGGTGAAGTGAAGCAAACTTGATGGTGGTGGTGGTGGTGGTGGTGGGGATAGTGTTTCCGACCAGGCTTAGGTCCCAAACTGCAGCAAATACAATCGACAAAAGAGCAGCCGCCCCGGCAGCTGGTTTAGCTCTGTCTTTTGGCTCTGACTCTGGCTCTGGCTCTGACTTTGACTCTGGCTAGCGGCCCAATGCGCGCGAGGTGTTGAAAAAGAAAATTACAACCACTTTACCGATTTACTGATTTTACGTTTTCATAATCTTGTTAGTTAATTTGCCTGGTTCGGGTACAAACTTGACGGCGATTCTATACAATACAGCAAACAGAAAGCATACTTGCCACTGCCACTACATTCGGCGCACGTGTACTTTAACGACGGACTTCTGCATCTTTGGTAACTCTAATTAAAAAACTAAGGAATTTATTTCTATTTATTCATGATGTACAGAGATTGTGTATTTGCAGTATTTATCAGATATGTACATCTGGAATAGCCTAATCAATTGATAATGATTTATTGAAATTGCTATCATTTTACATTTCAATATCGACTCAATTTAGCAATTATTAATATTATTCTTTTTATTCTTATTAATTCTTCCGTTTCTGTTCAAAGAGAACGTTTAATTTGGTCATAATTAGGCTGTTCATAGCGATAATGAGGTACTCGTCATCAAATATGTAGTTAGCCAGAAGAAGCGAAATAAACGATTGTGGCCCTAACAATAACAGCAACAGCAAAGCGAACAGCAAAGCGAAAAACAAAACCAGTCTGGTCAGAGCCCAAGTGAAGCAAACTTGATGGTGGTGGTTCCGACCAGGCCAAAACAACTCTCCGAGAGAGAGAGAGAGAGCGATTTACTTTTACAAAATGGAACTTCAATGGGGTTGGTCTTACATTTTGTTGGGCGTGGCTTTCAGTTCAAATTCAGTTCAAAATCTTGATGTAAATGGGCATATCTTTTTTCAGTAGCGCCGCTAAACAAATGTAACCAAATGATAATTCATCATTTATTTACAAAGTTTCAATTTCTTAAAATACTTAACAAGCAATAAATATAGCGAGTATAAATATTTGGAAATTGCACAAAATCACGCAAATGCTATTATTTTTTTTTATCAGTTTGTACTAGAACCTTTCGTTTTGACATTAAGAAGAATTAAATGACACTGTTTTTTGTACTTTGGGGAGTTTTTTTTATAGAATTTAAATGCTTTTTTGTTATCAGTTGGAATCTTAAAGTGGTTAATAATAGTTTAATTGACAGAAACTGACTTGTTGTCTCGATCAAGAATATTATACATATTCTGTTTCGTATTCTATTCTAAAATTAATGCATCTTTTTAGCAGTATACATATATAGGTATTCGATTCCTGTTTAAGAACTACAAGTTGCGGTTGGAAATTTTTATTAAATTATAATTTAAAACGTAAGTCAATAGTCAAACTTTTTAGTTTTTCAAGCAATCACATGTTTTATAACAAAGTAAAGAGTTTTTTAAGATCGTATAAAGAAAATTGATTTCCTTCTTCTTCTTTTATAATGGAATACATATGTGAAGAGTTTATAGTTTATTGAATGAATATATTTTAGGTTAGGTTTACAAAATTAATTGACGACAACTTTTGCGACTTAATTTAACTTCAGCTTTACGACTTTTCCAACTGCTACTACTGTCTGACTAACTGACTAACTCTGCTTCTTCTTTCCCTCCACCGTTACCACTAGGTTGCCGTCGAGCCTTGCCACCTTACACATTAGGTAATCCATTGAGGATTAGTTAATTTAAAATGCAATAATCCTAGATCCTTAGCCATTAACTCCATATGATTCTGGCCCTGTTTTGTTACAAACGTTTAATATTCTCTTTTTTTGTTTTTACAGTAGACAAAAACCATAAAAAATTTCAAGTTATCAAGTTATCCCATATTACCAAAATAGATATATGCATATTACTAATTAATTTATATATACTTGGATAATGTTACTGAAATTTCCAAAACGTTAACCTCACCAACCTTTTTTAGTGTCCTCAGATCTATAAAAAAATAAGTTAATATAATATATATTCTTGTTCAGAACTGAAAAATCGAGTCTTCACTGTTCGTTTGTATTTTCATTCCGGGATCTTGCTTTAAAATAGTGTTGAAAAGGGATGAGAAAAGGATCATGGAACCTTGTTTTAAAGACAGTATTGGAAAGTAATGAAGAAAAAAGAAGCAAAATGGAATTATGCTAGAATTTTATGTGTTTGGTGTCTATATCTTTTTTTACTACTCACATTACAATATAATACTATTTAAACTTTTCATTCATGTGATAACATACAGACGAATGGCTATTTAATGTTAGTTGAATAAAAACTATAAAAAAGCGAAGGTTCACAAAGATATAAAAAGATATAGATTATAAGCCAAAGATATACATATAAAGATACCGAACTGAATTTTCGAATTTTCTAAGAAATTTGAACTTCTTTAACCAATAAGATTTTAAAAGATAGTGCTTAAACATAATTCTATATATTAGACTACATATACAATTTAGTTTCAATCTACCTATATACCTAAAAAATTGAATGATTTCATGGCAACAACACAATTTAATCAACTATTCTTTTGTGTTGGTATGCAGTAATTAGGATAATAATTTACATTAGTTATAGGCTGTGACTAAATTGCTGTTAATTTGCATTGAAATAAACAGACAGGCAGACATTTGCTAATGCTGCTGCTAAGCCTAATAATGACTTTGGTGAAAAGGAAAATCTATCAAAAGATAAGTGTGCACTAAAACAGGTTGTCTTTATAGGCTGATATATTGCGTTAACTAACTATAGTTAGTGCTGTCTCGAATTAAGTAACTAAATGGCCTCACTGTTGAGAATTGTTTTCTTTTTGAGAAGTCTAAACAAATTCTATCTATTTTACTTACAAGTTGTTTATATGAAAATGAGAGAATTCAACTTCAATCGATTTCAAATAAAAGCGTAACCAATTTTTGAAAACGATTCTCATTATCTTGCTATTAAACAGAAATCAGATTCCTTTCGCATAGTCATTAACTTTTGGATACAGATATTGAAGTTAAAACTCAGATTTTCTTTCAAATTTCTATTCATTTGTAGTTTTGTTCTTTAATGTTTGAAATATATTGAATTAGGTTTTAAAAATTAGGAACTGAACTTCTTTTTTAGTTATAAATTATGTATTTTTCTTTAATTGATTAGCCAATTATCGTTTCCCGCTAAATAGTCATTCAAATCAATAATATCTATCCAGCTTACATCCAATTTTTGCATCATTTTATTTTCAAAATTCGCATAAAGACATAATTAAGTAAATGCAGAAACAATTGCCAACGGCAACAGATCTATGAAATCTAATAGAACATGATTTGAAATACGTTTTCGTATTAAAATATTTCCAATTCTGCGTGAGTTCCTTTCAAGTACATTTTCCCCTAAGAATACAGGATATAAAAGGAAGCTCTTCTCATAACCATTTGACATTTTAATGTCTTAAGCACTCTGAAACAATTTATATTTAAACGATATATCTTTTTAGAATATGCCTCTCATATCCGGAAATGCAGACCCATTTGAAATCAATGAATTTCTGACGCGTTGAAATTATAAATAAAGAGAGAGAAAAAAGCAACAACAATTTCGCTAAACTGAACCTTATATGGCGGATGTGTATATTAAATTCAATTTACCAACTTTTATGACTCCTCCTACTAAACACCACCGAACCCCACCATTTGCCCCCCTCATTCTTAATAGCAGTTGCGAGCGGCTATTGGCCAAGTTGCTTGGTGGTAACTTTACATATTCACATATTCACGAAATCTTACTGGTGAATGACAAATACAAATTGTATATTCGAATATATGTATGTACGTACAAACAAGTATACACATTCTACCATATTTGTAAAAAGCTAAGGATACAAAATTTGCATATACCTACATACATACCAAATGCGATGTGTAAGCATATTAAAAATTCAGAAACACATTCTGTTGTACTGAACCATTAATAACTAGTTATATACATTTGTTTAACAAAGAGACAAAGGGCACAAATTGGTTTAATTTGATAAATTTTCAGTCGGCGAGTTGATAACCAACATTTATTTAGGCTTCAGTTGTATAATTTTTTATTGATTGAACAATCATTACTGATAACTACTACATTGAAATGAGTAAATGCAAAATTGTTCATTAAGTACTTAGTGGCTATTAAAGTTAAATTGATTAATATAAACCTTCGTAATATAGAAATGGGTTGTTCTAGGACGAAAAGAAAGTTTTCTTTTAGGTTACAATGATGAATAAGCTAGTTTCTACATATTTATATTAATTGTATTAAATATTCTATATATCCCGAAATTTTTTTTTATTTATGATATATTAAATTAATTAATAATATCCTGTGCATTTTAGTTACGATACTTTGGAAAAAGAAGAAGAAACTAAAACACAATTTTTAAATTAACTGACTAATTTACAAAGTTATTAACTTTTCATTTACCAAATTTAATTTTATATATCATTGCCTTAATACAAAATAATGGAGACTTTTCATTTAACAAATTTAATTTTATATTGCCTTAATACAAAATAATGGAGACATTTAACTTATTAAAAGTTATTTTATTGAAAATTCTCACATTTTTAAAACCTTTTTTTACTTAGTGATTCAGAATGACAGTTAAACAGAAAATAGACAAAAAAAAATTTAAAGAGAAGCACTTCTACTTTTATCTACTATTTTGATTAAAATGAAACAAAGTTACATATTTTTCATATACATATAAAAAATATATTTTGCATATTAGTAGGAGCCGAAAACTTAATATTTTAAGTTTAAAAAGGTTCAAAGAAAAGGGTCAAAAAACTTTAAATTTGCTTCTTCTGATTGCATCTGTCAGAAATTTGGTATACAAATTTGTTATTCAAATTGCCTTCATTTAGAGAATTTTACTTGTAAATTTTTTTATCAATATACAAATATATTTAGCTAATATTGGTAATATAAAAAAAAAACAAAAGCTGCTAATAATAATAATAACTCATGAATAGAATAAAATTTCATTAAATTTACATAATTATATATGTATATATAAATTGCTTAGTGAGAATATCAACTAACACAAAAAAGGATTCAAAGTTCAGAATATTCCTATAGTTGTCATGAAATATAGAACCTATATCATATAATATAAAATGAAAATATACGTTACTATTTTAAAAATAATTTAAAAATGGAACAAAAAAAGGTTTCGCTTACTGGCAATTCGCTACAGCCAAAAAAGAACATTCCAAGTATATGTTTGTTTGTATGTATGAAAGTAAATTGTACAATTGTAAAATATATATATATTCAGGCTGAAATCAGTTCAGTGTGGCGGACTTCCTTGGATGGCATGTCACGTCGTGTAATTCAATTTAAGCGTGCATTTTAAAAATAATAGTTTACATAAATATGCACAGGCATAGAGAGAAATTGTGAAGCGTGACTAACTTGAAACATAAATTTCATTTTTGTAAAGAAGCATATTCTTAACAACAATTTTATTGTTGCTGACGTTTGCTCAATTAATTGTATAATGCCCTTTTTTTGTTGTTGTTTGTGAAATAATGTAATCACAACCACAATCACAACAAATTTCACGGCAAACAATTTTAACACAACATAGGAAATTCGTTAACGGGGAAGCTATATACATATATAGATATGGGTAGGTAGAATTGGGTTGGGTTGGCATGGTTTGGGTTGGCTGTTTAACCCGAGACCATAAATCTCTTTTGTATATTCCGCGCCATTGTTGTTGTCTCTACTGTGGGCATCCACCCAGTCAATTTGACATTTGCCTTGTAAATGCGTAATAATCAGGACTTCCTCTATCCTTGCAATCCAATGTGAACTGCCAAATAAACGCTTTAATCTAATTGGTTGCGGTATACGGTTTACAGTTGTTACAATTATCCATTGTTTGGACCACAGAAGCAACACGGAACCAAAACAGAACAACAGAAAAATACAAAGCAAAACATAAATTGTACCGGGAAAAATGCTTATAAATTATGTATATTTCAAAAACAATTATTTAATAGAAACAAGCAAATGATGGATTAGAAAATAAATTGCTCTTAAATGTCATGAGAACCTTTGAACCTCAGAATAAAACATTAATTAAAGAGTACTAAATCCACTATTAAGAAACTTTTTACATCAAGAGAACCAGACTTGAAGTTAGCCTTGTGCCAAGTATGCTAATTAAATTCAAAAGATCTCTCACTCACTTATCACTCCATTACCTACAACTCAATCGTTATTCCAGTAGCCAAGTAGCCAAGTTAGCATTTTGTATACAAGACTTTAATTAGTAAATGCTCTAGTTAGTAGTCAGCTACTAAAACGGTAGAAACAGAGAGTGTAAAACTCAATTCAAGCGGGCTTGATATGTAAATCCTTATTAATAATTATAAATTTCTTTTTTGTAAAAGTAAACTCTTCAATATATTTATTAATTGCTACTAATTGTTTTTACTTTAAGGTAAACTCTCACATTTTATTAAACAAACTACTTTTTTAGATCTGTATAATAATGAATTTGTATTTTTAGTATGGCTAGCTAAAATTTTTGGAGCATTACTATCATATTATTTCCTGTAACACGTCTTAGATATGGTATTGGGTTCAAAAATTTTCAATCACAAGTTCCGGACTTTTAACATGTACATAGAACTTGTCAATTTTAAAGTTCTTAAAACCATTTCAAAATGAAGTTCATTTTAAATATAACTTTGATACTAACTAGGTTATATTTACTTTTATTTGTCAAACGATCCACAAGTTCTTTTGCGTTTGTTATCTGAATAACTTCTAAATATAAACATTTGTTCTATATATTAAATAATATATTTAGGTTGTTATTTAATACTTTATTTAATTAGTTATAAATCGAAAATTACCTCATTGTTGCAGATTGAAATGAATATTTGGAAGTTACTAAATGACAATTTGTTTAAAATGATCATGAAATCATTATTAACGAAGTTTTCATGATGATTTTGTATCTTTCAAATATTCATTTCAATCATTATTGAAGAAGTTAAAGTAATTTTATACAAAAGAGTTGGCAATTGGTTAATGAACTAAAACTAATATAGTGTGTAAAAGTGACAATTTGTTTAAAATGATCATGAAATCCTTATTAAAGAAGTTTTCATGATGATTTTGTATCTTTCAAATATTCATTTCAATCATTATTGAAGAACTTGAAGTAATTTTATACAAAAGAGTTGGCAGTTGGTTAATGAACTAAAACTAATATAGTGTGTAAAAGCTTCATTACAGTTCAAAAGTGTGTGTGTGTGTTTGAAACCCTAATTTATTGGTAACTCGTTTAGATAATTTGTTAAACAATTCTTAGCCAGAAGCTTCATTATGGCATACTCGTTATCTTATCATTGATTCTTTTATTTGGAGTGTGCACTTGAAATGTGTCTGGAAGGATGTAGTTTTAGCAAAAAAGAAAAAGAATAGTTGGTCTAGTAATAACACCACCTGTCGTATAGAAGCCAACAATGCCTTTAGTCATAGTTTACATTAAATAATGAAACCCATAAATTTAAAAAGGTAACTGCTGTGCTAGGTGTCAGAACCGTAATTAGAGATATTGGCTTTAAATAATCGAGGGGCACACATTTGTTCACTTTTTACTCGCCGACAACGCAGCGGCACGCCCGTTCTTCGGCACTGAACCACAGAAAAAGGTGTTAGAAAAGGGCGATATAAAGGTAAAAAGGTAGACACACACACATACAGATATTCATACAAATGTATATCATTCCCATTCTTGCTCATCCAAACGATTGTTAGTATGTTTGTATTGTGTATTTCTGTATCGGTTGTCCGAAACAAGGCAAAATACACATACAAACGAATGTGAATGTGTGTGGTGTGTGTCCATGTGTTTGTATGTTTGTGCTCCTGCCTGCTGATCATCGATATTGCCAGTGATAGGCTGTCGTCTCCAACTGGTGTCTGCGGAAACTAGTTAACAGCATGTTTTCCATCATTAACATCAGACAGCTGTTAAATGATAGGCCGAATTAGACTAAACACCTTTAATTACATGGTTAAGGATTCTCAGGTGTTTTGCACCTCATTAGATCAGATTAGTATTTCAGAATACATATAAAGAAATAAATGTATATATGTAGGTATGTAGACCTTTGCAAAATTCACACCTTGTCCCACCGGACGTAGTCTTTCGATTTTAAAGAATTTGAACTAAACAGTTCACAAAACGTATGTATATATAATGCCCCCAATTTGGCTGTCATATCAAAGGCTAACAACATTAACCATAACCATAATTGGCAAATAACCCTTTGATGTCAAATAAAGCAAATGTCAAGTTTTAATGATTCTTTAATTTAATAAAATTACAGAATCATCAAACATTACTTATTTTGTAAGCACATTTCACTAACTAGTTAATCAAGACCATATAAATATCTATAAAATAAAATAAAGAAGGGAAGTTAATCAAGACCATATAAATATCTATAAAATAAAGAAGGGACTTTAAAAAAGGTTGAGTTACTAAAAACATGTAAAATAAATTTCGAAAAAGAACTTGATATTATACAACATTTTGGCATCTATGTGGAGTATTTTGCAATTGAAAGGCTATTTTAGAATATATAACTTATTTATATTAAAAAGTTTCGTTGGATTTATGTCAATAATCTGTATCTCTCCTTCGTATAGAGTATCTTAAAGTCGGAGCCCAATTGTATTTCTAGTATTTTTATCTCAAAGTGCGTTTTGAGATTGAAAAATTGTTGCATACTTTTAGGCCCTTACTATTAAGGCATAAAAACAAACAATATAAACAAAAATAGGCGATTTTTCTTGACCTTAGCAAATATCCAAACCCAAAGGAAAAGTATACATCAATAGTCATAAAGATTTTCCGCTTTCCATCTTTTCTCATTGACAATCACTTTTTCATTTATTTATGAATTTGTACACAAAAGTAACTTGATAACATTTCCAACCCAAAAACTTCAACAGCAATCATATTCTTATTACCGAGTAAATGCTGACTTGGGTATAGTATAAGCATTGATCTTAATTTAAAATAGAATACCATTGATAAGAAAGAATTGGACAATCAGTGCTTAACTTATCAAATGTTAGCACGTGTTTAAATTTTATTTTAACTTTTATTGTATTTATTTCAGGTCTTAAATCAAAAGGTTCGTATTTTTGTAAAGTTGAAAAGTATGACAAACCGGTTCACATTTAAGATTAATTTTTTTTTAATAAATCAAAATTATTGGATTTGTTAATATTATCATTCAATTAATAACTAACTAACTTACCTTTTTAACAGCAACTCAATAATTAGTCTACAGTAGCTTGAGCTCCTGTCGATGCGAAGCATTTGTGGAATTATAATTCAGCATATTCCAATTTTTAAGTATAAGCCAAATGTCATATCAGAATATAATTTAGATCGATGGGTCTGTAAAATAATAACACTAAATGCAGTTGGAATATGAAAATCATAATAGAATATTAAATTTTTACCTTTGAAGTATGACCATTTAATGTCAACTGGTTGAAAGCATTTGTTCTTCAATCCTTTAACTGATCTTTGGTAATCATCATATTCCAGAATATTAGTTTCACCTACCATTAAAACCATCTCAAATGTTGTATCCTGTGACTTTCGTAAACAGATGCCCTTTAAGAAAATCTGTCCTTCAACAAGATCACGGCAGTCCTTTCCAATTTCCAGTTATCAGAGTTAATGGCTTCAGGTAGAATTCTTGAACACTTGAAATTAGAAATTATAACGCCGACAAAAGGCACAATATATTAAAGAAAAACTAGAGTCATTCTTTGTTCGACTAACGCAATTGTGATACTGTGAATCGGAAAAGGCAATACGAAGCAAAAATATTTAATCTAAAAGAGCGTATAAAGTCTACCTACATGTACATATAAATTGATAAATTTCTTGTATTGTCACATGTTTTGCTTTAAAGGTTTATCAAAGGCAATCAACGATAAGAAATAAAGTAATTGAGGCTATCAGCAAAAATGTATATTTAATGTGTCTTAGCTTTATCAAAACGGATTGATTAATAAACATTTAATTTCATTTCTGTCCGCTTCCGTATTTGACGTGAAATCGAGAGCGCAACTCGGTTAAATTACAATAAATTTTAAGTTATAAAAATCAAAAGAAAAAACCAAACAAATGAAATGAAACAGAGCTGTAAAGTAATAAATCAAATCGGTTTAGTTAATTCCGTATACTAACTAAAAAATGATTTAAATCATATCTCGAATAATGAAATTCCACATTGAAAGAGATTGGACAAACGTGCAAAATGACAAGGCCGCCGATGATCCAGGTCAGTAGAATTTTTATATAAAAAAAGTGTGTTAAAAAAAAAAAGAGGAAAAGGAGAGAGAAAACCTTGAGAAAACTTGGCATAGATTGACCAATTATTTAGTACCTGAAAACCCAAGCAGGATATTTCAGCAGAGATATAAGGACCAAGTAGGAGCACACATACAGATGCTCCTGCCATTTTCTCTGTAAAAACCTACGGGATTAAAGAAAAGTATCTTTGTGAGACAGAAGACAACGTAGGCTAGGCTAAAGAATTACAGTTTCTGTATAGACTGCCAATAATCGGCTTAGAATCGTGTAAAACATTAAACCAGGCGAAAAGTATCGTAATAGAAAATACCCAAAACATATCCTTAAAAAAATTACGATAGAAAAATTTAAAAATATACGTGAGTCAATAACAAGTCTCAATGTGAATTGACCAAATTTATGTCAATATCTTTTAATTCTGATTAAAATTTGAGGAACTTTGATGTTTATCTTTGCACGTATAACAATAATAATTTTTATTATTTATTGCAGATTCTTCAAACAAACTCCCCTACTTGATAGGCGGGGTAGTTATTGGAATTATCATACTAATAATATTAATAGTACTATTTGTGATTGCAGTGAAGTAAGTAAATAGATATAAATGTCTAAACTCACCCACACAAAAAAAGTTAGCAAAACTGAAATTGGAGGCATTAAATATTGTATTTACTGGCCAAATATGGACATTTAATTACTGCGTGTGAATACTTTTTATACCCTGTACCCATAGGGTAAAAGGGTATATTAAAGTCGCTAAAATGTATGTAACAGGCAGAAGGAAGCGTTTCCGACCCCATAAAGTATATATTCTTGATCAGCATCAACAGCCGAGTCGATTGAGACATGTCTGTCCGTCCGTCTGTCCGTATGAACACCTAGATCTCAGAGACTATAAGAGCTAGAGCTACCAAATTTGGTGTGAACATTCGTCTTATGCCTAGGCAGTTCAAGTTTGTTTCAAATTTTAGGCACGCCCACTTTCGCCCCCGCAATTTAGAAAAAATAAATTACTAGAAAAGTTTTAAAGAAATCACATTCTTATTTGGCACACCCAACAATGTGGCCAAAATGCACCATCTGACCAAATTTATTCGAAATCGTACAATGAATATCGAAGATATACGAATGTGCGTTTTGTACTGAACCAACAAGTGTGAGATTAGCTGTGCCAGGTGTGAGCGAGATAGCATGCATTCGATGAAAATTTTGAATTAAATCAAAGGAGATCTCGAGGGTGTTCGACTTTATTTAGTATAACTAGTTGGTACAGGGTATACTCAATGTCGGCTGGTACGACTTGCTTGCTTCATTTAACAGAGAGTCTTTAATCTGAATGCAGATTATGTTCAGAACTTTAGTTTTTATCGATCGTTGACGGAAGTCAGATGTATAATTGTGGCCATTTAACTATATCTCTCAGTTGGCATAGCAACAGACAAAGATAGATTGAGCAGAAAGATATTTATAGAATAGTTTTGCAAAAAAATTGAAAGGAGAAGGCAACAAGACTAATAATGCTTTGGCGTCAGAATGTATAGCTGTATAACAGTTTCGTTTCTTAATTGGTCAGCAGACAATATCTTTATATAAGCAAAGACATTTAATAATGTCTACAAACATACATGCATATGTACATATGTATTTGTATCTATGCATTTGTATCTATGAGATATAAATAAGTGCAGGCAAGAGTAAGAGGTAGAAAGGGAGAGGGAAAGGAGCGACTGAGGGTGAATTCCCGACCTAATCTCCTTCAACATGTTCGTACAGTTGTCAGAAATAAAATAACATCATTCCATCAAACAATCATTTTGCAACGGAAATATCTAGATACATATGTGTAAATGTATCTTTGTATGCACATACAGACAGCAGGTTATTTGACGTCAGAATGTCTGCAGTGTATTAGTATTAGTAAGCGTTTGCGGGTAGAAAACATATTTTCAAAATGTAGATACATTTATGTATGCATGGGCACATTGTTTTGTATCTCAGAGTGTTTTTTTGAGAGAGTTATTGCCTAACGACGGAGAGAAAGAGTGATCTCTGGTACTGTTAACTAAATTAATACTGTTAAGTTTAACACGACCAGTTGCAAAAACATCGATGTTTAAAACAAAACAAAAAAATCATCGATGTTTGCAGCTTACTAAGAAAACATCGCTGTTATCGATGTACCTCCAGCTCTAACATTTAGCCTTTGTTCAGATACAGATACTTTGTTCAGATACACTCAAACGTTCAACCCGAGGTGAAGTGAAACATTTCGCATTGCGAGTCTGCAGAATAGTATTCTGAAATACATATATATATATATATATATATAGATATATATATATATGTGCTCTTAAAGTGTGAAAGTTATTAAACAGTGACATTGAAAGCATAAGAAAAACAGTTCATTGATTTCAACCAATACAAATTGATACGATAGGCAGAATAAAGATACTAAACCAAATGTACTATCTTGTGGCGTACAGTTAACTAATTTTGCAGCCGAAAGGCTGCTATTACGACACCAATTTGTACATACGAACGTACATAGTTACATACATATCAGTAGTAGGGCTAAATGGAGGCAAGCCAACACCAAAACCAACAACGACAACAAATCAACCCACCCAAAATGCCAACCCAAGTACAGAAAATCGATATTCTAGTCAAATTTTAACTGCTGGTACTTACCTGACGGTAGCGTGTTGTTAGTATATTGAAGACCTTTTTGCCACTCGGTCGATTTTGTTCACCTTTGTTTGTGTGTGCTGTGTCTATAATAAAACTATAGAAATCTATAGAACTAATTAAGTGTACCCTGCAATGGTCAACGGTAATACTGGAACACTAACAATGCGTCTTGTCCGTAGTAAGCTGCGTAAACGCGAGGAGACATCACTGAGTCCCTCCGCAAACACGACTACCATAGAAGTCCACGAGGAGAATGCCAACACAACGCAGCACGGAATTGACCAACCAAACATGGAGCAGAAGCCTCAACCTAATCCAGAGTCCAACAATAATAGCAAAGCAATAGTTAAGAATAAAAATGGCCAACAAGTTACATTTGTACGGACCCAAGGGACGGGGACTAACGACCATGTAAACGTTATTGATAATTCTGAGTGGACATTTCCTCCAAAAGCGCCAACACCACATATCTACCATTGCATTACCCCGGTAAGTAGTAAATAATAATATATACACATAAGTGCATATTCTATATTATAGATATCATGGCCCTTAATAACAGTTTTATACAAAACATAATTTCGAATACTGCCTTCCATTTATAGAGTATCTCAAAAACTTCACATGCAACAAAGACATTTCCATTTCCTAGAGATATTGCTGGAACATTTTCGAATCGGATATATTGAATTTAACTACTTGATCATGTTTTAGCAGACGGTATTAATATTTGACATATCGACAACTGGGGTTTTAGAAAGAATTTTGGATTTAGCTTGTCTCAAAATATGACGAATGAAAATACGATTAGATATTTCTTTGAATTATGGAAACGCCACAAAGCTTGTTTTCCCGTTATAAATTATTTTTGTTGACGTCAGCAAAATACAAATTTATATGCATACATTTGTATATATGTACGTATATATTTGCTTTAAAAGTTATATAGTTGATGGAAGATGATCGCACCGTGACTGATGTAGTCACATTTTGATGCATTGCAAATAATGTGACTTCCTCAGAAACGGTGAGCTGCATTTCGAATAATGAATACAAATACATACATATGTACATTCATGGTTTAAATTGAGCACAAATCGAATTGAACTTCACAGAGTGCATACGAAAAACCTGTAGTCATAACATTTCCGGTGATTAAACTTCTTTTCTTCCAAAAAAAAAAAAACACGCTTTCACCATTTACATATGATGTACATACATACATTTATATAAGCAATTAAAGTTTTAGTAATTAGTAATACTTCCGTAATAAGGTTTTAAAATTAAAAAAGACTGAAAGACTGAAAGACTGAAAATACATCAATCATACGCAATGTTGTAGGTATTTTTATATTCCACAATTTGTTTTTCTGTTTTTGTTTTTTTATTTTTATAACATTTCGATTTTGTATCTTTACGATTCAGAAGAAAATATTTACAATTCGCAAATAAATTCTGTTTGTATGTACAATCGCAAATACATAGATACATACATACACATGCCCACAAATTTTCTATGTGTGTATGCGACTAAATTGTATTAGTATCAAAAATGTGAGAGAGTTAAGCCAACAAACAATACTACGTATATAGATACATACAAATACATACATTTGATTGCTCTCCGTTTTATGTACGACACGCGCTCAAATACAATTAGTATTGCATGTGAATGTATGTGGGTGCAAAATACACATGCACACATATGTACATACATATCTTTGTATGTATATAGGCAGTTGAACGTGGTTAACAACAGCGACATTTCGTACAGATTTTTACAAACAAAAAGTCAACGTTGAGAAATAAATACGACTTTTTAGTATACATTTAAATAATTTTGAAAGCGATATTAAGTAAAATGGGAAATACATTATTTTGTTATTCATTAAAGTAGAAGGTTGTTGTAAGCGACATTTACGTATTTTGTATATTCCCTAACATTGAATCATCAGCTAAAATTAAATCGGAAAAAAAAACATCTTGTTCGTTTTTAAATACCCTTGGAGACTATTATCGCTTGACATCATAGAAACAAACACATCTCGTTCTATATATAAATACAAATCTATATATGTATGTATGTATGTGACTGTCTGGGTTTGTATGTGCATACATATCACCCAAATTAGCATTAACAACAAGCTGTTTGTTTCTAGGCGACCAATTCACACACAATTTCGAAGCTTAAATGCCTTTCAATTGTAGGAAACTCAATACTGAACACGAAACCGGAAGGAAGCTCTCATTTATATTTAGTTTATGTATTGAAATATTTAATAATTTATAATGTTTTTCAATATATTTGCAGGAATTATTGGTAGCGAGTGACAAAAGTAGCTTTAAAGGATTCCGTAAACAATTCAGTGGACGATTTAAACGGTTGGTAGCTCGAAAACCGGAACCTGCGCCAGTGATACCTCCCGAATTAAAGCCACAATTAAAAACAATATACGTTTATTAAACTTTAATGGAAAGTTTAAACCAAAAAGCGTATGCACAAAACGTGGAATAGTTGGATATTATACGTTATTAAGTTAACCACTGCTTTGTATTATTATTTGCAAGACTTTAGTAATGATAATACCGAAATCAACCTGCATATACAAAATGAAAATACTAGCTTAAAGTCTTCTTAAGCTTAATAACTATGTAAATTTAAGAAAGTATTGTATTATTAGTTTACGAATTTCACATAATACAAAAAAATTTAATCAAAATCGTGCTTTATTGACGTAATATTTGGCTAGTATGAAGCTCTAAACTGTACATGTAAATGATTTATAATAACAAAATAGTTAATGAAAAGTCAACGGAGTTCAACTCCAGGTCTCAAACAGTCAAAGAACATGAAAATTGAAACAACGGGTAGGCAACAGTAGATTCGCAAAAATGTTGAAGAACTTCTTTTTTATTGAAATCAATTATTTTAGTAGGCAATGCTTATCCTGCATGTGTTAAATGATTAGTCTCCTGTTTTTAATTCTTTTTCAATATGATTTACATTTTCTCTTTTATTACTGTGCACTCGTTCGCTTCCTAATCACTTGGCAGATGATATCAGGTCCCATTTAGTGTTGAACATATATTTATAAAAGTGTTGTTTTAATTATCTTTTGGCAGTTATTTACACTTTTGCATCTGTCTATTTTGACATGAACATTTTCAACATCTTTCAACGAATTTTTATTCTGAAAGTCATTGTCATGAAAGGCGCGCAGACGCAGCTGCAAAATGCCCATTCTCTTTATGAAATATGTACAATCTGATAGATTAAGTTGGAATGTGATTAATATTTTTTAAAAACTATACACTATTTAACTTTATTTTTTGCTGCCGGTTGCTGAGTTTTCTTAAAGAAACGTTTTATACTAAACACGAATATTAGAATTATGGCCAATCCAACGGCTAACAATGACGTCATATCTGCAGATTTTATATAGTCTTGAAGGCTTTCAAACACTATATCGTTCCTAAAATTAATAGATGTTGAAGAATTGTTCACAAAATGTAAGGTTAGTACAGCCAATGGTTTTTAAAATTTAAGTAAGGAGATTAAAAAAAAATTTATTGCACATTACATTATGTATGTAGGTTATTGCAGAATATTCTGACTTGTACTTACATGAATCCTGCCTCTGGTGGCACATTCTCTGGATGGGTTTGCTTTAAGTAACCCTTTTGAGCAAATTGAACAAATGCCTCTGGGGTATAATCTTTTGAGTTATAGCGATAAATCTTTCCTTGCCTCAAACTGTAAAAAATAAGTTTTTTTTTAGTAATTTATCAATACTCAGCATAAACACTTACAATATAAATTCAGGCGATTCGAAAACTTTAAGCCTCTTCGCGGTAGACACTCCAGCCTCTAACCTGTTGATCCTTGCTACATTCAATGTTCGCTTTAGCTTGCCTCCAACTGATTCCCAAACTGCATACAAACGTTGGCAGAAGACACAATCAGCGGAATAGCTGTTCATAATTTGAAAAAGTTTATTAAATTTATATGGAAAAATCATGTAATTTGCGTACTCACAAGAAAATGAACCAATCCCCAGTTGTGGCTCCAGTTGAAGCTTGGGTTAAATGTTCAAAATTATCATCGGATAACTCCTTAACAACTGGTTCTTGATTCTCATTGAAGAACTCGATGATTTGGTCTTCTTTGATGGGCCCATGATACAAGATGGGAATGCCCCGACGGAAATAAATTAGAGCAGGCTCCCTTGTTGGATCGTAAATGGAAACTAGATTACTGTCGGATGCTAAAACAATCTCCGCTTTTAATGTTTCCTTGAGTTCATTTTGAATGTTGGAAATAACGGTTTCGTATTCCACACAAGTCGGGCACTTGCTTTTAGCTGCATTATAATATATGTATAAATGAGTAAGTTAAACAAGAGAAAACCTTATATGGAAAGTTGTTTTGCTGATGACATCACGAAAGCATAACTTGCAACACAACCATTAGACCGGTCGTGGCATACATACAAATACTTTTGCCATTAACTGTATGACAACAATATGTGCTTATGTGTGTATGAGGTCATATCCAATGAAATTTGTTTCTGGACTTACTAAACAGAGCAATAACGTTGCCTTTGCCGGTTAACAAGTGAATCAAGTCCGTGTCGTCCACTCGGTCAATATCAGAGCCATATACATCACTTATAATTAGAGATATAAAACAAGCTCCAATAAAATTAAAGAGTAACATCTTTCTACCAACACGACAAGTTAGAGATGATCACTGATAGCTTACTGATTTCGATTGCTATTAACAATAAGTATCGATATGACGGTTTCGGAGGTTTTGTGTTGCACTTTTCAAATGTGACCAGTTTTTGTTCGTCTCAATTTGAGCTTTAACGCGATTTAGATTGCAGTAAAAAAAGTTTTACTAAAAACCAAACGTCAGATAATTTACCAACACTTTACATAAAGCAATTTGAATTTTGGCGGGACATTTTTAATTTTGAATGACGTGTTAGGTTTACAAATTAGTAATCTTAGGCATCTTTGAATTGGTGTCAAAATTTCGCAACTAAAGTCGTATCAAATTATCTCTTTAATAATTTAAACAACGATCAAAATAGTACAGATTTAAAATTCAGATGCGGTGTCTACTTTAATATTATAGTGTTTTGACTGACATGAATCATAGACGTAAATTTGCATAAATAACATTACATAATGCATCCATTTTAGAAAGTCTCAGATGTTTGTTTTGATAAATATAATTTTATTGTATACATAAATAATGTTAAATAAATAAATGATTTATGGTTTTGATCCCAAATCATTATTAAAGTATAGTTGTTTGTGTTAATAAACACACTCTCTGACTTAATTCAATGGAACGCCGTATGCCGTGTGCTCATTGTATGACGTCGTTGGTAAAACAGGGGATACGTGGGAGGTTTGACTACCTGCAGAACCACTTTCACCTATACCTGACCTAATATCTATTAAGCCACTGCCATCGAAAATCTGGTTATCTGATGCTGTATTCACTTCATTTGGAATCGCGGTTTCGATTGCTTGGCCCTTGTTTTCTTCGCGGGTCTTGTATTTAATGAAATACACTTCTGGCTTGTCGGTTTTAAATGTACTCTCTTGGATGCTTTGAATTTCCTCCAAAGTAGGCTCGTCAGGCTTCTTTACCAATACATATATAAGTGTTTTTTCCTCCGATTGTTGTTGGGCTGCCTCAATCTGTTGTTTATAGCTTGGAGTCGCTGGTGTTGGCGCTTTAATGAATACAATCTTATAATGCTTCTTTGGCGGCAATGGAGCCTGATGTACCAATTGTTGATGTTTGCTGCTTTCCTCAAAATCTTCGGGTGGAATATGAACATAGATATGCTTTTCCGCCGATGGATCCAGTGGAGTGCTTGCAAATGTTTCATGTATCACTTGTCCAAGTTGTTGATCCTGCTTAAGTTTCTCTCCCAATTGTGCGGCAAAGGGATAATTGTTTTGATAGTAGTTCGTAGCACCAGCATTTGCGCCTTGATTGGCGTATCTTACGGGATATGTTGCAGTTTGAGCTGCTACAGAAATGGATCCTCCATTAGAGATTGACTGTGCATTGTTGGACACTGTGTAATGATGATGTAAGTGTGATGATTGCGCATGCTGGTTTTGAACCGGCACAGATGCTGGAGTGAATAATTGGGGAGCCGCTACCGTATTTAAAGCTGCCGAGCTACTGCTATATGCAGAATTTTGTGATTGATAAGAGTTTTGGGATTTTTGTGGGAACTGGGGTGGAATTCCATTGGGTACAAATCCTTGCACAGGCGGCCCTTGGCTATTTCCGTACACATATGGGGCTCTGTTAACTGGAGGATTTCCGCTCGCATATACGGTATTCGGTATATTATTACTGGCAGCTGTCTCAAAGTTGTGTTCCGCGTTTTTATGATTTTGATGGTTCACAATTCGTCCAATCGATTGCGATTGTATCAATGATGCGGCACGATGCTGGTCCGCGCAAGGTGAAAGAGGTATAAATCCACCGCGATGTCCATGGATTTGGCCTTGTGGAGCACTGAAAACAATGCCAAAATATCCAATAAATAATGCGAACCTTAACATTGTTAAGGGAGCGAGATTTGACTATAACCAGATGTGTTTATCAACTGACTCTTTTAGCAAAATGTAATGAATATATATACATGTATTCGAAACCAAACAAAGAAAGAAGAAAACAAAAACCAATATACAAATGCAAAATAATAGCAGCCACAAGAGATCGAGCTATTTAGCCAAAAACCAGAAAGACTGTAAAAGAGAAAGAGAAATTTATTAATTATCATTAGCATAAAAATCGCTTATGCAATCATTTATTTCCGAATTAACATGATTGGAAATAATGCCCCAGTGGACATAGACTTCTGTGGGGCAATATAAGGTCAGGCATACCTATAAAATTTGAATTTATGTTTCACTTAAATCACTGAATTGCTGTTCATTGTTTCTCTCCTGTTCTTGTTGTGTGTTTAGTTTGCACAATGAAGTCTCCAAAAAACTGCAGTGAGCTATATTTATGCAAGGGACACCGTTGGGCGGAAAGATTGAAAGATCTCCTGCCTCAAATACATCAGATTTGCTGTCATATATTCTAGAAAAGTCATTGGTGTGTAAATGAATTGGACAAGCCAATTGTTCCAGTTGATTGTTCTAAAAATAATGTAATATTGATTGATTGATTAATCAATTAAAACTGTATAGGAAATATAAAAATTCACCTCAGCATTAACTATAAAATATTGAGTAAATGGATGATAGTTGACAAATTCATAAGTAGATCCCTGCGATCGCAAAAAAAATCCCTGAACACAATATCTATAATTTTGTGGTATTTTAATTAGGCCTCCCTCGGGTGAGTCCATCACTCTATAAACAATTTGGGTATTTGTTAAGACATCAACAAATTCATCAGCAACAGATACAATCTTGTTATTTGGTGAATTTGCTTCACTCCTTTGCATGCATAATTTATCTTCGCTTTGACGCTGAACTAGCTAGCAAAAATAAAAGTGTTTAAAGTTAGTTAGTAGTAGCTATTTGCATAATTTAATGTACTTACCATATTACTTAATGATTGCTTGCTTTCCCCTAATACTTTTAAAATATATTGTGTACTTTTTTCATCATCATCTATGTCATCTTTAAATAAGGCATTTTCTTCGGGTGGTCCAAATGCATTTATTATATGGTCTGATATATTGTAAACTTGATCACTTCCACCAGAAATTCGTAATTTTGAATTAGATCTTTCTTCCTAAATAAGAACATTAAAACGAAATTTAACAAATAATTTCTTAGATTTTCAAAAGATTTACATAGTCTGAATCGTTGTCTGCGTTATTTTCAGGCTTGCAATACCATTCCGTGCTGGCGACCATAAGATCCTCCTCTCTTGGCTGGAAACACTTGCACCAAAATGCAAAAAGGAAAATAATGAAAAAGAAAATGTTTACTAAAAACTTTCTAGCAAAGGATGTGCACTCATAAGATCTGCCTGGCTGAACTGTGTCAAATCCAAATCGATCAATTGATTGAAAGCAGAGACCAAGAATAGCCTTTAGAAAACCTAAAGATTATTTGTAACGCATTTAATTAGTATTTGATCTAACTATATAGTTAGTGTTAAGTTCTAGACATACCCATCAGAAGTAGTATTATCAGAAAACCAATTGTGTATCTTATAATCTGACAAAAGATTCCACATACGTCAGTGTCCTTCTCATTTTGCCCATCCATAAGACATACATCATGTTCTTCATTGCCTGGTGGACAATTCAAGAGTAATCCAGCCTCCCTTTCAGCGGCGTAACCCATTTTTTTGCATACATTGAAGTTTACATGAGTTTCGAGCTTATCAATGCAATGGCATTGACATCGCCACACGCAAAAACATCTTGCATGAGTTTGTATATCCATGGACCTTTTCGCTACAATAGAATTTTTTGAATCACTTTGCGATGGTTCTGTCATTGATGTTTTGGAAATAGCTTTTACAATCACTGTAAAACCAAATGCATTAAATAAACTGAATAATAATAATATATTTAATTTTAATGCTTACCATCACATTTAAATTTGTGGTTCTTTTTCGATCCCATTGTGAATGGTAACAGAAATGTTATAGTCTCACCAATATTCGGCAGTAGCATTTTCCTTACGTTAGTTTTGGTTGTCAAAGTGTGTGATAGTGGACAATTGCTCACATATATTAGGAACTCTTTAGCTTCCAAACCTTTATTGATAACATCCAACGATATGTGAAGTGCATCTTTTGTAGTTGCGTCCGTAACAATTTTAGAGATTTTAATCTTGTAAACATTTTGTACTATGACTGCGTTTTCACGAAAAGGCATTTTGATTTTAACGTTAAATGCTATTAAAAATTAATTAATGAAAGTATCCATTATAATTTATATATATTAAAAGAAAATTTCTCAATTACCTGGCACTTTATTATCTAATACATTCAAACATAAACGTTGATCATCATTTGGACACTTCTGTAGCACATTCATTGAGCTTGGAAAATAACCTAAATCAGCAATTTCTTTGACACCAATATAATTTTTATTCGCCTCTTTCTTATATTTGCTTTGTAGAGTCTTTTGAATTTTAGACTCGGTTATATCACTATCTGAACAGTCAAAGAGAAACGCATTTTCCAGCATATTATCACAATTTTCCTCCCTTCCCTTTTCGTCACATTTTGGTACAACAAGTTTATGATTTTGAAGGAGCAATGGCTTATTTGGTTCCAAGATATCGACACGGGTTGAAAACAAAATTGATAGATTTCCATTTGCAAATATTCCAGATAGGCTATTTAATCTACATGAATAAAGTAACGAAATTTTAGTCTGTATTAACAATTTCCTCAAGCAAATATATTCTTACGTTACTGAGGGGGCGATCCGCCACCAAGTCTTATGACGCTTTCTAAAAATTCGCACCTTTGTTATCAAAAAGGGAATCGGAATACTCATGTTATATATAGAATAATTTGAATCTGTTTTACTGTAATATAAATTAAGAGAATTAATATTCTTAATGATTTTATATAGATTACCTTGATTCAGTTACAGCGCGAGTTGCCTTAGATGAATCACAATTACACGTTTCGGAATTTGTCAAGCAGATACAAGAATGATAATCAGACTTTCTAAATTTACTCCTTATATTTTCATTATAGCAATTGCAGGGATTTTCGTTAAAGCTTTCTTGTAACCGCTGTAAATTTTCAACGTTTAAACTTGGTAATGATTTTCCCCCGGGCTTTTTGTTCTTTCCCCCACAGGTATCGCAGGGAATAGCATCATTATCTCTAGTTGGAACATTTCCAAAAATAATATCATTGCTTTTCGATGGGTTTATCGAACTGAGCATGAGACAAGGCTTTCCATTAGGCTTTTTATTTTTCCCACCACAGGTATCACAGGGAATGGCATCGTTATCTATGCCTGAGGACATAAATGTTGGCTTTCCATTAGTCTTTTTGTTTTTCCCTCCACAAGTATCACAGGGACTCATATCATTATCTCGCATATACTGATTATCCTCTAAATTAGAAATTTCATAGTCGAATGTATCTACAGTAGAAATATTTAGTTGACTTTAAACTTTTTAAAGTTAATTCTGAAGTTTACCTCGTTTTCTTCTTTTTCTTTTGCCAGTATAATGATAAGTAGGCATCAAACTATATCGTCGATTCAAATTGTTTATAGAATATAGATTAGAAAGTAGTTCGCCACTGTGTTTTTGATTTTGGTTTCTTTCAAACATTTCTTCTTCGGTAGGCTTAAAGTCATCTGAAATATACATATATAAGTAAAGTAAGATAAAAAGTTTTCAAGTTAGTAGAAAGAACACTTGCAATTGTAATTTTCGCTTGGATTAAAAGTATCAAAGCGATCTTCCTTAGAATAAGGTTGAAATATGGGTGTATTATAGGTATACAGATCATTTTTAGAAAGGCCATTTGATGTCATCCCATTCTCATAGTTCATGTCATTTTTATTGAGTCCACCTTTATTCAGTCTTTCAGCCCTGAAAACGAATAGAATAATACAATAGATAGTGAAAAAAATGCATTAGGTTTGAGATTGACCACTTTAACTGACATTGGATGAACTGGATACATTTTTCTAGGTTGCCACATGTCCTCTGAGGTTGGCAACAACGGATCGTGGAAATTGTCATGATCATAGTAGTCTGTCATCCATTTCTTATCTTTATTGGGTTTCGATTTCTAATGAAAATTAAATACCAAAAATATTATATACTAAACAGCGTAAGTATTTATGATTTTAACATTACCTTATATTTTATGGCAACAGATTTCGTATTTATTTTTGGATTACTTAATTGGTGTACTTGTTTCGCATTCATTTTCAGATCTTTGAACTGATCGTCTGGTTTCCCATATTCAATCGGTTCTTCTATAGGCTCATAATAGTCTGCTAACCATTCTTTTTTTGTGTTAGTTTTCAATTTCTACAAATAGTTTATAAATGAGTATTGGTATATTTTTCACAATATATATAGAACTGAAACCTTTTTTTTTATTTTAACAGCTTTAGCATTCACATTTGCTTCTTCGCCAACGGTTGGACTTGTATCATATTTGATATCATAATTTTGATTTAAATATTCTTTTAATAGACTGTTATTCTGTTTTTTCATTTGATACTCCGCCTTCTTGACAATCTCTTGCCCTTTTTCAGGTGATATCTGTTCGATAGCAGCATATTTTAGTTCTGGCAGTACAGTACTTAAAGCGTATTCATAATCTGTAATAGATTTAGAATAAGTATATCTAAAAAAAAATTGGCTTAAGAAAACAATCATAATACCATTTTGAGGCGCTTCAAGAATTCGAATTAATCCCATTTTTGTAAGAATATTTTCATTTACATCTTTAGTATCTGCCTCGAATTTCTTATTTTTATGTAGAGTATTAAATCTTTGGCGAATAATATCGTTTCCATCCTTAGTTGATTTGCTTTTGGACATGGCATGACGCTGCTTTCTTTCTTCTAAATTAGAGACATTTTGCTTTATTATTTAAGAATAATATAACTTGTACTTACTATTTTTGGAAGCTATGATAGTATTGTCTTTTTGGTAAAATGATTGTTGACATTCACTAGATGATATTTCACTTGGACACTTTTTAACATTGGGATTGGCTGGACACTGCATCTTGTCTTCGACTCTAATTGTCTGGGTGAGTAATACTTAAGGAGTATACTATATGTATCCGATTTTCTACTTACTTTTTCATATTGTAGTGGATACATAATAATTGGTTCAGCCCGATTTATTACAATCAAGTAGGGTGACATTATTTTAACATTATTTTTTCTGATTGGATCATATGCTTCATCCAAAACTAAGTATTTTTCCAACGTATCCACATTAAAACTTGGACTAATGTGAATATTAACCATTAACTGTGATTCACATGATTTATCTGTTTTTCTATTTGAATGACACTTTAGTAAAATTGAATTTATATTGGCCGATGTTGTATGATCATTAACGCACTTAGCAAATGTGAGAGAGATAAAACTGTATAACAGGGCAACTATAACAATATATATTCTAATTTGTTGCCTCATTTTTATATAAATATTTTACTTTTTATTGTCATAAAAAACCAATTGGTATAAATATCAAATTATTTTTGTTTCTAATTAAAACAATTTAACTCCAGGCTGTCTGTATAACTACATATATATGGCTTATGAATTTGAACTTATCGAAACTGTTTTAAAACAATATATTAAGATCACATAGTTTAATTTTTATAAAGAAAAGCAAAAACTATAAATAGTTCAACATCTTATCTAAATAATACCTAAATTCAGTATCTTTGGCTTGCTAATTGATTTTTACAAAAAGAAAGTCCTTAGTAGGTGTCCAAGAATAATTATTCGTCTTCCAATTCGATTTTAAGATCATCTGCATTTAGCGTCGATATAAAATAATCTTCGCCTATCTCGGCCTTTTCCGAAGTAGTTAAAGTGTCTTCAACGGCTGCATTGAATGTAGTTATCATGTCTTCATCAATAGGTATCCTCTCTTCCTGTGATTCTTCTCCGGTTATTGCGATTTCCATTTCGTTATCAACTAAAGAGTTTTGGCATTTGTCAATAAGATTGCTATCAGACTGACAGCTCCTTTCTTGTTGTGTCTCTTCTCTGGCAACTCCAATATCTGCTCCACTATCAATTGAGGCAATTATAAATCTTTCAATACAATTGTTGTCGTAATGGCTTCCATGATGATCAAGAATATGTTTCTCTATGTTCGCTGCATTTAATTGCACAAAATTACATAACTTACATCGAAAGAGATATATCACAGTATGTTGAACATTGTAAACATAAGCCGTTAAAATTTTTGCTGCACAGCATACTCTAGACCTTTTTTGGTGGCATAACATATCCTCTAGATAGGGTTTCTTTAATTTGCAGAAACTGCAATAAAATCCATATTCTCCGGTATGTGATGAAAAGTGGTGATAAAAATTAGCAAATAAATCTTTAACAATCTCATCGCAAAATGCACAAACAATTGTATATTGTGGTGACTCATTTTCCTTTGGATTATCTTGTTCAACAGGATGGGCTAGGCGTATATTGTTACGCAGTTCGTTTAAAATCTCTTCGGTTAATCGGGAAACATAGGATTCGACTTTGTGCACGCGTACAAAATGATTTGTTAGATTTTGTGGTTTTGAATAGCAAATTATACAAGTAACTGTATTTTCTTCAGTCATATCTGAATCGGTGTTTGTAAGAAATATGTGTGTGCTAGGTCTTTTACTTTCGCTTATTGACGATTTAGCCAAGTCTCTAGGGGTTTCTTTACGACCTTCCACAAGCTCAACATTCAATGGAGTTGATTCCTTGTTTATGTTGTTAGTAGGATGAATTTTATATTGTTCCAAGAGTTTGGGTTGAAGTTTTTTTAAAAGTACGGCTGGATTTTTAAAGATTATTTGTCTATTCTCTTTAATTGTCTTTTCTTCACTGTCTGAAGCATCGTTTGTCTTCTCAGCAATGTTTTCTTTACTGATTTTCTCATCTGTACTTTCAGAATTTTTAGTGTTAGCATTGCTATCCACCAATGAATCAGGATTTAATAATATAACTGAGTCGTCATCGGAGCTTTCCAAGTCGATAAACTCTATTTTATCTTTAAAAAGTTCATGTATCCATGAGGGTAAGTTCTGCAACATACAAAAAAAAAAAACAAATTTCACTGGATTTTAACAATATATTAATTTACTAATTTAGTTGGTTTATTATCACCTTGTTGGTCAAATGCTTGGTATAGCGCACTCTAAGAGACTCTTCAATAAGATCTGCAATGTTTTGCTTAAACCTAAAAATAAACATTTACTTTAAGTTAAAATGGTGTAAAGACACGACATATTTTTTAAATACCTTTTGTTTTGATCAATCCACTCCATCATTTCTTTGAATTTTACATTCTGTTCCCCATTATCCAATAAATAACGAATAAAAGGAATATATTTTCTCAAGTACTTGAGTTCCACGACCTCCATTTTTCGCAATAAAAATCAAGCAATTCCATTCATAGAAAGTTTAGCCAGTGGCTTCCACCTTTTAAGAAATACATAAAGGGTTTAACTGTTAAATCTGCAGCCAGGTGAAAGAAAACGGAAAGAGTGGAACAGATGAAGAACGGTAGATAGACAGGCTTTATTAATGACAAAAAATTTTTTTACATATGTATATGATTCACAAGTTTGGCCCCACTTCGTCAAGGGCGTACCTAGGATCCCAATAAGGAGGTGACGAACTGCAGCATATGTATATACATATAAATCTGTGAAAAGTTGTAAAAGTTGCAACGGGCCGTCGATCATTGATTGAGCCTGAACCGAATGATGAAATTGCTTCCCGTGTTCTTATCAGCGTTAAATTTGTAAACAAATATATATAATATACATATATGTGTGTAGGAAATGTGTGGTAATAAACATTTAATAAACATAAACTCACAAAAGTATGTGGAATTTTTTTTATGTATACACATAAATGAAATGACACAGATTTAAAAAATTGGTAATAGTTTTTAAAACACAGCGCACACGAACGAACTCAGTAATTGCCGGAATTTACGCGGTCAGCAAAAAGACATTTTTAGTGTGACCGGAATGGGAAAACTAAGCTTGAATAAAGTTACAAAAATATTAAAGGTATCCATGCACTTTTATCAGGCTGTGTTTATTAAAATTTGTTATTTTGTTCTTATCCAGAACAAGTTTCCAAATATTGTAGCAACCGTACAATGCCGTATTTTATTATTATTGCAAATAAAACAATTCTTTTCACCATCGTACTTTGGTAGCCCATGTAAATATTCGCTTTTACACATGTAGATACCAAATTACATCAGTGGCGAAATTCTTTTGTCATTGTGACAGGTCACACTATTGCTATCAATTAAAATTGATCAGAGGAATTATCTTTTATTCGGGAGGAAGATGATTGTAGAAGTGCACGTGTTATTTTTCGCAAAGTGTCGTGAATTAGCAAAAACCTCTACTGCAACATTAAGTTTACCATCGGAAATAGTTGCATCGGATTTGCATGAAAAACTTGTGAAAGAGTTCGACTTGACATTAATTAAGGACAATATTATACTAGCCCTCAACGAGGAATATATCGAAAACCTTAACGATAAGATCGTATTAAAGGAAGGAGACGAGATTGCTATAATTCCGCCCATAAGTGGAGGCTAACTAATTAAATACAATGGACCACATTAAATTAATTTCAAGCCCCCTTGACATCGCATCTATCCACACATTATTAGTTGATCCTGGCTGTGGAGCATGTTCTGTGTTTGTGGGCACAACGCGGGACTCCTTCGATGGAAAAAAAGTAATGAGATCTTAAAATATAAATAGACTTTATAAGTGTAGAAATAATTTTAATTTTCGTTTCTAGGTATTATCTTTGGAGTATGAAGCCTATGAGCCAATGGCAATTAAAGAGATGAAAACAATTTGCACAGATTTACGAGCACGATGGCCAGATCTAAAGCATATTGTGATATACCATCGTCTGGGGTCAGTGCCGGTGGGCGAGGCTAGTGTTGTTATTGGCACTTCGGCTCCGCACCGATTGCCAGCGTTGGAATCCGTCACGTTTGCTGTGGATCAACTAAAGACTCGGGTTCCCATATGGAAGAAGGAAATGTATGAGGGCGATGGTCCGGGCGAATGGAAGGAGAACAGCGAATCATTGCGGCCCAGTAAGATCTTATAGAAGAGAGCTGCATGCATTGTTGTCACATATCAATTGTTAATAGATTGTTTTAACGTTTGCCTATGTAAATATATTTACAAATTTCAGAAAAATCTGATGTCACATCGAGTCGTTTTAATTTCTCCACTTGCAAAATTGAAAAGCAAAATGAAAATATTTCTGAGAAATTAGTACAAATTAGAGTTCATGATGGCGAATTAAAGAAACGCGTCGAATGTTTCGTTAAGAGAAAGCGAATGGAAATTAATTTGCACAATGTAAGGGACTTTACCAGTAACCAAAGCTTATCCGAAGAAGCAGAAGAACAAGTCTCTTGTGCCCGAACCCAAGGAGCTGTCATTAAACAAGAACAATCCAATTGTCATCTTAAAGGTCTGCGAATATATATGCATATTTATAATGCACACATAAATCCAATTATGATTGGCACGCTGAAAATAGTTGTTTAATGTTTAATAACTTATTACTAATAAAAATTCCTAACAAACACTGAAAGATTTTCCACTTATAAACATGACAAGCTATTCAATTTATATAAAATTGCCCTAAGTGGAAAGCAAACAGAGCTTTTTTAGATCAGATCTTTGATATTATATATACATATTTACGTAACAATCTCTATTGCAGTTCGCCGTGTAAATAATAAAAGCGGACCTCAGCAAGTGCAATTGCGACCCAACTATGCTCAAGAACTAAACAAGCTGATGGAATCGAGTGGAAGCCCTCAAAATC
The DNA here is from genome assembly GCA_035045865.1 of Drosophila austrosaltans. Lineage (NCBI taxonomy): Eukaryota > Metazoa > Arthropoda > Insecta > Diptera > Drosophilidae > Drosophila > Drosophila austrosaltans. The sequence goes on along the minus strand of JAWNOQ010000049.1, from coordinate 259,234 downwards.
CAACTGCACAAGCTAAAAACGATTTGTTAAATGAACGATTAAAGACTATAGAAACATATATGGGCCTAAGCACGGATAGCAACAAAAGTTTTTTGAATCGATTAAAGCTTGTAGAAAACCGCATTTTATTATTAGAGTCTACCTCCCCTGAATACAAGCATTTCGTAAGTGTATTATTTTGTCCATATTTTGGGAGATTTATACAAATTGTTTTTCCTTACAGACAAATTTATGGCAGACAGAACCGAAAGAAGTGTCCCCGAAAAGATTTAAAAGAAAAATCTATTGTGCTGACGAATTAAATAAATTTTTGGAAAGTTTCAAAGATGGCAATGAATGTTAACTATTTAAATGATTTGAAAATAAACCAAGGAAAATGTATAAGTCAATTAGTTTCTATAAATGATGTATATTTGTTTCATCAACATTCCAAACTATTTTCAATAGTTAATTTTAAATGCATAAATGATGGAAAATTCAAAAATGTTTAAGTCTAAGGAATATGAGTTAGCATGGCTGACTGTTTTAGTAATTGAATGTCAAGCAACACAGCAAAAACCATGAGGTGTTTTAAGAACTCCTTCAAAAATATGCAATACCCAAAATAATTAATGGGTATTATGTGTATAAGTGTGGTGGCTAAGTTGCTTAGGAAAGGGTGGGGAATTGATCTTCATCATCAACTTTCAATGGTTTTCCACCTGGACGACGTTTCTCCCCAAATTTATTTGGCCCGGCTGCTGGTGCCTGCCGCTCAAACCCGTTGTTATTCTGTCCGAATTCCGGACGAGGACCTCCAGCTCGTGGTGGTCCGCGGGGACCCTTGCGGAAGCCACCTTTGCGTCCATCATTGAAATTAAACTGAATATCGACAATTCGCTGAAGACGGCCAACACGCTGGGGATACATTGAAGGGTCATATTCAAATTCGTCCTCACTGTTGGATTCCTTCTTTTTGTTCAACACGACCATCTTTTTCCATTCCGAGTTGTCAACACCTTCGCCAGCCTTACGTAGATTATAATTGGGTTTAGCACGCTTTTCATTAAGAGCCTTCCATTCGTCAAGAGTCATTTGCTTGGACTCATCCTCTTCCAGGGTATTTGCAGGTTCACCAGATTGTTCATTTGCAGAATCGTCTTTGTCCACCAATGGAGCAGGTTCACCAGTTTTAATGTCTTCAATGTCCTGTTTAGCAGAGCCCCAGTTGTGTGCACCAGCTCCATCACGTTTATCAACTGCCTTAATGCCTGCGAAACATCAAAATTATTAGATTCAGCTATCAATAATTATATCGTTTCTTATCATAATGGTGTTAATAATTTGTTATCTTTTAGTATTGTGTAAATCAAAAGTAATGTACTAAACTAAAAGCATCATTTATAGTGATTTTTGTGTTAATTTGCTGAAAAAAGGGAACCTTGACATTTACCTGTTTTATCAGAACCAGACTGACGATCAAATTCTCGCTTGCCAAATTTCTCACCGTTGCGGAAACGTGGAGTTGGTCCACCGCGATTTTCACGATCACGGAATTGACGTTGGGGAAGCTCATTCCCGTATTCAGCTACACCAGATTGATTATTATCGCGTGGATTACCGCGCATATTGCCTCTAATAGTGCGTGGTTGCTCATTGGTAGTTCCATTTGACACAGCATTTTTATTACGCACCAATCCACCAGCCGCTGGCAATTTATTCTTTACCACATTACCGCCGGCAACAGCTTTAACTGGAGCATTCGTTTTGTTTGGCACAATTGGCTTATTCTCTTTTTCAGGCTTACTCTTCTTCTGCGGGGCAGTTACCGGGCGTTCCGTTTTCTTTTTTGCAATACCGGCACCGGCACTTATGTCCACTGGTACAACTGGGGTTCCGTCATCATCCATGAACAATAACTCATAACGATTGTTTCCTGCACTGTCCATAATGTAAGCAATTCTCAAAAATAAACGCTAACCTAAGGATGACAATGCTATAATAAGATTACTTTTCGTTGTATTTACAGCATATATTTGAATGGCATACTTACAGTCATTTCATGGAGAAAGGAATGAGATAGAGATGGGCATAAGGTCGATGAAACCATAATATCGATATTTCAGAATTTTAAACAAACCTTCGAACTTTTTCCACTAGCTTAGCTTTTGTTTCCACGTTTCTGTCTTTCGCATATTAAAAGTGGGAAAATTATAAAAAAAAAAATTATTTAGCAAATAAGAAACAATTTCTTATTGAATATGGTTCAACATTACTGACTAGAATAAAAACAAGATTTATTAATGATATAACTTAGCACCTTAATTATTCAAAACATTTTGAATTTTTTGAATCGCAGCATTGAGATTAATTTGCTTTTTAATTTGTTGTAGTACATTGTAGGCTTGTTCTTTATGTGGGACGTCCGCTTAGAACATAGTTTTAAATTATCTCTTTTCATATTGATGTAATTGATCAGGATAATCGATTATATTGTGCTGACTAAGGAAAAACAGTTCCTTTAGATTTTAATAAATAATAAGCATTTAGAAGCATAAATGTGTTACCACTCTCAAAGTTTTATTGTATTACACATAACAGAAGGTTGTGTTTCATTTCCATGTGGTCCTCAATTGACACAGCAGTGATAGCGAAAATTAAAAATTTCGTAGATGAAATTAATAATCGGCGTTAGTCCATCGCTATATTTTTTATGAATTGTTCATATTGACAGCACTGACAAAACTTATTGGAAATTTGTTCAGTGTTGTCATCGAAATTTTCAGTCCGTCTTCGGCCTAATGCAAGTAAAAATTCGAATTAAAATTTAATGTAGTTTTGTCGTTATTGTAAATACAACGAACGTGTGCTATCTAAGCGCATTAATCAAGGAAACAAGAAAATCATCAGTAACGCAAATCTTTGGTTGGTCGTTGGTGGGTGTCAGTCACATCCCCTCTTACTCCCGCTTTTCGAATTGATTTTCAAGCAAATAACCATCCTCCCAGTTGTGCCGGTAAGTTTCACACAAAGCAAAAAATCAATTGCTCCACTGCCAAATTTTATTTAAATTATTGAAATGTCTAAAACCCATAAATGTACATATGTGTGTATGCATATGTACTATGTACATTTCCGGATATAAACATTAAAAAATCGATATGGTAATGCATGACCTCATGCGCCTAACGCGTTTCCAACCATATTCAATTCCTTCGTGACACTATTAGTGTATGCATATATAGACATACATACATACATATATCATAAATTTATGTATGTATGTATGCACATACATATGTACGATTTGCTTGTATAGGCACGGTCACGCATAACTTACATACATATGTACATATGGATGTGTTTGTATGTACATAAATGTGTAGATATGAAGGATTGTAGGATATGCACATTTTAATCTTGCAGATACGAGTTGGAACGTATGGTATCTATTATTAAGTCACATCTTAGCTCCCACTGTAAATAACAGGAGATATATACATATAAGATGGTCATATAAATTACTCTGAACTTTATTTAAATTTTTAATATTGTCAACGTTTTTTTTTTTAAAGTCCCCATAAGCTATAATCGAGTCGATACTGTCATGGTCGACTGATTTAAAAGACGATAGGACCTTTTTTGGACATTTAACAGTAAAATGCAATTTGCCAAATGTGGGTTAAAATCGACTAAATATATTATATACACAGACAGGTCGAAGTTGGCCTTGGAGCTTTAGATTTTTACAAATAGTTCATCTGCATTCGGTGTCATGGTCATGAATTTTATGCAAGTAGATCGAATATTTACGAAACACATCTCAACAAATTCATGCTTGACCGACTGCATATTTATTACATTATGAAAAGAACTGTGGAAAGTCATCCTATATGTGATAGTTTTGTTATAGCGATACGATGATTTTGTAACGATATATTTACATATGTACATAAATATTCCATTACACATATGTACATGGAATAGTTAGACCAAATTTTTTAAAGATTAAACTTAAGCTTAAAAGAAGCTTTAGATAAGAAAGTCTTATCTTTATTTACTTAAATTATCAGTAGCATTATTAAAACGGACTGCTTGGATATGAGAGAGACACTTATTCGTTTATGTTTAGCATCGAAATTTTAAAAACCTTTATTAAAGTGAATAATTACCATCTTTTATTTAAAAGACCGCCTAAGAGTTTTTATACTTATCCATTTACAAGGACAATTGGTTACAATAGAGTAGCAATAGAGTATTTTAAACTCTTATAAATAGTATGAGGGATTCAAAGAATCTTTAATAGTCTTAGCTTTCGTAGCGTATTACTGTCTTTTAGTATTAAACTATCTCTGGATATATTGCTATTGCATTTACATATATATTAATATTGGAAAGGTCTTTATATTGTTCAGTTGTCGAATCTTGGTTTCTTTCAAACTGTCTTTTAATATCAACAAAAACTAATTTGTAGTATTTTGATTGTGTTTTTGGTTTTTAACTATATATAAATATATAAAGTTTTTTTTTCCACCCCTCTAATTTTATAGCGTTCTGAATGTATCGATAGATAAATATAAATAACTACAAAACTATAAATTCGAAAAATTACGAGCCACATGCAGAAATATCATTAGTTTCATCTCATCGTCTATGATTTGTTGATATAACTATTGTAAACAAATAAAAATGGCTTCGAGAAATATGAACAACAACAGAAAGCGGGCAGATCCCAGAGATTTTTTGGATATGTTGTCAACTATTTCTCTGGAAGAAATTTTGAATCTTGAATTTCGTAACTTTCCACACGAGAAATGGCAAAACATGATCTTGCTCCAAGAAGCAGAGAAAAAGAAATATCTATGCAACCTTTGCAGTGTAGTTCAGTACGGGGACAAGAATTTGTTCAGCCATTTGATTGGAAAGAAGCATAACTTATATATAGCATCGGTAAGACAAATGAGCATTAATAACAAAAGAATGTCATTTCAAAATCAAACAAATAACGCAAGAATGCAAGCGCCCAAACCAAGCACTAATCCGCCTCCAAAAGTTGTCGTGGAAAAGAAATCTGATCCGAAAGTTAGTCGTTCTACAACATCAGCAAATATTCAAATCAACACAAAATCTGAAAATGCTTCCACAGCAAATAAACCAGAAGTTAAGGAATCGCAAAAGTCAACTTCAGGGAAATCATCCACTACGAATAAGCCAGAAGTAAAGGAATCGCAACAGCCAACTTCAGGGAAATCGTCTACTACTAAACCGGAAGTAAAGGAATTGCAAACTGTAGCAAAATCGTCCACCATAACTAAACCAGAAGTAAAGGAATCGCAAACTGTAGCAAAATCGTCCACTACAACTAAACCAGAAGTTAAGGAATCGCCAACTGAAGCAAAATCGTCCACTATAACTAAACCAGGCGCAAAGGAGTCGCAAGCGGTAGGAAAAACTTCCACAGGAAATGGACCACTTGTGAAGGCATCGCAACCTGTGGGTAAAGATTCCACTGCAAATAAACCACAGGTAAAGGAATCGATTACAGGAAAATCTTCCACAGCAAACAGCAAACCAGAATTAAAGGAATCCCATACGAAACATAATTCAGCTAAGCAGAACACCAGCAACATTACAAAGCCAACGGTTACAAAAAATCCAGATAAAGATAAAAATTCATCGAAAGGCGATAGAATTGTCAAGTCCTCAAATGTGTCAGAGACTGCTACAACTCAATCAAAAACATCTTCAACTACTAAAAAAACTGCTACTGAAACTTCGTCAAATAAATCCCGACGCAATTCGCATAATCAAGTTAATCGGGATACTCCAAAAAAGAATAATGGAAATATTCCCGAGGTTGTTAAAAATCCGTTTTCGGGAACAAAGATTTCATGTGTCCCAATCTCAAAGTTGCTGAGCATAAAGCCAGAAGAATCGACTGATACTAATGAACTTGAAGTGATTACCCTCGATGATACTGATCCAGAGCAAAGTAATGTGAGAGTTTCAACTTCAACTGATAAAACGGCTCGTCCAGATAAAAAGGAACGACGTCGTGAGTTAATTCCAGCTATAAGTTTTGGTGGCAACCGAAACGATGAACAAAAAGTAGAAATATTCGAATCCAAACTAAACGCACATGAAATTCATGGAATTTTAGGAGTCGAATATGTTATTAAAATAGTCAGATCTCAAAATGAACGAAGTCCCAGATACCAATGTAGTCTTTGTGATATTACCACTGATCAGGCTGCAATGCAAAAGCATTTAGTTGGTTACAATCACATGCTAAAATATTGTGAAAAACATTTTCCAACAGCCATGGCCCAGTATCGGCAGTATATAGCTAATGTGCCAGAACATAAAGTATGCAAAGTATTAATGCCAATATTAAGAAAATTGGCCATTGCCATCGAGAAACATCATGGACGTGCAGAGCCCTTTTTATGCTATGAGTATACTTATCAAAAGAATAAACAGTCAATTATTTCAAAAGTCATGACTCGAAGACATTCATCAGAAATGATCGGACCTTCGTTTACTCATGTTGTAGACTCGAATGAAGTTGATATTTTAATTGAAAATGCTAATATGAGTAGTGTTGCTCAACAACCACCAGCAGATTATGTGATTAATGTCGATACATACTTTAATCAGCAGCAGTATCAAGATCCTTTACTTTATAATCCACACTGCATGCCCAATAATTATGTCAATAGCTTCCCTGAGCAAAATTCTATGGAAATGGTAGTAGATGATGAAACGCACAAACGTATGGTCGAAAACTTTTTGAGGGGCAACAAACCAAGTCAATCCCAAGAGCATAAAAGCCAAAATCGAGCATCTAAACGTCCACGTTCTAGATCCAATTCATTGGAAAGAAACAAGAGACGAACAACGGCATCCCACTGGAATGTTGAGCGCAGGTCGCTATCACCTTTGAGAGAGGGAGATATTTGGCAAGCTTATCGCCATATGGTTGATCAGAAAGTACGTGAACTTAATGTATTCTTTGAGTTATATAAAGGTGATCCAGAAGAACATCCCCAGTATCAAGAGGAGTGGCAAAAATTTTGGAAAAGACGTAAGGATGAACTAATTGCATCTGGCATTAATCATCGTACATATAATTACCAAAACGAATGGATTCTATTTTTTAATGCCCGCATTGAGGAACTCTACAATCAAGATGTCGAGAATATTAAAATTAAATGTCGGGAGAGGCTATGCTTACCCATGACTAATAATGACTTACCAGATCCAAAATATCATGTCCACGTACTTCAAAATGCCCCGCTGCCGGTTGCTGCTAATACTGGTCCCATTGAAGAGGAAGAGAGATATGTTGCTGAGGAGGAACCAGAAGAAGATGTGAATGTTATTCACGTGCTTCGCCTTCTAACCGCTATGGAGGATAATTTAGGAAGTTTGGGTCCTCTCGTCACGGAAATGTTAGGGAAAGCATTGCAATTGCAGAAAATACATCCAGATAATCTAAATTCTATGATCCTAAATGTCGAGAATTGTGCCATTCTGGAAACGGCTAAGGAAAAATTTACTGGTCTTGTTATATCAAAAATCTTAGATCCCACTAAGGAACGTGCTGTAAAGAGGGCCATTAAGGAAACAAATCAATTACTAAAGTCTATCCCAAGAACAAATCGAAAATCACCAAAAATGTCGAATTCTACTAATGTTAGCAGGCAATCAGAGGTTACACGGGATAAACCAGATATACCAAGCTCTAGTTTGAAATCAAATCATGTCGAAAGTTCTCTATGTAAAACCGAATTGGCAGCCAAACTAGCATCCTCACTTATCTCTCAAGGTAAAACGTCCATTAATCGTGAACAGCTACAGCAAATAATGCAGGTTTATACTATGATTGAGAAGAAGAAACGCCTGGAAAACTCTACAAACTCTACGGAAACTTCTACAAATTTGTTAAATGAATTACCAGAAAAACAAAACCAACCACCTGTCATAGATTATCGTGAACCTGTCTACGAAAATAACCAGAATCCTTCGAATTCAGCTCTCGGGAATTATCAAGGATTGGCTAATCCAATCTATAATAGGAATAATATTACCGCACCTGGAGGACGAGGAGGAGGAGCAGCTGATGGATCTTTCTATGACAACTCTAATCTAATGAATAATATGAATAATTTCCAAGCAACTGGAAATTATTTATCTGCAAATGTGGCTCGCATGAATAATACAAACTATAATAATTCAAATATTGCAAGCAATTACTTTCGTAATCAACAACCCGATGCTGGATCCAGACCTTACTACTACGAGAAGACTGACGGTGGGGATTACTCGATGAATACTTATGACAACATACTGAATAACATGGATCAGGTGCAGCCGCCGTATCATAACTCCAATCCCTATAACAATAATTTCGACCCAAGAAGAATACCGTAGATATTATTGACATAAGTTTTTAATTGTAATGGAAACTTTTTACCAATTCGGATATCCATTTAAATGTAATCCATATTGAATTGGTAATTAAATATTAGTATGTTTCACATTAGTGAAAATACTTTTGCCAGAATATAAAACAGAAAAACTTAAAAGCGTAGATAACACTGTTGTACATCTGAACGATCATAAGTTTTAAATGTTTGTAATAAATATAAGCAACTTAGAAATACTACATTTTGAAACAAAAATTTGTAAAACTTTCACAAACCAAACAAAATGTTATATGTTTGAAACACAAAACTCATGTATACATAGAATAAAGAACATACCAAAATGTCGATATCATTTAATTTTTTCTTTTTTTTTTCTTTTTATGAAGTTTGTATTTTTGAATAAGTTTCCAGTTGATCCGGATCTGTTCTAGGAATTTGTAAAGATCCGACAACAACTAGGTTAATCATTTTATAAGTCTATCTGAGCAGGAAATATTTGAATAGCTTATAACAAATAGAAAACGCTTAAGTTGAAGCAAATGTAATACAGAAAACCATAAGATAAATAGATTTAAGGAATGAAATCCAATATGAAAATAAATTTATCTATATGTGTATCACATTCAAAGATGTAACTAACTGATCTTGGTGGCTAACCAAACATTAAAGTTTTTCCATCTGATGAAACTAAGCACAACAGGAATGTTGAAGATTATCATCCTTTCTATGGATCAATTGAGTTAAGGACCTTCCGTGGCTAAGGTCTGCGCTTGCGCATCTATTTTAACCCCGCAGGGGTTGCTTTAGAATTAATCAAAAGTTTTTTTTTGTACCCCATTAAGCATACAGATAGCATCACTAGCCAACTCCATGCTAACATGTCCGCCTGTTGTCTGTTTCTATGCAAACTACTCTCACCTTTCATATTTTTCCAAAATTTGGGTATATGTGTGCGAACAGTTGCCATAACTTGTTTGAACCAGCTGGGAGGACGGATTAGTTGTCATACCGATTTGAATATTAAACAAATTGGCTAAGTTTTGTCCAGATTGGACACTATTAATATATGTTTATCTTATCATATAACGATTGGCAGCCATAGTAACAACTACAACAATACCGTAGCTGTCTTATTGTAGTGCATGGAAATTGAGTGGCAATTTAATGCCAGGTGTCATAAACAAAGTGTTTCCCAAAATAGAAACTGCTTAATATAAATAAATTATTCTTGGGAGCGGGAGTGAGATGGATTGGCTGGTGAAGTCGAGAAACTGCAGGGGTATGTAAGCTACGGTGTGGCCGAAGACCAGCCAAATAAATATACATAATTTCCACTTAAAAAGCATATGAGATTGTAAAGCTTGATTTAAAAAAAATGTACTGATAAAAACATAAACAAAAAGACAACATTTTGGATCAGATGCATATATATCTAACATAAATAAGCATAATGGAATATTTTTTTTTTTTTTGTAAAGGAATCGAACCTTATTTTTAATGCACACTGGAATTGCCAAAATCGGACTGCTGTTACGCTGTGAAGATCCATTGAATGTGACAAAGGACTTTCATTTAAAGCAGCTACCGGAAGTTATTTTAATTGTTATACAACTTAAAAAAATAATTGTTATTGTTTATTTTTACTTTCAGACTGCGTCATGCTTCCTTCGTTATGTGAAATACATACCAACACAGCGTAAGTTTAATAATTGTACATGAAAGGCTGCCTATATTCAAAAGTATATATATATATATATAGATGAGACAATTTTAAGCTTGTTAAATCAGCCAAATCGCTATAACCAGTTCACAAAGTTTGTGGAAAAAGTAATTACCATAGTAATTTATCACAGTGTGTTTACCATCCATTTAAAATAAGTAGAATATGACTACTACTTGTATTATTTTTTAACTGAATCAAATTTGGAATTATTTTCAGACCAAGAATCATTGAGGATAAAAATCAGAATGAGTGGATTACGAGTGGTAAATTGGGCTCACGGGATGCAGTACTTGTTTTTCGCACCAATATTCTAAATCCAAAAACCAGAAAGACTTTATCAGGAGAAACAACGAACTCAGTACAAGTAGACGCTGAAAACAATAAAGCCGAAGTGATAGATAGTCAGGATGAGAAGCAAGCGGATGATTTAGTATCGCTTCCGTCTGGTAGTAATGTAACCTTGAAGGGTTCAGCACCTAGAAAGATTTATGTATCTGTAAGGAATCCATTAAATTGCAAAGTAATTGAAGCGACGGCTAATAAAAGTGCAATTGGCAAAATTCATCATGACCTTTCATCTAGCGACATGTCAATGTCAAGTGATGGCGATGAATCAACACAAAATAATGAAAATAATTCCAGATTGCAGCAGAAAAAAAAGAATGGAGCTAAAATCAATGTGGAGATAGATTTAAGTAAGGAAAGTGGTTATAGTTCCTCGATGGGTGATGAAGTCAATACGATTCTAAGTAGAAGTGAAGAGGATACGGAAATTTCCAGTGAGGAGGACAATGAGTGTGGAACACATATGCCCGCCCATAAGCTTAAAATCACATATAAATTTATACAAACAGAAACAAAATTACTAAGAAAGATTTTTAACGTGCATGGCCTTACTGAAGTGCAGGGAGAATCAAACTTCAATTTATTATGGACTGGAGTACACATGAAGCTAGATACTTTAAGAAATTTATTGCCTTACCAAAGAGTTAATCATTTTCCGAGGTAAGTAACAAAAATATTTAAAACTTTTTCTTTTTAATTGTATTAAACTTTGATTTCATTTGACATCTCATCTTAGATCGTACGAATTGACTCGAAAGGATAGACTCTATAAAAATATTGAGCGTATGCAGCATCTACGGGGAATGAGACATTTTGATATTGTGCCACAATCGTTTATTCTACCCCTGGAATACCGTGATTTACTGATAGCACATAACAAGTATCGAGGTCCGTGGATAGTAAAACCAGCAGCCTCAAGCAGAGGGCGAGGAATATTTATTGTTAATTCGGTAAGACATATGCCATGATTTAGTCAAGGAAAAAAACTAATACCAAATCTTTTATAGCCCGATCAGATTCCCCAAGATGAGCAAGTGCTGGTATCAAAATACATTGTGGATCCTCTGTGCATTGATGGTCACAAGTGTGATCTGCGAGTCTATGTATTAGTAACATCTTTTGATCCCCTCATTGTTTATCTTTACGAAGAGGGCATTGTTCGATTGGCCACTGTTAGATATGATAGAGATGCGGATAATCTGTGGAATCCCTGTATGCATCTGTGCAACTACAGTATCAACAAATATCATTCCGATTATATTCGATCTTCGGATGCTCAGGATGAGGATGTTGGTCACAAATGGACATTGTCAGCATTGTTAAGGCATCTCAAACTACAGGGTTGTGATACTCATCTGTTGATGCTAAATATTGAAGATTTAATTATAAAGGCTATTCTCGCCTGTGCCCAAACCATAATTTCCGCATGCAGAATGTTCGTGCCGAGTAGCAACAACTGCTTCGAGCTATATGGCTTTGATATATTAATTGATAATGCGCTTAAGCCATGGCTATTGGAAGTTAATCTTTCACCATCGATGGGTGTGGATAGTCCCTTAGATACAAAAGTAAAAGCTTGCCTTATTGCAGACCTATTAACTTGCGTTGGCATCCCAGCATATAGCCCAGAAATGCGCTCTCATTTAGATAGCAAATGGACTCGATATCGAAGTTCCAGCTGTCAAAGGAGAACAGATTCCACGGATTCAAGCGCTTCTCTTGGATCAAAAAAATCGAAGAAGAAAGGAATAAGCAGTGCTGTTAATTTAACTAGTGAAGAGCAACGTATTCTACGTAATGCTCGTTTGCAGTATTCCCGACGCGGAGGCTTTGTTCGCATATTTCCGACAGATGATACAATGCAACGATATGGAAATTTCCTTGATTCTGCAAATGGCATTCCAATTTCTACACCAAGTGTGCAAGGACAAACATTCCAAGCATCGGTTATGCAGCACAATTATAACCAAATGCTGCATTCAAATTTATACTGTCTTGATCCAAGGTGCAGTAAAGAAGATAATTTCCAATTGAATCGGGTCAAACAATATGAACGTGCTTTAGAAACCGGCGCTGAAATACCATTTGTAAAGAAAGTAGTAATGCCCAAATGTGAAGAAGAAGGCAGAAAGCTGCGAAAACAGTTTCTTAAAAAGATTGCCAACGGTTCTGAATTGACACAGTTTCAGGCGCGACAAACTTTCAGTTTATATTTGGAATCGGTACTAAGGCGTTTGACCCAAGAACCAAAAGACAGTCACGAGAAGATAATTCTAAAGTTTCTAAATAAGTTTGGAGGAGTTGTAAAACCACCAGTCTTGTTTCGAAATGCACAAACTATAAAAGTGATAAGTAAAGCTAGATCAGCTATGGTAGCAAAATTGCTTGGAGATTTTCTTGAATTTTATAAAAGAGATACGGAAGCATATGTGGATTCATTTGATCATTTTGGAATGATACCAGCTAGATCGTACAATGAGTTTCTAATGCATGCGCAAGAGGCCGATTTAGAGGCCGTGCTAACACTTCACACGAACGTCACTGGAATAATGCCATTTTTGTATAATCGGTGTGGCTTATCGGTGCCACCGACGCCACCCATTCCGTCCGGTTTACATGGATTTTTGCGGGCTTTACCTGCCATGGTGTCATTATCTGGAATACCGAGAGAGATTAGCAAATACGATGGATACTTTAAGAACTACGATAAAGATTGTGAAAATGTACAAGATAATTCCATAAGGTCCAAGAGCACAAGAAGATTCTAAATCAAATATTTTAATTAACTTATCAAGGATTTATCGAGTCATATTTTAAATAATATCTAGCTAATTTATTTATTGTAAATCAATTTTTTAAATTAAATTCCAAGCACTTAGGCCGGATGACATTAAATTAAAATCTAAGTCATACAACGATCGATCACTACTTCATATACACAAATGCATATATGCTTCAAAATAACTGCCTTAAATACAGTATGAATTAATTTGTAAGAAATACTTAATTATCCTATTTTCCTATATGCATTAACCAAAGCTTTTAATATATATATATATAAAATAATAAAAAAAAATTTTTACGCCAAAGATATGCGAAATGGAAAGCCTCAAATCGAATTAGATATGCACAAATTATTTTTCAAATATTTATATTATACATACAATTTTAAATAAAAAGAATTCAATCTACTTTTGTTTACAGAATGAGCATTCTTAAATTTTATTTCATAATTGCCAGATTTGGATAAGAATAAATAAGAACCTAATTCTTTAACAACAGTGACTGCCATCAAAAGGGTGTACAAAAGTCATAATTACAAAATGGATCAATAGAATAATTCACCATGTAAATACAACCTACTAAAGTGGTTTTCAAACTTAAATTAAGGCATTAGGAGGGGCTTAAAACGGGTAGAGCTTAGGCAGGATTAAATAAAAGGCTCCTTGATGGCGGCCCAAAGGGTATATACAGGTAGAAAGCACTATATACAAAAGCTTTTTATTTGCTATTGAAGCTTTTTTACAAGCTTTACAAATAGGCTGAGTTGCTGTCAGTATATATTTTATATCCCAAGGAAATGAAAACAAAATAGCTAAATATATATATATATATTTTTTACAAATTACTTCAGTTAGCAAAATGGGTATCCAGGTTTAATTACAAGGTGAAATTATGTAAGTGATTTTTGATTTTCAACATGTACCAATCTATACATTGGTAAATTTATATAAATGCTTGACGTCTGCCGAAATTATTGATTATTATGTACATTTGCGTATATGGGATACAAATAAAAAGAGCAATGTGTATATACTTGCACATCTTTGTGTGTACATAAATGTATACATGTGTGGGTATTGAAATAATTTTTGGAAATCCAAATCATTTGTAAATATTTCCAGCCACAAGCAAATGAAAATAATGACAGCTGATTCCAATACCCGCAATACATTTCGAAAGAACGGCGTGGGAGGAAGTATCAATGGACATGGCCGAAGTATTATTACTACGGCAAACCCATCGGGTGGAAGTAGTGCATCGCTACTTCAAAAGCAATTATCCTTTAAGACACCTATTGGATCGAACCAGTTTGGTAAATCAGATGAAATCGATGTGATTGAGAGCTCTAATTCAGAAACCTTGGCTGGACGGTATAACAAGGTAAATTAAAATCATAAAAATTTCGGGCTTCTTTTTAAAAAATGATTCGATTTCAGGATAGCATTATCGGATGGATATGTTGTGCTCCATGCATATGGCTAAGAACGTCAGCGGCAGTGCACAAAATGGCTATAACATCTGCAACACTTTTAGTGACTACATTACTCGTTGCATCGCCAATATTGTTTCTGATTAGTACGGCTCCATCACCTTTACCCCGTGATTGTTATATGGAGGGGGATGGTTGTTCACCCACTGTCTCGGCACCACCGGAATGCTCGGAGCCAATCTGTGAGACAGTGGCTGCCAATATACAAGCCAGACTCAATTGGAACAAGGATCCATGTTCGGAATTTAAAAAATTTAGCTGTTGGCGTAGCAGTCAGAATAAAAGCTTAACAAATCTTATAGAAATGGGAAACTCTCAAAGAAGTGTCGATAGTCAATTGCAGTGTAAGAATCCCAATGAATCCATAATTTTGACGACATTCATTCAAAATTTCTTTTCTTTAGTCCTTTTTCAGAATAAGGTTATGAACGAAAGTTTTAAAATACTACATAAATTATTTGAGAGCTGTTTAAAACAGACAACCAACTCAACTATAATGCATCGCATATTTGATAGCTTAGGTGGTTATTTACCGATCGGCACTTTAGGTCCTTCGTCTATTGCACCATTAATAGCAAAAATTTATGAGCTTGGTCCAAGTCCCATTGTTGATTTATATTATGATCTTAGCTACGGAAGACGACCCCATGTGCTTCTTATAATTAGTGGACCCAGTACATCATCGACAATCTTAGAGGTGAGTGCCTTTAGTTCCGGATTAAGTTTTCTAAATGTCAAATCTTTATTCTTTTTAGAACAAAATACGCTGGATGAGCCCGAAAGCGCCGCCTAATCGGATGCGACAAGGCGTTCCGAAACTGTTGGGAGATTTAATCGAAAATATTTTACCTTCATCATTATCATATGCTCAGAGAGTATCAGAAAAGGATACTATATTTGGATTTATTAAAGATTTAAATAAGGTAAGTTATTCCAAAATATGGAGAAATAGTTGTAGATATTTCTATAATTTTAATTCCTTTACAGCTTCAAGTCGAGCATTCCCGTCGTGGTTTCTGGGATAGTTCAGTTTTATATAATACATCAAGCCTACAGGAAATGTACCCCGTTGTAAGTAACATTTACTTAAGATTCATTATTTGTTAGTTTTTTTCTTCATATTTGTTAGCTCAATTGGACTTTGTTGATTCCTCGAAATTGGAGTGGACCTATTGTTGTTAGAAACACCGATTACCTTAGAGCTTTAGAGGGATTTCTTACGAAATATCCATCACGAGTTGCGCACAATTCAATGCTTTTGTTATGCGCAATTGAGATATTACCGAAGGATTATCCAAATCCTGAGGTTTGTACCCGATCCACCATGTGGGCTTTGCCCGAATTAGCGTCCGCTCTTTATATTGCTCAACACACTTCTGACGACATAAAGGATATTATAAAGAGGGTTTGTATTTTTAATTTTTGTTTCAAATCATAGTAATCAATTATGATTTTTTTTTTTTTAATTTTAGGCGGAAATTGTTTTCAAGTCCTTAAAAGCTCACTTGAAAAGAGCTCCTTCTTTAAAGGGCGCTGCTCTAGTTAAATTATCAGCTTTAAAAATACAATCGCAAACTTGGGAAGGATTTTCGAATGTGACTCAACTGTTGCAAACATTGGAATCATTAAACATTAACTCTGAGTGCTGGTTTGAAAATGTTCTCGAAATTTATAAAAAAAATAAATTAATTCCAAATGTTATCAATATGGGATCAAGTACCCACGACGCGTAAGTTCTGTATATATTTGGTGAGTAAATTAAAATTTAAGTTTCTTAATTTTCCTTACAGATGGGCATATCCAATTGTCTCCACAATTTTCTATGATACATTGAGCCATTCAATCGGTTAGTAGATATTCTTTAGCATTTAAAATAAACTAAACTAAAATGAAATATATTATTTCCAGTTGTTCCATTATCTGTCATATTAATTCCATATTTTGACGCACGATTGCCCCCGTATTTACATTATGCATCAGTTGGTGTTTCAATTGCCAAGGAGATATTACGCTCGATAACAAAATCGTTCGATGATAAGGCAATGCGTTGTGTACCGCATTCCGTCAATATATTTTCAAATTTTAGCCGAATGGATATTTTAATCCACTCTGGTGGAATGCAGATTTCCTACCACTCTATGCTTTCTCTAACTGGCCCAATCAAAGGGATGGCACGCCTACCTGGTCTCAATTTAACACCCACACAAATTTTCTTCTTAGTTTCCGCTCAAGAACTTTGTGCAGAATCAAACTACTTAGGAATTGATACAAATGCACCTGAATTCGATAACATGTAAGTAATTTTTGAAGAATTACACTAGAATATATATATATATTCTAGCAGCAATTAGCAATTTTCAAAAGATGATTTGAAAAAAATAAGGGGAGTCATTCTAAAATCCTTTTTTTCAGACTGGGTTGGCTTGTAGCTCAAGGAGGAAGTGCGACTGAAGTTTTCAAATGTCCGTCGGGTTCTATGATTAATACACAAAAAACCTGCAATGTGCTTTAAATATAGTTTACATAGATCCTGAAATGTTAGTGTTGATTACAATAATTATTTTACTATTCTGTCAAAAGTAGCACACAAAATGTGATTTGTCAAATTTAAATAAACTAAAAAAGACTATATTTTAATTTCATACATTTTTTATAGCAAAAGTGTCGTTTCAAAGAAAGTAATGCACAATCTTATCTAATGTGTGCAACTTGTCATCTACAATTCTTTTTATCATTTTCGTATTTTAAATTAAAATAGTTTAAAATTTTGGCCTCAGCTATCAAATATAAATCAATTGTTTACTGAACTGAAGGAATTTGAATTTGTTAGCAAAGAATCAACAAACCGATTTTGTAGAAGCCCAGGAAGGCCAATACAAAGACCAGGCAAAATATAACAGATTTTATAAATTGGGACGTTAAGCTTAATAAAATGTCCCTTGTTAGGAATTTTAATTTAAATTAATTACATTTTTGGGGGGAAAGTTGCTTAAAGTACCATTGTTAGTATTTTTCTTTGCAACTTTTGTACGGTCACATTAACGTATTGCGAAGTGTTGCCATATTTTTTAAGTATTTGGGAAATATTCTTTTAGTGTGCGAATTATTGCTCATTACTGTTTTCTTTTTGTTGTTGAGCTGACGGAATCTAGGTAAAGTGGTACATGTAGGAACAAGCAGTCCACGTTGTAATTGTTATCTATAAAATTTGATAATTAATTTCTTTATTACTTTAACAGCAGATAGTTGTTAGTTGCAACGTCCCTAAACCAAGCAAAATGAAAACACGCTTTAGTACATATGATATAATTTGCGGAGTCGCCGAACTTCAAAGGTATGAGAACGTATACTTATTATTTGTGGCAAGCATTAAGCATACGCTTGTTGCACGGCATTGTATTTACAATTTGTCATCTACTTTCCAGGTTGGTCGGCTTGCGCGTGAATCAGATTTATGATATTGATAATAAAACATATTTGATTCGTCTTCAAGGCGGTGGTGGTGAAGCGGAGAAAATTACCTTGCTTATCGAGTCTGGAACTCGATTTCACACAACAGCTTTTGAGTGGCCCAAGAATGTAGCTCCATCTGGCTTCAGCATGAAGCTGCGGAAACATTTAAAAAATAAACGCATTGAGAGTATTCAACAATTAGGTGTGGATCGAATTGTGGATTTCCAATTCGGTACTGGTGAAGCTGCCTACCACGTTATTTTGGAGCTTTACGATAGAGGAAATGTGATTTTAACTGATTATGACCAAACCATACTCTACATTCTCCGTCCGCACACAGAGGGTGAAACCCTTCGATTTGCAGTACGTGAAAAATATCCCGTCGATCGGCCCAAGAAAGCCAATGATGAAATATCACCAGAAACACTACGCGAGCTAATAGAAAAGGCACCGCCCGGCGAATATATACGTCGCACATTGATGACAATTTTAGATTGTGGTCCTGCGGTAATTGAACATGTCCTCAATTTGCATGGTTTGGAAGATCGTTGTACTCCAAAGGGTACTGTTCCGGTGGACGAACCCGAAGCTGAAGAAGATAAGTCGACGAATTCGAAAAATGTAAAAAACAAGCGTAAACAGAAAAACAAGCATGCCCCAAAATCTGATGCTGTGCCATTTGATTTTGAAAAGGATCTTCCAACGTTGATGAAAGCTGTTAAGGTCGGTACAACAATATAAATATGTAATTGGATTACAATATTGTTCTCTTTTATTTATTTTTCTTTTCTTTACAGAGTGCCTATGAAATTATATCTGAAGGTCATAAAGGTCCCTCCAAAGGCTATATAATGCAAGTGAAAGAAGAGAAGCCCACAGAGAGCGGAAAATTAGAATACTTCTTTAGAAATGTTGAATTCCATCCATTGCTTTTCTCTCAGCTTAAGCATTTTGAATATCAGGAGCACGAGACATTCATGACAGCTGTGGACGAGTTCTTCTCAAAACAGGAGTCGCAAAAGATTGATATGAAAACCTTAAGTCAAGAACGCGATGCTCTAAAAAAGCTTTCCAATATTAAAAAGGATCACGCACAACGTTTGGAAGACCTTAACAAGGTGCAGGGCGTTGACAAACGGAAGGCTGAGTTAATAACAAGCAATCAAAGTTTGGTGGACAAGGCGATTCTTGCCGTACAATCGGCAATTGCTAGTCAACTTCCTTGGCCAGATATCCGTGAGCTTGTTAAAGAAGCACAAGCCAACGGCGACGTTGTGGCAAATTCGATAAAACAGTTAAAGCTGGAAGTCAATCATATATCATTACTTCTTTCCGATCCCTACGCTGATACAAATGATAGTGAGGACGATGATGAATTCAATGAACCCATGGTTGTAGATGTCGATCTTGCTTTATCAGCATGGGCTAATGCACGACGATATTATGATATGAAACGTTCAGCCGCTAAAAAGGAACAGAAGACTGTCGATGCTTCGGAGAAAGCTCTCAAGTCTGCGGAACGTAAGACTCAGCAAACTCTAAAGGAGGTGCGAACTATATCGAATATAGCTAAAGCACGTAAAGTTTTTTGGTTTGAGAAGTTTTATTGGTTTATAAGTTCTGAGAACTATCTTGTGATTGGCGGAAGAGATGCTCAACAAAATGAACTGATTGTTAAAAGGTAAGTACAATAATAATTTGATTCAAATAAATGTTAGCAATTTAATAGTGTTCCTTTAATTTTATAACAGATATATGCGTCCAAAGGATATTTATGTGCATGCTGAGATTCAAGGAGCTTCAAGTGTTATAATTCGTAACCCAAATGCTGATGAAATTCCTCCCAAAACACTATTGGAAGCAGGAACCATGGCGATTTCTTACAGCGTGGCATGGGATGCAAAGGTTATAACAAATGCATACTGGGTTACTAGTGAACAAGTTAGTAAAACGGCGCCAACGGGAGAATATTTGGGTACCGGTAGCTTTATGATCCGTGGAAAGAAGAATTTCCTCCCATCTTGCCATCTTATTATGGGCCTAAGTTTTCTATTTAAATTGGAAGACAGTTTCGTTCAGCGTCATGCCGGAGAGCGCAAAATACGCAATACTGATGATGATCCCAATGATATTGATTTGAAACCATGTGAAATCACCAATGATGAATTACCAGATATAAGTGAAGATAGTGAATCATTGCAGTCCCAAAATGTGACCAATGTTGAAAGCGCTGATCACATAGAGAACGCATTTCCCGATACTGAAGTAAAAATTGAACACGATACAGGTCGAGTGACTTTACGATCTGAATCGGTGCAACAGGATAATGAACCTGCTGTTGAACCAGCAGTTGCTAAAGTTAAAAATACGATAGATGATGAAGAAACGACGTTAATAGCTGCAGCTCCTACACGCCAGAAGCAGCAAAAGAACATTAATAAACGTAAAGATGATAAAGGTCGTAAAAACAAACCACAAGTTCAGGTAGCTGAAGTCGAAGTGGAGCCTAAAACGAATTCAGGTGTCCTAAAGCGAGGACAGAAATCCAAATTGAAGAAGATGAAACAAAAATATAAAGATCAAGATGAGGAGGAAAGAAAATTAAGAATGATGATACTTAATTCGTCTGGAAAAGAGACTGCTAAAGTAACCGAAAACAGTGCTAATGAAAAGTCTGATTCAACACAAGCAGCTGAGGTTAAAAGGGAAAGAAACCCCATCCCGAAACCCCAAGTAGAGATTGATGACAACGATGAAATGCCAACTGGAGCGGATGTTGATATGCTTAATAGCCTTACAGGTCAACCACATGATGATGATGAGCTTCTATTTGCCATTCCAGTTGTGGCTCCGTACCAAGCCTTGCAACAATACAAGTGAGTTTGTTAATCATAAATTTAAAAAGAAAAATTTTTTATGCGGTCTATTATATTATTTCAGATTTAAGGCAAAGCTAACACCAGGTACTGGAAAAAGAGGAAAAGCGGCTAAATTGGCACTTAATATGTTTTCAAAGGATAAAACTTGCAACAATCGTGAAAGGGACTTACTTAAAAGCATAAAAGAGGAATTCTTAGCCAGGAATATTCCAGGAAAAGTGAAAATATCAGCGCCTCAGCTACAAAAAATAAAAAACCGAAATTAAAAATAAAACTATAAGTAAAATACTTTACTAAAATATAATTCTATAAAGTGTTACACAAAGAATTCTTCAAGAATAAAGATAATTTCATGCACCATACGATACTTCATTAAAGTTGTTGTTTCAACTATATTTCAATGTTGTTTAAAAATATTAAAAAAGGAAAATATATGTTGTTAACTTCTATCATGTGCTTTGTTTATAGTAAATTTAGTAAAGCCTTTTACTTTATAGGGAAAGTAGTTTCCAATTATGTGCTAAATATTTCAAATAAATGATTTTTAGTTTCTATTCGAATCTATCGATAGTATCATTTAACGAAGAATCGATGGAATATTGTCTGCGCATGCGAAGTATGTGGAACTCATGTTTGTATGTGTTTGTTTACTTCGGTTGTTCGTGTATGATGTTGTATAAGTAGATATTTTTGTGTTAACTAGCCTGTTTTGGCATTTGTGTACTAAATCGTTGAAAAGGACCTTGCCAATTTGTCGTGTAAAAATATTAAACAAATTGGAAATGGATAACCGCTAAGTGAAATCGATGAACATCTTAAGGGACCCGTAATGAGTCTGGGGTCGTGAAAAATTGTTCGTCAAAAAAAAAGTATCGTCAATCTAAGACATGACACCAAAATCATTTCTTCCCGTTGTGGAAGTTGTGTTACACATTTCTTGATACATACATATATATATGTATGTATGCACATGTGCAAATATAACAAATAAGGTGTTTAAAGTTGTTAAATAAACAAAAAAAAACGAAACCCAAAAAGAGAACGGATCCTTTTCTTCAAGAAGAATGAAAAAAACGATGGCCTTCAATGTCCCACCCAGGATTTGTATGTATGCATGATGCATGTAAGTGTTCAAGTTCTCTTCATGTGTATACATAACTACACACATACATACATGTATGAACAATGTAGATACAAATGTACATACCCATGTATATATGTGTATTGATTGATGTCTGTGCTTTACATCTGCGTGTATACCAAATGGCTGATATAAATGTTTATTATTTGTCCTAAGCTGAGCATCTAGTAAATATGTTACTCAAATATAGCATACATATGAGCGCAGAGAATAAATTTTACATTCTACATACAAATGCAAAAGTTTGTGAGTTTGTGTATGTGTGTATGAGGTGCAGTCCACTTTCACTTTGATGTATGTGGGCTTAAGTAGAAATTCGTACATATTTCTTTATATACATATATACATAAATGTTATGTTTATGACCACAAATCCTATGTATACGAAGGACTTTCTAGTTGAGGTTTTTGTTTCTCAGCAAAAGTTACTGGGTTATGACAAATATACATATGCACGTACCTAGTCACCGTGTTTTTTGTTGCCAGGCAAACATTTTCAGTTGATGAACTACTGCACGATGGCTTAATTGTAATGTGATTTTTAAACGAATTTTTGAGTTTCTTAAGCAAATAGTATTAAATAAGATACAATTCCACAGAGTATATTTACATCTCAAAGTTTAAATTTTTAATTTTAGAATTTGGTTTATTATTTAATTAAAGTGTTTTTACTCCTTTCAATGAATTTCCATGAATTTACAATGACGAATTAATCTCTTTATAGGAACTACAATGAAACATTGATTTCATTTTCGAACCACATAGCTGGTTTGAGTTAGAAATATGGAGTCAAATCATTATTACTGCCGGAATGTTATGCAGCAATCACCATCAACGTCAAATGCACAACAACCATCAACAAGTAAACCCAATTATGGAGTTATTGCTGGACAAGAATATCTGCCAAACCAGTCGCAGTTGGTACGAAATGGGAACACAAAATCACCACATGGAAACAAGAATATGGGCAATCCCTATGGAGGTGGTGGATGTCATAGCAGTGGGCATTGCAGCAGTAATGCTAGCAATGCCAGCAATGCCACAAATTACATAAATATAATGACAGTACCCCTAAACACATTGCAATATAATCGAAAAAAGCTTTCATCTCAGGATTATCAGTAAGTACCAATTGAATTTGATATATTTTGGAGAATTAAGCATCTAATTTTTCTATTTACGTTTAACAGATCACACCTATATTACAATACCACTGATGTTAAATGTCGGGATGACTATTACGCCGGCACTAGTAATGGCCGATTTAACCCGGAGTCAACATTATCATCTCACCAACAATCACAACAAACGAACGCTCACCACCTACAGCAGCCTCTTACGCACAACCATCAGTTAAATCATATCCAGCATAATCATCATCTGCAACATAATCAACCACAAAATATGTGCTGCACAAATTCAGCACTAGATCCAGTTAACGATGCGCCCAGTTGCTCAATGTATTCCAATAGCAATGGAAGCGGACGAGTGGTGGCAACGCAGACGCATCACAATAATGCCAATGTAGCATGTGACCAAACGATGCCTCAAACACCAGTATCAATGGGTCCTGTTAGTGTGCCTGTTCCACCTATGATGTACACGGTGCATCGTGTTGTGACCACAGCTCAAATTCAGACTGCAGTGGGGAATACATTTGCATCGTCAGCAAGTGTGTCGAGTGTTGTGAGTACCGGGCGAAATGATAACGATTGCATGGCATCCGCTCAAGTACCGACAGGAATGGCTGTGACAGCTAATGGTCCTTGCCACAGTGGACTTAATCTAACAGATATGAGTGGGAATATGATCAACAATGCGAATGCCCTCGGTCCTCTGACAGGAATGCGGAGCCCTTCCGGTAACTATTACTATTTGGGTTTTAGAATATAGATAAGGGCATAATTTGTTGCTGTGGGAGTCCATTAATGGTTTTATGTTTTTTTAATTCCCAGGTGTACTTACAAATACTCAATTTTTGCCAGTTCCACAAAAGTGCAATAATGGCAATGACGCTCAACAAATTCCCGCAAATTCAAAACGAATGCCTAATATAAACGCCACTTCCAATTTCACAAGTGCCGGTAAATCCTCCTCAGTAGCACGTGCTCTACAAAATGTAAGTTCTTGAAATGTCAATCAATGAGTTTCTAGTAAATTGTGTTTTTTTTTTATAGGTGATTCCAACATGTGTATATCTTATGTCGCGAGTTGCTGTTCACATGGAGATCGAGGGTACAGCACAGTGCCCATCTCAAGTAATGCTGGCAGCTGCACTCGGATGCGAAGAATTAGGGATATCCAACAAATTGCTGGCGCAAAGTATTTTTGGGTTATGGATGACAAGTGCCCTATTAGAATTGCAGCTTAAAGCTCATCACTGCCCCTATGTTGTGCGAGTGGCGTGGCCGAATCTACTGGAAAAGTTTAGCAATAGCAGCCCAATTGACCGAAAATATGATGAACCTATGATAATGCTAAAACGGAATGTATTCTTTTCAAAACGAGACGAAGAGAAGATAAAGTAATATAATAATAATTTCTTATTGACAAAGATATTAATTTACCTTTGATGATTGCAGAGATCATCGAATTTTGGAACTTCTGTACGAAGAGGCCAAGAACAACGTGTTAGTAGGAAGATATATTATGGAGCCAGTACATTCACTCATGTTGGGCGGTATACAAGCGCGAATTGAACTGGGCCCATATAACTCTCATACTCACACAATAGGATTCTTTCGGTTAGTCTTATAATCAAATCTTAAATTGCTAAAATTTTCTAAAATAACAAATGTATCTATTATATATTTTAGTGAAAATCAATCAAGATTCTTACCATCACATGTTGCCAAGAGTTCGAATTGGCTGTGGCTGCCGATAAGTCAAAAGAATTCTGCCGAAGTTAAGCTCTTAGAACAGTTTAAGCGAGTCCCACAAACAGCTACAACTCGTAAATTAATGAGAAAATATTTAGAGTTTTGCTGGGCACTGCCATTTTATGGGTAAGTTTAAAAATATTTATAATTATATATATATTCTAACATTTCTTGCTTTTAGGGCTGCATTTTTCCATGGACAAATGGAACAACCTGTTAGAGGTATCATGTCCTTGATGAATCATAGTGATATGGAAGTTATAGTTGCTGTAAATGAAAGAGGAGTTTTTATAATAGACACAACAGAAAGCGTAAGTATTTACATAGTATTAATATAGAATAATTGGAAATATTTACTAAAATCTTTATTTGATTTATAGACTCTACTATTGGGACTACGTTATGAGGATTTATCTTGGGATTACGCAAAGCCAAGTGCCAGTGATGATCCGGAATGCTTAACATGTATTTTTTTGCAGGTAACTTAATACAAAAATATATAAATTTCTATTATATTTTTACATATAAAACGAAACATTTAATTTCAGTTTGATGCTGTTGAAAATGGAATACAAGTATCAAAACTTGTACAGGTATTTTCTAAGCAAGCCGCTATGATTGACGCACTTATATCACATTTTACGGATCAAATAAAGAACCGGAAACAAGAGGGAAACACAACAGAAACATTTCATGATGGTAAAGTTTAAACAAATAATTTGCTGATTTCCTAAATGTGGTTAGGATTTTGGGGTATTTAAAAGCTCCACAAATTATTATTTTTTTTGGGAGATTCAAAACAAGCATGTTAGTTTAAGTTAAACTTAGTTGGTAACCAAAAGCCAAAGCCATAAAGAAAAAACAGAGTTTTAGTTCGGTGTAGCCTGTTAGCTCGTGTCGTCCATTATCCGTTGCGGGTAGCTTACGTTTAAGAGTGACCAAATCTGCAAAATTCAAAAACCTTTAACCATATTTTAGGACTAAAGATTGCCTTAGACTTACAAGTGAGTTGTTAAGGTCACACCGCAAGTGGAGCTAGTGCGTCTGCCTACGCATGATAATGATTCTGCTTGGCCACTATAGTTTTATATAGATAGTTGCTTAGGAGTCCGCAAATATTAGAGAAATATTATTACAAATATTAGAGAGAAGGAAAAAAGAGAGAGTTGTTGCCTGCCAACTCTCCACCTTGCGCGTGCGCAGCTGAGCGCTAATTCAAAAAATAACGGTTTAGTTAACAAGAGATCGTAGCAGTTAAGGTGTATACGTTTGTGTGTCAGTGTGTTATGTTACAAATTTACAGTTTGTGTACAGAAATCCAACTAACCTATATTTAATTTTCAGAACCAAATCCAATTCAAAATAATGGTAACGGAGTTTTATGCAATAAACTCTCACGATTGACTTTGGCGACCTTTGATGAAGAGGGCGGACGCTGCATAGGGCAAATGGGATCACTATCTATAAGCTATTAACATTTGTTGCTATACTTGTAAATGAATTTGTTTATTTAAGGAGTCCATAATTGTAGGAAACAGTAGACGATTGTTAACATGTTCATACATATATAACATAAATATGTATGAATATAAACATAAAGGTGAGAGAGGTCATCGGTTCACTATCATTTAATGAAGTGTATAATACTAAAATTCCAATAAGCCGCATGTACACATAATATTGTTTTGTTTATGATATAAAATAATACAAACTTATGTATACTAGAACCATTTTTTTTTGAATTTAATTGATAACATTAATGCCCCCTTCCCCAAAAACACACAAAAACGAAATTAATCAACCAAAAAGGGTTTCATTCAAGTAATGATAAATGATTTTTGATTCCACGATTCCAAAAGAAAAAAAACTGATTTTTATATAGGCTAGCATTCATCAAATAGTATACTTGGCCAAAAAGGAATCCTTCTTCTTCTTCTCACAATACTTTTAATAAGTATTTAAAAAAGAAAAAAGCGTCTGCCAACGCCAGACTTTTATTCATTTTAAAGATTTCAGGACATATAAAAAATCTTCTGCAACTTCAGGCATCTCTGACGGGGAAGTCCACCATAATGTTGAACATATGCAGGTTGGATTTATCCTTTGCTCATCCATTGCCACAAAGAGTCCTTAGTTTTAGTTTAGTTGCTATTTGTTGTAAATGTCATCATTGTCTGTTTGGCCGCTGGCATAAAAGTCCTGCTGCTGTCTAGATAGCTGCCTTTGTGCACTACCATGTATATATACGTATGTTCAAAAAGTAACAAGTAACAAGTTTTAGGGTTTATGAAATTTAGAAATGAAAAAATTATATGTTGGATTTATTTTTTTGTTATGACCAACCCAACAGCAAACAGCAGAAGTACTGACTGGGGAGATATTTTCAAAGTTTATTCTCAAATTTTAAATCCTTTTCCTTTTTATATATGAATACAATCTGTTACATTCCCACTAAATGTAAATAAGTTTAATGACCCTTTTTATTTTTGCCTTTTTCTATATAGTTATAAATTATCTATGTAAAAAAATTGTAACAAGAACGGCAATGTTCTAGATAAGCTAATGCTTTGGTCCGGTATGTTTGAACAAAGCGTTCAACGCAATATCACAATATATTTGCGAATTAACTACAATCCATCATATGATATTGAATATTATAAATTTTTCGATTAAAGGTATTGCATATGATATTTTTCATATAAAAACGTTCAACGTTCATATTGGCCAGAAGCTTGCTAATATTTTCCGATGTCTGTCTGATTCAGTCAAAAGTTTTCGTTAATTGTCACGCCCCCTTTGTGGGTAGTTTAAAAAAAAACTTCATATGTAGTATACTCTAGCTTATTCGTGTTGAGATCTTACAATTAAAAAAGTAGGATTAGAAAAAAGTGCACATTAAATGAAATACATACATACATACAAGAGAATTTCCAAAAACATTTTTTCCAGTTGCATGAACATAGTTACATTTAATTCAAAATGTTTATTCATACATATGTATATTATATTTATGTTGCTGAGCATTATGCACACATTTGATTTGAAAGTAATCGACACTTCAAAATTACTTATACAATACAATAATTAAATATTTAACACACATCTACATGTAGGTATAATCTAATAAATTCAACAACAAAAACAAATAAACAACACATATATATATATATAAATTATATATAATATTATATAGTTATAAGAATGTGTAAAACTGATATAAAGAATATGTAATTTAAGTCCTCCAAGCTGAAGCTAAATATTATTTAAGTGATCCACGTCAGTAATTTTAAAAATACATACATAAATCCAAAAATAAATCATAAATAAATTGTGTTTTTATGAATGCAAAAATCGATAAAGTTTTCTGTGTTGTTCGTATTTCTAACCAAAAATCGCACCACTTCGTTAAGACTTCGTCAAATCCTTATCCTAGACGAGATAAAAACAGTCTGATAACATGGACTTATCTTGGAATTTATAAATTTTAAAAAGCCTGATCTAAGGCGATCATAGCAACTCTTAAAAAACGTTCTGGATTTTTTAATTGAACGACGTTCTGGATCTTTGTAATGAATCTTTGTGGCCTATTTAAATTAGCTTAGAGAGATTTCGATTTAATATGACGGATGTACGATTAAGGTTTGCTTTGGGGTACATATTAAAAATGTATATTGTATGTATATCCCTGGTAAATTTTCTAGAAACTTATTCCACGCTTTACGCTTTTTTTAATGAGTTAAGACATCGGGATAAGGATATATAATTTCGCTCTCTTAGAATGGATTATCTCCATCTGTTCGTCGCATATCTTCTTAAATTAGTAATCCGCATCGACTGGCCGTCGATCTTGTTTAAGATTGTATATGTATATACGTTTTTATATATCACAAGTAAAAGAGAAGATAGACTTAAAGTTTTGCGGTTACTATTATTATTATTATTATAATTTCAGCTTTTTGTAAAAAAAGGTTGATGAAGCAATTACATTAAAAGGAGCATTTGCCCCACAATTTCGATATTCTATTACTTATATCCTGTAAGACAATTTTGAATTTAGACATACATACATATTAATATTAAAGCTTCTACTAAAGGGCCATTAAGTTTTTTGATTATATATTTAGTTTCTTTTTATAGAATTTTTTATTTTCTTTTTAAATTATACAAATAATATTTTGTATTGTTTTCTTAATATTTCTTTTTGTTATTAAAAATGACTATATAATGACTGCCTTTATTATTTTAGAGTTTAAAAAATTTATAAATGATGTATAACAATTCGATATGTTTTTTTTTTTTTTTAAATTCGATGTTTATATTATATATTATTTGTTTTGTTTTCTTAATATTTTTTTTTATTTCAATTATGGACCCGTTTCTTATTGTTTTTTTTTAGAAAATTTTTAAAATTTTTAGAATAAAATTTAAATTCTTTGCAAGATTATTAAAATTTGACTTAGGTAGGTTTTTGTTTATAGTTACGCCCCGTTTGTGGGAAGTTAAGATGTTATATAAATTGGTAAATGAACTGAACAATACTAATTGTAGGTTGATTCAAAAACTAGTTTATATATCTAACATGCCATTCCATTAATAGAAAGGAAAGTCAATTTCAGTTCCAAGTTCGCATTTCTAAGATATAAATTTATAATATACAAATATCGACATTAAATATACTCATGTTAAGTAATTTCCTGGGGCCAAAAAGGTTCGAAAACAGTTCCATTACTTGCCAGTGTTATTAGAAAATGTGTTAAATTTCAGTACTATGGTCCTTTCGTGGTAATTATATTACTCTTTATCACTAATTTGTACACTAATAAACTTTCAAATTGTATTCTTGACCAGTGAAATAGGCTCTAAGCTATCCTGTGTTTGCTCAAGGTATGTACAAATGAAAAATTGCATACATAAGCACATACATACATACATACATACGTATAATTACATAGGTGTATGCAAGGCAAAAGACTCGCGACCTAACCTTACCATGGATCTTAGGCGTATCAGATTCGCTCACGCATATGCGAATATACCTAATCTATGTACACATACGTACGCAAGTATCTATGTATGTTCGTATGCATATGTAGTAGATATGAATATACATATAAGGAATACTTTGGGATTCGAAACACATAAAACATAGCATACCTACATACATACATACAGACATACGCATAGCCATGCACCACCTCTATACGAATGCAAAAAGTGCACTAAGTCTCCCAAAATGAGATGGCAGGCAAAAACAAAAGAAAAGGCAAAAGCGCCTCAACCTTAATACGTACGAATTCGTCTTTTAAGAGAGGCTGAACGATGTGCTGAGTAGGGCCAGTTTTTGTCTTAACTGAGAGCTTCGCTTTCTTTCTTATTTACCCTCGCGTCTTTCATAGAGTTTGCGCTAAGCAGCGGGTTCTACGGGACAAGAGTAACAAGTTGTTGATGGTGGTGGTGGTGTTGGGTGCCATAGCCTTATGTTCTCTCTCTGGGAGAGAGCGAGAGAGAGAGGGTGCCCAACGTTCTCTGTGTGAGTGAGATTCCTGACTTGGGATATAACTGCTGAGCGTTTGGCAGGATGTGTGTGTGTGTGTGCGTTCTTATGTTTATCGTTCTCTTCGCCGCAATTGCTTTCGCATCGGACAGACAACGAACAGCTACGAAGCGAGAAGGCTCGCGAAATTGAAATCACATCCTTCTGTTAATCCGAAGAGTGAACAACAACTGCAGACGCAGCGCTCGCATTAACCATTCTTTAACCAGTTTGTGAATCAATCGGAATCTAAAAAGATATCCTGCGTGAAAAGTTAATTTTAATTAGATATCGCCGGTTTTGTTGTTAGTGCTTCGGTATTAAAAATGGACATTTCCGCTTATCAGCATATGAATATTCGAATGAGCACACGTGGCAAGAGACCGCTAAGAAATCTAACACCTAATGATAAGGTTCGAGCCATACAACGGATTCACAATGGCGAAACAAAGGCTAGTGTCTCCAGGGATATAGGCGTACCAGAATCAACATTGCGAGGCTGGTGCAAAAATGAACAAAAGTTAAGATTTATGTGCCGACAATTGGGTCCAGATCATTTGGGTCTCGATACACCACCAGAGAAGCGAGCCAAATTCGAATTGCAGCTGCTGCCACCCAAATTTCCCACTCTACCCAATTACAATGAAGTCGGTTTCGGTAGTTTGCCATTTCCCGCCATTGACTACTCAGCCCATAATGAGTCTTTATTGGAAAAATTAGCATTGATCGAATTTATGAAGAAGAATGGTCTCCACCCGGAAGCTATGCAACAATTAGGTGATGCAAATTCGACAAGTCCAAATGGTGCAGCTGCCGACGTTGTGGATTACTCCGGTAACGGAATGCTCAATCAACTAAATCTCTTGACTTTGCTCAATTCAAAACTGTCCCCCGAATTGGGGGATACCACCGCCGCCATCTCCACTGCCATACCAAAATCGGAAAATAATACTATAACGAATATAACCAGTGCAGCATCTATGCAGCTAGATGAGTCTAAAAAGTATAACAGTCCCTTACTTAGTGTTAAAAATTGGGCGAAAGATCCAGCCAAACACGTGCCATTGAATCAGACACCACAACAAATTAACGATAAGAACAACAATGATGTTGAATCAACAACAACTACAGTAGATTCGTCATCTTCACCGAATTTGTTAATGGAAACGGGAAAGTCAACAGCATTCTCTGATTCACCAGTAACGTTTCCCACTCACACATTTCCGGATCAAGCTCCCCTGGTATCTACAAATGCTCCAGATGTCGGTGGACAAGGCTCAGCTTTGTTGGATTGGTGCAAAATATTCAATGCTAGTCTAAATTTTCTTGCATTTGCTGCAGCGGCAGCTTCAATGCAACCAGGAGGTGGATCTGGGACCAACTTTCCTGCCCCACCAACGTTGCTCGCAAACGAAGGAGATGAGCCTTATAGTCTTAACGATGCCCTACTAAAGCGGCTCAGCCCTTTGGCCCATAGCGATGCATCGAATGAAAGCTATTGTGACAGCGAACCAGAGGATCTGTCTGTCCGGTCGTGTGCATCGAAAGCCTCTAGTCCGAGTCCGGCTAATAGTAGATCACAGAGTCCCGACAAGAGTAGCGCATCGAGCGTACTTCACAGTGATGGCGAACAATAGTCAATTCCAGTGCTCATACTTAATTAATTTGTATTGTAAATAAGCCAAATTAGTTTATATATATATTAGTGGATGATTTATTATTTATTCAGGTTCATATTAGACACACACACACACAGACAGATCCCATGCACTCACAAATACATACATACATACATACATGTAGTATGTACCATCTCATATTCAATATACAAAACTTATGTACAGAGTACACATGTGCATTTTCTCTAGCACATTCATTTCAAATATTTTTACTAATTCAACAATAACAAATTAAAAGCAATAGGTGTTCAAACAAAAAATAAAACTACTTTCTAGCTAGTATTAATAGCAATCAACAACTAGTATCAACGACCAGGTGGAAAATTTCTTTCAAAAACCAAATTCAATTCATCAATGTAATTAGATTTAATAGTTGTGTTAAGTATGGTAGCTTAATTTATTAAACATATCGTGTAAAACATTTTGATTTGTTTTTTCCTGTTGTAATCACCGTGACTTTGATAAATATCAATATTTATTAATACAAATAATTAAATAAAATGTTCTCAAAATATGAATAAACAAATTGTGATTTTAATTATTAAAAAATTTGGGTATAACTAGCTAATCAATCAGTAATCGTAATGTAATCAACTAGCAATAATGTGGATGATATTTCTGACTCTTCAAAATATGGGAAACTACTTTGCATAATTTGGAACAGTATGGGTTATACAAGAAAAGAGTATTTTCAATTCGATAATTACAGAGATACTCATTGGAATGTCTTATTTAATATCTTTAGCTAGTTTGATTAACTTCAAAACTATTTGAGTTTTGAGTTTGTTTTATATTGAATACATATTGAGAAAATGCAAAATAATAAGATAATATTTTAATAATAATAGTAAATAATATATATGAAGTCTAAACTTTGCTCAATGGATGGAAACTCAACTTAAACACAGCTACTAGTAAGATTTTATAAAAGAGAAGGAGAAAAAAGAATGAAATAGCATACGATATAATGCATATATATCTTAGCATCCTTTTCAGGGTATTTTAGCCGTTTTAAATTTAGAATAATACAGAATACAAGTACAGAATACAATTATAATAGACACGCTAAACAAAAAATCGCAGTTTGGTTGCGATTAAGGACAATGATTATACATAGAATGACAGGTGTTTTTATACAAACAGACCACAAATACATATTCGACTATAAATAAGTTCTTGAAGAAAAGATCTGCCAGAATCTGAATCTCTATATAACAAAAATTATTAAATTGAGTCACCTCTAATATGTAACGCCTGACTTTAGGGAAAGTGTATCTAAGATCTGAGAAGACTGTTTTTATTTTACTTACATATATATATATCTATAATATATATGAAATCATATTGAAATCAGTTTCAATGTTTCGAGCTAAGTATCATTAGGAAATTGACTTTGAAATCGATTCATCTTAATTAAATAATTTTTAGGCTGTCTTTTGAATGTCAACCTAGTTCCTTTGAATTGCGTAAATGGATCTGAGGAAATATGGAAAATATATATGTATATATTCTTTTTAATTATATCAAAGTAAAGTTAATTACCTTTTCAGTGACCGGAAACGTATAAATTTGTGGAGTTGTTTGGATTAACTCGCTTTCATGGCTGTTTCTTTAAAAAACCAGTGGATGTTGTTAAGTATATTATTACAGTTTCTGATCACAAGAAGCGTCAAGAAGCGGTTCACTTGATTTCTAACCACAAAATACTAAGCCGACGTAATTTAAAACTTCCAACTAGCCCTGTAGTCTGCCCTTGGCGGTTGTAATCTCACCATTTAAAAGACACTGCAGATCAACTTTTAGAAGAGGCAACGAACTGAAGTCTGAATCGTTACGTGAACGCATTTTCAAAAGTGTTTTTCCATATGGAAGAGAGAACGCGGCAGTTCCTGTAGGATGAGTTTCTTTCTTATTCTTTTGCCAGATGGGATCCCAAGAAGAAGGCCACAGAAGCCTTGTTAGAGGTAACAAAAACTGAGCGGCAAGTAAAAAATTATGTATATGTATATGTAAAGAAAGAAAAAAAAAATGGCACCATCAGCAGAATAAAGACGAATTATTGGTTTGCCTTTTACTAAAATTAAATATCGCGTGTAGGTAATTTCCGCTTGGCTTCTCGTTGCCAATGCTGCCAACGGGTTGAAGTTGAGTCGAATTATTACGATGATTACGCGACTGACAGTGCTTCCAGACAGTGCATCCATGTCGACCATCCGGCCTGGCAACCGTGCGCTGCATTCATTTATGTATGAATGTGTATGTACATGCCTTCACATTGCATGTGTTCTACGCTGTGTTTTGTGGACATATCCGTGGCATTCTGGTTCTGGGCGAGGATTAAATTACTTAAAACCGAAACCCCTGGGCATATCGACGGCAACCAACCGCTGTCAATATTGTGACGCCTTGTGGCCCGCATGTGGACCGAAAGTGATCTCAAAGCTGAGCCGAACACATTCCAACATATCGGAAGGAATACATAGTACATGTACATTGTACCCACACGTATGTGAATGAAAACTTTTTCAAACTAAAAGTAATTACATTATAATGTATAACCTCTGATCGTATCCCGTTTGTTATATTTCTTTCTAATTGGAATAAATGTTTAAATGTTTAATAAATATTTGAAATAATTCAAGTTTTTGAATTAAGTTGCCGCCTGCATACAGTACGTATGAAAGTCGGTATTCGAAATTTCGAATTTCTGAGATCCTCCAAACATCTGATTGACAATGAAACAACAGTAACAGCAGCAGCAGCGTGATCGATCACATTGACATGGAGGTATGTCCAGCATGATGATCTACCGTATGTATGTATGTATGTATTTGTGGATACGAATGCCACATCCTCACCGCTTGTAGATGGCTTTAGTAATTATTGTCGTTATGTGCATGGAAGCCGATCAATTTGCGTGATACATGATACATAAAGTTGAAGCGATCGAAACGCAAAGCAGCAGCGAACGAAAGTGGTCGCAAAAGTTGCTAGTAACAGACGGACATAAATAAGTATATAAAATATTGATAAAGTGAGTACTATTTTCGACAACGTATTCTTTATCTAAACCAAAATGACCTTGACCTTTAGTTATTAATATTGCTCAAGTAAAAAAACGTGGCAATAGTTGCATGTGTTTTGGTATAGCCATTGAAACTTGTGTTGTTTGAAACCAATTTATTCGCGATCTAATCACATCGCGTTTGAATAATTGGCTGCAAGAGTTACCTTGACCAGATCCAACAAAAGTCCTCTGTATTTTTTGCGTGTTAAGTGCTTCTTTTGATTTCACATTCTCACTCCAATTCTCTAGCATGCATCAATTACAATCAGATTAGTTGCATGGATCCTTAAGACCAAAACACAAAAAACAAAAAACTCGCGACAAGAGATTGCGTATAAGAGTCGCCATTATTTCCAACGCGGTTCCTTACATACATACATACATACATATGGATCTGTATGTATGTATATTCGCGTCTTCGTTTCATCCGTCCGACGTCCGCGAAGCTGAAGAAAACATAGCCACCGAAACTGATGGGTGTGAGGGATTAAAGAGAAATCTCTGTGTCGCGTGATACTTTTGAAGACAATGATGGGAACACACGTCACATCGCCTGTCTTTTCACGCAATGCCTCCGTTTTTTACCACCAGCACCTTTTGGGTGCAATCTTGGCACTGGACTGGCCTTAAGCTTACCAATTATTGTTAAAAAAAAGAAATCCGGTTGTTTTTAATTTTAAATACTTTTTGAAAAGAAAGTCCATAAATACATTTTTTGGAAATCTTTCATATTCTATGTTGTTGGATAAAAGGATCCACTTAAATGTTTCATATTTAAGAAAAATTTTGATTGTAATGTTTTGTATTAAATATAAACAGCTTCAATGTTTGACAATTAGACAAAAGAGTTGCTCCTTATTATACCCTTTGAAAGAAAAGGGACTATTTTTCGATTGGATATATAATTTTTATATACAGGGGATTGCGAATTACCACAAAAAGTACTTTAATTTGAAAGATTATAATGATTTAGACTAGAAATTTAAGTTAGATATTGAGATCTTAAAATCTCTATTCATTCAAAAACTTGGAAACAGCATCCATAAAAGCATAGGTAAACCAACAAAAATGACCTATTTATTAATATCCTTTATTATTCCTATCAACATTTATATTTATATTGTGAAAGTACAGAGCCAGGTATCAAATAGTCGATATCCTTAGAATCGTATTTATATGTAAATGACTACATAAATGGTTCTCTCTTGTTTAAAACTAGGCTATGTTTCTTTCTTTTCTCTTATTGCGATTTGTATATGCATATAACTTTATATTGTCTAAAACAAAGATGAACTTGTATATAAAATTTCTATGCATATATACATATGTTTGTATGTATGTCTATATGTATTCATGTTTGCGGCAAAGAACATCTTTTGCAAAAATTACAAATTTTCTTCTTTTTCCTTTTTTTTTTTGTTTTTTGTCTTTTGGTGAAATTGTGTTTTTTGCTTTAATATATCTTTTTGGCATTCTCTTTTGCTTTGCATTGTTTCCCTTTTGTCCTTGTAAACATCAAAGCCAACTCTGTACCTTTGTTATCACTCCTTCCTTTTGTGCTTCTAGTTTACAGAGAAGTCCAATTCGCGTTTAAGGCACATTTTTAAAAAGTATCTAACCAACATCCGAATAATGTATATATCTATATAGGAAATCTGAATTTGTGATAGTTTGTATCTTTTAATTCTATGCCATAAACTACTTTGTATTGCATTGAACCCTGCCGGTTTATACAAGCTAATCAAAATATTTGGATTGTTACCTGAAGAAAACTATAATCAGAATTCGCGTCACTTTCATTCTGACAAGAACATTGAGGAAAAACTTTCCTGTCCGAAGGGTATTCAACCCCTTTATGATTAGCGCGCGAAAATCAAGATCCAGCCCTGTGGTCTGATGTCATTCTGACAAAGGACATCCTAATGAATATGTCACAATGTGCAAGATAAAATGTTCATTTTATTGTCAGAAATGTCTCGTTATCATCGCGAGCCTAGTTGACCAAACGTGGAATATATTGTGGCAAAGGGATTAGTCAACGTAAGGGAATGGTCTCTATTTTTTTTTTTTTTTTTTTGGTGAAATGTTTTCTTTATTATTTTGTAAAATGTTTGATACAGATACCGGTTGTATAAAAGAAAAAACTTTTGACAGGACGACTTGTGCTCTTGACAAGGGCTACTTAAATCTCTGTTTTTGTTATTATCTCGAGTGTTAACTGAAATACTGACAATTGACAAACGTGTTCCAATAAAGCTTAGACATACGAAATACTTTTTAAAGAAAAAAATATAAGAAATTGATATCTGAAAAGTATAGCAACATTTGAATTCATATTTGTAGTGGTTTCCTTAAAATGACTTTTGATTATGCCACATCCGATTTTGGAATATTATTATTATTATTATTATTATTATTATTATTATTATTATTATTATTATTATTATTATTATTATTATTATTATTATTATTATTATTATTATTATTAAGGTATAGGATATAGTTAGGAATATACATACATATATGCTTTTAATTTGTAGCTCATACAATAAATTTGTAGAAAAAATAGACGATTCAATGTTAGCAAGAACATTTTTTTTGCGAAAATGAGAGACTAATCATTAATGGAATTGAAAAACTAAATGGTTTTCTTTTAATAGCTAAACAGAACTATTTGATCGACGACAAGATATTCTTTTTTTTCCTTTTTATAGATCCTTTTTGTAGATTTATATACTTTCATCTACTTGCTTCATATAAAAGTACTAAAATACATAAGTTTATGGCAAAAATTTTTGGCTGTAAGCACCAATTATTGTTATCATAGTTAAAAAAGGTATACAAAATGTGAAAAAGGGAGCTCAAAGCTGTATGATGGTATATGTATGTGTATGTATATATTTGCCTACATATGTATAAAACATAAACCCGTGTGCATATCAGTATGCTTGATAAAACTCCTTGCAGGCAAATGCAAAAACAAAAAGTATCTTGTATTGCTTATACGAAATATGTTCATTTGTATGTGAGTATGCGTATGACTATCTGCATATACATATGTAAGTATATACATATACATATGTGTATATATATACTGCACATGAGCTTATACGCCCAAGATGTAGCACTTCTTCTCCTTCTTACATACATACATACATATATGTAGGTACATTCATATGCTTCTGGTAAGTTTTCACTTGCATTTCATCTATACAAACAAGCACATGCCAAATTCTTGTTAAAGACATTGAACGTGTGCAGCACTTTTATAATTGCTGACTGTATATAACACTATATATGTATATATGTACATATATGTAAAACTATCTATGACTATATGCCTGTAGAACTACACGAAACATAAGCATTATATACATACATACATCTGTATGCGTGTATGTATATGTAAATGTCTTTGCTTCGCTGAAAAACAATTTATCCCCTTGCTTAGATATTCACATATGTATATATAAATATCTTAATAAATGACTATAAATTCTCTTTTTTGACTCTTTTTGAAATATAAAAAGTTGACTCAAAATAGTTGCATTTGTATGTATGTTTGTACTATGTATGGATCTGCATTTATATTAAAATCACAAAATAAAATTTATTATAATTTGTTTTAAGCTACTTATAGAAATTTTCTACTTAGATCCAAAAGAAATCAGCAGTAAGGTTTGCTTTCCATAGACTTTTAAATTGTTCAAGGTAAAAAACAAACTCAATTTTATATCTTTAGAATACCTAAGAGCAATTAAAAAAAGTTTCACTGTTCTAGATCAGAAGCTTTTCGAAGCGTCTTTTTGGCATCTTTGAGTTCAAAAATAACTTTAGAAAACTAAATTTATATAACGAATTATAGGATAATTTAGTTGATTTTATCTTTACTTTTTATTACAAATAAATAATTCTTTCAGATTATATAAAAAGTATATCAGATCACGTTAATATGAACATAAATCTTTCTTCACTGATCATTAATCTTTTAAATTTATTAAAAATGAATTCCCACTTTCTGATCATATCCTAAGGAATCTAATTCTATAAGTTTTCAAAATTAAGCAAACATCCTTCTTAGGAATTTACTTTTGTTGATCATTGTGTTAAAACAAGGAACAAAATGGGTTTTCATAAGGGAAAACAATGATTAGGTAACATATTGGCTTATCCTGTTTATATATTTGATATTCACATAAATGTAACTCTAATTCGGAATACAATGAAATGAAAGACAACCCGTAAAACCCATATACAAAAACATTGCGTTAACATAAAAACAAACTTCAGTTCAGTTCAAATAGATATTTACATTAGAATGGTTTTTGCCAGCTAGTAGTATATGATAATGGGCGACGTTGTCGTGGTTAAGTAACCCTTATTCTTTTTTGGGTGCCGAGAGTCGAACTTATCACTGCTTTTTAAAATGATAAACAAGATTCTGAGGTCATGGTCATCCCTACTTGCAATGGTCTGAAGATGGCATGGCGCCAATAAATTACCCATCCAAATGGTATCAACTCCGTTCCGTTACGGGACAAGAAAATGTCAGTGGAAAGGAGTTTCGTGAGAAAACTGTTTATTATAACCCAAACCGTTGATGGTTTTAGTGGTAATTTCTGTCCGGTTTGATTACAGCAAGACGAATACAAGACGAATGAGATATTAAATCTAAATACCGGTTGTGTTTATTTTACTTAAGGAATCTCAACTCACACACACGCACACACACACACATGTAAAAAAATGAGGAAAAAGTCCTGCAAATGTCGTTGGATATGAATATTAAATAGGCCTTTGTATGTACAACTAATCCAAACAAATTACTTGATGTTGTCGTCAACGACTTCAAATCGACGGGATATGTAAATATAAATGCTTTATATATACATATATAACTACCCGTAAACTGATTGTTCTTAACTATGCTCGGTGATCTTTGTAGGCTCAGTGGCAGATAGTTTTTAACGGTCATTTACAGCTTTCTTACAGTTACAAATGATTCTGATGTGTATCGGTATTAGATCAACGAGTAGAATTTGTCATTAATTTGGATTAAACTATGAAACTGTAAGACTAGAAACAAGAAAAGTAGAAATAGGAAATATATAGAATATTTTGTATATAACACTGTCCAATGAATCTTCACTGTTTGATGTATAACAATTTAAATATTTAAAAAACCAAATTCGAAAAGGTCTTTTAAATGGGAAAGTGTTTCAAAAGTTTGGGATTCCAGTTACTTTCTCTATTGTAATATTCCTAAATTAAGGGCTTGTGTGTATGTGTTAAGGGAGTGCGTAGTAAATTGCCACATCTAATGAGTTTTCTTTTTTCTTTTTTTTTTTTTAGCTTTCACGAAATGGGGTCCATTTTAACGGTCACTAGTTTATTCCTCCATAGGCTAGTGACGTTTTTTATAATAGCCACACACACACTAATACTTATATGCATACATACATAGATATTTATGTGTGTGTGTATGAATATTTGGTAATTTGTATGTATACTGGAACATTAGGTTAAATTTTCATTTGTGTGCGAAGGCGGCATAAAAACAAACCCCCTTCACTTGTTGTTAAACAAACTTTTGCGATTTCAATTCGGACAACCAAATACTTATATACATATACATACATATATATATATGTATATATGTATACAGATTACATATACATAGTTACACATTCATATTGAAGCGCGCAGATGGCCATGGTCCGGCCTAAAGTGGACAGAATTTAACGTGCCACCGACTCGTTTAATAATTGCTCAGAGAGCGGTGCGGTTTGGGTAAGCGGCTAGTTCCTTGGGTCGCTGGACCATCAACCGTGTCGCTAGGCCTGTCAAGCCGGGACAAACCGGACGGAACGGGACAGGGAAAGGGATAGAACAGGACAGGACAGGCTCAGCTTGGGTCCGGGTTGAAATGCCCGGCCCATTTGTTGGCAGCTGAAATTTGTGATAGATGCGGTTTGTGGAGGCTGGACAACGGTCCGCGTGAGGTGTTATCCGCACACGCACACACACACACACACACACATATACACAAACACACATTGACAGAATGGACTCCACGTACCGTACTCCTTTGGTAACCGTAACCCTTAAGTGTCCAGAAAAGGGATGAAACGGCTGAAAAATGCTTACGCTGTGTTTGTAAAATGTTATTACGAATATATTATGCTGATATACATACAGACATGCGTATATATATATATGTATGTATATATTTATTTATGTATGTATATCTATATATTTGCGAACATGGAATCTTACTTACTACATACTTACATAGCTCCATTTGTATATACATATATATAAGCTAATACATATATACATACATACACTTTTCATATATGTATAAACTAGTATGTATGTATGTGTAAGCATGCATATAGTTATTGTATACAACCGTTGTACCGTTCCAGGGTAGTGGTCAACAGATTGGTGATGGTTCGTAAAGCCTACAAATGTCCTAAAATGAGGTTACCCCACCCCTTATTACGGATATTATGTTTAGTTAAATCCAAATATCCTGAAATAGGGTTAGCAGTGTAACCAGTGAAGTGCCCTGTGTTGGAAGTACTAAAAATTGACATAAATTTAAGAGCTCACACGTGGCATTGAAT
Organism: Drosophila austrosaltans; assembly: GCA_035045865.1. NCBI lineage: Eukaryota > Metazoa > Arthropoda > Insecta > Diptera > Drosophilidae > Drosophila > Drosophila austrosaltans. The sequence goes on along the minus strand of JAWNOQ010000049.1, from coordinate 217,226 downwards.
GAAGTGAGCATGGAAAGAGAAATTTTCCAACCAAAATAATTGCCACAGCTTCAATTAATTCCCTAATTTTAAAAAAATTAAGCAAAATGAAATAAGCCAGAACATTGGATTTCTAGGAATCTCACAGAGAGACAGAGTTAAAGTTTGTTCTAGCAACTTAATTTCCTCTGAATATTGGTTTTGCCTATTATTGATTGGGTATACATATATAAGAAAGTTTTATAAATTACACATGAGTAGACAAAAATCAGTCACATAAAAATGAAAATACATATGGTTTGTATATATATGTATGTATCTATGTAAGTGCATTGTACACACAAGAATATAGTATTACAGACCGAAAAGTTTTTCCTTTTGACCTTGTAAACTTTTCGTCTTAAATAAAAAGAATTTCACCAAAAGCCAGACATTCAAAGAAAGTTTCCTTTACCCATACTAGTGTATGCAGTGGGTCAAAAAGTACGCACAAGTACGTGAGTCAACAAGTAGGGCATTCAACTTAATGCTTTCATTCAAACGATTTTGCTTATTTCTTATTGAATGCTAAAAAAAAACTTCATTATAATCTTAAGTTTCTCAACTAATGAGAGAAATTGATAAGCCAAACATTTAACTTTAACTAAAGTTGCATTAAATATTCCAATAGCTACTGTGTAAGAAAACCTACAAAAGGGACTTGTTTCCCCCCCATTTCTTGTCATCTTTCCTTCTTCTTTTTTGTTTTGCATCTATTCTATTCAGTTTGTCACTCATGACCATCTTGCGTCATTGGCTGGTGGTAGCCATTCGCCATCCGGTGTCAGTGTTGCTGGCAGCTGTTGAATGCCCCAATTTTTTCTTCTTTCTCTGCTTTCTTCTCTTTCTTTTTGGTTTTCAGCATCGCCTACGAGTATTGTCATTCTGATGCCAAAGGTGTTGCATCGCAGAAGCATCACCAGCAGCAGCAGCCAGAAAAAATTCACTTTCTGGCATCGAAAAAAAATTGCTCATGGTTGGCCATGAATAACGGCATTTTTGCGTTTGGACGCATCAAAATTGCACCATATGGAAATTTAGTTGGCAACTGCCGTGATATCGTTGACGCCAATGGACGCCCATAGCGGAAAAAAAACGCTGCAGTCGCATATGCGAAGGTCAATCAAGTGGCGTCGTTTCAGCCAACTGCCTTTTGCCAATGTGCCAAAATTGCGGTGAAACAAAAACTGCTGCTTTCACTCAACTGTGGACAGAGATGAAGAAAAAGTAAAAAAAAAAATGGTAACGCAGCATGCCGGTTCAGGCCAGTCCAAGCCAGGCCAGGCCGCGTCGTTTAAGGGGATTAGGCAGTCAGTTGGAATCCGCTTGTTTGCCCAGTGGCATGCAGCTTGATGCACTTGACTGTTTTTTGTTTTGCCTCCATTCTCTGCATCTACATCAATGGCATACGGTATACAGCATACTTTCAAACCAAACCGGATTCGCGTGCATGCCCTGAACGTGGATGTGGAATAGTGCTGACGGTGGTATGGTGGAGGTGGAGGTGACCATTGGACGTCATGCGATACTGTCGCCGATTAGGCGTGTATAGATGTGCAAAGTGCTTGTGATGTGTGTTTTGCATGTTTGTTGGTTTTTGACACGGCGTAAAAAACTGAGTTTTTTTTCGCCCACAAAGCACTAGTATCCTGCGACCTGTGGCCTTGGCTCTTGTGCATTCTATTTTTTTTTTTTTTTTCGGCCACAGTTTAACGGTTTAATTGAAAAATATTGTTTGCAGAACACATTGTTGCTACTAGTGCTCTAAGGATGTGAATATCTGTATTTCAATGGTTCACTTATTAGTCAGTTAAGGAAGAAGTAGAAAAGTGTACACTAAGTGGAAATTTCAGTACTTAAAAGATAAAGTCAATAAAAGCATATAAGTCTGTGGGTATGATGGTAATATCATATAGACAGAAGTTTCTTTAATACTAATTCAAATGTTTTCTTTATATAAGTAAACTTCCCCTATAGTGAACTTCTTTATAATGAATTATCCGTTTTAGAAATTAAGATTTCAAAGACTACTCTCTACTACTCATTCCTTCACAAATTGTAAATTGTTATAATTTTAAAGTTTTGTGAATACATGTTATGAAAATTTGACAGCATTATGATTTTATATGGAAGTTCACGTACACTTGAATGAATTAATTTGATAAGAAATATATAAAACTACATTTTAACCTGTCAAACTATTTCGGAAAAATGAAGACTTAAACGTTAAGTTTGCCCTTTGCATACAAATATACGTATGTAAATGTAATATAATCTATATATATAAAAATGAATGTTTGTCTGTATGTCATCAATGAACTCAAAAACTACTGAACTATTTACTATTACTGATTATTATAAAAATTGGTATATGTATGTATTTTTCCAAGGTTTATATAATATGCTAATTGATGCCATTTGCCACCAAGTGGCTCTGCAGAGTAGCAGCTTCTGCCCCGTTCAGCCGATTGTCTTAAATATGACCTCTTGCGATTGCCGTGCATTAACCCAAGAAGATTTCTGAATTGGTACTACCAATTTTCGAACGATGATGCCAATAAGATTGTTAATTATGGACTAGTTTTATATAAAAATATACAAAAGCTTTTTCATATGGCCTTAGAATATTCTTCTGATTACCAGATTTTGATTAAGAAGTTAATAAATCTGAAAAAATGTACGTGGCTTGCCTTGAATAGGCGTGTTTTAAGTTAAAAATTTGAATATTGTTAGAGTTAAAGTTAATTTCCCAATTGCCCTAATGTATATATACATTCTTGAACGAATTGAGCAGTCGTTTTAAATATAAATATAAAAAAGAATATCTGCCCGTTATCTTGAGAAACAGATATATGTATGTATGTAAAAGGAAATTTTGCTTCTTTGTTTAGTTCAGTTAAGATAAGTCCAAAGTCAAAAAGTGTCAATTAACACATTTTTGTAAATATTATTCAATTTTTGTATGAATAAAAGTTCTTTAATGACTTTGCATTAAATTCTCTCAACATGGAATCGCACTGATTCATTGATTAAGTCAAGTATGTAAAATAGAACACTTAATTTTTTATATTTAAATATATACTTAGATATATTTTGCAATTTGAAATTAATTTTGATTTCAATGTAGATAGATATATGTAGATTCTGTTTTCTATCACTTGCCATTAAACTGATTCTATAAATGTATATAATTATGAATGTATGTGTGTGCAACATCTTAGTCGATGGATATACATGATAAATATAATCGTTGGCCATTGGCCTTTTCAAAGATTTGCTGCCTTTGATTATCATCGGAGCGGTTGCGGTTCTAGAGTTGGGTATTCTGCGATGTCCTTATGGTTGGAAAGTTCCGCAGCAATTGAAGGAGGGCCAAATTCCCCAACCAAGATGAACACACACATATTCGAGTGTATTGTGTACACTTGCCCATACTGTCCATTTCCAATGTTCAGAGTATCTTGCATTTCTTGTGCCTCCATTTTGGTTCGCTGTAGATGCATAATTGCTTACGGTGAGGCATGGACATGGTTTGGGGTTGTGTTCTGGAAATAGAAAAGTGAACTAAGCCAAGCCAAGATGCCGGACACAGCAGGCCGGACTGGACTTTACTGAACTGAACTGGACTGGTATTGTCTGTATCTGCGTTTGTGTGTAGGTATGTATGTATGTATATATTTGAATATTCTCTCCTGGCCAGCATATGAGTGGGTCTAGAGCGTTTGTATGTGGCTACAACTACGTACAAGTCGAGCTATTCTAGGTCCTGTCAAAACTAAAACGCGTCGTTGCCATAGCCAGACATGCACAACTTTCGCTCCATACAATATCAGCAATTTCCTTCGTTAGTCATTCGTTTCCTCAAATGTGCCCCGTTGTTATGTCTCCCACCGTCCGTTCGTCCGTCCATCTAGGAATATCGCCCCGTTAGCCTGTCCACTTTGATGTAGATGCAGAGACCTCCATGTCCAGAGCCTAGAAAGGACCAAAGAGCCCGTTTCTGCGATGTCGGTGTGCGGACCTCGAATGTCTGGACTAGCAGCAAGGGGACATCTCGGTAGACGACGTCGACGACGACGACGACAACTTCTAAGCTCACGTATATTTTGGTATATGCATGCATGTTCAAGCACAAATGACCAGGCCCAGACCCCGACCCTAACTCAGACTCCGACTCCGACTACAAGCCCAAACTCAAACCCAAACCCAAACCCAGGCCCACACACTTACTCACACATGGACACATAATGTAAATGTCCGCAATTTCTTTTTGGGCATCTCTTAGCTGCTGCTGCTGCTGCTGTGTTCTTGCCATTTAGTCCCTCCCGGCAGACCCTTCCATTTCCAGTTGCGCCACTACTTGTACGACTACGACGTCAGCAGTGGCACACGGCACAGCAACTTGCGGAGCAGCGTAGCGCAGATTGCTTCTGCCGTCGTCGTTGTCGTTGTCGTTTTCGTTGTCCTTGCCGTCTCCTTCGCCGCCGTCACCACTTTTCCATCATAGCACCCAACCACCTGGCGCCAAAGGCAAGTCGATCGATAATTTCCATAGTTGACCACTGCTGTGTATGCGAATTTTGAAGCGGACATCTACACAAACACAAGCAAACGGACGTAGTCACCCTCTAACCTGTACCCCGCTCCAGTACTCAGCCGCAGCCTCCCAAAAGACACACACACACACAGACTCACATGAACATTCAAACATACATACACACACATACATACGTATAGGATTTGCTCTTAGAAGTAGCGCCGACATATACGAAGCCGTTGCCGTAGCTATTGCTGAGGCAGAATCAAGTTTGGACAGCAGCATCCACATCATCTACATCGGTAACGGCAACGACGACGACGACGACGTCGACTTTGCCCAGGCATGTGGGAGTGCTTGGATGGCAATAGCAACGGCAACGGCAACGACAACGGTGCTGGTCAGCCCCACAATAAGTAAGGGTCTGCCATGAAGATAAAACGAAGACCAAGGAACGAACTGTTTCTGCAAAATGTTGTTTGCATACGACTTGCGACATGTGAAAAGGATAAGAGTGAATATGTGTATGTATGTGTGTGTGTGTATGTGGGTGGATAGATGGGTGAGGGGTTTGCTTGTGTATAAATGTGGATAGGAAAGCGGACGTTGCCAACAAATACATGAGTGGGAGTTCGGCGCGATTGGGGACCGGCGAACTCGTCGAGGGCAGTTGCCACGGACCTAACTAAAGTGGGTGTGGATACTGGTCAAGCAACGCGGTGTTAGCATGGACTGGGGACAGACGACTTGATGGTTGAAATGAAGGTGGGATGCGGAAAAGGGAGTTAGAGACGGGGACGGAGGCGGAGGCTTATCCGAGCAACGTCTATGCTTCTCGAGCTTTGGCTGCGTTGGCAGAGTATTTGATGGGTGGAGGAGGTAAAGATGTGCGCTAGGCGATTGTAAAATTTCACATTTTAGAGAATTAGACGTTTACTTGGGCCCAAACTCACACATGTCCAGCCAACTATTCCTTGTGTGTATGTATATAATCACATATATACCACTGCGAAAAATTTATACATACATATACATACATCTCGGTATGTATGTATTTGTAAGTTTATGTATGTATATACACAAGTAAATGGTTTTGCGTTTGGTTTCCGTGTGTGTGTGTGTGTACACACACAACACCCACATGGAAAAACAAGAAAATGAATGTTTTGATACTTTTTTTTTTTTTTGGCAATTTTGCATATTCAAGATGTTAAAGTCTCAGATCCAAAGTCTTTGCAAAGGTCCACCCCTAAGCATTCCATTGGCAAGCACATCTAATCTTAGATACGGATGTTAATTAGTGCAACAATTCCTTGCCAATAACTGACAATAGAAATCCATATATTTGCACAAACATAAATCCAACTAGCACATTATAGAGAAATTTCAACGATTTCTGTACTCGGAATGAGGCAAATTTTATCTAATTGATCTACGAATACCTATTATTTGTAATCATTATTATTATAACATTTTTGATGACAAATAAATAAATATAAAAAAATTGGATTAAACGATAAATTTGTGACTTAAAAATCAAAATTATTTTTGTCTAGTGGCAATTCAAAAATATTTGCTGTTCAGTTGAAAAGATTTTAATTATGAGAATTAAATATTGAAGAGGCTAACAACATAAAATGTTCTCGTATCGTTAAAGTATCCCAAACTAAAGCCATAACTTAGTATGAATGAAGAGTAGAAAATCCACAATCGAAAAAGAATTTTTAAATTCTTTGGAAGAATTTTTTTTTCCACTACAAAGAATTTTAAATATTAAAAGGATATTAAAAGGTGATGCCGCCATGGAAAAAACAAAAACAAAAACAGATTGTAGTCGTTTGTATTATAACTTTCGCATGTTTTATGTTATTGCTTTGTGGTATTGTTGATTGAATAGTTACTTAATATTTATTATACAATGAATAAATGTTATTTATTAGGTAACTAGCAACAGATCGAACTATAAGTATTTCAATCTGAGCAATCACTTGACTGGTTTATTAAAATTTACAAACGTTTAAGTTGAAATCAAAGCGATTCTACAATTATCCAGTTTGATATTTGATCATTGACAAATGTAGAAGAAAACACACAATTATCAGAAACGATTCAAAAAGAATTAATTCTACGAATTCAAAATAAAACGTATATATAGAAATCTGTTTTCACATTAATGCAAATTTAAAATAGTAATAAAAAGAAATCTTAGTAACAGTAAGTAGTTAAAAAATAATAAAAATAAATATATGTCTCTTAGACAGATTTAAATAAACTTATGAATGTTCTTCGCTTACAATATTAGTCAATGAAAAAGGATTCTAAAAAAGTTTCTATAAATCTATTCTGATTTCTAATCGAAAGGTATAACAAATATTCAAATTAGTTGAAACTTCAAAGTTAAACAAAAGCTATAAATTTTACCATTAGCTGAACTTATTTTTTTTTGTTATTGCGACAAAATATTGTTATTTTCTATAAATTGCTTATTGTTTCAATAAATGGTTGTCCATAAACTATATTTTTAAAAGGAATAATATCACATTAAATACTCTATTTTGAATCAAAAATCAATTGAATTGTATAGTCAAATACTAATGCCTTTCTTTATCTTTGCTTTTTGTATTAAAATTTTCATTTCTATCTATAGGTCTGTAATCACAGGATTCTCATGCACGTACAGGCAAGGATAAGGGAAACCAGAGACTGGGAACTAATGCTTTTTTGATTGTTGCTGTCGGACAGTAAAGCAACCCTTATTGAAAGACATTTTCCCTTCAATCTATTTTTGGAAAACCCCTTATTGGCAATTATTTGCAAAACTGCAAAGAACTTTAAGTGGTCTGTGACCTAGAAATATGCCTCCCACTAAATACCAAAGTCTGCCCAAGTTCAAGGTTATGATTATTAGCTTCAAATTATATGTACTTATGTATATACATGTATGTATATATAAGACTGAATTCGCAGTGGAACATGGCTAATTAGTCAACATATACTTATAAATATATATGTACGTGTATATACATATATGTATGTATTTCTGGAAATGTATAATATGCACATAAAAGTTACTTACATACATTCATTAATATGTACCTACACATGAGACATTGTAAGGAGGCGATGGTGAGGGGGGTGAGTGGTGAACTGTTTAAATGCATTCGGATGCAGCTCATTATCATTAAATGCGCTCTGGTTTGGCCTAATTTGTTGTGTTCCAATGTGTTCGCCGACTGTATTTATGAGCAGAAACCGACAAACATGCCTCTTGCATATGTGTTAACTCACACATATATACATAGATGAACTTATAGGTATGTAATTATAGCCATATACATGCATAAATAATTATAATGCACATTATAACGTCTAGCCATATATGAAACGAGTATATGCTTATGTGCACATACTATGTATACATATTTATATCAAATTGTGTAAGCAAACATATGCTTAAAGAGGCCCTAATGTACATAGTTTTGAACGCAGACAGACCAACATACATATATAAAGGTGTGTATTACATATATGTACAGATAAGTATGTACATAACTATGTACATGTGCATGTATACATATATATGGTTTTATGTGCTTAACTATGTGAATGACGCTACAAGTGACCCTTAACCTAATGTTGTGTTTGATTTCACTGCCAATTCGGTAAATAAGGGTCAATGTCATTGCCATTAAAATTATCGCAGCAAGTTTCCACGCAACCAGTGCTACCGAATTCTCAAACCCCATTGAAAACACTTCCATTCTCAAAACAGTGAAAGTAAACTATAATTGTCTGAGTTATGATTCAACAACAATGAGATGACTCAATTCTTATAACATTTGCTCACACCTTAATAGATATTGGAAGGATGATTTATTATTATTTATTTCAGTTTTTACTGTTTCTGTTATATAGATTCAACTTGCATGCTTAAAAAATTCATATCACACAGAAATAGTTTTGTTCAAAACATATTTATCTGAATAGTGCAGATAGACAAGCATTTGGAAAACAACTTACAATTCGTTATTGCCATAAACAATCAATAACATTCACAAGTAACCTTATCTATAGTTAGAAATAGATTTTCTTTAGTAACTAACATTCTTTTTTAACCGTTAATATTGCAAAAGGAAATATTTCTATAAGAAAATAAATTACTCATTTATCCCAAATAAGTAGGCAACACATTTTTTAAAAATCTATTCTAGTTTTTTGTTTGTCAATCAAACCCAAAAATTTGCCAAATCAACTAAGACTATCATATTATTTTCGATGACCCTTGGACCTTTGCACTTTTCTAAAGGATAGGCTTTAGTCCTTTCTTAGCAAAACCTTTAGCTAAAAGGTCTGCGCATGTGTGTGCTCATGTGAATGTGTGTTGGCTGTAAAGTAAAGAAAAGCCTCGATGTCCAGCGAAAATACTTAAATGACATATGCGCCGAGAGCGTGGATTTTAGTTTACTCACATCCCAAGATTGTAAAGAGAAATGTATATTCGATGCCTCAATTTCACCAGATACAGACACACACACAAATATATCATCAGCGAAATGCCAAAGTTAACTTGTATTTGAGACAAAACAAAAAATGAATTCTTTACCATAAAATTATACAGAGGGATATATTTTTAAGCTGGAAAACTTGTTACTTGTCTAACCTCATCATTTATACAATATTATTTGATTGACAAAGCTGTGAACTTGCTTCAAGTATACTTGTAAGTATAGAGTTTATGGGTTACAAAAAGGGGAAAATATCCACAGTAAATCAAATCGTAAAAAAAAGTATCCTGCCCCATAGTCTACTTGTTGGGCATTTATCTACTGGTTTTAGCTCGTAAAATTGTAATAAAAATGTTACTTTCGTTTTTACTCCCTCACAACATTCAACGACTTGCCATTCATGATATTGTTTGAATGGAGTAACGTGTGCTTCTATATACAAAGATATATACCTACATATATATACCTGTCTTTCATTTATACGTGGTTTATGCTCAACTAATGGACACTTCATATGTGTTTGTGGTTTAATTTAGACGGTGAAAATGATCTAGTGCTGATGTGCTAACGATATAACAACAGTTTTATTTTGTTGGAAAAGCATTCTTTGTGTCAGCCTTTTGTTTTTTTTTTGATTACTCAATTTACATAACAAAATTCTCATTGAATGGTATTTCGGATGTTAATTTGATAATTACAAGATTAAATTCAATTGACTCCTTAAGTACTTTGATAGTTGATAGCCATTTGTATGTACAATATATATATGGCAACTTTTATTACTTTAACTTACATATATTTGTTTCAGTTCATGACCTTGCCCTCGACTTTAGTTGTGCCACCCTCTTTGGCTCCCTCTTAGGCTACATTCTGTATTACATAGAATTGTAAAGAAAACAAAGAGTAAAGAAAAAGAGAAAAGCGTTTTTATACAACTTTTTGCTCTTGCCATTTCTTCCTTCTTTTTTTTTTACTGTTTATTATTATTTTTAAGTTCAAAGTCCAATTGAACGAAATCGAAAGTTTTTTTTTTCCACTCTATGTGCAAAGACCTCGCATGTGAATGTATGTATGTACATATATATATGTATGTACATATATTCATGGATGTATGTACATATGTGTAGCAATAAAAATGTTGGATTTAAATTATTGCTTCGGAGCGAGCCGAAAGCAAGCAGCAGAAGACCACAAAATCGTGTCTCGTTGGGAATGGGGAACTGGGGCAGGAATGAACTGGACAGGAGTACCTTTCTGTAACCCACTACTACTAGTGTCTGTGTGAGTTTTGTCCTGCTGGAAAAATAATGTGATTCACGTCCTTGAATCAGAAGACCAATTTTTTTTCTACGCCTGTGTTTATGTGTGAGCGTTTCCTTTTCTTTTTCTTTTCTCTCTTCTTTTTTTTTTGTTTGCACTTTTTTGTGCAGACTTTCTCTATATAGTAAAAAAAAACATATACACATAGATATATATATATATATATATATCTATATACATATATCGCATCCAGCCATTTCGTTTTGGGTGCTCTTTTGCTTGTTGGTCTCAAACCAAAACTGGCCATTGAAGTTGGGCTAGACATAACCGGCTTTATTCTTTTAGGTGACTCAATGCCGGTCGAATGACCATGTAAGTATACTGGAACGGGCGGGGGGAAGCAACAGTATGTTTATACATCCATATATATATATATATATATATAGAGTATGTACATACTGGTGTACTGGGTATCAAAGTTTTATGTTTGTTTTTATATTCAATTCACAACTTCTCGCCAGTAGTTCAATAGTCTTTCGCACATCTCAATTCATATCTATATACACTTATATCACACATACATACACACATACACACATGCGTTGACTGCTTATGGGGGATTGTGTTTCAAACAAATCATTCAGCACACTGTAACACTGATGAACACTCCTTGCTAATCCATGTACATATCGAAAGGATTTCTATCGCCCCCCCCAGCCCCAACCATTTGTGATTCTCGACCCCAATTAATGCGAACACGAATTGTGAATCGGTATTTCCCATACTAATATATTAACCAACATCGAAGACGTTAATAAGTAGGTAACTATGCGTTTGTTTGTCCTTCCAGACGGCATTCATAAGTTTCGTACGAAATTCCACACAACCAGACATACATACAGACATACATTTAAGTATATATACATATCTGTCTGTTAGATATATAAATGTATATATAATTTTGTGTAAATATGTATATATATCTACATTTGTGAAGAGGGGGGGATATAAGTTCAATGGGTATTAAATTTTTATGTGTTGCCTGCATACTTATGAATCTATAACATACATATGTATATATACAGTATATGTATGTTTGTTTGTGTGAGTGTGTGTGTGTGTATGTTGGGATGGCAGGATGTTGTGCCACATTCAGAGTTTTTATTTCATTTCTTTTATGTGCCCCAACATGAAAGACATTAGGCTAGGTCAGTGTCAGACTACTTAAAAGAATTCTTTTTGTATGCTTTGCTTTATTTGTTGTGATTTCTTTTTTTTTTGTTCCTTTTTTTTCTTCTGTGCTTTACTTTTATGGGTTAAACTTTTTTTTCAGGGCCTTCGAAGAAATAAAATAGTGAAAGTCATATTGATTCTGCATTTATTCATATGTGTATATAGAAGTTTGGATTGCAGAAATTTAGTAATAAAAAGTAGATTGGGTTACTAGTCATGTTATCTTAAGTAAACCATTGATGCTTGTTGACTTTGAAAATCTAAAGTAAATATTGTTCAGAGATGATTTTTATTGTAAATGAATCATTTTCATATGATTCAAAGAATAAAGAATATACTTCTTAGTTTAAAGTGTAGACATTATCACATTCTCAATCCAAATAGATATAATTTGTGATAATCATAACAATTGCCAGGCTAATCTTAACTTTTTAGTTGGTGCTCTTTATAAAGTTTCTTATTACTTTTGATTTCAAATGTAAAAATGGAAATTAAACGTGACATTTAGTTTTTAATTGATATCTAAAGAGGATTTGAAAATTAAGGATATTAAAAAAAAAAAAAAAAAACTATAATGAAGCTTTCAGTATTTTAGAAATTTTGAATTCGCAAGAAAAAGCGTAGTGCTAATTATTATATATAAAAAGATCCTGGCATGGTACCCCGATCTGATTGTGGCTTATAGGGGGGTCCAATCTCTGTAACCAAATACTATGTTCAGCGAATTTGTCGAATGACAACAACTCTCGTTCTCTGAGCTCTGGACCCAGTACCGTTACGGTCGGCGATGAAAATTTAAGCGCAATATTAAGAGAGACATGCTGGTCTTAATCGAAATTCGATATTTTGTCGCTTCCTGAGGCCTCGGGGGTAATCAGAGTACGCTTGATTTGACACTGGTGCTCCCGTGCAAGACAACCGGCACCAATATGTATATAAATACAATACATCCATATAGCCGTACATATCTCCATCTCTTTACATCCCCCACCTCTCTGTCCATTCCCATTTTCTCTATACCCGAGCTCATCTCTATGCCATCTTATATTGGATGCAATAAAAAAGATGGGCAACGGCAACTAAATAAAAAGGCAAGACAAATAACAAGCATTTTTATTTTAATACCGACACTTAATATGAACTTGATGGAGCCACAAAATCACGCTCCATTTGTTCAAGCACCGTCTGCAGCTACACCAGTTCCTGTACAAGGGCACTGGAGGCACGGGGGGGATGGACTAACAGGGCTTACAGGGCACACGGGGCATCAGGAGCGCACTCCTTTCTAGCAGACTCATGCACTTGTTGATTTTTATTAAATGTTGTAATAAAATAACAGTTAAGTTGTAACTTTGAGTGGAGTACAAAATACAAAAAAAGAAAAAGAGAAAGAGAAAAAGTACGAGGAAAAAAAAGGAACAGAACAGCACAAAGAAGAAGAGCATTTGGAAAAACAAACATACATGGAAAAAAATAAAAGTGTAAGGCAGTTGGGGTCGGATGTCAGTCCAAGTGTTTAGTAGTAGTGATGGCCTCCCTCCGCCTGTTCCCCTATTGCCCATGTTCCAAGTTCATGTGCGACCAGAAATAGTAAGAGTTCATGAATGAAATGTAGAATGGACGAATAAATATTTTATGCTTTGCCTTTAAGTACTGCTTCTGCTCTAGCGATATTTCTGGAAAGTGTTTCTCGGTTTCCTCTGTCACCGGCTGCTCGTGCTCCTGCTACTGCCCCAGCTCCAGCTCCATCTTTGTCTGTGCCTTGGCTCGCAAAGAAAAAGTAAACATATCGTATAAGCACACAAAAAGAATAAGAATAAAAATAAAGCAGGCAAAAGGCAACAGAAAGTGTAGCAAAGCGCATAAATTATTATGTCCCGTCCGTATGTTTGGCTGTATTTTTATGAGCCACTTGTTGGACGATGAGACTAGGACTAGGTTAAGCCCTGGATGATGACCAAACCCAGACGTCTACCTACTTTTCTGAATCAAAAAAAAAAAAAAAGAAGAAAAATAATAAAAACAAAACAGAAAACTTTAACCAATAATGATGATGACTGAACAGACCCACCATTCATTGACACCCATTCGATGCCAGCCGTAATGGCAGCTGCATTGGAATTCACTTTCGTGACACTTGGATTTCTGATAACTAATTGGCAATCGAGTTCACCGCGAATGCTAGTAGAGTAAAAAAAAAAAAAAATTGGAATAATTGCATTTCTTATGCCAATTTAAAATTTAATTTCAAGTCCAGTGAACCTGGACATGGGGGGAGGCATGGGTTAGGACTAGGGCTACGTGTATTCTGTGTAATATATACACGAAATACTGGAAACGCAACAGAGAGCATTTAGCATTCGCAATTCAATAACCTCCGGATAGTTGGAGCAACTAGGATGGTGGTGGTACTCACAATCAGCAGTGAAGCGAATGCCAGCATGGCACAGTCGACTGGCCAGCTAGAAAAACCAAATACGTAGACATCGCCTTGGACTCCAACGGAGCAAAGACAAAAATAAAAAGTAAGGCCCGAATGGTAAAGCGTTGAGGCTGCATCGCTCTATCACAACATCTGACGGCCAAGTTAATGCTTCGTTGAGCAGCCAGCACACGTCCTTCTACCTTCAACTACCTACCAACTTCCAACTTCCACCTTCCAACTGCAAAAACCTTCAACTGTCGTTTGTATACGTTAGTCCTGTATCGTCCAGGCAAAGGGGGGAAGCTTAGACCATCGGCGGCTCTGCCGTTTTTGCTCTTCTGTGATTCGCCACGACCGACGTTTCTGTGTGTTTTAACTTGAGAACATGCCCAGATCAAGTTGTCGGAAACAGCGACTTTCAACTTAACGGAGCTGAATTTTACCACAACGACGAATGCTACCCAACTAACGAACATTCGTTCATTTTATACAACCCCAAGTTCCCTAGTTCCCAGCTCCCACTTGATGGAAATCAACACACATACACACACACTCACACCCCATTCCACCCATTCCACCCATTCCATTTGAATGCTTGTTGCTACATACACACACTTTTGAATATACATATTCGAGCTCTCGGACTTTGGTCTCTGGACCTTCTATACGTCCAGTGAGCCTGCCGTCTGGACGAACATCTTTGGCTTTGCCTCTTTGCTTTTGCTGGTCTGCCATAACTAATACTGCAGGCGATAGCTGCTAGAGCATTGGATGTGGATGTCGCATAAGCAATTTCTGGCCTCAGCCACTGACACAGGTCCCGGTCCCCTTGCTCGCATCCTCATTGTGCTAGCCGCGGCCGTTCAAAACGACTACTACATACCAACCCGCTCAGTCATTCGACCAACAACTTTTTGATGTGTGCATGTGTGTGTGTGTGGGGGAGGGAGATTGGGATTGGGAGGATAAAGTAGAAATGCTTGGCTACTGGATGGCAATGGCTGAAAAGACGAGCTAGGATGAATATTTCCGCTGAATGCTTCACAAATGCAGAGTAGCTTCCCATTCCTTTTGGTCATCGTCATCTCAGTCGTCCGCCTCGCCGTTGTGTCGTGGAGATCCAGACCCAGACCCAGTGTGTAATATTGAAGAGGTGGAGGAATGGCAAAAGGTAGGTAGGGGATAGAGTCGAATGAGATGGCAGTGGTATTTCGTTGTCGCTAACATTGAAGCCAACTTATTCTCGGGGGCTCTTCACCAAAACATTACCACCGTCAGTGTCGCATTGCCTTAGCCTCTACCAACTAAGCCACCGACTCTGTATATGCCACACAAGCGGTCATCGTCGTCGTCGCAGTCGTAGTCGTCGCCAATGTTTCTTGTAGCAGGCTGTCGTTTCTGATGTGTTACCCCCTACCCCTTTCAACTATAAAAGAGGCGCTGCGCCCATGTCCGCCTTGGCAGATGCCGCCCCCGAAATCCATTGCGGGTAATGCCAGTTCGTTGGCACACAAGACCATCGGTAGAACACTCCAGTCCAGCCGCGTGTCCATCATGCTGCTTGCTGCCTTTTCAGCCACCACATCCATCGCCCGGCCACCTGACACCAAGTCGATCGATAATTTCCATAGTTGACCGCTGCTGTGTATGCGAATTTAGATGCGGACATTTACACAAACACAAACATCTCACATATACGTATCTATACATGTTCGTAGTATATGTTTGTGTATATCTGTGTTTGTGTGTGTGTGTGTCTATACATGCTCGGACATCGCACAGGATGCAAGAAGAAGAAGCAAAGGACCTCCATGCGGCAAAGAAGGCTCTGACATAGACGAGAGTACGAAGGAAGCTCAACGAAGGAGAGCAGCAAGAACCTCCAGACTGTAGCTATGTAAAATATTGTTTGCATACGGCTTGCGATTGCTTGCTACATCGCCGGCTAACACTGATGAGGATGATGGGTTCGTAGCTTGGTGCCTGATGCCCGTTGTTGCCCATTGCCCATTGCCCATTGCCCACTGCCCGGTGTTCGGTACTCGGTGTTAGTGGCAAGGCAAAACTTTGGTATTGGGTTTGGGGTTACGAAATGGGTGAAAGGGTTCTCCATTTGGTCCACTGGAGATGGAGGCAATATGGGCTACGTACTAACCGGGCTAGGTCACGTTTCGCTGCGTCGCCATCGTCCTAGCAGTAGTCGTCGTCGTCGTCGTCATCATCATCGTCGTCGTCGTTGTAGTCGTGAGTGAAGCTTGAGGTTGAGATTGGGGCCGAAGCAGCAGAAGCAGAAGTAGAAGCTATGGTTAGGGTTAGAGTAACTGCGCGAGACGTCGGGATGGGTCTGTGAAAATTCGACTTTTCAAGTTGTTATGGCCAGCTTGCACATAACGTCCAATGTCCACTGTCCATCGTATGCGTGTGCGTGTGCGAGTCGGAGTGGGTGGGTAAATTAATACACAAGCAAAGCAGCATACATGCAACTGGAAAGAGAAAGGGCTAAAAATAAGAAGAGATGGTTTGAGGCAACAAAAGTGTTCTGCGCCTGTATATAAGAAAGTTGGCGATTTCACGAATGCCGCCGACGCCGCAGTTGACCAAGACCGTAAAAGACTGTACGTTCTTTTAGCCAGCACTGTCCTCTTCTTTTTGGCTGCTTGAAAATCATCGGGTAGTTTTCATTTGCATATATGTTCGTTTGTATTTAGTATATAATATAGATAACAGTGGTCGAATAATATTATTCCAAGATGAATATTAGAATTTGAGTAAGGCAAATCATCTTAGTAATTGCACAAGGAGTGACAATGAATGACCTCTTTCAATTCAATGGCAAAATAGAATTAAATACTAATATTTTTGCTCCAAAAGGAATATATTACTTAGCCTATTTATTGGTTATTCGATTTAAGTTAAATAATATAGAAAACTATATCTTTAATTTTATTCATCTTCGTTTCATTTGATTCTTGCCACTGTGCAACATCTTCACGTTGATTTCGGTCACTCTTGGACCTCCGTGAAGGTGGACAGCCAATGATGCAAAGCCCACCCATTTTATATATATAGAAAGATGTGTATATGTATGTAGGTGTGCACATACAAAACTCGAGATATATGTATATATATACAGATATACAACTGTATGTACTTTGCACAATAAACTTGCCGAGGCCGAGAGTTTTATGGCAGGCTAAAAAGGAGCAGGAGTTCTTGCAGCAATAAGGACAACGTAGAAGCAGCCACATCAGATTTTGTGCCTCAACGATTGCTCGATGTTGCTCGGTTGCTCATGTATCAAGACTGCATTCTAGACCACCTGCCCAGACCAGACCAGACCGGACCGGAGCAGACCAGACCAAGCTGCCGACGTTCCATACATATGTATGTACATACATACAAACATCATATATATATATATATATATTTGTATGCACATATGTAAGAGTTCCGAAAACTTTCAGAAGCTGGACATTAGAATTAGAACGAGAACACACACACAGACACGCACACAAATTTTGGCTGGAATATGCATATTGTATATGAATATCTAAAAGTATACACACTTAAATTTTAAGGAATAGAAATACTCACTATACATATATACATCTTTTCGTTGGCATATATGTGTGTGTGCGTGTGTATATGTATATAGGCATCATATCTATGCGTAAATGTATGTATTTGCATAAGCGTATAGTTGTTAGTGTTAAGATGCAATATAACTTGAATACATACAGACATATACATGTACTGCAACACAATACATACCTAAATTTATATACATACATACGAGTTAATAAACTTATATATACAAATGCATATTTTTGCCAGCATGTGTTGAATATGTGTATATAATTTTATTTTACCCGCTGCCATCAAGTTACTTAATCTTTTAAAGCCGCTCTTCAGTTCGCAAAATTTAAATTAAGATTGCGGCAAAATGCTGCCAAAATGTACATTTAAATATTTTATATACCTTAACCAACAATCAGAATAATAGCAGTTCTATAATTTGCCAAATTACCTCATCTATTCATTAATCCACAGCAAGATAAAATGCATTGCATGTTAGTTAGCAAAACTCATAAGCTACAATATGTATATATGTATAAAGATTACTTGGCTAAGCCCATATTCTTTTTATAAACCAAAATGTATTAAATGAATTTTAGATTGGTTAAGAGTTTTTGGCTTTTCAGTATGTTAACTGATTTGTTAATATATATGGATACAATGCTAGTTAACTGCTAAGAAGGCTCTGAAATGTAAACAAAAAGGTTAAAATAAGTCTAGTAAGTTTTTAATTATAATGGCAAACTAAATTTTTTATATTTTCAAGCTAATCATTTCTTTCAGATATCGTTCAGAACTATTACATATAACAATCTCTTTAGCTCCTGTGTCTATTTGAACATTTTAAGAAGTGTTCACACTTTAGGGAGAGTATTCACTTATTAATTGGGATCTTAATTTTGTAAAGTCGTTTGAGGAACTGATAAAAGTTAAAAATTTGGCTTAAGAATAAATAAATAGTTATGCGAAAAATTCCAAGAACAAAGATGGGAAAATCAAAATGCAAGTTCATTTTAACTTGTTTATTTCTTGGCTTATAGTATATGTATGCAGAGAGGAACATCTTATTCTCTTTTAGTTTGTTATACAAAAAGAACTAAAACTGTCTTTGTGGAAACCCATTTTCCATGACTATTAGTAACCATAAAAAAAAATAAGAAAAACATTTTTTTTTACATTTGCTCAACATAAAAACAACTCAAATGGAATAACGGAAAATGCTGAAAAATAAAATAATCACAGCAACATATTAACTCTCATTGCAAATCATAAACAAATTATAAAGCAATAGGAAAATATTAATTGACCAATTTTTTACTTACATTTTCCTTTTACTACATACACACACTCAATTATGTGAGAGTGTATGGCAAGTGAAAGTCAATCAATAAACTTTAAATACATTTATATGTTTATCTTTATATATATATATATATATATGTATGTGTGTATAGGTGATAAGTAGGTAATTATATACTTATTGTATCAATTTCGTTTGTGCATTATCCTGCATGCGTAAACATACAACACTAATAACAAACACTTTCCCTGCCCACACCAACGTCTTGGCCACACACACACACGCAAACCAAGGCCAATGTACTTGGCCATAAATAGCTCATTATCATTTAATTATGAAACAAGTTGTTTGGTCCAAAGCCTGTGGCAGTTGTCCATTTGGATTGCTAACACACACACACACACAGCCCACCCACTACCGCGTTCACCCACCCAAAACATACCCCACACTCTCCACTTCACACACACTCCTTTACCTTCACATGCGTCTGGAATTGCAATGGTAAATAAGCATTTGTTGACATTATAATGAGATGAAAGTCAATGTCAATGCAACAAAACGCACACCTGAACAATACATAAAAGACAATCATTTATGTATTAAACATAAGTACATACTTACTTCTATATACATATATATGTATATGTATATGATAATGTTTTCTTTATACGCATAAAATTATAACCTGGTGAAAGTTTAATGAACCCAATAATGAGGTTGACTTATCTGGAAAGGTCACTAGTACAAATTGCAAAATTCGTGTCAATTAAATTTACGAGAAAACATTATTGATAGAAAGGACATCAAAAGGATTTGGATAGTATCAGTAAAACTTATCCTATTAGCTACTTGTCCAGCATTATGTAATTGTAAATAATTTAGCCAAAAGTGAGCATTAAATAATGAATAAAATAAACATTTAATTTATTGAATAAATTGTGACAAATTGAAAACTAATTTGTTTGCTTGTTGGGTGAGCAGAAAAAATAAAACGCGAATTACATGTGAATGACCACAATAAGGATAATAAAGCATCGAAATCAGTTTACTTGGCATCTTGGCTATCTTAAGAAGCAAGAACGACCGCTTCATGGCTAATAAAAATTTATTGACGGCAGGACAGGCCCATGGCAAAACTCACTGCTCGGATATAAATAAAATGGGTCGTAAAAGGGACTTTATGCTGCAGTAAACACATCATCAACATATCAACTGGGCACAGATAAGCAGTTACCGGGACCAGCCTGGACCAAGATGGGGGCAATTAGAGTCATAAACTGAGTCTTAGAACGCGGAAGAGGCGTCGGCTTGCACGTCAGCGATTTGCCACTTGATGGAAATGCTTTTAACGACAACCATCAAACAACAACATCACTAGCAGCACTACACAGGTGCACATTTCTATGTAATACTTATTTTATTTCATCTATTTTTTTTTTTTAGTCTAGTTTTACTATCGTTGCTTGGGGGTAAGACTTGAAACTGAGAGTCAGGGCCAAGTTTCACTGGTTGAAAATATCCTTTTTTTTTTTGGGAGTTTAGTTATATGAAACATTCGAAATGTGGATTGTTTTATATGGTATATATGACGACCATATCATATCCTTACGTGTCTTAACTATTTTGAGTTTGCATCAATGAGTTTAGCATAGTTTTAAAAGATATTTCCAGGAGGTGTTTCGAGTATCCTCTCGCTTATTATTAATGACTATTTGGAGTTATCTATTTAACAAAATTATGGTACATCTTCTACAAATATTATAGTTATATAGAGTAACATTCAACCGATTGTTTAAATCACAGAATTTCTAAAAATTCCAGTTAAAGTTTTTTAAGTTTATCAGTTTCTCAAATACATAAATATTCAATGTTTGAGCAAAAGTAAATCTTAGGTTAGTTTCAAAAATTAATTACGAATTTCCCAAGATAATATCGGGGAATATATATCAAAAAAGTGCTCAAACCTAAACTTGATTAACTTAAAGTTGCAAAAGACTGATTTCTTTAGGACATTTCTTATTTTGTCCCCAATAGGTATATTGTATATGTATATATATATACGTGTACACATATAGCAATAGAAGTGGATGATGAAAAAAAAGAAAATAAGAAAAAAAAGAAAGAAATAACTTTCTTTCATCACCGCATGTGTATGTCGGGCACGACGTCGCGCAAATCACCCAAGTGAATTCACGCCATTTTTCAGTGTCCGTCGCTTTGTCCAAGGCAAAACGAAGGGCCGATACTTACAAAAG
Organism: Drosophila austrosaltans; assembly: GCA_035045865.1. Classification (NCBI taxonomy): domain Eukaryota; kingdom Metazoa; phylum Arthropoda; class Insecta; order Diptera; family Drosophilidae; genus Drosophila; species Drosophila austrosaltans. The sequence goes on along the minus strand of JAWNOQ010000049.1, from coordinate 196,117 downwards.
ACATACACACATACATATACACCCACTCCCAAACACACATCTTTGTATGGGTGTGTGTGTGTGTGTATGCATCTAAAGGCAGACCTGGGGCCCGCACTTAACCGTCCGGCCCAGCTAGACCGCTGATGCTGACACGTTCGCTGTCCGTAGCCGCGCGTTCGAATACAAAATAAATATCCAATATATGCTCATGTGAGTGTGTATCCTGTTTCTGGCATATATTATAAGTGGAATAGAAAAATAAATGCGCCGTGATAAAAGTTTCCCTCCCCCCCTTAACAGCCCTCTGAGTCCGAGCAGGAGCAGCAGCAGCAGCAACAACACACAACGCCCTTTTTCTCAAAACGTCTGTCCACTGCCGCCGTCGTCGTCGTCGTCGTTGCCGCTGCCGCTCAGCTTACCGAGTCGCGACAACACGTCAGCAGCGGCCACAGCAGCAGCAGAAGCAGCAGCAAACAATAACAAAAACAGCGCGGACCACGACGACGGTGATAGCGTTGGCCCTGGCGACAAGGGCCCACCTCCAAAGTCACCCATCCTACAAAATGGACGCGTCACGAAGCACGTTTGAAATATTGAAAGAAGGACATTTAGGACTAAAATGAAAGGATCGCACAATAACCCTCATACTCATCCCACTCATGCCACCCCCATAAGGTTTCCCTCAGTCACTTACACACACACACACACACATGGGCACAATCGCCAACCCATATCCAAACCGGCCTGCGAAACCCTCACATGACTCCCGCCACCATCACATATCCCATTTGCTTCGACAAGAGCCCACACACTCACACATGCATACACAACATCCAAACACACACATATGTATGTATGTATGTGCACATACCTAAGTCTGTGTGTGTGTACTTTTCGCGTAAATATTGGGAGTCCTTGACTACGCGATGCGAATGATGCTGATAAAATACAAATTCTTGGGCCGCGACGCTGTCCGCTAGTGTATTTGCACAACTGTACTTACGCCAAGCCGGGCAATGGTCGAAGCCGAGGACGAGACAGAGACAGAGACCATACCAACGTGGGCGACGCTGTGGCCCATTCCTTGCCAAAAGAAGCAACAACAACGACAAGCTGCTGTTTAGAGGGTCGCGCATCCAGGATGCTGAAAACTTACACTGAAAATTTATTAAGGATTAACTAAAGGATACAAATAAGTTAGTATGTATATGTAGGTATAGCTAAGAAGGGATTTGGAAAGCTCCTTTCAATATAATTTTATGATTCACTGATCAATCATTATACATATGTGATTGATAATATATTCAAATATGATGCTAAAATGGATAGTTAACGAAACCCAAACTTAGATTTTTATTTCACTTGGTGAGGATTGAAAGTCCAATCAAAAAACCGCAGAATATTTAGAAACCAAACCAATAAGTATTTACGACCATTTTCGTCTTTGGTTTCTTTCTATTCTATGTAATATTTCTTAGACCTAACTTCAACAATCATATTACCTATACCAAAATTTTGTCTCAGTGTATAAAATCTTCTTGTCCAGTTAGCGAACAAAAATCTGCGACGAAATTACGCCACATGTGTTCATGCCACGAGCAAATTTTCAGCGATGCTAACGGACGGATGGCGGACAAGGGACAGCACTTTCATCTTAGGACGATTCTTTCAAGGGACCAACCAACCCAATTCTGTTGCCAACGATGGGGAGATGGAAGGACACGGACATCGTTGCCATTGCTGTGTATGTGTGCGTGGGACGAGGCCGATTGTGTGAGAGCGCGTTTTTGATAGTATGAGTATCGCGCTAAATGGACAGCCGCCTAGCCCAGACGGGCGTGCATACACGTGCTTGTGTGGGGGGGCGGTGTATATACATATGAAAGTGAGTGTATATATATATGTGTGTGTGTGTGGGTGGGTTAGGGCCTCTGGATATGTTTGTATGCCTTATTGTATGCCTTGGGCTCAGGAACACACACGGCTATGGCAGCCACTTTGTCCAATTTTCAGACGGTCACTTTTCGAAACGAATTTTCCCCTCCCCCCCACCATTACCACCAAGCAAACCATCCCCCCCACCTCATCACACCACCGACCATTGCGACGTTGTCCGCGTGGCTGCTGTGTGATGCTAGGCCATGAAATTGGCATTCACATTTTAGAATCCCCTTAAACATACTTTCTTCAACCCCCACACCAAGTGAGTGTTCGTTAACGTCTGCAGACCTTCGCCTTCGCCGTTGCCCTCGCCCTGGCTTCTCGTACTCTACTCTTTCTTAGCATCTGCGTTTGTAGACTTCGCTGATATCCTTTAGGTTGGTCCTTTTAGCTTCTATCGCACACATACTTTCATGTGTGTATATGTTTGTATACGTAATGAGTTTTAATTTTTCCTACTTTTTTAACTAAATCAACTGGACTTTTCAATTCACCACCAACTTAAATGTAAAAGAAATATATAAAAGAAAAATTCAATTTAATGTCCCCATGGAATCTCATGAATAATAGAAATAACACTTTGTATAATCATAGAAATTGATTATTGATTTTATATTGATTCAAATATTGTCTTTATCTGGAGTTAAGAATATCATCTTAACCGAAAATTTCTCAAATAAAATTTCCATTTTAAATCAGTGAAATTTGAAATCTTTTGATTTTTCATCAATAGCTGTTGGATTTTAATTATATTGTAAACTATTTCGATTCATCAGAGTTCCTTATTTCATCGTGTTTCAAATTCAATCGTGTATCCTTTAACAGCGATGCTTTAACTTCTTCATATTTCTTCTGGGATTCCTCGTGTGTTAGGGTCAAACGTTGTTGTACCATGCGTTTATTCAGTTCTAATGCCTTTGCCTGTTCAACGAGGCGCCTATAATCGTAGTTGTTAAATTGATTTTCAAATTTATTGAGAAATCGGGTAAGAGATTTCGATTCGCTGGTCAACTGCGAAATAAGAGCATATGGCGGCATTAATAGAATATTGTATATATAGAATGGTGACCGATCCACTTACATCCTCGTATTGTCGTTGCAGATTATTTAGCAAATTAACGAAACGACTTTTCAAATCGTTTAAGCACTCATTATAGGCATAGAGTGATTGCTCTGGAGTCAGTTCCTCTTGATGCTTATAGGGAATGAGATATGGGGCTAAGAAATCCGCTGGCTTGCTTGCTAATTCCTTTTTATGTTCCTTTTCCTCCTCAAACTACAATTATAATTTCATCTTTATATTTTTAAGGAGAACAACAAATTAAACTAACCTGTTTCATTCGTATAGCTCTGGCTGCTCCATTACGCAGCGGATCAAATATTCTAAATTTCAGCTAAAGTTTTTGAAAGTTTAATATATCTATAGAGTTTTGGATCTATCATATATATGTATATGTATATACCTTGGGTTCAGCTTTCTCAACTCTACGCAAATCAAGTATATTGTTGATATCATCATGAATTTTTTCAAATAGTTTGGTAACACGATCCTCCTCTTGAAGTTGTTCCAAAAGCAATTTATAAAGTTCCAGATTCGTGCGATGTGGATCTAAAGGATTTGCCTAAATGAAACAGATTTAAGAAATTTAAAGTGCAACATGTAATACATATTTCTAACTCTACCTTATATATTTTAGTTAGTTTCTCATCATAGACCAACTCTTTGCCATAATCGGGTTTCGGCGGTTTCGTAAACTCAACCGTGGTAGCTGTAAGAGCTCCAAATGTATAATGAAACTTTAAAATAATTTTATTTTGTTGAAATAGAAATGTTCGCGTTGCTATATCATTAACAACTATATCATAGGCAGGTCCTCGATTAAATTTTTCAATAACTTTCTGCAAAGAAAAATAGATTAGTTTCATCAAGCAAATTATTTAAAGTAAACTTACCCGAAGTGTTGAACTATCTGGTTTAAAATCAAATTCCCTATACCAACAATTGTCACAGCGGCCCTTATAATGTAATATAGTTACTCCCGGATTTAGTTCAACGGATTCCAGCGAGTCCAGTCTAGCATTCGAGAAGAAGCGCATTATACGTTGCATAGATGGGTCCGAGTAATATTCCATAGCTAAAATGAAAATATATGGTAACACTATAGGATGTTGTTATTTTTAGTTACTTACATTTCAAACTATCATTTCTTCCTTTTTCAAATACCTCTTCATATTTATCGGTTTCATATGTATACTTTAAGTATCGCATTTGATCACAGCGATTCTCATAATACTCGTAACGCACTCGCGGACTGATGCATTCATTGTCATTGAAAAGAGTCAGCTGCATGACTTTGCCATCTTCCTGGGCATAGGGAGAGAAGCGTTCATGTATGGCTCCTCTATATTGCACTGTTTTCTCAGAGTTTGGAAAACGTTGTTCAAAATCAGCTAGACCGATATGTAGTTTTTCCACCCAAATACATATGGCATCCAAATGTTTTTCATCGTTTATATCGTGCTCGGCTTCAACGAAATTTTCATCGGATGATACTTTGTAGATGCGCATTTCTGGTGGCTCGCCAGGAAGCAAGTGTTCCCAATCATTAGTATCTCGAAGATCCCAGCGCAATTCACCAACTCTCTGATAGGTTTGCTTATTTACATAATAATTGTACTGATTCCAAACACTGTCAATTAGTATGTATTGCTTACAATTCGTATCACATATAAATCCTGTTGAGGGTTCAATGAAAATGGCAGACGGTGGTGCCTCGACAACATCGCCATTTACATCTGTGTAGGTAATGCGAGGCTTAATACTCCAAGGTGCATTGTTTACAATGACCACCCAGGCATGTGAGCGACGGTAATGATAACGATCTACCGCAAGCAATTCCAAGTCCTTGGAAAAACAGAAGAGATTAAAGGATATAGAAGATATAATATCTAGTAGTTCGCAGATGAGACTACCAAAACTAACCTCCATTTGCTTTCGAATGATGGTATCTTCAATAAGTTTCAGTTCTTCAGCCTTTTTTCGATGGACTTCGGCCATTTCTTCCTCGAGATGACTTTCCAAATCCGGCAGTGGACGTAGTTTATACTTTTGACCTGCTTTTTCTTCCACTGGTTTTTTCTCCTCAACTTCTAATTCATCAATGGGAAACGGATAGGGAATATCCAATTGATCATTGATAACCGTCTCTTCTCGGGCAACACCTGATACAACCATGGCAGGATGTCCTGCCCCAATAAGCATGCTAGCCAAAAGTGTAGCCATTTCAAATGAATTCCCCTTTCGTTTTCTCAGCAGTGTATCAGGTGATATAAGTCGTGTGGGCTATTAAATGAAACATAAGCATAATTAAGCTGAATTGATTGAATTGCAGAACTTATAAAGAATATATATATGTATGTATATATGTATGTATATAAGGGAATCTCTGCAAATGCATTGAACACACACAATTTGGATTTGTGTTTTTGGATTCCTTCGTTAATTAGGGCAGAAGAACATTTTTGAAATTGAATGTACATATGTAAACGCGATGGACACATCAGGGGCGAAAATAGATTTGCCTTGGCACACAGCAAGCCAAATTCTAGGAAGTGTCGCAAAAACCATTGCGCAGCACGAGACAAAAGGAAGATCTTTTAGCTACCTTTGACTGCATCTACCTACATAGAAATAAGAAGAGAACATACAAGAGAGAGAGAGAGAAAGACCTCCCTAAACGGCTGTAAGAAATCGCTGACGCAGCTGGAGATAAAAGTAAAACTCGTTTTTTTTTGTCATTTATTTATTTGTCTTGGGGTGCGACTTTACGGCCATGTAGCATCTAATTAAGTAGACAATCTAACAAATAGTTAAATACAAGGGCAAATTAAGGCTAGGCCAACAAAATCATTTTCAGTTTGAAAACAAATTGAGTTTTCTGTTCTTCGGGTAAGTTTTAATAAAATTATAATTAATCTCTTTAATAATAGTTGTTAGTTAGTCATGTTAATTTTGCTATACACATACTAAATATCAGTATATATATGTATATATGTATTCAAACATTTTTAAGAATCGGATCAGGAACTACTAGTCAGTTGATATTGTTGTTCTTGTTGTTGTTGTTGCACATTGCGGCAAGGCAGTAAATCCCACTCCTCTCTAAATCCGTCTTGTGTTTTCTTATGTATTCAACGTTTACCTGCATTTCAACATCGGCAACTGCCTCGTAGGGGTGTGCACATCCTAATGTCACTGCCTTAGTGTCATTCATCTTTATTCTTTTTCAAGGAAGACTTAGGAGGGAATCCTGCGATTGCTAGGAATTAGGCGCAGCGGGTGAAACTGTGAAGCGTAACGAAATGGCCATTAACGCTTGCATATCTAACAATTATTGTTGGCTATCCTCTTCCCTCTATCCTTTGCACAACAACACAGTCGTTGACATTGCATTTTTGTCTATGTATGAATATATACATATACATACATAGATAAACACACACATACACAACACACTCTCTCACACACACATACATATGTAGAACAATACACATATTTACAAGGAACATTTTGATCAACAATCACTTTTTGTTGGGCAGCATCCTATTTGGTAGGGCTTATCGATCTCGAAGTTGTTTCTGAATATATCTTTTTATCATAGAATAGAATCAATATCTAACACTGTTTCTTTAATTCGAAGCTACTTCAAACAAGACGAATATCATTTCGAAAATTACACATATTTCCCTTGTGTCTTGGCAAATTTCTTTCATTTGCCTTTTACTATAGAACAAACTGAATTTTAAGTACAAAATTATATTATGAAAATCGTAAAATCGCCACATGAAGCCTTAGGAATCAGAACTATGGAGGCGTAGCGAAGTAATGCGTCTGTTCTCAGCAGGGGCAGGCAGTGAGTGAAATCGTTGCGTTCGAGGTCAAACCCATGCTCCTCGAATCGGTTAGTCATCCCAACCAGCCAAAGAGCGAACCAACCAACCAGCCAAACCAACTAGCCAGTCAGTCGGTATCGTCTAATTGAATTCAGCACACGGCAATGACTATGAGCAGAGGAAGGGGACAGATGAGCGGTGCAGTGGGGGGAACAAGCAATCCCCTAAGACTTTGGTTTACAGTTTCTGTACGTCCACCGTTACCTACCGACATCGTCGTCACCACCGTCGTTGTCGTCGTCGTCGTCGGGTTGTCGCGGTGGTGGCGCGAAATAAGAAACGCTTCAAGGTTATTCGAACGTGTTAAATTAGGATCAAGTCATGTATTCGCATTCGCAACAATGGAAAAAACGAACATGACGAAAACAAAGGGACGATTGCACACTAAAGCATCGAGGAACGGGCGCCCCGGCTACTTGAACAGGGGGCACAGCTCGAATTACACAAAAAAAAAAAAAAAACGACAACGTCCATCTGAGCCAAAAGAAAGAAGAAAAAAGAAAAAAAATTGCGCCAAAAGCAGCGAAATTCGCAAAAAAAAAAGGAAGAAACAACAAAAAAAAGAAAGAAAGGAAAGAAAGGGTGGCAATGGCAAGCAACAAAGTCTGGCGAGACAGAATCACTTCCAGTTGCCACCCTGCTGAAAGGCAGCTAACGCTCGCGGGTCGCAATTCAAAACAATGCGGACAACAACAGCTTAAGATAGGGCATAGAGGCGAAGCCGACACGTTGCTTCGCCTGCCTCCCAGCAGCATTGACAGCATAATGCAGTGACGGCTCGGAACATCCACCCACTCGAGCCCATCCGTTACTTGCACTAACCTGGGGCGAAATGCTCACATGGGAGGCAGGCACATCGCTTATCGGGACGCATAATGAGCCGCCGCCGCCGCTGCCATCTTTGTGCAAAAAGAGAGTATGTAGAAACAAAGCGGTGAAATTCAGCGCGATTCCTTGACTTCGTGTGGATACGAGGCGCGTCCCCCATAAACGTATCCTTCTAACGTCTCATCACTGTCCCAGAGAAACTGTGTAAGTTTTTAAATGAGCACACACGATGAAAATCAGCGACTTAACCCCTTTATGATAATGTACTGCACGGAAGTGTTATTGTCCTGGGGACAAAAGGACACACGGCATCAACACTAGCGACCATAATACGCGCAAAACCCACCGCCGTCTCCCTTAGCCATTCCGAGCCCTGTAATCACAGGCAATGATGATGATGATACATACATATACTCGCCGCCGTCCACGACCGCAACCCTAAACCCGAAACCATTTCAGGTTTGCGCGTCTTACTTAATATGGTCATATATGTTTATATTTACGTTCGCCGGCATACATTTATATATACATATATATACTTATACTCATATACAGACATCCACAAAGCAAAAGAAGAAGAACTTTTATCATTATTCGCGTTGCCACTGCCGGTCCCCTAGGCCCATCAATGCTTTTGGGTAATGCTCGCATCTTGAAAACGGTAAAGGATTAAGAGATAAAAACGCGAAATCAAGGCTTCTTATTTATGTGAAATGAGAGAATAGTGTGCCGTACGCATACACACACACCCACTTATGTGTGTACATATGGTATTATAGCTGAAGTCTAGTAAAATTCGACCTTTATCAGTTAGGCATACAAACTATTTATCTATTATAGTTTGCAGTTTTAAGATAAAAATAAATAGAGAAGAGAGAAATGGCTAAGGACTACAAATCTCTAAGTGGAAATGGGTGGAAGGTTTTAGTATTATCTTTGCAGAAAGTGCATGCAGTAGTCGTTGCTTCAAAGTTAACCAAGGACATCCTTTATTTCGCGTCAACGCGACCAACAAAACCTTTCAAATAAACCCTGCACACGTCAGCTTCATTTTGTTAGTTTTGGCCCTCCTAAACTTGGGCACGTTGTGGGGCACTAAAACAGTGGTCCTAATGTGACTACTCCATGCGTCATCAGCGACTGTTATGACATTAATTATTTATGTAAGGAGTCGTAAAAAATGTAAATGTAAAGTAATTGAATATTAAGATGTCTTATAAACAATTTCGCATTTACTCTTCAGACTAAAGCAATAATAATTCAAGAATCCTAGAGCGATTTCACAACGTGTTTCATTTAATAAGCTGAATACAAAAGATGTAAATCCCATCACGGGAGACCATTCCCGTGAATAGTCAGTTGCCTGTAATGGGGATGCACATGCTGTCTGTAAAAATATACGTATGTATGGACAACGACTATAATGATTTGAAAGTCTGCTGTGACGTCTAAAAATGGAAATGGACGAATGGACCCGGAATGTGGACTGCCAGAATGTGTAGAAGTGGACATAAAGCAACCAAACAACGTCGCACAACTTACAATCACAGATTCGGTTCAAGTCACATGGAGATGCCCGCAGCTAGGATATTTGCGATGGATACGAGACGTCGCTAAGAATAGAGACAGGGTGAAATATCGTACATAGAACGATGGGAACAGCGCGAATTCAGACAGATGCGAATATTGGTGCGAGGACTTGGACACAAAGTCGATGTGTGTTTGCTCAAAGGAGTATTCCACCCATCTTTTGGGTGTTTGGGGCAAGAAGAGTGCCGAGTATGGAGCCGTCGAACTCTGCCGTCCACAATGGTCGCTGGTTACGATTGGGGCAGCGAAGTTGGCATTCAAGTTTTGTTGCAGTCACGAAGGCTATTGATGTTGCTGTTGTAGTCGCGCCTTTGTCGTGGGGACGCGAGTGCGGAAGTTCTGCGATTTAAACTGGACATGGCATGGTAAACAGCAGGAGGAGGCACTCAGACAGGCATAACCAGTGCTATCACCTCACTGCAGATGCTATTGCTATTGCTCCTGCTACTGCTGGCTTCATACGGTCGTTTGTCCATATATGGCGAAGTTTTGTCTCTAGATGTGAAGAGTCGTTGCCCGTCAGCAAGGGGTCCTTCTTTGTGCCAATATGATGCAAGCCAAAGGGTATAGAAATGGCGGTTGGGGAGGGGGGAAAACGTTATAGGCCTTTGCCGCGAAATTGCGGCTCTGAGTTGGATGGCTTGGATATGCCTCACCATTGCTCTGATCTCAAGTGGGTTGTACATTGTGCCTTTACTGGGTTGAGTAAATGAGGTACGACAGACGACGGCTTCCCTCTATCACATATGCACATAATCTCGCATATGTGTATGTGTGTGTGTGTGTTCTATCCACACGTCCTACGGTTCGTCAGTCAGTGTCAGGCGCGTCCTTTCCGCTAAAATCGCGATGTGTTTGTAGGCAGAAGGACGAAGTATGTGTAAATGTTTGGCTGCGGCTATTGAAGTCGTCGCGGAGCACGTCGTCGTCGTCGCCGTCATCGTCGTCGCCGTAGTCGTTGTTTCTGCTGCTTTGCCGCAGGGTGGCGACTGCGGATTTAAGTTGAATTGGCATGGGGTTGCGCTTTGATTGATGTAGGGAGTGCAGCAACTCGTTTCTGCTAAAAATCTTGTCCTGCCTTTCTTTTGCTATTGAAAGGAGCATTTGGCGCAGACAACGACGGCGATTGCTGCTGTGGACAGTGTGGCCTGCCATGGGTGAACTTTTAAATGAGTGGGCCTTAAATTATCAAAGAATCCTTTAGGCAGAAGTTTTATACATTAAGTATGTTTTGTTATTCTTTATATATAAATGTAAACTTTTTTTTTTTGTATTTTGAGACTTGAGAACCACTGTGCATACAACATTGCTTTCTATTTTGATAAAAATTCGCGACTTTGTGCATTCAACCGGAAGTAACAGCGTTTCCATCCCTTGTCAATGGCAAATTTGTATTGAGTTTCATCACACGGTAAGGCTGTCTCCTTTTAGTCTTCCATGGTGACATTTTGTATGTGAAAGCGGACGACAAATAAGTACGTCATCAATTTAGAGTAGCTCCATGAAACGTAATTGCAATTATATAGTAAAATAAATAAGGTAAATTTCTTAACACTTTTAAGCTAATATTATGGACAAGAAAATTTGTCACTTAACACAAACTGTAAATGGTTTGTAGATTTTGATTAAAAAGAGAAAATTATCTTTAAGTCGAAGAAAATGTGAATACATTAAATTAGGATTAAAATGCATTTAAATCATTGTCCTCAAAAGGATAAGGTCATTTACCTTGGCCAAATATGCAATCAGTTTATTGTATTTGTTAAAGATTCTATTATAATTATATGTATATAGTTTGTAATTTGTATAAATTTGATGGCTTAACTCTGCCAGTATCGGTTATAAAAATCAATAAGAAAGAGTGACAAAGATATAATCATCTACGTATGTGACATACCGCCACCCCTTCTACATACATATGTATCTATATATCTATGTAAATACATATCAACGGTTTGGTTTTGTGGCAACTGCACAAAATGCGCGTCAAATCGCGTTTTTCTATTTTACATCGCATCTGCAAAGTGTACATGTAAACGTGCCTTCCTTGGCGACAAGTGGGCCGTAAAGGACATCACTCTCGAAGACACAACGTCAGCGCCTTTTACTTGCTTAGAAGCGCACTGGGTCGCCAATTTTATCCACTTCGTATTCTTATTGCAAAAAGGGTATGCTCAACGAATTGATTTTGTTGTCAATTATTTAAACCAAGTATGAAGTTATTTGGTATAATTAAAACGTAATCTTTAAATATGAACTTGCTTATTGATAGTAAATTTTTCTTTATAATCCTTTGCAGGATATATCGAGAGTTCAGCATGAAAAATCTAAAGCGCATTTCTTTGAGAGGAGGTGGCGTTCCACTAACAAATCCAAAGTTAACATGATTGTATTGAGTGCGATGAAACTTTCAAAAGAAAAGTGTAAGGTGTCCTTTTTTATTTTTTTTTTGGTTTGTTCTCCTGCAGTTTCTTTTCCTGCCCTCAACTTGTAGGCATTTTCCTGCGCACTTTGAGTGTTTGACAAAACATGATGACATAGCAGCATATGGCGTATTTTCCAAGGAAGGAATATATAGTGTATATATGTACATAGGTATATATTAAGTTGATATTGCAGTAGTAGAGAAACTACTTTTTATTCTGCTTGGATATTACAATTGGTTTCAGTTTCAATAAAAATAATTAATTCCTTGGTAAACATTGCTTGAAATTTTGGCAAGTTAATAAACTTATTTGTTCTACACATGGTAAAAAATATTATTAACTTGTTCAAGTTAATATTAATAAGTTAATAATATTTGTAATTATTGCATAGCATTCTACAAAATACATACATATGTTGATGTATATACATACATAGTATTATATTATTGTATTGTATTTTTTCTTCAGATTCGAGAGTCAATTTAAAAATTTGCAGATTATAAAAGGATTATTTCATATTAATTTTATTAATAATTATAAATTTTAAGTAGGGAGAGAGTTTTGCAAGATTAAGTTTTTTTATACAGTACAACTTATTCTGTTTTCAAAAATTATATAGAAACATTAAGGAATTAAAATTTAAATCATTTTTGTCAACTTCAACTTGTTTTCAGACAGAATAAATTCATTTAAATTAATTTAGCATTTATAATTATTTACTATCAAAATTCCACAAGGGCGTTTGTTCTGTTTAAGTAATATTAAATAAAATATATAGAGATCGAGAGAGACAACAATAAATAAGGAACAAAAGTATTAAAAAGTGTAAAAACTCAAAAGTTGGTTTAAAAAAGAGTCTTAAATTAAATGGCTCAAAAAGAAAAGGCACAAATATATATTAATGTAGATTCATAATTGATAAGCTTGATTACAAGTCGCTGATTTAAAACTTTCTTTTCCTTCTTAGACTTCCTTTTTTTATTGCTACAAATAAATTAATAATTTCCACTGACTGAGTGCCTATGAGACTGATATTAGTTTTCTATGTATGAATACATGTTCATTTTGTTGGATAGAGAGCAAAAATATTTCTTATTAAAATAAAGATTTATTTAGATTTCTTAAGATATCAAATACATAATATCCGCCATCAGTTTATTTATGTATGTATGTGTCTTTGGTTTTTCGTAATTTTACTCATACAATTTCCCCTTATGGGAGTGCAAATAGCAATTGCAATAAAATGCCACCAGACCTGGGATCGAGTTATAGTATATGGTTATGCAAGCGAGCTTTGAGTGCATGCGTTTCTTCATCAGCTATTCATATACATATATAGAGATATATATACATACATACATACCATGATATACATGTGGCGTGTATTCACATATTCTCGCCGCATAAGCATTTACGTACATTTATATTTATATACACACACACACACACACACACACATAGATATATGCGTGTGTATGTATGTACATATGCAAATGTTTTTGGACCTATAGCAATTAGCAACTGATTGAACCTGCACATACGCTGCAAGCGGCTGGCTCCAGCTCTGGCAACGGCTCGTATCAAGCATTGTCCATCTTAGGTCCAAAGAATTTCTTAACAAAGCTCTACCGAACACATAAGATATGGGAGGCTGCCATGGTGATGGTAATGGTGGCTCACATGTGTTGGTGCTGGTGCTGCAAGTGGATTGTGTGATGGAAAGTGGTAGTGGTAGTGGCTCTGCTAAGAATACAAGAAAAACTGCATGTGTCTGCGTTATTTGCATGTGGCTCGCACTCGAACGATTCTCAGAGCTGGATGCAGCCATACATTGCTGACGCAGTGGGCGGGCAGTGGATGGTTGCGGAGGAATAGGTATACATGTCTTGCCTTGCTTCATATACATAGTTTAATTTTGAAAAGGATTCGGCCGCACGTTGCTAAGAGCTTTTGCCAAAGTCATCTCTGTCGCACGTGTGGATACCACTTGCTTGCTCCATCTCTATACGTCGTCTTCGTTGTTTCTCTGTCTAGCTACAGTGCTGGTGGTGAGCGCAAGCACGATGCAGATGCAGTGAGAGTCAGAAAATGGTCAGTAGTTGGTGGTCGAAAATTCTGCGTCTGCCATGCCCCAACTCTACCGCTTCAATTGTTTCAAATTCTCCACTTTCTCCGCCTGCACACAGACACAGAGACAGAGATGGCGATGGCGATGGCAATGGCTGAGGTAGGAGCAGCAGGCAGACTAGGAGATGGCAGTGGTAGAGGCAAAGGCAGCATTTAGCTTAGATTGGAAGGACAAATGCCAGCCTGCACGTTTGCCTTCTTCTTACGCGGCATCCTGGATAGTCCTGGCTAGCGAACGTACACACAATTCCACACAGGTAACTGGTAGCTGACACAAAAGAGCTCGGACATCGGCTCGTTTTCGTCCTCGGATGATGGCGGCAGGCGAATTAAAACAAAGAAGCTACGAGCTCAAATATGCAAATCATAGCAACAGCAACAGCAATGACCAGGCAATGTGTACAGCAGCAGAACAGCAGCACAAAATGGGAATAGAGTGAAACGTAAGGAAAAGGATTTCGAGGCGAACGAATAGAACACAACTTGCGAGAGTTTGCGGTTTTCGTTTGCTCAAATCGCCTTAGCTTAGACAAAACTGCACACAATGGGGAGAAATTGTTGTTGTTACTTGTCCAGGGCCTAGTCCTTTTGGTGGTCTGATGGCTAAGGGGTTGCACACTGTCGACAAGGACTAACTAGCTCGACTGGCCATTGCCTGCGACCCGACTCGACTGCGAGGGCTACGGACAATGGATTAAATTGTTTCTGTATTTTGCCGCACTGCTACAAAATGAACTACAATATCTACCTAAACACAATTCTAGATCTCCTTCAGAGAAAGTGGGTGAGTGCTGGTTCGACCAAGATTATAAATGAGTTTGATCTTCTTTGACCACGCCTAATATTGAATGTCTATTCATAGTATTCCCAAAAGTAGAAGCTAGAAATATTTCCAATGAATTTTTAAATATTCATAAATATATTGATCTTTAAGTTGCATTTTTAATTTCCTACAGTTCCTATATATAGTACATATATAAAAATGAAAATGAACACTCTGTATATATTGTACGAACATAACACACCCACACAAACATATCTTTTGAGAAGGAAAACTGAAAATTTTGTTTTTCAAACAGATATACAAAGACAATGCAGGAGGTGGAGAATGTTTCGCCTCGGGCAGTGGGTGGATATGTGCTAGAAATCAAACGGAGATGTATATATATACATACACACACATACATATACATACATAAACACACATCCAATGTTCATATATAAGAATATATCTACCACAGATACACAGACTCCGGATCGCCCAACAACGATGATGACCAACGTCCAGCCCCATGCGCCTTCATCTTTCAATTCACGCGAAAATTTCCTTCGCCGACATTGCGTAGTGAGGTGTGATGAGGGCGAGAACGAGGAAAAGGACGTGGACAAGGGTTTGAGGTTGAAAGATGGAGATGAGATGTCGGTCGTTGGTGACAGAGATGCTGGCGGGTGGGTGACGGGGCGAAAGTGAATCGAGTTTAGTTGAGGACGACGAATTCGTAATTGTGCGCACACACGCAACAGCACGAAGCCATCACACAGAGCAAACTCTAGGGCCGTGTAGAAAACAGACCTGGTGGGTTGGTGGGAGGAGGGGGTTGCTTGCTTGCTTGCTTGCCATAGTGGACGACAAATCGGCCGTTGGAAGGACGACGGACGGCACAAAGGCAGCCGGCAAGGAGCTACAGATATTAGAGAAAGAACGCCAGCAAATGAGAGGACGAACGAAAATGGAAAATTTTGCCTCGGTGGACAATGGTCGGTTGGTTGGTCCGTCTGTCTGTCTCTCTGTTTGTCGGTCAGTCAGTTGGTCTGTCGGACGGTATCCAGGACGGGTTACTAGTGATAAGAGGGGGGGTAGGTTTACCACCGCCGATGAAAATCTGAAGTATGTCTGAACGTATATATATATATATATATATACATATAGATGTGTACATACATTCATATACATATAGACGTGTGTTACCATCAAGCAGCAAGTCTAAATTTCCGCAGCAGCAAAATGTACGCTAAGGATGTTGATGTGCCAGCGAAGAATGTGCGTGTGCACACACACACGAGTAAGTAAATATGTGTGTGTATGTGTGATGATGACCGACCCGGGCAGGCTTTTTAGTAGCAAAGATGTATTTCTTGCCGTTGCAGCCCCTGTCCATGGCAAAATCTTGTCTTGTGTTATTATTGCTAGCTGTTGTCTTGCTCCGTGTGTGTGTGTGCGCGGCTGGGTAAATATATGTACACACAAACATATGAATCCAAAAACCTTTCTTCTCGATTTCTAGGCAAGTGACATTATTCTCGTCTTTTTCGGTATTATTATAGTCACTGGTCACTGTTGGTCACATCAATTTGGCATATTCATATGTAAAACAATCTCCCTTGGTTAAGCGTTCACATATCCTTGCATATATATATTAACATACCAATGGACATATACTTATGCATATATATAAGAAGAAGAAATATGCTCTTACACACACACATATATATATATATGTAGATGTGTACTTAGTTATAGCGAAATGAACGCTTTTGTTAATTTGGAAAAAGTTTGAAAGGGGCGAATGTCTGAGATTAATTTAACCATATACCCCATATAACGCTTTCTTTCTTAATGAAGAAGTAAGCATATTTGAATATAGAATATATAGGATTAGCATCACATCTATCTATATAAAGAGAACTACAAATTTGGTAATTCAATGGAAATTCAAAAACTTTTAAACAGATATTACTCATACGACATGTTGCTGAATTATTATTACCAGAAATCGAATAAATAAACTTCGTATTTGCAATTAATAATATGCTGAACTTAATATTATGTACAAGAAAAAATAATACAATAATAAATAATGTAACACAAAGCGACATTTAATAATAAAACTAATTTGTAATAATAATATTAATATTATTTGTATATATGATATATTCTATAACAACGTTAGAGGATGATCTTGATTTAGAAACCAAAACACAAAAGAATTTCAATTTTTATACAATTTGTTAAGAAAAAATACTTTGGGCTCTTTACATTAAGTTAAACAACGAAAATTTACTTAAAATTTGCAAGAGACAAATAATAATTAATAGACCGAATAATTTTCAAGTTATTTGTTAAAATTTAAGCACATAGATATTAAAAATATTTATTAAAATAACTTTTGAGCTCCATAACCAATTTGCTAATCATGTATTCTACAGAGTAAAGAAATGTCCGTATTAATTTACATTTTATAGTTTCAGTTCTAGGTATTATATTACTTGTATGAACTCGAACAGACTATATAAAGCAAATCGGAAGGAAAAGGACACATGCAAATACACGATCACATGCAATTGTGAATTTTACTTGAGACTGCAACCTTTTATCGTCTTCAAATTGATGGATTACTGCAACAGGGATTGGTTTATTGAACGATCGGGAAGTTAAGGGCATTCAAGATTTCCAACAGCTCCAAAAGAACCTTTTCTTATGTGTGCATGTATCGAATCACACATGTATGTATGTATGTATATGCATACACTGTATGCATATTGTGTAAGAATTGTTGCTCTTGCTGTTTTTATGGGGTGGGACTTTGAATGAAGTTGTTGTTGGTGTGGAGGGGTTGGGGGAGTCTATTCGGCTGCACAAGGCGAACCGAACACAACAGCTGCTTCTCTGCCAATGGCCCCTTGCAAATGTTTGACTCTCCCGAGTGTGATAGTCAGAGAAGCAACTCTCTTTGGTGAGTGAGAGCGAAAGAGTGAGAAGCAAACAGAAACGGCGATGAAGGTGCGCATCAAAACAAACCAGGCAAATGGTATCCAAAGCTAATACCAATATCAGCGAAGCAACAGCACATGTCATGTCAGTGCCCCGAAGTGCATGTGTGTGGTAAGGAATCAAACTAACGTGTATAATTAGCCTTGCCGGATGCTATAAAATACTTCAGAAAATCACTGTTTTATTTCAGCAAAACAAAGAAGAGCTGGTTAGGGCATCTCTTTCAAGAAGAAGAAACCGGTTGACTGCGCACAAGATCCTATTTTAAAATTTTAGGATGTTTGTGTATGCCAAAAAAGAGGCAAGACATCTTATATGAATGCCGAATGTTTCAACCATCCTGTCCCTATCCTTAAGCAACAACACGCACACACGTACGCACAGCAGTTACTTATGTATATGTACATACAGACATACACATACGTACATACTTAGTTGCACGCAGCATTCGATTTCGCTCGTTTTTGCACATAAACATCACATGCCGTGGTCTCGGTCACACTTCTTTCGACCTATGGACGGACCACCCCCCTTCGCTGGTCCAGCAATCTTCATCTACGCAAAAATACAACACATAGGCATATAAGCCCTACTCAGACCAAGACATGACCAGAAGAAGTAGGCCTGCTGCTTATAAGGCTAAAAAGGATGTGCGCCGAGTGACCAGCCGCACGAGCGTCGTCTTCGTCGATGTGTCGGTGCCTACATACAAACGTTGTACACACATATATAAGTACGTACATATGCATATGTATGAGTATATACACGAGTGTATTTGTATGTGTGCGATTTTGAACGGTCTGTCCAGTTTGCCGGTCTGTCTATATTCAAGTAGACGTACAGTGTGCCTCTGTGGTTGGGTTGGCCAACGTTGGCAAAAATGGCAATGAGAGCAATGGCGCTGGACACGGATCCAGCGACGGCGACGCCGTCTTCGCAGCCGTCTTGGACGTTATTAATCATTGTACACTTGGCTGTCACCGAAAAAGGCCGCGAATACGGCAAGCAACATCAAGGAAAGGGAAGAGAGAGCGAGCGAGAGCGGGCTGAGAGGAATTGCCACCAACACAACTACACGAAAAAGAAACAAACCAACAACTACAGCAACAATAACAGGCTACTGACCATACACGTGTAAATAAACACACAGATACTCACACTCTCCTTCACTCACACACTCACACACACAGCCATAAGCCAACGCCAACCACCTCGTATGCGCTCGCTGCCAGGAGAAACAACTGAGACAGAGGCGCGAGTAACATGAACGTGCGACTTTAAATTTTGCGTGGTCGTCGTCGTCGCCTTCGCCGTCGTCGTCGTCGTCGTTGTTGTAGTGCGGAAATTCGCCGCGTGAAAATCAAAATTCGCTCACGTTTCTGCGTTCGTTTGCTCCGCGGTAGTTTGTCGCCGGACGCTAGCTGTTTAGGTTCGCAGAATACTTGTGGACGGCATCGCGGTCACATCCTTTCGACAGCCGGTCATTAAAGCACGGTGTTTTCGCGACTTCCTTTGGCTCGATGTGTGATATTTGTCATCAATTGAATTTACAAGCCATCTATCAATTTCTATGCGAATATTCCAATACTGTTTTTTGTGGATGTGTGTGTGCAACAATTTAACAAGAACAATTTAATAAAAAGGATAAACTTATGCAAATTAAAAGACTTTGAAACGAAAAAGAAACAATCTGAGCTTATAAATCCATAGGATAGTGAACTTTGACCAAAGAGTTCCCAATTTATTTTCCCTTCGGAGGTGCAGTAAAAAGGTTAGTATAATACAACAAATTGCAATCTGTGAAAATTTATTTAATAATGCAAATTGCATATTGGTTAACCATATTTACGTTTTGTTTTTGTTTGGGTTTTATGGAGCGTTCCTTTACAAAAATGTGTTTACATAAGCGTTTTCCAATGTGACTCCGAAATAGTTTATATTTAATCGTACTTATATTGTTTGGTAATCGAGCGGCTTTTTGAAGGAGCACATGTTTAGGGAAATTTGTATAAGCACATTTGAACAAATCACAGATGTAATATTGTTCTACTAGTGTGTTGATAAGGTCTATATCTTTGTATCTGCTTCTTGTAATGATATTTGCACAGTTTGTTATCCATAAAATTTGCACAGATTGTTATCCAGCGGGGTGAAATTTTGCAACCGGCATTCGTTTTGTCACCAAAGCGCTTACAAAGGATCGTTTAGTCGAAAAAAAAGGTCTTAGTCCAATATTTTTTCATTTTTTATAAAATTTTACTCATTTTTGTGACATAATAGTATTTTTAAAACTTTATACTGTTTGATTGGTGTAAGAGTTAATCAAATGATAGTACAGAAAACCCATATTATAATAATTAGGCAGTAATAATCATATTATCAGTTGAAAAGTATAACTGCATATAGCTGACATTAATTTTAATTAATTACTAATTACTATTTAGAAAACATCCTTGAAAAGCAATATGAAAAGTTTACTAAAAACATACCAATCGCTTGATCGAAACCAAAATAGTAAGCATCATAATACAAGGGCAGATCAATTCTGGAAAACGAACTAGATCTTTGACTTTTGAACCAATACGAACTAGATCTTTGCATATATTTAAATTCTTTCGACTTTATCATCATAGAATAGAGTAAAGATATAGATGTAGTAAAATTTAATTTTATAGTCGATCATTTTTGTTATATGAAATAGATGTTTGATCAGAAATGGATTCTAGTTCATTTACCTCCTTCAATACATTATCTGTATTACTTCTAAGAAACTACTTACCAATTTCAAAAATATATTCGTCAGGGTAGAAGCGTAATATTTGGTCTAAGAACCATTCCTTCTTTCTTTAAAGTTAAAACTATATTTTAATTACACGTGATTTCATGATAACATAACATCAATTGGATTGGGATTGATCTTAGAGATCATATTCATATTTTAAAACTTAATAATTGATATTTTAAAAATATACAACATATATTTTTGATTCCTTTACATGTTGTTTCAATAGATAATATCACCTATAGATTGAAATATGCATGTAATTATAGTCACCCAAAATGAGGGTCTACTCTTAGAAGAATACAGTCGCATCTCAAAAAGTATGCTTGGTCGTTCAAGTAATGCTTGACAGCGTACTAAAGTACAAGTATCTAGTTTGTATCATTTATTTTAATTAATTTAATTACAAAATAAGTTGTAAAACTCTATATAGCAATAGAGTTTAAGCCTGAGTTTGATCGAAAATGGCTTACTACTGCAAAAGAGTAGTTTTTTTTACAGTCTAGAATCAAAATATATAAGCTACTAGCCGAGACAATTTTCGATTTATTTACATCTTTTATCTTAAACTTTTCAACCATACAGAACAAAGTTTCTTTTTAACTTATCGATCCATCAAGAATAATTCCCTATCATTTATTTTCCACTTAAATTTTATATTTTAAAAATGAAATATTTTGACCGATTTACATGTGTTGGACAAATATTTGTTCTTATGATAAAAATGGCTATACGAGGAGTATTTGCAATATTCTATGAATATTTATGTATTTGCTTTGTAAATATATATGTGTATGTGTATGTGTATGTGTACAAACACAATAATCATACATAAATCTTTGTACATACATATGTATATGTACATATATATATATATGAAAAGAGCTAAACCGGATCATGGATTTCCAACAGGTGCAACCTTTGACTGTCTAACACTCAGAAAGCTATCACTGTTACATTTACACACACACACTCACACTCACACTGTTGCTATCAGACAAAATAAACTTTTTCTTTTATGGACTTCTGATTTTTTTTTTGTATTTTATTTCTTTTTACATTAACTCAGACGGACATAACAGACACATACATATGTATGTACATACATACATACACAATGAACAAACAAAACATATCAAACCTTTTTTCACACATATATGTATGTACGTATGTTTATACATACATATCACTAGTAGTTCTGTCGTTGACCTCCATTTGCCAGACTGTCCTAGTCCTTTTTTTTCCTGCTCTATGCGATTCCTGTCTGTGCCTGTGTCTGAGTAAGTTCAATGCGAAGCCAAAGAAACGATAAAAATAGTAAATACAATCAAATTATAATTGTATATAGGAAAATCACAAGCTTTTAACACACTTACATATACTTATACATACAGAGATGTGTATGCCTCTGTATATGTGAGTGTAGAGGTATATTCCCAAATGGTCAGACGGCTACCCATTACTATCACGTATGTATGGGTGTGTGTGTATGTGTATATACATATGTATGTAGCGTCCAGCACCAGACACAGACAAAAACGAACTCTCGGACACACTCACACACACAAACACACACACACACACATGCAGAAACTTGGTGTAATTCTTTTATATTTATTTCTTTCATCTTTTCTGTTGTTACTAGATTTTTTTTTCATTCACTTCTCCGCACTGTCCCAGTTTGGTTCGTGAAAAGTTTAATGGCGCGCCGGCTAGGACAAGGACGGACCTTGTACGAAAGAGAAAGTAAAAATTCTTTTGCTTTGGCTTTTGCTGTGGCTGGTGAATGGTAAAAAGACCTTGTAATTTTTATACAGTTCTAAAAGTTTTATTCGATATGTGTTTGGTGGGGTGTGGGATGCTATATGGGAAAGCCATGTGGGGTTGAGACACCGTCGACACAGTTATTTGCTGCTTCATTGGTTATGAACGTTTATGTCTGCATGGCTGATGGTGTGCACATAGATATGTACATATGTATGTATGTATGCATCTGTGAGGCTCACTTATGTACATACTTTATGTATAAATGCACAACATCATTGGTGTTAAAATTGCAAATGTACCATGTCAAATGTCAAGTGTACTGTGGTACACCAATATGTGGGATTAGTTTTGAAACGCGACTTCCTCTTACCCTAAACCATCTTAGAAGGTTTGCTTGAACAGCCTCATCATTATGTCTTCAGTGAATTTAATAAATCGTGTATCCAAATTACATTATCAATGGAAATACCTATATATGTATAAGACAAGGTCTTTTACCTTGAATATGCATTTATAATTCTTTACAAACCAAAACTCTAGCGGAGTATAGGGTAATAAGTAAAGGGTATATAAATAAATGAGTATAGGGTAAATAAAGGCGATCATGCAGAAAACCTAGCATTAGGAATATTCTATTCTATTTTGCTCTTTTTTTTCAATAAATGTGATCATCATTATCTTTACAAAACCTAACATTAGGGATATTCCATTCTTAATTTATTTGTAATCTTATATCACTCATACGACATGTTGTGCATTAGAAAACTTATTAAAACAAAGAAAATCTTTTAAAAAGGAAGGTGAAAGTTCTTATTATTAATTAACATAGAAAAAAATGATTTTAGATCTTGCAAATATCAACGTGAAACATTTTTTATAGTACTTTTTAATTCTTTTCCTTTTCAAAAGTGAGATCGATTTTAAGTAAATTTGAAACCAATTGAAATTGAACCACTTAACATTAACTACCCAAATATTATCAGTTAATTATGCAAAATATTTGAAAAGAAATCAAATAAAAAATAAATGTTTTCTTTATTATCTATCATTCACACGATCACCTATCAATATTTGCACATAAATTAATATACACAATTACATTGAATTTTAAGACTCTGAAAAGCAACTTAGGCTGCTCTTCAATTCCTGCGAAAACTCTTTGGTAAATTGCAAAATTTCTCTTAGCATAACCCTCTCTCTCTCTTTATGCACACACACATACATATGTATATATGTATGTATAGGTAGTCGTCCCACAAGCAACTTTTGTTTTACTTAGACGTTCCAGTTTTTGTTATGTGCATAATACATACACATCCTTATAAATATAAATATATATATATATATATATGTGTGTACGAACACACATACATACAAGGACTGGTTTGTGTTTGAGTGTGTGTGTTTGTGTACAGAGGAAAGAAATCATGTGTCAGTCATGCGCAAAACGGGTTTTTCATTTTAAAATTTCGCGTCCCGCTCCTTCAAACGGACAAGCTCTTTTGCATGCCACACACACACACACACACACACGCACATACACTTGCTACAAAGATGGAGGCGGAGCATATTGTCACTCCCAGTGCCGTCGGCCCCAGCATCTGAGCATCTCTGACGGTTTGGCTCCTAAAAACCCATATGGGATACCTACTAAAAGTTCTTTTTGCTTAAGTCCGAGAGTCTTGGACCATCACGTTAACAAGGCGACAGGATACAACATAGATGTAGAATCATTCTACTTGTGTTGACACTTGGTACACCTGCCGGAAACTGGCGCAACAGGCGAGCATGGGCCCTCCACAGTCACAGCACTGGTGATTGGGGATGTTTCTTGCGAGCGAACTTGCAACGAGAGTCAGCACGAAACAGGTAAACAAGTTATAAATCGCTATATCGTGTGCTCGTGCTATACATCGTGCTGACTCTGGCCATGGTTCGTATCCTACACGCAGGTTAGCCGATGACGACAGCGAATCACTTGTTCTTGTTGCTTATTCGTAGATTCTCGCGACGTTGGCGCTGCGCGCTGCAATTTGGAGCAGGCGCGCCGCGGCGCGAAGGCAACGCACCAATTAGCATATTCCATTGTCTCTATGTGTGTGTGTGTGTGTGTGTATGTGTATGTATGTTTGTGTGAATTTCAGGTCTTTTCATTTTTGGCATCTCCTTGCGACGAACAGCAAAGGCATGGGGGGCGTGCCGCAACTCATTTTGCTCAATTCCACTGTAGCCATAGTCGGAGCAGAATTTTGCGTGAGAATTTTTGTTGCTTCTATTAGTATATGCGAGCGCATACCTATACTCAACGTGTATTTGTATGGGTATGCGTGTATGTGTGTGCGTTAGGTATATTTACATCGCGAGTTGTCTGTAAAACTTTAAAGCGCGAAACGATTTTATTGGAGCATCGTGGGGACTCAACAGGACATCCAAACAACCCCAGTGCAAGTACATGATGCGCGCACACGACATTCGCTAACGTTCTATGTACAGGTTATGTACTCGATTCTGGCAAATGAAAGCGCGTTATTTTGGGTGCCCAATATATGTATAAATCTGGATATATATATATGTATGTAACCAAGAGTACATATATATATATAAATATTGCACTAATATTGTGCGTGTTGCATCTTAACTAAAACATTATAATTAATTCACACTTTTCTTTCTTTTTTTTCTCTCTTTGTTTGTTGCAGCATTCAAACTGTTCGACAACGGCCTCAAGTTGGATATTTCCAGCTATCCCCACATGAATATACGAATGGGCACGAAGGGCAAGCGTCCGCTGCGAAGCTTGACCCCCAGAGATAAGATCCATGCCATACAGCGTATCCACGATGGCGAATCCAAGGCATCTGTGGCCAGGGATATTGGTGTACCCGAGTCAACATTGCGCGGTTGGTGCAAAAACGAAGACAAATTGCGTTTCATGTCACGCCAGTCGGCAGCCGATAAGTTGTGCGCCGATGCATTAGTCGATAAGCTGGATGGTTCTGGAGGATTGCTTGGGCCACCGGAGAAGCGCCAGCGCTTAGATGCATCACTACCACTAAACTTCTCCAACAAAATGAAGTTCGATGAGCTTGCGTTCAAGCGATCTCCATTGAATGGCTTGGACTACAGTGCAAATAAGAATTTATCTGACTTGAATTTCAATGCATTACCCGTGGATTATGCGTCCTTTAATGGTGGGGTCAAAAATAAAGTATTTGGCGCTGATATTAACCGACCTGCCGATCCATCCCTCAATGCCATCAGTCCCCTATCAAGTTTGACACATCTTTCAGGTCTCACTGGCTTATCTCAGTCCCCACTTGCAATCAGCTTCAACGAATTAACCTCAAACCTCAATTTGTTGGCCCAATTAAATCCCGGCTTAGCGGCCATGTCCGGACTGAATAACTTTGCAGCCACTACCAATACATTGCGCAACACAAAACCGAGTGGACAAAACCCATCTCAATTAGCGAGTCCACGCAGTGAGAGTGGAGATCGTGAACGAACCCCAGGACTATCGGTTAAGAATTGGGCAAAACAAAAACTATCATCTGCCGATAATAATTGCACATTGAATTTAATATCTCAAGATGATGCGAAAGGTGTAGATATTAAGAGTCCAAGTCCATCGTTGGCTCCATCTCATGTTGGCGGTGTGATGCCATTGTCTAATTTACCCGATGATCCACTCTTTTATTGGCTCAAATCGCAGCAGACAATGCTGGGGCTCAATAGTCTTTATCCGGCTCCAGTCAACATGGGAGTCACAAGTCCGCCAATTCGTTCGTCCACTCCACAACAGTTGAATCAGCATGGCCAAACACCACCAATGCCTTCTGCACCACTAACACCATCATCCACCCCCTCTGGTAGCCTGGATGATAAGAATTCAGCATGGTATAATTGGTGCAAAGCATTTGGGGCCAGTCTCCATTCCATTAATCCAAATGCAGCCACATTAGCTGCTCTGCAGGCAAACGCCTTGCAACATCCTGGCATAGGGAATACCGGCGAAATCTCCAATATGAATGACATGGCAAAGACTCCTTATGATAATATACTTTACTCACATCTAACAAAAGAGGCTGGTACTCCGTCTGTGCGCAGTCTATCATCGAATGAACATAATCAAATGGACCAAAATGATGCCACCAGCGATCCCGATCCGGATACTGAAGTAGAAGGTGAAATTGAAGCCTCTGGTAGTAAACCAGAAGATTTGTCCGCATCATGTAAGATAGCCAGCCCTACTTCAAGTCCGATTTTGACTACAACTCAAACTGATCATGGCTCCGAACCACTCGATGCACAAGTTAACAGTCGTTCCGATCCGGAGCGAGAAAGTCTCAAGGGTAAGGAGAATAATTCGAGTGCGGAAGGCAAGCATATGCTCAGTAATATGCTATATAAAATCGGTGGACTTAAAACGACTACGCCCATTAGTGTTGAGGCTAGTTGCGATACAAGTTTAATTAACGATGCCCAACATCATAATAATAATGATGTTAGTGCAAGTAATAACAACAACAATAACAATAACTCCAATAAGACAGATGAAGAGGAGAAATCGAAATATTTGGATTATGCATCCGATATGGACAACGATGATGTGGTGGCCATCAGGCATGGCGAGAAATTTCTGCAATGGCTGGAAAATTGCAGTAATCCGCGTGTCACTGCTGTACAATTGATGCAGCTGAGATTCCTAATAGCGGCCATTAAGTCGAGCAGTGAACCACACGGAAGTGGCAATGCAACAAAGACAACAATCGAAAACGAAGATAACACACAGGAGGATACTAGTAGAAATAAAATTCGTCGTCGTAAATAGGATAAGCCGAAGTTGGCCTCTTCGGAGCCAGCCACGGATAATGAAATAGTTGATACAGAGCAAATGGACATTAATTTGAATCAGACACGGCTGCGCCTTGATTCCTTCAACAGTCTGGATGCCATACGGCGCCAGAGATATTCACCAGCCGTTTATCAATCATCGGCAACATTACTTAGTTCGTTGTTCTTCCCTCCCTACGAATTTGTACACTGTGACCTCGACGATGACCCGGACGATTGTCAAATAACGGGCGAGTATCAGCAGTACGACGAAATTACATCGAGCAGTTATGAAAATGTACAGAATAATTAAGGATAACTGAAATTGTCGTTTAGCAATCTAATCAAATAATAATTAGCCCAATTTTAGATTCTGTGAACCTTAAATTGGTAAAAATTTTTCGGTTATCTAATCGTAATTTGTATCGTATATGAATTCCATTATACATTAACATCAAAGTTGTACATAAAATAACTCTCTCTCTATATATATATAACTCTACTTATCTGACATAGTTTTATATATATATAAATATAAATATTTCGATTACAAATTACTTTTTTTTTTATTTCCCCAAATTGAATTAGAAAAAATGTTATTATATATAGACTTATTTTCTGTTAAATGTCTTTGGAGATGTAAAAAAAAAATGGAAAGATTTTTAATAAGATATTCCAATACTCACTGATTAAACAATTTTAAAGTTTCATAATTTCGTATACTGAAACGCAACTACGATTAAAATGTGGTCATAAGAATTTTCCTAATTCGAAATTTATGCGATATTTAATTAAAAAAAAAAAGAATTTATCAACTTAAATGTAATAATTTTAAAAAAACACATTTAATAAAACAAAAAGAACAATTAGAGAACCTTTTTATGAAATCATCACGAGAGTCTTTTATTTTATTAAAACAAATCTCTAAAATGGATATTTCAGGTGCAACAAATCAGACGTTTAAATATATATATGAGGATTCAAGCCATATGAATTATATTACAGCGCAGTAATTCTGTAATGTTTCATCTAAAACTTCTCAACATTTTCTAAGGCGGGAAATACAGTTTTAAAAGGATTTTCGTTACTTTTAAAAGTAATTTCCATAAAAAGAAATATAAGAAGCTCAATTTTTTGAAAAAAGTAACTTGATTTAATACAAAAACAGACATTATTGAAAATACCAACAGTATTTACTTGAAAATCTTAACAAAACGAATTGACAATTAGTTTTCCAGTACTTGATGACAAATAAAAGTTAGAAATCATAAAAGTTTTTTTTTTTTTTTGAATATTTGACTTTTAAAATTTTATTCGTTAGAGCCTTACAAAATAAAGGTTTATTAGCCGAAAATAATTATACATTTTTAAATCATTCTTGAAAACTTTATCATTGAAAATTACATCGTTAAAAATAAGAAAAAAAAAACATATTTGGAAATTAATTTTCAAGTTTCACAGAATCTAATGTTAATTAGAAGATTTAATTCATAGAAACAATAAAATAAATGAACTATTTTTAAATGGGACTCAAATAAAAATGGTTTGGTGGTAAAATACATACTTTTGGAAAAGAAGTTTAGCAGAGAATTTACGTGGTGTGATGGATTAATACTTTTCAATAGAAGTTTGACAATTTCTTAAGGCATTTGGATATATTGTTGTTCGAAATTTTCCCAAATTGAAATAATTTTGAATGGCTCTAAGACCTCTCTCTCTCTTATCATTCACTTTGCAAAGAATTATATAAAACTGATCATCCTAGTGTCCCTAGAAATCAACCAAAAATGAAAATAAAAATAACTTAGTTATGAGTAGGAACTGCTTTGTCGATAAACAATTCCTAATTATCGAATTTGGATGATTCCTAAATTGACCACACGCACATTTAAAGAATCGACATTCAATACAATATTTTGAATATATTTATCTTGTATAAAACCATACAACCAGAACAAAATAATATATTTTTATTTCGACTTACCAAATTTATTTGATCCTCGAGAGGTTCATATTGAATAAAGTCTGCAACAAATTTGGAAATTTTTTCTAGGCTAGAAATGAGCTCAGGATACACAAATGCTGTAGGCCTAATTGCAGTACACACAAATTTCTATAAATTTTAAGAGAGAAAATGATTCAAATTGCATTTGTAGGAGAAATACATTGAACTCACCTGAACTTTACACTCGTTGGGCAGTGCCAGGACCATTGGCCGTCGCTTTGGATAAGTGAACACAAACTGCTTACGAAAATTCTCGGCATAGAGAAGCAGAAGCCGCTCCTTGGACGATAAGGTGTAGTATGATGGAGGATAACATTGTGGACTATCCTGGAACTCTTCAATTGTCTCGGGAAATGACAAATCAATTTTGCCAATATTTAATGCCGGCTCTCCTTCAGATAAACTGAATTCACTTTCCTCGACGACAGTATGCATCTCTTCACCGCCTGTGTATTCCGTTGCAAAGTCTTCCGAATCGACTGCTTCGGATCGATGCTCCTCGATTTCTTTTATTTTGGCAGCATGACGCAGTGGATCAACATTTAGGGTGTCCCTTTTGCTCTTTGAAAATATTACTTTTGCCATATTTACTTAGTCGTTAGGTTACGCTTGTTATCTTGGTCTCTATAGTAACGCTGAATGGATATTTGTATATATAAATGAAATATATCTAAATAAATGACACTGTTTTCTTTTACTAAATATAACAAATGTTTGCTTACAAGTAAGCTAATAAGGTTTAAAGTTTAGCATTAATTGCGATAAACAAAACCATTCATCTAGATTGTAGATATTTGTCCATTAAAAAAATGGTTATAGCATAATAAAATGTGTTATTAAACTTAAATACTAAAATTGTATGGAAATAGTACTATGAGAAATTTAAATTAAGGCGTAGAAAAGTACCATTGAAATATTAAAACGGGAGGATCAATGTTCATCACAATGGCCCAGAATATTTGTTTAAACAGAGATATATTTTTGCAGTTACTCAAATTATACGAATTTTCAATATATTTCTGTGCATAATTAAAATATATGACCTTTATATGATAAAAGTTGCTAACTATACCAGGAAAAGGTGTTGGTCTGGAAAATAGTCTGTCAAGTGTTCTGTCGATCTGTTTTGTTTAGTTTTTCGTTTAGTATGTGCACTTGGGTAAATTAATTGGGCTAGTTTAGCTCATCAAGAGACAGTCGAAATTGGTTTATTTAGAATATATGTATATATTTCTTGATTAATTATTTCTAAAATATTTCGTTAGTTTATATTTTTCCCATTTTTTATCGTCTATTTTATTCTTTTCCGTTTTCTACCATCACAATATTATTTTAATCAACTGAAAGTAGGCATTTGTAACTGTCGGCAAACTGTAGATTTCAAAATATTATGTTATTTAACAGAACCCACTTTAATTGAGCCAACAGCGACGACTCGTTTTGAGTTAATTTTTAACAGTGACTCAATATCCGTTTTTTTGGGTTTGTTGTTTGTTGGGTAGCAAACCGGGTTGAACCGGGTTAACTGATTTGGGCGCTTATAGAATTTGAATTTAAAATACATATATTGATTTTGGTTGCCTCGTTGGTTCGTTTGTTGTGCAATATGTTCCTATGCTTTATTATATATTTTTATTTTGAAACCTGCTTTAATTCCTCTACATACTTTAAGTTTGAAGTAAAATAAAATTGTCATTAGAAAAATCATTAATAGATCGACATCCAAATAATCTTATTGATGAATAAACCGTAATCAAATTTAAGGAGCCACTGAAACTATTAACACAAAATATATTATTTCCAGGCTAGACAGTTAATTGCTGGTCGAATTGAGGCCAATCCTGTTAAAGATCAGGCCCAAAGGCAAAGAATATTTATCGTTTATAAAACGAATTCGACTCAGGTTTTACTCATAATAAGTCTGGCAGCTTTTAATCTAGTAGACTGCAACGTTGCATGGATTTAATAAATTGATTTATAACCACAACAAATAGTGTTAAAGGATAATAACTAGCAGACAATAAAGCCCTTAATTATGGTACAATATAAGAAAAAATTTTAGTTCTAATATATCCAAATTTTAATCAGTTTGCTTTTGTAATTTAAGTAAGTGAAGAACCTAACAAACATACAAACAGTTAATCAATCGCTGAATCTAATTAATAATATATTTACCTTTTGTAAAGAAATTAGAAATTTTATAGAGATTAGAAATTAAAATTTCAAATTAGGTAAAAAAAACTAGTTGCTTCCAATAAATAAATGAATGATCTTCTTAAATTTTGAACAGGGACAACACAACAGGTGTATAAAAAATTCCACTGATTCGTATTATAATGACGTAACTGGAAGCACAGCCTGAATATATACAGCCTGTATATATAGACCGACATACATATCTGCATTGTAATAGAGTTAGGTCTCCGCAAATTGCATTTGCATTATTTATATTGCATCAATAAAATCCGCATTCAAGAATAATTAGCGACGAAATTGTCGACAGAGTTGAGGATTGAGATTGGCGCAGTTGATCTGTTTATGGCTGGCGCTAGGATTTATATGCACTTCCTTTCACATTTAAAAGGCGAACGTCTACCTGCACGGCACTCGTAGAAAGTGTGTATGATGTGTGTAGTACATTCATGAAACTCATCGGCACCAAAGTCGCTGCGCGACTCAATTACACATTGATTCCCACATTCGTGAAGGGGCGCCCGATGACGAAGCTAGTTACCTGTAATGAAGTCGGAGTCGGTCATCGTCTGAGGGAAGGATAGTAATGTGCAAACAAACTGAAACTGTCGTTTCAAACTATGTATTTATATATGTATATGCCATTATAATTGCCACTGCTCGTGCTAAGTGTTCTGTAGAAAAACAAAGCCAGATTGCTCCGATCAAGCACATGTTGTCTCACCCGACTGCTGACTCCGGGCGCCTCTGTATGTCTCGCGGGTGTCAAATGTTCCTTTTGTCTGATTATGTGTGGTTATGTCAATTAAGGCTAATCAGTGCTCCTGATCGCCACAGAAGGTATAAAAGCCACAGCAACTTTTCATCCGGACATCACTTTGAAGAGTTCAGTCTTACGACATACACCCACGCATTATAGAGAGAAATAAAGCCAGAAAATTTTAAACATGGCAAAGATCAATTTCAACTTATTGGTATTTTTGCTATATATTGTGGAGCAAGAATCAATGGCTTTTTATATTAAAAATTCGGCCGATATTTCATCAAGAACTGGAGTAAATGCAAAGAGCCGCACCGATGACTGGAGCGTCTTCCAGAACACACTTGGATTAACACAACAAAAAGGTAAGTGTCTCAGAAAGAAATTTATAAATCTTCATCCAAATTGTTTGCTTACTGATTTTTCTTTTCTCTTTAGTGGATCTTTTAAAATCACAAAAGGATCAGCATGCCACAAAGGAGTTACTGAATCGGTTTATATTGGAAAATCCAAAATATGCCGCAGTTCAGAAGCATCATAAAAATGACAAATTTCTGAAATTCTATCGCATATTGGTGGCCAAGTTGAGAAACTCAAAGAGCACTCTAAAAACTTCCTTGAACTTTGAACTGGCCGATAGACCTCTAAAGCCATTGAAGCGAGCACGTCGTAAAATTGCAGTCAAAATGGTATCTGATATGCCATCCGAACGAATTGATGACTTGATCAAGATGTTCTATGAGAAACACGGCATACGCTCCGACTACGACAATGATGATCATAATGGTGACATTGATTATAATGAATCCGATATGCCGCAACACATGCCATCGGGATCGAATGGAGAGCCAGACTATGCCTATGATAATCTTTACGATGATGAGGGCGATGTGGGACTAACTGCAAAGTCTCGCCAGAACTCGGAATATGGATCCTTTCAAGATCTGATTATGCAAGCCAAACGCAATGAATGGGAACGCGAGAGTGAGGAAACCAAATTGCATAGCTCCAGCGATGATGA
This sequence comes from Drosophila austrosaltans, assembly GCA_035045865.1. Classification (NCBI taxonomy): domain Eukaryota; kingdom Metazoa; phylum Arthropoda; class Insecta; order Diptera; family Drosophilidae; genus Drosophila; species Drosophila austrosaltans. The sequence goes on along the minus strand of JAWNOQ010000049.1, from coordinate 163,137 downwards.
CTACATTTGAATGGTCTAAAGGAAACAGTCAATAACACAGCTGGTTGTGCAATAAATTGGTGTTCCAATGCTGGCATTGAACCCATTTAAGGATTAAATAGATGTATATAGATTTAAGATATTATGGAATACTTATTGCATACAAGATAATTAAAAAGAATTGCTAACATCAAAAATTTCTTAAAGTTTTTAATTTAAATATTAGTGTGTTCAAGAAAAGAAGAAACTAAAGGGTATAAAAGCTTCTATTAGCAGGAATGTTTTAGACATAAAACTAGTTCACCAAAATGAAATTTTTTGCAGAGCTTATTTTTAACTTTTGCGCATGCCTGTGGAGTAATTTGATTCTCTCTCTGTATGGAAAAGCTTAAAACAAATACATATTTATATATTTGTCGGTATGTTTAAAGATGTAGGAAGAGAGGACACTAACTATAATAAAAAAGGTTGGCCAAAAATGTAAATTCCATATGCAAATGGCTTAAAATGTTCAAAAGGAAGTTAAATAATCGACTAAATCACAAGAAACCATCTTAAAATGTAATAAACAATAGTAATTAACTTTATAACAAATTCCAACAACTGAAATCAGCTGATATTAAATGTAAACATTCATTGATTATATATGTATGTATGATATAAATATATAGATGCTTTCTCTCTCTCTCAATTTGCCATATTGTTACTCTCTGAGAATAAGCCAACATAACGGTTAAGGATGCTTCAAAATTTAGTAATAACAAAGCCACGTGCTTCAAACCATTCGATGAGTTGTCTCTCATACTGATTACCAAAAGGAGCTTCTCGGGTCATGCGATGCTTTAGTATGGTTAGTCTGTTGCTATACTTCGGCGGGATTGTGTATACACGTTTGGGCCAACAAAATATGAGATGCCAATAACAGTAACAACAAAGTGAATGTGAATTATGTAAAGTGAATTATATAAAAAAAAATAAATCAAATATCTGTTTTATAGTGATTTAATATTACTTCGCTCATACTGAGAATGGACAAGTGGGTATCCAATGGTATATTTCCCCTTTTTTTTTCAAGCAGAATGTGGCACAGAAAATTGCTACATTTGTCCTTCTACTACCTTTCCTTTCAACCACCATTTCTTTCCTCGATTTTGGGTCTCATTTATGGCATAAACAATTCTAACAGTTGAATAGTAATTTATAAATGTATATAAAGTCAACATTTTCCACAAAATAATATAGCAACACAATTAGCAATTGCCTTATAAATTATTGTTTATATTCAAAAATTGATTATATATGAATGACGACGTATAACAATATATATATATATTAATGCTTTTGCATATGAATAAGAATATACAATAAATATACAACAAATAAATACAAAATGATGTAATTACAAGTATCTTACAAATGCTACGACTACTCATATCTTTTGTATATTATGAAGACATTTCTTAATCATTTTCCAACAAAGTTTACTCTAAGCCTTTTTGACTAAAGTAGGAATCAAAAAGTTGGCAGCTCTTCCAGATTATATTTGATTTGACTTTCAAGAAAAATGCAATATTAATTGTGTATTTTTTAATGCTAAGGATAAGTTTAATTTGTTTGTGTCAGACTGTTTTTTGTTTGATTTGATTTTGCACTGGATAGAAAAAGGAATAGAAGTTAGAGCAAAATCCATTGATCTTTAATGCTTCTTTGATATTATATAAAGCTCTTTGTGCAACTATAATATATCCAGTATTTAGAGTTTTTCTCCACTTAGATTGACAATATTATAATAATTGTGATCTGGAAATCTCTCCAATTCGATATAATCCATTTCAGTGTGCAGTAATTTATCGAGCATTTGTATTATTTCTGCAAACATGGGACGCTCCTTGGGATCTTGAGACCAACAATAGTACATTATATTGTATAGCTCTCGGCGACAGTGTTCCGGCTTCTCCAGGCGATATCCATCTCTGACCTTTCGCATAACATCTGCTGCTGATATGCCAGGATATGGCGTCGATCCCAGTGTAACAATCTCCCACATTAAAATGCCAAAGCTCCAAATGTCTGATTTTGCAGAAAATATATTATCATAAAGGGACTCTGTGGCCATCCATCTAAAATATATATATTAGTTGATATCGAAATAGATGCTAGTATATATCTTACCTTATGGGCAGCTTCCCTTCACTTTTACGTTCATATATTTTGGATGTAACAACATCTCGGGCAAAGCCAAAGTCAGCCACTTTGCATGTATGATCCTCGGCTATAAGGATATTGCGAGCTGCCAGATCTCTGTGTATTATCTAAAGTAAAATATCATTTTAAATAGTTATTAGTATTACATTGAATGAGTTTCAAGACTTAAAGCATTCTCTCAATTAATATTTAGTTACAGCAGATAGTTCATAAATCGATTTTAATTTCCACTAAAAACAATTTGTATTCGTCAACGAAGCAATATACATTTTGTTTATTTATGATACAATCGCCCTACCTCCGTTTTGTACCCACATCAGAAAATGTGTCGGCAACTGTCTGTCTATATGTACACACATACATACATGTGTCTGTATGTATATGTACATATATACGAATAACTGTGTTTATGTAAACGTTGCCAGTGATTGTACTTACTCCACGCGATGTCAGATAATCCATTCCCTTAGCAACTTGATACATAAACGATGTTAAATCACCTGACGTCAATATATTCGATTTACCATGTGTGTTGCCATAATGCCTGCAAGATTGCAAATATCAAATCCATTAAAAGTAAATTGTATTCCAATGTATATATATTCCATCGTGGCATAGATATACTACAAATTTATAGTTAGAACAAGCCAAATTAAAAGGAAATATTGTTAAATGTAATGAGTTAAACTAACTAAGTGCTAACAACTACTTAAAAAAACCTACTGTAAAAATCTAAACTTTAATTACCTTTCCGCTCTGGAATTGCGCAGATAAGTTTGCAATTTACCACGATTTACATATTCCAATATTACAAATGTCGGATCCTTTTCCGTGCAACAGCCCAAAAGTTGAACAACATTGATGTGAGGTTCAAGAGACTTCATTACCTAAGAGTAGAATAATGAGACAATAAATAAGAATTGAATTACAAAAGATCGTTTTGTGGGTTTTAAGCAAAAAAAACATTAGAATCTGTATCAAAAATTAATATTTTAATACAAAGATACAGCCAAAAGATTTAGTATTCTCTTTTTATACCCTTGCAGAGGGTATTATAAAATTGGTCAGATGTTTGTAACGCATAGAAATATACATTTCCGACCCCATAAAGTATATATATTTTTGATCAGCATCAATAGCCGAGTCGATTAAGACATGTCCGTCTGTCCGTCTGTCCGTCTGTCCGTCTGTCTGTTTCTATCAAGTTTTAGACCATAAATTTTTAAGCTACATAGTTGAAACATGAAAAGTTAAGTTCCTTAATCTATGAAGTATGAAAAGTGTGAAAATGAGTAGGATCGGATAATTATCACCAGAGCTATTAACTAAAACGTGGAGGTACCTCGAGTAAAATAGCAGTTTTCTCTGGCAGCAAAGAAACAAAAACAAATTCCAAGCAATCACACACACACATACATATGCAAAAATTGGTCACCACGCGGTGTGTGAGAGAGACAGAAACATTTGCGTTGTGACAGAACAGAACGAATTTTAAAGAGCGAGATGCCATGCGTTTGCTATATGTACATACATACATATATGTATGTCGAACTAGCTTAAGTGAGTTAAGTGAGGATGGTGACGTAGTACGTAAAGATCGGTCGCACGATGGTTCGGTGATTGGTGGGTTCGATTCTCCGTGAATTCGGGAAAATTTTTAGTTGAGTTTTCTCTTCAATTACTTTAAAAATTTAGTTTTTAAATTAAATAATAAAACAATGAAGCTGCAAGGGTATACAAACTTCGGCAGAGCCGAAGTTAGCTTCTTTGATATTTTTTATTACTTTCAAGTAAATTCTTCTGCTTGGAAGTACCCTTTTCTGTTTACTTAACATTTTTATTCAAATTTGTCGGAAAACTGTCAGAATTACTAAAAAACAGAAACTTTCCCAGATTTAGTTTTAGTTTGTTAACATTACAATGTGTCCCTGTGTGGGTAATTGAATGCTGCATAAGAACAACAGGCTACTGGAAACATTAGTTTCTCCTTCCCTTTCTCTTATTTGTTCGACTCTATGCAATGGAAAAGTTTTCAAATAAATTTTGGGTAAATTCAAATAGTTCTCTATTGAGCATAGTTGAAAAACTCAAACTTAATCGCAGAGAAGATGAATAAATTTATTTTCTACATTTTGTAAAAGAAAAAGAGCTAAATTGCAATTGTGTTGAAATCTTATTAAAGTACATTGTAATCGCTTTATCCTGTAGCCCAGTTTGGGGGGAGGGGGAGGGGCAGGGCATAAGCTGGCAAATTGAAACAAAAGGTGAGCATCATTATTCTCACCTGGCGTGTATGTGTACTTAGTTGTGTAAAGAGATAAATACCTATATATATGTATGTTCATGTATATATACATACATATGTATATATGAAATGGTATATGTAGTACAGACTGACAGAATGGATTATTCTTTTTATTTTGACAGTTGCAGATGTCCCAATGCCACAATGGAGCAACACAAAGCGGTATTTATTAATTAAGCCAAATGGGAATTGTGTCATTTGGCCATGTTGCTTCTCATGTGTTGCGGCTTTTGCGGGTGACAATCATTTTAAAACAATTTCAACTATAATTTCACAGATTGAAACCGACTACAATCTCGATTTAAATCAAAGTATTTGCAATTTTAATTCTTCATTATTCCATCGATTATCTATCAAGTGAAGCTAATCTTACTTAACCGGAAATAGCCTGAAGTAACATTCAAAACCACATTTCAGTGGAACTTGTGGTTTTCCAAGTGGGCATAGATATGTTGGTTGGGTAACATTGGTTTCTCTCTTCTCTTGTACATTTCTTCAGCTACTAGTTAAGTTGTAATTCCATATCATTAAAAACAAATTTTAATTTTTAATTATATATGTGACACAAATTATGAAATAATTGCAGCAAATTCCATTAAAATATTAAGAATTTGTCCTTATTTGAGAAAAAAGTTATTCGCTTTTATAACAGCAGCCAAGTTTTGCTAACAAATTTTCAAACTACTTAACTTGACTTCAAACTTTACGCAAATAATGCATCTATCTTAGTGAGCAACAGGAGCCAAGTTCTAGACCACAACCAGAGTAAAAAACCTGCACGGACAATGGAACAACCGCAAAGCAAAGTGTCGACCACACGAAGGCACGAAGGCGGTGAGTGGAGTCCTTGCAGAGTTCAGCATTGGGTCGAGTGGAAGGCAGCGCAGAACCATTAATAATTTTCCATTGTTTTAAAATTAAAGCGCAATTATTCTCGTTGGTGGGTAATCCGCAAAACATGATATACTGCCACATCTTCGTGGCTGCTGTAGCACATGGTGGCTTCTGTCTCTCGCCGTACGAGGAACAAATGCGCCTTTAATGATGAAGGACGCACACTAAATGGGCAACTCAACACTGGGAGCATCTAAGGCAAACAGCATCAGCCGGGCTTGGCCTATGTTGTCAACAACAACAACAAAAGCAGCAACCCCGGTACGCTTTCTTCTGATAAGGACCAAGGCCAGACGAGTAGTGGGCCCCAATGCGCAGGTCGTACTCCGATGGGAGAGTGTTAGCCATAAACTCAAAATACAAGGACTAGCAGCAACAGGAATCAGTTTATTCCAAGGCGTCGGAGCGCGTGGTATTGTAAACGCCAACATAGTGTTGCTTATCATCAAAAATTTCCAAATCGTGCGGTTCGTTAGGTTCTATTGCACAAAACGCCAGTAAGAATAATGTTGTAATGCCATCGACTGACAGAGGAGTCTTAGCCTAGTTTGCCGGGTTTTTGCATGCCAGGAACGAACGTAACCCCAGATTTGCTGGTGTCAAACGCTGCTTACTTATCAGTCATAGCGATTTTCATCATCAATCAGGTCCGTATTGGATAATTTTTTTTTTTGGGTTTTGCTTAACTTTTTAAATGATTGCCAATTAAGACAAAAAAATGTGTGTTTATTTACTTTTTAAATTCTATCTCCATTGAAACATAAAAGAGATGTACCATTTATAGCACATCCTTTGGGAAAAGGATTAGCCGCTGCTGCTCATAGTCTCAGGTATCATCATATCTGCTAAATACAACTATAATCCTTCCTATCTATAACAATTTTCATTTTATAATATCCATTTTACTGCTTTCACTAAAAGCAAACATTTACAAAGAAAGAATGCCATAGGCAACATCAGTTAGTTCGTATTTTGCTTTACAAGGACATAGCCTGCAAACAATGCAAGAAATCAATTTTAATTATTGGTATTAAAGTACGCTTAGTACATACAATTGTACATACATGTGTGTGTGTATCGTTGCCAAGGCTAACACACATTTCATTACATTTAATACACAATAGATATGTCACTGTGTTCGACACGGACATTTGTTTAAAGTGTTGATTATATTAAATAAATGTTCATAGATATACACAATGTACATCTGTGTGCGAGTTTGGATAAATCATTTTTGTCCGATGGAAATAACAAAACCTGTGCGGTAAAAGTGCATTCAAGCTGCCAGCCGCAATTGAGTTTATGGAATCGCCATAAAATATAAAAAATATTATATATATATAGTATACAAAATATATATATGTATATATATATATAGTGCAATTTGCCCGCTCTGGTCGTGCCTTTTTGTTTTCAAAGTTTGCCACTGCTATGGCTACTGTCGAACGCATATATATATATACATATTTATATATGTATATAAACGGGCATACGATTGCCGGGCATTGGCAATCCTGTGAATCCAACAACATAAATTAATAATTTGTCGCAGTAATTTTTGGCTGGCATAAATATGCAATGAGCTCGTCACATTTTTATTGCCAAATTGTTTACAAATTTAGCATATTGACTTTTTGTATAGTTACTTATTGATTTTTGTTTAAATCTCTGTTTCACCTGTTTAACAGATTGGTAGAGTGTTTTGCTTAAGAGAAAATCTTTTAGTTGAAAAAATTTAGAGAGTCTAATTGGAAAGGGACAACAGCCCAAATAAGTAGGCAACATTTTTTATCGTTTAGAGTTACTTTCAGTTGACTCTTGACTAAAAGCTATAATAATACAATTGACTTTGCATTTAAACCCTATTGCACTTTGTAACATTTTATATTCTTAGTTATTCATTTATATTATTGAAAAGTACTCTGCTATATAAGCCAGAAAAAGCAGCATTGCATGACAAAACTGCGACCAAACAGAACGACAAACTTTAAATGGATAAATTCCCTAATGAAATACATTTTGACATTACCGGTTGACGTTGATGCTGACAGCCCTCTTTCGCTCAGGACAAAAAGGACATGGACAAGAAAAGCGGGCAACAATTGTTTTTTTGCTTTGTTGTTGTTTTGTGATGAAAAGCACAAGCTAGCGGAAAAATAAACAACAACACAAAGTGGTCTTGAATGCCATCTTGACAATTTGAAGGTATTGCTATAAAAACAACATCACTTCTTCGTAGTAAATTGTTATGAAAATGTTAAAAAAAATGTATTAGAGTCATATATCCCAGGACATCTCCTAAGTCCTTGAATGGCCAATGTTTGTATGGTCATTCAGTTTTAGTATTTCATTTGTGAATAATGTCATAATACGCTTGGCAGATGGATATTTAAGAGATTTTCATAAGTATAGAAAAAATGACTTCAAATTTCCATTAAAAATGCCAAACATTAAATTTGCACTCTTGGGGCAGCAGCGGCTTTGTCGTGGCATGTGGCAAATGATGATGGCCGGGTAGCCGCTTCCCGGTGCGATTGTGGTGGGTGGATTGGCGCTGCGTGTTAAAAATCTGCAAGTCGCAAGCTGGAAGAAAATTCTTTGAAAACTTTCAGCATCGTTAATTTTCAATTTGCAAAACTTTTTCATCTAACCGAAAACCCTGAATGCCAAGCTCCGCCGAGGGGAGAACCCCCAAAACCCCCCAACCCAGTTTCCTTAGTCCCCAGTAGCCCAGTTAGCGAGAGTTAGTCAGTCGACAGTGCGGGGAAGCCTAACCAACGAAAAGAAATGGCAATAAGAAAAATGAGAAAAGCCTGTACAATATAAGCAGCAGAAGTGTAAGAGGAAAAGTGTGCTCAACAAATCGTCAGTTTGCTAAACTTCACATCTAAACGGTTTTCCTTCTCCTTTTTTTCTCCTGTAATTTAACGTTATACATTTTGTACTTGTTTAATAAGAACAAGATAGTAGAAGTAGAGTATCGTTAGAAAGATAAGAGAAACATTAGAGAGAACTTTAACTTTTAAGTTGGTATAAACAATATAGAATGTCTACACTTACCTCCAATTCGGAAAGCAGGTCCTTTTTCTCAACTCCAGTTGCACTTTCCTTTAATGTTTTAACAGCAACCGTTGTAATGCCATCGGTGCCTTTAAAAAGTAGAAAAATTGGAAAGATAATTGATCTGATTTTCAATATACTTTTTCTCTTCTAATATACAAATTTTATTTGTTTATCAACTATTTATATTAAATAAAAACTTAGTAACTATTTAAGAGCAATCTATTCTTAATGCCACCAAAAATTTGTTCAAGTTTTAAAGAAACAACAACTGTGAGACTCTAGACTCTAGAGAGATGTGCTTCATTAGCTACGCTCAGTTTCCCTTTGTTAATGTCCATTGCAGCAGAAAATTTGCACAAGCACATTTCGAATGGCCGTGTAACTGAATGGTTGTGTCCTTTGAACTGAATGGCAAAGGTTTGGCTTGCTTGTGCATTGAGGCCACTATTGCTTCCGCCGGCCTTCAGGTATTATTATTATTTATTTCTAAAGTTTTGCCAGTGTGTGCCACACATGGCACAGTACTGCACTTGTCTTTGGTTTTCTGCACTCGCCATCCTTGGCAATGTTACTGAGTGTGCATAGCTCTCTCTCTCTCTACACGTATGTACGTACCCATATCCTTTGTACGTGCTCTTAGAACGTGGAAGGCATTGGTGGCAAATGTCGAAAATGTGAACTAGTGTGCAATTCAGTGAATATTCGTGAAGGAGGGGAAGCACTCTCAAGTCATGCACATAGCCACATACATTTTACTGGACTAGACTGAAATCCACCTACTCAACCGTGCAACAGCTGCTGGTGCTCCTGACGCTGTAGCTGATGCTACTGCTGAGTGGCAACGCCCGTGGCAGAGACCAACACTAGTGTCTAGGTATTTGCTATACAATTTGCTTTACTTAAACTTTCTCTGGTATAGTTGGTTTTTATTGAATTGTACGCATCGCAGAATACCCTTAAGCAAAAAGGAGCAAATGCTAAAGGCTTTAGCTAGGTTCCAGCATTCATTGTTACTTAACTCTAAGGAAGTTTTTTCCTTTTGTAAGGGAATATGCACTTTAGTGCACATTTATTTACGTACCACTGTGTGGTCCTTTTGAAATCAAAACTGCTAATTAATTAAATGCAACCATTCAAGTAAGTAGATTCAGTTTTAGTTTTTTATGGTTGGCTTCCACTGTGTGTATGTGTGTGTGTGTGCGTGTGCTATCTATTCTTAATTAAATTCATCTAGTATAACATTTCTCTCTAGGCTAAACGATCCTAGGCATATCATTATCATATATATTATAGATAAGTAGATGTGAATAACAATTGATTTAGTTACCATTCATGTCGGTGGCCTCGCAACGCCAAACTTGTCCAAAGGCTCCTTCGCCTAATATGTTGAAAAACTTTAATCGATGCCTTGGGAATTCCCAACGATCGCTGTTGGCGTCGACACCAGGACCATATCCTGTAGCAATGGAGTTGACGACCGTACAACCAGCCTGAAGACTGGCGCCACCAGTGGGTGGCACCACGGAAACATCACCACCATTTGCGGCACTTGTTGATAGCTGAGACGTTGCCTATGGTACCAATTGCGTATCGACCAGACCGCAAGGGAAATGAGGAATGGGAATGAGTGGGTGGGCATCGTGACCGGGTATATTTGGCTCATGTTGAAAGATTTAGCGTCAGCGTCGGCATCGGCGTCGGCGTCAAAGTTAACAGCATTTGTTGGTTGATGGAGACCGGATTGAATTGGTGTTAGCATTGGCATCGACAATGATTTTATGGCATCGTTGTGTATATATATTGACGTCATCGATGTTGTTTGTGTTTATGTCGTGTTTATTGTGAACCATTGTTTGAAAGATGGAATAGAATTGAGAAATGTGTTTTAGTTTATTGAGATTTCTCTTTTGTTACTGATTTATTTAGCTTTAACATAATATTGCGTATACATTTTCAAGCATCGCTGATAAATTGACAGAATAAATCAAGTAATATAACAAGATATAAAAACATCAACTTGGTCTCCTATTACTTACCGTCATAGACATCTGCTGATCCCTCTCCCAGGGTACATAACGATTGGCAAATGCCACTGGTCCTTGCCACTGTTGCATCACCATTGAATTTCGGCTGTCATCAGTTAAAGTGCTGCTCAGTTGACTTTGATTGGATTTTCTGGCCAACTCCTCCTTTTCCTTTGACTTTTTCAGATTCTTGCTAATGGCACAGAGACGCCGCCGGCACAGGTATCCAAACAAAGCCGCCATAATCGCCAGAAATCCGCATACAGTGACAATAATTGGAATTGTTGTTGATTTAATTGTAAAGTATGTTGTTTTTCCATCTGTCTCCGTCTGCACCGGCTTTGTGGTGCCTATGGGTGTCAATTTCGTTCGACTCCTTGGCGTGGTGGAGGTAGTTGCTGTCGGTGAAGCAGATGACAAGCTGTTATCCTCCTCCCCACTGTTATCAGGCCGCTCTTCATTGGAGGCGGTAGTTGGTACAGGACGATAATAGGGTAATATCGGTTGCTCATAGCCAGTTAGACTTGGCGGAAAACCAGGTGGTAAATTATTAGTTGGCCTGCTATTTGGTAAACCATTTCTAAAGGATTGTACACCGGGTAAACTATCAAATGAGGGCAAAAATTTCGATATATTATGCACCACATGCGATATGGATGATGAGGGCGGTCGGTATTTGAAATTATTATCCTGTGGTCCCAATATATTGATAAAAACTTCTGTTTTTGCCGTATAATGGCCATCAGAGACAGTGATGTAAATTAGGAAGTTCTCGCCAGCCTGCAAAAAGTTGACATTATAACTTGCATATCTAACATGTTAAGTTACACTTTGAGGTCGAACATACATATATATAGATTTATATAGCCAAAATATTTGCACAACACTTGTATGTAATCTCTTATTGACATTCCAGGCCAACTTCAATGTATGCTTTGACTATTTTGCTTTCCTCTTACTTCAACAAGCAAATAAACTAAATTTGTCTAACAAATTTGTGTTGCCCACATATGTATGTGTCTATATAGTATATATAGCTCTTAAATACTTACACGACCAACTAAACTCTCATTAAGATAAACAACTCCCGTATCTTGATCAATGCGAAAGGGTAGTCCATTTGATACCTTTCCTCCAGTTCCAAGTTGTGGTGGAATACGCGGCTCTATGCCAAATAGTAGATCATCTCTATCAGGATCTTCAGCACTAACTCTTTGTATTACTTGGCCAACTTTTTCAGTTTCTGATATACGCCAATTGCGGTCTCTTACATATAAAATGGGCGGGGCATTTTGGTCTTGAGCCTCAGCTGCAAAACAGGATAGAAAAATCATATAAATGTTTAAATTTTATCTTTTAAATTGCTTTGAATTATTTAATCAAATCACTGTAAGCTAAATCATGACCATTGATATGGAGTATCTGTAAATGTCACTTTAAATAAGACATCTATTCATTCACATAAAGGAATACATACATACATACATGTATGTATGTATGTGTGTATGTACTTATGAACATGAATACATTTAGTTGGAATAGCAAGTTCCACATTTCAACTGTAAAAAACGTGCAGGAGACACACGGAGACAGGGCATCAAATAATGCCATAACTCAAACACACATACATATGTGTGTACTCATACACATATAATATATGTATGTATGTATGTAAGTACAAATACATATCATTCACGTGTTCAAACACGTAGTACCAAGCTGCTGCTGCTGCTTCTGCTGCCTGGCTGATTGGATGGACGATTACGTGTTGGTGTGTAGGCGGTGACAGTAGCCTCAGTCAAGGCAAAGAGAAGATCGCAGGAGCGTGAAAACCTTCCGAGCCGGATAATCCTCTATGGTACGCGCGAATATTTTGTAATCAAAAGCAATATTAATATTCATCACTGTATTCTAGTTAATTTTCATAGCCTTGCCACAGCTAAGACGGTGTCAGACAAGACTATTTTCAAGCATTTTGTGGGCGTGGTTGTGTGTGTGTGTTTGCATATCAGATGTGTTGAATAAACAATGCCAAAAGCAAACCAAGTACATGTAACTGTATCTAAGTACATAACTAAACTAGCATAACTTACATATAGTAGAAGAAATGTAAAAATGTTAAATGTAAAATTTTACATCCTTTGACTAGTGTTTATTCTGATTTGTCTGGCTAGTTTTTTTTTACTATAGGTAAATATTATATACCCTAACCTAACACCGCTATACAATTTACAATTCTAACTACACAAAATATATATATTCTATATAATTGTATAGCTAGACAAGAACTATACATACATAGATACATAGGTACATATAAGTCATTTCTTCTTTTAGTTTTCAGTTTTCTTTCTTTTCATATAAAAAGTATCAAAGAGTAACAAAATTCGAAAGGTCTTAGTACGTTTGTCAGTACATACCACTAGTTAAATTTGTATATACAGTTACGTATTAAAAAACATACTTTGTAACCTACTCAACTTCACATTTAGCTGGCAATTTTTGGTATTTTTTCCCCTCTACATTCGTTTAACCAAAAGGGAATGCAGTAAAATGACTCATGCAAATATTTAAATACGTTTTTTCCAAATTTTTAAAAACAACAACAATGGAAAAAGTTTAAAGTGCATTTTTGTATTTTGAAACACTGTTCCACTTACATAATAGTGACGTTGGATGAAATAGCTTGTCAGTGAAAATCATAAAAACCTCAAAGAAAAGTAACAGGCAAATTCGTAATTTTTGAAAAGTAATGTAGTTTATCTCGAGTTGTAGTTGTTTTCAGCTGTGTGAAGAAAACTTGATGTCTTTCAATCTAAACGGAACTTCAACTTTAATGGGCGACGACGAGTCGCAAAGTGTGGATGCCGGTTTTGATAACCGGTTATGATGTTTGTGTCTCCACAATTTGCGGTACGACCTTCAGATACATACATATGCATGAGCATGTATCTTAGTATTTGTTTGCAACTGAGAGTGAGAATTCGATATATGCATAATATGTACATATATATACATATATACTCACATATATAAGCATGTATTATGCATGATTTATACTAAAGATTATTAAGCTAATTTTTTCTTTTAAGAATTCCCTTTGAATTGCAAGACAAGAAGTAAACTTCAGAGCGAGTCAATGTATTGCCAGTGGCACTGAACTTATTACAAACGTCAATGCTCTCTACAGCTTCAATATAGTAGTATTATTTACCCACGTTGAAAAGTTGAAACTTTGGCGAATCTTACGCCTCCAATGGCTACTATTGAACCTCAATTAACAGGTGGCAGTGGGTATTATGTATACACGTTTATATATGTCAACGTAACAATAAAAATGCGGACATGAATTCATGGTCAAGGCAGTTATGTGTAAAGTTTTTTTCTCTTTTTTTTTTTTGCGACTTTATTTGTTTCGCCCACCCGATCGCAGCATCCATTGAAAGAGAATTTATGAGTTTGTGCCAAAATAAACTAAGCAATCAATGTATTGAGAATGAATAAAAGAGACCATCATTCTCTACAGAAGTCGAATATATATATGTATATACATGCAATAGGCATAAAAAACTTATAATATGACAAACTATTCTTAATGGGTCATAACCGTGCACTTGGCCAACTGTTAAATGTTTAATATAAATCGCTTTTGACTAACAAATGTACCAAGAAATATTTTGCCATTAAAACTAAATTGGTTTTTTTCAATTCTTCTTACGTAACTATTCATGTCTGACAATTTGACTTCAATATTTGATTAAATTCACTCTGTTTAACAAATTTAAAAAAAGGAATAAACCTCTCTAAACAGAAAGTTTACAATTTTGGCAACGTTAACTCGACACTCTGGGCATGGCTTATTCTAGGAAACTGGCTTAGAAAAACTTTACGATTACCATCAGTAAAAACCAAACTAAAACTGGAATTTAGCCAGATCTAGCCAAACTTTATACAAATGTCAACTAGAATAAGGAAAACAAAAAAAAAAAGAAAAAGGGAATTATATGTATGGTCTGTTTCTATGGTTGATATACAAAATGGAGTTGGCATTGGCTGCCGACCAAGCAAGGACAGCTTTGAGTGCCAAATGCATGAATTTTCTGTATGGAGCACCTAACTCCCATGTCTGGGTCGCGAACTTGGTGACATCAAGTCGCGGAGCGCGGGTCGAGAAGCTTTTGTTCCCTGTGGCTTAATTTATTTTTGGGATTTGCGGAAACGACCCACAAGTTGTGCCAAGATGACAGCACCAAAGTTAAGCAATTGTTTTTATAACAGCTGGGCAAATATACCGCCATTCACACACACACACTTACAAACACACACACACACACATAGAGAGAGAGAGAGAGAGAAAAAGAGAGACAATGGCATGCAAAAATGGCGAAAAGTAAAGAACGAAATTCATTTGGACAACTAGCAAAGTTAACTTGCCAACATAGTAAGCTTCTTTAAGCCACAACCAAATCAAATACATTTTTTTTTTCTAATTTGCTTAAGCAAAATATTTAAATGTATTCCAATTCTTTTCTTTTTTGATTTTGAATTGAACAAAAATTTTAAATTATATAGCTACGATTTATAGCAAATATTTTTAATTTTATTACAAAAGTTTCTGGTATATTGTATTTTTCAACAATTTGAAAAGCAAATAAAATAAACAAATTGCAAATAATTTTAAAGTACAAAGAAACTTTCCCAGCCCCATTGTTATTATTAAGTTTTTTCTTTTCGCATGCTGAAATTCATATTTAGTTTCCCAGGAGGGGGCATCGTTTGTTACATATTAACAGACCAATTTGTGCTCCGGAAATGGAGCAGCGAATAGTTTGTTGTTGTTCACAACGTTTCAATTTCCGACAATCTGACTGGAGGCCTTTTAAAATTTACAGTCATCAAATGACAGTTTCACGAAATAAAAGAAAGCTCTCGAAATGTGTAAAGCAATCAGAAGCATTTTAAATTTAATTTGAATATAAAATGTTAAAGAAATAAAGCTAAATTAATACATACCTTCTGGTAAACATAATGTTACTACGGCCGCTGTAATAATTGTAATGGCCAGAAGTAAACTGGTCTTACTTATTACAAAGGATGAGCTTCTTCTGTTGATCACTGAGTGGTTGAGGCAGGTATTAGGACGATGGTGATGATAATCCATTGTGTTGTTAACCGCCTAAGCGGTTTCCTGCCCGTTGTTGACAAGAAACTGTGACAACATGTTAAAAACTTTAATCAAAAACTCCTTGTATATATGTACAAACAATCGTTAGTAAGAATTAAAGTAAGTTAAAAGCGCGAACACATATGTGTCACATATCCTGTGCGGTAACAAAAGGATGTGTCTGGAACAGGAAACACTGAGGGCACTTGACACAACATCTCAATGTAAAGTTGCATTATAAAATGCAAGAATGGCATCTATATATACATATATATATATATGCTTTTACCGAAAAATAAGCCAGTCATTGAAGAGAGTCATTGAAAGTAACTTAATCGAAGACAAAGGCAACTATACACGTAGCAAATCAACATGAAAATAGAGCTTGAAGGGAGCTAACTTAAAAGGCAATTTCCAAATAGGGGAAAACACCAGAATATATATATATATATATATATGTATATGTATGTATGTATGTGTATCTGTGTAAAATAGTTTTCTAGTTGGCTGATTAAGTTTTGCATGTTTTGCATATCTAATCTCTAAGATGCTGCGTGGCCTTCACTCAGACAAAAACAGCTGTGAGTCAGTCACTCAAAATGTTCAGCATGAAATTCAAGTCAAAGTTAAAATAAAAATGCTGCGTACTAGGAAAACGCACACATCACACACTTGGCTAAAAGAAAATATTGTTTGCAACTTGAAGCGGGTCGGCGATTTCTCTTTTTGACTTGTATGGCGTCGGCTGCATGGCGCAATAGTAAACTCAAATGGGCAAACCCATATACTATTTATATACATATATATACAATATACATACATACATATATACATCTTTGTGTATATACGCAGTTCAAGATGTTGGAGTATCAGTGACTTCGAGAAAGAGTGAAAGAGATAATAAAGAGTAAGAGGGGAGTATTGATTTCAGTTGGCCAGTTACTTAAACAATTATTGAGCAACCGTTTTGAGGCTTAAAGCGTACAAAGAATTTAACGTCTAAGCAAAAAACACGCACACGCACACACACACATAAATATTTTTATATATTTAACTTTTTTCTAGATTCACATAAATTAACTCGTAGATTAACTATATAATTGAAGAGCACATTGTTGCACTTTTCGTTTTAACACTTGCACACACATTCCATATACATACTATATTGAATTACATTTTATTTTGTATTGTTATGCACGTTTTCAGCACTGTATTATATATATTATATGGAAATATGTATAAATTAAATACAAAAGCAGAAAGGAAACAGGTATTTACAATAACTTTCTCGGGTTGCGGTTCAGCTAACTTCAGCAACAAATTTTCAGCGAACGTTGCGCTTGGTAACGCGGCGAATGGTTAACTGAGACATGAACTGTTGTATAGAGTCTCCCCAGTCAGACATTGGGCTCTGGCCGATCTCTCGAGCTTCGAGTAAAACCAAAAACTTGTTTTTTCACCCAAAAAACAACGAACTTGACATTCTCTCTTCTCTCACCATTTCCCCTTATTTCATATTCGCTCAACTGTGGAACATATCTATAGATATTCATGCGTATCTAATGAATATTATTACTATCACTTATTACTGCAGATATTTTTGGATCGTTAGAAAGATTCTTAACAAAACAAAACTTCACAAATAAGTCGTTCATTTATATACAAAAATATATTTATAATTCAGTGGTATGATGAAATTTTATAATAGTATTGTCAAATCGGTGAACATTATGAGAAGTGTTTTTATATTCATATCACATCTTCCGGGTAATTGTTTTTGTTTTCTTCTTTGCATAAATTATAATGAACCTCAATTGCTTTCTTTTTTGATCCACCAAAGTGATTAAAATATCAAAATACCTGAAATACTTGAGATCTAGATTCTAGATCATCATTTTATGTGATGATAACCCAATATATGTATACAATTACATTTTAAATAGATTCAAAATACATATTCTCTATAAATTTTAATTACATTGCCAACACTTATCTATCAATTTACCACAAAGATACATGATATTGTATTTTATTGCTGTCTCAATTGTGAATTAAAATGATTACATTCTCTGTCGAGTGCATGTTGAATGAATATTTGTGGATAGTTGGGTATCTATATAGTAGTGCCCTTGTTCTATTCAACAAGAGCCCTAACGATTATTAATCAATTGAACTGCAAAACAATATATATTAGCCAGAAAAGCTTACTTCACGGTGAAAGCTTTGATATTGCATTTCATAAACGTTGCGGTCGATAGCTCCGTTGACATCGTTGCCAACGACAACGACATCATCAAAAGCCAAAACAAATCAGCAAGTTTTTTGGTATATACCCCGCCCCCCTCCTGTAATTTTGAACTAGGCAATATATGATATATTGTGGCAAATGCCACCCATTAGCAATGGTATTGCAACAAGAGTCTCTCTAGTACAATGCACCGTTAGTGACAGCAACGATATTAGTCATCAAAGAGTAGGCGGCAGATGGGGGGGCAGCAACATCAAAATGAGATATACATAGATACGAGTGGCCATAGTAAGTAGTATCAGGCTGAGCTCGTCTCTAGCAATCAGTCCACCGTTTAATGCCGTGACGTAAAGTAAACAAGTGGCTCGTGGTGCACATTTTGCTCTCTATGGACTGAACATAAATTTATAAATATAAGTAAGTGCTAATTCGACGAAGTTGCTTGTTGTGGAAAAGTTAGCTCTTGCACTTGAATTAAGCTTGAGTTGCGTTTTGGTGCATGTTCTGTACTCTATTTTGGCATTCCCGGTTCATCAACTGTGCATAAATCGTACAGAATGCACTGAGCATATATGTACGTATGTACATACATATGTGTATATATGTAAGGAACAATCAATTTCCATGGCAATCATTCACTTTGTACCGAAAGTGCGGTAGTGGAGGCACTTGACAGAAATGTGCAATTGTCGAGCTCCAAATACATGAATATACATACATGCATACACATATATGTATATATGTGGGGTACATACTTGAAAATGTTCGAATTTCACAATCAGAATTGTTACAGTTTAACGCAAATTTATATAGTTTCGTTGGGAATACGGAAAAGATACAACATGTCTACATTACACTATTTTGCGGTGGCTGTGATTTATTAAATAACATAATAAAAAATAAATTTTTTCGAAATGTTTAATATAAAAAAAATCTACGGCTCGCCTTTGTTTATTCAAATTCTCTAATTCAAATTATTTAAAAGAACCTA
Source organism: Drosophila austrosaltans (assembly GCA_035045865.1). Classification (NCBI taxonomy): domain Eukaryota; kingdom Metazoa; phylum Arthropoda; class Insecta; order Diptera; family Drosophilidae; genus Drosophila; species Drosophila austrosaltans. Next base: position 144,264 of record JAWNOQ010000049.1, on the reverse strand, counting down.
AACAATTGTAAATTAGTGCTGAAACAAATTTTGATAAAAAAAATGGGAATTTTTCGAATAATAAACTTGACCCAATGCACCGTTAGGCGATAGAGAGAAGTATATAATACTGATTCACAATAATACACATACATAGAACGTTTGTACATACTCGACAGATGAGAAAGAATCGATAAGAACTGTTTATTGTTTATGTCGAATTTTTCTTACTGATAAGAAACACATTCGAGTTCGAATGCTCATGCTGAACCGTTATAGAAAGCCCTCTAAAAATGATTAACTAGTTCGCTTTGCTCTTTCATCACACACGTCACATTGTATGCACACAATATTTTGATAAATTAGATTGCGTTAATAAAAACGGAGAACCCCCAAAACAAGCTGTAAATTTGCTGAAATTTGTGTTAAATTAAGTAAACTATATATACATACTAACTAATTACTTAAATGCGTGTCAAAACTATAATTCAAATGTATTAAATAGTTTAGAGAGCAAAGCTTAAGAAATTTACAATCGCTTTACAAAAAGCATATAGCCAGATTATCACTGGAAATGGAAGTGCGCTTTTAGGTTTACGTCTACCATAAATTACCTAGCTGGTTTGCTTTGACAATGAGATACTACTAACGTTGGCTTGCCGAAAAAGCTGCCCCGAGTGCCCGCCCACCTTTAGTTTTTTCCAATAGTTTGCCTATATTGGCCCTGTTTTAAAATAGGTCGAGCATTTGTATTTTTGCAACGGTGTCGATGTATGTATATGTATGTATGTATTGTGTATCGAATGTTCAGCGGCTGTTACAACATTTATGTATGCACATACATAAATGGAACTGTGTATATGTGCATCGGGAGGCTCTGAATGGCTTAACAGCAATGGCGGTGGCCATTTGAACCAGTTGCCATGGATGTAACTCTGTACTTTCCCTAATAGCATATTCCGGTTCAGCGAGCTTGCTCCGTGCTCTTTTAAAGCTGCAATACTACTGCACTATATACAAACTCAAAGAACAGCCAAGGTTGTGCAGAGTTCTTGTTTAACCTCGGAATTCAGCCGTGCAAATAGTAATCTGAAGGATTCTTTCCATTATGTCCTTGTGAATATACTAAAATGATTTAAAAGATGCGCATACATTACAATTGCAACAAGAATATTTGCCTCATTCACATTTATTTCAAATCAAAAATCATTTTTATTTTTTCCCATTGAGTTTTACCAATTTGCTTGATTGAAGCAAAAGCAAAGAGACAGACTTTTCATCCTTGGCCCCATATTTTGCCATTTTGCCTCGTTATGCCATTGCCAATAATTTATACCTGATGCTGCCATGGATTATGTCTTGCCTTTTGTCATAATGGCACAGTTGTGCCATTTGAGAGGATTGATACTTGAATTTGCATACCCATTCAAACACAATATGGCCCACATAGACATAGATACACAGATACACCGATACACATACGTACACAATGTACTCACGTGCCTACCAAAGGAAGAGATACAAATAAAAGCAGATACTTTCTATGTGAGTGGAACTTTTAGGGTCGAGAAATAAGTTTTAGCCATGAATAAACGAATGAATGTCTCCTTCAATTCGTAAAGATTTCGATTAGTTACTTATGTATACATATAGTATATGTATATTTTATCTACCAAGGCAATAAAAATGTTACAGAAGCATTTCTGTGCTCTGGAGAATAGAAGTGTCACCTGGAAAAACAAATGGATTGTCATAAATATTTTAGAAGACTTTTAAAACGTATTCTTAATAAAAACAAAATGTTGCACAGATTTCAGATAAGTAAGTGGCAATGTGGTAAAAGAAAAGTATGAGGGGAATCTGTTTCAAATCGAATTTTTAGGATAACCACTAAATTTAAGAAAGGCAAAAGGGTCAACATTTCCTTGATAAAGCTTTGCATTTAAGAAAATAAAGCATAAGCCAAAATAATGTTACAAAAAGCCTTTACATGCACATGTGTTTCCTATGTACATAAGTGGAAATTTCATCTAGGATGAAGAACGTGACAGACAGAGGCCCAAGCAAAACTCATGTCAAGCGATTAAAAGTGCAATATTTCATATTAAGTCATGTAAAAAGAACATAAATCATATTTTGTTTTGCTGTCACTGGCAAGGTCGATTTATCTGTCACCGCACCGCTTGTGGCAATGGCATTTTTCTATTCAGGATATTTTTGTAAATGGTTTAGATTGGTTTACACTTTTGAGAATGGTTTTGCAATCCATTAGAAACACTTGTGTGACAGGCGAGAAGCATTAAATTACCATAAATAGTTGAAAGCACTTAAATTTAATTAGAAATGTTACTATTGCAGGTGTTTTCGCGGTTAATATTTCAGAATAAACTAACATTTTATTTAAGAAACAGCTAAAAAAAAATATATATATACTTATCATATATACTTTTTTTCTTTTAATCAGTTGATTCTTAGATTGAACGGATGAAGCCATTTACAAAGACAAAAGTGCTATTTTTTTAGTTAGATAGTTAACAAATTGAATGCGAACATGTGTCATACACATCGTTCCCCTTTCTATCCGGTTGCTGTTGTCATTGTGATAATACAATTCAGTCTTCAGCTGAGGAGTGTCGATTCGAGTATTCAAATGCAGCATCAATCGGTGGAAAATGAATACACGATTTATGATCAGCCGCAAGATAAAATGGAGCAAATGCAAACAACAAAGGATCAGAAACTGATAGTTCGACTGCCATCTAACTCATTGCTCAAATATTCATCCTATAAAGATGTATCCATATTACATTTTCAAGTGCCACCAGATTCTAAGAAGGCTATATTTAGCTTTAAGGCCTTTGAGGAGTCAAAGAGTGCATTTCGTAAGTATTAAAATAAGTAATTATATATAAAGATCTGTTATGTTATAAAAACAATATTTACAGAAAGAAAATGCAAAGCCAAAGATGTTACATTGCACCTTAAGGCGGCCAGTTATCCAGTGATAAGCCCAGAGAATATTACATTTCCAAAATATTTTTTCAATTCTGACCAAAGGTAAGCGGACTGTGAATCCAAAGCGAATTTACATGCAAATAAATGAAAGATACAGTTGATATATATATCCTTTTTAAACCTAAAGTAAGATTTCAAGTTGGTATGTTTTTCGACAATAACTTAAAAGTTATTTTATTTTTTGTTTTTGCTTTTTAGGTTTCAAATCTACAATTTGCAGTTTCAATCCAATGAACATCAAGAGCAGATTATAGTAAATGGTCCTTATATAGGCAATTGGTTTGCCGTGGCATTTATCAGTTGGACAGATCCCAATAATGATCGCATAGAACAGCAAGGTATATAAAATGAAATATTTGCTATAAATTCAAGAATATTTATTTTCAACTACCAATATCCTTAACTATAAAGAGCACTCAATAGTAAAAGGTGCATTTAATTGAATTTAAATGAAATGTGAATATTGTTCTTATTCCAGGACTCGCTGCAACATGTGAAACGTTATTACTGGGCGAAATGTCCGTGTCCAGTTTCTATCCGATTATCATAAATAATGGTCAAGCGCATCACGGTAACCTAACGAGCAATGTCATTTCCCAACAGCAACCGTACAATAGGAGTGTCAACGTCAGCAGCATCCCGAACAACAAAACTCGGCAAACAGCCGCACACAATGTGACCCCCGATGCGAACTATGTAGGAAATGTTGACAGCAATAGGGCAACCCGGGCTCTACCACCAAAGCAACAAAGCCAACATTCACAGAAACAGAGAGGCGAAGACCAGTCTGGTGGTGTCAGTATAAAAGCCACTGGATCTGCTCAAACTAAAAACTTCACGCACACGCACACCGAATTCACGTCGAGAGATGAGGACGGCAGCAACAGCAATAACAACAACAGCAACAGCAGCAACAACATCAACACGGACTGCTCGGAAAACAATGAAATCATTTACAAGTTCTATGTACCGGACGACATTGGTGTGGCCATAGCACGCATCTCCTTTGGACAAGTGTGCGTTAACTGTCCGGATGTTGGTTTTCACGTGCAAGCGAATGCATATCCTTGGAGTGGCTGTGGCAGCGATATCTGCAGCGAACACAGCTATATGCATAGCACCGTTATCAGGCCAAATCAGACAGAGGAAATCTCAATTGAGTTTTATGTACAACCAAGCACATGGCACTATGCCACCCTCAAATTTGTTAAAGAAACGGACGGAATTTGGCTCTGTGCGGGTGCCAATAGGCCGACAGAAAGCAATGTTTTGACACCATCGATGAAAGAGTTTGCTGCTGCTGCTGCTCCTGCTGGTCCTGGATTCACTCACAGGACGAAGGGCCAATATCGATTACGTCGTCAGTTTAATAGCAACAGCAACAACAACGACATTAATTCAAAATCCTCGCCTGATGTGCTGGGATATGAAATGCAAATTGACTTTGATTTGCAAAAATCCGTTAACAAATCGTCTGAGGCCCAAGAGTTGGCCCGAAATAGTTCCATCACGGCAAATTCCTGGCAACCAAATCGTTTTCGTAACATGGACTTTTATCCTCTATTACGGCAAACATATCGCGAGTTCTTTATGTTTGATTATGATCTCCAGCCAGATGCAAATGGCACTGTACCAGCTGTATTAAATTTAACAGCCCAATCCGCAGCAGGATTTGCCTTCGATTTGGGTGAAGTATATGACATTGGAGGTACTCTCACCTTTGCCGTCTCAATGAAGCATGGTCAGCGTTCCAGCAGCGACTTAAGAACGCCTCCACCCACATTATCACCATCGTCCGAACGTGTCGGCATATTGGCAGAGCGACTAATTGGTGATCCAAATTCCGCGACGGAACAAATGCAGTTGACGCGCACCAATCAGAGTATGCAGATTATAGTCTGCATGCAACTTGGTGAGCCGGGAGTACCCACCTGGCCAGATAAATGCCGCTATGGCCAGCGACTGAAACCAGCATCGATTATAGTTAATCACACGGAAAGCATGGGACTTGTTCATGTACCATTTCCAGAAAGTGGCCGTTGGTAAGTTTTAAGAAAACGAACTCTATATTTTAGGAGAGAATATTCAATGATAACTTGAATTATTTTTATTTACAATTAGGTATGTAACTATGGGCCTCTATTGTCATGGGGCAGAAACTGCACGCGTTACCATTATCGAAAGTGTCAAGGAATTTGTTCGCCAGCATGTCCAATTGCTCGAGGGTATGAGTTTCCCTTGCCCGTGTGCCGGCAATGCCAAAAGGTATGCATCTTGCATTCAATCCAATGACTGTCTGGCCAAAATGAATGAAACCGAAACGTTGAAGGTGAAGGAGTGCATGATGGATTTCAAGTGCACAACCGATTTTGAGGATATGACACGACTTTTCGAGATACACCACAAGTCGGCAACGGAACAGCATGTTGCATTGGATAATTGCAATACCTCAGTGATATTTTCCATTTCCTCGAGTCCTTGTGTGGCTGGACGTTGTGGTCGTTATGGTCGTTGTTATCACTACATGTCCGGTGGCTTTGTATTCTCCACCTGTGTGTGTACGAAGGGTTATCGCGGTTGGGACTGCACAGAAGATTCTCAAGTTCCATCAAGCATGTCCATCCTTATAGCCTCATTGTTATTGACATTGAGCAATTTGCTTTTCTTTCCCAGCATTTACATGGCAATGCGACGCCGCTACTACACAGAAGGCGTCATATACTTCTTTGCCATGTTCTTTTCGATTTTCTATCATGCCTGTGATTCCGGCGAAGATGAGTATAGCTTCTGTCTTGTTAAGATAGGCGTATTACAGTTCTGTGATTTCTATTGTGGACTTCTCGCCATCTGGGTTACACTTGTTGCCATGGCCCACATCCGTCCCCAACTTGTCTCACTGCTCCATATGTTCGGTGCCATATTACTTGCGTTTGGCACAGAGCTAAATAAGCAGAGCCTTTGGGTATTTTTGACGCCCACATTAACTGGCCTCTGTGTAATCTGCACCAGCTGGGGTATACGGTGTAAAAAAACTCACAAACTGTTTCCGGCACGCCGGTATCTAACGGTTTTCCTACCGCTGGGACTATGTCTTGTTTCCATCGGCCTGGTTTGCTATGCTTTCCTACAAACCAAACAGAACTATCATATTGTTCATTCGGTGTGGCATATGGTAATGGCTCTTAGTATCCTATGTCTTCTGCCGTCTCGTAAGTCATTTATGCCGAAATGCTAGCATTCGGACTCTTCCTGCACCAGGGAGCACCTGCTTACCGATCCTGAGTTCTTTATGTGAACGGCAATGGCTGTGAATTCAATCGAAATGTACTTTCACAGCACTCATACTTATGCCCCTATGGGAGAGAACAACACTTACAGGACTAAAGCAAACAATACCAAATGGAAAGTAACTAACTAAATATAATATTTTTAATTTTCTTATGTCATTGCATAATACATAAATGTAAGAGGTTTTTTTTCTTTTTATATATACACCAGGTGTACCTTCACAGTAAATGAAAAACACAATACTCATTAAATTAGAAAACAATCGATTGCGAAATCTGTGGAACTATACTACTATCCCTTAAGCACTGAAAGTTCTCTAATAACTAAGATGCACAGATAAATTGAGCGATAGAAATTAATTCATTATCGCAATTTGTATTCATATATTTTTATGAATCTATGAAATATGTAAAATTTACTAAACATGTTAGTAACAATGCCAAATAATCCATTACATTGCACACTAAGAAACTGTTTTTATTTTTAGATATGAATGTATGTATATGTATGTATGTATGTAAAAACCTATTCGAAAAGCCTTACTAATCTAAGTGAAAAAAATGCACAACATATGCGAAAATATGTATTTGTTTTAATGCATGTACATACTCGTACATAACTAATGTTAGATATAAAGAGCAGACTGCACTTTTATGTATTGTAGAATGAGATTTATTCAGGACAAACTTGTCTTGAACTATAGAGATTGCAAATAAAAACCATACTATACATATATAAACTTTCTATTATCCCAATTGCACTCAAATTAAACGCGCCTAAAGTATCACTATTTTAGATATATACAAATCCTATCCTTACTAATGAAATTCCATGGTGACGAAGTGAGGATACCATATGAGCTGTTTACTATACAATCACCACGTTCTCTGGAACTCGTAATAATAATATAATGACATTTTCTACAATCAATACAATCAAAATCACTGTTAAAGTTTTCCATGTCAAAAATTATTTGGCACACAATATAGTAAAGTTGAAATTTTCACTGCCATTCAGTTTATGAGATTTTCTACAGTTGAAGAAAGATGAGGGTAATTTTTTTATGACATCGCTTTTCATATTATATTGCTTAAATATTAATTGAAATATTGAATAATTCTTCCTAATACCTACTTGTTCTTATACTTTACAATTAATTGTATAAAAAATAAACATACAACCTTGTCTTCAATATATTACAATATATTATAAGCTGACATAAAGAAAAAGGCTTTACTATTTATAAAGTCGAGATGCAACATAGAAGAAAATATCAAATCTACAGGTGATTTGCCTTAATTTAGATCGGAACTGTAAGTTGATATTAAGGTAAGATTTAAAGAACAAGAGTGTATCTCAAACAAACTGAAAAGTAGTTGATTTATATTACAATTGCATTATATTAGAATAAATATACAAATATATGTGCTTTCAAGACATGTTGAATAGACTTTGAAATCGGCAAACCAATATTGGTTATCTTATACTCTACGTGGAGAAAAATTACTTCGTTTTGGGTCACAGCTCCAATATTATTGTATTGTTCCTTAATTATAGTTGTTATTCAAAATTTGTTTTAATCATCGCACACTGCCTGAGCCGTAGCGTATTTCACGTTCGAACTGTTCCGCTTTTAAAGTACCATCGATACTTTCACAGTTCTTGTTAAATACACTGTAAGCGCTCATTTCATTACGTTTCTTGGGTCCAGTGCGAGTATTAAAATATATACCAAACAGGGCCGAAAACATCAAAAAGACCAATCCAAACTTAAGTTCAATCGCTATCACATATAGAGTAATCCAGAAGAGAGCATACACGCCCCAAAGAGTGTATTTTAGCACCTTGCTATCCCTTGGATCTTGAACCTCGCGAGATGTAAGCGGGGAATCCTCTGCAATTGTTTCATCTTCACTGGAGGGCACATTTTCATCTTGCGAATGCGAGGAAGACTCACTTTGAATAGTAGAAGGCTAAACGATGAAATATAATGCATTTAATACTTTTACTGTAAGAGATGCAACAGAAGCTTTTTAAGCAGATTACTTGGTTTCATTTAATGACGTAGAACAAAGTAAATGTTTGATATTGTTTATGCTATCTTCTGTCGCTCTACTCTGAGACATGCCTGCGCTGACGTTTACATTTTGTTTACCTGTTGTATTTCTATTGAAGTTTCCTTTTTAAATTCAGATCCAGTGCCTGTCCCGAGCATCCAAAATCGGCGAAGTTTTGCTTTAAAGCTTTCAACAGTCTGTTTCCTCTTTTTTTGAAGACGATATTGTCTCAGCTGTTCTTGAAAATCTGCCATAAATTTTTTACTTTGCCAAACAATCAGAATTAACTATGCTATTAAACTAACAGAACTCGCAAATGATTACAGCATATTTAACATTGCTCAAAATGAGTAGCAGAGTTTTTAAAAAATGTAAATGGCATACTTTTTGGGATTGGGGATTAAAAGTTTAACAAAGTTTGAACTTTAAAAAGATTTGATTAAAAAAATAAATGATATTTTACTATATGTCTTACCTTTATCTCTAAGTAATATGAATTTTCTAGAATTTAATTACAACAATCAAGTTTTCACAGCTTTTTTGGTTTGAATAAAAATAAAGCGAACCTAAGACAAGGAAGACTGCATTAAACTGGCTTGGTACTATTTAAAAAACAACAATAACTTTTGCAAAGAGCCTGTAATTACATTCTTTTGATATACTACACCCTTTCTGCAATAGGCATATCGAAAAAATGAGGCAACTATAGACTAAAAATGTAGTAGCAATTGTTTTAAGAAGTTTGCAAACAATAGCATCTCCACCACATAAGGCTTTATTGTTTATGTTTATGAGCCACACTAAATGCTGATATCATCCGTTTTCACACTTTAAATTGCAATGCGTTATAAAACATCATAATCCTAACATTTAGAAACCCCTTATCGTTATTATTTGAGTTTCACATCCTCCCTACTATCATGGTGCATTGCCCAGCAGATGTGATTACTTTGATAGTGTAGATTTTAGAGTTACAAAATTACACATATGTATGTATATGGGCATTGTTAATAATATTTACCACAGTAATACGTATAAAAAACACGGTGACTGATGAGTGGAAACAACCTTTACATTATTTGCTCTAATGAATTGAAAAATGGAACTTCTACCGGCAGTCGAGAAAGGGCGGGGTGGGAATTCTTATTATTAAAATTCTGAGCGTGATATACATAATATTGTCAAGAAGCTCCATTATCTTTATGGTATTCTCTGATAACCCGCCCATATGGTGTCCGTCTGTAGTTGCTACAAACTTCACCAAAGTTTATATATTCACCGCCTGAGAGCAGTTTGATTATTTCTTTCTTGTCACAGCATCGGGAATGACATTAATTGTTAAATAGATAACGAAAATTCAAAATGTATACGGTAAACAATGAATTCGATATTGAGTCATCATCAAAATCAGTGGATTCAAAAACAAAATCTTCTGACTTAAAATCAAATGAAAGTCATGAATATGAGGAAGTTCTCGATATAATTGGTAATTTTTTTATACACAAATAGTAACTATATAATCCTAAACATGTGAACAATTGTGAAATTTCTTATTAAGGATTCGGTCGTGTACAGTGGATTGTGCTTTTTGCCGCTGGTTTTCTCTTAATGATGGTCATAAACGAGACCATGGGCATGTCATACATCACAATTGTATCACAGTGTGATTTTGAAACAAATTCCATGGACAAGGCGATCATGAGTGCCGCCAGCTTTATTGGTAAGCACAAAAGAGATTTATCATGACGTGTTTCTTTTATAAAGTATATATAAAAAGAATATCTTAAATTAAAACTCATTCACGAATGGAACGTCATCTTATCGCCAAAATAATCACGAAGAAAATGCTTCAGCAGTTTTTCTAAGCAATTATAAATCTAGCGTGCTACTCTCTAGTCTTTGTCACTATGTCACAGCATGTTTTCAGACGTAAAGAAAAATGGACAGACTTAATTTCACAACAGTATCGAAGAAAGTTTTATCTAACTTGACTGCTAGTTTTAAATCTTTCAGTAGACACAGATTAGTTCGTTGGTTGGTTTGGTAAATGTAAAAATTTTTGTTTGGAATTAAATAATAGATAACTTTGTTACATAGTTTCATTTTGCTAGTTTTTAAAAGCATCTTTTAAATTATACATATAATAATTTCGTTTCCTATCATTATATAATTCATTGTATATTGGCTTAAGCAGTTGTCATTTATAAAATCTTATCGATTCTTTTATTTGATCGACAGGCATATTTTGTTCGTCATATTTTTGGGGCTATCTTAGCGATACAATTGGCCGCAGACCAGTTTTAATATATACAACTCTAATAGGAAACTTGTTTTCCCTATCTTCGATATTTATTCCAAACTACTGGATATATGTTGTTATTCGATTTGCTGTTGGATTTTTGTAAGTACTTACTTAGGTAATCTTATTAAAAATTGAAAAATGAACAAAATTGTTATAAATTAGAGGCATTAATATATATACATAAATAACTCGATTTTAGTATTGCTGGAGCTTCCTCTACAACATATGCATATTTGGGTGAATTCTTTACACCACGCCATCGTCCTATTGTAATAAATTATGCTAGTTTATTTGTTGGAATTTCCACAGTTTATGTGCCTGGTAGGAAATGGTTTTAAATCTGACGATTTGGTATATGTTTTAAATTAATTTCATTTTACTTTTACAGTTGTTGCATGGCTGATATTAACAATGGAGTGGAGCATTGACATTACGGATAGTTATTCCTTTCGGCCGTGGCGATTGTTAACCATATTTTATTTGTTGCCAGGAGTTGTGGGAACTCTTATGCTGCTAACACTGCCTGAGAGTCCCAAGATTTTAATATCCTTACATAAGACTGAAGAAGCCTTCAAAGCGGTTAATTGGATTGCGATTCGTAATACTGGCAAGCAATTACACGAGTTCAAAATTAGCAAACTAAAAGCTGAATCTCACTCTGAGGCAGAAAATGTTTTACTTGTATCAAAATCAGCGTAAGTCTTTAGCGCTGCCAATCCAAATTGCGTCCATCCTGTTAAAATATTTTATTTATTAATAGGTTCACAACTATTAAGAAGATGTGGAAAGAAACTTTACCTTTGTTGAGGAAGCCTCATTTGGCTAACTTTGCCATAAGTTGCACAATTATGTGCGGCCTATTCTTCAGGTAGATTGCCAATCTTTTTTCATTTGACAATACTTTATCATCCTTTATTTGACAGCTCTTCGGGAATGGGCTTATGGTATCCAGAGATACAGAATCGCTTGGGCTCATCCTCAGCAGATACATCCGAGACAGTGTGCCAAGTCATTGATGCTTCAATTGATCAATTACAGAGTCTTAATGTAACTGTAAGTAGAGTTTACGTTTAGAAAACAACTTTTAAATTATTAACAAATTTTTAAATCATACAGGTCTGTGTTGATACAATAAACGTTAAAAGTTATATAGATACCACCACATACGGTTCAGCCTTGATCGTGGGCTATATTTTGATGGGCCTTATTTTAAATCGAATTGGTCGAAAGGCTTCCATTTCCCTTGGCCTGGCCATAGCTGCTGCTTGTGCAATTGCATTGGTGTGGATTAGAGATGAAGTTGCAATCGTTGTCTGCTTTTGTTTGTACCTGGTCCTGCCAGGTCTTTGCATCTCAGTTCTTAGTGGCGCCGTGGTAGACTTGGTGCCGACACATTTAAGGGGAAAAGCTGTGTGCATCTGCTTGATGCTGGGTCGAACAGGCAGTGTTTTTGGAAGCAACATCATCGGAGTACTTCTAGATTCATACTGCACTGCAACATTTGGAGTATTTTCAGGATTTGTTTTATGTAAGTGGAGCAACGGAATCTTTAAAGTATTCGAGCTGTTCTTTGTTTTTTTTCTAATATTCTTTAAATTAATATGATTTAATTGTTTGTTTCTTTATAGTATGTGCTGGTTTGACGCTACTTCTACCGATTTAAGGCGATTATTTGAATAATTGTTATAATAATTCGAAAAGTATTAAACAAATTTAGTAGTAAAGTTGAAATAAGATCCAAACTAAGCGCTGTTATTGCGTAGTAGATAAATTCACAAATTGTTGTGGTCTTTGCATCAAACCAAATAGTATATTATTTTTAAAGCGCATTTAAAGTTATACCACTGTCGAATTATCACGGATCGCCTTGAATGTCTTTCCTAAACTTGTTCAATCTTTGTTAAAAAATTTATAGTAAATTGTTAAAACCAAGTCGGAAAACCGACTTGTAGACTTTAGAAAAACTTGGCCATTTTATAATAAGATAAGGAATATTGCTAAACATTACTTTTAAATAAATATATGTTACTATATCTAATGGTTGATTCTGACTCACTAGCGTTTGATCCCAATTAATCATTCTGTGTATTTCATTGGCGGTTTCTGATTATGATTTTAATATTAGCGAGAAATGCGAAAGAGGTCATATATGTATATTATTTCTTATAGCTTTTTTTGTGTTATCAATTTACTACGCAGACAATTTGCAGTCCTCTGATCAAAGCACAAGAAGTAATTTAGAATAGACATATCAATGAACAGTAAGTTTCATCAGACCTGTGAAATTGGCAAAACACAACATTTTATGAGAAAAACTTTTTAAGTTATTCTTTTTTCTTATATTTTTTTTATTCATTACGCCAATCCTCCAAACAACTCCAGATTTGCAAAATGAAAAATACCATATGTTACAGACGATATTAAACAGCAACTATTTTTTTAATTATTTTCACTTTTTCCACATTGAATTTGTTGAAAATCTATGGCGCGTTACTGTCTCCATTTTACACGGCTTTTGTCCATCCATTCATACATATGTATATTACAGGCGATATATGTACGATCAGAAACTATTTTTTAATTATTTTCACTTTTTTCACATTGACCCACCACAAAAAAATAGGCCCGCTCACTCCGACGCCCGCGCAACAACTAAATTTTTTGGCGCCCACGTACCGCTCTCTCACATAAGAGTGAGAGAGAAAAGTAGTGTGTGCTGGAAAACACGAATACACCAGTGCTGAGAAAGAAATTCTCTCAGGGCATGTTACCCGACTGTTAAGCCTCTGTTAACTCCTTAAGCCTCTGTTACAACGACCTGTAAACTTAACAGAGCCTTGGTTAGCTTAACATAAACCTCTGTTAACTCCTTAAGGCTCTGTTACAACGATCTGTAAACTTAACAGATCCTTGGTTAGTTAACAGATGCTTGTGTTAACTTAACAGCCGGGTTACATGATCCGAGAGAATTTCTTTCTCAGCACTGGTGTATTCGTGTTTTGCAACACACACTACTTTTCTCTCTCACTCTTATGTAGAGAAGAGAGCGGTGCGTGGGCGGCAATTTAGAAATTGCGCGGGCATCAGAGTGAGCGGACCGATTTTTTTGATGGGTCGATGTGAAAAACGTAAAATTAGTTCAAAAAATAGTTTCTGATCGTGTAAATATCGCCTGTAATATATTAATAGGTGAACAAATGGAGATTACATCGTGCCAAAATATAATACTGCGAGTGCATCGGAGGGAGCGGAGCAAAATTTTCATGTGAGTCTTTGTGAAAAAAGTGAGAATAAATAATTAGTTAATATTTGAATATACATGGACTCTAATAAGTATATTAATGATGATTGTCAGGATTGGCACAATGAATAACACAAAGGTGAAAAAAATAATAACTTTCAAAAAATTATCCCATCCCATATAATATTTGTTTTGCCAATTTTTACCGGTCTGTTGTCAAAGATAAGCTACAATAAATAATATGTCAAAAGGAGAAAAAAACTTACAAGCTGATTGATTAGGATCGCTGGCAAGTAAAATTTTTGCAAATTGAACTGATATTGCATTATTGAGAATTATGTTTTCATTTATATATTCTTGCCATTCTTAAAATTCGCACGTCGTCGAAAGTAAATCGAGACATAAATTTTATGACTTGAAAAACAAAAGTCAACCAAATTATGTAGCAAATTATTTCCATTTTTGGTTCAATAATAATGTAGAAAGACAGTTAATATAAACAAATATCAGCATTTTGAAATCCTCATCTATACAAATACATATTGGTTGATACATAGTGATTAAATATTTCGAAATTGTATGGGCATTTTTTATTTGTTTAAAACCAAAATTTCCATATATTGTTTCGTTGTACTTAAATTAGGCAAACATCTGTATTCAGTTGGTAGATTCTTTTTATGGGCTGTGGCGGCTGAGAGTATTCAACATTGGAGCATGAAAATACTTAGTTATCTTAACCAGTTTTAAAACCATTCAAATTAAATGTAAAATAAGCTCTGTTTAACACAACGTCAAATATTTTGATCTCAAAACGGGTTTCTGTTTACTCAAGTAGCAAAATGTTCTCAGAATTAGCTCAATGGCTTTGTTTCGATTGGATTTCTGCAACGAGTAAAATTAGAATACAATACATAAAACGCTCCGATGCATTGACTTACAAACCAGTTGACAGTTCACATTCCCCATATCGACATGCACGATTCATACGATAACACAAGGGCTCTGAGCTCATGGGATTACGATGATGTATTGGAGAAGATCGGTAAGGCTTTGAATTGAATATAATTCAGGATACAAATTAACACAAACATATGTATGTATATTTTTTTCTAGGCTACGGCAAGACTCAATGGTTACTGTTGCTGATAAGTGGACTATTGACCATAACATCGGTTGCCGCCCAACAATCTTTGAGCATTATTGTTATCGCCTCCCACTGCGAATTTGAGACAACTCAGGCTGAAAAGGGTATTATGATGGCAGCATGTGTGGCTGGTAAGTTGTGAATTGATTCACACGATTTGCTTATAATATACATATTTGCTATTGTTTCAGGTATTTTTTTATCCACATATATCTGGGGTTATATAAGCGACGACATAGGGCGACGTAAAGTGCTACTCTATGGAGTATTTGTTAGCAATGTTTTACAATTTATTTTAATGTTTGTCACGAATGTTTGGATTTTCAATATTATAAATCTTCTAGCTGGTATAAGGTAATAATTTGATTCATCAATTTTAATATTTTTAGAAAGTCCTTTTACAAAGATTGTTCTGTAATCCAAATATTATAGCATTGGTGGCATTTCGGCTGCTATATACGCATATTTGAGTGAATTCCACATTCCACGACATCGAGCAGTGGTCATTAACTATTCCACAATGTTTGTAAGTGTGACTGCGATATATGTGCCAGGTAATCGAAAGTTTCTATTTAGGATATATTAATTTATTCATATATTAGCTAATTCATATTTCTGTTACAGCAACTGCATGGATGATACTTTCATCAGACTGGTCCATAAATCTTGTTGGAGATTTTGTTTTTCGTCCATGGCGTTTAATAATGCTAGTTAATCTACTGCCTGGTCTTATTGGTGGCCTACTTCTATTGTATTATCCGGAAAGTCCAAAACTTTTGCTTTCACAAAACAAAACAGAAGAAGCTATAAATGCTGTTGACTGGATAGCAAAATCAAATCGTGGAATTTCCGTTAATCAAATACTGAACTGTAACGAATTTTCCCTTAAGCCTGAAAGTCAATCGGAAGATAGCATGTTCCGGAATAGTTCTGGTTGTAGCATTTTATCCCATATTGCACGAGCAACAGTTCCACTTTTTCACAAACCACATGGATTTAATTTTATATTATGTAATCTGGCAGTATTTGGCATGTTCTTTAGGTAAGAGAAATGACAAAAAGAAAAGAATACAGAATATTCCATATATATATTTTTTCAGTTCAAATGGCATGCAACTTTGGTTTCCTGAAATTGTGAATCGTTCGTCCAGATCAGAAAATACAAATTCATCTACTGTTTGCGAAATTTTGACTAATTCATTTGCTGAACAAAAGGAAGCAGTAATTTTGGTAAATATTTAAAAAATATATATGTAAATATTTCTTTATTAATAATATTTCTTTTAGAGCTGTACTGATCCAATATCTGAGAGGACATACATTGATAATATGATAGTTGGAGTTGCCTTTTTAATTGGATTTTGCATACAGGGAGTCCTACTGAATCCTTTGGGCCGTAAAAATGTACTTTTAGCCGCTCTTGTACTGTCAACTTTAAGTGGAATACTCTTGCACTTTGTTGTAAATTCAACATTGGTGCTAATACTATTCTGTCTATATATACTTTTGCCTGGACTATCGATTTCTATAATGCTGGGAGCAGTTGTGGACTTTGTGCCCACTAGTTTAAGGTACAAATTGCTAATTAGAAGAAATTTCTATTCGGCTTTTATTTACTTATACATATTCTGTATTGTTTTTAGGGGAAAAGCTGTTAGCATTTGCATGTCACTGGGTCGACTTGGTATTATTGCTGCTACCTATCTAATGGGCATAATGTTACAGCCATTATGCAATACAACCTTTGCCATGTTTACCATTACACTTTTTAGTAAGTCAAAGCCACAAATATTTCTGTCATTTTGGTAACTTAATTTTTTATCTTTCAGTTTGTATTATAATCGTACATCGTCTGCCTATTAAAAATTCTGCCTAATTTTATTGCTGTTATAACAAAAATAATGATTATTTCAAGTTTTTCTGTTTATAACCGGTTGCTGTTTGATTTTATGTAAATAATTTGTCATCAAAGAAGAGCACTAGAAACAAAAATTGTATTTCCCAAATCTATAAATAGTTTTTTTCTTTTTCTGTTTAGAATTTTATCAAAGTTTTTTTTTTGTCAAGATTGCTCTTCTAATTAAAGCAAACGAAAG
Source organism: Drosophila austrosaltans (assembly GCA_035045865.1). Taxonomy (NCBI): domain Eukaryota; kingdom Metazoa; phylum Arthropoda; class Insecta; order Diptera; family Drosophilidae; genus Drosophila; species Drosophila austrosaltans. The sequence continues at coordinate 127,142 of JAWNOQ010000049.1, read as the reverse complement.
GGGAATTTTTGCAAAAATGTGAATCATTTCTAAATGATCGTAAAGATTACTTAAAAGATCAAGCTTACGTTTTTAGGATAAGAAACTAATTTCGTTTTATTTTTCCAATTGTTTGTTTTTGTTTTTTACATGCGGTATAGGAAAATGCACCAGTTAAAATAGATATTAAATAGAATGCATCCATATAACTAAGTATATGGCAATTGAATTCTTAAGTGTAAGTAATTATAGATCTGGCACAGAAAGGAAAGTTCATCCAACTATAATTTTGCATGTCAATTGACTGACATACGAAAATGTCGTAATCTCTTCGTTATAGAATAAATATGTATGTATTTGTAAATTATTGTTATTTGTTTATGCCGATGTAATTAATTCGTAATTCGTATGTTTGTATGTATATTTTTTTTTTTTCATGAAAATCTTGGTTGGCAGCATTGTGATTTTAAATGATTTACTCCTCCTCCTCCTCTTCTGTATACTCTTCGTAGCTGTCGCCACCGGTGGTGGAATCAGCAGCTGGCTCCTCAATGTTGGAGCTCAATTCAATGATGGGTTCTTGTTGGGGCTCATCGGATGGTGTCACTGGCTCCTCCACTAGGGGCTCTTCAGTTTTTTGGATCGCCTGCAGTTCCTGGGCTGCAATCTCTGCCTCTTGACGTGCAATTTCAGCCAATTCAGCTGCTTGACGAGCCAATTCCCCCTCGCGTTCCTCCTCGGCTTGCTTTTCGATTTCAGCCAAGCGGGCTAGTTCCTGCTCACGTTGACGCTGCTCCTCTTCTAGGCGAGCTTGTTCAGCTTTAAGAGCGGCTTCTTCTGCCAAACGTGCTTCTTCGGCCAGACGAGCTTCCTCCGCCACGCGGGCTTCCTCGGCTAAACGGGCTTCCTCTGCAAGACGAGCTTCCTCTGCCTTGCGGGCTTCCTCCGCTTGCTGAGCCTTCAGTTCCTCAGCCAGACGAGCTTCCTCCGCCAAACGGGCTTCTTCTGCAGCACGAGCTTCCTCTGCCTTACGGGCTTCCTCTGCTTGCTGAGCCTTCAGTTCTTCTGCCGCACGAGCTTCCTCTGCCAAACGGGCTTCCTCAGCAACTTGGGCCTTTAGGGCGGCTTCTTCTTGAGCCTTGGCCTGAGCCTGCTCAGCTTCCTGGCGTTTCGCTTCTGCTTCAGCTGCCAGGCGTGCCTTTTCGGCCTCCAATGCTCTTCTAAAAAGTAGAAAAATATTGTTATTTTTGCCATGATTTATTTATAAATTAATTATAATTATTATGACTCACTTTTCTTGGGCACGTTTGGCCTCATCAGCACGTTGGGCACGCTTCTTCTCCACATCTACCTCATCTATGGCTTCTTCGTTGACGGTCAGCAGACGTTCTTGGCGCAAACGTTGCTTCTCCTTGGACTCCAAATCGATGGCATCTTCCAATGGTCTGGGTGCAGAGAATTTTCTTGATGGACGATTGGGATCCAAATCGGCATCTGAAAGTCAAATCTTGTTATCACAAAACCTGCCTTGATTTAGTTTATATGATTAAATGACTATTCGAACCCCATTTTACACACAGTTAGAAACATTTGAATATATGACTCTTATAGTATATAATACTAATTAATAATAATACTTACTTTTATCCATGTTTGGAGAGATGGCTGCCTAAACACGAAGCACGGAAAACTTGCGGATAGAGTAGACGCCAATGGGGAGTATTGTAATTTTGGTGTTATCAATGCAAATTTTTTTTATGAGAATATATTGAAATATGTATGGGTTAGTGTGTGTGTGTTTATTTGTATGTGTGTGTGTGTCTGTGTATGTATGTATATCAAAATACAAAATCAGAGTTAATAAGTTAGACTAAGATCGATCGTTTTAAACTATACAAGATTTAATATACACATATATAAAGCTTTATACGCACACGTATTTCAGTATATATTGCCATGTGTGCGTATAGATCAGATGTTAACCATAAAACTGTCATATAATATATATAATTGATGTGTGTTTAATGTACATATATATGCATATATAGCCGCCAACCCGACATATTTGGATTAAGGCAATGATTGATTGCTTTAACGCAAATGTAGGTCAAGGCCATTTCAATATTCCATTTCTGTAAATTGTATGACCGTTATATCTTGTATTATTCTGCATATATATGTACACCGATTTCTACCAAACCCTCCTCCCCCTTCCCCCTCCCTCACACCACAATTAATGAAAGAGTTATTTATAGGGATTATTGGGAGTTTGTTCTGTTTACGTTATTTACAGTGTGTACATTAAGTTCATTTATTAATTGTTATGTGCATACATTTATTTCATACATTTCAAAAGAGACTCTCTCATATGGAGATATTATATACATATGTATACCATAAATGCCAAAAAAATTAATTTAAATATATATATTATATTGTATATAGTTAACCAAAACACAAAAAAATAATAACAATAATGTAATATATCGTCTTGAAATTTTTGTATGTTTTTTAATTTAAGAGAATTGCCAAAAAAAAAAAACCATACAAAAATTCATGGAAACATCATTATAACATACATATAGATTTCAGTTAGTTGCATGGATTTTCAAAAAAATACCTAAAACTGTTAGTATCACAAGTGAATTTCTGCAGATTTCTTTTTTTATTTTGTTTATATATTTTCGTCTGATTCTGTTCTGTATCTTTTTTTGGATTTGATTTGTTGATTCATGATTCATTGAGATTAGTTTTTTTTTTTTTTGAGAAAAAATTGTGTTAGTAGTAGCTTTTCAGAGTTTTGCAGATATCTTTCGTTCATCATGTGGATATCGGCTTAAGTTGTCTACCACGCAAAAAGAAAGTCTTTTTTTTTAATGTGTTTATATAGAAAAGAGAGAAGTGTATGTCCATACAAAAAATCAGGCATGTTATCATTTAGGCCTCAACTTCAACAGCTTCAACTGGAAAGAATCAATCAATCATAATAAAACGTATTACGTTAGTCAAATACAAATGAACGGAACTAAATGATGATGCAGCAACCAAATGCGTTAAGTTAATAATGCTATAAGTATGCAATATTGATTATGTTTGATCATTTTTTATTTTTTAGATACAAGTTGCGCATTTTGAATGTGAGTCTTTGCCATAGTGTGTCCATATCTACACCCTAAATCTATCTAAGTTAACTTTCTTTTATTTGCACCAAGTGAAAATCAATTTTAAATGGAGGCATGCTTAAGCAGTTGTAGAAGGTTTATAAGGGAAAACATTCCACTAAATATAATTTATTTTAATTATGAAATTTATTTTCAAAGCTAACACACAATAAGAAATATTTGCTATAATTTTGATTCAACCATCTTATTTTAAAAGTTTATCTTTTTAATCCTATAACCAGGATAATCAACAAACAATTTTTGTCTATGTAGAAATCTGAGTAAAGGAATCGTTGCTTAGAGTGTAAATGGGAACAGGATTTATATAAACTATAATATTATATTATTGAAGCCATGCTGTGACTTAGATATTTGATTTTAGGGATTTGCATGGATCTAGAAAACAACTTTGGATATAATATTTACACAGTTTCGAATAATATTAAAGCAAACTTTAGTTTTTCATTTCCTTACGCCACTAACCTGATTTTTTTTAAAGAGATTTTAAAAGCTTAAATTGGTTAAACTAAACTTATTGCTTGATTCGCATGGAATGAGTTTGATACTCTAACTGAAGTCCCTCTTTTATTTTTTTTTTTTACTATTTTGTGCAGATATTTTGGATTTGTAATGCAATTTCACATATGAACAGAAAGCAAATACAATGTTGATATATATATCTGTGGGCTATATACAGGTGGCATATATTTTAAGGATTGAGGAAAAAGAAAGATCTTAAGTACTTACCTTCCTGATGGGGAACATGGCTTTTCTTCTCAGTTTTCCATGTCGGATGTCTAAGGTACCAGGACAAGAGGTTAATATCAGTTCGAACTTTGTCCGAATCGTACATTGGGCTTCTAACATTATAAGCCTTATCACCACAAATCCTCACAGATGCAAGATGGCTTTTACCTTTTTTATAATATTCAAGAAATACGATTTAATAACCATTCATGCCATTAACTATCTCTCTTATAGTTCACCACAATTTATCACGTTATAGAGTAATACTATATAAAATTATATATATATATGTTTATGTAGAAGCATTTAGAGACAACTTACCAACATATTTTACAGCTGGTCTGGGATAATGAGAAATATTGTGAACTTCCTTGGCAATATGACGGACTGGATTTGTAACGCGAGCTACATAAGCATCCAGGGCCAATTGAGATGTTGGCTCATATGTGTATCTAAATTGGAAATATTTAAATAACAATTATTAAATTGATGATTAATAACTAGTATTAAGTAGATATAGAGGCGGGAAGCTTACCCTGTCACTGGAAATGGTGTACAACTGCGTGCACGGCGTACAACCGGAGTGTGCAAGTCCCGTATTAAGGATTGGGCACGATTACGAATCCTACCCGTTTCCTCAGCAAAGGTCTGTAAATTACATTTAACATTGTATAGAATGGCTTAATGGTTAACTAATGATCTTACGAATTGCTATATTCTAAAGTTCACTCTTCTTTTTTTTTGGTGTTTAACTTACGGTAAAGGGTTCGGTATTGAGGTAATTAGTTAGGGCCCTTGCGCCGTATCCAGGAGGCAATCTCTTCAAGTAAGAAGGTGTTACACGAACTGGAGATGTTGTGATCCTCAGTGGGGAAACCGAACGAGCATACACACGTGTAATTGTTGTTGGATTATAATGATACGATGGTGTGTACGTTGTATACGATGTTGGGATATAAGACGAAGTGTAATAGGACGATGGCAAATAGGTTGGGCTATAGTATGATGATGGCGTAGTGTAAGAGTACGATGAGGTTCTCTCCGGTGATGAAATCACTCTTGTTGTCGTACGGACAACACGAACAGGTGATGGCGAGTGAATCACACGTGAAATAACACGAGCCGGGGAGGTTACAACTCGAACTGGCGATGAAATAACACGTGATCCACTGACGATACGTCTTGGGTAGCTCGAATAACTCGAGTAGATTGGATAGCTCGTTTTATATACCTATTTTGCAATTGTTAACAAATTAAATTCACATACAATATGCAAATATGCATGAATTGTTAAGTTTTGAATGATACTATATAAAATGCAAAAGATAAGATGTGATGTAAGCCAATTAATGCATGAATAGATTAGATATAGAGAAAGAAAGTTGAAAAAAAGTATCCTAAAAATGGCTGCAAAAGCAAATGTTTCATGGTTTATGCTGTTATTTCAATAAGACATCAAAGCCAAAACTATTCTTTTAGTACTCTTCTATATTGCCTTTCTTTTTTATTATATCCACTTACAGATAGGAAATATATTCAATATGCATTACTTGATAGCAGGAATAAAGTCTCAAATACATTTTGTTTTTGTTTTCAAACAAAATTGTAATCTATTCTAACTCTTTTTTCTATATTTAACTAGATTTCTACAAAGTCTCACTTTCTTCTAACTTTAATTCATTTTGAATTGCATTTGAAAATAAGACTAATCTTTTAAATAATCTCAATGATAATAATAATCCAATTTGAATCAAAACTTGTTCTGGTGAATGGTTCTATATAATTTTTGTGTAAATTTAGATTGCAAAATGTTGGTTAACACAATTTAGACATTATTTAACCAAATGCTATTAGTCATGTTGTTGTTATTAATTCTGTTTCAGGGTCATTATTACAATTTTCATGGGGTTTCATGTAGTCTTACTAACCAAGCAGACACATCCAGAGGCAATGTTGTGATTGAGCAGTATGATAAATAGGAAAAGAGTTGAAGAACTAAAGAAAGATTGATGACAAGCAAATTGAATGATAATTGAAAACCAAATACTTACACGAGTAACCTTTTGAACCGATGGATACTGTAAAAAAAATGTGAACAATATTGAACATTTAAACGTAACTGCAACAAATTACAAACGATTGCCTTTAGTGTGATTTCTCTTCTATTTTGAATCCCAAATATTCCAATTTCAAAAGTGCAAATACATATATAACCCGCTTTTAGCTCTCTCTCATATGAATATCGTATCACGGTTCAGGTAATTTACATACAAGGTACTAAGGTAATGTTTTAATAAAGCAAAGTTTGTTTTTATTGTATCACAAATATGTTTCAATTATAACGCTCCATGGGGAAAAAAATAATTACACAAGTATATATAAATATGTATGTATGTAACATACATAAATATCTAAATCTGTTTCACAAAACAATTGGTTCATTAGTTTGATTAGTTAGTCAAGTGAGAACAATTCACATCATTTTGTAGATGAGCAGCGAATAATTTCATACATTCATTGTTAAGTAATTCATTTCAATAGAGTTACGATTATTAAGTGTTATATAAGGTTTAAGGTCTGGCTAGACAACACCAAGACATATCAATTTAGACATGATACGAGAAATGACGATATCTGGTACCGCCTGGCAAATTTCCAGAAGTGGTTGATGAATAGCTATAGCCACCGGGTCCAGCGCCAGTTGTGCTAGTCCGCTCTGTACTGTAGTTGTAGTTGCCACCTGGACCGCTACGGGATGTTTTCTCCACAGTTGATGAATAGGTCGAACGCTCTGGCCTAGATGAGTAGGGATTGCTCGAATCGTAGCTGCTCTTTTCAACCGATGACTTAGAGGTGTACGAGTAGTCCGAGGAGGCGCGGCTGCGATGTGAGCCGGGTCTGTCCGTGCACAGGTCTAAGCGTGGAGTCTATAAATTCCGATTTGTACATTTAGGTATAGAATTCGTTTACAAATCAAAAGCAAATCAACAAAAAGAATGTATTTTTGTATGTTTGTGGGTGTGTGTGTGTGTATGTTATGCAGCTATGAGAAACTAACCCGCTTGCTGTTCCATAGATAATAGATATATCTTCATATATATTTGCAATTGTTCAATGATATTAAAATATTTGTGTTTATTTTTTAATCCTAATCACTGGAAATTGAAACATGTTCGAATTTTTATTTTAAAAATTGTACTACGACGACTCTTACTAAACTTTTCTCGGCATAAAAGAAAACGTGTAAAATATGAACGATAGAGTTTCGGGGGAATCGGTTAGATACATACAGCTGTATATATAATTTACTTTTAACTTTTACAAATGCTTAGTGGGCTAACACTAAAATTTATAGATATTTTCGGTTCGTTGTTTTATCGGATCGGTTCGGACTTCGTTGTGTGATATTTCTCAGGTTAATTGTGCTGAATCTTATTCATTAATATGAATATTTAGTGACCATCGCGCCCGACTTTTCATTCCGATAGGTTTCTCGTCGCACCGGCAAACTTTCCGATGCAGCACGATGTAGGCGTGGCAATTCACTATCAAGACTATAACGTGAAGTCCTGGCAGCTGTATTGCCACCGGCCTCCACAGTATCGATATGCTGTCGCACCATACTCAGGATTCGGGTACGATTCTTGTCGCGAGTCGAGATGTACGGTTCAATGGGCTCATAGGCAATTTTATAATTTGGTTTAATTGCAGCCCGATTAATCGGATCAAGTATCGATCTTTTGCGCTGATCATGGTCTGGTCTGCGCCTTCCAAAAGCAGTCACTGGATCAGAGATGAGCGTTGGACGAGGCACGTACGGAACTTTCTCCCAGTCAATTGGTGTTCTATTGTTTGTTCTCTGCAATGCCCAGAATTCCACAGATTTGATGTTTTTTGTTTTGATTTAAATGTCACATGGGACAGAAAAGAATTGAAGGGGTGTGGAATTTGGAGGAGCACAAGCCATATGCTCATATGTATATACATATTTCATAGTAGTAATATAGTTAATAAGCCCGATCGCCGAAAGCAAATATTTACACAAGGGGATCTATTTATATATATATACAGCATTTACATATGTATACACAAGGTACAGAAAAAGGATTCAGGTTGAGATTGAGGCATATGGACAGCAATATACAGTAGCTAATTACCTACATACATACGAATGTAGTGTGGTTGTAAGTAATATGCAAAAAATTGGTGCTAGGACAAAACATTGTCTCATGCAATTGACAAGGACACTTAGATTAATATTGAAAAAGCTTAAATATATATATTAAAATATTAAGGTATATTCTTTGCTAGAAATATAACCGATTGTGGGTTAAGAAAGTGAAGAGAAATCTTAAAAAATTTGCTCATTTGGTAAAGTAATTGGGAAAACTGTGACTATTGATGGATAAAATGTCATGTCATCTTTGGATCTAAGTTTCATTTTATCTCTAAAACTAAGTTTTTCCAATGTTTTATATACTTCAGATATTTTGGTAACTATATAATTGATAAACTTTTTCAAAATTTCTAGGTGTAAATATGTAACTGAATCTAAAGCTAATAATTTGTCATTAATTTTCTTTAAAAAGTTTCAAAAATTGCATTATATTTTTCATTAATTACATACATACTATACGTATATATAAATATTTATATATATATATATAAACTAACATGCATACATATATAAATGTATACTTAATGTGTATGTATGTGTATGGTACATGGACATGTAAATGTGTATGAAAATACCTGCGGATATGTGATTACATAAATGCCTATACAGCTGTTTGTATATACAGATTAATAGATATATATACATATATATATACATGTATCTATATACATATACATTCTTGTGCTTGAACCAGACGCATTCGATATATATATATATATATATATACATATGTATATATACTTGAAATTTGTTGAAATGTTTATTTTAGCAACGTTTTTGATGAAAATATTGCTCGAACTTTTTCTTTTTTTCTCTTTCTTTTTTTTCATTTTCTTTCTGTTTTTGTTGCTATTGCTGGTTTTTTTTTTTCTCCTATGGTTTTTGGCTCATTTTAATGTATTATGGAAATCGGAAAGATATTTTTAGGTCTGGGCAAATAGCAAAATGCGCGCGCAGCTTGTATTACAGAATTCTAAACAGCAAAAACCGAATCGGCAAAACAAAAACAAATAACTGAACAAACAGAAAAAAAAGGAAAACATTTTTGTTGCTGTTTTCTAAATTCCATTGGGAACATCTTTGGGCTATCTTTCATCATGATTATTCGAAATTAATTTTGAAAAATTTGGAATTTGACTTTATGCAAAAAAAAAAAAGATAGCAAAAGAAAATGTTTGAGTTTTCTCTTATATATAGAGATGAAAATGTATGATACACAAATGTATATATATGTATATATATGATCTAAACATAGTTGAGGGATGAGCACAGATGAGTGTCCCAGTATCTTAATCTCATTTCTTTTTTTTGGCAAAATTATGAAAAATAATAAAATTGTTCTAACCTTGGAACAGTTTAGCGGGAGTCTCATACCTATTTTGCATACTTATACATAGTTACATATAAACATGTAAAAAGTGATATATTTTCTCTTTACACACAAATACATAGACAAACAAACACACACACACACACTGAGACAAAAGTTAGATACATAAATCGTTGTGTATATGAGTAATGCTGAAAATGAATTAGTTTCACATACAAGAAAAAAAAAGAGTACTTATACACATTATACTGTACACACACAAACACACACACACACACAGATCTATAAGTATATCCTATATATACCAAATTCTATAGATCGTAGTATACTAATATTTCTGATTAATTGTATGTTTAGGTACTAATTACATTTTACAGGATACGGAAACGGATACGATATTCATATTTGGTTTACGCTTTTTCTTTTTGTTGCATTCAAACGTGTTTCAATTTCTTATTGATCATGTATGTATATATAAAATACATCCAATTATCTGTTGTGCACAGCAAGTGGGATAATACAAGCGCCTAGGTATTTTTTTTTTAAATTAAATTAAGGTAACAAAAACTGCTTTGATAATCTGTCAAATTTATTTGCACAAAGAATCGAAAGTTTAGGCTTTTCAATATTTCACAAATTCAAACACTTTTTAAAATTATATAGCAAATAAATTTCACAGATTTCAATTGGAGGAAACCACACTACCGTATGTCAAAAAGCTTTATATATTTTTTTTTTTGGATTTTTGTATTCGAATTTTTATGGAAATTTGATTTGACTTACCGTCACGGCATATGATGTAGTCACCGGCCTGGAGCTGTAGGTTCTGCGAGTTGTAAATCCACTTTCGTAAACCATTTTGTAAGCGTTTGAAAATTAAACAATTTCTTTTTTGAATTGAATAAAAATTTAATCACTGTGTCGTTTTGATTCGAATTGATCGTCGATGCGTGTCTGTGTTGTTCACTTGGCGCCCGTTCGAGTTGTTCTGCCTGAGAACGGTATGAAACAGTTGCTTATAATATTTTCATTTTCAAAAAAAACAAATTTTCAGCAGCCTTCAGTAGAAGATCTCTTGCCCTCTTCTCACACTTTCTTTTTCTCTCTTTCTCTCTATCTCTCTCTCTTTTTTTTCATATAATCTCCCAAAATAACTTATTTTTGGAATAAGAAGAAAAAAAACATTGACATCTCTCAGAGCAAAGAGCGCGTAATTTCTTTTTACACAAAATTTAACAATTTTCACATTGGCAAATGTTCGAGAACAGAATCTATATCTTTATATATATACATGTATAATATCTATTGTATATTTTGGTGTGTGTGTTTGTACTTTATATAGCTAACATGTAAAAGCTAAAAATTATTAAAAAGTCATAACAAATTTATTATAGATAAATTCATTTTTTTTATATTAAACTTGACAATTTCTTGTGTTTATTTTGAAAGTATTTTCAATCAAAAAATGTCAAGAGAGATTTTCTTAACAATTTTCTTTTATTCTCTATGGGATCCAGTGAAATATTAAGAATCACTCTAATCCTGTTTTAAGCATCAAAATTTGACCGTGAAGAGTCTAGAGAACATAAAATATCAAAACTATTTCTATATATTAGTTAGTATAAACATAATAAGTTAATATATTTTACAATATCTGTTTATATATAAGTAAAAACTTTTGTTTTTCTTTATTGAAATATCCATGGCGAGAAGTGACATTAACCTTAATGAATGGCAATGAATAACATATCATGATTTCAAGGCTGACAACAAAATTTTTGGCTAATATATAGAATTTGTTACATACGAGTAGACATATATATATACACTTTCATATATATATTCTTGGCATTCAAACAATTATCATAAAATATATATCGTTATATATATATTTGTCTATTAAGTTGAGAGACAATTTAAAATCATCTGAGATATATATATCACTCAGCAGAAGAGTACCTTGATATATTATAGGAAATTCAATAACTTGGAACAACTTATAAAGGATTCCATTAGGTTTTTACTTTTCAAATTAGTCGTGGAATACAAGTTGGAGATGAATGCGAATGTAACGCATAGCTTGCTTTAAGATTCAGCGACTTAATATGGACAATTATGGATAATAGATTTCCTAGTTTAATGATCAAAGAAATGTATCCGAAAATTTTATGAAATGTACAGAGAAATTTTAAAAAAAGAGAGAACTCTACTACTTCAGGTACATGATACACAACATTCAAATGGGGCACAACCAGGTGTGCAGGGTCTGCAGACTTCAGCGGGTTGTGCACAGGGACGACACGGAACGCTATAAAAGGGATTATGAATATAGAATTGGTAAAACAAAGAAAATTTGGAGAATTATATCATTACCATCTGGAAAGCAGATCACGCTGCTCCAATTGGGCTCGAAGGACATCACAAGGCCGAACTTCATCGCAGCGACTAGGTCGGAGATATTTTCGAAAATCATTTCTACTCGAACCTTGATCCTGAGTGCTTTTCGGTCCTTTGACATCATATCTCCCACGGGATCTACTATCTGTTCGCTTGCCTTTCCTTTTAATGCTACCATCACTTGATGCTCTTCTTGCACCTTCAGATTTGGATCTGCGTTTGCGTTTTCCCGGGGAATGTTCCCGATCAAAATCATTTTCCTTCTTGCCTTTGCCTTGGTTAGTGGAACTATCTGTGCCCGCCTTGCCCTTACCAGCAGATTTACTTTTAGACTTGTCATCGCCGCCTTTCCTTGCTGCATCCTTATCATCTTTTTTGGATTTTCCCTTATCTTTGCCATCAAGATTCTCATTCGGTTTTGCATTGTCTTGGCCTCCCGTTTTGCCACCTTTTTTATTTCTGTTAGTTTTCATGTCATAACCACTGGACTTTTCTTCGATTTCTCCGAAACGGTCAGATTTGCTTTGTCGCGATCCTTTTCCCTTTCCGGAATCTTTTGGTCCTTTATCTGCCCCATCTGATTTTTTATTTTTCTGTTCATCCTTTTTCGATTTCGCAGCCGAATCTGCTTCACCTGGCGAGCTCTTTTTATCTTTTCCCTTATCCTTGCTTTTATCGCTATCGGCTTCAGCCTGCTTTTTCTTAGATTTTCCTTTATCTTTGTCATCGCCAGCGTCTTTCGCATTTTTCTCAGATGATCCTCGTTTGTTTTTAGATTTTCCATTTTCATCGCGATCTTTCTTTTTATCCGATTTACCTGTATCATCGCGATCTTTCTTTTTATCCCATTTACCTGTATCATCGCGATCTTTCTTTTTATCCCATTTACCCGTATCATCGTGATCTTTCTTTTTATCCGATTTACCTGTATCATCGTGATCTTTCTTTTTATCCGATTTACCTGTATCATCGCGATCTTTCTTTTTATCCGATTTACCTGTATCATCGCGATCTTTCTTTTTATCCGATTTACCCATATCATCGTGATCTTTCTTTTTATCCGATTTACCTGTATCATCGTGATCTTTCTTTTTATCCGATTTACGTGCATCATCGCGATCTTTCTTTTTATCTGATTTGGCCTTATCCTCACCAGTTTCCTTGTCCCCTGATTTTTCGGCTGATCCTCGTTTATTTTTAGATTTTCGATCATCTTCGTTATCTTTCTTTTTATCTGAATCCTGTTTTCTTTTAGATTTCCTATCGTCATCGCGATCTTTCTTTTTATCGGATGAATCTCGCTTACCCTTTGATTTGCCCTTACCCTTGTCATCGCCATCAGCACCATCATCTTTCCCACCAGCGCCGCCTTTCTTTCCACCTGATTTGCCCTTATCATCGTCAGTCGTGTTCGCTCCTCCTTTCTTTCCATCCGATTTCCGCTTATCATTTTCAGCTTTTTCAGATTTACTTTTGGATCTCTTAGATTTGTCTTTATCATCGCCATCACCGCCGTGATCTTTCTTTTTATCAGATTTATCTTTGTCATCTCCAGTATCCTTTTTGGGCTGCTCCTTTTTGTCATCATCAGCGCCATCTTTTGGTTTTTTGGATTTCCTTGAAGAATCTTTTTTTGCATCATCTTCATCCTTACCGGGCTTTTTTTTGGATTTTCTCAAAGAGTCATCTTTATCATCATCGGGAACATCCTTTTCCTTTCGCTGTTTTTTGGATGGTCGTTTCTTATCAGAGTCCCCTTTTTTATTACTATCATCAGTGTCTTTCTTTTTTGGCTTTTTTGAAGATTCATTATCATCTCCACGATCCCTTTTATCCTTTGGAGTTTCGCGTTCTTTAGCCTTACCTTTTGCCCCTTTTCCAATATCCTTTCCATCGCCGCGTTCCCACGGAAACCGTTTTCTTTCCCCCTCCGACCTCTTCTCAAATTCCTTTCGTTCTTTTCTTTTATAGCTTTCGCATTCATCAAAGGTATCTGAAAAGTAGAAACTTTTCAGTAACTCAATAAAAGTTGTTATTATTACTGCTGATTAATTACCCGATCGAACTGGTCGAGGATTCGTACTATTGCCTCCTTCAAAGATAGTGTATTTCTCTCGACATTGTTGACGATTATAGCTCTTAATTATTTTGTGGCATATCCTTTTAAGCAACCCATAGGTGTGATCGTTAAGTAAAGTACCTTGGCAACAGCGATGACAACAGTATGGATTACATCTATTTCGATTTTCATTGCAAAATATTGTAGTTGAACTTGACGAACTGGTCACAAGGACAATAAAAGGATCTATTAACACATTGTAAAAATATTATTATTGTTCAAATTATATACATACCCGGATGGTGAATCGCAACAAATGTGCTCTAAGTTAATTACCATATTCTGCGAATTTTCATTTTTTTGTTATAGTGTTAAATTTAAAATCTAAATTTTGTATGACAATAAAAGTGACTGTAAACACATCGATTCTCGATCAGACAATAGAAAAGTAAATGTTATACAAAATATGAACAAAAAAAGTATCTTAACTAATTAACACATATATTTGTATATATAGAAAATGTATTTAAAGTAAGTTTCAATGCAAAATTTATTATTTACAATTAAAGGAACTTGCAAAGCGCAAAAGTCAGTGACTTAATACCAGAAATTACTTGGTCGGATGATCCCTTTGATGACATGAGAGTTACGCAGACAAAGCCATTTCCATGTGTTGCCGATTTCAATAGAAACATAACTATATATATAACCATATATATACTTACTTACAGTGACGAGCATTTTGCAAGTTATTTGTCTTGCCTCGAGTTACCCGTAACTCTATGTCTAGCATTATGTTGTTGCGATAATTTTGTTAAATAATTGAGTATGACTTGAAAATTGCGCATTGAGGGTTTACCAACACACAGCACACAACATTTTACAAACATAATGAAGTATATATAGTATATATATAATACATAAGTAATATGCATGCACACCTCTTCTTTTTTTCCCTCTTCGTACGCGTGCTCATTCGTTTTGGTAGAATGATTTCTTTTCCTCGCCTTTTCCTTAAATGCTTCATAGGCGACATTCAACTGCGAAAGTAACTGGCTTGACAGTTTGTAATTTGAACAAATTGCTGAAATTTTTAACCAACGCATGGAACACATTTCAGTTTCTTTCAATGCATATAAATATGAGAGTGTATCTATTTTACATTGTTAGTCTTGAGACAACTTTACTTACTACAACAATTTGTGACAAAGTGTACGAAATTGAAAAGTGCGGACTATAAACTCTAAAGGATTATTACATCAGAAAAAAAAACATGGATATGTCAAACCGAATCCTTATACAAACTCTTGGCATGATTTTGCTTATAAGTGTTGCACGAGCTATTCCCAAATATGAAGATAATTCAAAGTGAGTTTTGAAAGTTTCTAAATAAAATAAAATAAAAGTTTCTTTTTATAAAAGATTATAACTATTTCTAACAGTAATTTATATGTAAATTATTTAAAATATC
The DNA here is from genome assembly GCA_035045865.1 of Drosophila austrosaltans. Lineage (NCBI taxonomy): Eukaryota > Metazoa > Arthropoda > Insecta > Diptera > Drosophilidae > Drosophila > Drosophila austrosaltans. The sequence goes on along the minus strand of JAWNOQ010000049.1, from coordinate 111,821 downwards.
TAATAATGTTAAAAACTGATGACTTCCTGTTGATTTTTGCACAACATGTCGTATGAGTAATGCAAATATTTGCCTGCGTTTACTTCCACATAATAAACTATAACTTATTTTTCATTTCACCAACTGCATTTTATAGATCTTATGGTGAAAAACCGCAATGGAATCGCCCATACTATAATGAAAATAAAACTCAACTTCAGGAACCGCAGGTGGCTTCAACAAAAGACAGACTTGAACGTCTTGGCTACACAACTGGCTATGGAAGCCTAAATGTTAGTACAAATCACATCGTTCCTTCTAATAAGAAACAACTATAATAATTATTTCAAGGGTTATCCGGGTGGCACTGGACTATCGGCATATAATCCCATTAAATTGGATCTTGGAGGAGTTGTCCTGGGCACACTTGTTGGCATAGGCGCTATTATTTTGATACCAAAAATTTTATCAGCCTTTCATGGTGGCTATGGCGGATATGGACGAAGTAAGTTGTTGTTGTTGTTGGTTGGTTTGTTTAAATTTCTCAAATTCCTCAATGCTGTGATGATGCAGGTGAAAACGATGATCTGACGTCACTGAGCAGCATGATTAACAAAATTGACGATGTGCTGGGACAGAATAACATTGACTCTACCAGCTGTATGCAGCGAGCTGTTTGTGGATATGTACGTTCAACCGAGTACAATATGAAGGCCGGCTCTTCCGACCAAATGGATGAATTCATTCACATGTTGTCCGAGTAAGTAAAACTATTTTTGTTTTTGTTTACATTTCGATTTTAGGTGAAACATCATTCTAAATATAAATTGCTTATAATCACAATTAGGTTCATTCGCGTTGATGAAAATATGAAAGCTAATTATAGAATATAAAAAAAAGAAAGAAAATAACACCAAACGAACAAAGTATTCGCATTGACATCGCACAGAATATATGTATATACATCATTATGTACATATATTTATCTAGGTATTTATGTACAAGTCTCTTACACAAACAAATTCATGAGGTTCAATGCTATTCATATCCACTTTTATGACGAGTCCGATTCATTGTCGTCTAAAGCCACAAAACGAAACAAACAGATTTAATTTATTGTAAGAATTCATAAAAATAGACACTCTTGAAACAAGGGTATATTGATTTCAGGAATAGGATAGTAAACAATATATTTGCTGCAAATTATTTGCACCAAAAATTTACACCAATTTGAAATAACTAATAACTGGCTTTAGAGTTTGTCATTATTCATTGCATTTTTATGGTATTGAATTTTTCAGAAATGCCTTAGTTGACTATCTATTAGATGGAACGGCAATAAAAGAGGCATTGGAACACGGCAAACGAACCGATGATAGAGCCTGTGATGAAGTCTATTCCACTTGCCCCTTGGACAGCAAATCGGCTACAAATATTTTAATGAAACTATTGCCTAAAAAGCAATCAAAAAACAAATCGCCGGGTGCCTAAAGACGACATTTCCAGGAATATATTTTTATTGCTCTTTAAAAAGCACTAAAAAGATCTGTGCATAATAGTTTCTCTTTTTATTGCCAGTGCAAAAGTTTGTATTACAAAATGTTATTCAATATTTAAAAAAAAAAAAAACCAAACATAAATAAATTCAAAACCAGTAACAGTGATATTACTATCTTTATTTAGCAAAGTGAACAATTCTATAACTACATAGAGAGGTGTGTGTTTGAGTGTTTTGTTTATAATCTTTTCAAACTAAATCACTTTGATTGCATTCTGCCATCATCGTTTGCAATTGTTTTTCCTGCTCTTCAATAATTGGTAGCCAATGGTCAGAGGGAAATGTGCAAGTGTTTGGCTTAAAGTTGGAAAGTTTATTAAAATTGTTAAGAACAATTTGCCTATTTGATTTTTTCTCATGCATTATTCTTTCTAGTTTATCAACTAGATTATTTGACTCTTTTATTAGATCATCGATCGATTGCAATAGAGCATACCAATCTATTCTTTGGGAGCCAATTAGAGAATTACCCTTTAAACGGAAAGGAAATGGTACAAAACTACGCCAGGGCTTATAAGGTTCAATTGTATAGGGTATAAAGTGTCGTTTGGACTCCATTTCAATTGCATCATCTTCAAAGTGCCATGAAGAAATTGTGGGACATAGAGCTGTATTGTTTATAGGACAACTGATTTCGTTATCATCTTCTTTGTCATATATCTTTCTTATTTTAGCAATTTGATCAGCTACTCGTTTTTCCACATCAGATAATAGAGCATTACCCTCATCATCGACATCAGATATATAGGTATTTACTATATCATTTTGAGCCCTCGGTAAAAGTGTTTGCGTTGACCTTGTCGCAGTGGGTACCGTGTCCGTCATTTGTGACATGGAATAGGTCAATACATCTGCAAAAAGAATACTTAGCTAAGATTTATAGCTTTATGATAAGCTAGATATACTTACATTGCTGGTAGCCATCCTTTTTCTTTGAATATTGACCGTCTGTTAAAATTCCAATATCCTTATACAAAATCAAATCAATCTGAGCACCCAGGCTAACTTCTTTCATCAATTTCGTAGGCACAAAATCAGTTTGAAGTGCCACATTGACTTTGCCAGCTCGTAGACGTCTTAGTTTAAAAAAAAAAAACAGAATGTAAAGGGAAACAGTATAGAATTATTTTAGTTGGGAGTCTTATGTCACCTTGAGGCATCCAAAAGTTTGGCGCGAAGCAAAGCACTCTTATCCGGTTTTGGAAGAGTTGAAACACTAACTGCGCGCCATGGAGGTCGCTTTGCTTCATTTTCCTTCTCCTTTTCTGCGGCCAATTCCTTCATACGTTTCCAGCTTTTTTTTGCCCTATATTAAAACAAAGATATTAATATATTTTAGATTTAATTATTTCATTATTGGTATTCTTCTTTTTCACCTGCTTAAGGCTACACTGCGATTGTGCAATGCAATAGCCGTTTGTGGGTCCTCCACACTTTGCGTCTCGCTGCTTTCTGACGATGTTGCACTGTTGTTAGTGCTGGCGGTTGCCTGCAACTTACTCATGTTACCAAATCGCGTTTTATTTTTACCTTTTTTTTTCTTCGAACTTTAAACGTGTGTTGGTATGGGAGTTTGGTAAATGAAAAACTTTATCCTCTGTCAATATATCGATGCATAAACAATTTAGGACATCCATGTTGCCATGGTATCCCCCAAATAAAAAAGAACACGGTGGCGCATTAATGACTTAATTTCAATTCAAATCTGTGTTTGCAGTCATTTAAGTCCGCTACTGGTTGAAAATTCGAAGAGCTGATAGAAAAACTGCAATAGGACAAACTGCACATTTATATACACATAAGTATATAAACTTACCCAAGTAATATAAATATTATATAGCATGCTTTTAGGCGCTCAATTACATGTCTAACAAAATGGTGGATGCCATTTTACCCATCCTCCATTACGCTATTTGAGCTCGTTGACCCTTTTGTTTTAATTCCTATGGCATTAATGTTCTGTTGTTCTTTTCTGATGTTCAATTTTGCTTTAAGATCCAAGATTTTATTTGTATCATTTACAAATCTAATTTTTAACCAACAGTTTAATACTTAAACTAAAACATGTAATAACTTTTGAAAAAATTACTTTATTGCTCTTAAGAGTTGTGATAAAATGCATTTAGAATGCGAATCGTGTCGCTGTTGTAACCTTCTAAATGTGGTTTACCAGCTTGGTAACCACATTCCGCAAACAGATCAATACTCTGTCTATGGAACCAATAGTTTTTCGTGGTGTTGCTGGAGTTTAGATCAAGGGTATTCAGCTGGAATATGCCAAAGTGAAAGGTGCGTCCGTCGGTTTGAATGGATTGCACTACAACAGGCCTTGAAAGCGAACCAGCTGTGGTATTACCGTCCAGTTGCTTGGCACGTGCTACGGCAACAGCAAAGGCCTTGATCAAAGTTCTAGCTTGAAATTGGGTTGCTGTCACTTCAGAGCCATGTAAATTTTTGGTTAAGGTCTTATCAAAGTAACCAAAAAGTGTATGAGGATGCGAACAATTTATATCTGGTCGGAATGCTAGAAACAAATCAATGCGTAATTATATATATATATAATAAAATATTAATGTTACTTACGGTAGAAATTATCCTCAGTGTAAATATGACATTTTGGTATAGAAATTGTGTATTTCATTGGATAAAGATCTGGTATGTCTCCCTCAAATTTGCCCTTAATAGTACTTAAAGGACGTGTGGAACAAATCAATTTATCTGCTACGGTGCTAAATCCAAGTATATCACCATCTTTGTTTATCGTAGTTTTAAAGCCAGCATTGTCGACCAGCTTGCGGCGTACCGCCACAGAACGACCTGCCAATTTCTCGATTTCAAATAGCAATTTGTTCAACAAAAGCCGACTGGAAGAAAAAACAAAAGTTAACTAGTAGCCAAATATTGACAAATAATTGCAATCTTACCTGCGTCTTTCTTGGGAAATTCCGTAAGATCGTGGCAGATTAAAAGCCGGTCGATCGATTAGCTTAACTTTGGGCAATTTTACTTGCTGCGCGTCGAGCACATGCGATGCCAAAATAGCATGACGGACATTCTTGTCAAGGACACTGGGTAACTGCTGGTTTTGTATGGCTTCGTCGATATGCTGTGGAAAACTTTGGATCTCTATCGAATTTGTTAACACCTGAGCCTGGGGCAAACCACCCAGCAACACATTGTTATCGGCGTACAAGTGGCAGGCGTTGGAATGCCAATTGGGATGAGTGTGATCCTCTAGAATTGGTCTTAAGGCCGTCCCGACAATATTTACCCTGTAGGAATAATAAATTGTTTAATGTTAGATTTATCGGCTGCACAAAATACTCACAATTCTGGTTTGCGTTTGGGTTCCAATACCTCTTCTGGAGATCTCACTTGCACTCCAAATTTTAGTAGCTCAGCAGCAGCACCAGTTTCACGAGGCACACGCCTGCCCTGCACCAGCCAATGCTTCTTGAAATGCCAGCCGATATGTTGGGCGTACAATTTGTTTGTCAGACGCATTTTATTAATATTTTTTTATTAATAACTTATGAAAAAAAGGTTATGCTTTATGTTATAAAATGCGATCAGCCTGACCGATGTTGACCAAAACAAAAATCTTAAAAAAAAAAATACCAAAATACTTCACAACGAAAATACAAACGTTTTGGTATTTGCGCCGGCTTAAGAATTACTTAAACATAAATAAATATCGATGAAACTATCGATCTTTAAAGGGTTATATTTTTGCCGATCAGATATAAATTAACACTAAACAATTAAAAAAAAATCCGAAATTCTTGAAATCAGGGTTCACCGAAAGCCCACACTTGGATTTTAGAACACCGATAGTCGCCTTGTTACATCGTTTTCAAACAAAACGGTTAAGGCATCGATGCATCGATACTGCCATCGATGTTTTTTCCATCTCTACTATTCAATCGAAAAGCAGAAATTTTTTGTTAAATAATTGGCTGTTTTTTTAAATAGTCAAATTTTATTATAAATTTATAGATCTAACTCATTGGTAAGCAACTGTTTACAGCCACTGTAGAGGGTAAAATGCTCCATCATCAATTATATGAACTCTGTACACTTACATACTTTCTTTTTTACATGCCACCTGCAGAAATCACCAATCATGCCAAGGTACCGCGAATGGGACTTGCAATGCAAAGTGTATGTTGGGAACTTGGGATCCTCAGCATCAAAATATGAGATAGAAAATGCTTTTAGTAAATATGGACCATTGCGAAATGTGTGGGTGGCGCGCAATCCTCCTGGTTTTGCATTCGTTGAATTCGAAGATAGGCGTGACGCGGAGGATGCAACTCGCGCCCTTGACGGCACTAGGTGCGTAAGCTAGATTCACCAAACCATGCGTTATAGCTTTCATATATGTAGCTTTTTCATTATCCCCTTAGTTTGTTATTTTACGTGTATTCTGTAATGATTTTGTGTACATTTTTTAACAGGTGCTGTGGAACACGTATTCGTGTGGAGATGTCTTCCGGAAGATCGCGTGAACGAAGCCGTCGTGGTGCCCCAGATAGTGGTGGAACTCGTAGCGGAACTGGACGGCACAGGTAATTTTTGTCAAAAAGTTTATTTAATATTGAAGAGACTGGATCGCTAAGATGTTTTGAATTGCCATGGCCACAAAGAAACAAAGTTTTGTTTACATAAATCTAATGAAATATTCGATTAGCTTGTCATAAGTTTGTAAAAAAGAAAAACTCATCGCGTACAATCAGAGGCTTAGATAATTTTCGTATAAACGTTGTGTTCTTGTTAAACGAGAGTTATCGACATTTTTACAGAACTTCTACTACTACTCTACTGCTACCTCTTCCTTCTACAACAAGAACAACAACAACAACAGCAACATCTTCACGATTCACAGCTACTGCTCCTCCTCCGTCGCAATCTGCACAGCCAAAGCCATCAGCAGGGTTAACAGCAAGTTTTTCAACTATAAAACAACTAATAACAATGCTCCTCTGCACCCCGGCACTCCAGATGTTTCGTTTAGAATTGCTAATCAGAGAACCGGCAATGCAATCCCCATCATCATCACCGCACACAACGCAACAATCACATATCACACCAAACCACAAACAGCGTAAAACCAATATGCATATACTCTGCATGACCTATATTCTCCCTCAACAAATATTTAAACCGTCCAACGTAAATGCATATATCAAAAAATTATGCAACCTAAACGAGATTTGGTTTTTAAAAACGATTTAATTTATTAATGTGTCTCTGCATGAAAATGCCAACTTGAGTGCGTATCAATCGCATTGGAATTTCGTTTTCCCAACCAAAAAAAAAAAAAAAAAACGGGTTCATCGCAAAAGGTATAAACGTATATCGACGAGGAAATTTGCATACATATATACATAGAGTAAATAGGTAATGATGTTGCTTGTTTGTATTCGCCTTATATTCCCCAGTTTTGTCAGTTTGATTATGATTTTTGCTTTAATAATATTATATAATTTGGATTATTCCGCTGAACTGTACCATATAACATCATCAACAAATCATCATCCTCAACGTCTGCCGAATTGGAACAGCCACATCTACAACAAGTACCTGACCTCCTTTCCACATCTTAGTGCGATCTCCCTACCAACTTCACTCCTCTACTCTGCTCTGCTCAACTCAATTCAGCAACCTATCAACTACAACGCACAATTTGGGTGCCTTCAGAACTTCCACATCTAAACGTACACTGTATGGTATTTAGTTAATCATTTTGTATACATACATATTCCGTTTGACAGCCGCTAATAGATATCGTTGCTTACTATTATTAGGTTACCATGTATTAAGATTTGTAACACGACCATTTGTAATCAATTTTTGTCCTTATCTATCAATGATTTATTTTCAGATCTCGTTCACCGCGCCGTTCCCGAACGCCTCGCAGTCGCAGTTTCTCTCGCGATCGACGCAGCCACTCTGATTCTCGCGATCGCCATTAGGAGCACAAAGGACGCTTTGTGTAGCATCAACCTTTTTTAATATCAATAAGTTTTTTCCCCTTCTTAAAAACCCCCCAATGAGTTTTTTCCACAGTTTATAAATTCGGTTTCATTCGTGTCCGATATATATTATATCATACAACGGTAAACGTTTTAACTGAAAATTCCTCGTACATGAATAAAAACAATAATCCATATGTTCACAATAAGACTGTTCGTTTTGCTGACAATCTATACTACTGGATTAGCATTCATGGAACTTATAGTTATAACCAGCATTTTATATACCGAGTGAAATAAAAAAAAAAAAAGATGTTTCTAAGAATAAACTGTACTTTTAACAGCAACATTTAAACAAATTAATTCTTTTTAAATTACAATGTTAAACAGAACATTAGGCTTTGCAAGTTCAACTCCATAAGGTTTTGCTAATTGTATTTTTGTTTTTAGAAAAGAATCGTTATTATTTCCAGCAAGATGATGTGCTTGGCGCACATTTTATTTATGTGAGATTTGTCGAGCTACTGTACAATATTCTTAGAAAGTATTCTCGAATAATAATTTAAACAGGCGCACAAGTGTAAAAATATTATTATGTATACTAACAAAAGGTACACTTTAAACTTAGTATAAAAAACGCAACACAAATTCGTTGCACATTTCGCACTGGAATATACCTTACATCTAAGTCAATATGTTCTTCAATTTTGAAGAAGGCTCAAAGCCCAAATGGTAAGACCTAACGCATGCGGTATGTGTTTGTTTCATGAACATCGGATAGCTCGCCCTTGAAACTGATATCAATTACAAAGTCCAAATCCCGATTGTTACGTTCATTGGGTTTCATTTGGAACGTTCCTGTTATTTCCTCATTCTTTTTGGCAGTCAAATGGTCATCCAAATAAAATACTGTCTGCTTCCAGTGTGTATATGTGGAGTCGGGAGACGTACTGAAGCCAAGTCGCTTGTGACATTTTGTAAACTCAATATTAAAATACGTGACCAATGCTTGAACGAAGTCATTACGCTTAATGGTCAGATTGAATTTGGATGCAAAATTCAGATCTGACTTCTGGACTGTGTACAGGTCAACCTCCTTTACCATACATGCTGTAGATACAACCTGCTTTGGATCCACAACATCAACGAGTGGTTCGGTAACGGCTACTTTGCGTATACAACTCATGTCAAAGCCATACACATCATCCCACCAGTTAATCTTTTCGTCCTTATATTGCCGATCTTCAATGGCAGTGATATAGAGTGTTCCTCTATCTGGGAACATCATGCCATTGGGCTTGAGCCATTTGTCTCGCGCATACAGCACAGTATCTAACATAGACTCGTAGAAAAGACAGTACCTGAAATGATTAACATAGGGTAATAGAAGCATCATCCGCAGAAAAATCTTAAAACATACCCCATCCACTCTGAAATTATAATGTCGACCTTCTCAATTCCATTGGGCAATTCGACTTCTTCAATCTTTCCCTTCACGACCTGAATCACATTTTCCAAATTATTATCTTTGACTACCTGACGCGCGAACTCAATAATGTTTGAACAATCGACGGCAAAAACTTGTGCTGCACCCGCTTTGGCGGCAAACATGGAAAGTATTCCAGTCCCACAGCCAACATCCAGGACAGTCTAAAACAAATATTTTTTTAGGAACGAAAATACAAACAAGTTGCGTAAAAGTGTCTTACCTTGCCCTGGAACAAATGCTTATTATGGTACATGGCGTTGCGGTAAGTAACAGTCCGCACCTCGTCCTTAAGCATCTCCTCGTGAATACCAAAATGTGCATAAGAGTCAAAGTAATAATCTCTCGAAGTCATTTCATCTGCATTGGAGCCTGCGCCGTCGGCACGCGGAGATGCTACAGAGCCAGCTCCAACTCCAGCGTTGGTGCTCTTCGTTAACTTCTTTAGCACATTGTTCGCATTGGGTGGGTGACCGGCAGCGACACCGGAAGCATCCTCAGTACATGACTCCATTGATACATCTATGTTAGACTGTAAAAAGAGCTGTGGTTATGCTGACCACATGCTGAAATAGTCTTCTTACCATTATTTCAGTTTTTGCTTTGTCTGTATAGTGTGAAAAAATATGGCAGCGATCGAATAGTCGTCGAAATTCCTGGTCTGCGTCTGCCTTCTTTTCCCTCCCAAACACGCGGACAGTGTGACCCACCAAGACATACACCGATTAAAAATACCAAATACGATGAACACGCGAAACGTAGTTCAGTGTTGTAAATAACATATGTACTTGTAGCAGCAAGTATCGGTAAGTTGCTAAGAAATAACTCATTGTTGCTTTGAAATCATAGTAAAATCGTTAATGATTTGAAAAAACCCCAAACAATTGAAGCTGAATGTACTTGTCAGATTTGTTTTATTTCAAATTAAAATAATTGAAGTCCTAAGGGCTACATTGTGGTACTCATTGGATTCGTTTGCTATTCCCAAACGGTCACTCTTAAATTTTGGCGGCAAAATCTGCTTACATTTACGCATACATTTCCGAGTCCGAATTTTGTCTAGCATTTGTAGCTGTTTAACTTGCGAAAAAAGTATTTTAAAGAAAGTGATACATAATGGAAGGCTTTGACGACGCTGGCGTATTTTTCTCTGATAACTTTGGCAATGATAATCAGCCCGATGGGGCCCAGATTAACTTGCAGGCCGTAAAGAAGAAGTATAAGGAATTCATCCGAACTTTCAACGAGGACAATTTCTATTACAAATACAGGTACGCTATATTCAATTTTTAATATAAAATCTTACCTTCTAATGTGTATTTGTTTTTCCAGGGATACTTTAAAGCGCAACTATCTCAATGGTCGTTATTTCCTCGAAATTGAGATGGAGGATTTGGTGGGCTTTGATGAGGCTTTGGCCGATAAGCTAAACAAGCAGCCGACAGAACATTTGCAGATTTTTGAAGAGGCGGCCCGTGAAGTGGCTGATGAAATAACAGCACCTCGTCCCGAGCATGAGGAGCATATGCAGGACATACAGATACTTCTCTCCTCCAGCGCAAATCCAACAAATGTACGTGAACTGAAATCTGACAGTGTATCCCGCTTGGTGAAAATAGCCGGAATAATTGTGGCAGCATCGGGTATTAGGGCCAAGGCCACCCGAATGTCGATTATGTGTCGCTCCTGCAGCACAGTTATTCCAAATCTCAAAGTTAATCCCGGTCTGGAGGGCTATGCACTTCCACGAAAATGCAACACGGAGCAGGCCGGTCGTCCCAAATGTCCTTTGGATCCGTTTTTCATTATGCCGGACAAATGCAAGTGTGTTGACTTTCAAACGCTCAAGTTACAGGAACTGCCCGACTTTGTGCCGCAGGGTGAGATTCCTCGGCATTTGCAGTTATTCTGCGATCGTTCACTATGCGAGCGTGTCGTTCCCGGAAATCGTGTGCTAATCCAAGGCATTTACTCAATTCGCAAAGTGGGGAAGCCCTCCCGACAAGATGGTCGTGAAAAGGCTGTTGTAGGTGTACGAGCTCCATATATGCGAGTGGTGGGCATAACTGTCGACACAGAAGGTGCTGGCGCAATATCCCGCTACAGCAACATAACCAGCGACGAAGAGGACAATTTCAGACGTATGGCCGCTTCCAGTGATATATACGAACGCTTGTCAAAGTCTCTGGCTCCCAGCATTTTTGGTTCCAATGACATTAAGAAGGCCATCACTTGCATGATGTTTGGTGGTTCACGAAAACGTCTACCTGACGGTCTGTGTCGACGTGGAGATATTAACGTTTTACTACTGGGCGATCCAGGTACTGCCAAATCGCAGCTGCTGAAGTTTGTGGAGAAAGTGGCCCCAATTGGCGTTTATACATCTGGCAAGGGCTCTAGTGCGGCTGGTCTTACAGCTTCTGTTATGAAGGATCCACACACGGTACGTATTAGCTATATATAATACTTCCACAATTCTAATCTGAAATTTAAATTGATCAGCGCAACTTTGTCATGGAAGGAGGAGCCATGGTGTTGGCCGATGGTGGCGTAGTTTGTATCGATGAGTTTGATAAAATGCGTGAAGATGATCGTGTGGCCATCCATGAGGCCATGGAGCAGCAAACCATATCAATCGCCAAGGCTGGCATTACAACTACCTTAAACTCGCGTTGTTCCGTTCTGGCAGCAGCCAATTCCATATTCGGTCGTTGGGATGATACCAAGGGCGAAGAAAATATTGACTTTATGCCAACTATCTTGTCTCGATTTGACATGATTTTCATCGTAAAAGATGTACATGATGAGACGCGTGACATTACGTTGGCCAAGCATATCATCAATGTGCATCTCAGTTCAAACAAGTCGGCTCCCGCAGAGGCAGCTGAGGGAGAAATCTCCTTGGCCACATTCAAAAAGTATATCCATTATTGCCGCACACATTGCGGGCCACGACTAAGCGAAGCAGCCGGTGAGAAGCTAAAGAGTCGTTATGTCCTAATGCGAAGTGGTGCCGGTCAACAGGAAAAGAACTCGGACAAGCGTCTTAGCATCCCCATTACGGTTCGTCAGCTGGAGGCTGTAATTCGTATTTCGGAATCTCTAGCAAAAATGCGTTTACTTCCATTTGCCACCGATGACCATGTGAACGAAGCATTACGTCTTTTCCAAGTTTCAACTCTCGATGCTGCCATGACAGGCAGCTTGGCTGGTGCCGAAGGTTTTACCACAGAGGAGGATCAGGAAACTTTAAATCGGATTGAAAAGCAATTGAAGCGACGATTTGCCATCGGTTCTCAGGTGTCGGAGCAAAACATATTACAGGTAAATCAAACGAGTTTCTGTGAACTTTACTTTTCTTATAGCTTATTTTCTTTTAAGGACTTTTTGCGACAAAAGTACGAGGAGCGCACTGTCATGAAGGTCATTCACACTATGATCCGACGGGGAGAGCTGCAGCACAGGATGCAACGCAAAATGTTGTATCGCATTTGCTAAATCGTTTACCTTTAATAATTGTCTAGTTTATACATTCAACAATCATTCAATATGTTATATTATGTTTTCTTCTTACATTGAACTTTCAATTAATAATCATTTGTTCATTAATTTGCTCTTTTATATTGTATTTCAGTTGTTCTAAAAAGACATCATTTATTGTAATAAATCTAAATTATAGAATAGAATTTTGTCTTATCTGACGTTACGTGAAATTCCTTCCTTGTACACCATGCCGTATACGTGTTGGAAATACCACTTATTATTTATTAATATTTGTAGATCAATCATTTCTTAGCTTTTAGCCCAAAATAGAACAGAATTTAATATACAAATTTGGAATGTGATGAAAGCAAAATATAAAATTCAGACTCAATCTTCCTTTTCAATCAACAAATCCCCAAATCGATTAAATGTTCATATACTACGTATGTATACTTATTGCTGCTATATTTTGTCTTATCCAATTTCAAATGGAAGGAAAAGTTGTTTTCTTTGACTACGGAAATTTTTTAATATAATAAACTAAATAACGGAAATGGATACTTGTCTAGTTTGGGATGGTTAATAATATTTGTATACATTATACATATATTTTTGCTGTATTTTGTGGTTTACACTATGTGAATTATTTACTATATACAACTACCCTTTAGTCTGGGCCTTAAAAAATATATATCCGACTGTAGACAATCCTCGAATCTACTAGCACGTTCCCCCAGCCGTCATCTGTACATACATACATACAGTCATACATGCGATATATACATACGTTTGTATACGTCATTCGAACAGATCACAAAAACCAATCATATTCCCATTGGCTATGTGCCAAATTCTTTTTTAAATATTTTTTTCTTCTGTTTGAGAACGTTTATTACTTCCTTTTGTACAATTAGTATATGCATATGCATATGTTTCACAAATTACGTACGTTCATGCCATTTTCCATGGTTGAATATAAATGTATGTACATATGTATTTTTGCAAATATCTTTTAAACATTTTGAATGTACGGAAGAAAAATATTCAATTATCTCATGGTTAAATAGATTTAAATATTACTAAGACAAGTCAATTGTATAAGTTATTACAATTTGCAATATTTTTCTTTTAAAATATTCTGAATTATTAATTATAAAAATGAAATCTTTTATAGCTGTCTAAAGTAAGGATGAGCTTAAAAAGTCTGTGCGTTATTTGGCTATGTTGTTTACCATGAGAAAATAGATAGATTTATGTTAAAACATTTATATATAAAAACGTGCGTGTCTGAGATCGTCCAATATGCCGAATGACGTCAAGGCGTACCACAATTTATTGCATCAATCAAATAATGTCGGCGAATGTTGAATGAATTTGGGAAAATATGCCTTGTTTAGAATGCTGTCTACGTCACCAATGACGTAGAGAGCGAGAGAGCGAGACGGGAGTGGTGAGCGGCGGAGCTTTCACCACGGCCTGTAATGCTGTAACCTGTAATGCTGTAATGTTAAGTTAATTTAATCTGCTTTATAACGTGTAAATGAAAAGACGTGAATACATATACATATCTGTGAAGTGAATTACTCTTGGAGTTTTCAACAATTATTTCTGGGGAAGAAAAGAAGGAAGACATCCGCCCTCCTACAAACATTTTGGTCCTTCGAGCCGGATCCTCACTCAGAAGGAAGTTTTTTCTAAGATCAGGCCGATCTATTGACGCCGGCTCGCATCGGTGGATTTTTCATCAACGCTGCAAAGAAAGTTAAGTGAAAACTTTTATTTGAAGTCCACATAAGGTGGCAGTGTAAATGTTGTCCGATTGCATGATCTATCACATAAGGTGTTAAATCAGGCAGCACTTCATTTACACTCATTAAATGACATAAGGTCATTTTTTTATTCTCCTTCATTCCTTTTTCCTTTTGTACTTTGTACTGCTTTCCGACGCAGCCATCTTTTTTTCCAATCCCAGTTATGTATGTACATATGTAAATGTACATATGAACAGTTCCATGATCATTTTTTCCTACATCAACTGTTCACACATTCCATTCCTTCCAAGAAACGTACATATGTGCATACATAACTAAGTACATAAGGTACTTCCATACATACATACATACATACATATCTAAGTACATAAGGTACTTCCATACATACATACATATCTCCACCAACAAAAAATATATGTGCATTCAATATCAAACTTACCGTGTGTCGCCGTTTCCAATTTCCAACAAGTGAAGTGAACACTCCTCCGCGAGAAAAAATTTGTGCTGTGACATCCTAAAATGCGAACAAGAAAACATTTAGTGAAAATTAATTAAATTCGCGAGAAAATAATTTAACTTACGTTTGTTTACATTTTGAGTCACACATATGTACGCACATACACGAATGTTCCGATTGTTCACCATTCCTACACTTGTTATCGGCTCCAGTTTCAAGGTTTACACGACGGCAATTTATTTTTTCGGCAACGCGAAACGAATGCGAAATTAAAGCGAACGCCCAATAAAATAATTTCGCACTCGCACTGTTTTCGCGATCCGAATTTAATAAATCCGAGCTTGCGTGTAATATTTAATGCACATATTTTTTTTTCCAATACACATATTTCATCCATAATAAATATATTTTACATATTCCATAATATATTTTATAACATTCCGTACTCACATATACACACAATATATTTTATAACATTCCGTACTCACATATACACACAATATATTTTATACATTCCACATACAAAATATATTTACACACATATCACATACCCACATACATAATATTCCATATACATACAATATATTTTATACATTCCACATACAAATATAATTACACACACATAAATCCTAACACATACTTATAATTTCTCCGACATTTAATTTACACAAACGCATTTACATAATTATTATTTTTTGGTGCAGGATTCCGAAAATAAAAAAAACAAATAAAACATTGAAACATTTCATCAAAAAAAAGATTTTCTAATTAAGTGAATTAATTCCGGATTTTCGCCTTCGTGTTGTTTGTTCATTAAAATTTGAAATTCGCGCATAAGAAAATTTTGTAAAACCGTCTCCAACGCTACAGCCGAATCGTTTTTTTTCCTGTGAGATTTGCCTATTTTTGTTTCAAAAATTTGTGACTAATCTTTTGTAAACGACTTTAAGGTTTATTGACTGTATTTGTATTTCTACCGAGAACATAAAGAAAAAGAAAAATCCATTCCAAGCTAACATCGGAAGAAATACAACGTACAGTTTAGATTTTTTTTGCAATTTTTTCTTTTTTTTTCGCGCAAACAGCAACACGTGGTCGTCTATCCTTTTTCGACCCAAGTTCACAAATAAGAAAATTTTTATTAACGGATAACCACCAGTAAAATTTTTATGTGCATTTGTGTAAACCCGATTTATTGATATACATTCACCTACAATTTTGTCAAATAAAATATACAGTCCACGTTTCGAAAAATTCCTACAAATATAAAGTTCAACATTTCAAAAATTCTTTCATCGTCGACAATTCCACAGTGGTTATAAAGCCAAGTTCTTCAATTACTGCGAAGATTATTATACCCGATTCAAGTTCCAATTGCTTCGACATTTTCTACAATTCTTTTTACATTTTTTCGATTTTCAATTTTCAATTCTCCAATTCCTGTTGTCGTCTAGCAACGGTCAAAAAAACTGCGTTTTAGATTATGCCAATCGAGCAACCCAAGACTAGCGCTAAGTCAACTCGGCTCACTGTTCCTCCACGTTCTGCATCGCCTGCGACCCCGACATCAAAACCAAGAATTCTCGCTTCTCCTGCGACAATTAAACGACATCCAAGTTCTGCCAGAAGTGAGTCTTCGGCACTCAAGGGTCAGAGCCACGGCATTCAACGAGCTTCATCTGAGCCCAGATTGTCGTCTCCGAAAACTTCCCGAGCGTCAAGCCCATCTAAGTTAGAAACTGCGAAGCCAGTCCCGCACATCACCGTGTCCGCACCTTCAGTCTCTACTCGTTCTGAAACGCAGAGACGTATTCGGGTCTCCAACATGGCTTTGGCTGATTTTATAGCTGCCAGTGATCGTATCAGCCGTTTCCAGGATATGATCACCACCCCGACTGAGAATGCAGTCACAATCTCCACACTGAAGATCCGACAGGATCATATTCGCTCCTTATGGGCAACAGCCGAACAAGAGTATGTTCGGTGTTCCAAAAGTATTCGGCAAGATGGTGATGCTGCAGATATTACGACCCTAGAAGCAAAATATGCTTATTGCTATGATGTTTATGAACGTTGCGCGTCTCTACTTACAGAGTCCATTGACAAAGCATCCATGCCAGCGCAGTTGCCAGTTCCTAGCGTTGCTTCGAGAGGCTGTAATCTTCCGCCATGTGACACAGAAATCTTTAGCGGGGATTTTTTGCGTTGGCCTACATTTCGAGACCTTTTCACCGCTGTCTACATAGACAATCCGCGGTTAACACCTGTCGAAAAGTTATTCCATTTGAATTCTAAAACACGAGGTGATGCCAAGGCTCTAGTGGCTAAGTCTCCACTTACCAATGATGGTTTTGAATCAGCTTGGGAAGCCCTCTGTGAGCGGTTTGAGAATCCAAGACTCCTTGTCAATAGTCAGCTCAAGGTCCTGTTCGGCTTAATGCCCATTCCTACCGAGTCCGTCACATCGCTGAGAACGATGCTGAACACTTTCCAAGGATGCTTGCTAGCATTAAATCTCCACGGCGTCGACACATCTACTTGGGACAGCATGCTCGTTTTTTGGGCTAGCTCCAAGCTGCCCAAGGTTACCCGAGCTATGTGGGAGCAGTCTCTCCAAAATAAACGAGATATCCCATGTTGGTCCGAATTAAATGCGTTTCTAGAGGATCGCGTCCTTACGTTGGAATCACTGGAAGATTCAATGACTGTGAGTTGTCAGCCATCGACCAGTCAATTTGTCCGAAAGGAAACCCAGAGGAATATAAAGACCTTCAAAACCAAGGTCTCGGTGGGATCGTCCGCATGTAAGGTGTGTGCTAAGGAGAATCATCCAATCCGTCTGTGACCTCGTTTTCTCCAAATGTCCATCAATGATAGAGTCACACAGATTAGGCAACTCAAATTATGCCTCAATTGTTTCGCACGTCAGCATCAACTAAAGGAATGTCCAAGTGCACATAATTGCTTCACGTGCAACGGTCGCCATAACACTCTGCTTCATCGTGGTAACGGTGCGCCAGTGCCAGCGCTACCCAACTCAAACGCCAGGGGCAATCAAGCCAACGTTGTTTCAAACCTTCCGGCAGACCCACCTATTCGCACGCAAAGTTATTTTGCATCAAGTGCGAAGCGAGTCCTTTTGGGAACAGCCATGGTTACCGTGCGTCACCAGGGAGTATCCTATAGGGCTCGTGCTTTGATTGATCCAGGATCTGAAGGGAGTTTCATAACGGAGCGACTCTTCAATCAAATAAAGCTTCCATTCAAAACAGTGACTGCCCACATATCTGGTCTGACCATGTCGACTCCCGCTCAAGCCCATAAGCTTTCTCAGTTCGTCATCGGTTCGCCTTTGATGCCAGAACGGCGAGTGCCCACGTCCGCCTATGTCCTTCCGTATTTGGCGGGCAATCTTCCGACGCATAGCATTAGCGAGAGTGCCTTAGAAAATCTGCCCGACTTGCCACTTGCAGATCCGAATTTCCGTCACAGTGCCCAAATAGATCTACTGCTCGGATCTGACGTGCTTCCGGCAATTTCCTTGAAGGGCAAGGAAACCAACATTTGCGGCACCCTTCTTGGAGAAGAGACCATCTTCGGGTGGTACTTACGGGGCCAGTAGATGATTCCCAAATCGACCAACGAGCAATCTCCTCGTTTTCCACTCGAGTCGTGCATCCCCCAGATAGCCAATTAGATACACTTCTCACAAAATTTTGGGAGGTGGAGGATCTCCCTGTGAGGAGAATGAAAGAGTCCGATTCCGATTGTGAGGAGAACTTCGTCCGAACCACCAAAAGAGACACCTCGGGACGATATATCGTCAGCCTTCCATTCCGAGAGCCTAGCAACATCCAGCTGGGTCATTCCAGGTCAGGTGCATTGGCTCAGTTCCTTCGGAACGAGAGCCGACTGAGCAAGAATCCGGAACTCAAAGCTCAGTATAACTCGGTGATCCAAGAGTACATAGACCTTGGTCATATGAGAAAGGTTAGTCCTGCAGACGGTAGCTCTGTATTTTACCTTCCACATCATGCGGTGTTTAAGCCAGAAAGCACCACTACTAAAGTTCGCGTAGTGTTCAACGCCTCCAGTTCCTCCACCAATGGGCAGAGTCTCAACGATGTCTTGCATACAGGGCCGGTCCTCCAATCCGACCTAACCATGCAACTACTTAAGTGGAGATATTTCCGATTTGTATTCAACGCCGATATTACCAAGATGTATCGGCAAATCCTTGTTGACCAACGACACACTCCGTTTCAGCGAATCTTGTTCCGCACACCAAATGGCGAATTAAGCGATTTTGAGCTAAAAACCGTCACATTTGGAGTAAATTGTGCCCCCTTCCTTGCGATTCGAGTCCTCCAACAGCTAGCAAGTGATGTGGAATCACAATATCCTCGAGCGAGTGAAGTTATTCGCAATTTCATGTACGTGGATGACGTACTAGCTGGTGCTCATACGCAACACGAGGCCTGTGAGGCCATTAAAGAGCTGTCATGCGCGATGGAGTCCGCTGGTTTCCCCCTACGAAAGTGGACGGCCAATCATAAGCCGCTTCTGCGTGACATTCCGTCAAGCCACCTGTTAAATTCCGAGTTTCTCGAAATCGATGACGCTAGTGTAACCAAGACGCTGGGGATTCGATGGAGAGCCACGACTGACGAGTTTTTCTTCGTTCCTTCTCCACTGGAGCAAAAATCCTCCTACTCGAAGCGCGAGGTTTTGTCCCAAATTTCTAAATTGTTCGATCCAGCAGGTTGGTTATCTCCTTTCATTGTGCGTGCCAAGATGTTTATGCAAACTTTGTGGCTACGTGAGCTCCGTTGGGATGATCCACTTCCGTCCGATCTTGACCAACAGTGGAGCCAGTTTGTGACCAATTACCAGTCACTCAACGAAATCCGTATTCCTAGATGGGTACACTCTCAACCAAAGGTCCACATTGAGCATCACGGGTTCTGTGATGCATCCGAGCGAGCATATGGTGCAGCGCTATACGTTCGAGCTGTGATAGGGAATCACAGCTTCACGAATCTCCTTACCTCCAAGACAAGAGTGGCTCCAGTGAAAACCGTTTCTCTCCCTCGATTAGAATTGTGTGGAGCAGTCCTCTTGGCTGAAATGACTGCTGCAATTCTCCCTTACATGCCGGTAGATAATCCTGATCTGCATCTGTGGACAGACTCCACCATTGTATTGTCCTGGCTTCAAAAACCTCCATGCAGATGGACCACTTTCGTGGCAAATCGAGTAGCGAAAATAACACAGATTTGCGACGCCCAACAATGGCATCATGTTCGTTCAGAACACAACCCCGCCGATTTGGCAAGTAGAGGTGTTTCCTCCAGCGAGTTAGCGCAGTCAAACCTGTGGTGGCACGGCCCAGAGTGGTTAACGTTGCCTCGCAGCCAATGGCCACCAGCACTTGAGTCTATCCCAGAGACTGACGTCGAACAAAGGACCATTAAGGTGCATACCACCAAGATCGCGCAGGCGGAAGAGTTCCTCGACCGTTTCTCCGACTTTAGCCGAGCATTGCGCGTTTCTGCGTACATTCTGCGTTTCATCCGCCATTGTCGCAAAGGTCCCAGGGCGACCTCACTTCAACTTTCCCAAGGCGACCTGGCAGCAGCAGAGCAAGCGCTCACTATTTCGACTCAGCGTCGAGTATACGCTGAGGAATACCAAAGTCTAAGCAACAAGCAACAAATAGCCTCTCGTAGCTCCATACTTTCCTTAAATCCATTTCTTGACCACCATGGCATTATCCGAGCCAGCGGACGGGTTAAAAATTCCAGCTCTCTGCGGTATGATGAACGTCATCCTGTTCTTCTGCCGTATGACAGCCGTTTTGCTCGACTCCTTACTGATTTCACCCATCGCATAACGTTGCATGGGGGGAATCAGCTCATGATCCGTATCATCCGCGCGAAATACTGGATTCCCAAGATTCGAAATTTGGTCAAACATGTGACTAAGTCCTGTAAGGTCTGTATCATATACAGAAAGCGTCTCCAAACGCAGCTAATGGGAGATCTGCCCAAGGAGCGGTCTTCCTTTTCCAGGCCATTCACCTACACGGGAGTGGATTTTGCCGGCCCGTTCGATATCAAAAATTACACAGGACGGGCCTGTCTCATTACTAAGGGGTATGTGTGTGTGTTTGTGTGTTTTAGCACCAAGGCTATCCACTTGGAATGCACATCCGACCTGACGACTGAGAAATTCCTGGCCGCGTTGGCGCGGTTTATAGGTCGCAGGGGATGTCCGCAAGCCATTTATTCTGATAACGGCAAGACCTTTGTTGGCGCCGAGAAACTTCTCTCCAAAGAGTTTCTGGAGTCAGTAGCATCCGCAGCCTCAAGTCGGTACAGCCACCATAAGCTAGACTGGCGTTTCATTCCGCCCGGAGCACCGCATATGGGTGGCTTATGGGAAGCAGGAGTCAAAAGTTTCAAGACTTTGCTCCGAAAGTCCGCTTCCAACACTCGATTCACCTTCGAGGAGCTGTCAACGCTGTTGACAAAAGTCGAGGCTTGCCTAAATTCTAGGCCACTGGCTCCTTTATCAGATGACCCTACAGAGCTCCTCTCACTGACACCCGGTCATTTCCTGATCGGAGCGCCTCTCCTGTCAGCTCCTGAAGCTGAAATCCCTCAGCTCGCCGAGTCCATCCACAACCGATGGCGGCGCCTTAAGGCTCTAAACCAGCAACTTTGTCTGCGCTGGAAGGAGGAGTATCTGAAGGAGATGCACAAGAGGCACAAATGGCAACGACCCGTGAGAGATCTCCAGATCAACGACATGGTTGTTGTTAAGGAGGACAACTTGCCACCTAACGAGTGGCGACTCGGTCGAATCCAGGCAGTTCATCCTGGCGCCGACGAGCGAGTTCGCGTTGTCGACTTGCTGACCACGCGAGGCCCTATCCGAAGGCCCGTCACCAAACTATTATTACTACCCTCCTGTAGCGAATAATTTCCTCCTCCTATTTGCAGCTCTTTCCAATTATTGTCATTTCTTGGCTAATCCGAAACTTTCCATTTCTAGCCCTCTTTTTCCAGCTTTTTTTTCCCAGCACAAGACCTTCCAGCATGGCCCCACGTCCACGCCAACGCCGCAAACCCTCCGAGGAGACACGCTCCCGGGAGACTCATACCTTTCGGTGCCGGGTGTGCCGAGGAGTCCACCCATTAAAAAGATGTAAACGTTTTCTAAAGCTGGCTACGGAGAAGAGGCTCCGAGCAGTTTTAATTAACAAATATTGCTCAAATTGCTTGGCCCATGAGCATTCGGGCAAGTCCTGCCGCAGTGGGAAGCGGTGCCAGAAATGCGACCAGCGGCACCATACGCTGCTGCACGACGATGACCGTCGTTCGACATCGCGGGAACCGCCAGCCGCCTCCTCCAGGAAAGCCTCCAAACCCTCCAAACCCTCCGTTGCTCCTCCCTCGCTCACAGGACTCCTAAGCCTGTCATCCACGTTGGTGATGCCCACGGCGACCATCATTATTGTTGTTGGCGCCAAAACATTCCGCACGCGAGCGCTGCTCGACCCCTGCGCGCCGGTCAGCCGTATCCGGGCATCCCTTGCCGCCAGCTTCGGTTTGCCGACGGTCCATCTGGGGGCCGATCGGATTTGCACGGCAGTGGTCAAGTCGCCAGTGGAAACTGACGTCGAGATCAACGTCGCCTTCCAGGTGGTTCCGGCCCTCCAGTTCCGGACACCCGCTCGGCCCGTCCACGACAGCGTGTGCCAGCGGTTCGCGGACCTGAGGCTGGCGGATGAGCGCTTCCACGCTCCGGCCTCCGTCTTCGTGGTGTTGGGCGGAGACGTATACCCCCGAGTCGTGCGGGCAGATTGCCGCGTGAGTCGGGACGGATTTCCCGTGGCCCAGCGCACCATCTTCGGGTGGACACTGGCCGGCAGCTGCCCACACCCGTGAGGCATTCGCAATCAGGATATTGCAAGGGGGCCGGGATGTCTACGTCACCAATGACGTAGAGAGCGAGAGAGCGAGACGGGAGTGGTGAGCGGCGGAGCTTTCACCACGGCCTGTAATGCTGTAACCTGTAATGCTGTAATGTTAAGTTAATTTAATCTGCTTTATAACGTGTAAATGAAAAGACGTGAATACATATACATATCTGTGAAGTGAATTACTCTTGGAGTTTTCAACAATTATTTCTGGGGAAGAAAAGAAGGAAGACATCCGCCCTCCTACAAACAAATGCTTTAATTTACTTTCAAATAAAGCAAACGACAGGAAAGAGTTGAATAAGGCACTCTCTCTCTTCTTTAAGTAAATATTTAGAAATATCTACGTAATTGAGAAATACCAAAGTTAAGATAACTTTTACCCATTGGGAGTGGGTTCAAATGTTCAAAACAAAAGTATACATAATTCTTTAGCCATCACTTTAGACATGTAGCAAACAGTCTCGTTTTATCTTATTTTTGTTTACAAATCTATGCTGACTTTTCAAAAGTCATAGGTCATTGTGTGGGTATGAATATGAATCGATTTTCATTTAAAAGCAAAATTCAATTAATTTATTGATACTATAGAACCAAACCAAGTGCAATTGCAAACGGGAGACAGTTGTCGTAACAGTCCTACAGTTTGTTTTCAATTGAAAGCCTAATAAAACAATGTGATGGCTTAATTGAAATTTATACTGCAACTAGTAAACGAATATGTTTTGAAACACTTTTCTATGAATATACACATGTATGTATGTATAAACATTCCATTAAAAGAACGATGCACTCGAGTTTTATTTACAGGGAATGCATCTCCAGCTATATGTTTGCTCATGATCCTTTCACATAAACCAATTTACGCCATTACCTGACCGGTGGCCACAACGTAAGCCCCAATACATATATACAAATGTATATATGTACATATAAACAATAGCTTGTGTGGGGGAGAGAAGAGAATAATTGAAATAATACTCTCATGCACACTGATACAATGCGGGAGAGATGAGTATAGAGTATACATTTAGTATTTTTATAATACTCTTTTTGCAATTGACCGTATATAGTGTATCATTATGTAAGAGATATTTCACTTATGTCATTTAAAATATGTACAAAATGTGAAGTGTATCCTAAAATTACCATTTGTTTTCAATCTGAAGATTGATAGAAAGAGTTTTCCTCTTTTCATAGAAAACTAAATTACATTTTCAAATATATTTACTAAACAAAAACTTATTAAATATTAAAGAAAATTATTTTATGGCTTTGTAAAAAATTCTTTCTTAAAGTTTATTTCTACACATTTATGTTAGCGTACTTGTTTAGTCGGTTTTGCGGTAATTTAAAATGTTATTCCTTTTTTCAATTTTGAACGTCATTAACGTCATGAATATCCGCTGCCTATTTTCCATTTTCATACACAGTGTGTGTGCGTGTGTGGCATAAACACTTACAAAAGATACATCTGTATGTATGTATGTACGTGAACGATACATGGACCAAATGTATCTGTGGGCCGAACAATAATGCTGAGTGGGGGTCTTTGTTTTGTGAATGGAAATAAAAATGAAAATGTTCATTTCCACAGCTGGCAAGACCCCGAGAGCCTGTTGCACATTCAGTTCGTTTCTAGACGTCGAGCGAGCCAGTTCACATTTCTAGGCGAAAAATAATTGACAAACAAAGAAACTAATAATCATAATTAAAACAAAGTGATAAATAGAAAAAGAAGATAACAAATATTGCATTTAGTTCGTTTGGCAGATGTAACACGTGCACATAACTGAAGTCTAATAAAAACACATTTTTTTTGGAAGATCATGTACATTTATCCAAGCTCACCGGAATCAGCCTCGTCCTTACAGTCCGAAGAAAGTGCCGCCATTAAGATACAAGCTGGATTTCGAGGATATCGTGTACGCAAGCAACTCTATCGTCAGACCAAGCCCAATAGCAACGGTTATCTAAGTCACCGTCACTCAAGCCAACATAATAGACGCCATCAGCGACACTTGCACGGCAGCACACTTATGGAGAACCAACAGAAATCAACATCAGCCACTGAAGATCATCAGCAGCCGGCCCCAAGGGTGGCCAATATAAATGAGGCTGAGACATCAGAGGCAGATCGTTGTGCGACAAAAATTCAGGCGGGTTTCCGGGGATTTCTTGTGCGAAAGAAGCAAAAAATTGCCACAGATGCAGCAGTGAAAATACAGGCAGGATTTCGTGGTTTCAAAGCACGTAAAGAGTTAAAACAATCCTGAGGCCGCCAATGCATATATTTCTAATTAAAAAATAAGCACATAGATGTATCCTCTATAACAAATGTAAATACATATACATATATATAAACTTAGATCATAGTGGACGGAGAAATAAAAAACAGAACCAACTGAACATTTGCCGTGTTGCATAATGTAAACAATGTTTCGTTGCGAGATTTCGTCTAATGATGGAAAGGAACAACTTTTATAATATGTACATATGTGCTCTGTGCCCGTTGAATGCACCCAATTGTACTTTTATGTACATACATAAGCAGATATACAGATATACATACATATATAGATAAATAGATAGCTAGATGTACACACATTGCGGTCTATATTTGGCTTAATAAGTTACAATTTATATAATGAGCGCACACACAGCCACAGACTAACAGTGAGGCATCAGTATAGAATTTAGGACATTCATTTCAACATTCTGTTACACCATGTTCACAACTGATCAATATTGTTTTTAAACAATTTGCTATCGAATTAAGATTCCAAACATAATTGCAAAGGCATCTGCCATAAATCTGGTGAAATTTATTTGAGTTTGAAGAATTATTGCAAATTGCCAGACGGGTGCCAAATTTGCAATTTGTTGGATATTCAACTTAAATAGATTTAGATCCCAGAGATTCCATTCAATTTGTATAGTTGTAGTTATATTTAAAATCTTTAATTTCAACTATTTTCTTAGCTTTGAGGCTTATTGTTTAGTTAAGAACCAGATGGAAATTGGTTAGAAGAAAACTAAATTGTTTTTAAATTTTGTATACTTTCCTACCTTTGCAATTTTCTTATTTGTTATCCTTAATCACATAAATTTTTGTATTGTATATTCTTATATATTGTTTAGAACCAGCGTTGAGTCAGATATGATTTTTATTGCTTTAAATATTTAGTTTTCTTAAACTTTAAATGAATCTAAAAGAGTTTAACTAGATTCATTTGTTTTTATAAAATGTTGAATGATTTAACTTACATTCATATTTTCTATTCAATTTTATTGGTTTAAAAATAAACACTTTAGATTGTTCTAAATAAGCATTCATTTATTTGATAAAGAATATTCCTTTATAAACATAATAATCTAATAATTAAAAGCCTTTATATTGTTAATAAAATTCAATGATTCATCCTTTTGCTTGAAAGTTTCACTTATGTTAATGGAATTATTTTCGTTTTTTCTTTTGACCTTCTGCACTTTTAATACGCTTTCGCATATGCTTTGGTATAACCCGAAGAACCTCACAATCAATTTGAACTGGCATCGAATTTTGCCTTAATACAGGCCACTTAAACTCCATACTAGTTATAGCCTTCCTGTGTGAAGTTGCTGGGAGAAAAGAGGAAAATAATTGAAGAAATTTTAAATATATTTATAGCAGCTAGAGAGTTAAACGTTTAAATAAAAAACTTAAACGATTTGGCTTACTTGAACATCTAATTCACATTAAAAGAATTTATAAAAAATATTAAAAATAAAACAATTCATTTATGTTTCACTTCAAGACGAAAGATACTTAGGTAGTTTACTCATATAACCAATTCTTATAAATATAATAGAAGCTAACTTTGTAAATTTCCTTTCTATATAGACTTAGTTAACTGAAAACATTTATTAGCCCTGGATTTACTGTTATAAAAGCACAAATTAATAGGAAATCTGCCGATTTTCTTTTATAGGTTTTTAGTTAAAAAAAAAAAGAGTTTAAATTTAAATCTCTTTGATTAATAGTAAATATTATCACTTTTAGATTTACTTCTTAAAAATTGAATTTCATTCACCTGCTGTTTCCGAACGATATTTTTTTGTAAGCCTTTCATTTTGTGTTCCATTGCTTGTGGTGGTGGTGATACTAGTCCTAGCACTGTTGTCATCATCAGGAGTTGAGTCATTCCGTAGGGCATCGCCACGCTGCAACTTTTGTCGCCTGGCGGCTAAACTGCTTTCCAAACTGGACATTTCCAATTTGTTTTTAAGACGCTTTTGCTTCCTGACATGAAAACGATAAGCCGACTGGATCTTTTTAGCTGCTTCCTCTTCAATAAAACGCTCCAAGGACTCACTGATGGCATCATTCCCAAAGGATGCCTTTGTGTCTTGAGTAGATGATTTGGTGCCAGCACTAGCACGACGTAATCTACGTCTGGTAAGAAATCCTCGGGCTCCAGCTTGGATTTTGGTAGCGGCCGACACAATTGTTGATTCGGTTTCCGTAGATGTACCCATCTCATCTGCCATTGCCGTGTCAATGAAGGAGTCATCTGTGATCACTTTGTTGGGATCGAAGTAGTCAGAGTCTGTTTCTGAAAATGAATATGCCATAATTTTTTTCCTAATGGTTTCCGAAGTTTCATCATCTAAGCAAAAGCTATTTGTGGCATCAAGTAGTGGGGCGGCATCGTAATCGTTTTCTCCATCCTCTACATATCTGACGGTATCATCAATAGTCACTGACTTGAACATTCGCCTTGGATCATCACCAGCAATTGTGTAATGGCGAGTGAACTGTACTCTAGCATTTTCTCCATCGATCTTATTAATATTTTCTGTATTTTCTTCATTATTGGGATCACCAAATACAACCGAATCACTTTGAGCAGAGCTCTCTCGGGTATCTTCGCGTTGTAGAGGATTATAGATTATCAAATCCCCATCCTCAATATCGGTATTTGTTTGTTCTTGTAAAGATCCCATTGACTTAATGATTGGCTCCTCAAAACTCGCCTCAGTGGGCAAATTGCCTTTATCAAGCGACTCTGAAACTTGTCGCTGAGACATTTTTTCAATTGTTTTTTCTGGCTTTGATAGCTTCAATGTGGCCTTGTCTAAGGTATCTGTGGCAAATGTATCCAAATCTGTAGATTCTGCGGATGACAACTGTCTCTCTATAACATCGCCATCAGAGGATTCGTTTTGCTTAGAAGAATTTCCTGTTTGAAGGGATTTGTTGCCATGCAAATCTATAGATTCTTCTCGGGTTAACTGTCTTTCTATAACATCGCCATCAGAGGAATCGTTTCGCTTAAAATTTTCAGTTTGTGGTGTTTTATTGCCGTCTAAATCTGTAGACTCTCCTGGTGTTAGCTGTCCCTCTATAACATCGCCTTCAAAGGATTCTTTTTGCTTAAAATTTCCCGTTTGTGATGTTTTATTGCCGTCTAAATCTATAGATTCTCCTGGCGTCAACTTTCTTTCTATAACATCGCCTTCAAATGATTCTTTTTGCTTGGAATCATTTGTGGAATTTCCAGATTGTGTGGGTTTCTTGCCATCCAGATCTATAGATTCTCCTCGTGTCAACTGTTTCTCTATAATATCACCATCAGATAGTTCTTTTTCTTTAGATTGACTTGTGATGTTTCCTGTTTGTAGAGTTTTATTACCATCCAAGCCTTCGCATAGACTGGTAACTGAAGCAGTTTTCCTTATGCATGGCTCCTCTTGAACTTCACTTAGACTTAGATCTCGAGCAGAATATTGAATCTCATTGATTAGAAATTCATTAACTATTTCTCTGATTGCAGTAGTTTCTGTGTGAAAATTTACATTATATATCTTCTCCACTGACTTTAATAACTGCATACTTACCCTTACTTGAACTGGCTAAATGTCCAAATGGAGCTTTGTTAAGATCTTCTACTAAGCCAAACATAGCATCATCTGTAGAAATGGCTAAATCATTAGAAACAGTATTATCTTGTTCAAGTGAACGTATTTGATTTTGATCAATTAGAGAATTGCTAGTATCAGGAACAAATTTTGATTCAAGCAAGCCATGCTCTCTATCTACTGGCGTGTCATTGGTGGATTCAGCATTACGTGCAGTTGCAATCGTTTCGGTATCAATACCAGCATCAATATTTGCCTCAGCTACCCCAATTGGTGTAGTGCCACCATCAAGAGAGTCGATATCCTTATTGGATTGACAATCCTCTGATGATGGCAACACAACATCCTGAACTGATGTACTTTCTAAGCTTGTTAACTCACTGGAAATACTTAAATTTCGTATCGCTGTCATTGGTGAACTAGTAATTGATCCTTGGGTGCTATCTTCATAGGTTTCCCGTTTCTTTCGTTCACAATAGCTTCTATAGGCCCTCTGAATGATGAGTGCCGCCATCATCTCTGTACCCAATTTATCTTTAATCCTTGCAGAGTGTTCTATGTTCTGTTCTGGTAAACTTTTTTCTATAGATTTCTCTTGGACATTGCGTTTGACATATTCTCTATAAGCCCTTTGTATCTTCTTTGCTGCAATCTTCTCACTAAATTGTGATACTGCATCATTTGATATTGTCTCAGATCTATTTGCAGTTCTTTTTTTTAGAAATGCCCGTACACAGTTTTGTATTATCACTGCTGCATTATGTTTTTCATTGTTTTTGTCATTTTCATTAGCATTAGAAATGTCCTTTTCAATATCATCAAGGCTTAGCGTAGACACTATAACTTGGTCCTGGATTTCTTTCTGTAATTCTCCAGTACTTGGTTGAACCATTTCTATTGCCTCATTTGAAGACTTATTTTCCTTACCTTTTTCATTTTCTTTCGTGATCAGGTTATCAGTTTTAACAGTATCGATAGAATCTTTATGAATTTTATCATCGTTTTGCCTTAACTCTGAACTTGGAGTTGGTACCATTTCCATTACCTCCCTTAAAGGTTTCTCGATATCCTGTTCCACAGTTAGACTTTCATATGTAAGTTTATTACTGGAATCACTTTCAATCACTTTATTGACTTCTTGATTTGAAACCACTTCCATTCCCTCTCTTAAAGTCTTTTCGATATCCTGTTCTACAGTTAGACTTCCATATTTAAGATCATTACTGGAATCTCTTTCAATCACTTCATTCACTTCTTGAGCTAAGTCTCCAGAACTTGAATTTGGAACCACTTCCATTCCCTCTCTTAAAGTCTTTTCGATATCCTGTTGTACAGTTAGACTTCCATATCTAAGTTCATTACTGGAATCACTTTCATTCACTTCAGGTATAGTTTGCAATTTGGATGCAGCAAATTGTTGAAAATCATTTTCTTCAATTTCTATTTCCAATTCATCTTCCATCTCTGGATAACTCTCTTCCTCAAGTTGTTCATCTTGATCGTCTTCTTTGGTTTCAGTTTCAGAAGTTTTCGAGTTGCCTTCTTTTGAGTTTCTTAAAAACTTTTTGGGTACTTTAAATGTTGTTTTCTCATCATCCGAATCAAAGGAAATGAAAAAGGATATAGAATTTTTAACTTGCGGATCTTTAATTGGTGTACTTTCATCGCCAGTAAAATATTTGGGAACTCTTTCGAGGGCATTACTAGATGGTCTACTTTGCTCGGAAAATTCTTCAGTGGCTTTTCCATTCTTTGATTTGGTTACATCAACCTGGTCTTTCTCATTATTCTCCTTCTTGAAGTCATCCTCATCGGAGATATGATACTCAGCCTGAACCTTGGCATTATCCTCTTTATTATTCTCCTTTTTAGGTTCATCTTTTTCGGAGATATTATACTCAGATTGAACTTTGACATTTGTTACCTTCTGAAGTTCATCCTCTTCGCCGATTTTAGAATCAGCCTGAACTTTGTCTTTTTTCTCCTTCTTAGGTTCATCCTCATTGGTGATTTTGTAATCAGCCACGGGCTCATACCATGGAGCCGAATCAGCAGGTGTCTTAAATGATTTCAGTTGCAGCTCGGCAATTGGAGTCGGTATTAATCGACCCGATTCTAAACTGCTGCCAATATGTTTATCTTTGGGCAATTTCTTTGTGTTGTTATCAATTTCATTAGTAGAAGTGTTAGTAAAATTTTGGGTGCCAATTAATTTATTACTTTTAAGCAATGAAGAGTCTTTCTGCTAATTTAAAAATAACAAAAAAAAAAACATACTTTTAGAAAAAATCTCCGTATTGTTTCTTACCAGTATTTACTTCAAGTTTTGTATCAGCAGCAACTAATTTGTCCATAGGTTTATCTACTCCTGGAGATAAAAAATATATATTTTTTATTTACTTAAAATTTCAGCGAAAGAAATGTTAAACATTTAACTTACTTTGAGCTTCTTGTGTTTCTGCAGAACTTTTGGCTATATCTGTGTTTCGTTTATCTGTAGAACATTGAAAAATTTATATTTATTTATGTTTACGCACAATTTTTTTCCAATAAAATTTCTAGCTGCTAACTATCAGTACAGTAAGCATAAGTTATGATGGAAGCTTTTGTATGAACAATTTCTATATTTTATGTTTACAAGTGACAAAACAAATTGAATACAATTACCAATCACATGGCTGTCTTTTTCTACAATCTCTGTCATCCTTTCAGTTGCAAGTTCACTGGATATTTGTGGATCCTCAGATTGTGGTTTAGAATTTGTTGTTCGGGTATCAGAGTTCAGCTCATCTATATTTAGTTTAATATTTATACTCAGTTAATCAAATAATTTAGATATTTTTATAAACTTACTGTTAATGCCAAAAATTTCTTTCACTTCATTCTTAATTTTATTTATATTTTTATCATTGGTTTCATTTTCATCTTTTGGAACTTTGGACTCTTCGTCTTTGGATGTTTGCTTTTTGGCGCTGTCTTCTAGTTTTTCCACAGATGGTTCATGGTCTTTAGATATTTGTTCCTTGGTTTTATTTTCCAGTTTATCAACAGATGATTTATCATTTTTATGCTCGTCTTTCTTTATAATGAGTTCATTACTTGTTTCATTGGTTGGTTCATTGATATTACTTTCAGGCTGAACGAGAATTGGTTCATCCTTTTGAATTTCATCTTTTTTCGCTACTTTTTCTTCTTCAGATTCAATTTTCGGCATAGTCTGTTGATCTTTTTTATCATCAAGTTTTACGACTTCCGGTTCATTGATTTCTTTTGTAATTTTTTCGTTAATTGGCTCAATAGCATCATTATTTTCAATTATTTTTGTATATGGCTCAGCCATTTCATTTTGTGTCTCTTTTATATCAATTTTATTAATCAAATCGGCTACTAATTCGCTTGTGGGGTCATCCTCCTTACTAAAGGTTGATTCCTTTGTTTCATCGTCTGGCTGAGTTATAATCTGATTTAGTGGTTTGGCCTGCTCCTTTTCTTCTACAGTTTCCTCTTCTTTGGTAGGCTCATGAGATGGGCTTTTTGGTTCAATGATAATTAGTCTACTGTCTGTGCCTTTCACTTCTTTGGTAGCACTTACAGCATCATCCAAAGTATCCAATTTTATGGTCGGTTCATGGACTTCTTTCTGCATTTTTAAAATATCAGCTTCATTTTCTTCACTAACGATTTTCTCAATATTTTGGGTAATTAGTTCATTTTGTTGTGCCGATTTTTGTAAATTGTTTTCAACATTTACGATCGTTGTTTTAATGTCTTCAATTTTCTTTTCCTCAATGGGCGTCAATTCGGCAGATTTAATTTCCTTTTTATTGAAGTTTGGATCATCAGATATATTTTCCTTTTCGCAAATGGTTTTTTCATCACTTCGGATGGGTGGAACAGTTTTGTCTTCTGATTTAATGTTAGTTGATCCATTAATTAGTTCACTCTCTTTTACAATGGTTGTTACTTCATTTGGATCGTTTTCCAACTTTTCGGTAGTTTGCTCAACTATTTCATTATCTAATTCTATTTTTACCGATTCTTCGGGCTTAAGTGTTGGTTGAACTTCTATTTCGACTTTTTTATCTGTTGATTCATCATCAATCGCGATGGGCGTTTCTTTGACCTTCATTTCCATTTCTGCTGTAATCGGTTCATTGCCCTCGTTTTCAATATTCAATATTTCATCACCTTGAATATTCTCATGTTTATGGGACATTTTATTAATAGCCATTTTTGCTAGAATTGTTTCCTCGACAATATTTTCCATTTTTGCAACAGTTGATTCATCGATTTCATTTTCTGTTTTCCCTTCTGTTGATTCACTCATTTCATTCTCCAGTTTAACTTTTGTGGTTTCATTTGGTTTACTTTGCTCCTTGACAATTTCAGGTTCAATGATTTCGTCTTCCAGATTCTCAATTTTCTTCTCCACATCCACTGAAGTTGGTACTTTACCTTCAATTTCTATTTTCTCACTTTCCGGTTGAACTACTGTAGTTTCTACTATGTCATCTTCGTTTTTCAATTTTGAGTTATTTTCGTCTTCAATTTCAATTTCATTATTAACATTATCATCGGATGGTCCATCAATTTCAATTTTAATTTTCGTGGTAGTGACTTCATTAAGATTCTTTTCGTCAATAATCTGTTCATTAACTTCATCTTCTATTTTTACGATTTCAGGTTGAACCTCTGCAGTTTCTATTATGTCATCCTTATTTTTCAATTTCGAAATATTCGGATCTTCTACTTCGTTTTCCATTTTTTCATTAATTGGTGCATCGACTTTAATCTCAATTTTCTCGGTGGTCGTTTCGTTGATGTCCTTTTTCACAATAATTGGTTCTTTAACATCATTTTCTGTTTCAACAATTTTTGGTTGAACGTCCATTTCCATTTTTGTTGTAACAGGTTCTTCAATATCTTTTTCTTCTGTTTCGTTTATCAATTTTGCGTTGTCAATTTCACGTTTGGCAATTCTTTTTTTCTCTTCAATAGTTTCCACAGTTTTCTCATTTTCTTCAATAGCCATTTTATCGTTAACTATTTCTGATTTTTCAATAGTTTTCATTGTTTCTTCAACAGCCATTTCACCTGCATTTTCTTTTTTGTCTCTTTTGTTTTCCATTTCTCCGATTTCCAATAGATTGTTGTTATTTTCTGTTTCCTCGGCTTTATTGCCAATAGTTTGCTCCACTTCTTTGTCTTGATCGTCATTAATTTTGGGTCTTTCAACTTCATTGAATGTTTCTTTAATTTCAACTTCAATACCAGTTTTCTTGTTGTCATTTTCCATTTTTTCACCGGTTAATTGATTATTTATACTTTCTGATTCCTTAGAACTATTCACAATAGTTTTTTCGATATCTTTTTCTTTTTGGTCGTTGTTTTCCGATAGTTCAGTTTTATTGACTGTTTCTCCAGTAGTTTCTTCAACTTCAGTTTCTTGTTTCTTGTCTTCATTTTGAGTTTTGACTATAACTGATTCATTTGATTTAGTATCAGTTTTCACAATAGTTGGCTCTACAATTTCCTTTTGAATTGCCACTTCGTTAAGTTCATCTAAAATGGAGCGAAAGTAATTGAATAAAGAGCACTTTTTATAATACCAAAATTGGATTGTTCAGTGAACAACACTTACCAATTTTATTATTATCTCCGGATTTTTGAGAGGATTCCAAATGTAGTGTTTCCGTTATAGCTGCATTTTAAATATAGAATAAGTTACAAATCGGTTTTAATATCTTGTTTATTATAATCTTTACCCTTTTTAGCATCATCTAAGAAACTTTCAACTTGAGAGGCAATTTTACTCTTCTTTGGATCTTTGGTTTTCTGAAGTTCCAGCTCAGTTTTTGTTTCTGTTCTTTCCTCATTCAATAATTGATTATTTAAATTATTTATTGATACAATTGTTGTTGTATCATTATCAGATAATTTATGTTCTTGTAATGTTTTTAAATCACGTTCATCTTTGCCTGAGAGTATCCTTTTTGTTTTCATGTCACTTTCTTGGCTAATCTTT
Source organism: Drosophila austrosaltans (assembly GCA_035045865.1). Taxonomy (NCBI): domain Eukaryota; kingdom Metazoa; phylum Arthropoda; class Insecta; order Diptera; family Drosophilidae; genus Drosophila; species Drosophila austrosaltans. The sequence goes on along the minus strand of JAWNOQ010000049.1, from coordinate 77,201 downwards.
TTATCGGGTTCCATATCAGATTGAACGAACTTCCCACCCTCCTCTCCAATTTCTATATTTTCTTTGTTGATATTATCCTTTGATGTTTCTTTATCATAATCAATTGATGAATCTGTTAAAAAGAATTATGTAAATTTATGGAATATGTAATGAATTTCATTAGAAACTCTTTGCTATTTCGAGTCACTAATTTCAAAAGAAATAAACTGCCAATTTTACCTTGATAATTTTAGGTGAATAATGCTTACCCCACATCTTTGTATTTATCGATTGGCCTTCGTTTTTAATTGGTTCTTCAAAATGCTTTTCGTCAAAATTTACGTAATTGTTCTCAACCTCTTCGTCCTCATTAATAGTTTGCTGGTGGACAGATTCATCATAATTGCCACCAAATTCAATATGTTCACCGGCCGATTCGGTTGAAAGAAGTGCAGTAGATGCTGATGTATAGGAACCTGCCTCCGAGGCATTATCGTTAACATCATCACCTTGATCCAATGCAGCGGGTGTATGTTTTTTAGCCCTTCGTGCTCTAATTAACCTTCTAAATGTCCTCTGTATAATGAAAGCTGCTGCCGAAAGGGAAACTCCAGTATTTTTCAATTTCTTTTGTTTTTCTTGTCGCTTTCTATACAGACGATAATGCCTTTGAATCACATAGACAGCTCGCATATATGTTACAGAATCGTAATGTTGATTTGAGTTCTTCGAAGATTGCTTTTCAACATATTTTGATTTAGCAATACGTTTTTTAGTCAAATATCGTCGAAATTGTCGTTGAATTATATAAATTGCATTTATATACTCATGACTATTGTAATTTTTCTTTGCCTTCTTTCGCTTAAGATATTTGCGAACATTTCTTTGAATAATGCAAACTGCCCTTATATAGTTGGCATTATAGTGACTTTGTCTCCCATCATCTTTTTCAATAATCAATGCATTTGGTTTTGCATTTTGTTCATTTAACGTTGTTTCTTGGGTGGTGGCACTCAAGACACGACCACATTCACAGGTCACTTTTGAAGTATATCGTACATTCTCCTTACTCTCCAGATACTTTTCATAGGAGGAGTACTTGGTGGCCTTGTTTTGTGTTGTCTTGGATATGGAAAGCTGATGGAAATATTCCTTGGCATAAATATATATATTTTCTGGATTCTCTTTAAGTACGGACTTAATAAACTGTTTGATTAGATCGGTTAAAGTTTCGGGTATAATATTGAAAACAAGTGACAAGGGCACTTGCTGGCGAATTCGGTTTTTCAATATGGCCTCATAATTTTGCGCTGGCTCATATTTGCGCAACGGTTGCGGAATTTTCTCCGACACTATGCCATCAAAATAGTTGGCAGAGTATTCATAGAGATTTTCCGGTTTTTCGCGTAATACATCTTTAGTGAAACCCTTCATTAGGTCCCTCAAACCTTCGGGAACTCTTGGTAAATTTGTTCCTGTCATTATTTTTTAAACTAGTTACACAATAACGAAGCATTCACCTTAAACGTTGGATCAATACTAAAGAAGAAAAAAGTTGAACTTGTTTCGGCATGGAGAAATTTGAGACCAAGTGTTGCCATGTATACGGTACCACAACAGTTTTGTTATGACGCTGGGATTACTTGTTGATTTAAAAGAACGTCAAGTAGCTACATGCGAGGGTTGCTATAAACATTGGCAAGAAACTAATTAAACTCCAGAAGACATTAGGGTGTGAAAGCATCTGCCAAATGTCTTTATTCAACTTATTAACTTAATTTTACATTGCATTTTAATCATCATCAACGTTTTCTACAATACGACATATAATGGGAATATCATAATGTTTCGTTATATCTTTTAGATTTGGACATAAAGTTTTATAAATGTGATTCTTTTTGAATTCTCGCCAATTTCGAGCATTAAGAAATTCGGTAAATAAGGCTTCTCTAGATGGTATGGTACAATCCAAATAAAACAGACGACGTTGCCAAATATTACCAGGATTTTGTTTCTTTTCCATTAAAAAATATCTGGGAAGTGTCAGACAATGCACTGTGGTTCTGGCCAATATAGCGCGATCTTCCATTTTTTCGCCCAAACCGAATATGCCACCAAATGATAATGAGCCAACATCAATAAAATGGGTTTCGTGTGTATTAAACTATTAGAAAAGGTTAATTAATTACTAGAAGAAGTATAAATTTATCAATAGAAACTTACCTTAGGACTTTTTAATCCACTACTGATCCTATGAGTTTCATAATTCTCCGACTGGAATTAAGTTTCAGATATGGATTAGTAAGTTATTATTAACGAATTTTCAACTGAAATTAAAAAACTTACATCAGAGGTGCTACTACTACTTGAAGATGTAATTGTAAGCACTTCTGATTCAGTTGGGGAAAATTCATAATTTTCAATTTTGGGCGAAATCTTATCCATTTTATATTGTTGCACTAATTCTTCTTCTTCATCAGAATCATCTGTATCGGTAAAGCTTAAATAATCATATTGTTCATCGATATATCTCTTTGGCGTTTGTTTTTCTTTTTTTGTTCGATGATGACTTGTTTTTGGTGTCAATTTATTAAGACCACATAAACGATTTATGTTTGTGATACCCATTTTTGGAAGCTATTGAATTAGGTAATATACTCTTAACTACTTTAAATTATAACTTATTGGTAGAACCAAAGCATTCTTCACTATTTCCGATAAACTTTTACTTTAAACACTCACATTTTTATTTACTTTATCCGCTTCACTTGAACTCGATGATTTAACTAAATTATGAATTTCTATTTCCGCTTCGTTGATAGCAGGAGGCTCACTTAGAAGATAACTAGATGTCTTAGAGAGCAACAATGCAGCATCGTCTTCTTTCCATGGGGGCAGATTGAAAGTCTTTTTGCCATTTTTCACAGTCATCTTGAAGAAAATTTCCATTTAGCTATTCTAGTCACAAATTTCTTATTACTGAAAGTTACATACCTTCATATTGAGACACTGCAGGATAATGCATTCTCCACTCAAAACAAAATGCACATTCGTCAGTGATCCCATATCCTGTGAATAAATGGTATCCAGGGGATTGTATTGCCTTATAGCACCAAATCGACAAGCATTAGAAATCTAAGTGAATTTAAAATGAATTATTGTTTAAGGATCTTGTGATTATCTACACTTGCCTGATCCTCATTGAAGAAATCAAAGTAATCCAATGCCTTTAGAGCTCTTCTCTTGTCAAGCAAAAGCTTCCTCATGAATGGTTCAATAATCGGCATTGCATTGCCAAACAGAACCAGCAGCTCGCACTGCGCTGCAAAAGTGTTGCCAAAAAAAGGAAAGGAAACGTTCAATTGGCACCAATATAGTTCGGTGGAATAACTGAAATAACTAGAGCCAAGCACCAAAAAAAAAAAAAAAAACAAGTAAGGAAACAAAAAATAAACTAAAATATACGACACAACTGGGCAAAGTGAAAGCGAAGTTGAGACTCTGTCTGAGTCTGTTGTTTTGAGCCAACCTATATTTGATTGAATGAATATACTCAGAGAGTTGGCCCCCAACACGGAAAGCCCACGCAGGAGGAATGCAGGCACATTTGGTGGTAAGGGAAATGGGGAGTGTCTGTTATTCATTTTGATTGAATCGAATTAGGACTTAACGTTGTTTATTGCTGATTAAATTGGCGGGTACAGCAATTTGCAAAACGAACCAAAAAAAAAAAGGAATAAACATATTTACGAAAAATGGGAGTATTTGTGTTTGTATGTACACATCGCGTGCTACCTATTTAGATATATATATATATATATATATATATATATATATATATATGTACGAAAAACGAACATTGTATGTACATAGATAGATAACTTACTCATTTTCCTATCAGTTTTAAGTGCAATACATTTACGATACCCCATTATATATATATAAAATTTATGCAGTACACACTTATAAGTAGGTTATTAACGAAGTTATAATACACTTTTTTAGTTAGTTAAAAGAAATGGAACTATTACAAAACTTACATGCTGCTAGAAATGTATGACTACGAATGGTTTTATCCAACAATGCCACATCACCAATACAGTCTCCGGGTCCAAAAATGCTTTCTACTTCTTCAACGATCCTCTCATACAACTATAAATGTTTTCGATTAAATATTTTAAATACTTTCGAAGTAATTACCCAATTATTACTTTACTATATGTACGTTTAATCATTTCCACTTCTCCTGTAAGAATAAAATAGGCCGTAAATGGCATATCACCCTTGGCCATTATAACACGTCCAGCTTCAATTGACATTAACTTAATAACAGGAACTAAGCGTGCGCGTACTTTCTGAAATCAACATTATAATAATTATTAATTACATTTATCCAACAATCCATATTTATACTGGTGGAAATTTTGAAAAACATCTCAGTCTTGTGAATATGGAGCATAATTTCTTTCTATCAGCAACAGTGCGATCCTTATGATTCATCCTTATTAAAGCTCTATCCTGCAACCGAAATAGAATTAATTTAAAATTAATTTCAATTGATTAAATTTCAATTACTGCTGTTGTTAGGGCTCCAATTTTTCGCTTTCGTCGCATAACAAAAGATAAATGCTTCTTTTGATGAAACCGATCTTCATCATCCATAGACAACCAACAACTATTAAAGATTATTGTTTGTACTACTTTTCTGAATGTAGCCAATAAAGTTCGTTTCTTTAAAATATCCTCTTTATTACGTTCTCGTCTTGACATTTTTAAATAACAACTTTATGCAATGCCAGCAAACGAAAACAAGAAAAAACAAGAAATTAACTCTTAAGAACAGTTAAACCATAAAAAAACACAAACAAAATTAACTAAACATTTAACAAATTGTGCCTAGTGTAATGTTATATGAGTTTTTATTTTTGAAATGTTTAAAAATGGCATCTATGGGGGAAATTTTTACATTCATTTGAACTTAAACTTCTTTATTTCATGATCATTTATAGTAAATTAAAATTGTTTCTCAATATTTCTAATAAACGAAATCTACTTAGTTAGTGAATTCATTCTTGATATTTTCTTAAATTAAAAATTGTTAGAGATTGAAAAAGAAATTCATTCGAAATAAAAGTTACTTAGGTTACGCTCGAGTAAAGCATTTTCAAATGCGCGCCAACAATGCCAAACAGTTGCAAAAGAAGAAGAGCAGCATCAGCTGATTCAATTGGGGGCTTTGTTGGCGTCAGTGTGTGAATGGCATTTATTTTATTTATTCTTCTACCTTTCGCATTCTTGTGTTTTCTTATAAGTTTACTTTTTCATTCTTTAATTTAAATTAAGTTTATTTTGCATTTTATTAATTATTTTCGTATGTGATATGGATTTAAATTCTGACGAAGTTGGTTCAAAGTCATCCGAAGAAGAATCTAAGGTAAATGTTGTCTGAAAATTGTTTTAGCTCCACAACTTTCACTTGGTAATTTTTTTTCAGTTAGTGAAATCTGCGCCGTGTGGGCCTGGCTCAAATGTCAGCACCAGCATTCCATCAATTTGGAAATGTTTAGTGATTACCATAATTACCGCCGTGCTCAGCAACATTATTGTAGATTGGTCGAAATCTAAAAATTCCATAGATCTAACGCAAGCTAAACTTAAAGCTCAGCCACCGAAATATGCCATATTTTTATTCAACTCTGAAGAGGATCACTTGGAACATGTGATAAATGGTCTAAATCAATTTGGCTACGAAAGAGTTGGAGTTAATGACAGCTGGGATCTGCTGTGGGCACATGATTATCCTTTTACCACTATTCCTAAACTGAAGAATCTTGGAAGTCATCAACTGGTTAACCATTTTCCAGGTTGTGGTTATCTGACAAATAAGGTTGATCTATGCACTACGCAGTTGCCGTTTCTTCCGCGTGCCTTTCGTCTACCCGAAGAGAGAGAAGCCTTTTTGGAATACTCCAAGAGCCATCCGGAAACATTGTACGTCCAGAAACACAATCAACATCGGCATATTAAAATTCGGGCACCCAGCGAAATTGCCCATTGGCCAAACGATTCATTTGTTCAGGAGTTTATCCAGCGTCCATTCCTAGTTGATGGCTATAAGTTTGATATCGGTGTATATGTGGTCATAACCTCGATAAATCCAGTCCGTGCATATATATATACAGGAGATGTCCTGTTTCGCTATTGTCCTACAAAATATTATCCCTTTGATCCCGAGGATGTTGATAAGTATATTGTAGGTGATGATTATTTACCAACATGGGAAGTGCCCTCGCTAAGGAAGTACTACAATCGCTTTGGTGGCAGCATGCGAACTGCATTTGAGGCTTATGTACGCGATCAATCCCTGGATCCTTCTGTAATATGGCCACAAGTAGAACACATTATACGCACAACAATTTTGGCTAAGGAACAGGATATTACTGATATACTAAAAGCCTACAAAACACCAAATTTTTTTGATTTGATGCGTTTCGATCTTTTTATTGATGAGGATCTCAATGTACGGCTAATGGAAGCGAATATGTCGCCAAATCTCTCATCTGCACACTTTAAACCAAACTCACTTCTGTATAAACAATTATTGTATAGTGTATTTAATATGGTGGGAATTCGTCCATGGAGCGCCACTGGTGAAACAATGTACGTTGAACAACAATCCATAAACTGTACTTGTTGAAACACCTTTTTATATATTTTATTTTAGTTTAACAGAAGACACGGAAATAATAACCACTGATAAGAATTTGGCTACCGAATTGAATCAATGTGCCATAAACGATTGTGACAAGTCCTGCAACAAGGAGGAGTGCAATCTTTGTTTGCCCTGCCTTAGCGGATCGGAATACCAACTACTGCAGAAGGCCCATCATGAACACTTGCATCGTGTCGACATGAAAAGAATCGTTCCACAGCCAATTGTAAGTCATTAAACATATGTATCTTTTATATAACTTAAACTAATAGTTTAACCACACAATTTCTAGCTTGATGTTACTTCATATGATCTAAATGAGGAAACTAAAAATATGACAAGAAAGAACGCCTGGTTAACTAGATGGTTTTATAATAAATGTGTATTTGATAGATCCTGGTGCACATAGAAACAGCAAAATGGTTTTTTTTTATGATTAAACAAAAGCCCAAAGGCTAAAGTGTTAACAAAAAGTATTTTTTTAGAAACATTGTCATTTTATTTTTAATAAATAAAAAACTTTAAAGTTTAAGTGGTATTTTTTCTCTATAAGAACCAAAGCTAAGATGAATTATAATGGGAAAATTTCTTTTCTTACATTTTTTGTATCTTTTATAAGGTATTAGTTAATGGAAACGTAAGTGTGGCTAATGAAAGACTAGGCATTGTTGTAAAAAAAAACTTTAAACAATTTTTTGCTCATTTAATAATATAAAAAGTTTCCCTTTAAATGACGAAGATTGTATGCCCTTCAAAAACAAAGTTTGCTGAAAAAAGAAAGAAATTATTAAACTGCTTAGAACTGGTTTCTTTTTTGGTTAACAATATAAAGACTTTCATCTTTTTTAAGAGCGTTAAATTAGGAAAATTTAGGAAAGTTTAAGTCACACAATAACTGTCATTAGATATCCAGATTATAATAAAGACAAAATGTCCTCTTCACAGTCTTTTTAGATATTGTGAAATGGCCAATGGAAAACACTCAGTGCTAACTGATGTCAATGCCAACATAAACATAAACGAATAAATGAATACACATGGCCAACAGCAGAGGCAATAGCGTCACATTCAAGACCCATAATATAATCGGTGGTACACAAGGAAATGCCAGGTTTGATAAAATATTGGCTAGCAAACATTCTTACTCAGCCGTAGACGTCGATACCCAGAGCTCAGAGCTCAACGCCGAAGAGAGATGGATATGGATAGATGGTCAAATGGACAGATGGACGGACATCGGACTGACTTTCGTGCCCAAGTCCGAGCCCCTGCGCTTTGGCTTTCAAATGGACGCAAAGACGCTTTGTCGGCAATTACTTGTGGCGGTGTGAAGCGATGGATTTATTGCCCCAACAGCTAATCAACAAGCTGAATTTATCGTTGACTTCATTCGATATTTAGAGGCTCCATACATTGTGCATTAGTTGTGATTGTGACCACTGGCCATAAACGTAGCAGACGCCGTCGCCGTCACCGTCACCGTTCAGTGTCATGGGAAAATAAAGAGCAGTGCGAAATTCTCGATCAGTCGATCGATTCAAGAAGAAGATTCCTCCCAATACACACACAGACAAAACTAAGTGAGGCTGAAAGTTATTTACAATGTTTGCTGTTTAATCATTGACTTTTGTCCAGTTTTGACTGCCTAATCATTATATTTATTGCTTTCTTTTTGGGCGTATCTCGACTTCCGTTTAACGGTTAAACCGATCTAGTTATAATTCAAGTTCTACTCAGGCTACACTTGCAAGTGTGAACTAGCTGTAAACAACTTTTTTTTTTTCTTCTTCTTCTTTCGTTTTGGCTGCGGTGCCATCATTTCAGTAATTAATAGCGGCTCATGCGTGGCAATTCAAATAGCCGCTAATTGTAAGAGCTGCCACTGCCAACTGACTTAGATAACCGGTTAATGACCAAGGAAATGGCCTCAAGCAGAAGCTGTTGCAAGCCAAACCCCATACAGTGGCTCTTAATTTTGTAATTTCGTAATTTCACTCTTATGCTAAACCTAGAGCGTAATTTATTTACCGATGCCATGGCCACTAAGAAGCTTATACATATGTACATATGTATGTATGAACAAACACTTCTAGTATTCCATAGTCTAAAGTTAATTGCCTTTCTTTGTCAAATACGAGAACTCATTTTTTTTTTTTTTGCTCAGTTTACATACACAAAGTAGTACTTGGCTATATCGAATAGCCTGCACCTGTTCTCTTGTATTCGCACTTCCTGGTCCTTGTTAACACCTTGCCGATTGATGTACCCAAGTTGAATAGCCTTGAGAGCATAACCATTAACTTTAGTAATTTGAGATCTTTTCTTACTTAATCTGTGCAGCTAAAAACCGTAAGGAATTTTATTATTCAATAAAAAAAAAAAAATAGTTTGCTTATATGCACACAGGAACTTCATTTTTTCTTTTAAAATAATAAAAAAAGAGAAAAAAAAAAAAAACGTTCCCAGCCTCAAAAAAGCATTACAGCCAGTTGAATGACTTCAAAAAGGCTCAAAGACGGTTCATAATAAAATGCAGTTAGCCACTGTCTATATAATGTATATAGCATATGTACGATCATTTAACTTTAAGTTTATTGGTTTCTTTTTTCAATCGAACTTTCATTTTTTTCTTTTTTTTCACAATGGAATCTTTTGGCCATTTGCCATTGGAACATCAAAATACAGTTTCTGTACTGGACGCATTGTGATTACATTCTATGAACAAATGAGATCTCTTTATCTAGCAATTTTACAACTTTTGTACTACTGCATTTCTTTTAACTTTTAATTAGTTTTCAGCAAATACTGAAATTAATGAAAGGTTTTTTTTTAACTGCGATTTTGGTGCTTTTACTTATGTTTACTGCACACGATCTACTTTGGTCATTTTGGCTTAGATCGCATGATTATGGTTGGAGTAGTGTAGTAGTAGGGCTATACACAGCTCTTTTGAATTCGGCTGACTATCTGGTTTAATGGTTGCCAAACAACAGCAACAACAACAACAACAATAAAAAGAAAACCTTAGTGCATTGCAATTGCATCTGCGATTTTTATGGCCTGGATCAATTTCAATGCCTTGCATCCGTTATGTGACCCCAAGAACTTCACAGAGTTTGAATAGCTATTGAAAATTATGGTACATGGGCTAGCGGCTAAAGAAAAGTGTTTGCCTGCCTGACTGCCTGCTTGATCTCAGATCGAGCGCCAACGAGTCCCATCGAGAGAGTCCCAGAGTTAACTTTGCAGCCCGCAGTACAAGTTGAGCATTTGCAATTTTCAGATCTTTGTCTACAGATACACATATAATGCATACACATATACATACTTGACCTTACATGGACTGTCTGGATGCATTTTTCAAGTGTGTGTGTTAGTTAAGGCGCACGTGTATGGCTTTTTTTTGTTGAGCCTAATCCAGTCCACAGTACCTAACGGTAAAGCTTCAATAATACATCAACTTTTGGTCTATGCAAATGAACTTGATTCTCTCTGTACTAACTAGTAATCTGTAACTAGCTAGTTGCATACTTATCAATCAAATCAAATGGGAACATTTCTTTTTTTTTTTGCTATTCTATTTTCTTAATTAATTTGTTCCATTTCTGTTTTAGGTTTTTGAAAATTGAATCGATTTGGGGTGCCCAGAGATCGATTTAATATCAAATGAAAGAGAAAACCCAATAATAACAACAACAGCAACAATAACTAAAACTCATGGCATAAATAAATATACTCATAGTGGAGTAAGTTCGGCAGTCAATTCGCAGCGATAGGCAAACATGTGACTATTGACAGAATATTGACAGAAGCTATTTCACGTTTCGGGGTGTGACAGACATGCCAGTGTGTTACCGTTGCCCGTTACAGTTGCACCAAAACAGCAACCAATAACCCAGCAACCCAAAATACCACTCCTCCCCCAACCCCTACGCCCTCGAATTCATATTCACGTGCGTACCAACTTGCGGCGAACAAGTCTAGAGGGGGAGGGAGGCCTGGGTTTCCGTCTGTGCCAAAAGTTTTGACTGCGATTCAATAAACAAACGGGATTATTAAATATTGCGCTCGTTTTGAAGCTAAACTACCCTGTCCTACCCTTCTTTCTTTCAAGCCATAGCATTTGTCTAATGCTAAGCTGAGAATGTAAATGGATATTAATAAGAGCCGAAAGAAAGCCGGCCAAGTGCCCTTATAGCCAAATTCGGGTCTGTTCAACGACTGCGGATTGCTGTTGCCGCCTTCGCCTGCTATTGCTACTACTGAGCCGTCCAAGGTGTTTTAATGAATGTTGCCAGGATACAGGCACCTTTCCAATTTTGTTATTTTTATTTGCTTTGACAGTCAGCACGTGAAGCACAAAGCACAAACGCTGCGGAATCGGACTACTTCATAAATATCCTGTGCAAAATTCAACAAAAGGCGCAATTTCTCTTACCATACACACCACGGCGCTGATAGCAATTAGTCCAAATTGCGAAATGTGTGTGACAGAAGGGGTCCTTGTAAGGCGTACGTAGTAGTTAGTTGTAGCACCGAAACGCGATGAGAACTTTCACAAACTTCAATTACAACTTCTCGCCAGGATGCGAACGCTTATTTGTTTGTGTGTACGAATGGCAAAACAGGGCACGCACTTGTAATTGTCGTTTCCAGGACATATCCAAAGAAACATATAGTCACTGGACACACAATTTTAGCTCTATGGTAAGTAAATTTTGCCTGCATCACTAGCATCATAGTTAGTCCTTATATACCAAATATTTCTACTACATCGTGTTGATGTGTGATTGACTGACTTAAATTGTCGCCTTTGTTAATATGTGGCATGTGTGTAGGTGTTTTAGTATCTGTAAGTGTGTGTGTGCATGTGTTCTTGTATGTGTGTGAGTTGAACAACTTGGAAACTATTTCTAACACTTATCGTTGTCCTACTGAAGCGCACGTGAAACACGCAATATCAAGGAAAATATGCATACATTTACATACAAATATATGTGTATCAATACTTATATACAGCTGTATGTACACAATTATATGCAAATGTGTGAATTTGGTATGTATATAGACATATGTACATTCATATCGTTTCATTTTTTTACATATTTAATACTACAAAACTTTTGAGTGAAAGCAAAATCAACATTAATGTTTAAAAATCCTTAGTCATGGAGTTATATACTTGTATGTATATAGTGCAATATATGTATATGTACTTACATGAGCATGTAAATACAAACAGCAACAGGTTTCATATCAAAAGCATGGTTAATATATAGATATATCCTAAAAAGGACTCTTCTAAATATATCCTAAAAAGGACTCTTCTTTTTATTTTTGTTTTATAAATGATTTTTGTAATTGAATTCTTTTTAAACTAATTCCTTTTAAATAAAAACTATATATATTTGTTTCTGCGTATAGAAGATAAAATATAATGTTGATATGTTTTTTAGGATTATATTTTGTATTAAATATAAACTTAAATTTGGCATATTGTACAATTTGTTTCAATCTCCGCTTTTCACCTACAAAATTTCTAATTTCAATTTATATGTTTTTTTTATTTTATTATAACTAATTATTAATTTTTTATCATACATAGATATAGATTATAGAAACTTTTATATACGATTTGGCATCAAATTCTTATCAGCTATAAATATAAAATAAAAAACCTTTTAGAAATGAAGCTTAGTATTCTTAATTACAGATAACAAACAAAAATTGTAAAAGTTAATGAATTCTTATCTTTACCTCTTTACTGGACCGATATATAAAAGTCGTAATCTTAATCCAACTTGCTCACTTATCCAGCTCTGAAAAATTATCGAATTAAGTAAAGTCAAGTAAAGTTAGCCAGCTGAAGAAAGGGAACTAACGAAACAAATATAATTTATTATAAAAATTTATTTTAGGTAATCTTAGCAAATGACCTTCTAAATGTTTATAGTAGAACATAAATCATATTAATATTTGAGAAATGTGCGTATTTCATGTTGATGACCCCAATATAAGAAAAAAAACTCCAAACGGAGAACAAACTTATGACTCCCTCCTGTCCTCGACCTCACCTCTCCCTACCATCAATTGAATGGCCTCGGATGCACGCAAATCAAAGCGAAAGTAAATGTCATTAAAGTTGAATTTCATTTTCTAGCTAGCGGTCAATTTAGTTGCCGTGGACAGCAGACTAAAGTTATATGAATACAAATAAGGAATAATTAACTATACCCCTAAAATCTATGTATGTATGTATATGTGTGCCCCCCTCCCCTGTTGCCAAAAGCACGATCTAGCATGCAAATGAAACCTCAACAAGTCAAACCCAAACTCCAGCAAAGAAAATACAGGAAACCCAAACATTTCCCCCAGTTAGCCTTCACATACATGTATTATATACACACAAATACATGCACATATTTACATAAGCAAGTCCGGATAGTGTAAAAACAACTCTACACGGTTCTATTGCTCCATTGGTGTATATATACATAAAGTCCAAGTATATGTATGTCTGAAATCATCCAATGTATAAATTCATGGAAAGTCCAGTCCATTCGCTTGTTATGACCATTGGTCGGTAACCATGGTATTTGATTTTACGGCGAATCCTCAAACGGTCAGTATGCAAATTCGCTTAGAATACAATTCAATGAATTGTCTAAAAATATAAATGCTATACTAAGAAATCTGAAGAAATATTACAAAGAATCCATAAATTGACTCTATATAAACTTGACATTTTCGTAGGCTTTGAAGAATTTGTAGTTAGTTGCCATCTCTTCCACTTTCCAGTTTGAAATCCGTTTTTTGTGTTGTTATTCCAAGCCTAAAAATATTCAACATGACTAACTGAATGTCCCTTCCGTTTTGGGCTTTTTATATGCAAATCAAATACAAACTCCTTTAGACGTGGTCAAGACTTTGTGTTTAACGGTAGTCGCGCGGCGCGATGGAGCAACTAATAATTCGTTTTAAGGACTAAATAAAATTGAAACAATTAATCAAATTAAATACGGAAAATCAATGTTAAAAAAGTAAAGTAAATATGCTTAATAAGTTTAAGAATTTAAATTGTAAATAACATCGATAATAGAGAATAACTTCATAGAGAAAAATCAGTGTTAAAGGAAGAGGGAAAAAAAATATTTTTAAAATTGAAAAACAATTTAAAAACTCAAATAGTTATTTAGATATTCACTCAGCTAGTTCTAGTGCCAACTTTTGTGTGTTAAATTTTTTCAAATGTTTATTCTTAAAAGTGTTTATTAGATTCTAAAATTTGTTTGCCATAAGTAAATGATTTTACCAACAGAAAATCCAATCAACTACCCAACAAATTTTTGTCTTAAATCAAATAAAATGTTTGTCTCAAATCAAGTAGCGAGAAATGAGCAGATGTTCAAACTGATTACAATAATAGTCAATTTTATTTTGTGAGGAAGCAAACTCAAAGCTATTCTACATTTTAATTTTATTGATTACACTAAAAATAGTTTTAAAAAAAGAAAAAGAAAAGAAAAAGAAGTGTACGGTAACCTCTCTGTGGTGGCAGATTGGCAGTGGTCTGGTCGAGGTTAATGTACTTTCGAGTTTCCTCCAATTTAAGTTTCCGTAAATGTAGATAATATATACATTAAAATCTGTTGGCCCATACCAACCGATATATATGTATAAGGAGAAGGCACTGTAAGCTACAACAATTAACCTAAATTGAAAATGCCAGAGAACTTTGAATATGTGTTGGATGGTGGCTTTTTTTGTAACTACCTAAAAAAAAAAAGAAAAAGAAAACAGGCTCAGAGTTTCTTTTTTCTTTTTGTTTGTACTATATCTCAGTTATATTTGGAGCTCGGTAGAGTACATACAGATACATATATGTATGTATGTGTGTAAGTTTGTGTGTGTATGTTTGTGAATGCACGAAAGTATCTACTAAGTACCAATTGGTAAGTCTTTTTTTTTTTGTGTGCAATGCCAGTGAAAGAATTATGACGGTTAGCACTTGAAGCTCATCGCGTGATTTGTCTACAATGAAATATTACATGACAAAAGTCAACACAAATATTGGCGAACCACACAATTATTTGATTTAGTCATATATAAATATATATATTAAAAATGATTTAGAAAGAAAAGTAAACGTACAAACATATGTGAATATATGTAAATTAGTTTGCTTTGAGTTTGTTTGAATTGCAATTAATTGAAGTTGCTTAAAGTAAATGATTAAACACTTCTAATAGACTAAAGAATTAAAGGTCATTTGGTGGTTTATTGTAATCTATTTTTCACGTGTTTTTATTAGACACAATTCTAGCTGACATAATTTTATATACTTATATTTCTGCAAATTCAAGGTCAGTTGACCTTGTACAATACAATATATCGATATGACCCAAAAGGTTAAATTATATTACAGTTAGTCCAAGGTTACTAAACAATTCAATAATATAAAAGACATCATAAAAATGGTCACCAAACTCGACCACTCTCCCCCCCCTTTTGAGAAGTAAGGTAGGCGGTAGGCTTTCTGTATTAACTGCTAAAACAATTAGGGGCTGAATTATTAATATGGAATAACCCAGAATGAAATGCTATCCTCTATATCCATATGTACAGACAAAAAAGGAAGAAAAAAAAACCTTACCTTTATGGCAACTATCCATAAGAAATGAGTACAGTATGCGCCATTTGGTGTACGGAAGTGTGTGTGTGTGTGTCTCTGTGTTTGGAGGGGGCGGTGGGGATTCTGTAAACTTGTTTTTCTTAGGTGCCGCCCCCCGAAATCTCCCCCAGCATTTTGTGTAAACGTATCCTAACTACGACACTATGACAATGGCAACCTAAATATATATATTCTCGTATCTGTATTTTCGTATGTTTGGTCGCTATTCTATTAGAGATGCAGGTCAAAAGATAAAGAGCACAGAACACGAATAGAACATTTTATTGAACAACCTGAAAACATGATTGAATTACTGTAATGTAATATACATACATACATGCATATGTACATACATAGATATATTTACCAAATTACATTAAATTGCTGTTTAATTTTGTGTCATGGATCATCAAATAACAATTGTTTTCTTTAACCAATATTGAATAGAACACATAAAAATGTTTAATGAATCTTAAAACCAAAACTGCAAACTCATATAAAAAGAGATTTGTTCTCTCTCATTCTTATTGTGTAATTTGAGAATATTTTTTTTTTTTTTTTGCATTCAGTTTTAAATTACTTTTCTTTCTTATAAACAATTTTTGGAGGATCTCTTTAAGAGAACAAATACTGTCAGTTGATAAACGTCAATGAAAGAGAGCAAGAGATCGGTCTCTCTCTCTCCCTCAATTATTATCTTGCATGTGTGCAAAACCGGCTTTCTTTATCTCTCTCTCGCTCTCGCTTTACGATCAGTGTGGCTCGTTGGGGTTCAGCTTCACTAGAGCTCCAACAGTCGCCACTCAGCTCCAGCAATGTCTTTATGCACGATTGGCTGCCAGTACCATTTCAATAGCGTCGGGGCACACAACACAACTCTGCCACACGGTGTCCGTTAAATGAAAAGTGAACCACATTCTGAGCATACATTAACAACAACAACAACAACAAAAACAGGCTCGGTGGCCTGCCAATGTAATTTCATGTAGACGAGTGTTGGTGTGGAATTTCTTATAAATAAATATATGTATATATGTATACATACCTATGTACATAGATACATACATCCATACATATGTGCTTCGCTTGCAAGTTGAGATTAAAAAAACCTCAAACACGCCGGAGCATTTAAAATTCGAAATCATTTTGCAGTGATCCTCAGTGAAACGAAAAAAAAATAAAAAAAAAAAAAAAACAAGAAATTTATGTGATTATTTTGTGAATAAATTGCTAAGAAAAAAGAAAAAGAAACAGCAGCTTTGGCTGACTGTTTAAGCAGTATTAGGTTACTGATGATATTTCCTGGTACGAGGAGGATCGCTCAATCATTAAAAAAAATTATTATTATTATTGAATATTGGTGCCGGATCGGACCACAGTGAAGAGTATTAGACTTTTGATCTGATTTAATCCGCGGGCAAGGTCGTTTGCAATGCGCTCAGCTGAAACGTTTAAATGGGCTATTTGAGACGTTGTCATTCGGTGTTTAGATAGCATGGCTAACGTTTAAATATTTGGCCAAGTGAGATGTGTTTTTTTGTGCACGGTACTTGACACTACTCAAATATATAACTAGATCGAGAAATACATAAATCAAACACATTACAGGAAACGATGAGGTTCAGTGCTACCAGTTGATATATATATACAGATATCTAACCAACTGAATGGTTGACTATTAAAATTCAGTGCATGTCTGAAAAATGTCAGACACTTGATACCAAACCCAAAACGGGAAAGTCAGACAGACTTGCTTGAATTTCGGATTAGTTTCGTGGACAACAGTGAACACACATGGAACGATTAATTTCAAAGACAGACCACGTAAACGGAGAATCAAAGAGGGCGAGCCTTTGGACTCTGTCGCTTTCAGCTCTTTTTCATATACTAAAAGGTACTACATATAGCATATATATACATACACATAGATATTTTTGCCAATCAGTGAATGAAAATTCTCTTCATTCTCGCATGATGAAAAAATGAAAGAATTCTTTTTTATCGGTTCTGGCCATTTTTTTTTTTTTTTTGCTTTCTGAATATATGCACGTACATACGTCAAGTACCAGCCATGGTCATGTAGAGTTCATTTGCTTTTGATGGGCCATTGAAGTATAAGAATGGGAGAAAAAGATGAAAGACCAAATTGAATAGCTGATACGTTAATGAATCGTTGCATTTCTTGTTTTATATACATATAAAGTCAATCAATTGTTTGTAAAGATTCTTGTTAATCAAATTCTTGCAAAAAGAAAATAGAATTCACTATAAGATGGTTAACCAAAGTTAGAAAACAAAAGGAGGTTGAACTTTAGCATACTGGAGGCTAATTAGAGAGACAACTCTATTTGAACTTTATAATAGATATAAAACCAAATGATTGTGCTCGTATTGAACATGGTTGAAATTCGCCAATTAAGTATCAGACAGCTCTTGCGCCGCAGCCGCAGCCGCACCCATTAATTAAAGCCTTCAATAGCACAAAAGAAACCTACACATCCTCACAATTAAACAATAATAAAGCCATATGGCAGTTTTCAATCATCATTACCAAGTATAACCAAAGAGTACGTCAATTGTGTAATGGCACTTACGCATTTTGTCTCGAAGTCGAAGTGCAGCGCAATGACAAGATGGTTTTTTAGGAGTTATCTAGCCGCTAGCAACTAGCCGACCACACAAATATATATTACTTACCACATACCCACTTTACATACATATGTATATATGTATGTATGTATGTGTGTGTATATTTAACTGAAGTAAACAAAAATAACACCGATACGACCTTGTCTGACCCACTTTTTTGGTCGGCGCAGTGCCAAAATTGACAGCTGTGCGGCATTTTACAATTTATGTATGAAACTTATTGCGCGTATTTTGTATATGTGAGTGTGTATGTGTGGCGCCCCGTGCGTGTTTCAAGTTTTACAGATATTTTATATTTTTGTTTCCTACCCCCCACCCCGTACTCCCCGTCCTCTCACAGCCAATTCACAGTTGACTTGTTATTTTTATTTTAAGTTTTTCCTTTTTCTTTTTTTTTTGCAATGGCAACGAAAACAACTTAAAAGTTAAGGCAACTAAATCGTGTTAGCAACGCAATGGCAACACTAATACCAATGCATTTAAGCCACAAATATACTTTGGCCTCTCTTGCGAGAGAGTTTCATTTATAAAATCCGACACGGCACAAAGGGGCACAGTCGCCGGCTTCATAATGATTTATGCAACGTTCAAATCAAATTAAACTCAGGCAACAAATCGTTGTCATAAGCCCAAGATAAGCCCCATGGGTATTGAAGTGCTTACAGGGATATATACTCGATATGTTGTATAGATAGATATATACACATACATAATGGTAACATGCAAAACCTATTTATTAGTTAATGGGACGATGACGGGCAAAGAAGGCCGTATAGCTGACTAACTTGTTAATTATCGGCTTGTCTTGAACCGGCTTAAAGACTTCTACAACAACAACAACAACAAGAAGAATCTCTATGCCTAAGACATCTAATTAGACTACTGGAAAAGCGTTTTGATCGACCCGTTCAGATTAACTATGCCCCGAGACATTTGAACTTAATTACAACAGGCGGCGGAGAGCGTTCAACGAGACCCAAACACGTTCGCTACCTAAGTCTTTTGATTTGCTGCGGTTGTGCTGGCAATGCCCCCGCCGACTCAACAATACCAATGGACACAACAACAAGAACTACAACAACAATAATAATAAAAAGAAAAAAAAAAACTTGTTCTTAGCTTACTATTGCCCAACAATTTTAGGTCGTAAAAGTGTCGTTCAACTGAAGCTCAAAAATTAAAATTTCAAGTCAAAAGTGTTTTGAAGCTGCCACAAGAACAATAACAACAACAACAACAACAATACAAGCGCACATAAAACATTTATTTATGCCTTACGCCCACTATAGAGTAATCATCGCCATCACCATCACCATCGCCATCGCTTCGTAGTCTGTCTGTTTGTTGCAGGCCAGCCTAGGTTTGCTCTTAACCATGCCAAATCTCAGAACGTCCCATTCGCCAATGTACAAATACATACAAACAAATTTATATATACACATATATATGTAGGAATAGACCATGTATGTCTAAAGTGGAAATAAATTATTGCGTTATTAGGGAGAGTAATTACCACAGGCAAAGCCGACGCAAACGCATACGACTGGAGAACGTCTCTTGAACCATTCCCAAGGCCTTTTGGAATGCACTCTATCAGTCAGGGTTTTATCTCAATGTACATCGTCATCCATTGCTGGCCACTCTAAAAGAAAAAAGAGAGATGGATCTTTGTTCAGTCTCCTTGCCATAAGATACATTTGAAAACAAACTGATTTATGTTTATTTATCTGCATATAAATCTAATAATATTGTGCCACAATTGGGTGTGGTAAAAATTTAATGCAAATATAAATAAAAATATAATTAAATGCACATATAATATTAATAAACCTTAGGCAGCTGCGGAAGTCATGTCTTATATATATAAACAGGATATACTCATGGCTTTCTATATATACTTATATACATAAATGTAAATTTTTGCATGTCAATGATTTTAAAATTCAACTTGAACTTGCCTGGCTAAAGAAATCTCTTCAATAATATGCAATACAAAAATAAAGAAAAAAGAAAGAGTCGCCATCGGTTTATTTTCAATATATACTTCTTTGGGCTAAGGAATGCCAATATTTCAATGCTTTAAGTGCATTTCCTTCTAGATTAAGCCAATTAATTTTGCTCTAGCAATATGCCAAGAGCTCTATGCCGATAAATTTGAGATTCAATTTGAGTATTCTGTACCAGGAGAAGACTCTACTAAAGCTGCACAGACACTTGGTTACCAGTTGGCCCTGTGGCTTTAGCTCAGACTATGGCTCTTACCTCGACTGTCGTCGTCGTCGTCGTCTCCATTGTCAATCCCACGCACATTTTCCTGCTTCTTTTTTCTTTACTATTGCTGTTATTGAGTCTTTTATTTACATTTTTATTTTTTTTTGCTGCATTTCATTTAAGCCATGGCTAGACTTGAGTTTGGGCGCAGGCACAGATCTCAGCCTCAGACCAATCGTAGCAAATAGTCGCAATCGTTATGTATGCCACCTCCGATGCAAACGAAACGAATTGTGGTACCGAAACAAAGCAAGCAGCAACAACAACAACAGCAGCATCATGACAAGCAAAAAAAAAAAAAAAAATAAGTAAATTATTTTAAATTAGGATTACTAACGTTGAGATACCCTGTAATTAGAAAATATTCTTTTTATTAAGCTATCAATTAGAGCACGATAATTTACTGATATATATTTATAAAAAGAATCCCTGGGTATTTAATATAACAAGAATTTAAATTTCAACAGAAAACCATTTCCATTTTATGTGGGGAACAGTTAAAAATGAAACACTGTTAACTAAGCTTTAGTACATTCTTAACTAACCTTTAGTACATTCTCATTGATATATTGCCACTAAATATATTAAAATGGGATACCTAACTATAATCAATCATTAACGCTAATGTTCAAGAAATAATTAGTCAATGTTGTAGGTTCTTAGCATACCCCTTTAAGTAAAAGGGTGATGGGTATGAAAAAAAAAGTCAAAGCCGACGGGTGGACACGAACTTAAAACTGGCGATAGCAAAGGCGAAGGCGATGACGGTGTAGATGTTGAGGTTTGTTAATGTTTATCATGACGGCTGGTGATGATGAAGCTAAGCCAAAGCCGACGTCTCAGCGTTGGCACCGCAACTAATCGCCCCATCTCCTGTCCCTGGCCCTGTCCCAGTCCCTGCAATCTCTTTCACTCTTTCCATTGCTTTTTCCTTTACCCCATGTCCCGTGGTCTAGGCTTGAGTCAAGGCGTGCATTCATCGTATATGTACGTACATTGTTTGTGCTCTTCATTTACAATCGACTGTGAATTGCAGGCCAACTTTCAGCTTGCATCTTGAACCTTGTCTTATGTTGTTAATTATAAAATCTTTGACAGGCCGTCCTCATGGAATTCTTGTAAAGAAAATTATTACATCTAACCGATTTTGTAGCATTATTGGAAAATTTTTGTGGGAGCCAAGATGCATACATATGTCTATCTACAATCTATATACAATACATATCAGATATTAGTTGAATAGTCATGCAAACTCACTACTGAATTTCCGAAGGTTTGCCATTGCATACAAAAACGTGCATTTCTTCTGTGAGGAACGGCTCTTACGATACGCACACATACGATATATCTTTTTCTTTTTGTTTTTTTAATAACGCGATGGGCACGCGTTTTTTCTTTTATTATCTTGTTTTTTATTACTGGGTTTAGGTTTGTGAATGACACATATTTCTTTTAAAAAATGAGCTTTATTTTCAAGTCTTTTGTAGCCAAGCACATAAAAAATTAAATGGCGCCAGATAATAAATATACAGAAGAAAAAAAAAAGATAAAACATTTAACCTAAATGAGAAGTAAAAATGTAATTTGTCTCATTCAGATGATTGCTTAATTAATTAACTAGCTTTGCAGCCAAACAGAATGCTTAGCCACTAGTCGTATGAGTGATATTTTAAAACTTTTGTCTAGATAGAATGGATTTTTTATATTACGATGCACTTATGCTAAAGTTGTTAATTCCCAAAGTCAGATGACGTTCCTATATATATATTTTATATTCCAAAGTTATTTATGCATGTATATACATATATTTGTATGTATTTATTTTACCCACCGGGGCGCGCCCAAAAAACAAAAACACACCCGCAGCTGCAGCAATAAAAGTTTATATATGCAGATCTATATATATGTTTACCTGAACAGTGCAAAAGTACATAGACAGTTCAGCAGGCAACCAGACACACACATACAGGGACAGTGGCGGGAGGAGTAGTAGAAGGCAGACGCACTAAGAAACAGACAGACATGACAGACCAAAGACAGACAGACAGACAGACAGCAAAAGACCAGCGGGCAACAAACCCCAGTCTCAGCCGCAACTTTAGCCAGTCAAGACAGGAAAGGATCGACTGGCTTCTAGCATAGTGAAGGACGGTCGCACGGCCGACTAGGGCCAAATAAAAGTTGATTACGAGTCTGCGCCGCTGGCTGACTGGCTAGCTGGCTGGCTGGCTAGCTTGTTGTTTGGTTGTCTGGTCTATTGTCGTGAAGCAGATTAGTTTGCCATCGGGTTCAACTTTATTTGCAACACAAATTTTCATTCTACTTGTATGCAGCATTAGGTACCAGTACCAATACCAGTACCAGTTGCAGCCTTAGCTGCCCCAGCCTGTTGCCAGTTAAAGCCGAGCCCGAAAATAACAAAGCCTAGCTCACGAAACTGCAACAATTTCCGCGTACAGCCAATAGCCGTAACCGAGCTCAGGCCACAAAAAAAAAAAAAATTGAACAACGCCCAAAATCTTGTTTTACTTCAAAGTGAACTCACGAGTTTCTTCAATGCTCTACAAATTGTTTAACAGGTCGAAGTTTATATACCCTCCCCGACTATAACATCAGGCCAATGGCATCTTCAACTCGTTTCATCAATTTCTGCTGCATAATGAAAAAGTTAAAAAGTTAATAAGATTTGTTTATTACCATTAAGAAATGTTTTATTACAATAACTTACAACCAGAAGCAGGAAATTACAATACTTTTATGGCTATGCAGTAAAAGAAGGAAAAAAATGGTTTCTCAACTAAAATCCAATAATAAAATTACAAAAATTAATCGAATAAATGAAATAAAAACTATTGGCTAGTCCTTCGACTCGTAAAAATTACCCATACGAGGATAGTTTTAGCTTCCTTCAGGCAAATTTTATTCGTTTTTTTGAAAGATGTAAATGTACCTTTAAAGTTCCAGAAAGTCTTCCACCAAAAACACAAAAAAAAAAGATTCAAAACCACATTTCCATATTTGAAAATGGAACCACAGCTGGCCAGCCAGTCAGCCAGTCAGCTTCATTTTTCTTGGCTGAGAGACAAGCAAATTAACTGACTACCTTGCCACCCGGCCAGGCTTGAATTTGTATTTATATATGTATATATATAGGATTTGTAAAGAGAAATTCGGTCAAATGGCACAAATATAATGTGTTACAATTGTTGCGCAATAGTAGCGAATGCGAAAATGACAACGGACAGGGACAGAGACGGAGTTGGAGATGGAGACTGGAACTGAGTCTGCGACCGGGACTGGGACTGAGTCTGGCTTTTTTTTTACTAGCAAATACATCACACATACTATATGCAACCTATATAAACGTGTATGTATATCTAAAGCCAGTCTAAGCCAAATGCGGGCAAACATACACAACATTGCAACATACTTGGCAGTAAATTTAGACGATGCAGCGTCCAAAAGCGAGGGTGTCGGGTGGCCAGAGTTATCTTTGCCTCGCCTCAACTCGACTCGACTCTACTCGACTCGCCTCTAAGTGATTCAACTGACATAACTGGTCATTGGCTTGTTGCTGTTGTTGTGGTTGCACTGCAACTAAGGACTAGGACTCAACGATGCCGCCAAACTGTGTGTGCAGCTGCAACAAACTGGAAATTGGCAAATACAGCTAGACCAACCAGACAATCATTTGGGACGGACAAAAAACCAAAAAACCGGATTGCCAATAGCTCACGAGATCTGTTCACATTAAGTTCGAGTTCGCAATTTAAGCTCCAACAGGCAAAAATCTAAAAAAAAAACAACTAAAAGTCCGGGACAACAACAACAGCAAATGGAGGCTTTTGGCGGGTAAAGTTGAGAATTAGTTTTGAGGCGCCAAGTAATCCCTCTGAAATGCTACTGTTCTTGGAGTAAAAGTTTCTAAAATGGTTTTTCAATTATATGTAAATTCATGTAAAAATTTTCAATTTAATGGCCCGTATTTAAGATAGTTTATTGGCAACGATAAAAATTCGTTTTACTACTTCATTAAAATGTTTCATTCAGACAGATAATCTCTTAAATCATTTTTATATAACTTTGGTAAAAGTTTCAATTTATATGCCTTTTACAATTTAAGATTTAAGTAAAAAGTAATGATATTAATTATATAAATGACTTAAATAGTATTTTATTTAGCTGTTTCTTTTAAAATGGCAAAAGAACTCCAATTGTGCTACATTCAAGTTACGGCTACTTTAAGAAGCCACTGAAGCAAAAACTAGACCAACAGCTACACAATTATTTATTAAATACAAAAAAAAAAAATATAAAAAGACTTTCGGAGAATGTGTCTAAAAGAACCGCTGGTAATTGTGGCACATGATTAAACGTTATAAAACTATGTCGCATTTAGGCAGACAAAGACGTGACCGCCTCGATGAGAATGATGAAACGAGCTCTGCGATGCTTTTTGACCATGTTTCTTTTTTCAGTTAAGATTGTGATGGCTCCAAATCCATTTGACATGTATTAAATCTTCTTTTTTTTCAAGATTTTTCTGCCTATTACTTATCAATGTTATTCGATCAGAAAAATTGTTTTACTATATTATATAGTATTTTTTCACATTTATATTTCAGGGCCATTGATAAAGTTAAGCTTTTGTATGGGCGGATTTTTCCAATGTATTTAGGCCAACATTTATGTAATTTTTCTTTGGCAAATCGATTAGTTTTAGTGCACAAAATATCTATTTAGGTTTAAATATTTTTAAGGCATAACAAATTGTGCATCAATTGTGACCAACGAAATGACCCAACGAAAGTCATACTAAATTTCAGTTTATATTGCCTTAAGCTTAACATTAAAATACATTTTACTAAAGCATTTTAAATGCAGTGTTAACACACTAATTTGTAATCCCGAAGACAAACAGTGGGTCATTTGCCATAGTCATAGCCATTTGGAGTTTGGTGGGTTGTGTGCTGTGTGTTGGGTGTGTTTTGGTAATGGTTATGTCTGGAAAAATGAAAGTGGTGTGGCTAGTATTAATTATGAAACATAATTCGATTTCGGGGCAAACTGAAAAACTTGACTTTAACGGAAAATGAAAGTAGGCAAATAGTGTAGTGGTTAGCTGACTGCCGTTGAGAAACTCTAGAGGTTCACACTTGCTTTTTGATGCAATCCCCCAGGTGAGCAAGGTAGCAGAAGCTGCCACAATTATACAATTGGACGATGATTCGGCGCAGTTTTGAGATTGAGACCGAGTCCATGTGATTAAGTGCATTACACAATCATAGCAACAACAACATGCACTTGGTTATATACATATGCAATGGGATTAAAATTTAATTTAGATGGGAAATGTGTGTTGTGGGGTTGTCCAACAAGATGGATTTGTCTACGGCTGACATTATATTAATTTATGGGTAGAATAGCTTTTTCTCTCTTTATGTTTTGATCGTGGGCTATTTTATGATTATTGAAATTATAGCTACATGTGGTCTGTTTTTTTATTTTTTTTTTTTTTTTATGTTTTTATTCAAAAGGGACGATTAATTAGTTGCCTAGGTAGCTTTCCAAAACAGTTTGAATATAGAGAGAAATAACTTGTTTTTTAATTGCAGAAATGGCTTCCAGCAGTAGCAGAGCTTTCTGCAGTCGACACGAGAATAGTGATACTACTACTACATCCTCTGGCCAGCAATGTCGCCTGGGAATAGCCAGAGCCACTGTTAACAGAATTGCGAATGGAGGCCATCGACAACAGAAAGAATGCTACTACTATACTCCAGCTACCTCCCTCTCCAAGCAGCAGCAAGAGCAGCAGCAAGAGCAACAGCAACAGCAACAGCAAAAGCATCGGCATCGGCATCAACAACATCGTCAGCATCGGCAACGGCATCACTGTTGGCCAGTTTTGCAGTTTGGCTCATGGCAGAGCTCAATGACCGCCTATCGATTGCTGACAATCAGCCTTCTAATTGGTATTCTGTGTCCACATCACGTTCACAGTGTGGATCCAAAATTTGATCCTACAACGCGCATGCGACTGGTACTTGTACCGGCCGACGCACAGGTCAATTCGGTAATCTATAGATTGCGTGCAACTGATGAGGAATTCGACTATCCTCTGACCTTTGAGTTTGTAGGTGATGCATCTTCATCTACCGTCAAGGTGGAATCGCTTCCATGCACCAAGTACAATTCGGTATGCCAAGCAAATGTTGTGCTACAACGACGCCTAGAGCCGGGCCGTTACTATGACTTCCAGGTTTCAGTGAAGGACACAAAAGGTGGCATGGCTACCCAATTGTGTTCAATTACAGCAACCAATTTTACAACGCCCCATGACCTCATATTTCCACATAAACCAGGCATCATAATGATACCCGAGGTAAGTACGTGTGTGTCTGTCTTACAACATCATAAAGTACAAACTAAAACGCTTGGAATTTCAAATTACTTTAATTGTACCGGCAAAAGTCAAGAAATGAGAAATAGACATACACAATCGATCGCAAACATCTAGACATAAGTTAAATTCTTAATAAAAAGGGGTCATGAACCTCTTTAAATTGTTAGCCAATCTAAAAATTATTTATATCTATCCAAATTTAAGGATGCTAAACGTGGCACTGAATTGGATTATGTAATAGCACGAAAGAATCCACTTTTTCAAAAACCAGTCTACCTCGAGTTATGGGTAAGTTAACATTATTAATATTAACTTTATAAATTTCTTTATTATATATTTCTGAATTATAATCAACAGGGATCTCCCTTATTCGCCATAAGACAAAAAATAGTATCAACTGATACAACAGAAGGTACAGTTTTTCTTTTAGGACCATTAGATTTTGAGAAACAAGCCATGTATCATCTGACAATACTAGCCAATGTATGTACCCAAATAAGAAAACCTATATACATAGAGATACTTAAAAGTTATTTTTGTATTAAAAGGATGCCTATGCTGAGCCAGGCCAAGATAGTCGCAATATTGCTGGAATGGAAATTGTGGTAATTGTACAAGATGTTCAAGATCAACCGCCAGTATTTACCTTGGCGCCGCCAGTTACCAAATTGCCACCCGGTATACTACCCGGAGATAAGGTAAATTGCATAAAATTATATCATTTTTTTTTTTTGGATTAGTATAATCTAACTATTCTATTTGTATTTAGATTTTGCAAGTGCATGCCGAAGATGGAGATAAGGGCAATCCTCGTGAGGTGCGTTATGGCTTGGTCTCTGAAAACAATCCATTTACATCATTCTTTGACATCAATGATACAAGTGGTAAGTAAATTTTATTTTCCTATACGTTTAAAAAACATAAAAACAAAATGAATGTTAATGAAATACATTCTCCTATTCGTTTAAAAAACATAAAAACTTTGGAAAAAAAAATATGAGTATACAGAAAAGGGAATTGTTATGTACCAAGTGAATGTGCAAGCGTTTGAAATAACTAAGAAGAAAAAAATAGCAACACTAACATTAACATAACTACAAGTAGCAAGAAAACGGCCTCAACAGGAACCGAATAGTCCAACCCAGAGGCAGTGGCAGTGGCAGCACCAGCTCCAACTCCATCTCCAGCTCCATCGTTAGATACCACAAGCTCAATAACCGTCTTGCCGCAACCGACCGACCGACGACTTAACAAAATAGTCGTTCGCCTCGGCCAAGTTCTGGGCCGCAATTTGGCTCATACCCCAGACCACAGAGAGCCCAAAGCCCAGACCCTCTTCTTTACCATTTCCCTGCCCCCCCCCCCTTTCCACTGGCCGTAACCACAAACGAGCAATGAATGCACTTTAACTTCCTTGTTTCGTGCTTGTCTCATCTCTTTCGTTAGTAGTGGCAGTTTGATGGCTTTGGTTTTTTGAAGCTGCCTTCTCCTCCTTACCCCCTTCCCCCTGGCTTGTTGTCTGGCAACACACACACGCACACACACATATACAATTGGGAAAATATGATGCCGTTGCACAACTACATACATATGTATGTATGTATGTATGTTAGGCATGTTTATGACAATAGTTAAAATATCTGTTTATTTATTTAACGAATATTTTCATGAAAAAAAACTACTGTTATTATTATTATTCACATTACGTTTTTTTCGCAATAACTTTTTTTCCCATGAGATACTCTTTGATTTTGAGAAGGGGGTAAAAAAAAAGCCATTGCTCTACTCATTAGAAAGAACACAGAGAGACCCTTTCGATTCGATTTATATGAGAACGGGAAGTTTTTTCTTTTTTGCATGTAAATCACCTGAATAAAGTTAATATAGTTCCCATGATGGCTAAATCTGCAGTTTTTTACAGGCTCTTCATAATTATTGTGGCAATCAGAAGAAACCTTCTTATCCATTGCTGTCATAATTACATTATCTTACCATTTTCCCATGTGACATTGAATGATCAATAATTGCCACAAATTCTGTCTCTCTCTCTCTCTACTTTTATATATATTTATAATTGATTATGTATATATGTATTATATTTATTTAAAATTCCAGGTGAAATCTTTTTAATGCGACCTTTAGAGGATATTGCCTTCATCACGCATGTGGGCGATCCAGTCCTGCTCACTGTAATCGCTGAAGAAGTTAAGGTTGGTCGTGACGAACCTCCTGCAATGGCTACTACAGTGCAATTGGCGTTCTTTTTGCCTGACCGTACTAATTCAGCGCCTTACTTCGAAAACGATCAGTAAGTAAGCAAAGATTCACAACGAAAAAAAAAAGGAAGAGAATAAATGCAAAAAAAAGTATAGCTAAAACCTGCTTAACCACTCTATGCATCCCAAGCCACTGCCACTGAAATGCAATTTTCATGAAGTGCAGTGCAGTGCAGTGGAGTGGAGTGAAGTGGAGTGGAGTAGGAGTGTTTTTGCCTATACGACGACTGCTATGAACTTAAACAGACGACTTTAAGGCAGGAAACTAAGAACTACGAACGACAACAGCAACAACAACAACAAATTTAACCACATCCATTAGCATAAAGTCCTAAAACTCTTTACATCAACAACGACTACGACGATAACTGCAACTACACTGAAAATAGAAAAAAAAAAAAAAAAAACTGCAATATCCATTTATGCCAAACAGCTTTCAAGCCAAGAAGTTCCTCTGATCAAATTCCCGCAAAACTGGAAATGCCCAAGCCACAGTCTTGTCGCACGAAAATTCTTTCTCTCTCTCTCTGTCTATGCTAATCTTTAACTCACGATTTTCTATTTTCTTTATCCCCCCCATCCCCCACTTATAGTTACATTTCGAGGGTGGATGAGAATGCACCACAAGGCACTGCACTGACATTCATCGATCCGTATACACCGCGTGTCTATGATGATGACACTGGCAAAAATGGTGTATTTTCATTAACACTACTTAACAATAATGGTACATTTGAGATCACTCCCAATGTAGCCGAACGTAGTGCATCATTTCTCATACGTGTCAGGGATAATACATTATTAGACTACGAGCAGAGGCATTCGGTGGAGTTTGCCATATTGGCCCAAGAATTGGGTCCAGCAACGAATCTGTCGGCCACAGTTAATGTAACTGTCTATATTAATGATGTCAATGATAATGCACCAGTATTCGATCAACCATCATATACTGTGGAATTACCAGAGAATATGACAGTGGGCACTAAGGTGGTGCAAGTTCATGCCACCGATTTGGATTCGGGATTGGGTGGCAAAGTTCGTTACACTGCCATACTAGGATATTTGAATACATCACTAAATTTGGATGCAGAAAGTGGCTTGATTACCGTATCGACAAATAATCATGGATTTGACAGAGAGGTAATGCCAGAATATCATCTATATATCGAGGCTCGAGATATGGACGGTGAGGGCAATCGGGCACAAGTGCCATTAATCATTAAGCTAATAGATGTGAACGACGAGACACCGGTCTTTGAGAAAGATCTATATGAATTTATACTGGCGCCAGATTTATTGGGCTTCACAACTGCAGCAATTATCCATGCCGTTGACAATGACGCCACTGCGCCAAACAACGAGGTACGATACGAGCTAATCAACGGCAACTATGAGAACAAGTTTGCATTGGACAAGGTGACCGGTGAGTTGACTGTGCGTGAAAAGATACACTTGCGCTCCAAGAAGCACACGAGCACTGGCCCCAGTTCCAGTATAGGAAGCAGAACTCGTCGAGCAACGCAGACCGCAACGATGCCAGACGATGAAAGCGGTATCTTTTATTTAACTGCCCGTGCCTATGACTTGGGTGTACCTGTACGTTCGTCTACAACGGCAATTCGTATCTATCCACCGGAGAGTCGTAAGCGTACGGTGACATTTGTGGTGCCAGGACATAATCCTGATAAGGCAAAAACCGAAGAAACTCTCTCAACCATAACTGGTGGTAAGGTTATAATTCATGACATACGACCATTGCGTTCCGATGAGCCTGGAGCCAAGGATATACCACCTAGTAGTGGTAGTAATACAGATCGTAGTGTTGTCACAGCAACTGTGCTCTATGATAGTTCTTCATTTGTGGATATATCCCAGATACAACAGCGTCTATCTCAGCATAATAACTCCTATGCAATTATGCCACAAGATACGGCACAAACGGATGTAAGTTTATCAAAAATAGCTAAACTATAACAATCGGCCAACTAATTGTGTCCATATGTTAACAGAATCTTACTCCCTTGCAGACCCAGTACAAGGCTGAAAATAAGGTACTCTTTTGGGTACTAATACTTCTAGCCACACTGGTAGCCCTAACCATTCTGATTCTATTACTCTGCTGCATATGCTCATGGTGTCCACTATATGGGGCAGCTACGTAAGTATATAACTAGGATTAGTTTGAATTACTTAAATTTTAGATAGATATTTGGCAAATGCTTGTTGACTTAGATACTTAGTCCCGGTCTTACTGTTAGTTAGCTATCAATATTTGACTAAGATTTCCAAAAATCAATATATTAACCTAAATACACAAGTTGTTAAACAGTGTTTCAAAAAGTAATTCAAACTTGAACTCAAAAAGAACTTGAAAAGAAGAGAAATATCTAAATATAGAGAGATATATCAAAGTAAATGTAACAAAGTCTTTTTGTTATTTTTTAAACTTTAGTTTTCAAACTAATTAAATCATAATACAAACATCAATCAGTAATCATTTATTAATGGCTTAACCGGAGACTAAGTAATAAAGTCAACGCTTTTTCCAATTAAACCCGAAAAAAATCCAAAATAATACTAATATTTTAAGCAAAATTTAATGGAATATGCGTTTTTCTTTCTAATTCACTTTTGTTTGTTCGTTTTCTTTTTGTTGTTTTTTTGTTTAATCAAAGATCAAATCATTCATTCTATCTTTAATCTATTTATTCTTCTCTTGTAGCAAAAGAATAGTTAATATCAGTAAAACTGAAGACGATGTACATCTAGTGCATAGGGAAATGGCAAATGGAAAACATACAAAATCTGTTCAGGTAGATTTTGAACATTTTCGAATTCGATTGATTATGCTAAAAGAAAAAAAACAAAAAAACAAATTAAGTAGTAAAAACATTGCAAATGCCAATGCACTTACTAAATTTTTTGCAAATTATTAAAGCTCACAATTTTGAGTTTTTCATTTTTGATTTCCTTATCATAAGACAAAAGTAAAAATAAAAAATATAACAAATAAAAATAAAAATAATGTGCACAATATTAGAAATATACTTTAGTTAGTTAACGCAATTAAAATCCAATTTCTTTTGCTTATTAAAAAATTAATTTAATTTGATTTGAGAATAATAATATTAATAATAATTTGCAGGTCGCCGAATGGATGGGAAGACGCGAGGCCTGGTCAGCGGAGAAGCCACCAGATACACGAACCAAACCCACCCGCTGGGAGTTCCACGACGGGCGTGATCAGCTTAACGAAAACGTAGGCTTTTCCGTATCTGGCATCCCCGATGCTGTTTACCAAGAGACCGAAGAGGGACGCCAGATACGGTCAGCTAATGACCATCAGAGGCGTGTTCGTATCAAGTGAGTATTAGTGGAATCTACAAGATTTGGTAAACTTATGCAACTTGTGCAATTTCAGGAACAGCCATACAGCCAAAGATGACCTTAGTTTTCATAACTCTAGAACTAATTTAATAAACGATCGCGATATATACATTGAGGATGTAATGGAGGAGGGAGAGCATATGGCTCAAAGTAAAAGGAATAGACAATTAGAACCGGTACGCCGTAAACGTTATGATACGGAATCCAGGCACATTGATGATGATTCAATGCGCCGACATGAGATTGATCGTGGCAGCGATATTGACTTTAATGTCGCCCAAAATAGTCTTAAAAGTAAACGTGAATTATTTATTAAGGATGGCAATGTTGAAATTCTTCAATTGATGACAAGAGACAAGACACGAGATCGTTTGGACGATGATAATATCTATGTGAATGTGCCGCTAAAACAATCGGCCAATTTGTCTCATCCACAATTACTTATGGTGGATAATACGGGCAAGGAGATATTGATGCGACGATTTATTGAAGAGCAACCCGATGGCAAACAGATCATACGGGAGCATTATCAAATTGTGCCAGGTGCAACATATATGCAATCAATGCCAAATGAAGTGCAACAGGGATCAATTCTTAAAGATGATACCTTTCCATTGGGCAAATCGGGACCAAATAGCATTGTTTATTCACAAATGGAACCAGAAGTTAAAGTTATACACACACAGCCAGTACAGGGGGCCGAGGTAGTCTCTGAGATTCAGCCAGCCATATCAAATCAGTCCATTACCCATGAATTGGAGAATTCACTGAAGCAACAGAATGCATTATTACGGCAGATTTTAATGGAAAAGGAGAAACTGGAAACAAGATATACGCAACATGAAGTTGCTCTGGAAACACAAAGTCTGCCCGGGCAATCAATGGCTATTGGGACACAGACGGATTGTGATGCTGGTACACAGACTGAACCATTTGAGAATGTTACGGAAAAGACATCGGTTAGTTCACAGGCACAGGCCATGCGTCGTCGAGCGCGTAGTGAGAACGATGATTCAATGTCCGAGGATGAATATGAATATGTTCGATTTAGTCCACCCAATAGTCCTGAGGGAGTTTATTGGATAAAGCGTCGACGTCCCAAGAAGCGTTCCCGTCAGCGTATGATGCATCCACGCAAAAGGATTGTAATGGTCGAGGAGGTGAAACGGAAAATACGTACTCCTATCAAAGAGGAAGAGGAAATGTATGAGAAGAAGAAGAGAGTGCCACCGAAGAAGCCATTACGTGAAACGAAAACGAGTATCCTGCGAAAGCAAATGAGCGATGAAAGTCGTAAGGCCGACTCCACATCAAACAGGGAATCCAAAACGGAAAATCACAAGTCCGAGGCATTGAGTCGTGAAGTACTCATGGAAATATCCGACTCATTGGACGATCCAGTCAGTCCGGGAGAGCACAGGAGTCGAAAGCTACACATTGAACAGTATTATAATAATTCAGATGGAGAAGATAACACCGAATACTCCATTGACTCTGATGCGGACGAAATTGTGATACGAACTAATGGTTATCCACCCAAGGAGAAATTTAAAATGGAAGCTTTGGACAAACGTTACATTGAGATGCACACCAGGGAACCTCGGAGTAAGCACACCTCTCAATCTCGTTCACCATCCGAATCCAGATCCAGAGAATTTCAGCCAGAAGCCCAGCCAAGATTATCGCGTCGTGATAGTTCCAAACGGAGGAGTGATTCAAGAAAGCAAACTTCTTCGGAACCACCACATAATAGAACGTCAGTGACAAAATATGAATCGACGGTTAGTGAAAATGGCAGAAAAATTACAACTACGGAAATTAGGGACTCAAAAAGCTCCCTAAATGATCGCATTTATCAAAGTGAAACAGAATTAGCCGATCGTGATCGTGATAGTTCAGGTGCACGTAATGTGCCCAAATATATGGAATGGTATTACAGTAAGAAAAAGTCTTCCGTAAGCGGGCGTACCTCAACGGAATCATTAAAATCACAGCCATCTACCAAGAAGAAACTGACAGCATCTGAAAAAAGAGTATCGAAAACACGTGTGAATGTTAAACCCGATGAGTTTGCGGTACATGATGATAATGGCAAATACAAACCGGAACCAGCACCACGCAAATCACCGCCAAAAGGTGCCCGTCTCCTAAAAGAGGATAGAGCAATGAATAAGCAACAGAAACCAAAAATCGAAACTGATACCAATCATCCGTTACTACAGCATTCCGAGCATCGGTTTGAGCGAGAAAATGCCCCAGAAGTACCAGCACCACCCACCAAATTACCACATTACATGTATCCGGAAACTCCGCCATATGCGACAAATGCTGATAAGGAGCATTCAGTCAAAAGGCCAAAGCCAAAGCCATCGCCCATTAAAGAGAATGAAGTTAAAGTCAGCAATTCAAAGATTAATCTTTATATAGAAGATCGAAAGTCCAATGCCTCCGCGACACAAAAACAATTGAATGCTTCCACACTGGAGGATGATCATGACTCTGGGATCGCAATGAATTCCTTATTGAACAGCATGGGTAGACGTAATCCAATTGCCGAAAAGAAAAGCGTGTTTTCCATAGCCTATGATGATGTTAGTCGTGTCAAGAAAATTCCATCAGGCGGTGAATCGCCGCAATACTCATAAATTCACCCCGCAAAACAAAAACAAAAATTAAAAATAATATGTGATAGCCTCTAAGGCTCCCTCTTACTTACGAAGCAACGAAACAACAAACAAAAAACAAAGAACAAAAAACAATAATAATAGCAACACTTGTAAAATGTTGCAAATTAATGCAACTTGTTTCAAAGCACTAAATATCATCATTATATATACCGATGCAAGTCTCGTTACACAAAAAGTATATAAATATACATATATATTTACCGATTAATGTTTATGGTTAGATATAGAAAGCGTATTGACATACAAACTAAGCTCAAATCAATTATACATATCTAATTTTATTCCTTTTTTTGTATCGATGCGAGCTTTAGCTTTATTTTATATTTTGCTTTTACTTGAATCTATCCTATAACTTCTAAGCCAGGACAATGTCTCTAGTTATAAATAATTATGAGATTAAATTATCTTTGTATATATAGATACACACATACATACATGCATATACATTTATATATATATATGTGCACAGAAGTCATTCTCATGTGCTATTTCCTATCACAATTATAAGTTAGATGTTTTTTTTTTCATAAACAAATGAGAATTTAACGAAATTTTTTAAATTATGTATATTAAAATTCATTTATCTATATATAAATGTGCAATTATTGGTTCTTTACTTGAGTTGGCTAACGTACGTATACTTGATTGGGCCATTTATCATATATACATAGATGCAGGTTCTAATACTTATAAATCATAGTTAATAATCAATCTCCTGCCGCATACAAGTCAAATTTAAGAAACTTACTGAAACGACATAAAACTATTGTAAATTCATATTAATTTTCATATATACCTCCCTCCTACTTATGTATGTAAAAAAAAATAAAAGAACTCTTTATACCTAACTGCCATATTATATAATTTATAAATAAGAATTCCTGTGTAAATAAATACTTTTACATAACAAAATAAAACTAACCTTATATTGGATATACCATATTCATAAGCATTTGTTATTCGTTCTATTTATTGATGTTATACAAATGCTTTCAACGACTAAATTATACCCTTCTAATAGTTGAGCTAATATTTTTATAATTGCACTGACAAAGTTCTATTAGTTCAAGTTGGCTGATCACAATAATATGTATATACCTACACCCTGACGATCTGTGTATCTGTACCTAAGCATCTTACTTGGAATTGAAGATACAATTAAACTACAGGACAATAAAGGTTCCTGCGAATAAAAGAATGAAGAAGGGAGAATGAGTACAAAGAGAAAACGCAAAATAAGAAGGGAAAGATCTTAGCTAAGAGCACGCAACGAAATAAATAAATGTATAACATCAGAGAACCGGATACGAAGACCAAGGGAGCATTTGTATCAACGAGCTTCTCTCTACATCCACAGTTTTATGGATGTATATACATACAGTGGAACCTCGGCGAACGGACACAATTGATTCCATCAGTTTCTTCGTTAGCCAAGGCGTTCGTTAACCGAGGGTCCACTGTATATTCATACACATGTACAATAATATGTATGTATGTACAATCACACAACTACGCATACATTTAATACGCAGCAACTGCGTTGCACTGTGGAACGTAAATTTATGGATTGAATATTAAACAAAAGATTTCTTTATAATTATACATACATATATTGAGATATTACTTAAACATAGGATTTCATACTACATCTAAAAACCTATATATTTAATTGAATAACTATTTGAAATTTAGAGAGTAGAAAGAAAGTAGGAAATCATGTTATATGATTCACTTATAATAGAATATTTTTGAAACATTTAAGGTCATATGCGATGCTTAAAAGAACTATTGAATTTATTTAAAATTCGTTTTTTTTATAATTTTAGTTCTCTATATTATTTTTGTAAATGTTGTACACATTTTTCTTGTCGTAATTGATGTAACATTTAAATTTAACCACACACATTCCAATTTCTACCACTGTGCTTCGATTGTAGAGTGGGAGTGGTACTCAAATTTGTTTACTCTCAGTATATTCTCAACTTCAGTCGGCAAAAGTTGTGTGCGCTCTGTTCCGTTGGTGGCAATAATTACACGCATCGTAATCGTAATATTTAGTGATCCGCAATTACTACTTAAATTTATTAAATTAGTCTCCAGGCGACGCTAAAAAACAAAAACTTACTGCAAAATGTGCAAATGTCTAGCTGGAAATGTAGCATGTTGGTAAGTTTAATTAAATTGGCACAGCACTTCCGTTAAGTACAGACAAACAGGCAAATATACATATATAAATTGTGTATATATACGTACATATAATTATATATGTATGTGCTGAAAATAAATAACAATCAGTATGTACACACATCCAAAGTTAGTATTGATGCTGCATACAAATGTATCAGGAAAACTATAAAATTAAAAAAAAAAATAACGTAAAATCACTTTGCATGGCGGAAAATGTGAAGCAAAGAAAATGTGTACAGGTTGCCCTTGTGACTTAGCTTTCATACTGAAGTTGTTGGTAGGTGGCTGTAGTTGAATTACAGAACAAACAATGATAGCCAACTGGAAAAAAGCCGGGTAAACAATACTTTTTCTTTGTCCAACATTCGGCATATAGTTGACGTAGTTTATCTTTGAATTTTTGGCGAAAAAAAAGAAGATGAAGTCTTTAGTTTAGCAAAGTTTTTTGGATTTAAGGATTAAATAGCTCCACCCTCTGTTTTACAACTAAAATTGAAGTGCATTAAGTTCTCCTTTTTTTCCAGAGAAAGAAGTTGTAATGGGAAATGACACTCCCACTACATTTAGTCATATCATGTGCAAAATACATTTAATTCAGTTGGGTATATAGTTGGGTTAGACATACATATGTATGTATAAAGCCATAATTAAAACACTCCGCCTAGATAGCTGTCTTAACGTTTGAGCAAAGGAATAATATGACAATGGCATGATATTAGATATGTATACAGGGTACTTGTTAATATTTTTTTTTATACGCACTTTATTATTCAAGTTGGCACGCTAAGGGTGCACCAATACAAACAAATGTACATACATACATAGATATGTACATATGTATGTATGTATATCCGTTTGACGGTTATTTATCTGACTCCACCAAGTCCTGGCTCCGCTCAGGCGAGACGACAATCTAACTATCTGCTTACCCAAGCCCAAAGCCCAACCCCAACCCTGCTGTTTGCTTGACTGCCCTTAAGGCACTTGGTTTTCAAGCAGCCGCCAGTGTGTCGCCATTTGCCAATATGAAGGAAGCTGCTTTAAGCTGAATAAAATTGGGTATAAAAACTGAAAGTTTTTATTATGAAAATGAATAAATGAATGAATAAATGAACTAATAAATGCATTTCCAACTTTTATTTATATATTTCAGCTGCTTTAATTGTGCACTTAGCATGCTAGTGTCAATAATTAGTGCGTTCTTTGTGGTTTTCATTATTGTGGGAGTTCTCGTCTATTTTGTTTACTACCACGAACAAGAGGATGATGTAACCAAAATTAAGAACGATGTACACGAGGGATTTAAGAATGCTTACGACAAAGTCAAAGATGTATTAAGAAACTGAATATAATATTGCGGTACGTATTACAGATAACATACAAGTGCTTTACGTTAATAATCAATTATCATTTTCAGAGTCCAAGTACATACATTTATTCAATATATGTCTTTCCACTATATGTACACTACCATGCATCCCAGAACTATGTAACTTCCGATTATGAAAGCCTTTATGAAGACTTGTCAACGGTTTTGACGCATTTCTGTCTTCAGTACAAATGTAACGTAATTTATACAGTTTTTTATAAACATTTATTTATAAGCTAAATTTATAAACATCCATGTGAATCTTATTTTCAACACAGAATCTTTACAATAAAAATTATGTATTTATATTGCTTATTAATTTGTTTAGATATCAATTAAAAAAATGGAAATTCTTATCGAAAAGTAAGCAAGTAATATCGTAAGATACTAACGATTTTTCCTCTACTTTAAATATTACAACGAAACTTTGCTAAGGATCTTTGTAATTCAAATCCTTTTAGCCTAAAATTCCTTTTTCCCTGGTTTAAATGCATAAATAAACCACCTGTAAATCATAAAAACTTTTTTCCCATTAAAGCATAAAAATTTGCATCTCTTTTTTTATGCCTGAATATTGGCAAGTTTTTTTTAATGGAATATTTGTTTTTCTTTATTTCCCGTGAGTTACAAGGCCCGATACTCAATAAAATCGATAAATAAAATTCATTTTGAAGCCATCGACTCGTTGAAGTTCTACCAGGCT
Organism: Drosophila austrosaltans; assembly: GCA_035045865.1. Classification (NCBI taxonomy): domain Eukaryota; kingdom Metazoa; phylum Arthropoda; class Insecta; order Diptera; family Drosophilidae; genus Drosophila; species Drosophila austrosaltans. Next base: position 37,904 of record JAWNOQ010000049.1, on the reverse strand, counting down.
CCCATGAAAAGCATGCCAGCCTATCAAAACTCCCAATCAACGGCAAAAGAGCTGCCGATTGCTGCCAATCGTTCGACGATTTCGATTTAGACCCCATTGTATGTACATACATATGTATATACACTCGTTTTACTTACATATATGAATGTATGTATATACATATTTATATGCTGGCAACATGAACGTGCGCAGTTTTCTGACCCCCAAACGCATTGAGTAACAGAGTAATTTTATGTATGATAGGCCATGCTCTGAAATAAAACCTGTCCGACCCTAAAACACCTGTTACACCTAAGAGAAGCTATGGAAAGAATATGTTGTTTATGAGCCATATAAAAAAATTCTTTAAAAATAGCTAATAGAATTCCAGATTTCTAATTGCTAAAAAACGTATTCTCAAATTGGTTTACGCATCAAGAAATTAAGGAATGCAAAATGATTTTATTATAAACAAAATTGTATTCTTGTTCATCCATTTTTATGTACTTCTGAGAGGATTAGTATGTACATTGAAAACGAAGATACACGCCCGCGCATAGAAAGTGCGAAGAGAGTAAAATATAAAGAGCATATCGCTTCGCTTGCAACATAGAGAGAAGTTTATATACACACATACAAACATGTGTATTTATGGTTAAATGCCGGCTGTCAAAAATACAGAACAATTTGCCTATTCCAATGAAAATGTAAGTTCTATGCGCCTGGTAGGAGCATCTCAAACTTTTCCATGTTGGAGTCTTAAAAACAGGATACCTAAGGAATCATATCTACAATGCTGCCACATATTTGAATAGTTGCTCAAGTTAATAACCGTTAGCCTTCCATAAAGAGAAAAAATTGTGAAATTGAAAATTAAAAAGAAATTACTTTGGAAAAAGATACTTTGTAAAAGAATTGTACGAGATGAAAATGAAGTTAAAATGCTCTCCAAAATTCAGGAAAACATTAGAATTAAAATAGTGTAATTCCAAAAAGCCTAGAACCATAATTTGAATGTAACGCCCATCTGTAAATGATTTTCAACACTGGTGCGGTAAACGAACAGCTGTCTGCACAGCTGATATTATTTACAAAATGTTTGGTTACAAATTTCCAAAATGATCCGGAGATATTCAACATCAAGAGATTTGGAGGACGACTATGAACATGATGAAGATGAATACAATTTAGAATATATATTAGAATGTGTCTTAATGCCGGATGACGGAAGCACCGAATTTAAAGAGTTGGGGAATAACTATAATTCCCAACTTATCCAGAATTGCAACTGTTTGGAAGGTGATTGTATTAACCAAGGAGAATGTCTACATGGAGGCTTCTATGAGTCCAGTCCGAACAAAGATGAATTGGTTCTAAAACCAGGCTGTAATCTTCCTATTTTTGAGTGCAATGATTTGTGTAAATGTGCTGTCAATTGCTGTGCAAATAGACTCGTGCAATATGGACCACGAAAAGAATTGGAGATTTTCCATTCCCCGGTATATGAATCCAAAGGCGTCCGCACAACTGTGGACATTCCTCAAGGAGCTTTCATCTGTGAATACGCAGGTGAACTGTTAACTGGAACCGAATCTCGACGACGGATGGAGTTGAATGATAGTCTGGGACGAATGAACTATGTGCTCTGCTTAAAGGAATATGCTAAGACCGCTAACTCGAAGGAACTGCAAGTTACTATTGTAGATCCCCAAAGGCGGGGAAACATTGGACGCTACTTAAACCACAGTTGTCAGCCCAATTGCAAAATTATGGCCGTGAGAATAGATTGCCCCATACCAAAAATTGGTAAGTAACGTTTACGGTTGAAGTCCTTTCTTAATTGATTATATTATTTTTTGCAGGAATCTTTGCTGCTCGAAACATTTCCACCCATGAGGAGCTGTGCTTCCACTACGGCGGAGAAGGAGCGAACGCAACAGGTGCCGGGAAAGCCTGTTTGTGCGGTAGTCATAATTGCGCAGGAGTCATGCCAAATGCTGAAATGTGAGGAGGTTCTTTTTAAAATCCACTGCTCTAGATCGACCATAGACGATTTCTTTAACTCGTGCAAAGTGTTTTTCAATGGAGTAAAAGTTCCCTTCACTCCCAACTTTTGAAGGCTATCGAAACTCTCCTTTCCCCACTCTAGTGGCACTAGCGTATCACGTTCCCCGTGATACATGCGGAGTTCTGGAAGTTCATTGGATGGCCTTGATTGTAGGGATTCATAAACCACAGATTGACGATTCAGGAATGCTGAGTGGGCAAAAACACCAGCCACAGCCGTGTTCAAGTGGTATCCAGTGTGCAGGGCCAAAGCTCCACCCATTGAAAAGCCACCAACAATGATTCGATTCAATGGTATCCCCTGATCCACTTCCTCCTGGATAAGCTGGTGGACTATTTCATAACACTGGGACATGCTCTTCTTTGTCTCCTGAGCAGCAATATTGACCGACCTTCGATCGAACCACACCGTAGAGAGTTCTCCATTCAACGGCGTGTACTTCTGCAAAGGGGCAGTTGGGTAAATAATCCTTATATGCGGATACTCCAGATTTCGTCCCAACAAGAAGCGCACCCACTCCAGCACGTTCGGACCGGTGTCCCCGGAGCCGTGGAAAAAGATGACAGATGCACTGTGTTTCATCTTGGCCGCTCTTATCATGACCACGAACAAAGACACCAACTTAAAACAAAGTCCAAAAGGCAGAATAATTTAGTCAAATAACAAAAATAATAAAAAAAAAAAAAAAACAATTTTCAAACCACTGTATTATTGAGCGAATTCAATCGCAAAAGTTAAGCGAATTGAAATTACAAAAGTGGAGCGAATTCACAACATTTTTGAGTCTGCTCATTAACAGAAACTGTTAAATTTGTAGCGTTGCCACATTCAGTGACAGCCACCCAAACCGGCGACAAAAAAAAACAAAAAAGAAACCAAAAACAAAATTACTACAACAAAAGCTTTAAAATATTTAAAAAATCAATGCCAAAATGAGTCAAATGAATGCGGGCCGTGTAAGTGATATATCAATAAATGCAAATACCTTTTGAAATGGAGATGACGACAAATGGCAACCAAATTGGAGCCACGTGAAAATTCAATTGTGAATTCCACTACGACTGCGTTTATACGAAAGCTCTGATTGTGATTACTTTAATATTGTTGAAATATTCCAAAAGAAAGCAAACAAAATGAAGAGATACTCAAAGATAAATTGATATTTTGTAAATGGTATTAATATTGTACAAATTTTAGCTTTATATATGGAAAATATATATGCAAATGGCTTTTATTACTTTTGCATCATGGTCAGTATGCAGCGTATAAACGAATTGTTGTTCTTGTTCCTGACAAAGAGATAAAATATAGAAAAATAGAGTGAAATCGGTGTAAAGAAACACAGGGCATGCAAATGAAATGGGGCAGTCAGCCGGTAAAATAGGTAAGTTATATTAATTCTTTAAAATACCACAATTTTTGATTCCAAGAGACTTTAAACAAGCAAACTTCTTTTGTATTTTAGTGATGGAACTTTGTGAAAAGTAGGCGATAGTTTTTCATTACAAAAGTTGCTTCATTCATTTCGAAAAGTTCGTTATCACATTCTATATTTAAACTGGAAATATTGTTTATAAACGTATTATTTGTTATATTCAAAGAAGAAACATGGGCGATTGCATTAAACGTAGTGTTGTTCTTTTGAAACCTCAAACTCAAGAAGATTCTTATGATCTTAGTTTGAATATGGAAGTAATTTATATAAATCCAGCCCAATATGTCTTTAAGAATTTAAATCAACTGCGTGAAAAGCTAAGGCATCCTCATAGATATGCTGGAATCATATTATGTGCACCAAGATGTGTCCATGCTGTAACCGAAGCTCTGCGGATGGAACCGATGTCCGCTTGCTGGCGTGCTTTGCATAACTATGCATTAGGAAAGAGCACACGTAATCTAGCGTATTGTTCCTTACAAAATTTACCCACTATGGGCATTAGTGCTTGTAGTGCACATAATCTTTGCGATTTAATTAGGGAAACTTTTGGTCCGAAACGAGATCTTCCTTTCCTCTTGCCATGCGGTAATTTTGCTAGTAAAACGCTCCATTTACGTCTGGTTGCTCAGGGTTTTCGTGTTGATGCCTGTGAGTGCTATGAAAGTCAGTGTCATCCCAAATTCATGAACTCTATGAAACGTTTGCTGAAACTTAGGAAAATGGAAACAATTGTCTTTTTCTCTCCGGCAAGTGTGGCAAGTGCTGCAGAATTTTTTAAAAAATATATGGTATCAATTGAAGATCGTAAACTCATAGCTGTGGGTCGTCGAACGCAGATGGCCATGGTGGAGGCTGGTCTGCAAGTAGATCGCCTGGTTGAATCGGCTATTGAAGAATCTGTGATTAAAGCCATAAATAACTAGTTAATAAATTTAATTTATTTTGGAACAGGCCAGAAAACAAAATTTTGGTATAAGGAAGCAATATGTATTGTGATTCTTAATAAATATTTAAAGTGCATTCCAATAAATTATTGTTTATATGGAAAGAAACTCGAAATTCATATAAAGTTTATAGTTTTTAGTTTATATTATAAACAATATCGATATAACTACCCAACCTTATTTTATTCACAATTTTATCAAATTTTACTTTCCATTACTCATTTTTTATCAGCCAAACACTAAAAAAAACCTCAATCATTATCGTGATGTAAGCAAATGTTTTTTTTTGGCCATGTCACCTTGAATGTGGATATGAATATCCATGTCTGTGGCAGTTGATGGATTTTATAATCAAAAATTTTACCAATCTGTTGAATGGAATCTAAATTAAATTATATGTATATACTGAATCTATATTTAATTATATGGCAAACGAGTTCAAGTGGTTTAGATAGAGTTTTAGCACGTCACTAATGGTAATTTCCTTTTTTTTTCCATATACATATCTATAGAATGGACTTTAGTTTTCTTTCCCCAGCAAATGTAGAATGATCAGGTCAATTGATGGCCTTTTCAGTTTAAACTGCGATTTATGAAAGATGGCAAAAGGTCGTTGGCCAATTGTTGGCAGTTATGAAAAGTTTATATTTGATTCCACCCACAGTCAATTATATGCCTTAAAGTTGTTCTAGTGTCTTTTAGAAAGAAATTCTTATTTTCTTATTGTGGAATGTTAAATTTCAAGTTCAAGGCAGATGTTTCTCGTAAGTCTATAAGCAGCTGTAAATATAAATTATCGAACGATCGATCCAATCGATTCTACCACAAAACTAAAAACTGTAGCAAATGTCCAGGATATATTTCCAATGTTTAATTAAAGAAAATAGAATGAAAAACGAAACGACATATGCAAACTGGCGACCCAAGAAAGGAAGGCAGTTGTTGTTGTCCTGGTGTGTGTATAAATAAACGAAACTAATCCAAAAGCAGGATAAAGACAAAACGAAATGAGAGAGAAAGAATTGCGCAAGCACTTGAGAAGCGACAGCAGTTTCAGTTCCCTTTCTCCAAATATAAAGGCAAGACATACATATGTACATGCATGTGTAGAGGGCGGACCATCTCTCCTTCATATACCTGCGCGATGGCAGTTGTTCTGTTCCGTGGCGCAGTCTCTTCACGATCGAAATCTAACGTTTTATCTGGAAAGGGATGCAAGTTGGCAACTTCCACTTCCCATATCCGCTATCGACATCGTCGCATCCTCTTCTGCATAAGTTGTTTAATCAAATATCAGTAGAGTGAAATACCCGCCAATACCAGACATATGGAATAGATGGTGAATTCGCCGTTAGATGGAAGTTTTACAGCCAAATGTGTTTGCATTTCGTTAGTCCTGCGGGTGTTTTAGTTTTCAGTTTTTCACATTGCAGTTTTTTCCCGCCTGTAAAATGTTGGAAAAACTCCCTCATGCTGATGCTGCTGCCAGGACAATCAGTATATCTACATTTGGCAAGTCATAGAGGGAGCGCACACAGGGTCCTTTTTATTTCATGGTCAACAAAATGAAATGAATTTCATCTTCTACCTGTGAATTTTGTGTGTGTGCATGTGTGCATTATGAGCCTTTGCTTTTTTCACTTATTGGTTGGTTTTTCTCTGATATCCTTTGTCCTTCACATTGCGTTGTAAGAAATCATGGCTATAAACTCTATAATTTATTATCTCCAGCTGCATATAAAAGAAGTAGAAACTGATTTGATGGTACAGGTAAAATGAAGTTTTCTTGGAGTCTCGAATCGTGGGACATCTCTTCTGCACCTGTAAGTGCAGTTCTATTATTACATTTTGCGCCCTTTTCTTGTAAAAAAAAAAAAAAGGAATCCCTAACTCAGCTGTTTTTTTGATTGACCTTTAAGAGTTTTTCACTCTCCTTTTTTTATTTTGTGACCTGAATAGGGCGTGGAATTCTCAATTGACTTTATAAGCCATTTACTAAGCTGCTTAAACTGCTCCTAGAGATAGTAATTGAAGATTCAGTTTACTTACAACAATATTTCTAGATTCAGTTTATACCTTCTATAATCGCTCTTTATTGGAACCTTTAAGAACGCTTAACCCCACAAAATAAAGATTATTTAAACATCGACACATCGGTTCCCATCCCATGGTTAAGATATATATATTTGCATTGAATCAAGTTTTGTTGCCTAGCCTCGGGTTATAAATTATGGCATATGGCAAATAATTTTATATTAAATGAAATAGTTTCAAAGATCGAGAGGCTTAGGCTATGGCAAGATCCTTACTTATTTTAAGGACAACTGCTGTGGTCTGCTGCTGCTTCTGCTGTCGCTGATGATCCTTTCTATGAAAATGAAGTATAATAATTGCTTGGAGCAGACAACCAACTGGCAGCAGATGCAATTTCTCAAGATCGGAAGGGATCAGCGCACAAAGAAGGCGACGAAGAAGCATTTAAATTTTTCTGATATTAAAGTGGAAATGCATATTCAGCATCCTCTACTTCTCGCTGGACTTTTACTGATGGCAGCAGACGTGTGTCCTGGAAATACAGCTGCTGTTGCTGCTGTGCAAAAAAAAAAAAAAAAGAAAAAAAATTGGCGAAACAGGAACCAACTATACAACAACAACAACAAAAAATAAAAGAAATGAAATAAAACTACCCCAAAAAGGTGTCATCCATCTGTGGTTGCATTTTGTCGTAGGGACCTGAAGGATAAAGGGTTGCTCTTCTACTCTTGCTTGCACTCTTTACCTTTTATACCTTTTACATTTATCCTCTGTTGTTTGCCAATTCCAGGTGTAAATTTTAATATTTGTTTGCACTGTTGCGTCTAGGCAAACCACGTGCCGACAGACGTGCGCCAGTTGTCTGCTGCTGGCTTCTGATAGCTGATAAGGTTTTCTTGTTCCTTTTTTTTTTTTGGTTCATATTTATTTATAAATTTTATATATAAACATGTGTATCTATATAGTCATATTTTGTCAGCGCCAGGGCTCGGCTTGAAGGCCCCCTAAAAAGGGCAGCTGCTGTCATTTGCTGCTGTCTGCTGCCTTATTGTAATGGGGACTATCTCTCTCCTGTTTGTATTCGCTTTAATTTGAAGTAGTTTATGGCTAAATTTAGCAAAATTTTTGCTTTGCACCCTCCCCAGTTTAATGCAAATTTTCATTTTTCACTTGGCTTGCCTTGGTTGGTCTCCCACGACTTTAGTTTCCACATCTGCTTTTTGAGACTTTATCTTCTTCATGGTTTGCGTTTTCTGATTTTACTTTTCTTAAGGCCCATTATTTGTCTTGCATTTTTGCAGATCCCACCACCAACCTAAAGACCATAGAAACAACTTTGCCTTGACAATTCTCATTGTCATTGTCATTGTCATTGTCCATTGTCTGTCTTTAGGTATCACAGATATGAGAAATTTTTGTACCTTTCGGTTCAAATTTTAGCCTAACCATGTCAATGTCTTCAAAAAGGAATTGTTCCTTAAGCAAGCATTTAATGAAAATGCCAAATGAGAATTTTCTATGCCTCAACCAGCATTATTTGTAAAAATGGAAAGAATTCTACATAGTATATATGTATGTATGTAGTAAATGTGGGATAGAATAAATCTAGCAGTTTTTAATTGAAACTACTTAATGTTGCAAAAAAAAAAAAAAAAAAAAAAAAAAATCTCGCTCTTGACGAGCAGTTACTAAATACCTAATGATTAGCTATTTCTAAGAAGAGCAATCATTATCAACAAAAAAATATGTTCTTAAAGAAACCTATAACTAATAACTAACAAGAAAATGTTAGTTATGGAGAGTTTCCATCGTTTAATGTTTTTTCAGTAAAACATTTAAGTGAAACTTAAATTGATTCCATGTGACATTAAAAGGGTCAAGAATACAAATTAAATCGTGAAATTATTGGCTAAAGAGCTTTCCAACTTTTAAGGTTCCTGTGTTCAAACTTTTAGGGTTAAAGTGGATAAAACGGGTTTATTATATAGGAATCCGAAAACTGTTGTAAATGCAATATTTCTTTTTATAAACAACCAAATACTTTTTCCTTTTTACACCTATAGAACATGTGCAGATATGTTGTGTGTGTGTAACAATTTCGATTATGTATCATACATGTTAAAAATTATTGTAAAATAGAATTCCACACGTTCTCTTATGCTCCAGATAACCTGATCCATCTAAAGGCCATGTAGTGTATAATATACAATAAATCTGCATTGATTTAATACTTTTCTAACATGTTTTCAATGTATTTTGATATTGGTAGAATTTTCCTCCAGTTGCTAGTCAAGGACATTTGTATAGATATGTATGATCTACGGTAGCCTGTTTAAGCATTTTATGTACTTCAAACAAATTTCAAAGATCTAACTATACTATTACTTACTTTTCACACTATCTCTATGCATTTAAAAACTGTGCTTTAGACTGAATTTGGCCCCGAAGGGCAATTTATATACTCTTGCCCAGTTATTATTCCTAGTTTTATTAACCCTCATATAAGCCAAACAACCTTTCCTACAAAAAAAAAAAATTCAAAAAGTAAGACCGAAAATAAAAGAAATATGGCTTGAACTTTGCTGAACTATGAAGAAAACAGTTAACAGCGACCAGAGTTGACCAGCCTGGGCCAAAATGATGGCCTAGAAGAAGAACCAGAAGGAGAAGAGAATACAGAAATTGTTGATCAAGGTGCAGTTTTGTAAGGGAGGTTCAATATACGCGAAAGGCAGGCACAAAAAGGGAACGAAACGAAACCATAGTAAATAAGAAACAGCTGCAAGACGAAACATTGAATTGTTGTTGGTGTGGCGTTTGTTGTTGCCTTTTTCCTGTTAGCGGGTGAGATTTACTCCTCTCCTCGCTCACTCTCTTGCACGCTCTCTCGCTCTTTTACGCATTCCCTCTCGGGAGTTAGTAGAGTAGTGATGAGAGCGTGTCCGAAAATGCTTCTTTTGAAATGTCATTTTTTATAGTTGTAACTCCATGCAATGAGCAAACTGATTTTTTGGGTACTTATACTTAAATCAAAGTTCCTTAACTATTTTAAAAGTTGCTAAAAATAAGTATTTTTATCTATTTATTTTAAGTTTTTCATATTTTTGGACATTTTGCTTTCTCTTGCTTATTTACTTTTAAACTTTTATATTATAAAATTAGTCAGATATTTGTAACGCATGGAAATATACGTTTCCGACCCCATAAAGTATATATATTCTTGGTGCTAATATCTTACTTCGTGCTTTATTCGTGCCAAGCCGAACACCCGCTAGTACCATCTCTTGTCAGCTGAGCCACAAAACGGTTTTGCCTTTGCAGTCGCTGCGCTGCAAATAAAATTTCAGTTATAGTTTGAACATCGAAGCGCTTAGGTCGTTCGCTCGTCTCTTGTCTCGTGTTCGTTGTCGTCGCGTCTCTCCTTAAAGTGAAGTTCATGTTTCGTGTTTCGGGCCAGCACAAACATTTCACAAAATGTTTTAATAAAATTCAAGTAGATAAAACGAACTCGATGAATTAAATTGTTAATGCCAAAAGGCAGAAATTGCAAACCTTTCCAAGATTTTTTGCAATTTCTAGTTTTGCATTTTGCATCAACTAAAAAATAGTTAAAAGTTTAATATACAAAAGAAATAATAATGGGTCTATCGGATATACCAACCAACTATATGCCCCATCAAGGCAGTTATCCTCATCTCAATATGAATCATTACCAACAACAGCATCATCAAAATGCTGCCACAGCCGCTGCGGCAGCTGCCGCCCATGTCTTAGCCATGGAAAGCAATGATCTGATGATGAGCAGCGCCAAGGACAAAATGTCGAGCAAAAAGAAAATGCACTTACTGAAAAAGATCAAGAAACGCTTTGGCTTAGGTTAGTGAACATTATCATTAGTATTATAATCCACAATCTCTCTCTGTAATTACAGCGTGCGAAAAATGTATTATTCATTTTAAATTTCGATTAATATCAGAAGAATGATATGTGGTTCTCACACAAAAATTAACATATAACGCGGCCCACCGTCTCTAGTTTCTTCAATCATTCATTCATTCACACAGTTTTAATTAATGCGGCAAAGTTGAAATAAATAAAACAACACTATTTAATGCGTACATTAGCATTTTGCTCCAAGACGAATAATCGCAAAATATGAGAAAAGCAAAGAATGAGAAAAAAGAATCAGAACAGCTTGAGATTATTTAAACAAAAGTTAACCCAAGAGATAGCAACAACAAATGCCCCCAATGATTCAAGTGGCCTAAGATTAAAAGCATTAAGGCAATACAAAATACAGAACTTTGAAAAAGTTTATACTAAATACAAATTGTTAACGAAACTAATTAGCAGAAATTCTTAATTTTGTGTTAGGAACTAACGAAACTAATTTCATTACAAACATCAACCTCCATTACATTATTAATCACGTTAAAAGTTCTAGAATACATTTTTGTCTTCGCTGTTTAATACAATTCGCGCCAAAAAATTGTTTAAACTGTAACGGAAATCAAGTTAAATAGAATTGTGCGAGGCAAATTCGCTGGAATTTCTTCCCGAAAACTTTACGAACTTCTCTAGATCGCCACACACACACACAAAAACTTGCATATACCAACATACATATATTTATTCGCACGCACATACAAACAAACATACTTCAATTGAAACAATCCAAAGGCAATGGTTAAGGAAAAATCCAAATCTTTACCAAATTGCATTCTCCTCTCTTAACCACAAAACCAAAGTACAATTTTGGCTTCCCGAAAACAACGATTATGGTTTATCATAACGATTATCTTCTTCTTGGCCTCCCCACACAGTTTTGGGGTTTTTTGTTTGGGCTTTTCGTTGTGTTTTGTTTTGATTGCAGCCAAGAAAAACTTCCCTCTCACACTCTCTGACAAAAAAGCAAAAACCAAGTCAAAGCCAATGACGCATAGGCAAAGAGTCTTCTTGGCCTCAACCATTCGTACCCACATGCATACATATATGGGGGGCCTGTATGTATGTAGTATGCCTTCATTCAGCTGAAGTTAGATTTGTACGCGAAGCGCCGTTGCCGCCGTCGGCAAAAGCAGAAAGCCAAAGAAGAAACGCAAAAGCAAAAAAGAAAAAATTCCGTATGTAGATCGGGGCGGCAACGACTGACAAATACCTAGCAACTAATCAACACGTTTTTGCCAACCAGCGGTCAATGTTCACTGAATACATTTTTTCGCAACAACACGAACAACGGTTATAAAATTATTTACGTAGGCGTTAACATAAATTTTTGGTAGACCGATCAATGCTTGTTTATTATTTATTAAAGATCTTAATATACCCTCTAAGACAATGGGTTACAGGGTAATAGAAAGAAAAGAAAAACGATCAACTGAATATCCAAAGACAAGCCCCTTTCACCTCTCGCCATTGCATTGAAGGTAGTTAGTAGTTGTAGTTATATCTGGCGTTGAAGTTGAAGTAGAAGAGTTTGAAGGAAGAGGCGCGGAGCTTAAGCCGGGGATGGTTTATGGCTGTCATTCCAATCCCGAACGTGCGCATTGCGTATCGGTAATCAATGAAATTACTTTGTTTTTTGTTGTTGCAGTCTGGAAATCAGCTGGCTGGCTAGCTCGACTCGGTTCGGCTGGGCTCCTTGGCTTGTTGTTTTTTGTGTGATTTGTTTTACCTGCATTTTCTTTTCTATTACAATTTTTTGTTGTTTAGCTTTTTGTAGTTGGTATGCCACGTTTACTTTGGTTTATCTCTTTGGTTTAAGCTTCTCACGGTTTACTTTTTGTTATAGGGGGGCTGCCAACTCGTCTTGACTATTTCGAATCTATATCCACACAATATTGTTGTGTGTCGGCTTTCAATTCATCTAAACATTATATTTGCCCATGGCAAATAAGAAGACGAGCGAGAGAGATAGACCCATAGACACACCCCGTCTCCCTTTGTCCCACACCCCCGCAGAGGGAGTACACACAATATAAGCACATCTGTCATGAATATCGCTTCAATTTTCAACATTCTTTATATTTGAACACCGCAATATTGTTTCGCCATTTATTTCTTCACAATGAGCTCATCCAGATGGATGCGTCATTTGCCCAGTGCACTAAAAGAAACTTTTTGATAAGCCACTTCTATAATTTTTTCGTACTTGATAAGACTAGTGCAAATTGTATCAATTTGAAATACGATTTGAGACATATCAGAGCACACTTTACCAAACTAAAAGATAAAAGAAATATTTCAATTTATTTTTAATCGTTTTATTCGTTAAAGTATATTACCTTATTGGGGATTTTTTTTTCATTGAAGTACCTTAAATATTAAGGGGCTTGTTTTAAAAAGTTTTTTTTTGAAAACATCTATTAAATATTTTATCTTTTGGTTGTCTGTTTATCAAAGTTATCACCCAGCGACCTACATTTGGAAAAGTATATCTTTTTTTTATCAGTTACTAAACAAAAGTTGGCAGTACATGCTTGCCTAGGGGTCTGTGCAATGTAATTTGAGAAAAAATGTACTTTTAACAGTTTTGTTTCGATAAAATGCAAGCATAGATAACTCCATGTGCTGCAGGGTGGTGTGCAACAACAGCAGCTGTAGTGAGGAACGCAGGTAGCCACAACAGGTAAGAAATAAAGTTTCAGATATGCGGGTCGGCCAAAGAGGCAGCTGCAATTAACTCACGCAAAGAGAGATTCTGTTTGAAGATTGAGAGAGTGTTGTAGAGTTAGCTCTAAAGATATCGAAAAAACGCCGGGTCAATTATATACGGTTGGGCAGCAGGCGGGCGGGAACGGGGCTGTTTGTCCAAGCCCAAGCAACAAGTCAGTTCTGTTGTGCTATGCATAAATCAATGTTGTTGTTGTTTCATATAGAGAACCACCTACGGGCACAAGCAGCTGTCTGTCTATCTGTCTAAGCCCAACGAATGAAATTTTTGGTCAAATCGGGTTTTTTTTTTTTTGAATATAGTAATTAATATGTACACCTATTTCTGGACAAGAACTAGATTCTTTTTTTCGAAGTTTTGCAGCTGTTCGACAGAAAATGATGTTAGAAATTTGCATGGTCTAGTCATTTACTGGTTTTTTACAAGATATTTAATTAGTAAGAATTCAAACAATGGATGGCTTAAAGTGGGATAACCATTTTAAAAATCCCTTTATACGCACGAACAATAGTTGAAATGAGTGGCAAACACTTGAAATAAGTATATTTCATTATTATACTTTGTAATAATGTTATAATGATGTGTTTTTATCAAAAGCGTATAGAAATAGATAAAGGGGGAACTATCGAAAGACGAAGACTCTTCATGTCTATGGGCCATAATGTTGTCTATAATTCAACACTGTTGTACCCATTGCCGCTCGGCCCCTGCCACTGGTGGTGGTGCCTACTCAACGCTTGAGTGATTTAATTACACAAAAAGTTGGTCTCGGAGACGCAGTCAAGTGCTAAGGAAATGCAAGTTGTACATAAGATACATAGGTATATAGATAGATACATATGTATCTCGTCTCTTAAGGCCCTTGCAGTAATTGCAACGCTTCGATAAACAAGCGGAAGAAAGGCAACTTTTTCAGTTTATCCAAACATATATTTTACATGCCTGCCTGTATATGATGGAAGGTATATTTGGATCGGTGGCTATATCTATTTTGAGAGGCCCAACGTACGTTCTTCTTGGCTGGGGATTCTCTCATGCTTCAGCGCTTTATGTATATGTTGTTTTTATTGAGGGAGTTGCTATACTAGCTAGTCTGTGTTCATCTTCTTCTTCTTTTTATTTGTCGTTGTTTGTTGTTTTTGTCTATATAGGCTTATAAAAATACACCATGTTAATTTGATTTGGCCACCCTCGCTCGCTCGCTCACTCGCTTTAGCTGCAGTCAGCTAATTATATATAAATTTATGGATGGTGGGATTGGGTGCCAGAACGCGCTTCATCAAGTATTTACAAATTTGTGTGTGGAAAAGCGCCTTCTAGTCTATAATGAAGTGGGGAAGGGTGAAGAATGAAAAATGTTACGACATTAGAAGTCATTGAACCCTACAATATATAAATATTGTAGGTGCGATCAATATTCCTTAGAAGAAAAATATAACCAAGGTTTGTCTAGTTTTTTTTTTTATTTTTAACAACAATTTTATTAGTGCCGCCTACACAAAATGTGTTTATACTTTTCAATAATTTCTCTTTAACTAAACACTTTTTGAAATTTTGTTGTCTTCTTCTTTTTGTTCTCATTTTGTTGCAATGTGTCCAGGGGCATCAGATTTCGCTTAATCGCATAAAAAGTGCATTGTACTTGATGGTAGAAGAAGAAAAAGCATTGCCAGACACTAGCACAGAGGGAAAGACAACATCCAATAGTTTGACCTCTGGTTTCAATGTAGTTGTTGTTGCTTTTGTTGTTGTTGTCCGTCGGTCAGTCGGCTGTTTAGTTGTGCAATTATTTTTATTATACATATTTTCTTCTTTCATTTGTTGCTATGCTTTTGTGCTTTCTGTTTATCTGCTTCTAGAGTTACATTCATTTCGACGGGTAGTAATAGGAGTAAAAGGGGGGGAACAACGATTACACAAACACACTATCTCGTTCGCACTCGCGCTCTTTGTCTCATACACTCTCTGGCTTCTTTATTCTGCAGTAAAGAGTTTGTTTTGTGGCTTCCGCTGCCATTGATGATGGTTGATGCAGAACGGAAGTGAGGTTTTTGCATGCACCACCGATACTAGCTTGTATTCGGTTGATATATGTACGACTTTAATGAATACTCTATACTTTTTATAAGGTTTTAGATGTGTGTAAATTGTAGAGTTTACTGGTAACCGGCTTAGAACTTGAAACCCACAAGAGCAACAAGTTGTCAAATTTGTTCATAGAAAGTTGTTCGGCTCTCACCTAATGCCTACGCACTTACATTCTGTTATTGTGCGTGTTGATTAAGGTCAGGGGTCACGTGCTTGTGATTTCGGCGCGTGTCTTTGTTGTTTTTTTCTTTTTCTTTTTGGCCCACGTGCATGAGTCATGAAAGACGTGTGCGAACAATTAACATTGAAGGCCTTTTATCGTAATTATACCGGAAATTGTGTACAAGTTTGGGAGGGGAAGAAGTGAAATTTTACATTTACAACTGTGCGCAGATCGATTACCAAATTGTATCAATTGGTCAGAGTTTCGGGCAGCGCCCACAATTGACCGATTTGCATAAATTACCATTTGAAGTAATCAATGATAATGATGAGTGGGTGCCAATGCGACGACGACACATGCTTACGGATCTTATAGGTTTGTCAATGAATGGAACTGCCGCCTACGCTCAAAATATATAGTCTTAGTCGTATGTTTAGTGAAATTAGTTGTAGAAACATTGTGTGGGTCGGTTGTAGGTTGGATTTGTTGTTGTTGCTATTAGGCGTTGGTCGCCCCAATGGAATGAAGTTGTTTTCCGAACAACAACAACAACAACAACAAGTGTGTGTTGCTGTTGCACTTGTATAGCAATTCTCACAGCAATAAAAATAAATGAATAAATATCGCACGTATGATAAATTCTTGTTAAATATGTATGTTTTTTTTTTTTTTTTTTATATATGCAAAGTTTTGAACAATGACAAACAAATAATTAATGTTAATTAATATAACATACACAAAAGTCTGTAAAAATAAATTAAGGCATTTTTATATTGATTCCCGCTCCACGATCAACAGTGATCTTCATATAGATATATAGTATGTAGTCTTCAAATCGATCTTTAATGATCTCAGACGATCATCTTCATTATTTTAAATTGGTTTTCCTTAACGATCTTGAATATGGCAACGTTTTCAAAACAATGCTTAAAATAGGCAATCTTTTGATTACCTCTGCTGCTGCTGTAGCATTTTTATGACACCTGCATGATTTTCACATTTTCTTCCACCCGCGTTATTGGAGACATGCTTGTCAACGAGGAGGAGGAGGGAGGAAAGGGTGATGTGGAAGAAGATTCATCCACTTCATCGGTTGCAATTATTGTAGCTTGTTACAGGTTTCACTATATATATCTCTATATATACAAATTTGGAGTCGTGGGAATTGTTTGTATTTGGCCAGCGTGGGAAATGATTTTTTTTCTTTTTGTTTTTGCGACGCGCCAAACGGTAAATCAGGTTTTTCCTTTTTGCGCTACACCAAAACAAAAACAAAATTTGCCTGCCGATCGTTTGGCAGATCGTTCGGCACGTTTGGCAATTTTCGTTTTTGGTTTGTTTTTTTTTTTTTTGCTTTTCCATCGAAGAGCATCGGCAAACGCATGACCCCAAAAAAAAAAATTGAGGAAAAGAGTTTGAACTTTTCATCCCAAAACATTGCTAATGAATGTTGTGAATGAAGATTTCCAACAATGATCCAGATGGAGAATGGGTTGTAGAAGTTAATATCGAAACGGTAGCAAAAGTTGCCGATCGGATCAATAGATTGGTTAAGACATCTTACAGGATCATTGTTTATTGCCAAGTATATAAAAATTTATAAGGCAATCATTAGTTTAATTTAAATTTTTAACATTTGTACTAATGGCTAATACGATCTAGCTGGCCTGGCGGCTATCAAAGACCATTAAAGATGACTTGCCTGGGCAAGTCTATTGTCTGTCCGCATGGCGGCTTCTTCACTTAATTAATTGCCATGTCGTTGTCGTGATAGTCGTCGTCGTGGTTGTCGCCTCCTTTTTTTCCTCTTCTCCTACCTAATTGATAGTATCAATGCGTTGTTGCGTAAAACCGTTTTAATTTAAAATGAAAAACATTTCTTCAGTAATATTACGAGTATTTCATTCATGCCATTCATTGGCTACTGTGGGCTACTGTTGTTATTCATTGACAACCTGGCGGCGCGTCTGGCAGAAAAAGTAGGCGTCGCCATTCCCAGCCGCGACATCCTTTTAGTAGTAAAGCAAAGCAAAGCAGACCAAAGAAAACGTGATTTCCTACTTCCTCGTCGCGGTCAATTCATAAATATTGATAATGCACCGATGGTGCGGTGCGCGCATGCATTCTAGATCAAAAACCAGCTCCTTCCTTTTCGATCAATGAAATGGGAGCTAACCGGAAGAAGAGCCGTCACCGCTGCTAAAGACGATGGAGAAGATGAAGCTGTGTTTCCCAGTGCTCCCTATTTTTTCGATTATTTCCTTCACTATATTGTACATATATATACCAGGCTATCAACTTCCTGTTCGTCTCTCTATTCCGGAAGCAGTGGCGAACATACTTAGCGCACTTATAAGAAGACAAGGAGACAGATTTTTCAAGTCATTGGCCCTAAGGATGGTATGGCTTTGGTATAGGATGGGGGATGGATATTGAATTTCATCCCCTTTCTACCAAGAAAGGAGAGAGAAAAAAAAGGAGAAGAAGATACTTGAAAAGTTGTTGCATTTGTCTTTCTGCTATGTAGTTTTTCTCTATCAGTTCCAATTTTTATATATGATATGTATGTATGTATGTGTTTCTTTTTTTTCCTTTCATTTCTGGAAATTTGAACAGCTGCCAATGCTTATTTCCAACCCCTAGTAGTGATCGAAGCTAAAAAGAAACTACCCTTAATCTATATACACATGCAGGCAATGCTTGCACTCCATTGAGTGAGGGATGGTTTATTTAGTTATTTTTGCTGTGTGTTTTACCTGTCCCTTTGGAGTAGAGTATGCTGCGTACAGCTGCTTTCTTCGCACAGCTCCTTCGTTGTTTTCGTTCCACATAAGGCAGCTGCCACATGCCGCATAGAAAGAGAGCAAAAGAAAAAAAAAAGATCTCATAAAGACTCTCTGCCACGCGCCGCATATCAACATGGTAATCAACTTGTGTCCTGTCTGTCCCAAGACAGGCTTTTGTTGTCTGCTGTTCTGTGCCCATCCTCCTGCTGCTGCTGCTGTTGTCGGCTTTGATCATCGACTTACGCACGTTTTTTTTTTACTTAATAGTTTGTTTTTTTTTGTTGGTGGCAACTGCTGTGATGCCTTCAAGGTAGAAACCTGTCGCAGTTTCTTGTGACTTTTGGTAATTATTTATATTGCCATATGAATTGGTTATAGGTCTCTTCTTCACTCTCTGGAATCTCTTTAATTTTTTGCATTTTGTGGCAATTATTGATGAAGCGGCACACAGCCTCACGGCAGGTGGCAGCTAAAAGCTTTCAAGGTGCAAATAATTATGTCAATTGGATAAAAATATTTTACATTTCAACAAATATCATTAAATAGAAAATTAAACATAATTTCGAGAAAGTATAATAATTGTAAATATAAAAGAAAAACATGTTAAATCCATTTGAAAATAATACTTTTCTTAGAACTTAATACCATCTATATGAAAAACCTTCTAGGAAAATGCAACAGTTTCGTTTTTAGGTCCCCAATCTATATATATATATATACATATACTCAGTTGCGACAGTTCAATAATCTCCAATCAAAGTCACGTGCTATTTTGAGAAAGGGTTTTTTCTTTCTTTCTTTCAATTTTTGGGTTATTGCCTTTTTCAGACTTTTTGCTTCAATATATTTGTTTTTTTTTGTTTTAGTTTTGTAATATGAGAATTTAGGATCGGTAGAAAGAATGTTGTTGAGCAGCTACCTGCCTGCCGGCCGCCTGCTCGTGAGACTAACAAAATGTCTTTCTATTTGGATGCATAGTAATTCGATATATACTGTGGGATTATAAACAGATTCCCAATGGGTTAATGTAATTGATATAGAAACATATTCTAAATGCGAATCCATTTGTTGTTTGACATTTAGAAAGTGAAAACTGTTGCACAAAGATTAATTGTAAACCCTTTTGAATACCTTTGAAATTCCAACTAATTTTACGATTTATTACTTATAATTCTAGTTCGCCGCTCGCCCTCATCCTGCCCTGGTCCAAATAATTTGCCACCGTTGCAATTTCATACCGTTCATGGTGATAATATACGCATCTCTCGTGATGGTACGCTGGCACGTCGATTCGAGAGTTTCTGCCGTGCGATTACTTTCTCTGCGCGTCCAGTACGGATTAATGAAAGGATTTGTGTTAAATTCGCTGAAATCTCAAATAATTGGAATGGTGGCATACGTTTCGGTTTCACCAGTAATGATCCTGTATCGTTGGAAGGATCGTTGCCCAAATATGCTTGTCCGGATCTAACGAATCGTCCAGGATTCTGGGCCAAGGCTTTGCATGAGCAATATTGTGAAAAGGATAATATTTTATATTACTATGTGAATAATGCCGGTGATGTTATCTATGGCATTAATAATGAAGAGAAGGGTGTCATATTATCGGGCATTGATACACGTGGTTTGTTATGGACTGTCATTGATATTTATGGGAATTGCACGGGCATTGAGTTTTTGGATGCCAGAATCTATATGTATCAACAGCAACAACAACAACAGCAGCAGCAGCAAATACCTTTACCTCCTGCCGTACAGCAACCGCAACAGCAACTGCCTCAATCCGCCGCCTTGAATCCTCATCATCCACTTCAGCAATCGCGTCGTTCGCTGCCAGGTGGCAATGCCGCTGGTCTAATTGAACATGATCTGGAACGTCATGTGATGCCTTCGTTGCAATCTCTTCATTTGTCTGGCGGCAACGCCGGTGTTCCAACAAGTGTTGAAGCCCATGATCTGGCCAATGGTTTACCTCCTCTTCGTTATAATGCCAATGGTCGCCTAATACCCGTTCCCTTTCATATAACCAAAGGACGTAATGTACGGCTATCACATGATCGATTTGTGGCTTCTCGCACAGAATCTGACTTTTGTCAGGGATATGTCTTCACTGCTCGTCCTATACGCATTGGGGAGAAATTGATTGTTCAAATATTGAAAACCGAACAAATGTATGTGGGCGCTTTGGCCCTGGGACTTACATCGTGCAATCCAGCTGTTTTGCAGCCCAATGATTTGCCCAATGATTCCGATTTCCTATTGGATCGTCCAGAGTACTGGGTGGTAAGCAAAGATATTGCCGCTGCCCCACAGCGTGGCGATGAAATTGCTTTCTTTGTGGCCCCAAATGGTGAGGTTAGCATCAGTAAGAATAATGGTCCAGCCGTGGCGGTCATGCATGTGGATCAATCGCTGCAATTGTGGGCCTTCCTCGATGTCTATGGTTCAACACAATCGTTAAGAATGTTCCGTCAGCAATTGCCCAATATGGTGGCATATCCATCTCAGCCACAAGTGAATGCCGGGGCAGTGCCCAGTGTATCCAATGTCGCCTCTACCTCACGCATGCTACCAATGACTGATTCATTGACTAGCCTAAACGCTGCCAGTCAAGGACAATTGATGGCCTCAAAAATGTCACTAAATCACCATCATCCGTCCCAGCTGAGTGTGGCACAGAGTTCAAGCACTTTGGCCTCAGCCACTGGTGGGGCCAATGGTAGCCGCATGATCAGCATGCCCTCAAATGGTGATATCCTCCAAATACAACCAAATGGCGGTGGTACTGTCCTAGTAGTGAATCTACCTCCTGCCACTAGTTCGCATGACTTGAATGCTCAATTGGCTACAACTAGAGCCCAGGCCACAGTCACCGCTAGTGGCATATTGAACGGAGCATGTTCGAGTGGCACATTGATTAGCACCACTAGCAGTCAATATATTGAGGTAAGCAATTGATAATCCAAATTTCGCAAAATAAATACTAAGATTTATCCTTCTTCTCTACTTTAGCCCATTGCCAACAATACAAATGGCAATGCCACCAAATGGAAGGACAGCTTGAGCGATCAACATAGCACAGATTCGAGTGCCGAGTGTACCATATGCTACGAGAATCAAATCGATTCTGTTCTATATATGTGTGGACATATGTGCATGTGCTACGACTGTGCCATCGAGCAATGGCGTGGCGTCGGTGGTGGCCAATGTCCATTATGCCGGGCTGTTATACGTGATGTCATAAGGACCTACACAACGTAAAATACCAAATTTGGAGACGTTTCAGTTTCCTACCTCCCTACTAATGCTACAAAAAATAATATAACAAAAAAAAAATACTTGAAAAACTTTTGAAACTCGCAATCAAACTAACTAACACTCAAATTGTTGCATTTCTTTTTGAATACAAAAGAAAGAGCATAAACTTTTGCATCACCCTTTAGTATTAGTAGATGGAAAGCTATATCAATATTTTTGCAAACGAAAAACATAGATTATACCTAATACATAAATATATATAAATATGTATGTATATCGATGGACAACTTTGACTTTATATAATATAAATATTTAATTTTTTTGTGATTTTACCCGATAAGTAGGCCCGACAGCCAGAATTTGTTTAACTGATTGATTACTTGACCTTGATCCACACATTTATTTATATATACATATATATAAATATTCAACTTTTGTATTTAAGCAAAAAGTAATGTTTAATTTTTTTCTAAAAACTTGCATGTTATACTCTATATATTTCAACCAAAGTATTGAAAAATGAATTGAAAGTTGTTGCAAATTGACTTAGTTTTTCTAATTCCCTCCTATCTATGTCAAAATTTCAATTCAATGTGCAAAATTATTAAGAAAAACAAAATGAATATATTAATTTAATTTTTGTTTATTTCTCATTTGGCTTGTTAATCATTTTGGTGCTAATTGATAAAAAAAAGTGAAAAATGTTAATGGATTTCATTGGAAAAGTTATGTTAAAGCTTTGCAGCAACTCCTTAATATAAATTAAATAGAATAACAAATTATAGATTTGACATACACAAGCACAAAATATAAAGGAATCAGATAATTACTTTGCACTTAAAGAACAACAAAACATAAGAAAAGAAAACACCAAACAAAACTAAATCAACAAAAAAAAAAAAAAAAGAGAAGCATAAAAAAAGGTAAACTGCAAGCGCATGTTAAAATATTTTAATAATAAATTAGCTTGTAAGTACTTAAGTTAATTTCTAGTCAACGAATTAATGCTGAAGTTTCACCCAAAAATAATAAAAAAAAAGACATTACTACAAAATTATAGTATATAATGAAAACAAAAAATCAATTATGCACATATGCAAATTTTAAACAATTACAGAACAAAACATTACAAACGAGCCGCATTTTAGAATACATACTTAAGTAGTGCACAGATTTTAAACAAGATTTAAAGATATATATATATAATCAAAGAACAAAAGACTTGTATGTTGTTAAAACAGCTTGGATGAACAATTGATGAATTGAATTAAATTTAAAGAAAACAAATGGATAACCATCTAAAACATGCAGTTAGAAATTTGCCAATAATTAAAAAAAACAAGACAAGTAAGACACAGAACAAACAAACTTTACCTAAGATTTGTATTACAAGATAAAAGCTTATAAAAGAGATTGTAATAGACATATGCGATATGATAACGCAAGCTAACTATTTTTGTTATAAGAATGAAGTGATGAAGATGAAGTATGTAAATGGAGAGATTGATATACGTTATTATTGTCGCTGCAACTGAGAAATCATTTTAAATTTTTTGTATGAAAAGCGAAATGAAATAGTTAATGGGTAGCTTGTAGGCAATCTGATGAAACTTATTTATAAAGTTATGAATGAATAAATGAAAATGGAACATATTATATGATTTTATGCAATTATATTTGGTGTATCTATAAATACCATTAAAATATTCCTCTGGCTTTTTTGTCGAATGTTAAACGGATTAAGATGACCTGCTTTAAAATCTTTGGCCAAACAAAATTTCATTTTAATAATCACTTCAATATGATGAATTTCTCAAAGATTAAAAACTTAGAGGTTTCATTTGGTTCCTCAGTGGAATATTTGAATGCCACGATTTCATTAGTCTTTATGTTTTGCTCAAATTTAAAAATGGCTCGATAAGGGATAGATATTTAAGAACTCGATTCTTATGGAATACTTATCGATATTTTAGAATTGCAGCACCGATGGCAACAGTGGTGCCAGATGTCCGTAAAATTAGCGACGGTCAGTTAGCGACGATCGGAACGGTGGAATTTTGGAACATTTTTTATATTTTTATTTTTCAATTATCTGGACAATTAGGCACTTTTTTTAAATAAAATAAACTGCAGAATTGTTAAGAAATGCATAATCTATTGTTTTAATTTGTGTGCAGGCGATTTGGGTCATTGCAGGTATTAATAATTTGCATATGAAAAATTGACTCTTTACATTTTGAAGCATATCTCCCTTCACAGAGTTTGTCGGCATAAATGGAGTATGCCAGCTTATGCTCCACATATTCAGTTATATCCCCACCCCACCTACCGTTGCATATGCCGACAAACTCGGAAAAAATTAGCGACGATCGGTGATGGGCAATATATTTGCCCCCCCCCATACTCCATGCCAGCATATTGAATCGACAACAATTTTCAATTACGGTTTCTCAAAATTTCTGCTATAGATTTTCATGAAACCTTAACAGAAGATATAGAAATTTGTGCTTAATCTAATGCACTACCGTTG
This sequence comes from Drosophila austrosaltans, assembly GCA_035045865.1. Taxonomy (NCBI): domain Eukaryota; kingdom Metazoa; phylum Arthropoda; class Insecta; order Diptera; family Drosophilidae; genus Drosophila; species Drosophila austrosaltans. Next base: position 13,943 of record JAWNOQ010000049.1, on the reverse strand, counting down.
CATATGCCGACAAACTCGGAAAAAATTAGCGACGATCGGTGATGGGCAATATATTTGCCCCCCCCCCCCCATACTCCATGCCAGCATATTGAATCGATGGCGGCAACAATTTTCAATTACGGTTTCTCAAAATTTCTGCTATAGATTTTCATGAAACCTTAACAGAAGATATAGAAATTTGTGCTTAATCTAATGCACTACCGTTGCATATGCCGACAAACTCGGAAAAAATTTGCGACGATCGGTGTTGGGCAATATATTTGCCCCCCCCCCATACTCCATGCCAGCATATTGAATCGACAACAATTTTCAATTACGGTTTCTCAAAATTTCTGCTATAGATTTTCATGAAACCTTAACAGAAGATATAGAAATTTGTGCTTAATCTAATGCACTACCGTTGCATATGCCGACAAACTCGGAAAAAATTTGCGACGATCGGTGTTGGGCAATATATTTGCCCCCCATACTCCATGCCAGCATATTGAATCGATGGCGGCAACAATTTTCAATTACGGTTTCTCAAAATTTCTGCTATAGATTTTCATGAAACCTTAACAGAAGATATAGAAATTTGTGCTTAATCTAATGCACTACCGTTGCATATGCCGACAAACTCGGAAAAAATTTGCGACGATCGGTGTTGGGCAATATATTTGCCCCCCATACTCCATGCCAGCATATTGAATCGATGGCGGCAACAATTTTCAATTACGGTTTCTCAAAATTTCTGCTATAGATTTTCATGAAACCTTAACAGAAGATATAGAAATTTGTGCTTAATCTAATGCACTACCGTTGCATATGCCGACAAACTCGGAAAAAATTTGCGACGATCGGTGTTGGGCAATATATTTGCCCCCCATACTCCATGCCAGCATATTGAATCGACAACAATTTTCAATTACGGTTTCTCAAAATTTCTGCTATAGATTTTCATGAAACCTTAACAGAAGATATAGAAATTTGTGCTTAATCTAATGCACTACCGTTGCATATGCCGACAAACTCGGAAAAAATTTGCGACGATCGGTGTTGGGCAATATATTTGCCCCCCATACTCCATGCCAGCATATTGAATCGATGGCGGCAACAATTTTCAATTACGGTTTCTCAAAATTTCTGCTATAGATTTTCATGAAACCTTAACAGAAGATATAGAAATTTGTGCTTAATCTAATGCACTACCGTTGCATATGCCGACAAACTCGGAAAAAATTAGCGACGATCGGTGATGGGCAATATATTTGCCCCCCCCATACTCCATGCCAGCATATTGAATCGATGGCGGCAACAATTTTCAATTACGGTTTCTCAAAATTTCTGCTATAGATTTTCATGAAACCTTAACAGAAGATATAGAAATTTGTGCTTAATCTAATGCACTACCGTTGCATATGCCGACAAACTCGGAAAAAATTTGCGACAATCGGTGTTGGGCAATATATTTGCCCCCCATACTCCATGCCAGCATATTGAATCGACAACAATTTTCAATTACGGTTTCTCAAAATTTCTGCTATAGATTTTCATGAAACCTTAACAGAAGATATAGAAATTTGTGCTTAATCTAATGCACTACCGTTGCATATGCCGACAAACTCGGAAAAAATTAGCGACGATCGGTGTTGGGCAATATATTTGCCCCCCCATACTCCATGCCAGCATATTGAATCGATGGCGGCAACAATTTTCAATTACGGTTTCTCAAAATTTCTGCTATAGATTTTCATGAAACCTTAACAGAAGATATAGAAATTTGTGCTTAATCTAATGCACTACCGTTGCATATGCCGACAAACTCGGAAAAAATTTGCGACGATCGGTGTTGGGCAATATATTTGCCCCCCATACTCCATGCCAGCATATTGAATCGATGGCGGCAACAATTTTCAATTACGGTTTCTCAAAATTTCTGCTATAGATTTTCATGAAACCTTAACAGAAGATATAGAAATTTGTGCTTAATCTAATGCACTACCGTTGCATATGCCGACAAACTCGGAAAAAATTTGCGACGATCGGTGTTGGGCAATATATTTGCCCCCCATACTCCATGCCAGCATATTGAATCGATGGCGGCAACAATTTTCAATTACGGTTTCTCAAAATTTCTGCTATAGATTTTCATGAAACCTTAACAGAAGATATAGAAATTTGTGCTTAATCTAATGCACTACCGTTGCATATGCCGACAAACTCGGAAAAAATTTGCGACGATCGGTGTTGGGCAATATATTTGCCCCCCATACTCCATGCCAGCATATTGAATCGACAACAATTTTCAATTACGGTTTCTCAAAATTTCTGCTATAGATTTTCATGAAACCTTAACAGAAGATATAGAAATTTGTGCTTAATCTAATGCACTACCGTTGCATATGCCGACAAACTCGGAAAAAATTTGCGACGATCGGTGTTGGGCAATATATTTGCCCCCCATACTCCATGCCAGCATATTGAATCGACAACAATTTTCAATTACGGTTTCTCAAAATTTCTGCTATAGATTTTCATGAAACCTTAACAGAAGATATAGAAATTTGTGCTTAATCTAATGCACTACCGTTGCATATGCCGACAAACTCGGAAAAAATTTGCGACGATCGGTGTTGGGCAATATATTTGCCCCCCCCCCATACTCCATGCCAGCATATTGAATCGATGGCGGCAACAATTTTCAATTACGGTTTCTCAAAATTTCTGCTATAGATTTTCATGAAACCTTAACAGAAGATATAGAAATTTGTGCTTAATCTAATGCACTACCGTTGCATATGCCGACAAACTCGGAAAAAATTTGCGACGATCGGTGTTGGGCAATATATTTGCCCCCCATACTCCATGCCAGCATATTGAATCGACAACAATTTTCAATTACGGTTTCTCAAAATTTCTGCTATAGATTTTCATGAAACCTTAACAGAAGATATAGAAATTTGTGCTTAATCTAATGCACTACCGTTGCATATGCCGACAAACTCGGAAAAAATTTGCGACGATCGGTGTTGGGCAATATATTTGCCCCCCCATACTCCATGCCAGCATATTGAATCGATGGCGGCAACAATTTTCAATTACGGTTTCTCAAAATTTCTGCTATAGATTTTCATGAAACCTTAACAGAAGATATAGAAATTTGTGCTTAATCTAATGCACTACCGTTGCATATGCCGACAAACTCGGAAAAAATTTGCGACGATCGGTGTTGGGCAATATATTTGCCCCCCATACTCCATGCCAGCATATTGAATCGACAACAATTTTCAATTACGGTTTCTCAAAATTTCTGCTATAGATTTTCATGAAACCTTAACAGAAGATATAGAAATTTGTGCTTAATCTAATGCACTACCGTTGCATATGCCGACAAACTCGGAAAAAATTTGCGACGATCGGTGTTGGGCAATATATTTGCCCCCCCCCCATACTCCATGCCAGCATATTGAATCGAGGCAACAATTTTCAATTACGGTTTCTCAAAATTTCTGCTATAGATTTTCATGAAACCTTAACAGAAGATATAGAAATTTGTGCTTAATCTAATGCACTACCGTTGCATATGCCGACAAACTCGGAAAAAATTTGCGACGATCGGTGTTGGGCAATATATTTGCCCCCCATACTCCATGCCAGCATATTGAATCGATGGCGGCAACAATTTTCAATTACGGTTTCTCAAAATTTCTGCTATAGATTTTCATGAAACCTTAACAGAAGATATAGAAATTTGTGCTTAATCTAATGCACTACCGTTGCATATGCCGACAAACTCGGAAAAAATTTGCGACGATCGGTGTTGGGCAATATATTTGCCCCCCATACTCCATGCCAGCATATTGAATCGAAGGCGGCAACAATTTTCAATTACGGTTTCTCAAAATTTCTGCTATAGATTTTCATGAAACCTTAACAGAAGATATAGAAATTTGTGCTTAATCTAATGCACTACCGTTGCATATGCCGACAAACTCGGAAAAAATTTGCGACGATCGGTGTTGGGCAATATATTTGCCCCCCATACTCCATGCCAGCATATTGAATCGATGGCGAACAATTTTCAATTACGGTTTCTCAAAATTTCTGCTATAGATTTTCATGAAACCTTAACAGAAGATATAGAAATTTGTGCTTAATCTAATGCACTACCGTTGCATATGCCGACAAACTCGGAAAAAATTTGCGACGATCGGTGTTGGGCAATATATTTGCCCCCCCCCCCCCATACTCCATGCCAGCATATTGAATCGATGGCGGCAACAATTTTCAATTACGGTTTCTCAAAATTTCTGCTATAGATTTTCATGAAACCTTAACAGAAGATATAGAAATTTGTGCTTAATCTAATGCACTACCGTTGCATATGCCGACAAACTCGGAAAAAATTTGCGACGATCGGTGTTGGGCAATATATTTGCCCCCCATACTCCATGCCAGCATATTGAATCGACAACAATTTTCAATTACGGTTTCTCAAAATTTCTGCTATAGATTTTCATGAAACCTTAACAGAAGATATAGAAATTTGTGCTTAATCTAATGCACTACCGTTGCATATGCCGACAAACTCGGAAAAAATTTGCGACGATCGGTGTTGGGCAATATATTTGCCCCCCATACTCCATGCCAGCATATTGAATCGATGGCGGCAACAATTTTCAATTACGGTTTCTCAAAATTTCTGCTATAGATTTTCATGAAACCTTAACAGAAGATATAGAAATTTGTGCTTAATCTAATGCACTACCGTTGCATATGCCGACAAACTCGGAAAAAATTTGCGACGATCGGTGTTGGGCAATATATTTGCCCCCCATACTCCATGCCAGCATATTGAATCGATGGCGGCAACAATTTTCAATTACGGTTTCTCAAAATTTCTGCTATAGATTTTCATGAAACCTTAACAGAAGATATAGAAATTTGTGCTTAATCTAATGCACTACCGTTGCATATGCCGACAAACTCGGAAAAAATTTGCGACGATCGGTGTTGGGCAATATATTTGCCCCCCATACTCCATGCCAGCATATTGAATCGACAACAATTTTCAATTACGGTTTCTCAAAATTTCTGCTATAGATTTTCATGAAACCTTAACAGAAGATATAGAAATTTGTGCTTAATCTAATGCACTACCGTTGCATATGCCGACAAACTCGGAAAAAATTTGCGACGATCGGTGTTGGGCAATATATTTGCCCCCCATACTCCATGCCAGCATATTGAATCGACAACAATTTTCAATTACGGTTTCTCAAAATTTCTGCTATAGATTTTCATGAAACCTTAACAGAAGATATAGAAATTTGTGCTTAATCTAATGCACTACCGTTGCATATGCCGACAAACTCGGAAAAAATTTGCGACGATCGGTGTTGGGCAATATATTTGCCCCCCATACTCCATGCCAGCATATTGAATCGACAACAATTTTCAATTACGGTTTCTCAAAATTTCTGCTATAGATTTTCATGAAACCTTAACAGAAGATATAGAAATTTGTGCTTAATCTAATGCACTACCGTTGCATATGCCGACAAACTCGGAAAAAATTAGCGACGATCGGTGTTGGGCAATATATTTGCCCCCCCATACTCCATGCCAGCATATTGAATCGATGGCGGCAACAATTTTCAATTACGGTTTCTCAAAATTTCTGCTATAGATTTTCATGAAACCTTAACAGAAGATATAGAAATTTGTGCTTAATCTAATGCACTACCGTTGCATATGCCGACAAACTCGGAAAAAATTTGCGACGATCGGTGTTGGGCAATATATTTGCCCCCCCCCCATACTCCATGCCAGCATATTGAATCGATGGCGGCAACAATTTTCAATTACGGTTTCTCAAAATTTCTGCTATAGATTTTCATGAAACCTTAACAGAAGATATAGAAATTTGTGCTTAATCTAATGCACTACCGTTGCATATGCCGACAAACTCGGAAAAAATTTGCGACAATCGGTGTTGGGCAATATATTTGCCCCCCATACTCCATGCCAGCATATTGAATCGGCAACAATTTTCAATTACGGTTTCTCAAAATTTCTGCTATAGATTTTCATGAAACCTTAACAGAAGATATAGAAATTTGTGCTTAATCTAATGCACTACCGTTGCATATGCCGACAAACTCGGAAAAAATTTGCGACGATCGGTGTTGGGCAATATATTTGCCCCCCCCATACTCCATGCCAGCATATTGAATCGATGGCGGCAACAATTTTCAATTACGGTTTCTCAAAATTTCTGCTATAGATTTTCATGAAACCTTAACAGAAGATATAGAAATTTGTGCTTAATCTAATGCACTACCGTTGCATATGCCGACAAACTCGGAAAAAATTTGCGACGATCGGTGTTGGGCAATATATTTGCCCCCCATACTCCATGCCAGCATATTGAATCGATGGCGGCAACAATTTTCAATTACGGTTTCTCAAAATTTCTGCTATAGATTTTCATGAAACCTTAACAGAAGATATAGAAATTTGTGCTTAATCTAATGCACTACCGTTGCATATGCCGACAAACTCGGAAAAAATTTGCGACGATCGGTGTTGGGCAATATATTTGCCCCCCCCCATACTCCATGCCAGCATATTGAATCGATGGCGGCAACAATTTTCAATTACGGTTTCTCAAAATTTCTGCTATAGATTTTCATGAAACCTTAACAGAAGATATAGAAATTTGTGCTTAATCTAATGCACTACCGTTGCATATGCCGACAAACTCGGAAAAAATTTGCGACGATCGGTGTTGGGCAATATATTTGCCCCCCCCCCCCCCCATACTCCATGCCAGCATATTGAATCGACAACAATTTTCAATTACGGTTTCTCAAAATTTCTGCTATAGATTTTCATGAAACCTTAACAGAAGATATAGAAATTTGTGCTTAATCTAATGCACTACCGTTGCATATGCCGACAAACTCGGAAAAAATTTGCGACGATCGGTGTTGGGCAATATATTTGCCCCCCCCCATACTCCATGCCAGCATATTGAATCGACAACAATTTTCAATTACGGTTTCTCAAAATTTCTGCTATAGATTTTCATGAAACCTTAACAGAAGATATAGAAATTTGTGCTTAATCTAATGCACTACCGTTGCATATGCCGACAAACTCGGAAAAAATTTGCGACGATCGGTGTTGGGCAATATATTTGCCCCCCCCCCATACTCCATGCCAGCATATTGAATCGATGGCGGCAACAATTTTCAATTACGGTTTCTCAAAATTTCTGCTATAGATTTTCATGAAACCTTAACAGAAGATATAGAAATTTGTGCTTAATCTAATGCACTACCGTTGCATATGCCGACAAACTCGGAAAAAATTTGCGACGATCGGTGTTGGGCAATATATTTGCCCCCCATACTCCATGCCAGCATATTGAATCGATGGCGGCAACAATTTTCAATTACGGTTTCTCAAAATTTCTGCTATAGATTTTCATGAAACCTTAACAGAAGATATAGAAATTTGTGCTTAATCTAATGCACTACCGTTGCATATGCCGACAAACTCGGAAAAAATTTGCGACGATCGGTGTTGGGCAATATATTTGCCCCCCATACTCCATGCCAGCATATTGAATCGATCAACAATTTTCAATTACGGTTTCTCAAAATTTCTGCTATAGATTTTCATGAAACCTTAACAGAAGATATAGAAATTTGTGCTTAATCTAATGCACTACCGTTGCATATGCCGACAAACTCGGAAAAAATTTGCGACGATCGGTGTTGGGCAATATATTTGCCCCCCATACTCCATGCCAGCATATTGAATCGACAACAATTTTCAATTACGGTTTCTCAAAATTTCTGCTATAGATTTTCATGAAACCTTAACAGAAGATATAGAAATTTGTGCTTAATCTAATGCACTACCGTTGCATATGCCGACAAACTCGGAAAAAATTTGCGACGATCGGTGTTGGGCAATATATTTGCCCCCCATACTCCATGCCAGCATATTGAATCGATGGCGGCAACAATTTTCAATTACGGTTTCTCAAAATTTCTGCTATAGATTTTCATGAAACCTTAACAGAAGATATAGAAATTTGTGCTTAATCTAATGCACTACCGTTGCATATGCCGACAAACTCGGAAAAAATTTGCGACGATCGGTGTTGGGCAATATATTTGCCCCCCATACTCCATGCCAGCATATTGAATCGACAACAATTTTCAATTACGGTTTCTCAAAATTTCTGCTATAGATTTTCATGAAACCTTAACAGAAGATATAGAAATTTGTGCTTAATCTAATGCACTACCGTTGCATATGCCGACAAACTCGGAAAAAATTTGCGACGATCGGTGTTGGGCAATATATTTGCCCCCCATACTCCATGCCAGCATATTGAATCGACAACAATTTTCAATTACGGTTTCTCAAAATTTCTGCTATAGATTTTCATGAAACCTTAACAGAAGATATAGAAATTTGTGCTTAATCTAATGCACTACCGTTGCATATGCCGACAAACTCGGAAAAAATTTGCGACGATCGGTGTTGGGCAATATATTTGCCCCCCATACTCCATGCCAGCATATTGAATCGAGGCAACAATTTTCAATTACGGTTTCTCAAAATTTCTGCTATAGATTTTCATGAAACCTTAACAGAAGATATAGAAATTTGTGCTTAATCTAATGCACTACCGTTGCATATGCCGACAAACTCGGAAAAAATTTGCGACGATCGGTGTTGGGCAATATATTTGCCCCCCCCCCCCCATACTCCATGCCAGCATATTGAATCGATGGCGGCAACAATTTTCAATTACGGTTTCTCAAAATTTCTGCTATAGATTTTCATGAAACCTTAACAGAAGATATAGAAATTTGTGCTTAATCTAATGCACTACCGTTGCATATGCCGACAAACTCGGAAAAAATTTGCGACGATCGGTGTTGGGCAATATATTTGCCCCCCCCCCCCCATACTCCATGCCAGCATATTGAATCGACAACAATTTTCAATTACGGTTTCTCAAAATTTCTGCTATAGATTTTCATGAAACCTTAACAGAAGATATAGAAATTTGTGCTTAATCTAATGCACTACCGTTGCATATGCCGACAAACTCGGAAAAAATTTGCGACGATCGGTGTTGGGCAATATATTTGCCCCCCATACTCCATGCCAGCATATTGAATCGATGGCGCAACAATTTTCAATTACGGTTTCTCAAAATTTCTGCTATAGATTTTCATGAAACCTTAACAGAAGATATAGAAATTTGTGCTTAATCTAATGCACTACCGTTGCATATGCCGACAAACTCGGAAAAAATTTGCGACGATCGGTGTTGGGCAATATATTTGCCCCCCCCATACTCCATGCCAGCATATTGAATCGATGGCGGCAACAATTTTCAATTACGGTTTCTCAAAATTTCTGCTATAGATTTTCATGAAACCTTAACAGAAGATATAGAAATTTGTGCTTAATCTAATGCACTACCGTTGCATATGCCGACAAACTCGGAAAAAATTTGCGACGATCGGTGTTGGGCAATATATTTGCCCCCCCCCCATACTCCATGCCAGCATATTGAATCGACAACAATTTTCAATTACGGTTTCTCAAAATTTCTGCTATAGATTTTCATGAAACCTTAACAGAAGATATAGAAATTTGTGCTTAATCTAATGCACTACCGTTGCATATGCCGACAAACTCGGAAAAAATTTGCGACGATCGGTGTTGGGCAATATATTTGCCCCCCATACTCCATGCCAGCATATTGAATCGACAACAATTTTCAATTACGGTTTCTCAAAATTTCTGCTATAGATTTTCATGAAACCTTAACAGAAGATATAGAAATTTGTGCTTAATCTAATGCACTACCGTTGCATATGCCGACAAACTCGGAAAAAATTTGCGACGATCGGTGTTGGGCAATATATTTGCCCCCCCCCCCCCATACTCCATGCCAGCATATTGAATCGAGGCGGCAACAATTTTCAATTACGGTTTCTCAAAATTTCTGCTATAGATTTTCATGAAACCTTAACAGAAGATATAGAAATTTGTGCTTAATCTAATGCACTACCGTTGCATATGCCGACAAACTCGGAAAAAATTTGCGACGATCGGTGTTGGGCAATATATTTGCCCCCCCATACTCCATGCCAGCATATTGAATCGATGGCGGCAACAATTTTCAATTACGGTTTCTCAAAATTTCTGCTATAGATTTTCATGAAACCTTAACAGAAGATATAGAAATTTGTGCTTAATCTAATGCACTACCGTTGCATATGCCGACAAACTCGGAAAAAATTTGCGACGATCGGTGTTGGGCAATATATTTGCCCCCCCATACTCCATGCCAGCATATTGAATCGATGGCGGCAACAATTTTCAATTACGGTTTCTCAAAATTTCTGCTATAGATTTTCATGAAACCTTAACAGAAGATATAGAAATTTGTGCTTAATCTAATGCACTACCGTTGCATATGCCGACAAACTCGGAAAAAATTTGCGACGATCGGTGTTGGGCAATATATTTGCCCCCCCCCCATACTCCATGCCAGCATATTGAATCGACAACAATTTTCAATTACGGTTTCTCAAAATTTCTGCTATAGATTTTCATGAAACCTTAACAGAAGATATAGAAATTTGTGCTTAATCTAATGCACTACCGTTGCATATGCCGACAAACTCGGAAAAAATTTGCGACGATCGGTGTTGGGCAATATATTTGCCCCCCATACTCCATGCCAGCATATTGAATCGACAACAATTTTCAATTACGGTTTCTCAAAATTTCTGCTATAGATTTTCATGAAACCTTAACAGAAGATATAGAAATTTGTGCTTAATCTAATGCACTACCGTTGCATATGCCGACAAACTCGGAAAAAATTTGCGACGATCGGTGTTGGGCAATATATTTGCCCCCCATACTCCATGCCAGCATATTGAATCGATGGCGGCAACAATTTTCAATTACGGTTTCTCAAAATTTCTGCTATAGATTTTCATGAAACCTTAACAGAAGATATAGAAATTTGTGCTTAATCTAATGCACTACCGTTGCATATGCCGACAAACTCGGAAAAAATTTGCGACGATCGGTGTTGGGCAATATATTTGCCCCCCCCCCCATACTCCATGCCAGCATATTGAATCGATGGCGGCAACAATTTTCAATTACGGTTTCTCAAAATTTCTGCTATAGATTTTCATGAAACCTTAACAGAAGATATAGAAATTTGTGCTTAATCTAATGCACTACCGTTGCATATGCCGACAAACTCGGAAAAAATTTGCGACGATCGGTGTTGGGCAATATATTTGCCCCCCCATACTCCATGCCAGCATATTGAATCGACAACAATTTTCAATTACGGTTTCTCAAAATTTCTGCTATAGATTTTCATGAAACCTTAACAGAAGATATAGAAATTTGTGCTTAATCTAATGCACTACCGTTGCATATGCCGACAAACTCGGAAAAAATTTGCGACGATCGGTGTTGGGCAATATATTTGCCCCCCCCCCCCATACTCCATGCCAGCATATTGAATCGATGGCGGCAACAATTTTCAATTACGGTTTCTCAAAATTTCTGCTATAGATTTTCATGAAACCTTAACAGAAGATATAGAAATTTGTGCTTAATCTAATGCACTACCGTTGCATATGCCGACAAACTCGGAAAAAATTTGCGACGATCGGTGTTGGGCAATATATTTGCCCCCCCCCATACTCCATGCCAGCATATTGAATCGATGGCGGCAACAATTTTCAATTACGGTTTCTCAAAATTTCTGCTATAGATTTTCATGAAACCTTAACAGAAGATATAGAAATTTGTGCTTAATCTAATGCACTACCGTTGCATATGCCGACAAACTCGGAAAAAATTTGCGACGATCGGTGTTGGGCAATATATTTGCCCCCCATACTCCATGCCAGCATATTGAATCGACAACAATTTTCAATTACGGTTTCTCAAAATTTCTGCTATAGATTTTCATGAAACCTTAACAGAAGATATAGAAATTTGTGCTTAATCTAATGCACTACCGTTGCATATGCCGACAAACTCGGAAAAAATTTGCGACGATCGGTGTTGGGCAATATATTTGCCCCCCCCCCCCATACTCCATGCCAGCATATTGAATCGGCAACAATTTTCAATTACGGTTTCTCAAAATTTCTGCTATAGATTTTCATGAAACCTTAACAGAAGATATAGAAATTTGTGCTTAATCTAATGCACTACCGTTGCATATGCCGACAAACTCGGAAAAAATTTGCGACGATCGGTGTTGGGCAATATATTTGCCCCCCCCCATACTCCATGCCAGCATATTGAATCGATGGCGGCAACAATTTTCAATTACGGTTTCTCAAAATTTCTGCTATAGATTTTCATGAAACCTTAACAGAAGATATAGAAATTTGTGCTTAATCTAATGCACTACCGTTGCATATGCCGACAAACTCGGAAAAAATTTGCGACGATCGGTGTTGGGCAATATATTTGCCCCCCCCCATACTCCATGCCAGCATATTGAATCGATGGCGGCAACAATTTTCAATTACGGTTTCTCAAAATTTCTGCTATAGATTTTCATGAAACCTTAACAGAAGATATAGAAATTTGTGCTTAATCTAATGCACTACCGTTGCATATGCCGACAAACTCGGAAAAAATTTGCGACGATCGGTGTTGGGCAATATATTTGCCCCCCCCCCCATACTCCATGCCAGCATATTGAATCGATGGCGGCAACAATTTTCAATTACGGTTTCTCAAAATTTCTGCTATAGATTTTCATGAAACCTTAACAGAAGATATAGAAATTTGTGCTTAATCTAATGCACTACCGTTGCATATGCCGACAAACTCGGAAAAAATTTGCGACGATCGGTGTTGGGCAATATATTTGCCCCCCCCCCCATACTCCATGCCAGCATATTGAATCGACAACAATTTTCAATTACGGTTTCTCAAAATTTCTGCTATAGATTTTCATGAAACCTTAACAGAAGATATAGAAATTTGTGCTTAATCTAATGCACTACCGTTGCATATGCCGACAAACTCGGAAAAAATTTGCGACGATCGGTGTTGGGCAATATATTTGCCCCCCCCCCCCCCATACTCCATGCCAGCATATTGAATCGATGGCGGCAACAATTTTCAATTACGGTTTCTCAAAATTTCTGCTATAGATTTTCATGAAACCTTAACAGAAGATATAGAAATTTGTGCTTAATCTAATGCACTACCGTTGCATATGCCGACAAACTCGGAAAAAATTTGCGACGATCGGTGTTGGGCAATATATTTGCCCCCCCCCCCCCATACTCCATGCCAGCATATTGAATCGACAACAATTTTCAATTACGGTTTCTCAAAATTTCTGCTATAGATTTTCATGAAACCTTAACAGAAGATATAGAAATTTGTGCTTAATCTAATGCACTACCGTTGCATATGCCGACAAACTCGGAAAAAATTTGCGACGATCGGTGTTGGGCAATATATTTGCCCCCCCATACTCCATGCCAGCATATTGAATCGAGCAACAATTTTCAATTACGGTTTCTCAAAATTTCTGCTATAGATTTTCATGAAACCTTAACAGAAGATATAGAAATTTGTGCTTAATCTAATGCACTACCGTTGCATATGCCGACAAACTCGGAAAAAATTTGCGACGATCGGTGTTGGGCAATATATTTGCCCCCCATACTCCATGCCAGCATATTGAATCGATGGCGGCAACAATTTTCAATTACGGTTTCTCAAAATTTCTGCTATAGATTTTCATGAAACCTTAACAGAAGATATAGAAATTTGTGCTTAATCTAATGCACTACCGTTGCATATGCCGACAAACTCGGAAAAAATTTGCGACGATCGGTGTTGGGCAATATATT